>OX411757.1:2767513-4151269 GCA_948252205.1 Orthosia incerta
TAGAAACTAGAGGAAAACCGATCAATATAGAAAGAGGCGTCCGACAGGGCGACCCATTATCACCAAAACTATTTATCGCAGTGCTCGAGAACATATTTCGGAATATTGACTGGTCACAAAAAGGAATTAAAATATGTGGACGCCATCTAACCCATCTACGGTTCGCTGACGATATCGTACTGCTAGCTGAGAAACCCAAAGAACTAGAACACATGATGCAACTACTTGACCAAGAGAGTGCTAAAATTGGCTTAGAAATGAATGCAAGTAAGACTAAAATAATGACCAACAGCGACAAAGAACCCATCAAAGTGAGAGGAAAAGTCATGGACTATGTTGAAAGCTACATATACTTGGGATAGCAAATATCCTTTAGCAAGACAAGTAACGAAGAAGAAATTGCAAGAAGAGTAGCTATAGCCTGGAACAGGTTTTGGTCATTAAAAGAAATCTTAAAAGGCGACTACAGTCTAACCATGAAGAAAATCGTGATGAACACCTGTGTACTACTAAGCATACTATACGGCTGCCAGACCTGGACTTTCACAGAAAAAGCGAAACATAAAATATTGACCACCCAAATAGCCATGGAACGAAGCATCTTAAAGATAAGAAAAATACAAAAAATAAGAAGCGACATCATAAGACAAAAAACAAAATTTACCGATGCACTTACACACGCACTGAGACTAAAGTGGAACTGGGCTGGTCATGTCGCCCGATACACAGATAGACGGTGGACCATTGAAGTTACGCGTTGGAAAAGACCATTACTAGGAAAAAGAAAGGTAGGAAGACCAATAAAACGGTGGGCTGACGACATCAGGAAGGTTGCAGGAAAACGTTGGATGATACGGGCTAAGGACAGAAAGGCATGGAAAGAGTTGGAGGAGGCCTTTACCCAAACTGGGGTCCATATCCAAAAAACAACTGAAAACTAACACAATTACTAACAACTAAGATTAAGATATATACTAACAACAACTAACAACATTGTAAATGAAATATGATTAAGGTTATGGAATAAATGGCTTATTATTATTATTATTATACAGTGCCCCGAAATGTTATCAGAAGGGCGGCCCCCGTGCTCCGGTTGTTCCATGTGGATTCATGTAGGACCGACGCCAGGGCACGGGTGCCTCTTCGTCAGCTTGTGGAAAACTATAACACACACTTCATGGACATAGATATCTTATCCCTTTCAAGTAAAAAAAATAAATCACATCACACACATCACATCATCAGCCTATTAATGTACCCACTGCTGGGACACAGGCCTCCTCTCTGTGAGAGGGAATGGGCCGTTATCCACCACGCGGGCCCAGTGCGGGTTCAGTGTTTTATCTCCATAATCTAAGATTAATTAACGCGATGAACGATACTCTTCTGTTTCCTATTTGTTCATATATTAATCCGTGGACAATGGTGTGGGTTATATGTTTCCTAATTTATTATGTACTCATAGTTTTATTTAAACTTTAACATGTAACTGTTTTTTTGTCCCTAATAAATGAATAAACTTACCACAGTGTCTCAAGACGAAAGTCTATGACCAGTGTGTGTTGCCAGTGATGATCTATGGCTCTGAGACGTGGTCGCTCACAATGGGCCTTATCAGAAAGCTTACAGTCACCCAAAGGGCAATGGAGAGGGCTATGCTCGGAGTTTCCTTGCTTGATCAAATCAAAAATGTCGAGATCCGCACGAGAACCAGGGTTACCGACATAGCCCGAAGAATTGCTAAACTTAAGTGGCAGTGGGCAGGGCACATTGGAACGGATGGCCGATGGGGCAGAAAAGTTCTGGTGTGGAGACCGCACCAGGTGGCACCAGGTGGACCGATGACCTGGTGAATGTTGCGGGGATCCGCTGGATGCGGGACGCACGGGACCCGTCAATGTGGCGACGTTTGGGGGAGGCCTATGTCCAGCAGTGGACGCCTTTCGGCTGATATGATTATGATGAAAATTGTTTTACCACAATACCACCTGCTTTCAAAACGTATAACGAGAGTGTGGCTGACTCTGGCTTGGCCACCATCAGGGATTTTAATGTTGATCACACAAATATTTAGTCGCTAATTAGTCGAAATTAGTCGCCAAATATCAGATTTAGTCGGTCACTGGTTCAAAAGTTAGAAGGGTTGTTAGGTGGCCGATCTGGAGAGACTCTCCCCAGCTTGGCCAAATTTATATCTCAAAAACTAGGGCACCTAGCGAAGATCTGTTTTCTCCCAGATTTAGTCGCTAATTAGTCGAAATTAGTCGCCAAATATCAGAATTAGTCGATCACTGGTTCATAAGTTAGAAGGGTTTATCGGTGGCCGATCTGGGGAGACTCTCCCCGGCTTGGCCACATTTATACCTCAAAAACTAGGGCACCTTACGAAGATCTGTTTTCTCCCAGATTTAGTCGCTAATTAGTCGAAATTAGTCGCCAAGTCAAAGATTTAGTCGGGTCTTAGTTTAGAAGATAAAATAAGTTCAACTTTTAAGGTATAGTCCAAGAGCTAGAACGAAAAGTTTACGAAAAATAGCCAAGAAAAAAATATTTCTATTAATATGTGTAATATACTTCAGGTTTTATCGGTCCAAAGTCCATAGAAATGTCATAGAGATATAAATTCTCAATTAAATGTATATTTTTATGTTTTATATTACTAGGTTAGAGTAGCTTAATTTTCTTTGAAAACTTTAAACCTTGCTCTTGGTCTATTAGGTGTCAAGATGTACAGTCGCGTACAACTGTTTTACCAAATTATAATGTTAGGGTCTAAATTACGTTAAAATAATGAAACGTCTGTTGCCAATTATGAATATATGATGTATCTACCAAATACTATCCTAGCACGGGGACCCAGCGCTAAGAAAGAAAATTTGGTTCAAATAAATATTACTAGGTGGCTATATGTACCGATTTGTTTTTAAGTTTCGGTATTGTGTTTATAAAGTATGTCAATGTAAACTCGTCTTGAAGTTTATAATTCGAATATTACGATATGAGAGTAGATAAAATATATAAAACGCACACAATTTTTTACAAAACAGGTATTACTCGAATTCTTAACTATTCTTAACAAATTCCACTGTAAATTGGCTGACTTTAATTTACGTCACGGGCTATTCGCTCTCAGAACTACAGACGAACTACTCGTCTGTAGTTCTGTACACGCGCATCTCTCTTTCTTACTTACCATACATAAATGAAAAGGAGCGCACAGGAGCGCAGTGATCTATCTGCCAGCGATTGCCACATTATGTTCGATAAATGAATATATTATATTTATTGTAGATCTGTTTCTAGGTAATGCATACTGCTTTCCTTTTTGGTATATAATAACTTTAAATTTAGGTTTATATTTCGAAACAAACATTCCACCTTAAGAAATCATAGGTATTGTCTAGAAACTACTTAAAGTATTTTGTACTTGCTTGTACCAATGTATGGAGAAATTAATTACTATAAAATCTTTTTAATTACACACCGACTAAATCTGTGACTTGGCGACTAATTTCGACTTATTAGCGACTGAATCTGGGCGAAAGCAGATCTTCGTTAGGTGCCCTAGTTTTTGAGATATAAATGTGGCCAAGCCGGGGAGAGTCTCTCCAGATCGGCCACCGATAAACCCTTCTAACTTATGAACCAGTAAACGACTAATTCTGATATTTGGCGACTAATTTCGACTAATTAGCGACTAAATCTGGGAGCAAACAGATCTTCGCTAGGTGCCCTAGTTTTTGAGATATAAATTTGGCCAAGCTGGGGAGAGTCTCTCCAGATCGGCCACCTAACAACCCTTCTAACTTTTGAACCAGTGACCGACTAAATCTGATATTTGGCGACTAATTTCGACTAATTAGCGACTAAATATTTGTGTTATCAAAATTAAAATCCCTGATGGTGGCCAAGCCAGAGTCAGCCACACATAACGAGAAAATAATTAGTTGGAAAAGTTTCTTTACTGCATTACAATAAGGTCTAAAACTGAGTGAATGTATAAACCATTACGTTTTTACAATTCTGTGTTCCAAATCAAAGACATGACAAATAGTGTTATAAATAATATTAAACATTCGTCATACATTTAAGAAGAATGTACCTAAAAGCTCATGAAATAGAGATTAAAACACTTTAGTATAAAATTGACTTATTCCTTTTTTAAATTTGAATTCAATATCGAAGACGTTCAAAGTTACAACTCGGTTTTGCCACAAATAACATTCCAGTCTTGTAGAGTGTCAACCAACCAATTTGCCGCCAATGTCTATGGAACACTGGCAACATAAATAAATTGGTCTGGAACAAACCAACTACCGAGTTTATCATGGCTTAGGTGAAGCTTGTTTGTAGCTGATCCCAATCGGAATCCAAGTTAATATTAATTGACATCCTCAGAAGATGTTCTGTGCCGTATCTTTGATCTTTTAATAGATATTTGAACAAGTGTAACGAGAAAATGGTGTCATGAATTTATTTGAGTAATGTTGAACGTTTCTTTTTCGAAAAATATTAACAATATATATGTTACAAATACATACCTATAATAATTAGCCCTAGGTTCAGAAAATCATTTTCCATCAAATCATTTTCCTGCCCAGTGAAAATCTTTTTATCATTACAATTAATTGGCAACATTGTAATAGGAACGTCATGATCATTTTGCTGGCTTCTTTCTCGTGTTCGCCACAATTCCGTCCTGTCAACCATCATGCTATCACCGATTCTATTTTCTTTACTAAGATTCGAATCACATCATCACATCAACAGCCTATTAATGTTCCCACTGCTGGGACACAGGCCTCCTCTCTGTGAAAGGGAATGGTAACGGCCCGGCTGGTTACGGGCCGTAATCTACGGCCCGTAATCAGCGGGCCCAGTGCGGGTTGGTGGATGTCACATGTCTTCGAATTTTTGGTTCTAGGACATGCCGGTTTCCTCACGATGATTTCCTTCACCGTTGTGAGAGCAGTGGTGATGAAATAATTTACACAAAGTAAAGCGCCTGGGCTCGAACCCACGACCTACAACTTGTGAGTCGCGGCCGATACCACTGGACCACGACTGCTCCCAAGATTCGAATGTAGCAATATAATTTAGTAAGATGTCACCGATGACGCAACTAAACCCCAATTTTTGGATTAAGAATTTGAAGTTGAGTATGTGTCAAGCTCTACTCTAGACTCTAAAACCATCAAACTTTGGCATTAGTCAACTCCAAATAACATAACATCATACATCATGTAGTTTTAGGCAGACAAAGGCAAACAAACTAAACTACAATCCATTTCTCTTCTTTCTTTTAAAAACGTTTCTCAGTCATTTGTAGTTTGTAGCGTTCAAAATGAATTTATCTCAGGTATGCCTGAATTCTAAAACCGCGCCATCTGAAGTCCCAAATAACTGCGCTATCTCCCCGTGGTGGCGTAGTATGCATGAGCATTTCTCCAAGCCAAAAAAAAAAGAAAAGGGGCGCTGGTGTAGAGTGAGTTCTTCAAAAATGTTTAATTTAATTTATTTTCAAATTTCAGACAATGTACAATCCATTTCTTGTTAGTAACAAATACTTATATAACTAGTGTTAGTAAAAGGTACATTCCAAATCAAACGTATACAAAATATTTCCATTTGATACTGATATAAGTCAATTGATTAAATTTAAAACCACTATTAATCAAAAATATGTAAATAATAACACACAATAATGACACAGTTAATTGGCTTTTAGCGCGTGTTTATTTTCCTACTACTTTTTTATTGTTGTGATTATTTTCCAAATATGGCAGATTAAGGTAGGTACGGGTTTTACAAACCACTGCTTTAATAGAGTTTTAGGTTTCGTAAAATTGTACCATCCGTTTTTTTTTCGAAAAAAGTTGCTGCGCAAAACTGCAGCATACTCTATGTTATATTTAATCGCACTTCTAAGGCATTAGAAATTCTGTTAATTCACACTTTGCTTCCGTGCGCGTAATAACAACGTTCAACAGCATTTAAGGACCTTACCCGCCAGTGGCGCCAACTGGTTGGCACAAAAAAGGTAGCTCTCATTCAGAAACGGCCCTAAAATTCTATCAAACAGCACGCAATACAAAAATGTAATTTGAACACCACCAGAACGATATCGAAAAAATAAACAAATGAAAAAGACAATACTCGGGACTAATCCTGCATGCAATATCAATGTATCGAGTCCACATCCATAATTGGTATAATTCGATAGTGCATCAATATCTGTGTGTTCGCGGCCACCTCGGACCCGTCAGTGTTGCCAATTAGCACGCTCGGATTTGTTTACCAATTCTGTTGATACCGATATTATTGAATATTGTATTTGCTTGACAATCAAATTTTTGTTTGTGGCTATACTTTAATTCAGTGAGATGAACATAATGTATCGGTTGACGATTATTTTGTTGAATAATATCGGTGTAGCGTAGTTTAATTAAACACAATAAAATAATTCAAAAGAGTTTTTTTTGTAGATTATTTTACTTATATTATGAATGCGAAAGTTTAGATGGATGTGTGTATGTTTGTTTCTCAATCACACCAGAACGGCTGAACGGATCTGGTTGAAATTCGGCAAAGAGATACACTATAGTCAGGAATAGCAAATAGCATATTTTTTATCCCGGGAATATGATCCCTCGGGATACTTTTCAACTTTCGCGCGGGCGAAGCCGCTAGCAGAAGCTAGTATTTTATCATGTCGATGGCACAATCCATAATGGTATATGTTCAAAGGTGTAGGTAGAAAGATGACAAGCGTAGAACTTTACATAATTTCAATTTAAGGTTGCCCTAGTCGACGGCACGAACTATTTTGTGCGCGGGGTTAAAATTTATGCTATCTCATCCGACAACACGTGCGAAAGAGATACATGCTATGATGAGCAGTAAGAAGGTAGTTGGCGCAAATTTGTAGCGAAATGAATGATGATTTAGGACGAAAACAAGCGCAAAATTTTATAAACAGACCTTCGGGAATATGGATATCATGTAATAACTACTAAATTTATCTGTTTAAAATAAAAGTATTTGCATTGTTGAACCACTACTTTTTCTACTTGTTATGGTATTTATTTGCGCCCAAAGATGCTTTAAAATAAGTGTTGCAATATAGAACTTTCGACGCTTATAACATCCATTTTTTTTTACTTTTTCTTTCCATACAGGGCTAGATAATGATGAGACAAATTGATATCATTTTTTATTTAAGACGTACACCGTCAAACAGTGGAGTAATGCCAGGCTACGTTTGTATGGAAGAACCAACCAGATAGAACTATGGCAACCAAGTACGTTATTAGCGGTTAAGACAAATCACTTGCAAGTTAAATTAGACTCAGTTTCCGGTGATCGTTTGAGCTGAAACTTCGCATTTGCTATGCAATTTTTAACCGACTTTCGAAAAAGGAGGCGGTTCTATGTTCGACTTCTTGTATGTTTTTTTATGTATGTTCACCGATATCTCCGTCAATTGTAGACCGATTTTGAAAATTCTTTTTTTGTTTGAAAGAATATGTTCCGAAATTGGTCCCATTTTGATTTGGTGGAGATCTGATGAAGAACTTCGATGATATACAACAGAACTCTTCAATAAATAACGGCAAATCTCTCGGGACTGCTGCAATCGCATCTCTGTTTATTGTTTATACTATTTCATAACATAACATCACGCCAGTACGGTCTTAAGTGGTAAGCAGATCTCTCATTTGATCGGTTTTGTTCAAGTTTCATGATATTCGGGTAATCTATGCTGGCGTTATAGGAAACTTACTAAACAACTTGCCTATTAGGTAGGTACAACTAAAAAGTGAAAAATAAAAAATCTTTAAAAAAAAAAACCACCGACTTCCAAATAAGAAAACTACAAATTGAAAAATAACTTTATTTTTGGAAGTCGGTGTCCATAACGCAAAAAAAATGGTACAGACCTTCGAAAGACACCAACTTCCAAAAATAAAGTTATTTGTCACTTTGTAGTTTTCTTATTTGGAAGTCGGTGGTATATTTTTGTAAAACGTTTTTTTTTAATATAATTATTTTACATGTTTTCATTTACTGATAGCAAATACAATATTAAAAGCAATCAAATAATAAAATCCTGTGAAGCTTCCAAATCCAAACAATAACAGAGACAAGAAGTGATTTTTAATTTTAATTTCTGTTAAAACTGCTTTGTAATTTCAAGTCTCGGGCCGCGTGACCTTTCGTTTTCCTTCCGTATTCTTCCCTTTTTCCTTTAATTGTGCCTACAAAGCGGCACCGGGCGAATTATTGAAAAAGTTGGCATTATTCTGCGTCGGTACCTTGGGTACAGACGGGCGTTTCTCGTTTACAAAGTAATTAATAGATAGTTTAATCATTACGAACATTTTGTCTCATCTTTTATTGTATGTCTTAAAGGCACTAGACGTAGACACCAAAATATGATCCACAATAAAGAATATTGTTAAATTTAACTTGAAAAATCTCTCAACGAATGTAAGGGGTCAAGAATAAACTGCTATAATACACCATTGCTTCATGCTGTCATAAAGCAAATCTTCAGTACACGCCGGTGTTAGTATTGGAAGTACGTGTGACGTCATTTAATCATGAGCTTTCACTTTTTTAGCACAAGGTTTTGCTACAAAATACAAACTGTCATATTTATTAAGCATCTACCGACAAATGTCTAAGTACCTACCTAAATTATTATTGTGTTGTCAAATACCTACAATTGTTAGAGTACCCACCTGTGTAAATATTGTTGTGTGTACAGGAAATAACTCTAAACTTACATATAAACCATAATGATGATATTCCAATAAAATATTACGTAATTTATAATGATCATTGTGATGTATCCTGGATTTTATATTGCCATTTTAATATTATAAGTCCTTTGAGACAATTAGTACAAGACTGTCAGTTAGTATCAATATTCTTTCGTATCAGATTAAGAATGACTAAATAGGCAATATTCAATTCCTTAATTGTCTTGATACGTTTTAAAAAGGTTTCATTACTCAAGAATTGATAATTGACCTAATTGTGAGATTATTTATAGAAATGTAGAAAATGGTGGGGACATTTGACAGGTCGACTCGTTACTATAAATAGTGTGTAATTCGTAAGATTAACACTTTGTTGTGAACTACAAGCCAGTACCACCAGTTGTGTGACCAGTTGTTATGTTGTGATAGTATTTCCTGAATTGTTATATTTTGTGAAATGTTACAAGATTCATCATATAATGGCCATAATATAATTAGATCTTTATTGTAATAAACGATATTTATATGGTTGTAAAATATATAAAAGATAAATACTTTTACAACCATAGCTGCTTCCGTGGAGTTTCTTGCCCTTCTTCTCCACGAGAACTAGTTTAGCGAACGGGCGGTAAGCTTTCCGAGCCTCAATATGAATTAATTGACAAGCCTAATAGAAATAAATACCTAGTCTTGTCTTTCTGTGCTTTTATTCATAAAACCTTACCCTTATACATCACATACACAGTAAATAACCAGCAACCATCTTGACATTCCAAGCTTGCTATCTTCGTAAATATCGATACTTTTATATGGGGTTCCTTTATAAATCTAACACCGGCATTCTCTGCGCCAACCTTTCGTAGCGGCGTATACCCCGTAGCATTAGAACATCTACGTAAGTCTTCTTTATAAAAAGTGATTCGAGATACCAAACATTCTTCAAAAAAACTTCCATGACTTAAATCTGCTATTGCAATCTACTTTATTTTGCTGTTTGATTGACGCAGAATTGTTTAGGCGACATGCAGTGCCGGATATCTCCTCACACTGACGTATACTGCCATTCTAGACGTTTTACATACGGTTAAGTTTCCAGCACCGCATGTCGCAGCGTTCTGATCAAGAGACCAAAGCTTTACAGTAAATAAAATTTTCTATATTCTACCGTTTTTAATAATTATAGGCTAACTGAGATCTAAGCAAATCATTAGAGGCATATGTCACGGTATTATCTCTTCTTATTTTACCGCTCGTCTACATTGTATGAAGGCGGAATCACACTGAGTTCGAATCGTTTGCGTCCCACCTTACCGGTACGTAATAGTCGCGAGAATCGTAAGGAAAACAACTTTGCCCATTACACAGACCCCTGTTCCGTGCGGTCTGGACAAGTCTCAGGCGGAAGCGTGGCGATTTGTTAAGCGGAGCGTTCAGAGGAAAGTTGTTTTGTGAAGTGTGTTAGGATCGTAGCTGGCGTCGTTTTGTCGTTGCTGCTTACGCCAATGTAAAAAAAGCGTGAAACATAAAGTTTGTATATATGTATGTGTTTGGTTATGAAGCGTTTTGTGTTCAAAATTGAAAGCAGACTCGAAGCTTTGTTTAGCATATCTGCCTATAATAAATTCAAAATTGTATGTTGTCAGTTTTATAATTTTTGAAGATGAATTAGAATTTTTTTGAGGTAAAATGGCTGCAAATAAAATTAATATTCGCTCTCCTAATCCCGCCAGTGCTTTGTAACAATTGGTAAAGTGTAAGGATAAAACATTTTTGATAAAACAAAAAAGGTTTAAAACCAAAAGCTGTAAAATCATTATACATTTTTTTCTCTGTTTGCCACAGAGGTTTCTTGTAGAGCTAATCACTTATTAAAGAAACCCATTTATAAGAATTCGCTGTTGCAGGTTGCTTATGCATTGGACCATTCACTAATGGCGTTTTCAAACTGGGGTCCGATTTTAGAGCAAAAATCTAAATGTAATATTAAAATGAATTGGTTACTTCAGGAACTCGTTCATAGGTTCCGGTTATAGTAAAATAACTTTTTGCATTAAAATAATAAAATACAGCTCTTTCACGAACTAAGGGTAGTTTGAAAACTTTAACTACTTTTTGCTAAAAATGTTCAGTAAAACTTGGTAGAGTTTGAGTTTGATAGCCGTTACATCGTCACGTGTATTTACTTTGTTAAAGTTGAAATAATAAACTTAAATAAATGTAAATATGGATATAATATCAAAGAAGATTCTGATGAGATCATTCGTCCGTTGTCGATTCGACGCAACAGCAGTAAAGACATAGCACGTCATAAATTATTATTAAATTACGTACTCAAGTAACACACGTAAATTATATTGTACTGTTTAATAAAGCTTTACAAAAGAGGTCGGCTATCAGAATCCGGACCGCGGTCCGCCATTTGGTGATCCCTAGTATAGTGTGTTAACATTAATTATTTTAGTCCTGATTTTGCCAATACTCTTTCAATCTTAACTTGTGCTTGTGGTAGCTTCTGACAGCGGCTACGCCCGCGTGTAACGTGTTTTATCATCCCAAGGGAACATTATGCCGGGGTAAGAAGTAGCCTATGTGATATTCCAGACCATAATCTATCTCCGTGCCAAATTTCATCCAGATCCGTTCAATCGTTCTGGCGTGATTGAGTAACAAACATACAGACACACTCACAAACTTTCGCCTTTATAATATTAGTGTGATAGTGTGATGATTAGTGTGATTACTGGTTAGTGTGATAGTGTGTTGATTACTGATTAGTGTGCTAGTGTGATGATTAGTGTGATTACTGATTAGTGTGATAGTGTGATGATTAGTGTGATTACTGATTAGTGTGATTACTGGTTAGTGTGATAGTGTGTTGATTACTGATTAGTGTGATAGTGTGATGATTAGTGTGATTACTGGTTAGTGTGATAGTGTGTTGATTACTGATTAGTGTGATAGTGTGATGATTAGTGTGATTACTGATTAGTGTGATTACTGGTTAGTGTGATAGTGTGTTGATTACTGATTAGTGTGATAGTGTGATGATTAGTGTGATTACTGGTTAGTGTGATAGTATGATGATTAGTGTGATTACTGATTAGTGTGATAGTGTGACCTAGATTCTGCAAGTGGCGTCGCCCACGTAAAAGTCGAAAATTATCCCGAGCAAACATATACCCCGGGATAAAAAGTATCCTATGTGCTATTCCTGACTATAATCTATCTCTGTGTCAAATTTCATCCAGATTCCTCCAGCCGTTTGAGCGTGAAGAAGAAACAAACATACAAACTCACACACACAAACTTTCGCCTTAATAATATTAGAGTTATAAATAGTAAGATGTCATCTTAACTTAGTCGTCTGAAGACTGTGATCATAAATAGTCATCTATCAAGCGTGGCTGTTAAATTTTCTTTCGACTGCCAACCAGCTTTGACCAACCGTGGGGATCAATGCTCGTGCCTTCTCTGTATGAGAAGACGCCTTTGCCCTGCAGTGGGACAGTAACAAGCTGGTATTTTATTCTCATCTTTCGACAGCTAATCAATTGATTAATTAACACAGTGCCAAAACAATGAAGCTTTTTTTTTATTCCGGTGTGGAAAATTCTCATTGTGTGTCTTCCGCAACCTCCGGCCAGTGCCGGCCCGAATCTGCGGGCCTTGACCTCGTGTTGAGGGGAGTGAGGTGTTAGAGTTCCCTCCCGCGATTTCTTAGGGGTTCGCGCTTGGAACACTACGCGCCGCCACCTCAGGTCCTGATGTGTGGGGGGAATCAAACCTAGTGGACTGCCTGGTTGGTCTAGTGATCTTAAGCGCTACTGCTGAGTAGGTCCTGGGTTCGATTTCCGGGTCGGGCAAGTGTTATGGGGTGTATCCAACTTGAATTTCTCAGTAACAGTATGGAGTCTGGTCTTTGTACCCGGTTGGCACTTACAAAATAACTGGAATGCGAATGTGCTATAGGTTGCACCACTGCCTAACCTTTAGGGGATTACAGGCATGATGTTAATGTTACTGAACTTTCATTTCTCTGGGCAGTAAAAAATAAAATAAAGATGAAACTTGCTGACACAGCGTTCCTTAACTTAAAACCGAAAATACTATGAAAACATTACAAGGTCGAGATGTATCACAATTTGAGGACAACGAAACGGTTCTATTATTCAATATCATCCCAAGATCTCGCCTAAAATCCTACCGAGTTCGTAGAAAGTGTTAATTTTTAAGCGGTACGAGAAAAATTCAATGCTCAAAGCTGTTGTGGACTTGAGGGGATGTACGGGTACAGAATCTGAACGGGAACGCTTCTCTTTTATTCAATTCAGTTTTAATATTGCATAATGCTTTCGTCTTCGAGTGGCTACAAAAGAGTTGTTTCTATAGCGTCAGGGAATTTTTGGAATATAAAAATGGATGTTAGAAATGAAATAGTTAACATGTGTAATAATTTTTAATTTGGTATTATTATTATTTTCTTTTAATTTTGACATTTTAGTTTAATTTTTGACATTTATTTTATTGACATTTTGATTTTCAGACATTTAATTTTATTGACATTTTTAATTTTTGTCATTTTTATATCTTTTGAGTGAATTGATGAAATTTTAATATTGATTTATCGACAGTTGCAATTTAATTAATTTATTGGTTAATTTAATTGAATAATTTTTATTACATCAGTGTTGTTATATATTTTTTTTTTAATATTAATTTAATGAATTATGATTTATATTATAAATAATTTGCACGCTTGCTTGCAGGCAGAATACAATTACTTTTAGGCTTTAAGATCTTCCCTTCTGAACAATGTATTTCTAGCAAATAAATATTTTGATTTGATTTGATTTGATTTGTCTATCCATGGTTTAACAAATAGACACCATTTTTATTATTTTTGGTTCGGATATCATCCAATGTCTTGTACCGCTCTTGTGAATCGGAAGGGCGTGTCAGACTTTTACTGACTAAAACCTACCCGTGTTCCTTCAGTTGCTTGTGCCCGGGCCGCGGTAACTCTCTTTAAAATTTATCCGTGACCCAGACAGGCATCGGCCCTAGCGGGCCCCGTTACCCAAATAGATACCCACAGTTACATTCTCTCCTTTGGCTGGTAAGGTACAATGGCGCTATACCAGTCGACCAAGGGTGGTGAAGAGATAACATGGCAGGTGCGTTGTTTTTATCGGGTAAACATAAAAAAACAAATATTAAAAAGCTATTACAATTTGTGATTTTCTTGGGAAGTGATGAACTCCATTGGAATTTCATGAGCAAGGGGACGTAATAGTCATTTTCGGTGACTGAGACCCACAAATTTGTATATTTTATTTTATTGCTTTCTGCTGTGGTTGACACCAAACTTTCGTGTGGTGGAACCACTGCACTAATTTCATACAATAACATAGATACTAACCATTGAAAAAGTCAAGGATATTTCTCGCTGACTGGTTGACACTTTAAATGACCAGAGAATATTTCTTGCTCTCTGGTCAAAGAATTAGTTGCCCGTCTTCTGAGCACTTTTCCGGATTATAGCGTTGTGGCGGACTTAAGGCCGTACCCTGACCATAAAATCAGCATGAGATATAAGCATTCCCATTGGTCTAGCGGCACTGATGGCGCATGAATACGGCCAGATTTTAGAAATAAATCTTTACAAAATCGAATATTGGTCTTTTGAAAAAAATTAAACTTACAAAATGTTCGTTATCCAATTGTCTATCCATTAGTGTTAGTATAAAAAATAATTAATGAAACTTCACGAGGAGATGCATGCTATCAATAATTATTTCACATTTTTATGGTTTTGTTGGAAGGAGATTAGTGAAACATATAACTCTTTAAAAAAAAGTGTACTACAGTTTTAGAATCAACAAACAACTCCCGATGGATCGGACGGATCCATCGGGAGTCGGTAAGTTCAAAGGCGCGGTACGGCGCCCATAGTAAGTTGCCGGTCAGCTGATCAACATTGCACAACTTTGAATGGTAGGCCGCACCAGGCCGACTCACGCCGCCGCCGCGCGCCGTGGGAAAACTTTGCACGGGCTGCGGCAGGCCGATTAACGGGCCGTAGGACCACAGTTTTAGTGTCCCGGAATTCTATTTACTTTCTACCCTTTCCATCTCACATTTTCCGTGCCCTTTTATTCACTAAGATTCAGAAAGCCTTTTAGCTTGCCCGTACCATCTCAACGAGTGCGTATGTTTCCAAAACTCTCAGTTAATTTTTAATGTAAATATCATTACGGTGTTGCTTAACGAGATTGACTCCCCGTTGGTTTGTCTGAATATTTTCTCTTTCCTCTTCATTTTTATTATGAAAAGGGCTGGCACTAATCAGATTAATGTAAGAAAGTAATTTATTTAATAATGGACTTGTTAACATTTTTGGGGTTGAATGTGTGACATAAGAGACAAGCCATCGATTTCTGAGTTAAGTATTTGAAGTTGAGTATTTGTCAAACTATACTGTCACCTGAAAAATGATCAAAATTTGGCATTACAATATTTTGACACGTTCTTAACTCCACATATTCAATTCAAAAACCGGGACATTTGGCCGGTTTCTGATTTAAGTAAAGCAGCAATAATCAGTTGAGTATTGTCAAATAATTTAGGAAGCGTTTGAGTATTTTACGTTTCACAATTGAGAATCTACCTAGATCAGTTAAGTAAGTACCTACTTATGTATGGACCTGCCAAAGTTCCATTCACTTTCTCTTTCACCCTTACGTTCCATTTTACAAAAGAAATCCGAGACATCACAAGATTGCATAAATTTTATTTATAAATTTTATGCAGCCATGAAAAGTACAATAGTATTATATTACTTCATTCAAGAGTAAAAAATCAAGTTATTAAAGATGTTGTAATCATTAATAACTTGATTTTTCATATTTAAGCAATTTCAAAGATATTTATTTGAAATGTATATAACCTTATTACGAAACTATGAAATGGATCGTAGGCGTAATACTTCAAGATTGTCATGGCAACCGTATTTATTTTGTCAATGATGTCTTATCGAAAGAAAATAATATCTAACATAATTTGTTAGTCCCAAAATAAAGAATTGAAGCTTATAATTACTAGAAGTGAATGAGTTCAGAACGAGCAGTTGCTGGTTCTTGTGATACCTCATAGAACTACAGAATATTTTACTCAGAATTTCACAAGATCTCTCAAGTGCCCCTTGTTCATCTGTATTGGAATCTGGTTGCAATTGTGATTTACCAACAAATATGGACTATTGTGATGCAATTTTTAATGAGTGAACTGAGTTTTCAAGACCAAAGGCTTTGCTAGCCATCGAAGAGCCTCCGAAGAAAAAGAGTAGTAGCAAGGGTCGGTGCCATTGGATATATGTGTCGGATATTATGAAGAAGGACTGTGTTTTAATATGTGTTAGCAAACAATATACAACACCTAGCTATCTGTCTACTTATTTTGTAAAATAATAAATAAATGAGACTTATAATGTTGTTTTTATCATCTTTTATTGTTCTGATACCAAAATCGTATCAAACAAAAGCCAAATTCTGTACACAATTTCATCGTTGTAACATTTTCTTGTCTTGTGGATACTACTAATACCTATTCTATATAGATATGAAAGTCTGTATGTTTGGATATTTGTTAATCACACCTCAATGGTTGAAAGTATTTGGAAGTATATACTTTGGAAAACAATTACACAATGATGAGAATTAGAACCTAGGACATAAATTAATATAATAAAATAGATATAATAATAAATACACGGCATAATAAAAACTTTTATTCTGAAATCAGAGATAACAGTTTCCACTGGGATCTGTCCTGAGCTACTCGCCAACACCACAGCGCATCGTCGCTTATTCTTTTTGCCTACATCTTGGACCAGCGGTCTTTCCCATATTTCATTCGCGTCTTCCACGTCTTCTTTTCCCATCTCTTGTGTACCAGTTTGTCACTTTTCTCCATGAACCTTGGTTATCGCGCATCACTTTTCACATAGTTCCTGTTGATCAACTCTCGGTTTTCGCGCAGGAAAAGCTACTGGCGACCACAAACACATTAAATGGCACTTTTTGAATATTTTTCTTGAAGATCTCACTCAACATCGTCATCATTTCTGCCGAAAGACTGCTGGATACAGGACTCCCCCAGCGTCACCACATCAACCGGTCCTGTGCGTCTTTCATACATCGGATTCCCGTGACCAGGTCGTCGGTCTACGGAGGCCTTAAATGCGTATTACACCACGCGGTCGCCACTCCAGAACTTAACAGCCCCATTGACCATCCGTTCTTCGAGCATCTGAGATATATCAGGCGTGAAATATTTGCATCCGATCTAATGTTTTCGATAATTCAGGGCGAACACTCTTCTTCCACGCATCGGTCTTCGTTGAGGAATCTCCAAGGAAGACAAGGATGTATCTTCGTCACTCGTTTTATAAGTTTATATATTATTTTGTATTTATTTCGCTTGATCACCGTTTAAGCACAGGCTTGTCAACTATCAACTGCCAAATGTAACCAGTGTAGCCAGATTCGACCGAGCCCCAATTCGGCAAAAATTTAGTTTTTCCATTTATAAAAAACTCAAGTCGACCATTATCCACGAAACATTCTTCGAAACTTCAATGCGTTAGACACATTAATCATTATTGGTAAAACATTTTTCAGCATTTCTTTATGGTCCCTGTGTTGTCGCGACTGAATTATAATGTAAAATAGTGATGAACAGTTAAAAGCATTTTGGTTTCCAGTTATTTTCATAATTCCTCAGATAATGTTGTATTAGATAGTCTCATTCCGAAATGGTCTAAAATCACTCCATTTTATTTCTGAGGTAGCCTAATTGCCACCACTCGTAAAAATTGGTCGCCCCGACACCCTTCCGAGTAGCCTTATGGCAAAAAGTCGCCCAATCTGGCTACACTGTTGATGTAACGTTGACAACGGCTTGAGAAAACTTTGAGAATTTGAGAATGATCAAATGTGTTTTCTCAGTTGAGAAACCCAATTGAACGTCAATGAAGGTTTTTTGTATGACATAAGGTATACTTTGGCATGACTTGACTACGTATACTCAAACCGTGCTCAGCATCGCAGAAAACTTAAAGTGGCAGATGATCAAGGGTGACAGATGCTTAAATCGAGATCAGCACATACTTAGCGTCGAATACTCAAATCAGAAACCCGCCCATTGTCACTTACAAATTTGGTAGCAAAATAAGTGGTTCTTACTCTTGGGGCTCGTATTTGCAAAATTTTATACTTTTTTGGTGAGGGTTAGAATAGAATAATCTAAAGCTTCTTATAAAAATATATGAAACCTATTTAGAGCACCACTTACTAGATACCTTAATTTAAAGTATAACACACTTTCTTCACAAACTCTCCCCATCATGTTTCAACAAGCAAACAGATCAAGTCTTTTATTACCTACTACTTACCAAACTACAAAGAAAAAGGCAATTAAAAAAAGAAGAGCTCAAATAATTCTGGTGAAGTTTCATAACACGAAGAAACCATCATACAAGACGCTCTAGGGTTCCCAAAAAGAACTCTTACCTAATTACTAAAGTACATGTGTTTATCTATTTGGCCCCGGACAGGGTGAGGAGTTTGCGCGGATGCTGAAGCGGGCGCAGAGTATCGAACATAGATCGCCGATTGCGTCCATACTGAAGTAAAAATTATTGACATAAAATATTAAAGCTCTGGCTTCAAACATTCGGGGACGTGTTATTCGGTGTTACACTTTTCTAAGTCACGTAACACACCCCTTCTAAACTAGTGTTAACCGTAGCAGTGACTATCGCAGGCGGTTACCGCGACGCAGCGGCCTCGCTTGTAAGCGATCGTCTATTGTAGGGGTCGGAAAGTAATCTTAAGTGGAGTCCGGATACTGTTGAAAATTTGTATAGAGGTCCAGAAAAAGACTCCTAATACTTTCTTGGTGAAAATAAATGCGAAAAATTACACCTGCGGTCTTGAGTCAGTGTTTTGGGTTCCGTACCCAATGGGTAAAAACGGGACCCTATTACTAAGACTCCGCGGTTCGTCTGTCTGTCTGTCTGTCGCCAGGCTGTATCTCATGAACCATGATAGCTAGACAGTTGAAATTTTCACAGATGATGTATTTCTGTTGCCGCTATAACAACAAATACTAAAATCAGAATAAAATAATTATTTAAGTGGGGCTCCCATACAACAAACGTGATTATTTTGCCGTTTTTTGCGATAGTGGTACGGAACCCTTCGTGCGCGAGTCCGACTCGCACTTGGCCAGTGTTTTTTTATAGTTTGGAACACGCGTGGAACAGCTAATACGAAGTGTGTCTTCAAGGTGGGGTCAGGATTGACTGTCATACTTAACTGACAGCGGTAACCTTAGTTGAATAATCTTTCCCGCACCCACTCTAGTCACTGTGTTCACTCTGGACAAGAACTTAATCTCAAGTTTAAGTATCCCAGAGCCACGGACCCTAAGTTGGTACACAGTTACACACAAATATTAATAAACCAGACAGTTACAACGTCTTTTCGTTTGTTTTTTTACGTTAAATGGAGTACCAGTTGGCAATTTCTTTGGGAGCAGGTGTAATACAAGGCTCGGTCGTAAAATTTAATTAGTGCGAATTATTTGAGATTGTAAGGATTTTTCTAATTAGCATTCGGGGCCACGGCTGCTATGGGACGTCTCGTTAAATACGGATGTAAGTTCTGCTCGTTGTACGGTTCTGTACACAGACTTATTTATAAAAAAATACATTACCATTATAATGAAATTATATGTCTAAACATGTCAGGTAGATTCTTATTTCAAATTATCTATAGAGAATTTGAATTAAGAATCTGCTAGTATGTGTATAATATTTTTTTTCATAAATGGCCTCTAATGCTTAGTGTTCTTAATAATATCTATTGTGATTTGGTTTGATTTCTCATTACAACAGTTACAGGACCTGGAAAGAACACACAAATACTGAATTATTTTCCGAAGAAAAACTTCGACTTACAACAGACTATAAAATGTTGTCGCACGCGGATATCACCGCAGGCCGATTTAAGAGGCTCGTGCTATCTAAAAAATCACAACCCGATTTTCAATTGCTAATTATAAGGTAATTACCTAGCTATTTTCTCGTACTGATTCTTTTTCGGAGATAGAGTCTTTATACCAAAATTATTGCACCTATAGCTAGGACCTCAATTAAAGAGAAGGGAAAAAGATTGATGATTAAGCTAACGTAGATAGTAATATATAAGTGTTTGACGATATTAAGGTAAATAAGGGCAAATGATCCTCTTTTAAACCAAAATATTAGCTAAGCTCTAAGTTTTTATAAGGAACTTGAGCATTAAACATTATTATCTACTATAGAAACATATTTTGTACATCATCATTAACTGCCTAACCAGCAGTGATCGGAATAGGTATGTACCTAAAGTTCAAAGAACAGAGACAAAAAGTGGAGACTTGCTTAACCCTAAATTTTTATTCGGAATATTTGTGCCGAATTTCGGCACATCACTTAAGTACATTTAATATAAATGTTGTTAATACATAACAGGAGTGAGTGATGCGCGCACGACGACGCTTGGAATGCGAAACTCTTTTGTCATTGTTTACCAGTAACAAACAAACGATAGAAAGAGACATCAAGTTTTGGCTATTCTGACGAAGTAATTCTGCACGAAGACTGCGCTGACGTTCATGTTCGTGGGTCACCAGTTTGTGAGTATGCGGAACCGGGTGTAAAGTCCCGCAAACCTCAGTTGGAAAGGGAGGATCCTCCGACCAGACGGTGTTGTGTCTGGTCCGGGCAATTTCCCGACGGTTATCGTCGGACTGTTGTATGTATTCAAACTTTGCTTTCGCGATGCAGGATTTGTGTGCCGTCATGTAATTAGTTCGTAAGTGGCGGCGTCGGTGCCGCTACAGTTATATTATCAGTGCCGTAACGTAGCTGCAAAAGGTCAACAATGACAGCATGACATGCACTGGTCGCGTCAAAGGTCCAGAGGCTCAAAAATCGTCGCCGAGTTGCCAGCCTGTCGGTTTTTTATCGGTTAAATTTCGGGGAGTGTGCGACGGAACTACACAATTGGATTCCGCCTAGCCCTTTCCATCATCGGACTACAACACGTACGGCCATGCACCATCGGCACATTGTGGACATCCCACTCATACGCACAAAGCGTAATGCTAATACTTTTATTGTGCGCACAGCTAAGGAGTGGAATTCCCTGCCGGAGTCTTTGTTCCCTGATAGCTACAACCTTGTTGTCTTTAAATCAAGAGTGAATAGGTTATTTCTAGGCAAGCTTGCTTCACCGTAGACCACATCATCGCTTACCATCATAGAAATAATGGTCAAACGCGAGCCTAGCAATAAATAAAAAACAATAAAAAAATATGACATCCGGATCCAATTGATTAATGTGCATGTTCATTTTAAGTTACCAAAGGTTCTGTAAACACAATATCTTCGACATGGCTACTCTAGACGTGTTATATCACTAAAATGTTGGAGCATTACAGCGTCACATGCTTTGTTCTCACACTATGTTTGAGCTAATTAAACCAGTGACGAAGCATCGCCACCTGGGTAACAACCGAAAACTGTCACTGTGGAAATTCTAGTAGGAATAATATCAAGTTGGTCTGAAAGGGAAGGGAACGTTGTAACTAGATGCGAAATTAACAACAACCGGAGTTTAAGAATAAGGATGTTTCCTGTGTAGAAAAATGATCATTCTATTAGTCCCTTAGTGAGAAATGATAGTCCGTTAGTGATCATTTTAATAATAATAATAAATAATAAAAATCTTTTATTTCAGACAAAGTCCATAGGATTAGTAACAATTTACTTAAAAAACTAGTGTTAGTAGGTACAGATATAAAACTACAATTCAGCGTGGAGCTGCATCCACCTCTGCATCATCGGAGAATCCCACCGGTCTGCGAACACACTGAGAATAGTGTTGGTACTGCCGCGAACACGCGTCATCAGAGAGGCACATCTTTTTCTAATAATGGCGGCGAAACCATCAATGTTTGTGTCCGCAAACATCCCTGACGCACTGCAACGCCACGGCAGCCTCAACAGTACTCTCAGTGCATTATTATATTGGACGCGCAGGTCGCTGTATGCTCGCTGAGTGAAACTGACCCACAGGCTGCACGTGTAGAAGGACTGACAGTAAGCTTTGAAAAGCGTTACTTTTACTGGCTTCGTACATCGCGCAAACCTGCGGGCCAGCATGTTACAACGAACAGCCAGCGACCTACGTTCCCTCTCAATGTCACAATTATCTTTAAGATCTTCGGTGATCCAGTGGCCTAGGTATTTAAACTTGTCTACCCTTCGCAGGGGTTCTCCACACAGTGCGACATTCGGAATACTAGAATATGTCACACTGCCCGCTTTGAAAACCATTAGTTCGCTCTTTGTGACATTATATTTGAGGCCATGACTCACCGCGTAAGATTCGCATATAGCGATCAGTCGCCTCAGAGCACCGATCGATGGGCTCAGCAACACCATATCATCAGCATAACTAATATTATTAATACACACCCCGTCAACATGACATCCGACATTGATGCTGCTGAGCTCACATTCAGTTGGTTCATGTACAGGTTGAAGAGTCGGGGTGAGCTAAGCCCCCCCTGCCTCACCCCGCATTCCAGCCGATACACGTCCGAGTGCGAGCCAACCCACTTCACACTATTACTTTGACTACTGTACCAGTTCTTCCAGGCGTTTAGTTTAATAGCATACAAAATATAATAATATATTTTTTGTGTTATATTATTAGTTTTAAATGAAATTATAATAATAGAATATTAAAATAAAAAAAAAAATAAAAAAAAAAAAAAAAAAAAAAAAACCAGTACTTAAATATTGACACTATCTCAGGTGGTAAAGTAGTATCACACTGTAGTTTACGCCACAGAACATCGTAACATACGAGATCGAATGCCCTTGACAGATCCAGAAAACAGGCAAAAATGGCAATGGTATTTTATTTGAGAGGTTGCGGAAACAGCCCGTCGAAACTAACGAACTCTAGTCTAGTTAGTAAAATTATCAAATAATATTGGACACGTATTGTTTGCTTTATAAAATAATTAAAAATTGACAAAGATAAAGCGTGTCAAAGTTCAGGAGTGGGGGCTTGTGACGTCACTTTGTCAGTATAAAGTGTAGCACACCGTGACGTCACACAATATTTCAACGCACTGTATCGTCGTATTTTTTTTGTTTACGTGGCAAAAGAAAAATACGTGTCCAATATTTTTAGGCTATCTAACTGACGGACTAAACAGATATTTTTTGTCAACATCCCTATTGCGCCCGGTTGATGGGAATAAGCTCCATATAACAGGGGACTTTAATAAAACTGGGGAAACGTGAGTGTTCGCCTCTAAGAAGAATCGATCGTACGAGTGCGAGTATATTATGTTTGTGCTATAATTAGGTTAATATCTAGGAACCCGTCGAAATAATACTTTACTTTTTTTTTTTTTTTTTTGGGATGGGTTTGCTCTTGACTCTAGTCTAGGTCAGAGGTGACAGAGACAAAGTCGACGATGGAGTGAGCTTACCCAGAAGTAGCCTGTTCACTCTAACTTTGAAGAGACAAGAGACAAGCAACATTTAAAAAAGCCTCGACACAATTTTATTTCATGCTACATAATCTATATCTAGTGGTAGATACGCTTCGATCGTCAATCTATTGAAAACACCCCGATTCAAACAGTAAAACGCTAATAACTTTTGAAAGGCTGAACCGATTTTCTTCGATAAAGTCACCTTTCAAACAAAAAAAAAACTAAATCAAAATCGATTCATGCGTATTTACGACTCATCTCTGGTCAGGATAAGGCGGGAGGAAACGCCCGGGTTTCACCATCATGGAGGCGATCGGCGGTGGCGACCTTTTGCGTCCAGCCCTGGTTCAGGCCATGGTACGGGGCGAGGGGGCATGGAAAGCTGTCACCTCCTTCTGCGAAGCAGTAATGCTCGCGAAGGAGGAGGTGGAACGCGTGAGGGAGACGCAACGAAGACGCCCTCACTTCCCTAGCCATCGCAGGAGACGCCTTGGGCGTTGTGAGTCGCAAGCCGAGTCCCGGCCACCGTAGGCGCGGGCTAGTGGATGGCGAGTAAGGGTAGCTCGCTGTCATGCCACAGAAAGATACATAAATACACAAACCCACAGACAGATACAAAAATACACAGACCCACAGGTACACACGTCAAACTAATATGACCCCTCTTTTTCCGTCGGGGTTAAAATTGTACCAGAAAATGGCCCCAAAATTTGCTCACGGATCTCTAAAAAAATGAACAAGGAAGTCGGTAACTTTGTGTCTAATGAACTTCCTTAACAAGCTCTATTGACTTACAGTTAATTTGTAACGGTGTGTGTTGACCCTAAGTATTAAGGACGTTTCGTATTTACAGGACGTTTGAGGACGCTTTATCTGGCGGTCGATCAAATGAGGCAAATGATATGCTTTGTGCTAAATAGTTTTGCATTACGCAGTACTTAGAACTGTTCGCATTTATTGAGGTGTTCATTAAAGATGATAGTGAAATTCAAAACAGACATTAGCATCGCAGGACCTAAACAAAACAAGGTGCTTAAGAAACAAGTACTTACAAGAACGATCGCCCAGGCACCATCGTTTTCAATTTTGCGCACCTGGGATCGACTGTTTTTATGCCTGTTGGTAAGAAACACCAACAATCGTTTAATTTTTTTCGAGGTACATATAGTGTTCCCAATAACAGGATCTTCCAGTTGGCAGGTCATGGCTTAAGCTATAAATAGGTGCATGCTCATATGAGGCCTAAAAGAAGTGACATTCTACAAGAACTGCCATCAACTGTCAGTCAAATATGCCTTTACAAAAACTAACATTTCAGTAACTCATGGCAATCCTATACATGGACTTGTTGATTGGTTATGGCTGATAGATTGTAACGTTGTGTAAACCCTCGCAGGAATATAATTTACTAATATTACAAATGTGAAAGTAACACGATTTTTGACGATTTTGATATAGATATAGATTAAACATTAAAAGAAGGACTATATTTGTAAGTGTGAGAACCATGTTCCTATTGATCAGATTGATTAAATAGATTAATATACCTGTTAGTGCTTTTACTGTTTATACCACAAAAAGTACGTAAGCGGCGGCGCTTTCTATTTTGTGCCTATACGTAGTATAGTAGAGTTATACTAGGTGCATCGTCATCACGTATATGAATAAATGTATGTATGTAAATATTGTAAAATACTTTACAATGCATTTTTTTTACTAGTGCTTTTTACTAGTACTTTCCTGTATTTTTTTAATTTTAACTCCAACGTCAGCTCGCCGCATAGAGATTTTATTATTTGAGAAAAGTTTAAAAAATTAGTTAAGTACAGATTTATCATTCATATAAAAGGTAAAACAAAACTAATACTTCATTTAAGGTGTTTTTAATTACTCTAGATTTAGATTTTGATCAATAAATTAATTTTAAATATTTATTAAATATGTTTGGCAGAGTGAATATTTTGCTCGTGCCTTTTTGCGGTACGACGTGATAGCTATTTGCACATGCGCAGTAGATATGCCCAAGGAACTATGAACTATTAGTTAATCTGTGGATATGCTGAGCGCCCTTGAATAAGCGCCATTTTATAAATTTCTTGTTTGGTTCAGATATATTTTTTATTTCCTCGCACAATGCATAGTAAAATGTTGTATGATAAACGTGCGTAAGATGATTTCCGACTCGTGTCGATTTATCCGATTATAAGATACCGATCCGATTTATAAAATACCACTCATCGGAAATCACCTACTTGCCGCACTTGTAGCATAAATAACTATTTCTTTTAAACAGTAAGTGTGGAGCTTTTTGTCCGTTCTTCGCCAAAAAAATCTACCTTTGCGAATGGACAGTAGAATAAATTATTATTCAAACTGAATTATAAGTGCCGCTTAATGGCTTAATTGAAATAAAAAAATATACTTTCACTTTGACTTTAATATTGACTTTCATGTGGGCAAAGCCACTGATATAAAACTAGTTGTATATAAGTGACTTTAAACCATAGCCAGTATTCATAACAAAAACCCAAATTATACATTAAAAATAGAATTAATATTCATTGCTTAAATTCGTAACAAGAAACACGAAGTTGTGAAAATTCCCAACATATTTATGCAAGTCAAAACATTTCAAAATATAAACGAAAAGTTTGGAGCGAAAACAATACATCCCTTAGACCCTTATTCATATTCAATGGAGCCGGCAGCACCGGAGGATCCTCGGTGGAAGTTTAGCAGATAACCCACGGGTTTATATTTGTACCCGTAGAACGGGAAATGTTGGAAAATTATTAATATTTTTTTACTGTGTGTAACTTTCGTTGTAAGTATAAATAGAAATAGAAGTGGGTGTTGTGGTGTAGCTTGGGAGAGGCATAGATCTAGTGTTAGACTGCGAAAGTTTGAGATACTTGATAGAAATATAATATTTTAATTTGAGGCAACGTTGCGGGTATGGAAAAAATAGGACAGATTTTTTTGGCAGCTCAGGAACGGCCTATTGACAGAGTTGGAGTGAATAGAAAACACTGAAAATTAAGGGTTTTATCTTTCTAGTACTTTCAATCGTATTTTGTGTACTTTCTGAAATATTAGTCCGTATCTAGCCATGTGATAATTCGACCACATACTCGCTTACCATCAGGTCAGATACTGATAAAATGTGAGCAGAATGTAAGCAGTTCTCCTCGTAAAATTATATACACTTAAAGACATCGCTACGACTAATCGTCATCATCATCAACTGCCTAACCTTTTCCCAACTATATTTGGGTCGGTTTCCAGTCTTACCGAATTCAGCTAAGTACCAGTGTTTTACATGGAGCGACTGCCTATCTGACCTCCACAATCCAATAACTGGGTAACACGATACCCCTTGGCTAGACTGGTGTCAGATCTCAAGCTTCTGACTCAAATGACAGCCGATCTTCAAATGACAGTCGGGACCAACAGCTTAACGTGCTTTCCGAGGCACCGAGGAAACTCGGTATGTTGAAATGGTCACCCATCCACGGGCCGACCTCGTCAAGTGTTGCTTAACCTTGATGATCGGTCCGTTCGGCTGTTATTATTTAGCCACGAGCTACGACTAATCGTCCATCCATAAAATCCCTCCAAGTTATTTATACCGCTCGGGCAATCGAAAGTATTGGGGATAAAAAGGCAAAGGTTGCAATATTCGCCGTATTGCCCAAGTTTTCTCATATTTTTGTCATGCACAGGCCTCTTTACATTAAGCACTGTTGCCAACTTAGCCTCTTTAAGTTTGGCGGAATAGTCGTTTAATACGATTGCTCGATTGGTTTCAGAAAGTTAGAGTATGTGTACTTAGAGTATTTACTCGTAGTTCGTAAGTAGGACTTGGTACCTGAACCTTTCAAAATACTTTCTGTAGTAGTATTTTGATATATTGCATTTGCTGGTGACAAAGAGGCTCTACTAAAAAGGTCATTCCATCCGCAAAATTTTACTGCTGATGATTGAGCAAGTGAATACGTGACATTTCGATGGCATATGTCAATAATTTGATTTTTTTGATAATCGCTTGTGCCATAGATTAAGATTTTTTTTTGCTATATCTATGGCTTGTGCACACCAACCACCGCCATAATGTTTTAGACACAAAGCATTTATTTTAGTTCTAGCTTCGTGTCTCACATCAGCAATTCATTCGACATCCTAGTGTAGCGTTAGGCCCTCTATGTAGCAGTATTACCTAAAATTCCTTTGGATTGTCCGTTAGTTTCTTAACTACCAAACTCTTTGCTACTTTCTTCACTTAAATCATTATTAAAAACCATATTCCGCCAATTAAAAAATATGTGGCCTACTGTGCCGTTCGTTTACCGTCAACGATCGTATTAAAACTTTCTCGCTACACAATCATTGAACAGGCCATTAGAGTAAACAGAAACGTTCTGGTCGAGCCTGTAGCCACTTATTTACGATACCAGCAGATTGTTGGCCGGATTTATCGACATGTTATCGATACGTTGCGGGTAATAGCTTGGCGCAACACTAAAGTGCGTAATAAAAAGCAGATAAAGATTTGCTGAAATGTTTCTGTTATTTTGTGATTATATTTTTTGGTTGATCAGCGTGTTGAAGCTTGCTGGAGAGTTTAGGTCTTTATGAAGAAGTGTTTTAGAAATAATTAGCGGCTGAAAATTTGCGAAGTTTCCACTGAATTGACTTCTAAAATAACTAGTTATGTTAGATTCAACAGACATCTAGGCAGCCTTTTTTTTAGAGTTGGGCACTTAGCGATGGCTTGTAAACACCTAAACATTAACTCTAATTATCGATTACTAAGAATAGATAAGATAAGATCATTTTTAGGGTTCCGTACCCAAAGGGTAAAAACGGGACCCTATTACTAAGACTTCACGATCCGTCTGTCTGTCTGTCCGTCTGTCACCAGGCTGTATCTCATGAACCGTGATAGCTAGACAGTTGAAATTTTCACAGATGATGTATTTCTATTGTCGCTATAACAACAAATACTAAAAACAGAATAAAATTAATATTTAAGGAGGGCTCCCATACAACAAACGTGTTTTTTTTGACGATTTTTGCGATAATGGTGCGGAATCCTTCGTGCGCGAGTCCGACTCGCACTTGGCCAGTTTTTTTTATTCAGACACCATTCTATACATACATAAAGCACAACAAATAATATAGTATGTACAAGAAAATACTAACATTACGTGCATTAAAGTAGCCCTAGACCCCACACTAGGATACCCTGTGTCGTGGGATCTAATATTTTTGTCGTTAGTGAATGGCACAATATTATAAGAGCACTTGGAGGTAGTTCATGAATATTTGGTTATAACACTAAACAATATTTAAACTTAACGGATGTTGACGGCCATACACCCAACTGCTTAGATCTTCTACTGACAACTGATCCGGACAGTCATTCGGTGTCGGTCTCAGCCCCGCTGGGATCGTCTGACCACTGTCTGGTGAAATCCGTTTCGACTTGCTCCCCTCCAGATGAGAGCCCTAAAGGCACGAGGCGAGTATGGCGATACGAGTCAGCAGACTGGGACGAGATGCGGCACTTTTTTGCGTCTTATCCTTGGCGGCATGTGTGCTTCTCCTCGGGTAGCCCCTCGAGCTGTGCAGACGCGGTTGCGGATGTGATTCGGCAGGGAATGGAATATTTCATTCCATTCTCCGACATTCCGCTCGGTCACAAATCCCGACCTTGGTATAATGCAGAATGCGCCCATGCTGAGGCCCGAAAAGAGTCTGCTTACCAAGCCTGGGTCGGGGCCCGCGACCGCAAAGTTAGAGCGCGTAGGGTTCGCGCGAGGAAGAGAGCCTTTAATTCTGCCGCCAAGTTCTGCAAGCGGGTTCTGCGTCGGGCACGTTTTGACCATATTGGACGTATTGGGGCCAAGCTGGCATCGCACCCTCCGGGTAGTAAACAGTTTTGGTCCCTGTCTAAAGCGGTTGAAACGAATTTCTGTCGGCCCACTTTACCTCCGATGCTGAAACCTGATGGGTCGCTGGCTCACTCTGCAAGTGACAAAGCAAATTTATTTGCATCTCTTTTTGCTAGCAATTCACGTCTGGACGCTGGCTCCAAGCAACCACCTACTGTACCTCATTGTGACTCTTCGATGCCGGAGATCGCTGTGCACACTAAAGAGGTCCGGAGAGTATTGTGCAGTCTAGACGTGAACAAGGCCAGCGGACCTGACGGCATTCCAGCGAGAGTGCTGAGGCAGTGTGCGCCAGAACTGTCTCCTGTGTTGACTCGCTTGTTCCGCCTCTCTCTTGTAAAAGGGACGGTGCCGAAATCCTGGAAGCTTGCAAATGTGCAACCAGTGCCCAAAAAAGGCAACCGTGCAGACCCTGCCAATTACCGTCCGATCGCCATTACCTCTATTCTGTGCAAAGTTATGGAAAGGGTACTGAACAGAAAGTTGCTGACCTACCTTGAAGACAACAATCTCCTCAGTGACCGTCAATATGGCTTTCGCCGGGGACGGTCAACTGGCGATCTTCTTGTGTATGTCACGCACTGCTGGGGCGAAGCCATCGAGAGACACGGCGAAGCACTTGCTGTATCGCTTGATATCTCGAAGGCCTTCGACAGGGTCTGGCACGCGAGTCTGCTCAGTAAGCTTCCTGCTTATGGCATCCCCGCTGGTTTTTGTAGCTGGATATCAGACTTCCTTAGCGAACGGTCGATCCGAGTAGTCATTGACGGCTGCTCCTCAGACCTTATGGCTATTGATGCCGGAGTTCCTCAGGGGTCTGTTCTCTCTGCAACTCTTTTCCTGCTGCACATCAATGACCTACTTCAGCCTGGTATTGTTGGGTACGCAGATGACAGTACTGTTTCAGAGAGATACTTGTCCAGCGCAAAAACCAGCATGGATGAAGTTCGTTCCTTGAGGGAGGCTATGGTTGAGCGGACAGATTTGACCTTAAGCCTTGTCTCCCAGTGGGGTGATGACAATCTGGTCTCTTTTAACGCCACCAAAACACAGGCGTGTCTTTTTACCGCCAAAAGGAGTCTGTTCGATCAAACGCCTACTTTTCGGGGTGCGTCTGTTCCTGTGACTGATCGGCTCGAGCTCCTAGGCATGGAGTTGACATCCAGTCTCAACTTCGGCTCCTCCATTGAGAACAAAGCCCAAATCGCGGCCAAAAAACTGGGCATCCTAAATAAAGTGAAGCGATACTTTACGCCTGGACAGCTTTTAACCCTATACAAAGCACAAGTCCGATCCTGCATGGAGTATTGCAGCCACCTTTGGGATGGTTCAGCTAAGTATCAGCTTGCCGCGCTTGACTCAGTGGAACGCAGAGCCAAGAGGCTCATTGGCAACGTGGAACTGGTGGACGCCAAGCTTCACAGCTTGGCTCATCGCCGCAAAGTTGCCTGCTTGTCGGTCTTCTACAGACTGTACTTCGGTGAGTGTGCTCAGGAACTCCACGACCTCATCCCACCAGCCCCCTTCTACCATCGGACATCTAGACGCACTGCAAGTTATCATCCTTACCTTGTTGCCATTCCACCAATTCGAACCAAGCGCTTCCAAACATCCTTTATAATGCGCACAGCGAATGAGTGGAACTCACTGCCTGCGTCTGTGTTTCCGAACGCATTCAACCCGAATCTCTTCAAAGTTAGAGTGAACAGGCTACTTCTGGGTAAGCTCACTCCATCGTAGACTCTGTCTCTGTCACCTATGACCTAGACTAGAGTCAAGAGCAAACACATTACAAATAAAAAAAAAAAAAAAAAAAACTTAACTTAATAAATAAAGGAAACATGCAAAATTAAAATATTTACGAAAGGTTTGTGATGAGTGTAGATATGTGTGTGAGTGTGTGTAGTGTGTGTCTAGTTGTGGTTTAATGTAGTTTTTATGTATGTGATGCGCCTGGATGAGTAATTAAGAGGGTATAAATCCCTCTACGTAAGGGAATCAGGAGAGATCTTTCAATAACTACTTCAATAGAGAACAAACGAATTTAAATACATTTAATTAGCAGAAAAGAGGATGCTCATCCTTATGTTTTAATCCTTCAAACATCTTATACTACACCGACTAGTCAAGAAACGTGGCGGTTAAGAAATACCAATACCAAAAAACAGGGCAAGTAGATAAAAAAACCCTTTCACCTCAATATATAAACTGAAAACCCGCTACATTTAACTCTACGCGCGTATTTTCTGAAAGAAAGGCCGCAAAATGTGAGCTAGGGAAAATTTTCCACCGGATGGGAGCATTTTGAAAGAAAAATGCTTGTTGCATTCTACGGCAAGGTAAGGGATAATAGTGCGGGGGCATGAATTTAGTCGATAGTTTTGTTAGTCGATGTGAAATGTGGTTTAGATCGTTAGAATATACTTTATTGTAGACTATAATAGTAACACAACGCACAGAATATTGGTAGTAACAGGTTACCGTTGTAAGTTTCAATGTTATTTGTTAAAATAATGCCGATCTCACTGTTTCAGCCTTTTTTGGGAGCTTCTCTGTAGCTTACTCCCTAGTTCATTATAACATACATACATACATACATAAACTCACGCCTTTTTCCCATGGGGGTAGTCAGAAACTACAGAACGCCACCTGCTACGATCCTTACATACTTCTTTTGCTTCACTCACATTCATACATCTTGTCATACACACACGCCGGTTATGAGTACTGCGCACCTTGCCTTTCTGAAGAACATCACCTATAAGGTCTATGTATGTCTTCCTAGGGCGTCCCCTCCCGGCGTTTCCATTCACGTCTGCCTTGTAAATACCTTTCGTTAGTCGCCTATCATTCATCCTCTCAACATGGCCAAACCATCTTAACATACTCTTTTCAATTTTAGTCACTACATCTTCTTTTAAACCACAACGTTGTCTTATTACCTCATTCCTCAATCTATCATTTAAGGTTACACCACACATACTTCGCAAGGACCGCATTTCTACTGCATTAATCCTACTTTCATGTCTTTTTTGCCATACCCTTTTAACTTTCACTTCCATACATAAGTGCAGGCACCAGCACGCCGTTGTGAACGGCGAGTCGAGCTTCCGGAGACATCGATTTGCTGGTCACAACGGCATGTATAGCACCATTCACTTTATTCCCTGCATTCACTCTCCTTTCCACATCCTCTTCAATCTTTCCATCCCTTGTGAACATACTTCCCAGATATACAAACTCGTTCACTTGCTCCACACTCTTATCATTTATTTTCACTTCGCACTCCGATACATCGTCTTCCCTTTCAAACACCATTACCTTAGTCTTGTTCACATTTATACTCAGCCCTTTTAACTTAAAAGCTTCATTCATCACAGTCACCATGTCTTGCAACTGTTCTGCTGACGATGCAAGTAGAACTTGATCATCTGCATAGAGAAGGCATTTGACAGGCAACTCATTCATCCTCAATCCGCACTCATGCTCTTTCAAACCTATCAGACAACTATCCATGTACAAGTTGAACAGCCACGGTGATGCTACACAGCCCTGTCTAACACCCCTTGAGATGGAAAACCAGTCCGTAAACGCCCCATTAATCCTAATACAAGCACTGGAATCCCTATATAGAGATTTCAGTGCGTTCGGGCACTGAAATCTCTATATAGGGAGCGCCAGTCCACACCGTACCCGGATAGCGTCGACCACAGTTCATCCCTCCACACACTGTCATAGGCCTTCTACAAGTCAACGAAAGCACAGAAATTCATTATAATGCTTAAATTAAACAAGTGAACCTGCGTTGGGCTATTCATAAATTTGTAATATATAAATATTATTTTCCTTCTTTCTTTAAATATACAAAAAAGTCATTCGTTTGATGAATTCAACACATCTAAATAAATTAACTAAACTACCTATTAGTCGATCACAGCAACGCAATCGACTGGCGTCCCTTCACTAGCCCACCTCAACTGCATTGAGTTCGCCAGCTCTATATAGGTTTTGTTTCTGTTTTTAGTGTTATGTAGTGAAATTTGTGTTTACTTAATTAAATTCCAGTCTTTAGTATATTGTTTGGACTAGTAATTAGGGGTTCCGGTTAACTACCAATAAACATAGATTAGGAAGTACACATGCCGCCACATGAAAGCCGACCACTTTGGCAAAGGTTAGGTGGATGATAATGCTACTGGCCCTGTGTTGGAAATACTAATAGGCTATCTAAACCGACTTTATTTTTATATCTAACGCGCGCCTATGCGTTTGACCACTATCTCGCCTGATGGTAAGCGATGATGTGGTCGACGGTGAAGCACGCTTGCCTAGAAGTAACATATTCACTCTTGACTTAAAGACCCCAAGGTTGTAGCTATCAGGAAACAAAGACTCCGCCAGGGAATTCCACTCCTTAGCTGTGCGTATAATGAAAGTATTCGCAAATCGCTTTGTACGTATGGGTGAGATGTCCACCGGTGGCGCATTGCCGTACGTCTTGTTGTGTGTGATGGAAAGGGCTAGGTGGAATCAAATTGTGCAGTTCCATCGCACATATAACCGATAAAAAACCGACAGACTGGCCACTTGTCGTCGATATTCAAGGCTCTGGAGCTTTGAGGCAACCAGTGCATCGTGGCCGATAAGCCTCTTGGCCCGTTTGTCAATCGACTCAAGTGCATCAAGTTAATGATATTTGGCAGATCCGTCCCAGAGGACGAGACTTACAATACTTCTATTAGATATCAGAAGTGCTAGTCTTTGCAGCGTATTATTAGCGAAAACTCTAACGAAACATGGTTTTAAACAATGAAATATTAATAAGAGAATTTTATTTTGACGGAGTCGTCGTTTATGTAGGTAGATATTATACTAGAGTCTGGCAAACAAAAGTAGACACTGGAATTATTTGCAAACTTTTTAAATGGCAATGATAAACTAATGTAAGTTGATACTTTGTTTTAATTCGTAATCACTATTTGTATTTTTTTTTAAACATTTTCTCTATTTAATAATTTAAAAAGTTTCATTATTAATGTAGAAAACAATGATTCCTGTGACTCTTATGAATCTTTTCACATGAAAGTCTTAGATTCAGATTTTGATTGATAGTGAATAAACCAAAATTATTATAGAATACTGTTGCTTTTTATATTCAGATTGATATATCAAAAGTATTATCTACCTAAATGTACCTATAGTATTTTTATTCAGACGAAGTAATATCAATAATTCTAAAGTATCAAATTAGGTTATTCCAGGTATTGCATACTAGTTTTTGGGGTTGCTATGCTGATATTTTTTAAATTTGCCGCGCTTTTTCAGTCTCTACTTTCGTTTGCCAGACTCTAAGTGACGTTTGCATACTTTTGTCAAGATTCTAAGGAGTTCTTACGTGGTTATAGACTTGTAGCTGCACCCATACTGTCACGTGCGATTAGAACATTATATAAAATCCCGGCAAAAATCATCGGGTAAATTCTTCTCTTTTAATTGGAGGTTGCGTGAGTTTACATCAATTTCCGCATACCTCTATAGACTTCACCATAAGAAGCTCTTTGAAAACTATCCCCGAACAAAATAACCAGACTAAACCATACTTTAGTGTATCAATATAATAAATAATAATAAGCAACAATTACCACGATTCTGTAATCGTTAACCACTGGTTTGTAATTAGTGCCTGCGGAATTTAATCTGCGATATAAATGTTTGCGCTCTATAGTATGTGGTGGACTCTGGCGGTTTCACAGGGTACTAAATGAACGAATAAGCTTAGTTTCGGCGGGGAGCGTAATAATGATAGTTGACTGTTTTATGTACTCAGTTTTTGTTCTGTTCGTTTTAACTGGTGAAATATCTATCTTTCTAGCCTTTCCGACCTTTTGGGATGGGCTTCTAGTCTAAATGGATGTAGCTTAATACCAATTTTTTTTTAACCGACTGACCAAAAATTTTAATTTCGAATTGAGAACCTACTGTTCTCAATTCGGAGGTTTAAATTTTTTATTTTTTTCTGTATTTTAGGCATAACTTCGTCATATGTGTATGGATTTGAACATTATTTTTTATTGTTTGAATGCGGATACTCTCGAGGTGGTCCCATTGTCACCAAATTAGAATCTGATAATGGGATCGCATGGAAATCGAGGGAATTCCTCAAACATTATAAGCAGACATGTAGTGATTTTGGTATGTTCAATAACATAGCAAGCATTTGCACTAAGAAAGTATCATTTGGTGAAGTGGTTTTAGACGTCGGTTATTTTTTTCTGTTATGACTTTTTTCCATGGAGCGATTACCTATCTGACCTCTACAACCTTGTTACTAGATAACGCGATACCCCTTGGCAAGACTGGCGGAAACGGGGGTAGATGTTTGTATGGTGAACCAACAATTTCTCAAACAAAGCGGCTTATCTTATAAAAAAGTTGGCTGTTCGAAGTACTAATGCAACGCAGACGAATTCGCGGGCAAAAGTTAGTAATGCATATAACGCCTTTATCCCTCGAGGGCTCGGGCAGATATTCTCTGCCAGCTAAGACTAATAATGGCTTAACGGTATAGAGTACAATAATATGTGTTTGGATGTCAAGTATATCGTGTTGCAATAATTGTTTGATGTATCGTATGGACACATTGAATTTAATAATCAATTGCCCGTTTAATTACTAATGCTAATTAGTGATTAACTTGCATTAACTATTTTAATGTATGTTGAGTAGGGGATTAGGTGTATGATTGGATGTAGTTAAACGTTATTAGTAGTAGAAACGCAATGGTAATATGATAGGGGTTATTAAAACACGAGCGTGGGTTTATCACATTCGGCTTTGCCTCATGTGATAAACCCACGCTCGTGTTTTAATACCTAATTATAAGCCGTTGCATACACTATTTTATCTTCACTCATACAGTTGAAATAAAACAAAAGTGGAAAGGGAAAAAATATCTGGTATGGCGGGCAATTTAGATTTTCATTTCCATAGAGAATGACACTACTTTTCTACATTAAGTCAATGAGCCCATATGCGCCAATAAATTAAAAAGTAAAAGTGTGCTATAAAAATTAAAAAGTTATTTTACAATGCATGTCCTCGAAAAGAGCGTTTTCCAAGCAGCCAAACTGTGCGGAAAGTGTCACTTTTTTTTACTAGTGCTTTTTACTTTCCTGTACTTTTTTAATTTTTAACTCCAACGTCAGCCCGCCGCATAGAGTTTTTATTATTTGAGAAAAGTTTTAAAATTAGTTAAGTACAGATTATCATTCATATAAAAAGTAAAACAAAACTAATACGTCATTTAAGGCGTTTCTAATTACTCTAGATTTAGATTTTGATCAATAAATTAATTTTAATTATTCATTAAATATGTTTGGCAGAATTAATATTTTGCTCGTGCCTTTTTGCGTTATGACGTGACAGCTATTGCACATGCGCAGTAGAACTATGAACTATTAGTTAATCTGTGGATATGCTGAGCGCCCTTGAATAAGCGCCATTTTATTAATTTCTTGCTTGGTTCAGATATATTTTTTTATTTCCTCGCACAATGCATAGTAAAATGTTGTATGATACACGTGCGTAAGATGATTTCCGACTCGTGTCGATTTATCCACTCACTCGCTTCGCTCGCTCGTGAATAAAAATGCCACTCATCGGAAATCACCTACTTCCCGCACTTGTAGCATAAATAACTATTATGATGCAGTTGTTTGAAAATCGAAGGTAAATATTGCACTGTAATGGTTTTTTTTTTTTAAATTTACCTATCCATGAATTTAAAGTACGTGTTCATACAATATTTTTTGAATTCATATTTGGAACATTACGTTGTGAGTGTAGATACAATTATTTATGGGTTTGTGAGTTGTATACCGCCTTGTCTTTTGTCCAACTATACTGTGGTCTGATGCCAGTCCAGTATCTGGGTAAGATGCAGATGAATTCCAGTATTATATTTTTTTATTCTTTATTGTAAATAAAACATAAAATATATAAAAACAAAAGGACAGTTTATGTAAAAAGGTAAACTTCGAGAAATCTTAGATTTTTATAGCAAATTCATTATTAATCCTCATTAAACAAGAACCACTATTATTACCTTCATATATTCTGTTCCACATAAAGTTTGAAAGTGGCGCCAGTGACAGAAAAGTTGAAAGGAAACCGTTTGCCCTGGTATGGTCATTTGATGTGGAGGGATGAAACGCATGTTACTAAAAGAGTTATTAATATAAATGTGGATGGATGGAGAGGGAGGGGACGGCCAAAGAAAAGATGGATGGACTGTGTGAGGAGTTATATGAAAGAAAAGGGAGTCAGTGATAGCGTGACGGGGGACAGGACGGTATGGAAGAAGAAAACGTGTTGCGCCGACCCCAAGTAACATGGGACAAGGGTAGGAAGATTATGATTATGTTCCACATAAAATAAATTTAATAAAAAGCACGTGGAAGTCACAAGTTTATTGTAATATCTAAAAGAAATGAGTCGATCGCCCGTCGAAACGTTCTCCTTCCATGGTCAATTTGGGATCCAATTACGTCCGGCTTAGTGGGAAAAAATCCCGCCTAATCCCGCTCTTAAGATGTGGCGCAATATATGGGCGAATCGTGATATAGGTATCAGATTTAGAAGGTATGATGCTACTCAGATATGCCTCTTTGTCTTGTCAATTTTAGGGTTCCGTAACCGAAGGGTCCAAACGGAGCCCTATTGCTGTCACTCACGTGTCCGTCTGTCTGTCCGCCTGGGGTATTGTTGCTTAGAACTCGTTGATCAGATGAATTCTGTATTTTTTGTTTTAAAAAATACAGAATTAATGGAACACAAAGGAATGTGAAGCCACCAAAGTCAGCTCTTTTTTTTTAATTTTGTTCCGATGAATTTTTAAACTTCACATTGACCCAAGAACTTGAAGTTTGGTGACGATGTTTATTATTACGTATATTTTACCACAGATAATATAATACTAGCATACAGATGCCTCATCCCATACAAAGAAACCGTGCCGACGTAACTATAATTTATATCTGATTAATCTTGTTATTTTTTTGTACATCGAACGCGTTCGGTTCTGTTTCACGGTGATAGATAGATGGTGTTAGCAGCGACTCGCAAGTAAAAGGATTTATTAGGTTCGTGAATATTTTTTTCTTTAAATACAGTGAAGGTTCGTTTCATAGTATTTTTTTGCACGCTTTTACAGTTTTTTTTGCACCAAAATGTGTTAGAATGCAAATTTTAACAATCTAGTGGAATGCCTATTATATGATCTATTGGCATCAGTTTTAAGTGATCCGTTGAAATAATCTTTGAAATGTGAATTAAGAGCCAAATATTCCACAATTTTGTACTTAGGAGAGTTGATTAAACAAGAACATACAATTTTTATGTTGTAATTCCAGAAAATATTAATTTTACACACATTCAATAACAAACAGGATCTTATTGCGCCATCTAGTGAGATTTATTTGAACCAACTTTTCTTTGTTACCAATGAGACCCCGTGATTTTACTAACAACTACCAATATATTGATAAATCATTTTTCCTATTACAACTAACTTAATTGCGGTTTTGCGGTTTGGTACGAAACCCTACATGTGTGAAGTCCGACACGCACTTGGCCGGTTTTTTTTAAATATAGGCAACGCACTAGGAATTTCTCCTGTGTCGTGGGTGTCTTTACTATCATTTAAACTCAGATACAACAAGTAACAAGTGGTGACACTCATAAATCAGTCCAGGAGTGAACTCTGAGGCTGGTCAGTGCTTCCACGACGGCCATGCTGTCCGAAAGTATGTGAATAGACTGATTGTTAACTTCCCTGGTTATGATGGCTGAGGCTGCCAGGCAGATGCCCAAGCACTGAGCTTGGAACGCCGAATTGTGGAATCCCAAAGGTGTGACTATGTGGATGTTGAAATTCTCTGCTAGTGTCGATATTGAATCCATCTGTGAAGATCCGCAGTTCGTCGGAGCGTAGCCATTCGCAGTGGTGATCCTCATACAGTTGAATATATACCGTTGCACCGTAGCGTACTTGAATTTTGTATAACCTTCGGTTTTGCACAACCCGTACTACAAACAAAGTGTGGAGCTACTAAAGATGACATCACGTCTTGTTCACTTAACTCGTTTTCCGCTTCAGCCTCAATTTTACAGCCCATGTAGTGTGCAGGGTCCCGCCGGAGATTCGTCCGCTGAGTCCCGCATCAAAACACAATCAGTTCGCCAGGAAAGGATTAAGATCACTCGCACACAACTATATGATGTTTTGTTCTTTCAATTATTTATATTTGTGTGCTTTTGAAGGAGTTTCTGTAACTTGGTTACATGTGCTAAGAGTTTGTTAAAAATTTCTGGCTTGGAACATTTCTGGTTTTAGCAAAAGGATCGTAGCAGGTGTCGTTCTGAAGTTTCTGCCTACCCCCATGGGAAGTGTGAAAAGAAAAAGGCGTGAGTGTATGTACATCACTGATTATAAAAAATTGCTGTAGGTACTTCCTACCTAGTAGGTATAGGTGGAAGAAGTGTTGCAATTAGATTCACAGTTTTTAACAATAAAAAGCTTTTTAACAAAAAAAACAAACTGACTTTCGCAACAAAACACTACAAAGTGAAAAATAACTTCTTTTCCGAAGTCGGTGTCGAAAAACGGAAAACAAAAAAACTACAAAGTGACAAATAACTTTATTTTTGGAAGTCGGTGTGTGTATCGTAAAAAAATGGTACCTACGAAAGACACCGACTTCCAAAAATAAAGTTATTTTTCACTCTGTAGTTTTTTATTTGGAAGTCGGTAGTATATTTTTACAAAAAAGATAATCGGTGAAATGAGAGATCTGCGTACCCCTTTCGCGCGTACTGGCGTGATGTTATGTTATGAAATGGCTTAAACAATAAACAGACAAGCGATTGCAGCAATCCCGAGAGATTTATTGAAGAGTTCTGTTGTATATCTCCGAAGTTCTTCATCAGAGGGGTGACCATAAGCTCTTAGAGCGGTATCAATTTGAGATCGAGTAAGTGACAGATGTATACAAGTCATACACATCTGTCCCTTATTCGATTGTTACCGCTCTAAGAGCTTATAATGGTCGCCCCCCTGATCTTCACCAAATTAAAATGGGACCAACTTCGGAATATGCTCTTTTAAACAAAAACATAATTTTCAAAATCGGTCTACAATTGATGGAGCTATCGGTGAACATACACAAAAAAACATACATGAAGTCGAACATAGAACCTCCTCCTTTTTGGTAAGTCGGTTAAAAAGTTTCGAAGTCGGAGTCGAAAAACGGAAAACAATGGTGACAAAAGACACCGACTTCGGAAAAGAAAGTTATTTTTCGCTTAGTAGTTTTTTGTTCTTGAAGTCGGTTTTATTTTGTTAAAAAGTTTTTTTATTTTTCTCTTTTAGGTTTTGGTAGAGTATCGCCAATTAATATGATAATCATTTATAGCCAAAGTACATCTCATGACGATTCCAATGAGCCCAAACATGACAAGGATACATTGTTTTATTTCAGAGTTCCAGTGCCTACCTTCCGGCTTCATTATCAGATCGTTTCGATGGTGCCATTTTCATCAGTACCATTTATTTATAAGTATTTGCTTCATCATAGTCGGTTAACTATTCGAGATATTGTATAAACCTGCTCGTGACATACTTAGCATTTAGGAGTATGAGTGGCCATCTGTGGTCTTCTTCATCAGTTCCACTTCACCAAATGATACTTTCTGAGTGCAAATGATCGCATTGCTGATGAAAATACCAACATCGCTATATGTATGCCTATAATATTTGAGGAGTGCCCTCGATTTCTCTAGGATCCCATCATCAGATCCTGACCTGATGACTATGGGACTAACTAGGAAGTATACCCTTCAAAACAAAAGAAGAATTTTTGAAATCGGTCCAGGCGTCTTTGAGTAATCGGGGAACATAAATAAAAAAATAAAAATAGATTCCGACGAATTGAGAACCTTCTCCTTTTTTTGAAGTCGGTTAACAATCAACAACAACAAAAAACAGAGCATCAAAATAAAAAATAAAAAAACTCATGCTTAATCAAAATCCTTTGGAAAATACCAGCCTACACTGTATAAACATTCCAACTCCATTCTCTCTCCGCCAACATTTTTAACCTCTCACCTACATTTTCCACTCAAAAGCATAGACTTTCAAATCGATAGACTCGTAATGAAGCAGAAGGCATCAGCTTCTCGAACAAATAGTCCGCTTGGCGCCTCGCCAAGCAATTAAGCCATCCGCACTGACGGATGCGCGGGGAATCCCACGCTCCTCATTACTGCTTAGCTGCCTTCCTCAATCGTACCGGTTTATTAGAAAAGAAGCTGGAATTAGGAGGCTGCCGATAATATGGTACCTACCTCGAGATTTAGAAAAGAGTTAAGCAGAGGCATCTCAGTCATTCATACCTTTGGGGGACACTTTTCTGAAATTCCGTATGTCACTTTATCATTGTGGGCCTGGACGGGCTTATTTTATTATTGCACACCTAAAGCTGGCTTCTCACGGCGCGTTATATCTCGAGTCGTGCCGCGCCGAGTCAATTTGTAGGTATAACCGCGCGCCATGGGTGAAACCGGGTCCACCCGCAGCCGAATTACGGTCGATTGATAGCGGTCAAATCCTTTGCGTTGACGTATTCGCTTACGCAATACGGCTGCCGTTCTCACGGACGATGTGCAGCGCGCGTTGATGCTTCTGCGCCGCATATACTAGACAGACCAAGGTACGCACGAGATGAAATGACCGTTTTCAAAAGCGCGAGACCGCGCAAAAGCGCGCTGCCGCGCTTCCACGATATCGTCAAGACGATATCGTCGTAAGTCATCCTCATCATTCGAACTCGAATCATAAAATTGACAACAAGTACATTGCTATAAGTAAATAGGTGAACAGATTTTAACGAAACAGACACAATACAGAGGGTTACCGAATATTCTTACAAGTATGTTACCTATTATTGTGTCTAATTATGAATCCTAAATTTTTTTTCAGCTTATTATCTCTCATTCCTCGGATTGAATGCTAAAATGAGTGGGCTATTAAAGATGAATTCGTTTTGCTAAAAAAATGATAACAAAGTACCATTCTAATAAAGATGTTTTCTGGGTAGAACAATAATAATTTTATTCAGTCCGTCAGTGAGATTATCAAATAATATTGGACCCGTATTTTTTGCTTTATCAAATAAATAAAAATTGTCAAAGATAAAGCGCATCAAAGTACAGGTGTGGGGGTTTGTGACGTCACTTTGTCAGTATAAAGTGTAGCACACCGTGACGTCACACAATATTTCAACGCACTATATCGTCGTAATTTTTTGTTTACGTGGCAAAAGAAAAATACGTGTCCAATTTTTTTAGGTTATCTAACTGACGGACTTAATATATATTTTTGGTCAAGTACCCTATTGGCATTTAAAATAAATATGTATAGGGGGAAGCCTACTGCTATCAATCTGGCGCGAGTCCTGATTTCAGGCTGCTACTGAGACATTTCCAATGGAAAAACCCAATAAAACTTTCCCGACCCGGGCATCGAACCCAGAACCTCTGCTCAGCAATAGCACTTGCAACCAATATACAAACGAGACAGTTCCTAATAGAAAAACCTGAAAAAAATTACTTGCCTGGAGATTAAATCCAAGCCGTCGTGCTTGTGTCTACTCGACCAAAGATTCAATCAAAACATAGGCGATACATTTTCAGTCTTCCTCTATTTCGGTTTTAACACCTATTTTGAATGTAACCAACAGCAGGATCCATTTACTGGCGGTGTGCAAGTTTAGTTAGTTTCTCGGTTAACTGTACAGTGCAGGTGGATGTATTTCTTGCGGCCATAGCCTGGTGTTTGTTGCCTCCGAACAGGTTTAGTGCAGGTGTATATTAGTTTTATACTCGTATTTACATTTGCTCGTGTGAATGGATTAGCAAGAAATAGATTGTGTTTGGCTTGCGAGTTTGAAAAAGACTGCGTAACAATGTGGGTTTGTGCAATATAGTGACAATAAAGAAAAAAAAAGACCCAAAGAATCAAATGAATATCGTATTTTGAAAGAGGAATAACGTGCTATTGCACATTCTATATTCAACATTTCTGTGATGAATTTGAATTTCGAATTGGCTAATCAGTTCAGAAATTTTATAAATAAGACCCAAAGTTGATTTTAATTTAGGACGCCAAGTTAAACCGAAGTTCAAAGTGACCTGTTTAATAAAGCCCCAATTTCATAGGCCTAATAGTGACCGCGGCCAGAAAATAGATTGTTGACATTGTTATTGACTATTCGTTTCTATAAAATAAACTTATTGCTCGATGTTGTATGTAAGTTTATATGTTTGTAAACACACCCACGATACAGGAAGAAATTCCTAGTGTGGGGCAACGTTTTTTTTTTTAAATAATAAAAAAAATGTACTTTTGTAACGTACCTACCTAGAGAGTGGTTTAACAAACTCCTATCATAAACAAGTAAAAAAAAAAACAAGCCAAGTGCGAGTCAGATTCGCGCACGAAGGTTTCCGTACCATTATCGCAAAAAAACGGCAAAAAATCACGTTTGTTGTATGGGAGCCCCACTTAAATATTTATTTTATTCCGTTTTTTGTATTTGTTGTTAAAGTAGCAACATAAATACATCATCTGTGAAATTTCAACTGTGTAGCTATCACGGTTCATGAGATACAGCCTGGTGACAGACAGACAGACTGACGGACCGCGAAGTTTTAGTAATAGGGTCCCGTTTTTACCCTATGGGTACGGAAACCTAACAAAAAAAAGGTGGTTTTGATCATTTATTTTCCGGAAATCATTAACATGTCTCCAACACAAAAGCATACTGTGGCCTTCTATAATTTAAGGAGTCCACCAATCATTACTTCATTTGATTAATCATTGCATTTTTTGTGAAGATACATCTTCGTTGGAGGTTACTAATGTTTAAATAAACTCATAGAACAAAGTACTGTTATAAAACAAGTAAACATCCTGAATACAACGTCTATCACAAAGGTACAACATACGCCCTTCTAAAAAAATAACGAGATAACCGTTTGTGTCGACAGCTGGCGAGTTGTCGAAGATGTCTCCTTGTAAGACATGGGGGAAGCAAACAGAGCTCGGACAGTGTCCATAAACAATATAAATAAAACCGCTACGAGAAAAAATACTGACCAGAAACAAGGGAAAAGTTCCCGGTAAAATATAGGTATCATGTTTCTAATTCTTTTTTACCCGACTGCCGAAGGAGGGTAATGTGTTTATCAGTCTATGTATGTATGTATATTTCTTCCTATGTGGCGTTCTAGAGACCAAACGAGTTGGCCGATTTTGATGATTCTTACGTCAATCGATTCATCTTAACCCTGCGAGTGTCACTGGCTACAAATTGGAAAATAGAAAAATGGCGGATTTTGGACGCCATATTGTGGAACCCCAATTTTGCAGCCAAAGATGTAAGTACAAATAAATTTCAACGTATTGCCAACCAGTTACGTTTTTAGTTCTCAGGTGACCATAAGCTCTTAGAGCAAGGTTATTTTAAGTGATAGATGTATCTGACTTATATACATCTGTCCCTTTTCAAAGTCGAACCATAATAGTTATGACACGTCATGGTACGGGGCAGGTCTGATTTTTCATCAGTTTTTTTTCCGGAGGCAGAAGGGACTGTTAATTACTAACGATATTATTTAAAAAACCGGCTAAGTGCGAGTCGGACTCGCGCACGAAGGGTTCCGTACCATTATCGCAAAAAACGGCAAAAAAATCACGTTTGTTGTATGGGAGCCCCACTTAAATATTTATTTTATGCTGTTTTTAGTATTTGTTGTTATAGCGGCAACAGAAATACATCATCTGTGAAAATTTCAACTGTCTGGCTATCACGGTTCATGAGAAACAGCCTGGTGACAGACGGGCAGACAGACAGACAGACGGATCGCGGAATCTCAGTAATAGGGTCCCGTTTTTACCCTTTGGGTACGGAACCCTAAAAACTACATTGACCGCCATTACTCCTCACCGGTAATAATCATTTTCTGTATAACTTTCTTAATGTTAAAATAAATAAATGGTTAAATTTGAAAAACGAACAGATTGTTTTAAAACCCTCCGCTTTTAGTGCTAAATTTGTAAGAAAAAAAAAACAGTTGCAAGTGTAACAAAAATAGAACAACATTTTATTTATTCAATGTTTTAGGTTTTGAAAAATGGAACAATGAATGGTTTTTAGATATTCAATATCATAAACACTATATCATTTTCAACACACTAGTTCATGAAGTGGCTCTAATTTCACCGCAATTAGGCACATAATGATACCTGTTATCAAACTGTGACTTTATCATTGCTATTATTCACAAGTGAGTTATAGAGTTTTTTTTTTAATTTATTGGTTGAGTTGCTTTGTTCTTAAAAAAGTTTCGATACAAAAAAGATCGTGCTCAATAGTACAAATAAATTAATGTACCTATTGCTTGCTCATTTCATGCAACTTCGTATTAATTTCAACTTGTACGTGCTTAATAAATAAAACTTTCACTCAAATATAAATTTTATTTGCTCTGTAATTAAGAAAAATTTAATTTCCCTATTTTGTACGTGGCTAAAATACAATCCACGAAAAGCCAAAAAAAAAGAAACCTCATTCTTTTAGTCTATGGCCGATCGCCATTGTTAGATGCGCGCGCATAGGAAAACTCACAATGTTAGGACCCATTAGTATTAACGCTAATTTTTTTTCGTGGTGCTAGGCAACTGGGCTTATCCCAGTTTTAAACGACACTTTGTGCCTATTGGCCTTGTTTGTTCTGTCTCCTGCTTGATATGGAGGGAAGTGGAAATTTGATTTTTTCCTACGCCTCCGTTATTCTTTTCTGATTAATTTCGTTGCGGGATCCAAGACAGTTATATTCATTATCCGGGACTTCGTCGAGCTTCATTGCCTCGGCGCTTTTCTGGTGGTCGCCACTGTTGATTCTGGCTTTCAGGAGTTGCAGTGGTTTGGGAATAGTGCGGTGGGTTTGTTACAAAAAAAAATGGGAGAAATGGAAGAAAGAAAGGGAGGTCTGAATAAACCGCCTAGAGACAATGCGGGCTGAAAATAATAATAATGTTTGAACTGAAAGGTATCTACTAAATGTTCAACGAGCCCAAACACACGATGGTGCTGTCTTGGGTAGTTGTGGAGTTGTTGTTTCATGAGACCAGCGACATAGTACCATTTATATTTTCAATGTTTTCAAAGTTACATAAGTACGCCAAGTTTATGCGTAATCGGATGCCAGGAAATGCTTGAAAAATGGATTACCAGCTGACGAACACACATACACAAGACAAGGTAAATCTATGCCAATAGGCATCTTTCATCCCGAAAAAAGTTTCAGCGGTACCTATATGCCCCGCGAGCAAAGCCAGGGGAAAAAGCTAGTATACCTACAGCTACATAAACATTTCCAAGCTTGGTCACTGATAGTCAACATTCGGTGGATCGCCCGGCAATTTCATAATCCTTAAGTATGGCATTTTGTCTATCACATGGAAGCATGCAGACACTTTAGCTGAATACATAATATCCTTTTTAACCGACTTTCGAAAAAGGAGAAGGTTCTATGTTCGACTCCTTGTATGTTTTTTTTTGTATGTTCACCGATATCTCCGTCAATTGTGGACCGATTTTGAAAATTACTTTTTTGTTTGAAAGAGTATGTTCCGAAATTGGTTCCATTTTAATTTGGTGGAGATCTGATGAAGATCTTCGAAGATATACAACAGAACTCTTCAATAAATAACGGCAAATCTCTCGGGACTGTTGCAATCGCATGTCTGTTTATTGTTTAATACCATTTCATAACATAACATCACGCCAGTACGGACTTAAGCGGTAAGTAGATCTCTCATTTGACCGGTTTTGTTCAAGTTTCATGATATTCGGGTAATATATTCTGGCGTTATAGGAAACTTACTAAACAACTTGTCTATTACGTAGGTACAACTAAAAAGTGAAAAACAAAAAAACTTTTTTTACAAAAAAATACCACCGACTTCCAAATAAGAAAACTACAAAGTGAAAAATAACTTTATTTTTGGAAGTCGGTGTCCAAAACGGAAAAAATGGTATCGACGAAAGACACCGACTTCCTAAAATAAAGTTATTTGTTTTTTTAAGATCTTACAGGGAAGCCCGGTTAAGTAGTTGTCAGTCACTTTGACCGAACTACGAGGCGCCACATAGAAAAAAAAACTGTAGGATTAAACACTCAACAACCGCCATTTTGAAATCGTACTACAAACATCAGGTGAAGTTAAATCTCCGTACTGTATTCCACCTGATTAGGTGTCTACCTTCCCCTCACCGAATCATATGCTTTGTGGCATCAAAGTTTATGATTCAGTAATCAAATCACTGCTTTGAAGATAAACGACGACATTGCACAAATAACTGTGCTCTATGATTAGACGTAATTTAGGTGATTATATCATTAGTAATGATTTTCGCAGGTGGCAGGATGATATGAGATCGACAGCAGGTGTGACATGGGGGAGGAAAGCACACGAACGCAAACTGTTGAAAGGTATAGGGGAAGCCGGAAGCGTATGCTGAAAAACCAAACGAAATCTCTACCGATGTCTATAATAGAAAGAAGAATAGAAGTGAATAGGTTTCTTCTAGGTAAGCGTGCTACATCGTCAACCACATCATCGCTTACCATCAGGTGAGATACTGGTCAAGGCTGTTTGATTTAGTAATGATTTCAGACGGACACTGCAGACACGGTTTTTCTTCTCAGAGTAGTCAGTTATGAAATACCAGCCTCATCTAGTATTGACTTCAAAAAATTATTGACTTGTAAAAGTTTTATCTAAACCTATTTTGTAAATAAATATAATTTATAAGATGGTAGACACTTTCTTACTACCTCACCAGGTAACAAGACACAGCGTTGGAAGACCTTCCACTAGACGAACCAATGTTTTCCTTTTTGAAGATACGTTATCTTTAGAAGCACTAGAACCCTCAAAAGATGCTCAAAATTGCGCTGTCAGCAGAGACCTGGGAACTACAAAAAAAGAAGGGAAACATTGGGACACATTATTTATCTTCTTTTTCAGTTTATAGAATATCTTTTAAATTGTTCCAATATTGAAAGAGGATATAGGCGAAAGCCAAACTTCGTATTATGACTTTTTACTTAGGAAATTCAGTCGAATGTCTGCGACCGCATTTCTTCATGTGGCCACACTTGGAGGAGGTCAATGTTCAGCAGTGGACGTCTTTTGGCTGAAATAATGATGATTATGGGTATCCGGTTGCCCTGCTATGAGACACATATACAATGTAGGTATTGTAATGACCACAAATGATGATGAAACGTATTAGATGTAGCAATTCTGGATCTCAATCACATTTTATAATGGCGGGTGATAAATGACAAAAAAAACTTGTAAGTGAAATTATTAATTTTTACTCCTAAAATAAAGAAAGCAAATTCGGTAGGTAATATTTTCGACAAAATCACCTTCGCCTCTTCTTATTTATGGACAGGTCAAGTTAACACCGTTAATTTTGTTAAATTGATGGGATCTCAATTAATAACACGGTTGAGAAAATGACACTTGACGAAAAGTAGGTAGGACAACCTATTTTGGGAACTCTAAAGATAAATATTTATGACACATATATTTTGACACTTTTGAGACAGTGGAAATAGCAATGAAGTTATTCTCAATTGATATTTACGTTGTAGATAGCACTGAGACGTGAGGCTCCTGTCAAAGCACTTATTTTTGCCGACATTAGTTAACTTGACGTCATCGTCTTGTTGATGTCATAAGTTACGTTTTCTTTGTTGAAGACGCCTTGCCTAAGTCCCTAAGTGGCGCCAACTGGTGGCGTGAATTTGCCTGGAATCCCTCAAAAGTACATACCTACCACATTTGATATACTTTGCTTGTACTTACAAGCAAAGTATAATACACAATATCTAATATTTTGGAAAAACATTTCCAGTGTCGTCGAATTTATGTTAAAAACATTTTCAACTTCGTCAGCACAGCAACATTTCTTTCGTCCCAGAGCATTTCCTTATTACTAAACCCCAACAAAAAAAATAAACCCAAGAATTGTTCGTTGAACAAAGACGGTGATTTCAATTAAACAATAAAACTTGGAGAACAATTCACCCCTCGACGGTGACGCGCGACGTCGCTTGTCGCGCAAACTCCTGCGAAACCAATTTAAAGTGTCGCGCGAAATAAAATAGTGTCGCGCGGAATCCGCGGCGTCATACTCAGCAAGATGAATTATATTGTACGATGTTGGATACGTCTTAAAGGACAGATTAAGATGGATACACGTTTTTTCTTTAATAATTATTAAAAATAGTGAAAACAGTGCTGAAAATCAACATTAAGTAAGGAACCACTTTGGACCAATGTTGATAGAAACCTAAAGGAGCAGAATAAACCATCATTGACAACCCAGGATAGACAATGCTGGCGTAGACGCACAAGGTGGCCCAACCCCAATATGTTATAGTCAAAGATCAATGTGTTTCCTCCTATCTTTCATCCTAGAACACCGAATTTGTTTCCAGTTTCAGCCTGCGACAAGTTTTCAATAATAAATAAGTATTAAATGAGTAGTTATTTTTAAACAACCTTTTTGTTCAGTGCCACCCTCGAAGAGGTCTTCAAAAGGCTGTTCCGCGTCTGGGCCGACAGGCTGATAGACCGTATTCGTCGGTGAAAAGAGGCTAACTAACCTGCGTTTCGCCGACGACATCGTCCTATTTTCATCTTCGACAGCTGAATTAGGTGAAAAAAAGCCTTGAGATTGGAATGAATATGTCAAAGACGAAATTCATGACTAACAGCGTCCAACGGTAACTGTATATAGGAGATGTGGAGATTGCATATGTCACAGAATATATGTACCTCGGCAAAATAGTCTCTTTTCAGGCGAGACACGATAAAGAGGTAGCAAGACGCACCGAAAAGGCCTAGAAGACCTAATGTTCTGATGAAAGGAGACCTTCCCATTTGCCACAAACGTGGAAAAATTAATGGACATGTGTATTCTCCCTATCCTCACATACGGCACTCAAACCTGGTCTTTGACAATAGGGAACTATCCACAAAGCTGCGCTCAGATGGCGCCACAGGTTTCAGCGTAAACAAACTAGAGAAGGGCGTTTTCGGTTTTTTGCGCAAGCGGTTATGTATGTGTTTTCATATCGATATCGAAAACGTTTTTCAGATATCGATATTAGTAGTAGAGTTTGCAAAAGTTAAAATGTTATTTAGATAAGCAACTAACAACGAACGCGAAATAATACTTAGAGAGATAGGTAGCGGTTCCTAACGTTTGTGAAGTTTGCGTTTTGTTCGTAGTTCGTACGTTTTCGCATTGTTACGGTTTTAAGTTTTGAATTATTCGTTCTCGCACGCTAGTAAGGTATTTATTAGATACAGCTTTTGTAATATCGCTTATTTTGATATCGCTATGATATGATATCTAAGACATATATCCAATATAAGTTACGTTTTGATTTATCGGACCCATCCCTAAAAAAAACAAACTGTCAAAGTCGAGCGACAAAATTTCGCAGTCTAAGCATACAAAATTTAAAACTAATAGTGAAAGTAAAATGAAGCTAACTACTTCCCCAATATTATTATTTGGTTTTTGAACACAAGTTATCTTAAAAACAGTAAAAAATAGTTCGCTAACCACAAGCAGTAGTAGGCGCCATATTGTTATGTTTTTGTTTACTCTGAGCCGTCAAGCGCCATCTGGCGGGAGCAAAATGGAGTGCAGCATTCTTGGAGTCAGTTTGAAAAACCGTATCAGGAATACAATGCTGCGCTCAAAAACGCAAATCACCGACGTCACCCAAAAGGCAGACAAGCTTAAATGGGACTGGGCCGGCCACGTTTGCCGCATTTCGAACATCTCATGGGCAAAAGCTACCATACAATGTGGGTCCCGGAAAATGTACGGCGACATCGCGGCTGACCCAGGTGAAGACGGAACGAGCTAGACACCTACAGAAAGGACTGGTCTACACCGGCCCAAAACTGGTACAGACTGCATCAGGAATTGTTTATTATACGGACCTTGTGGAAACTAGAACAAATTTCCGTACGTTCAAGCGTTTTTGCCATACCTATTATTGGAAACAAATAACGTTTTCGATATCGATATGAAAACACATACATAACCGCTTGCGCAAAAAACCGAAAACGCCGTTCTCTAGTTTGTTTACGCTGAAACCTGTGGCGCCATCTGAGCGCAGCTTTGTGGATAGTTCCCTATTGTCAAAGACCAGGTTTGAGTGCCGTATGTGAGGATAGGGAGAATACACATGTCCATTAATTTTTCCACGTTTGTGGCAAATGGGAAGGTCTCCTTTCATCAGAACATTAGGTCTTCTAGGCCTTTTCGGTGCGTCTTGCTACCTGTTTATCGTGTCTCGCCTGAAAAGAGACTATTTTGCCGAGGTACATATATTCTGTGACATATGCAATCTCCACATCTCCTATATACAGTTACCGTTGGACGCTGTTAGTCATGAATTTCGTCTTTGACATATTCATTCCAATCTCAAGGCTTTTTTTCACCTAATTCAGCTGTCGAAGATGAAAATAGGACGATGTCGTCGGCGAAACGCAGGTTAGTTAGCCTCTTTTCACCGACGAATACGGTCTATCAGCCTGTCGGCCCAGACGCGGAACAGCCTTTTGAAGACCTCTTCGAGGGTGGCACTGAACAAAAAGGTTGTTTAAAAATAACTACTCACTTAATACTTATTTATTATTGAAAACTTGTCGCAGGCTGAAACTGGAAACAAATTCTGTGTTCTAGGATGAAAGATAGGAGAAAACACATTAATCTTTGACTATAACATATTGGGGTCGGGCCACCTTGTGCGTCTACGCCAGCATTGTCTATCCTGGGTTGTCAATGATGGTTTATTCTGCTCCTTTAGGTTTCTATCAACATTGGTCCAAAGTGGTTCCTTACTTAATGTTGATTTTCAGCACTGTTTTCACTATTTTTAATAATTATTAAAGAAAAAACGTGTATCCATCTTAATCTGTCCTTTAAGACGTATCCAACATCGTACAATATAATTCATCTTGCTGAGTATGACGCCGCGGATTCCGCGCGACACTATTTTATTTCGCGCGACACTTTAAATTGGTTTCGCAGGAGTTTGCGCGACAAGCGACGTCGCGCGTCACCGTCGAGGGGTGAATTGTTCCCCAAGTTTTATTGTTTAATTGAAATCACCGTCTTTGTTCAACGAACAATTCTTGGGTTTATTTTTTTTGTTGGGGTTTAGTAATAAGGAAATGCTCTGGGACGAAATAAATGTTGCTGTGCTGACGAAGTTGAAAATGTTTTAAACATGAATTCGACGACACTGGAAATGTTTTGTCCAAACTGTTAGATATTGTGTATTATACCTACTTACAAGCAAAGTATATCAAATGTATGTACTTTGGAGGGATTCCAGGAATATTCACGCCACCAGTTGGCGCCACTTAGGCAAGGCGACTTCCACAAAGAAAACGTAACTTATGACATCAACAAGACGATGACGTCAAGTTAACTAATGTCGGCAAAAATAAGCGCTTTGACAGGAGCCTCACGTCTCAGTGCTATCTACAACGTAAACATCAATTGAGAATAACTTCATTGCTATTTCCACTGTCTCAAAAGTGTCAAAATATATGTGTCATAAATCTTTATCTATAGAGTTCCCAAAATAGGTTGTCCTACCTAATTTTCGTCAAGTGTAATTTTCTCAACCGTGTTATTAATTGAGATCCCATCAATTTAACAAAATTAACGGTGTTAACTTGACCTGTCCATAAATAAGAAGAGGCGAAGGCGATTTTGTCGAAAATATTACCTACCGAATTTGCTTTCTTTATTTTAGGAGCAATAATTTCACTTACAAGTTTTTTTTGTCATTTATCACCCGCCATTATAAAATGTGATTGTGATCCAGAATTGCTACATCTAATACGTTTCATCATCATTTGTGGTCATTACAATACCTACATTGTATATGTGTCTCATAGCAGGGCAACCGGATACCCATAATCATCATTATTTCAGCCAAAAGACGTCCACTGCTGAACATTGACCTCCTCCAAGTGTGGCCACATGAAGAAATGCGGTCGCAGACATTCGACTGAATTTCCTAAGTAAAAAGTCATAATACGAAGTTTGGCTTTCGCCTATATCCTCTTTCAATATTGGAACAATTTAAAAGATATTCTATAAACTGAAAAAGAAGATAAATAATGTGTCCCTATGTTTCCCTTTTTTTTTTGTAGTTCCCAGGTCTCTGCTGACAGCGCAATTTTGAGCATCTTTTGAGGGTTCTAGTGCTTCTAAAGATAATGTATCTTCAAAAAGGAAAACATTGGTTCGTCTAGTGGAAGGTCTTCCAACGCTGTGTCTTGTTACCTGGTGGGGTAGTAAGAAAGTGTCTACCATCTTATAAATTATATTTATTTACAAAGTAGGTTTAGATAAAACTTTTACAAGTCAATAATTTTTTGAAGTCAATACTAGATGAGGCTGGTATTTCATAACTGACTACTCTGAGAAGAAAAACCGTGTCTGCAGTGTCCGTCTGAAATCATTACTAAATCAAACAGCCTTGACCAGTATCTCACCTGATGGTAAGCGATGATGTGGTTGACGATGTAGCACGCTTACCTAGAAGAAACCTATTCACTTCTATTCTTCTTTCTATTATAGACATCGGTAGAGATTTCGTTTGGTTTTTTAGCATACGCTTCCGGCTTCCCCTATACCTTTCAATAATTTGCGTTCGTTTGCTTTCCTCCCCCATGTCACACCTGCTGTCGATCTCATATCATCCTGCCACCTGCGAAAATCATTACTAATGCACCTAAATTACGTCTAATCATAGAGCACAGTTATTTGTGCAATGTCGTCGTTTATCTTCAAAGCAGTGATTTGATTACTGAATCATAAACTTTGATGCCACAAAGCATATGATTCGGTGAGGGGAAGGTAGACACCTAATCAGGTGGAATACAGTACGGAGATTTAACTTCACCTGATGTTTGTAGTACGATTTCAAAATGGCGGTTGTTGAGTGTTTAATCCTAGAGTTTTTTTTTCTATGTGGCGTCTCGTAGTTCGGTCAAAGTGACTGACAACTACTTAACGGGGCTTCCCTGTAGGATCTTAAAAAAACTTTTTACAAAAAAATACCACCGATTTCCAAATAAGAAAACTACAAAGTGACAAATATCTTTATTTTGGGAAGTCGGTGTCTTTCGTCGGTACCATTTTTTCCTTTTTGGACACCGACTTCCAAAAATAAAGTTATTTTTCACTTTGTAGTTTTCTTATTTGGAAGTCGGGGTATTTTTTTGTAAAAAGTTTTTTTATTTTACACTTTTTAGTTGTACCTACCTAATAGACAAGTTGTTTAGTAAGTTTCCTATAACGCCAGAATATATTACCCGAATATCATGAAACTTGAACAAAACCGATCAAATGAGAGATCTACTTACCGCTTACGACCGTACTGGCGTGATGTTATGTTATGAAATGGTATACACAATAAACAGACATGCGATTGCAGCAGTCCCGAGAGATTTGCCGTTATTTATTGAAGAGTTATGTTGTATATCTTCGAAGTTCTTCGTCAGATCTCGACCAAATTAAAATGGAACCAATTTCGGAACATACTCTTTCAAACAAAATTATTTTCAAAATCAGTCCACAATTGACGGAGATATTGGTGAACATACATAAAAAAAAAAATCGAATGTCGGAAAAGGATATTATGTATTCAGCTAAAGTGTCTGCATCCTTCCATGTGATAGACAAAATGCCATACTTGAGGATTATGAAATTGCCGGGCGATCCACCGAATGTTGACTATCAGTGACCAAGCTTGGAAATGTTTATGTAGTTGTAGGTATACTAGCTTTTTCCCCTGGCTTTGCTCGCGGGGCATATAGGTACCGCTGAAACTTTTTTCGGGATGAAAAATGTAACTTCCTAACAGTGATATCATTTTCGTAATCCTATTATAAATAATTTAACCGACTTTCAAAAAGGATGAGGTTCTATGTTGACTACATGTATTTTTTTATGTTCACCGATTTCTCCGTCAATGGTGCACCGATTTATGACATTATTATTTTTTATTTGAAAGGGTATGATCCCGAATTGGTCCCATTTAAATTTGGTGAAGATCTGATGAAGAACTTCGGAGATATTCAATAATATGGAACTCTTCAAAAATGACGGCAAATCGCACGGGATTGCTGCTTATTGTACATTACTATAGAAATTGCCCACCATCTAGTTACCACAACTAAAAAGAAGTAAAAGATATTCATTAATATTTTTTTTAAAACAAGCTTTTTTCGTATTCTTCTCAGCAAACCCTTTCATCATGGCTTTGCACAAAACATATTTAGTCTGCCATCTTGGACCGTCCATCATGTTGGATTTAAAATGACGTCACTTAGCTGACCATGCTTTGTCATCCAAACTAAACGCGTATACAAAATTTCATCTTAATCAGTGGCGGATAGCTGCTATACAATTCAGTTGCAAGATTTGACTCGAACACACTACTTAAAAACATAAATAAATTGCAAGTTAAATAAATGCTTGTTGAAAAAGAAAAACTTTTTAAAAGTCGATTGTAATTATTTGTAAACAAGTTTTTTAAACTATCTAGTACCTATTAGTTTAAATAAAAATCCTATTCTGTCCTAATGAATAACATAGTTTTAAGATAATGTAACACTAACAAAATATGGACATTCAAATAGTCTGAATTAAACGAATTTTATTTATTTATTCTTCTAGCCCATTCTCGATTGTAATCACATTGGATTCGATTGACTGATTGGCCCAATCAATCGAATAAAGCAATGTAATCGATTCCCCCTAAATTGATATCAATCGTTATGGATAAGGCACAAAAATAATTGCATTTAATTTGTTCGCCCGTTGTTGCCAAATTACTCTGTTCTCGATCCGAAATTCGCTTTCAAAGTACCCTTTACGTGAGATAATGAATATTTGATACAGCCTCGCATTGGCTTGTTGCTACATCGATGTTAGAAATTAGTTTTTTTTATATAACCTTTTGGATATGTTAGTTTTTAGGAGAAGCGCGTGGGTAAGCACTGAGAGCTGCAAGGGCCGATCTTCATGGTTAAGAAACTGCCGAGGTCGGTTCGTGGATGGGATGTCGTGGAATGCATTTTAAACCACTGGTCCCGGTTGTCTTTTGTAGATGTTTTTCAGTCGTTACGGGTAGCCTGAATATTTGATAATACAAATACGTAATACTCGCAGAATGGCTTCTTCTTTTTTGTAATTTTCTTGGCTCGCGTTTGACCACTATCTCGCCTGATGGTAAGAGATGATGTGGTCTACGGTGAAGCATGCTTGCCTAGAAGAAACATTCACTCTTGACTTAAAGACTCCAAGGTTGTAGCTATCAGGGAACAAATACTTCGGCAGGGAATTCCACTCCTTAGCTGTGCGCACAATAAAAGTATTAGCATAACGTTATGTGCGTATGGGTGTGATGTCCACCATGTACCGATGGCGCATGGCCTATAATGGCATAGTCTGATGATGAAAAGGGCTAGGCGGAATCAAATTGTGCAGTTCTGACGCACACGGGGAGTGGGGGTAGTAACATAAAACACAAACTTGCTTCCACCATAGATACCTAAGCAAGAGCAAAACCTTAGAGACAAGCAAGACAGTTTTATAAAGAAATGGTCCCCAGTAATTCAAATACATACCATTATCAATTTTTAAAAATCGGGCAGCAGAAAATAAATATAATTAGAAATTGTTTCACGAACAGTTGTTCGTTTGTTGCAGATTGTTGTTTACGTTGTCAAGTTCAACAAATACGTTGTCACGGCAACTGTCATAAGGGGAATTTTCTTTTTAGTCATTTTCCGCACGCTAAATAATAAGCATCCATGAAATTAGTAAGTATAATGAGCATTTACATGGTTCTTCACTTATTTGATCAGCGATATAATCAGGCTAGCCATAACTCTAAAATTGCTCCGAAATATATCCATCGCTGTTGATTATAAATAAACACGCAAGTTTCGATGAACACGAGGGATTTTATTTATATAGTTTTTTTTTTTATATTCTATAGGCTCGCGTTTGACCACTATCTCGCCTGATGTTAAGCGATGACGTGGTCTACGGTGAAGCACGCTTGCCTAGAAGAAACCTATTCACTCTTGACTTAAAGACCCCAAGGTTGTAGCTATCAGGGAACAAAGACCCCGGAAGGGAATTCCACTCCTTAGCGGTGCGCACAATGAAAATATTAGCAAAACGCTTTGTGCGTATGAGAGGGATGTCCACCATGTACCGATGGCGCATGGCCGTACGTCTTGCAGTCCGGTGATGGAAAGGGCTAGGCGGAATCAAATTGCGCAGTTCCGTCGCACACTTCCCGAAATGTAACCGATAAAAAACCGACAGGCTGGCAACTCGGCGTCGATGTTCGAGGCTCTGGAGCTTTGACGCGACCAGTGTTTCGAATCGTTGCCAATTAGCCTCTTGGCCCGTCTGTCAATCGACTCAAGTGTATCAAGCTGGTATTTGGCAGATCCGTCCCAGAGGTGAGAGCAGGACTCCATGCATGACCGAACTTGCGCTTTATACAAGTTGAGCAGCTGTTCAGGTTTGAAGTACCGTCTCACCACCGTTCTTCTTCCATAAATTTGCTGCCATATCAATAGTCGCTTTATTTCTACATTGTGTCCTTATGTTTCCTTGACTGCCCCGTTGGTCTCGCGGTCGCAAGTGCGGCTGATGATGGTCCTGGGTTCGATTCCATAGTCGGTCAAAGTGTTATTGGGTTTTATTACTCTGTGGCAGCCCGGAGTTTGGAAGTTGGGTTCCGCTGAGATTAGCCTGGAGGACTGTAATGTCCTCTAATAAATGCCACATCCTACGACATCACCATCGCAGTTAGATTGCGATTCGCGTTCCCGAACGACTGGTTTACGTAAGTAATTATTTTGGAAATCCGCCAAATAATAACAGAACCTATGGCTAGAGGTGCTCTCAGATTTGGCAGTATATCCCACGGCTGTATCATATTTTGTATCTTCGTTTGCATTGAAAATACAAATCAATTTTATTCAAGAGAGGTGTAATGAAATGCGCCAAATTGTGATAGTATAATCCTTTTGGTTTGGCTTGGTTGCCAGAAATAAAATGGTATTAACGGTTCTTGAATTCAATAGCAGTACTTCTACTTCATCCTTGCTCTATCCCACTTAAGGTGGAGTCGGCTCTCCTAATTTTATGACGCCAGTCTATCCTGGATTGTCGGGTCGAGCAGTTCTTCCAGCAATAGGTGTTTTTCAAGCTAATCCACCACGTAGCAGGAGGCCCTCCTCTACTTCTCTTGTGATAGAAAGAAATATATTTATTTGTGAACCGCACAGGAGACACGGAATAAGCAAAAACATTAAGAAACAATAGCCGATGTCTTGGTACCTCTTATTATTTTGTCGTTTTGTGACAGTGACTTCCGAAACGAAGGTTATTTTTAACCGACTGCCTTTTGAAAAGGAGGAGGTTCTATGTTCGACATAATGTTTGTTTATTTTTTTTGTGTATGTTCACCGATATCTCCGTCAATTGTGGACCGATTTTGAAAATTCTATTTTTTGTTTGAAAGAGTATGTTCCGAAATTGGTCCCATTTTAATTTGGTGAAGATCTGATGAAGAACTTCGGAGGTATACAACTTTACTCTTCAATAAATAACGGCAAATCTCTCGGGATTGCTGCAATCGCATGTCTGTTTATTATTTATACCATTTCATAACATAACATCACGCCAGTACGCTCTAAAAGGGTACGCAGATTTTTATTTTTCGCTTTATAGTTTTGGTACACTATCACTAAGTGCGAAAGTTCTATAGTGTAAGGTACCGAAACGATTTACAGAATACCCATAATAACTCAATTTACACATTCATGCTGTTTCTCGTTATGGAGTTCGGTTATATGTTCTATATCTTGACAACTGCTGAACCGATTTTGATGAAACTTGTACTATTCCCTAATTTGAAAGATACCTAATCCAATATTATTTTTAATCTGCAAAAACGAGCCATCAGAGCAATATATAATCTTCACCGGTGTAAAAGTGTAAAAGTGCCGCTTGGTGGCCTACTTGAAATAAAATATCTTTGACTTTGTCTTTGAAAAATAAAAAAATGATCACGATCCGATTAGTAATCGTAATAAAAGATTCGGAGATGTGCGTGGACAAACATACATACAAACATGCACTTATGAAATTTGGAACACGTGTTTCGGAAGCCCACATAGAGTAACATTCATTCAGTCTAATCGTCGAATTGATAACCTGCTTTTTTAGAAGTCGGTAAAAAAAAACTGCTTTTTTCACTACATGTTGTTCGTCTCTGCGGAGCACGTGATCATGCCATCTGAGATGGCTCTCGCTTAGTTTCTCTTATATAGGGGTGACTTTGAAACTACCACATATATGCTAATTTCGCTTTATGTCTAGTCTCGTTACACATCCAGACCACCTCAGCATCATCATCTCGAATTCAATAGCAACACAAAGAAATATACTTTCTTGAGAGTGAAACCAAAAAAATTTGAACATCATATGAAATCAGTAGGCAAGCTTTAAATTCTAGTATAGGCAGCGCTATTACTGAGCATGAGGTCCTAGAAAAGTGTGATTGGGCTTTTCTATTTGGAATTCTGATAGTCACCAGCAGCAGCCTGGTGTCTGGAATGTGCCCAGTTGAAGACAGTGGGCTCTCCTCTTTTACATAGGCTTTAATCTTAACTGGCGAACTGTGGGTATGTAAAATTTTTAAGATATACAAATAATATGTTATGGGTCAATTGATTAATACGGCATTATTCATAATGCCCGGGCAATTTTAAAAATGCCCAATTGCCCTTCTCATCAATATGATAAAACTATTAAAATAATTAAACTGACTGAGCTTTCTGAATTATGCCCATCACTTATTGGGTCGGGTAATAAATACATGTGTTTTCTCAATTATTTTAATGTTGACATTGGTTTTAATTTAGAATAGGTAAGTACGTTATATTTCAGCAACAAAGCCGACGATGACGAGGTGCCCGCTCGCTCCCGAGCTCGCTTCACTTGCTCTTAGACTAATTTACTGACCATATTTAACAAATTGCCCAACCGTACGTAGCAATATTCATAATGACCAGACAATGTGATAAATATAAAAGTTTAAATTAGTATTCATTATATTGACTTTATTAATATATATACAATTGAATATTCTAAAAAAAACAAACCTATATACAAATACAAAAGGAAGACGGCAAAAAAGCTCATTGTGCATGAAAATATATATTTATATATATTATACTGACTTAAATAGATTCTTAATGCTCGGGCATTACACATAGTGCCCTGATTAATCACTCTGTCCATGACATATCTATATATATTTGCCTTATCCTTTACGAAATGCAGACCTACTTGCAAAAAATCGGAGCAAATAGAACATTCTTTTCAATCATCCATTTTATGTAGGGACCTACTACTAGTAAAGAAGTTTCCTGAACTAGTTTTTTATAGTTTACCGACAACTTCGTATAGGTTTTCTTACGCCCATAAAATCTATGAAACATAAAAGTAAGGGCAAGCCAACTTTAGTTGTGAGTGCCGACAATAAGTAAAGATTTAGGGGCTAGTGGCACTCGCCATTTCGTACTGGCAACAAAATCTATAAAAAAGGAACTTTTAGCCGCGGTTTCGCTCTCGAAGCCTACTCATCCCACAAGAACTGTGCATTACACGCACGCAAGACATTCAGCTTTTTCGACGATGATATACGGTAACCGTACCTTCAATGCTATCGGCTTTGCCAACCAGGAATTAAAAAAACAGGCTGTTAGGCATCAAAGACACCGATTTGTGCAATAATCAGCTGCTCTCTACTTTTTGTCGACCTTAGAACAAAAATGTATTGAACAGTTGATTTATGATTAGTTGATTTTTGCAGAAATCTTTTATTTTTATTATCTATTGGCTTGCGCTTGACCACTATCTCACCTGATGGTAAGCGATGATGTGGTCGACGGTGAAGCACGCTTGCCTAGAAAAAAACCATTCACTCTTGACTTAAAGAACTACTTATGTACATTGCTTAGTGTCTTTGGTTGATAGTTAATGCCCGGCAACATTTTGGATGGTGATAGAAAAACTCAGACACTATTGTACAGCTAAGTGAGTCTCAGCCCTAATCCAGAGGCGATGACGTCACGATTCTTAAGGCGTAGTCGTAAAGAGCTGGTCGGCTGGCTACGAATGGCTTCCACGTAGATTTACTGCCGGACTGCCAGTACACAGTAACTACATAGTTCGAGGGCTTGCTTTACTGCGTGGGTTACAACGTGAAGGTTAGTTAGTTATCTTTTTAGATATAATAGAGGGGGAAATGCTAGGGTTTTTGAGCAAGCATATTGACGACTATGCCTTAGGACTCGTGACGTCATCGTATCCGGAACTTTACAGCACTTTTTGTTCTCACTATTAAACAGGACTTATGGCTCAATAGATGTGAATGTACAGGCCTGGCTACTCCTTCGGAGGAATCTGGCGTGATGTATATGTCGCAGCCATATAGTAACGCTACCTTTCGTTCAGCCGGATTGTGATGGCGATACGTTCTACGTAGCGGCGTTTAACGTTTAGCTTTATTGGCAATGTAGGGTGACTATAAATTTATGAATAACGAATTAGTCCAAGAGCAAGCGAAGCGAGCTCGGGAACTTCGGGCACCCCGACACGGATAGGTTAGGTTCGAAGGGGATGATGGGAGCTGAAGTGAGCGAACATAGCTCCCGTCATCGCCCTAATGTTAGGTAACTTTAGACCCTGCAGACAGAAAAAGGAGCTCCGTCGACAAATTTATTTTCAAGCCGCTGTTATAAACATTTGCTTTCGCCTACTGTTTGTCGCCCACTTAGTATGTCAGTAAGCCATATTCAGTATTTTTTACACCTTTAATTTGAATTTATTTTCGCTCGTTCAAATAATATCTAAGACAAAAAAGTTAAGTACAATTTCGAATCAACGTTTGCACTTCTAAATTCAACATTATTTTCACTTTGTTGCGACACCGTTGTCGATTGCGACGTCATTTTTGTTGTTATGATCATGCAGCGGTCAAATTTCAAAGCGGCGTATGAAGATGCGTCCATTTGTATGGGCGCCACGTTATTCTCCAGCAGCCTACATGCGTAATTGAGTTCGGCAGGGCAATGGAAACGCTCCAAGAAAGTGTAAGACACATTCGTTAATTTTTTTTTCGGTATTGTATAAATTATTTAGAAAGGGTCTGACAAACTGGGACTGTATTATGCAATACGAAAGTCATTGGTTTAAAGGAGTCGTCACCTTTACCTATACGTGTTCTTTTCCGAATTTACTTACGCAATTAGTGTGCAAGAACTCCTAAATATACCTGAGGTAAAGGAACAAGCCATTTTACGAGCTTATTACTCTTTTTGAGTGGTTCAGCGAAGTTTAGGGAGTTCGCTATTAAGTAGGTGCGCTGAAGATGTTTCTTGGTTTACGTTCTAGCGAGAAGTTTTGCTAACAATAAGTGGGTAGGATAACAATTTCGAAACAATGTAAATCTACTAGACTTTAGATAATGCGACTAGATAAATCTGGGCTTTCGATTGTGCGTAACTCTAGAATTTACATTATGCTGTTGTGCGTAAGGTTCAGATGTATTCAGTCATATACATGACCTGTCCCTTACGCAGAAACTAACCTTGCTCTAAGAGCTTAAGGTACCCAAGTGAAATTCTATCAAAAAAAGCGTTGCGATAGCTATATAGAAAAAAGTAAATGTATGGGATTTTCAAGCGCTATCGAAATGTCAAGTGATCAATCCTTTACATTTGGCATTTCGAACATCGCAATCATTTACAATAAAATTACTAAGTATAAAATAATTTTTTAACACAGCTTTTTTCGTATTTTTGTCAGCAAACCCTTTCATTTGATACCCATATCATGGCAGTGCACAAAAAATAACTAATCCGCTATCTTGGACTGTCCGCCATATTGGATATAAAATGACATCACTTAGCTAACCATGCATTGTCATCCAAACAAAACGCGTATGCAAAATTTCATCTTAATCGGTGGAGGTCAGCTGCTTTAAAATTCAGCTGCAAGATTTGTCCCGAACACATTTACATATATACACATACTGCAAGTTAAAAAAAGCTTTTAAAAAGCGCTGTTAAATTCCATTGCCATATGTTTAGAAAATGTAGCATCATCGTGATATTGTAAGTGGAAAAGTCTGTATATTTGTTAGTCAATCACGCCTCAGCAGCCGAATAGAGCTGGATAAAATTTGAAACAAAGATAGAGCATGGCTTGGATTAGGATTGAATGCTGTGTTGCAAAACACTACAAAGCAGGTTCATTGCCCTAATCTACGTATGTAGTTTGTCAGATTAGATATCCATATCATGTGAACTAATACATCCATTGTCATACAATACCTACAAGCATTTCAAACCCCGGCTTAGCAAATAACAAGCGCTAATAACGAGGTCCTATGGGCAATCCTGTCAATTTATACGTGCTCGATAATATTACTACTGAGCACATTCCCCAGTTTAACTGGACCTCTGATTAGCTGACCATTATCCTCTATCCAATCGAGTATGTTACAATCAAGAGGGGAGAGAGGGCTCAAGTATCACTGGCCGCTAGCGACAGTAAAGTCGTAATTAGCACCTGCGTTTCGCTAAGTTTGCAACGCGTAACTTTACACGAATTTCGAACTGTTACACGGAAAACACTGTGTTGACACTACAGCTGAATACCGAAGATAAAAGCGACACAGAATTGTAGATTTGCGTGTAGCTGGAAAACTAAAGTTCACTTTGGATTGCGGCACTTCTAATTGTTAGGGAGTTAACATTCTGTTAATTGAATGATTGAAGATTATTGGGAATTAGTGGCATGTTCTGAGGTACTTGTGTTACACATCAATCATTACAACTGGCATAGATTTGGTTGAATCATCATTATCATAATATTATGTTCTCTGGTAAGCGCTAAAGTGATTAGGGAATGCGCGGTATTGATTTATATTTGTATTTAGTCATAAAAATTATAGAGTTCATGATTACAGTTATCTATGCTATACTAACAGTCGCTCATCGCGTATTACGACAAAATGATTTTTCTTGTGAAAGAGTTCGAATAGGTAATTTATATAATATTTACTGTGGATCAGTAGGTACTAAGGATTACAGAGAAGGAAAGCCGGTGAAACTGCTGCATAGGAGACATTTTGAAAAGTTATCCTAGGTTGCATGAGGTCTAAATTTATTTCGATTTTTTTTCTATAATTTATATCAATATTCTCGCCTGTTTTGGCCTCCTACATTTATGTAACGGGTGAGAATATTAATCAGCGAGTATGAATACATTAATTTTAAAATATTTCTTCTAATTTAGAACAGTATGAAGAAGAAATGTCACCGTAGGGCAGTAGGACGGCCCCCCCGGTGGGCTCCCGCGTGGTCACCCACGTCGAAGTGAAGAGGAACCCGAGTAGGTGCCGTTCCAGGGCTTTTGATGACGACGTAGCGGCCAACAAGTAGGTTGCGGTGCCGCCTGGGCGACATCGCATTTGAGGCGGGCTGCGATTTCGTATGGGGCCTCCCATACCCATACGATATCGCGGCTGAGGGTTGGAGGCCGCGGTGGGAGAGGAGTGCTGGTATTGCGGTGTGCTGCTCTCCCTACCTTCCGCAGCCTGGACGGGGTTGCCACCGTCTGATGGTGGACGCGGTGGGGCCACAGGGGAGGAGGAGTATCGTTATAACGTTGGCCGCTCTTTCTATTCCCTCCTGCCAAAAAATGGTAGGTGGTGGGGCCATTGACCTTGACCCGACACAAGGGGACCAAGGGTGCACTACACGAGGTCTACTGGTGCCCATGTGCTGGTCCCTGGGATGGTCATGGCGCACAGTGTGTACTGGTGCGCCGGTGATAAAAAAAGGGCAGTAGCACGGACCAGACACAACACCGTCTGTTCGGGGATCCTTCCTTTTCAATGGTGGTTGTAAGACTTTACACCCTGTTCCGCATACCTCCATAGACCTCATCGGCAATTCTGATATATGTGCATGTGCAACCTTTCGTTACATTATCCCTGAAACCTGAAAAACAGACTAAACGTACAGCTATTGATTCATTCACACGCAACACGATTTCCTAACATTAACTTCCCCTTCCGCTTTTTGAACAATAAAAAAAGTCGCCATAAACGGAAAGTTTCCTACATTCTCCCCACTCTTGCTCTCATTAAAAGTTGGAGTAGTTTTGACTAATTACTGAACGCGACACACGACTGATGTCTGCAATTTGTTACTGCAACTTTGCCTGCTTTTCCCGCTCTCCCCCGCTATGCATAAAGTGAGGGGATTTCAGTAAAATTGATTTTGCCGGCAGAATTTATGTTGTTTTTAAATCACGCGTGGATTTTCTGGGAGCTTGAAAGTTTGTTACGTTGCAAAATCTGGTGGGTATTTGAAATACAAATCTAGCTGTTTTGTTTTATTCAATAAGGGCAAACTATGACTTTAATGACAATTATGACAAGATATTTAAATGCCTCCAGGTGATTGTGGCAAAACTAATTTAAAAAATGAGTTTAATAAAAGTGATAATTTTATTTTAATAATTTTTAACAAAAAGGTTTGGAACGTGTCACCTTTAAACATATCAGATGTTTCAATAGAAACTGAAATACGATATTAAAAGGTATCAATTTAATTAATGACCCGTTAATTGGTTCTGTTCGGAGCATCACTACCAGATGGCGCTCTTATGATTTTACTAAATTGTCCCCTCACAACCTGAGCGTAGAGTAGCTATAATGTCTGTGTAAAACAGGACAAAAGAGTACAGATACCTACCGATAGAGAGATATATAGTCTTGGCTACCTATTATTGTCCTTATTAATTAACGAAGGAAAATGTGATATATTTTTGAAAATAAGTAATATTAATAAACAATTTACAAATTTTTTACTTATACAAGTACATTTTAAAAGTTGCTCGACTATTACTCGTATATTAGTTAATTAATATTATGACATTTTATGACTTTTCAACCATTTAGCAGGTAGTCGGGGAGGACACTTGACTCTAACAAAAATTGGCCATTTAAAGCTTAATTTTACGCAAACGGATCCCTGAATCTAAAAATGGTTTTCACAAACCCCAATATTTTTGAATGGATAACAACGATACCCCACAATTTGGGATAGACGAGAAAAAAGCATCCCTACTTTAAGAGTACAGGAAGCCTCCAAAAAAATGTTTTATTCGTTTTTATATTACCACTTTGTCGGCGGGATTAATATGTATATCCATGCCAAATTATAGCTGTCTAGTACTAAGAGTCTCTGAGCTAAGCTGCGGACGGACGGACAGAGAAACTATAAGGGTTCCTTGTTGACTTCGGAAACCTAAAAAGTGGTCATTATTTACAGTAAAAAGTTTTTGTTTTTTTTTGATTATAGTAAAGTTCACAGATATTTCCGCAGCGTGGTTACTCTACTCGTACGGCAATTATAAGTTTCAGCACGTAACAATGACAGAATTTGCTTTTAAACGTTCAAATTTACAAGTAAAAATAAATTGAAAGTTAAAAATGTAATTGTTCGTGTTTTCCTAACCTTCAAGATTTGTGCGCAAGGGTGGCGGCACAGGTGTTGAATGTTAATAGAGATTTTGTTTAATAAAAAGTATTGTAAATTTTATTAATTTTAATGTTGGTATGGAGCAGTGGTAGCTCAGCAGAGCAGTGGTGGCCCAGTGGTATCGGCCGCAACTTACTAGTTGTTGATCGTGGGTTCGAACTCAGGCAGGCGCTTTTACTTTGTGTAAATTACATCATCACCACTGCTCTCAAAACGGTGAAGGAAAACATAGAGAGGATACCGGCATGTCTTAGAACCAAAACTTCGAAGACATGTCACATGCACCAACCCGCACGGGACCCGCGTGGTGGATTACGGCCCATTCGCTCTCACAGAGAGGAGGTCTGTGTCTCAACAGTGGGAACATTAAAAGGCCGATAGTGTTTGGTATGGTCAAAGTAAAAATATGCTGCACAGTAGGATTAATTTTTACTTGCACTATTTTGCCATTATTTTTTGACTGTGAATTGTGAACATTATAAATGAAAATTACGCATTAAAAAAGTGATATGCGTCAAAGTCAAGTGGGCTTGTGAAAAACTGACTAACTGTTTAAAAAAATCTAACAATTTCACTTCTTGACCGTTCTCGGTCGTCGATAATCGGTGTGACTTAAATAATATGTTTATATACACAATAATATTTCATCATCATCGTCATCATCCAAAGAAGTCCACTGCTGGGCATAAGCCTTTCCCAAGCATCGCCACACTGATCGGTTCTGTGCGTTTCGCATCCACCGGACGCCCGCAGCCTTGACCATGTCGTCGCACCACCTAGAGGGAGCCTTTCCAACGGCAACGCTTATAATTTCATTTATTTAAATAAATTATATGTTATATTTCATAAAAATCACAATTATTGGCATCACAATATTATTTATTGGAGTAAAAAAATCGATAACTTCGCTTGAATCGTTCATCGATGGAGTGTACAACACTCAACGTTTGAAACAAGGTTGTCAAAGTAAACTGCGGGATATTTGTTTTTATAAAACATATTTATGGGTTGTAAATCATGCAGAAAAATTGGTATCAATAACCGGGAGGGCAAATCTCGTTCTTAAAAAAGTGTATATGGGACTTAAGGCGTATATATTCCCCAATGTTAATGCAGTACTGGCCTTGCGCCCGCTCGGAGCCAGAATATCAATATTGAACCTAGTTTTGTTTGCAAAATATTCTTTGATTTACATACACTATTTCAGTTATGAAGAAATTCTAGCCATCAATTTTGCCGTGTAAAAATATTTTTAAACATACAAGTCGTTTTGGAGGAGAAACCAAAAGTAGCGAAAAAATATCGAGTGGTTAATTATTTTTTTAAAGTAAAACTTTTAGTTACACGAAAAAGCCATTTCAGAAATAATGTATATGAATCATTATACATTTTTTTCAAACCTTTTAACCTAGCTGTTACTAAGGAGTATGCTTTAGAAAGTTACCGTTTTACGGCACTAAAGCGTTGGAAGCCCCTTAGATGTAACTAGACAAATGTGGGTTTACTATTAGGGGAAGCCAGAGGCCGTTGGAGTCAAATTACTTTGATACGTTATATTTTATCATAGTCTTCACGCTATTCCGGCTTTTACAGAACTGACGAGCAAAACTAAACAAAAATATCTTCAAATATTTTCTTAGCGTTCTGATTTCAATCACCTTCCAAAACTAAATAGTTATCTGTTGCCAGTTTATAATATGCAAAGAGGTTGCCTCTAAATAGGTGAGGAGTCCTCACAGTACTTCCTATAGGTGCACCTTCGCTACACCTTTTAGGAAATCCATCCGCAATGTTATGTTAAAAATATAAATTGATGTCACAATTTAATTTTGGCGACAGTCAATGTCACAAACTTGTCATTATGTGGAGAAGTTAAGAGGTGTTTATATCACATCAATAAGCGAGTTTTACAATTTTATTACAACATTGCAAGTAAGTTCACATGGACGCAATGCGATGAATCGACAGATTTGCACTTGAAATTTTCTTTGAAAATACGTGCGGGATATCGCCTATCAACGCAATTTAAATCTCGTCTCGCCATCAGTAAGGTCCCTTATTTTATTATTTTACTGTATTAGATCTTCTTTCTATTACTGGCATTTACAATTTAAACTAAACAATGAAGTGTCACCTGGGTGAAATTATAGGTACCTAGTTCTGAAACACCTAATATTTCCTTCAAACTGTAAACAGTGCTACCCTACTCAGGTAGCAGTCAATTTGTGGCAATCGAGGGTTCTTTCAAACGTCCGTTTGAAACCAGGTACGGACCTATATCCGGCCTTCTTTTGAGGCTCGACACACCGTGAAATTGACTCGCTCGATTGTCTGTCCGATTTAAAGGACTTGTTTGGTGAACGATCGGATCTAGTTCCTGTTCTTCTGTAATTTCGATAATCTTGACTTTTATTCGAGGTAGTTTTTACCCGGCTGCAAGGAAAGGGTTATGTTTCTTGTATGTATGTATAATATGCTTTATTACCTCATATCTTTCAAACCACTTGACGCATTTTTATAAGTAAGACATCGTTAAATAGGTCTTGACCGCCCAAATGTTATTAGATAAGTGCCGTTAAAAAAAAGGAACATGGCGGATTTTGGGCGCCATTTTGTGTGGGTTGCAATTTTTTTCTCTTCCAAACCTATCGAGTGGCATATCAAAATGAAGGGTTTTTAGAGGTGATTACAAAAATGTAAACCACTTATATGTTTAAAAGTCATTTGAAAAAAAGAATAGGTAACTAAAAGTTGTAAATATAAAAAGAATGTGTGCAGTCGGGGGATAAATATTCGCAAACTAGCTGACCCAGCACAGCCTCCGATTTCTTGTTTACATCTTTTCAGTCGGGTTTTTTCGTCAATTTATTTCTTTTAAAATAAAACGGAACAAATATTAGTGTGGGGCAACCACACTAGGAATTTCGCCTGTATCGTGGGTGAGTTTACAAACATATAAACTCACATACACAAACACCCAGAGCCGGAACAACTCTTTGTAGATCATACAAATAATTGTTCCGTGCGGGAATCGAACCCGCGACACGCAGCGCAGCACTCAATCGCTCAACCACTGCGCCAACCGTGCTCCCGTCAATTGTTAGGTGGGTTGTAGGCTAAAAGTAAGGATTGTATGCCAGTTGATTTGGGTTCTAACACCACTCAGTTACAAACGTGTCAGTGGTCTCTTGATGGTGTGCTGAAATAAAATGTGTCAAAACACTTACCGAGAACAGGTTTGTAAATTAGTATAGTTGGGATATATTGGAATATCGGAGGTCACCCACTAGTCTACAACTAAACAATTTGTTGATTGGTGAGCTCTAACGTTGTTCTATGCAAATAGGCACAAAACTTACATTGTTAACCGTGTAAAGTTTGTTTAAGGTTACACTAGTCGATAATTCTTCCATACTAACGTAGTCTAGGGATTACTCCACTGTTTGACGATGTACATTCAAAATAAAAAAATGATATCAACTTGTCTCATCATTATCTAGCCCTGTATGGAAACAAAAAAGTAAAAAAGAAAAATATTTGAAAGTTATGAGCGTCGAAAGTTCCATATTTCAACACTAATTTTAACGCATCTTTGGGCGGCAATAAATACCATAAGAAGAAGAAGCAATGCAAAACGGCCACCATACAGGGATAGATTAGTAGTTCAACAATGCAAATAATTTTATTTTGAAAATATATATTTTGTCGTTTTTTCATGATATATAGACGCCCAAATGCCTGTTTATAAAATTTCGCGCGCTCGTTTTCGTCCTAAATCATTATCCATTTCGCTACAAACTTGCAAAAGTGCTAATTCGTACGCGAACTAGCTTCGTACTGCGCTCAGATATAGCAGGCATTTTAACCCCGCGCACAAAATAGTTCGTGCCGTCGACTAGTGTAACTTTAAGTGCCAGAACCTTGAATATGTGTGTGAATACCACCAGAAGTAAAACAACTATTTTTGGAACGTTACAATATAATATCAAAATCACTGCGGTTCATCTAAATAAAATACAGAACTGACTATTCATATAAACAAACGTTAAGCACTAAATAAATAATTTAAATATGTCTAACAAAATGGAATAAAATGCTTATTATTCACAAGCATGATTGACCTGTGTTAATTTATTCAAATGATTAAATTGTTTATAGAAGATAAGTTAAAATGCTGACGTAGAACAGCGTAAATAAAAGTCTCTATCACTATATACGCACTAGCATTGTCGTCACTGCCGACAAATATTTTTCTGCCTAAAAACTAAAATTATTATATGAGTATCACAATGCTTTACTTACACTTTATTTCTTTATAAGCACCAATCACAAATTCTTAAAACAAAAACACGATTCGACAGTTTCCAAGTCTGTCACGCCTGTATCCATTCGGACACTGACTTGGCACTGAAATTATTAACGGAGAATGGATTTTCATACAGTTTCCTTTTTCATCTTTAACGGCTCCTTCAGGACACTTCACTAGAGCTTCATCTTCATCTTTATCCTCAGCATCTATCTGTTTTCCATGATACTTCGGTTCTATGATTTCGACATCATCGCTAATTGTATCCCATTCAGATGTGTTTATGACTCCATTATCTTCAGTGGTTGTTTCATAGATTGCGAAATCTGGTTCTTCGTATTTCGTCGCCCATCTATCGTAGATACAGTTCTTGTAGAACAGCATCACTTGACTGAACAACGAAACTATAATATGCGTGGTCTTTGACGGCTTCTCCGCTTCGATTATTTCGTTGTCGTTCACTTTGTTGAATGAGAATATCTTTATTCTATTCACTAATACGTCTGCGAGCATCTCGTTCCACGTCAAAGGTTTCTCATCTTTCGGGTCCTGGAAATTTTGCAATTTGCTTAAGAGTGTCCTTTGTTCCTTTGAAATTTTAATGCTCGTCGTGTCTTCTATGAAACACTCTGTTTCGCCCATAAGTATGATTATGCCGACAATGTATATGGATTTCATTTTTTTGTGAGTTTGGTGTAACGCGAACACAATAGTGAAGCCAACTGCGAGATTTTAGTAAGATAAGGTAGAAACGCATTTACTTAGTACTGTCGGCTACAACAGTTTTTGCGTAGTAAACAACATTTTACAATATTCTCAGTATTTTTAATATTTTTGTGCTTTTGTTGAACAAACATTTGAATTTAATATCATGAATAACTAGTAGAAAAAGTTTGTGAAAAAGCTGATGTATATTTTTTATCAACTCTTACTTTCAGTAATATATGGGTATTACTTAAACTTGTGTTAAGCATATAAACTAAAATATATTTTTATGTTTTTATACCTCTTCAACTCTCTAAAAGCACAAACTATTTCTTTGCAACGTGTTCTTAACTTTAAATATCGTAAAAACTGTCTAAGAAAGTACGTACGCTGTTATCACCAGTCTCGGTGACTGTACTCCACTATCATTTTGATAACGTTATCAGCTAAACTAAATATTGACCCAGTGACGTTCAGTTAACGGAAAACTATTAAATATACCTTACTGTACGCGATGAAAACAAAATGGTAATCTCAAGTGCCCGAAAATGTATCAAGGACAGTGACAGGTGATTATGTTTTATTTTTAAACTTATTGGTCATGTTATTTTTGGATAGTTACGTTACTTCTTTAAATATTTAAAACGAAAAGTTTAATTGCATAAAAAAACTGCCATCCTTTTTAGGCACTTTACATTTTGGCTTCTTCAACGCCATATATTGTAGTTTTGGTTTTAGTAGTTTTAATTAAAGTGTATGCACGGAACTATCTTCCCGGGACAGTCAGTATTGTTGAGTTTTCCCGTCTAAATTTCTCGGTTTACTAGCATAAAATAATACACAATAATTATAATATGCATAATTTACATTGGCATAAAGAAATTCAGTATAATGTTCATTACGCATAATATTATTAGGCATAAATGATTTGGCATAATAATAATGAAACATAATTTTATAAAACATAATGTTATAAAGCATAATTTTATAAACACTTAGTGATATTAATGATATAACTCATATAAAAAAAAACATTTTGACAGAAATATTCAACCGACTTCTAAAGCAAAACACTATAAAGCGAAAAATAACTTTGCTTTCCGAAGTCGGTTTCTTTGGTAAATATTGTTTTTGGTTTTTCGACACCGACTTCGGAAAACAAAGTTATTTTTCTTTAGAAGTCGGTAAATTGTCTTTGTTATTTTTTTTTATTTAACTCTTTTTAGTGTTGGTACCTCATAACCATGAAAATCATTTATAGCCAGAGTACATATCTCATTTCAATTTCAATAATCCCCAACACGAGTAGGATACATTGTTTTATTAGAGTGCCAGTGCCTATCTTCCGACTTCATCATCAGATCAGTTCGATGTTAACATTTTCATCAGTACCATTTATTTATATATATTGGCTTCATCATAGTCGCTTAATTATTCGAGATATCTTATATCTTTTATACTTATGAAGGAGTTCCAGTGCCCATCAGTGGTCTTCTTCATCAGTTCCACTTCACCAAATGATACTTTCTGAATGCACATGCTTGCCATGTAATTGAAAATACCAAAATCGCTATTTGACTGCCTATAATATTTGAGGAGTTCCCTCGATTTCCATTATCAGATTCTGATTTGGATTACAATGGGAAAATTTTGTAAATTCGTCTAACTATGGCAGAGTTATGCCCGAACAAAAATAAAATAAAATATAAACATCCAAATTGAGAACCTCCTCTTAGGGGAGTCAGTTAAAAATAATCATGTCCGCTTCTCAAGCTCAAACAGGCTCAGTCAACATCAGGCGAACACCAATAACATTGAAAATGCAACAAACGATCGAATTTTATTCCCTTTTCATCGCGATCACGGTAGGGTTGACACTATTTATTATTAAAAAACGTGTTGGTAAATGATTTTTATTATTAAAAAACGTGTTGGTAAATGATTTTTATTATTAAAAAACGTGTTGGTAAATGTTTTTTTTTGTCATTTTTGTTTTTTCGCCGTGTAAGTTTTTGTTCAGTAGGTGTTATTGCAAACGGAGATTTTTGTTTTTAATTTAAATCAAAGGCAAGTGTAAATGATTCCAGATTTTATTCCATACTTTTTTACCGTTTTAAACATTAGTGGTAGTTCGACTTACATGTCGTGTATTAGATAGATAAAAAAACCGGCCAAGTGCGAGTCGGACTCACGCACGAAGGGTTCCGTACCATTATCGCAAAAACATCACGTTTGTTGAATGGGAGCCCCACTTAAACATTTATATTATTATGTTTTTAGTATTTGTTGTTATAGCGGCAACAGAAATACATCATCTGTGAAAATTTCAACTGTCTAGCTATCACCGTTCATGAGATACAGCCTGGTGACAGACGGACAGACAGACAGACAGACAGACGGATCGCGGAGTCTTAGGAATAGGGTCCCGTTTTTACCCTTTGGGTACGGAACCCTAAAAAGAAAGAATACACATTTATGGATTGGATCTTTTATTGTTTTTTTTTAGATGCTTGAACGCTGGCGTTCCAGTCTAATCAGATGCAACTGAATACCAGTTTACACGAAGCTATTGCTTACTACAAAACCCAGTTACTGAGTTTTGTGCTTCAGTATGGGCAAGATTGGTGTAAGATTGCCTGGCGTCAGAATATCCGTAACGACTCATGACGTTCATGGGGTACTACTGTGTTAAATTCTATAACAAAATACCTTGTGAGATATTAAAACTAAATAAAATAAAATTTAAAACTTTTGTTAAAAACACACCCTGTAAACAAGCATATTACAAATTGGATGATTATATTCAAGATAAAAATGCTTGGAAACATGCTGCCAGTTTGATTTTGTCTACACCAAAGGTGCCCCCTTTGGTGTAGACAAAATCAAACTGGTTAATTTGTATTATATAATACATTTTTTTTCTCTTTCGTTTTAGAAATTGACTCGCACACTGTTCCATTGTTGTTGAATTAGGTAATTTACCTATGTTTGCAATATTTGTAAAAAAATATATGTGAGAACCATGTTCCTATTTATCAAGTGAAGGTATTTCTTTTTTTTTTATTATTTTGCTTGGCTCGCGCTTGACCACTATCTCACCTGATGGTAAGTGATGATGTGGTCGACGATGTAGCACGCTTAACAAGAAGAAACCTATTCACTCTTGACTTAAAGAATCCCAGGTTGTAGCTCTCAGGAAATACAGACTCCGGCAGGGAATTCCACTCCTTAGCTGTACGCATAATGAAAGTATTTCCAAAACGTTTGGTGCGTATGGGTGGGATGTCCACCATGTACCGATGACGCATCGCCGCACGTCTTGTAGTCCGATGATGGAAAGGGCTAGGAGGAATTAGTTCATGCAATTCCAACGCACACTCCCCGAAATGTAACCGATAAAAAACCGACAGACTGGCAACTTGGCGCCGATGTTCATGGCTCTGGAACCTGGATTCTTAGTATCTCATTGCTAATGAGCCTCTTGGCTCATTGGCAATGAGATACTGAGAAATTAATCTTTCGAAAGTGCCGCTTAATGGCCAAATTGAAATGAAGAATGTTTGTTTTTGCCTTCTGACTGTCAAAATCTACAAATGACAGCCGAGACCAATGATTTGTATGATTGTATTCCAAAACAGATACTGTATATTAGGTATTAGAGGTGTTAATTAAATAATTACATGTGTTTTAAATGAAAGCTACATGGATTTGCCCTTACTTGCATTTTGTATTTAAATTAAAAATTAAATTAAATTTTTCAATTACCGTGCCGTGCATTGTCATCGAAATCAGACGTGTATGCAAAATTTTAAAGCAATCGGTTGGAGATAACTGTTTTAAAATTCAGTTGCAAGATTTGCCCCACACGTACTAACAAATTAACTATGCAAGTTGAATAAAAGCTTTTAATAAAGGCATACTCCAGCAACCCTAACAGCAATCCTCTAAGGGAACTCTCTTTATGTTCACTTCTTACACTTCCACTCGCGTGTTTGTATTTATTTGAGTTAATTAAAAGCTTGCTGTATATAAATGTATTAGCTGCACATTTACTGCTCAGCTCCTTTGAAGTATTTGAAGTGGTGGTTAAAAACGGCAGGACCGAGTATAATTTTCGTGAATCCATGTGTTTAGCTACCGTAGTTTGACGTGAATAACGTCTTTAGCTCCCGTAGTATCACTTCGGTTCTTCTTTCTTTTTCGTGTGAGGTGTGGCCACCTCTGGTGTCAGAGTTAATTAAGCCACCTCTGAGAACCCCACAGGCCTCCGTCGGACCAGGGACAGGGTCAGGTCTCGTCGGACTTCTGTTAATCTACGTCTTTTATCCTTGTAGTATAATTGCCGTGAATCTACGTCTTTTGCTCGCGTATCGACAGAGTCTATAAGAAAAGTTCAAGCCGTAGCCTTTCTAATACTTTCGGCCATGGAGGCCAATATCACTGGCGAATAGCCATCGACAATTGCACACTAAAATATCTCCACATATCTCTCCCCCCCGGTGGGTAATTGCATTGTCAAGGCGGGGGGCTCAGTAGCCGGGGCGTGGTCACCCACGGTGAAGCGAAGAGCAATCGGAGGAGGGGCCGCTCGTCAGGGCTTTTGCCGATGAGCCAACGAAACGTAGCGGCCAACAAGTAGGTTGCGGTACTGCTTGGTAACAGACTCGACATCGCAACTGAGGCGGGCCGCGATGTCGTATGGGAGGTATCGTGGCTGAGGGTAGGAGTCCGCGGCGGGAGAGTATTGCGGTGCGCCGCTCTCCCTACCTTCCGCGGCCTTAAGCGGTACAGGAGGACACCGTGGCGTTTTAATGGGTTGGATCCCACGTAGCAGTGGCGGCCCAGTGGTAACGGCTGCAACTGACAAGTTGAAAGTCGTGGGTTCGAACCCAGGCAGGCGCTATACTTTGTGTAAATTATTTCATTACCACTGCTCTCAAAACGGCGAAGGAAAACATCGTGAGGAAACCTGGACATAGTATATATAGACATAGGGGTTATATATATATATATTTTTTTTTTAATTTATTTATTATTTATTATAAACTTTATTGTACACCACAAAATAAAAAACATACAGGTCAAACATTTTAAAAAACAAAGTGTACAATGGGCGGTCTTATCGCACAGGGCAATCTCTTACAGACAACTTTTGGATGGACTAAACGATAGGAGAAGAATTTAGGGCTGTCAGTGTACAATAGATCATAAATAATATAACTTACTTATACATAATAACATAAAATACATACATACTACATATCTAATATACTAGTAAATATCGAATATATGACAGATAAAGGAAAAGGCTAAAAATTATAGTGAAAGATAATGCTCCTTTACCATTTTCTTAAAAGTTGGCAGTGTTTGAGCACGTCTTATTTCTATAGGTAATGCATTCCACAACCGAACTGCTTGAATGGTAAACGATGATCACTATCTCACCTGATGGTAAGTGATAATATGGTCGACGGTGGAGCTCGCTTGCCTAGAAGTAACCTATTTACTCATGACTTAAAGACTGCCAGAGTCTGTTTCCCGATAGCTACAATCTAGGGGAGATTGTAGCTCGATAGCTTTATTATGCTAGTCCGCCAGTGACGCAGACTCCGTCAGTGAATTCCACTCCTTAGCTGTACGCATAGTAAAAGTATAGTTAGTATTTGTAAGTTTGTGCTCCATTTGTGAAATTGCTGCAAGGCTTTCCAGTGCGAGGATAACAACAAATAAATAACTGCACTATCTCCCCGTGGTAATGCAGTATGCATAAACAATTCACAAGACAAAAAAAAATTGTGCTCTCTCTTTCCTCGCTTGCTCACCATTATCGTCGTTCCATACTATAGTATAATACAAGCTGTTAGCACAGTAGCTATACTGGCTACCCGTGGTCAGGCAATTCAAAAAATGGTGGGCAGACTATTTAAGGCGAGTCAACAGTTCAAGATGTACACAAAACAATCTTGAAATTATTACGAGCTTGACGCGTATAGACAGGATTGGTCCACACTGACGCAAGACAGAGAGAAGAAGAAAGGATGGTCTATACCAGTGGTGGGCAAACTTTCTTAATGGGGGGCCAGACATTTCAGAGGCGGGCCAGAATTTGCTTTTTAAACATATTTCTTTGACCACCTTTTTTTCTGCGTCATTCATCAAAGCATATTTGGTTTTAGCATACTTGGTGTTAAAATAGTGAGCGAGGTTAAAACCTTTAAATACCGCCACTGCTTCTTCATTACATATAAGACATACTGGCTTGCCGTTGTATTCTGCGCTAGCTTTACCTATGCGTATATTATTCTACTAAGTAGAATCTACTTTATACTTCTGGACCGACAAAATATAATTATCGCGGGCCATATACTATTCATGTCGAAGGACCGTCGTCGGCGGGCCAGATTAAATGCTTTCGCGGGCCGGAGCTGGCCCACGAGCCGTACTTTGCCCATCACTGGTCTATACCTTGCAGTTGGACAACATAAGACTATCTGGGGCAGTCGGTTAAAAAGAAGTAAAAGTCCAAAGTAAGAAAGCTGTCAAACTGGGCTCCCGTTAATTTATCCACATGATGAACGAACACGGGCCACTGTGTGAACGACTTATTACGACTTGTTACAACTTAACGGTAACATAAAGTCATATGTATACAAAGGAAGCCTTCAAGATGATGTTACTAACTGTCATAACTGTTGCTTTATTGCTCTTTAAGCTAAATGGGTTCATAAATGTGGGTTTGTTAGCAGTCTATTAAAAGGTGGCAGTTTAGTTTCCTAAATATTGGCCCTATTAATAGGTTTTCTTCCCATTTACTTAATTAGCTTCAGCCTGTGGCTTCGCCTGGGTAAAAAGCGTTTTTACTATCGTAGTCAGAGGCATTGCCATTGATTGTGTGTGGTAACCGACAACCAACAACAAGAAATCAATCGACAACATGACGTAAGTAAGCGTGGTGATCAATGCTCATGAGAAGAGGCATTTGCCCTGCAGTAGGAAAATAACACTGGTATTATTAGGAACTATAAAGAAATCTTAAGTGAGCCAAGATCACTACTACACACACACACACACTGATCAATATCTTCGGCTGTTTATTAACCCCCGACGGAACAAGTACAATTTAATTTTAAAAATCTCGGTCTCGTTTTTATTTTATGTTACATAATTTATCTAGTAGTAGATACGCTTCAATCGATAATCTATTGAACACGTAATTTTGACACGATATCTTGCGAAAACAGCCCGATTCAAACAGTAAAACACCCATAACTTTTGAACGGCTGAACCGATTTTCATTGACGACATTAAAATCAGTTCAGCCGTTTAGAAGCTATGATGCCACAAAGTGATAAATGTATGTAAGGATCGCAGCAGGTGGCGTTCTGTAGTTTTTGCCTACCCCCATGGGAAATAGGCTTGAGTTAATGTATGTACGTATGGGAATGTCATAAAAAGCATCATGTCATTTGATTGTGACTGTGGTGGTTTAAATTTATCTATTTATTGTTCACATATCAGGTAACATAGTAGGGTTCAGTAAAACACATCACCATCGTCATATCTACCAACACATACATACATACATTATTTGTTTCCAAAACATTCAACAATAAAATAGAAATAGTTTTGCCGGCCGGGTTACCGGTCCGTATAATCGAGCCGGCCATCCGGACGGCGCGCCAGTCGGCACTGACCGACAATATTGTTCGCAGCCTACGTGTGACCGACCCGGACGGAATTTCCAGCCAGAAAAATAGCATTTTTCGTACCGAAATAGCAATTTTTGGAGCGCTTTTTTACCGGCATGTTGATTTCTCAGCGTGCTTTGGTCGAGACTACCTTCGCAGTTTTGGTAGCATTCAGTAAGTCGAGATGATCACGTCTATCATTTTAGTAAAATATTAGAGCTCATAACTTCACCAGTTTTTTTTTATTATATTATTTGTGATGGGTTTGCTCTTGGCTTTAGTCTAGGTCAAAGGTGATAGAGACAGAGTCGGCGATAGAGTGAGCTTACCCAAAAGAAGCCTCCGGGTTGAATGCGTTCGGAAACACAGACGCAGGTAGCGAGTTCCATTCATTCAGATACTATATTTAGATAATTTCTAGTTTCAAAGATAAAGGCATAAGTCTAGTTAGCACAACTCAGCACAAGCTTTAACTCTCTCAGTTGTTTGTGTCAGTGATGTGCAAGCCACATTGCGAATAGGTAACCTTCTCTGTGGAATACGTGTAGACACACGAGTATTCAGCTGCATTTGGTCAAATTACGCCTGTAATTTGACCAAATGCAGCTGAATACTAGTATATCACATGGAGCAACTGTCTATCCACAACCCTGTAAATGCGCAATAAGGTAGGCTTATTACGTATAAAACAGCAATCAGCAATATTTGCGCAGTGATTGCGCAGTCATCGCGCGGTCGATCGCTATTTGTCATAAACAACCCCGTAATGCCGTAATCCCGAAGGATTACGTAACCAATTATATGCAAATCTTCGAAAAAAAATCGCCTAACTTCTGTACTAAGCAATTTGGGAGCGGTTGGCAATCGACCAATAATAGAAAAAATTATCACAATTTGACAGCCAAATTTTGTCGCCATAATCGCGATGACCCTGGGGTCAAGTAGGTAGTGATTTTTACCTCACTAAAACCACTCCGGTGATCACCGTCAACACTTGGAACCCCGTCACCTCTTAAAAGACCAACCTGGAATCCCCCCTGCGCAACGCCTTTTAGGGCACATCCCTGGGGAGGCTGAAAAAGCGCCTTCCCTGAGCCTCGGTCTGCACGGCAGCATGTGATCCCTGTGCTGCCGTCTTACCTGAAATCACTTGGTGAGCGGACAGACTCCCCAATTGATCGCAGTCCCGCCTGATTATAACGCAGGTGAGGTTTCAGCGTTTAAGGCATCGAGGCGGTTGCCTCCCCGACGCCTTCTTCTTCGAGTGGGATCAACCCTCTCTCAGTCCCACTCGGCGGCCTCCTTCTAGGCCATCACGGTCTCACAGAAGGAGGCCATATCTCTCAAATGTTCTGCCCAGCATGGCCCTCCCTAGTGCGACAAAGCACTGGCACGAAAATTGGCACCGCTCGAGCGCGTGCCGCGGTTCCTGCCACCTCAGCCTTACTACAGCAACTTTTTGCACGCTATCACCATTCTGGCGGATGGCGCTAATCCGGTTAAACACCCTACGGCAGTTATAATTTAGCTACGAGCTATTCAATATGTCCAAAGCAGATACCTGTACATAAAAGGTTTACAAAGAGCGTATTTCCTGAACGTGGGCTGTAAATGCTGTTAATACTCGGCAACAAATATACCCGTTGTATTAGTTAATTTTATGCCCACGCCCCGAGGCCTTAATGAGTAGAAGGCGAGGCGCCATTGTTAACCGGAGATGTATTGTAAAATAAACTTTAGTAAGTATGGTTCTGGGAAAAAAGTTCGAGTATCTACAGTTATGAACTAGATACTCGTACTTTATACGATTACGAGTATTAAGGTTACACACTAGTCGACGGCTCGAACTATTTTGAGCGTGGGGTTAAAATGCATGCTATATTAACCGACAACACGTGCGGAAGAGATAGATGCTGTGATGAGCAGTTAAAAGCTAATTCGCATACGAATACACACTTTTGCAAATTTGTAGCGAAATGTATGATGATTTAGGACAAAATTGAGCGCGCGAAATTTATAAGCAGGCCTTTGGGCGTCTAGATATGATGAAAAAATTACTAAACGTGTCTGCTTAAAATAAAATTATTAGCATTGTTGAATTACTAATCTATCCCTATATAGTGAATGTTTTACAATTTTCCGTCTTCTTATGGTATTTATTTGCGCCAAAAAATGCATTAAAATTAGTGTCGAAATGTGGAACTTTCAACGCTCATAACTTTCAAATATATATCTTTTTTACTTTTTTTTTTCCATACAGGGCTAGATAATAATGAGACAAATTGATATCATTTTTATTTTGAACGAATCGCCAGACTACGCGTGTATGGAAGAATGATCGACTAGTGTAACCTTAACATGAAAAGCAATGATTCAAAACATAAAGAATCTGCAAGTGTAAAGAATCTGTTTATTAATCTGCCTAGTTTATTCCCAAATATGTATATTGATGTTAGCTTCCAATCTAACCAGATTCAGCTGGATTTTAGTATTTTACATGGAACATGCCTAACTGAGCTCCACAACCCAATAACTGAGTAACATGATACGCCTTGCGGCATCTGACTATCTGACTAGATGTTACAAGCCAACCACGATTGAAAAAAATAATAAAAAAAATGGTCATAGTAGATTTCAAAAACTATCGCTGCTATTTATCCAACTTCTGATTTCAATACTGTGACTAGCTGTTGGAGTCAGCATACCCAAGTTGAAAGTTCAAAGGAGATACTACAATCCTCGGGAGGTAGGAATTGATTAAAATATTTGCATATTTCATCTCTACTGTGAATTTTCTCTATTACATTTTTTGCGTCTTTATCTGGTTTCTTTAATTTTATGTGGTGTACAGTTTTTGCTGTTTTACGTGTTTGGTAATTGTTATAAAATCCTTGGCTTCGTTTATACGGTATCATCATTGTTGCAGCTGTAAGAGTTTTACAGCTAGATAAAGGCATTTCTCAATAGTCGGATTATGGACTGGTTCTATGCTTCTAGTATCCAGCAAACTTCTGCATTCCTCGCAGGTCAAGAGTGAATAGGTTACTTCTAGGCAAGCGTGCTACACCTTCGACCACATCATCGCTTACCATCTGGTGAAATAGTGGTCAAGCGCAAGCCAATCTACGATAAAAAAAAAAATGGTCATCGGTCCACCTTGTAGGAGGCCTGCCAACTCTTTGGCCCCATCGACCATCTGGTCTCAACTGTATTTATTTATATACCCACGGTACCTAATACAAATATGATTTGTTTAACAAAAGAGAGTATGCTTTGATGACACATTTTAGTGCAGGGGTGGCAAACCAACGGTACGCTTGCTAGTGGTGGCACGCGATAAAATATTTCGGGCACGCTAAAGTAACAATAGATGAGTCCACTTCAGCTTGCATACTGTAAAAACCGGCCAAGTGCGAGTCAAACTCGCGCACGAGGGGTTCCGTACCATTGTCGCATTCGAATCGCGTTGTATGGGAGCCCCACTTAAATATTTATTTTATTCTGTTTTTAGTTTTGTTGTTATAGCGGCAACAGAAATACATCATCTGACAGACCGACCGCGGAGTCTTATAGGGTCCCGTTTTTACCGTTTGGGTACGGAACCCTAAAAAGTAACAAATTATGAGCCTGTTGTAAGAGCCTGGATATGTAATTTGCAGCTGCAGAAATCATATATTATTTTATTATTATTACATGCATTGTTATTGCATTCATAGATACAGTAGAATCTAGTATATGAATTCGGTAAAGAATAATTGCTCAAACTAAGACAATTGCCAACAAGTCAATCAATATCTGTTACAACACAGTTTTAGTTTATCTATTAACTTAGCAACTATATACATACGTCTGTAGTTGTCCTATCTAAAATCGAATCGAATTGAAACCGTTTCAAGCGCCATCGAGTCTGATGAAAGGAGAAACTCAGTCGCTTAGCTTTGAATGGAGCATCGCCATACTACTCCGACTACTTTGGTTTGCCGCTGAAATATTTGGCAGTGTTGAATAGGCAGAGATTTATACCTCAACAACCACCGTGACTAACTGTGAGGTTTAAAGAGATGACGTCAACAGCGCAATATGCAAGCTCTATCTTTGTTCGAATAAACTGACATACCTCATACCATAAAAGACATTCTACCAGTGATTACGATTGCTAAAAAGTCCAATTCAAATTCAAAACAATTTATTTCCGTTAAAGCTTTAAATGGTTTAACGGAAAAAAAATTACTTTTACATTATTGAATAGTCAGACAAAACAAAAATGAAACTATACGCAAGCGTCAGCAGGTCTCTATGGAGAAAAACGTGCAAGAAACTCCACGGACACTCTTTTCCATCAATTAAATTTAATTACAAGTTACATCATTCTTGTTGGAAAATTACATAATAATGTGAGCACGATGTAAAAAAACGTGCACGTGAAACCAATCAATAAGCCTAGCCTTTTCCCAACTATATTGGGGTCGTCTTCCAATCTTACCGGATTCAGCTGAGTACCATTGTTTTACATGGAGTGACTGCCTATCGGACCTCCACAACCCAGTAACTGGGTAACACGGTACCCCTTGGCAAGACTGGTGCCACATCTCAAGCTTCTAACTACTTCTAACGACTGTCAAAGATCTTCAAATGACAGCCGGGACCAACGGCTTAACGTGCTTTCCGAGGCACGGAGGAAACTGGGTGTGTTGAAATGGTCACCCATCCACGGACCGACCTCGTCAAGCGTTGCTTAACCTTGATATTCGACCCGTGCGGCTGTTATTATTTAGCCACGATCTCCTCTACTGAACGTGCACGTAAAAACAAACCAAAATATCTATATTATAATTATGGGATATATATACCTTACTGAAATGTCAAGTGTCTTGCACGTTCGTTTCCATAGCTCCATGCGCGTGGAACTAGCAACATCTTTTTTCACTGGCCGACCTTGACAATTCAAAAGTGCAAAAGTTGTTTAATTGGTTTATTGATTCTTAGGGAACAGTGGTGGCCCGGTGATAACGGTCCGACTTACGTATCGTAGGTCGTGGGTTCGAACTTCGAACCCAGGCAGGCACTATACGTTTATGTAAATTAGTTCTAGTTTGTGGAAATTAGTTCATCACCATTGCTCTAAACGGTGAAGGAAAACATCGTGACAAATACGGCACGCCTTAGAACCAGATATTCAAAGATATGTGACATCCAACAATCCGCACTTGGCCCGCGTGGTGCACCCATTGGGCGTCTAATTAGCAGACACAATTAGACAACAATAGTATACGCACACATTGTGTGCGAGCGAAGTTTAAAAGGAAGGCCCATTCCCTCTCTTACAAAGTGGCCAGTCTCCCAGTAGTGGGAACATTAAAAGGCTTATGATGATTAAATGTTTTGAGTTTGAGTAAATTCCTAGTGCTGCACCAAAATACTCGTTTTAATAATCAATAAATACTCGTGTTTCCATTTGTCAAGCTAGTTGACCTTAATATCCCCAAAAATAACAGAGAAATTAAAACTTTTTTTTGGCAAAGATAAGGGCAGCTCAGCCCATCTCTACGGTTACAACTTACCATCTCTCGCTTAGCTCTAGAAGCCACTCCACCCCAACAAGAAACTATTTTTGTCCGCCGAGTCATGCCGCTAAGTAGAATTGTTGGCTCGTTAACGAATCTCCATCTGTTTTAACTGACAGTCGGCAAGGTAATTAGCGGTTAGAATTACTGAACTTTAGGACCTAATACTAAGTAATCTGCTACGTAGATCGGGTAGGTCCATCGTTTGCAGCGCGCAGGTTTGACGATTTCCAGCCTCCCGAACAAGCCGGATGTCGTAAAGGCTTCATCACCGTAGACCACATACATACACTGCGGCAGGTTATACAGAAGACTGAAGAGTACAACCTGCCTCTCTGTTTGGCGTTTGTGGACTACGAGAAAGCCTTCGATTCAATCGAGACTTGGGCTGTACTACAGTCTCTACAACGGTGCCAAATTGACTACCGGTACATCGAAGTGTTGAAGTGTTTGTACAAAAACGCCAACATGTCAGTTCGACTTCAGGATCAGACCTCGGAACCAGTCCTTCTGCAGCGAGGTGTGAGACAGGGAGACGTCATTTCGCCGAAACTGTTTACCGCTGCACTGGAGGATGTTTTCAAGGTTCTGGACTGGAGAGGGCTAGGCATCAATGTCAATGGCGAGTACATCACTCACCTTCGGTTTGCCGACGATATAGTGGTTATGGCTGAGACCATGGAGGACCTCAGTACAATGCTCGATGACCTCAGTAGAGCTTCCGAAAGAGTGGGTCTTAGAATGAACATGGACAAAACCAAGGTGATGTTAAATGCCCATGTTACACCCACTCCTATCAAGACTCTACACTCAAAGTTGTGGACGACTATGCCTACCTGGGACAAACGATCCAGTTGGGTAGGGCCAACTTCGAGAAAGAGGTCAACCGTCGAATTCGACTCGGCTGGGCAGCGTTCGAGAAGTTGCGCGGTATCTTCTCGTCCAACTTACCATAGTGTCTCAAGACGAAAGTCTATGACCAGTGTGTGTTGCCAGTGATGACATATGTATCTGAGACGTGGTCGCTTACAATGGGCCTCATCAGAATGCTTAAAGTCACCCAAAGGGCAATGGAGAGGGGTATGCTCGGAGTGTCCTTGCGTGATCGAATCAGAAATTTAGAGATCCGCAAGAGAACCAGGGTTGCCGACATAGCCCGAAGAATTGCCAAACTTAAGTGGCAGTGGGCAGGGTACATTGCTCGCAGAACGGATGGCCGATGGGGCAGAAAGGTTCTGGAGTGGCGACCGCGAACCGGAAGACGTTGCGTTGGAAGGCCTCCCACCAGGTGGACCGATGACTTGGTAAAGGTTGCGGGGATCCGCTGGTTGCGGGACGCACGAGACCGGTCAATGTGGCAACGCTTGGGGGAGGCCTATGTCCAGCAGTAAACGTCTTTCGGCTGATATGATGATGATGACAGAAAGACACGACTAGGTATTTATTTAAATAATGCTTGTCAATTAATTCACATTGAGAAGGCTCAGTGAGCTTACCACCCGGTCGCTAGACTAGTTCTCGTGGAGAAGAAGGGCAACAAACTCCAGGGAAACGCATTCATAGTATTTATCGATACCTTTTACAACCACATAAAATATGTACAATATTATAGAATCGAAATAACAAGGATAAAGGCCATCATATGATACAGATACAATTTCAATACAACTATAGCAATAATAAAGTTATAATATCAAATAACTTACGTTAGTCTTGTGTAGTCGATCTTACACCAAGTATTAATGAATCAGGAAATATAATAATATATCTGGCCTGTACTGGCTTGTAGTTCAAAAAAAGAATTTACAAAAAAAATAAACACTACAAAGCCTATATATATATAATAACTTCAATTTTGGAAGTAACTGTTCCTGTTTTCGTTCCTTCGTTTTTTGATACCGACTTCCGAATTCTTCCGTATATATTTTTTTTTTCACTTTTTTGTTGTGGTACATGATGTACCAGTTCTATAAGCTAGGTAGCTATAATGCCCAAAGTGATGCCAGAATAGATTAACCCAATAACATGAAACTTAAACAAAACCGGTGGTTTGAGAGTATACCAGGGTGAAATGTTAAGAACTGGTATAAACAATAAATAATCATGCGATTGCAGCTATCCTGAGGGATTTGCCGTCGTTTATTGAAGGTTTCTAATGTATATCTCCGAAGTTATTCATCAGATCTTGACGAAATTAAAATGGGACCACATGAAAAGCACCAAAAGAAAAGCAGCTTTAAAAAATCGGTTCACCTAGTAAAAAACTCTGAGGTAACACACATAAGAGACGGTACTTCACGCTTGAGCAGCTGGCTCAACTTGTATAAAGCGCAAGTTCGGTCATGCATGGAGTACTGCTCTCACCTCTGGGACGGATCTGCCAGGTACCAACTAGATGCACTTGAGTCGATTGACAGACGGGCCAAGAGACTTATTGGCAACGATGCGCTGGTCAACTCAAAGCTCCAGTCAGTTTTCTATCGGTTACATTTCGGAGAGTGTGCGATGGAACTGCACAATTTGATTCCGTCTAGCCCTTTCCATCATCGGACTACAAGACGTACGGCAATGCGCCATCAGTACATGGTGGATATCCCACCCATACGCACAAAGCGTTTTGAAAATACTTTCATTGTGCGTACAGCTAAGGAGTGGAATTCCCTACCGGCGTCTTTGTTTCCTGATAGCTACAACCTAGGGGTCTTTAAGTCAAGAGTGAATAGGTTGCTTCTAGGCAAGCGTGCTACACCTTCGACCACATCATCACTTAACATCAGGCGAGATGGTGGTCAAACGCGAGCCTATGACAAATAAAAAAAAAAAAAAAAAACGGTCGAATTAATAACCTCCTCCTTTTTGGGAAGTCGGTTAAAAAGTAAATCAGCTTATCAATTACAAAATACTTTATAATAACGGGTCTATTTGTGTCTCAATACGTCCAACACAATACAATTAATGAATCCAAAACAATCCAAAACAATAATCAATTCTCAAGTAATGAAACAGTTTTAAAACGTAAAAAGACAATTAAGGAATTTAATATCACCTCTTTAGTCACTCATAATCAATATTCTTTCGGATATTGATTATTGGGATGGTAACGGTCATTGGTATAAAGCGAATAGTAAAAAAATATTAATTACACACGGTGAATTAAATAGTTTTTGGTTAGTTCCAACTTCTTTTCGAGTAATACCTACATATTTAAAAAGGTCAATATTTAAGATGTACGAATAAACGAATGTACCCTTTAAGCGAAGATGTCTACAGGGATTGCGAAGGGTTTCCAAACTGTTTTAAACTAGTTTCACCTCAATATTAAGAAAACTTTAACTTAGTTCTGTAGTTGTGAGAAGGGTTAGATTTAGTTTAGAAATATGTCGACAAATAAGAATTGGGATAAAATTGTTTGAAGGTAAACTTGATAAAAACATACTCCTTAATATAGCTCGTTTTCATTGGAATTTCAAATATAAAAAAAACATTTTCACATATAAATAAATACCAACCAAAAGAATTTAGACACCCTTTGTCTACAAATGAGTTTTCATGGTAATAAAAGGTACCAAAATTAAAAGAGAAAAATAAAAAAAAAAAAGAAAGTTATTTTCCGCTTTGTAGTGTTTTTATTTGAAGTCGGTTTATTTTTTTTTTTAATACGTTTTTTATTTTTCTCTTTTAATTTTGGTACCTTTTATTACCATGAAAACTCATTTGTACACAAACACGCACACAACTATAGCAAAAAGTGTCGTTGCAACTTTTCGTGAGATTTTTTTCCGTCTAGCCCCCTTTCACAACGCGCGATAAGGAACTTCGTTCCAAAAAAGTATTTCAAAGTGTCAAATAATTTTTTTAATTTAATACCCTCCGGCTTCATCACTAGATCCGTTTGATGGCACCATTTTCATTGGAACCATTTATTTTAATTTGCTTCATTTAACTATTCGACATATCTTATACTTACCCAAAACATATTTCTTATTGAGAAGTTTCAGTGCCCATCTATGTTCTTCCTCATCAGTTCCACTTCACCAAATGATACTTTCTGAATGCAAATACTTGCCATGTTGATGAAAATACTAAAATCACTACATGTATGGCTATAAAATTTGAGGAATTCTCTCGATTTCCATGGGATCCCCTCATCAGATCCTATCAATGGGACCGATGGGGGCTCGAGAGTAAACTATACTCTTTAAAACAAAAATATAATTTTAAAAGTTATAATAATAAGTTTAAAAGATGATGAAAATACCAAAATTGGTCCATAATTGACGGAGTAATGGGTGAAGACACATTTGAAAAAAAAAAACATACAGCCGAACATAGAATCTCTTCCATTCCTCCTTTTTGGAAAGACAGTTTCTCCTTTTGTCGTATTCCTGGGTATTGAGAGTCGTGACCTCCCTTCTGCATCACTTTCTCTCGAACGATCTTTCTCCATCTGTTTTTGTCTCTGGCGGTGTGGAGGGCGTTGTAAACTGTAGAGTCAAGTGCGGTGCGGATCTGGTCAGACAAACGTATTGGGCTGCGTCCACGAGGATCTTGCCCATCTACTTTGCCAGTCACGATAAGCCTCTCGAGGTTGCCACCATCTTTCCTTGCATTGTGGCCGAAGTATTCTAAAACTCTGCGTAGACACTCGGATGACAGCTGCGAGGAGATTTTAAGTTCTTGCAATATGGAGAAGTTAGTTCGAAATGCTGTTCAGGGGATACGGAGCATCTTTCTCCAGCACCACATCTCAAGGACGTCGATGCGTTTGCGGTCTGAAGCTTTCAGTTTCCAAGTCTCGCTATACGAAAAGATCGAGAAGACTAAAGTCCGTACCAGTTTGGTTTTAATTTTACTGAAATGTTGCAATCTCTCCAGATTTTTCCAAGCTGAGACATGGCGCTCTTAGCCATGCCAACTCTCCTGCGCAGTTTCTTCTCGCATGAACCATCGTTACTAATGCTGGAACCCAGGCAGGTAAAATTGTCTACTATTTCTAGGCCCAACGCTCCAGTGAGCTCCAACTTCCCAGATCTATCTACCACCATGACCTTGGTATTGGACGTGTTTACATCTCCCCATCAAGTCCAATCTCCTCGCTATTCTGCTCCATTCGGTCCAGAATTGCAACCATTTCCGACTCATTTGCTGCAAGAAGAGTAGTGTCATCGCCGTAGCACAGGTTGGTGATTTTCACACCACCAACACAGATGCCTCTCTCCCAATTCTCGCAGGTACGTCTCATAATGTGCTCTCCATAGGCATTGAATAGAGTGGGCGCACTCCTTGGTAACATTTTAAAGGTTATGAGGTTGTTTGGCTTGAGCCATACAGGGTGCGAAGTAGGGCGATGAGATGATTCAAGTTCTACTCCAAGTTCTTGTAGGACTTTCCATAAGCAACCCCAGTTGACACAATCGAAAACTTTGCTATAGTCGACGAAACACATGATCACTGGCGTATCAAACTCGAATGCCTTCTCAATACGCTGACATTGAGAATCTGCTCTCGAGTACCCTGGCCCTTTACGACCCCATCTTGCTCCTGTGGAATTTGCCAATCCTAGTAGATAATGTTTTTCTTCTGGGCAAGCGTATTCCATTGACGAACATTCATATCTTAACATCAGGTGAGATACATGGCAAACGCGAGTCTATCAATCATCAACATAGTCAATCAAGACAAAGGATACCCCTAAACATATGTAGGCCTCCTCCAAGTGTCGCCACATCGACCTCCCAAAGGTGAACTGATAATCTGGTTCGCTATTTGCAAGACACAGTCTATGTCTTTGATTAAAGAAAAATGATAACCAAGATTTCTTACAGCAAGATCTAAACCTGAACTCTACCCTTCAAGGGGTCAGCATAAAACAATTTTATACCAAGTTGTTTACACCAAGTAATTACACAGCACACGAAGACATTGCCGGCGGACCCCAAGGGAAATTACTTGTCAGACTGTCCCTCATACGAGGTTATTACGTCGTGAAGATACGGGGTGAAAAGCTGATTCTATTTGACCTCTGAATATAAAATAGATACGAAGAATTTTTATTTTTTGTCAAAGGATTTTTGGTGTATTTCATAGTCTTAGACGGCGCGAAACATAACATAACGGTTAGTTGTTATTGTCCATAGAGGATAAGTAGAAACGTGTACCTAGTACGTCCATACTCTTCTTTAATTAAAAGAGTTTTGCTATTAATCGGACACTAAGGGTCTTGACAAATGTCATTCGATGTCAGTGAAGGCGATGTTCGAAATACCAGAGTGATAGCACAAAGTATGTAAGCGGCGGCGCGAGGGATTGATCAAGTGACATTTCAATAACGTTTGACATTCCAATACACTTTTGACATTTTTCGTTGTTTGTATTTTAATTTGTTTCAATTTCAATGATAGAATGTCGCATGTCTAGGGCCTTAGGTTATGTCACCTCCTTCTGCGAATCAGTAATGCTCACGAAGGAGGAGGCGGAAAGCCACCGCAGGAGACGCCCTGGGCATCGGGAGTCGCAAGCCGATTCCCGGCCACCGTAGGCGCGGGCTTGCGGACGGCGAGTAATGTGTAGCTCGCCGTCTAATAAGGACCAGGCCGAGGCGCGTTGTGTTCCACGCGCGCCTCAAAGAGATGTCAGAAAAAACTGACGGGGTCCGCTAGGGCCGATGCCTGTCTGGGTCGCGGATAAATTCGAAAAAGTGTTACCGCGGCCCTGGCTCAAGCAACTGAAGGAATACAGGTGGGATTTAGTCATTAAAAGTCTGACACGCCCTGCCGCTTCACCCAGAGCGGAAGAAGTCATTGGATGACATCTCAACAAAAAAAAAGTGCATCAGGTTTAAGCTGAGAAGAAATCCAAAACACTAAGCTTGACTCGAGTATAAAACCCAAAACTAAATGTCTAGCAGTCTCGTTTACGACCATAAGACCATCAGAATAGCTTACTTATTAATTAATGTACCTTAGATTGGATAATCATTTTGATAAGGTCTTCTTTCTAATAACAAGGGAAAACCATGAACTGCCGCGCGAGCACGGCCTCTGTGATAGGCTTGAGTCACGCATTTTGTCATAGTTTTTGTTCAAAACTGTGTGGTTTATATCCTTGTAACGTATTCATTGTCTTAAATTAATATTTTTATTCTAGTAATACTTTCGGCCTATTTAAATTCGTTAATACATTTGTCCGAGCGATTAAAGAAGATTTATCAAAACAATAGTTTTAACAGAATTGAAACATCAATTACAATACAATTACTGTATCAATCCCAAAAGTATCGAATGAAGAATGACATTTTGTCTTAATTGTATTTTATTTCACTCGTAAAAAAGTTTTTAAGCAGCGTACTTTATTTCTGAAATAGAAGTTTTCATGACGAATAATAGGGAATTGATATTACTCTGACAGTTGCTGAAGAAGTAACTGCTAAATCATTATTAGAGATGACAGGAAGAAGCAGCATTTTGATGATCTGTAAAATATTCTATTTGGTAAAAGTCTAATAAAACTAGCTTGTAAAAATAAGTGCTGTATTTTACGAGCACCGTTAAACTGTTGGCCCGATAAAATTTTATCTTCAATCCTTAGCCTTTGCAGTGTAGGTAGGTAAAGGGTAGAATTTTTATGGACGAACGTGATCGAAATTATGTTCGTCTAAAGTCTCAAGTTTTTATTAGTAGAAGTTGGATATTTTATTACTTTGTTTCTTCGTCTTTTGAATCCTGAGAGCTCGAGTTTGGCAATGTTTTCAACAAACTCTAGTAACTGGAGTCTGTTATATAACTTTTGACCTTTGTTATTTTGTGTGGATCTATTTTGAGTTTATGACGATGTTTTCGGTTCGTTTTAATAACTTTTTTGTGAAGAAACTTTAGGATCCTATTAGCTTTACTCGCGCTCGCTGGGCCTATACCTCAGAAACCGTACAGTTTGCCGTGATCACGATCATGTGTGTCACCTCAATACTTTTTACTAGGTGAACCGATTTCGATGATTATTTTTTATTTGAAAACTGGTGCTTCTCATGTGGTTCTATTTAAAATAAGTGAAGATCTGATGAAGAACTTCGGAGATATACAACAGAACTCTTTGATAAACAACAGCATATCTCTCGGGATTGCTGCAATTGCATGTCTGCTTATTGTTTAAGCCATTTCATAACATACATCACGCCGGCTCTAAAGGGGTACGCAGATGTGTACAGTACACCCTGCTACACTCTCATTTCATCGGTTATGTTCAAGTTTTGTGTTATTCGGGTATTTTTTTCTAACCTTACTATAGAACTTGTTCATTATATATCACAAACAAAAAGTGAAAAATAAAAACCTTTTACATAAAAATACAATCGACTTCCAAAAAAACACTACAAAAGTAAAAATAAATTCAATTTCGGAAGTCGTTGTCGATGTCGATGAAGCAAAAACAGGAACACCGACTTCCGAAATGGAAGTTATTTTTCACTTTTTAGAGTTTTTTTTTTGTTGTATTTTTTATAATCTTGTGTGCAAATATTTAAGCAAAAACGTAAAGGTTGCTGCTGCCACGGCAAGTCGATGCCACTGCTGTAGGTACGTGTGACTCCCTGTGTCTCAAGAAAGAGTTCGACTGAATCACGGATCGCCTATGGATTCTAGTACAGGGTCTTCGACTTGGAGCGTAGTTCAGGATCGTAAGTTTCAACAAACTGGATCGGCCTAGTACAGGGGTGCATGCGGCTCTTTGGATGTGAAGCTGCGGCTCTTTAGTTCCATACGCAAATATTATTTATAATATAAAAAAAAAAACTTCTAACAATCTATCTGAATTCCGAGAACCGATTAACGAGGATTTAGGCACCATTTCTATCACTCAGCCACTTGTACTGGCTTTTCACCGCAACCCTCCCCCGTGACACATGTCGTCACTGTCGTGTCGTCAGTCCGTCGGAAGCTCTCGAATGAAGTCGTCGTCAGATGTTTCTGTGTAGGTTTTAATTCGTTTTCGACGCAAGACAAAAGGTTGCCGATCTCCGGCCTAGTACGATCCACGCATCACGATCCTTGATCGTGGATCTTGGGATCGCGGATCCATTTTGGATCGTCTGGTGTGAGCCCGGCTTATTACACTCAGCGATCCATCAGCCAAAGAGATTTTGTACTTAATCGGATCAGTATTTCCGGCGATTACCTTTTACAACAAAGTATCTTTTATAACATACATGATCTTATAAAACTAAGCATGATCTTATTAAGGCACTTACTCCGCTTTAGTGCCGTAAAACAGTTACTTTCTAAAGCATACTCCTTAGTAACAGCTAGATTAAAAGTATTGAAAAAATAAAAAAATCTTTCATGTACATTATTTGTGAAACTTGGTTTTTTCGTATGACTAATACTATTGCTTTTTTTTAACAACACGATATTTTCGATTCTTTTACATACTCCTCCAAAACGACTTATAGAATAGAATATCTTTATTTTAGACGAAAAAACCATAGAGTGTTAGTAACATAGAAAAACTTATTACCTAGTGTTAGTAACAATCAACCGCTGCACAATCGGAGAGCCGAACCTCTCATCTACTGTTTTCAGGATGCCGTTTTGACTGTCCCTCACTCTCTTCAGTAGCGACGCACATTTTTTCGTATAATCGCGTAGAAACCGTCTGTGCGAGCTTGCGAAAACATCTCCGACGCGCTACAGTAACGGGGCAGTCTCAACAATATCCTGAAAGCATTGATATATTGGACACGCAGACCATCCAGCGATCTCTTATTTTAATTGACCCATAGATTGCCCGTGTACAGTCTTTGGCAATAAGCCTTGAAAAGTGTTTCTCTTTTACTAGATCCGTCCACCGTGCAAATGTACGGGACAACATACTGCTCCGGACCGCTAGAGCTCTACGCTCCCTCTCAGTGTCCACATGCCCCAGGTATTTAATATCTTTACACAGAAAAATTGATGGTTAGAATCAAACAATATTTTGCTAACAATACTGTCCAAAAGGAGGTCAAATATTCACAATCAGACACCTAGCGGGCGCACGGCCAATACCACGTTATATTGGGTAATTAATTAATAATAATTAACATTAATCATACGCCTTAACTAAAATTCTACGACATAACTAAGTCATAATAAAGTTCATATTATTTTATTCACTCGCCATCAACGAAACCATCTAAACACAAAATCTTCTCAACATCTTTATTTATTCTCTACAAAACAAAGCTCAGAGAAGCTCTCCATCATTTGTATTCAAAGCCAGTCCGTCACCACTCGCAGTACGACATGTGCTGTGTTACCATAAAGTAACAGTAGAACTAGGTTTGTGTTTCTTAAAAATAGATATTTACGTGTTTCTTTTTACCCGACTATGGCTAAGCCAAACGGGAGAAATTTTTGCAGTCTTTGTATCGTTCATGTTTGTATTGCGTTTGTTCCATCGTAACGCTTGAACTGCTTGGTCGATCTTGATGTATCAGGTTTTAGCCGATTGGTCATTTGTGTGTGTTACCGTAAAGTATTGAACTAGGTTGGTATCCCATACAAAAATATATATAAGTGTTTCTTTTAACCCGACTACACCTAAGCCAAAAGGAAGGATGGTGATTTTAGCAGTCTATGTATCATGTATGTTCAGTTGTTTTTACACAGACAGCACGAACAGAGGTGAGGGATTGTTTGGAACGTCGCGCACCGCAGTCGCATTGTAGCTCATTGGAGTACCCCATCTGACAAAGTTGTGCACTTGTACATGCAGGGGCCCAGCTGGCTTCGTAGTCGGTTTAGAAATTTCCAGAACTTTTACGAGGCTCATTCTAACGCTGTCTACGTGGCTGAATTCTGCAGGTCATCATCATTTCAGCCAAAAGACTTCCACTGGACATAAGCCTCCCCCAAGGTTCACCACACCAATAGGTCCTCCTGTCCTCTGCAGGTCAAAATTCATATAATTAGGAATTATCAATACGACGAAGAAGAGAGATCATTTGTATGTTTGTATTTACGTTTATTTCAATCAATCAATCAATCATTTATTTGTCAGAATATGGTACATTATGGTCTTAAGATTAGTAGATAGTATCATACATTCTGCCAAGTGTGGCGTGCAAATACAGGTACATACATTTATATGTTATAGGACATAGATTATTAAGCTAGTATTAACATTATTAATTGCATAATTACGAATAAAAAATACACAATACCATTCAACACATTAGAATTTAAGGTATGTCAAATCAAAAATAACATCACAAACGCACACAATTTATATAGGACATCCTATAAGCGCGTTAACGCCAGAGTATCAAAGAGTAAGATTTCAAATTATAAAATATAACAATTCAATTAGAATGTCAAAGTATAAAAGATTAAAATAAAATTAGGATATCAAAGAATAAAATATTAAAATTAAATTAACATGTCAAAGTATAAAATATTTAAATTCAATTAACATGTCAAAGTATCATTCAAATAGTCATTTAAATTATAATAGCATTTATTACATAGCAGGTCGTTAAGTTTATTTTTAAATCCTTTTAAATGTAAGTCTTTTATTGATTTTGGAATTTTATTATAGACTTGCGGGGCTGTACAGAATATGCTTTTCCACATTAAGGCTGTTTCGGCTCTTCGTCCGCGTAAAATATCATTCCGCCTGTTACGTTTAACAGTGTCTGATAGATGGGGAAACAAGTATGCATTCAACTTAACAAATAAAGCAGTTTCATTAATATACAAAGCCGGCAGTGTCAGAATTTTGTATTTTTTGAAATATGGTACACAACTGTCAGTTATTTGTAGTCCAAACATGGCTCTGATTTCACCGTGCCACCGAAACTACGAGATAGCCGATCTTGATGAGTGAGGTTTAAATCAGTAAGTTATTATGGTTCGAGTGACATTTGACACATTTTACTTAAAGCCGCCGCGGAAAATAGCAAGAGAGATACTTAGGTATATGTTGTACCTAAGTATCTCTCTTGCTATTTTCTCGTTGGCGCGAGGTTCACAACCCAAATCCTTTGAGTCGGTTCCGTGCTTCACGATTGAACGGAAAATGCGTTCAGATCAAACGAGAACCGGTACTGCGCGAGAAGTAGGTCGTTGGATCGACTATCATAATGTACGATTTTATAACACTATCTTTTTTCAGGCATTAGGTGTAAATCAAAGACACGTTTTGTGCAAGTATTACTCTTATACACGTTCTTTTTAAAACCCCGACACAAATATCACTTTGAACTACATAATTTATACAATAATTAACACGCATCGATCGACAATCCATCGAAACACGTAACTATAACACGATATCTTGCGAAAATACACCGATTCAAAGAGTACAATGCGCATAACTTTTGAACGGCGGAACTGATTTACATCAAACATATTACATAGCTTACGACACTCTCGATAAAGTCACCATTCGAACAAAAAAAACATCTAAATCAAAATCGGTTCATCCATTTAGGAGCTATGATGCCACAGACATACAAAACACACAGATACACACGTCAAACACAAAATAAAGGGTATATTGTCAAGTTATGTGAACAAGAATGTACTAAACAGTGAGTTCTTTCTCAATATTTTTCTAAAACTTAAATACTTAAGTGGGAACTATGACGCAGCATTAAGAGGACTTAGTCGTAAGGTCATTAACGGCGTCTGAAGTCATTACCGCGGGAGGGGATCCGGAAATAGGCAGCTTATTATATTTCTTTCCTGCCAGTAAATGGAACCAAGAGAATCGATATTAGAGGCACTTATTGTATTAATAACGAAATTAATAGTTGGTTTGCTACTACTAGGTTTTGTTAGCGGCTTTGTCCGCCTTAAATATATTTTCAAGCGTTAAAATTAGCGAGAATGTACTACCGGAACAGAAGTATCCTATGTCATAGATTTAGGTCTAGGTTTACCCGTGTGTGAGAAATCCTTACAGACATTGAGGCTTATTTATTTTATTTATTTATTTATTTATGTACTGTAAGGGGTACGAGCAATCAAAGAAATATTAGTTTTACTTATTATATTTTAGCAAATATGAGCCTGCCTTCAGGCGAACAATCTAGATCTGACATCAAGCTTAGCAAAAAACATCTTCACCTATTTTTATGTTCGAAATTTAATTACCTTTCAGAAGTTATCTGTTGCCAGTCTTAATATAGGCAAGTAGGTTGCCTTCTTAATATGCGAGTCCTCACATGAGCTACGCCCCTACGAATAGACGCGCAGAATCATATGAGTGCTTCTATTCCATCTTTTGAAAGGTAACATCAAACCTACCTTATCCTAACCCGAACATTTACCTCATTGGGAATTATATTTACAATCGTAAGGGGGTAGACAGAGGTGTACGAGCAATCAAAGAAATATTAGTTTTACTTATTATATTTTAGCAAATATGGGCCTGCCTTCAGGCGAACAATCTAGATCTGACATCAAGCTTAGCAAAAAACATCTTCACCTATTTTTATGTTCGAAATTTAATTACCTTTCAGAAGTTATCTGTTGCCAGTCTTAATATAGGCAAGTAGGTTGCCTTCTTAATATGCGAGTCCTCACAGTACACACAAAAACACTTAACAGAGAAAAGAAACAATACAGATAGAAGAGCACAAAGGTACTGCTTATTTCAATAGAAATTTCTTCCAGCAGACCTGCGATAGGAAAATTTGATGATAGACGTTGACACAGTGTGTAGAAGGAAATAAGGAAACTTAAAATAGATTAACAACTATACAACTATATAACTTAACAACTAATTATGTATAAAAAACACATATACCTTAACTAAATATATAGAAGATAAAAATACATACATAATAATATATAATAATTAGAATATGGTGGAGAGGTAATGATCTTTGACTTGTTTCTTGAATAGATATACATTTTGGGTGTCACGAATTTTAGGTGGAACTCACTCCACAGTCGTACTGCATGAACAGAGAAGGAGTGGGAATAGAAATAAGTACTATGGGATGGAAAGCTTAATTGATTGTCAATAATCAAAACACTTAAACATACAGACTTTCACATTTAAAATATTTACAGGATAATTGACACATTTTTTGAATAACAAGTGGTATTTTAGAACAAAAGTAAAAGAAAATAGGGATCTTTTCGTATACAGTAACGTGAGCTGTTAGTTAACAGGACTCAGTTTGTTTTTAAAGATCCGCGTTTGATCAATATCTCGCTTGATGGTTAGAGATGTTGTGATCGATGGTAAAGCAGACTTGTTTAGAGGTAACCTATTTACTCTTGACTCAAAGAGGGTATAAATACCAGGCAACGCATACTTCGGTTCAGTTGATGTCAATACACTCGTAACCAACCAAGTCTCAGTCCAAATTCCGTATTGCTACTTAGTAATTCCTTTCGGAAAACCTAAAATCATTGACTGGACAAACTCCATTCTAAATAATATATGACCTAGTCGCACTTGCAAATCCTAGACATACAAGGCAGTCAAGTGGTGTTAAAAAGCCCGTATTACTTACCGTATTACCACCGAACACACATACTTACAGCGGGAGTATGTTACTTTTATAACTTTAAGACGGTCATAAAATTATTGCCAAGTTCCAGGAAGCGAGTCTGCGTTAAAACTTCACAATCACTTAGATTTAGACTTGAAGTATGAAGTTTTTAGCTGGAGATACTTCAAAGAATAATTAATTTATTAACGCGTTGTGAGAGACTTTTTAGTGGGTATATTAAAGAGGAAGCCATAGATATTATATGAACTTTTCAAATACCTATAAAAAATATAAGTAAGTGTTGTGGCTATGCTGGGAGTCCTCGATTTCCTTGCGTGATCGAATCAGAAATGTAGAGATCCGCAAGAAAACTAGCGTTGCCGATATAGCCCGAAAAAAATCCAAACTTAAGTGCCATGGGGCAGGGCACATTGCTTGCAGAACGGATGGCCTCCTACTAGGTGGACCGATTACCTTGTGGAACAGTGGCAGTGGTGACCCAGTGGTAACCACCCCGACTTACGACTTCAAACCCAGGCATGGTGCTTTACTTTGTGTAAATTATTTTATCACCACTGCTCTAACTGTGAATGAAAACATCGTGAGGAAACCAGCATGTCCTAGAACCGAAATTTCAAAGACGTGTGACATCCACCAAGCCACACTGGTTCTGCGTGGTGGATTAAGGCACTGATGATGATAATGATGTGGAGATCAGAGAGGCAGACGCTCCAACTAAACCACTGGTGATCAGCTGCATACAGTTAGACTGTCAGCTGACACCAACAAAGTTGAGAAAAGGCTAGGCGTATGATGAACGAGCTTACTAGCAGTGATACCAATGCTAAGATATATATAATTATGTACGTTGCGGTGCCAACTACCTCGTTACCGATATTTGCAAACACAAGCTATTTGATACACGTTCTCACAAGCCTTTCAACCAATTTCAAAAATAAGGAGGTTCTCAATTCGACTGTTGGTTAAGCGATTACTCCGCTAATTTTGATGATTCTTTTTTTATTTGGATGCTGGTGCTTCACAAGTGATGCCATTTAAATTTGATCAAGATTTGACGAGTAGTTTTTAAGTTATCAGTAATATAAGGTACCAAAACTAAAAGGAGACGAATAAAAACTGATCAAAATCAAAATTAATCGACTGCCAAAATAAAACACAACAAAGTTATAAACAACTTTCTTTTCGGAAGTCGGTGTCAAAGACGAAAAAAGATAGGTAATAGAGAAACAAAAACCGGCCAAGTGCGAATCGAACTCGCGCACCAAGGGTTCCGTACCATTATCGCAAAAAACGGCAAAAGAATCACGTTTGTTGTATGGGATCCCTACTTAAATATTTATTTTATTCTGTTTTTAGTATTTGTTGTTATAGCGGCAACAGAAATACATCATCTGTAAAAATGTCAACTGTCTAGCTATCACGGTTCATGAGATACAGCCTGGTGACAGATGGACAGACGGACAGATGGACAGACGGACAGACAGACAGACAGATAGACGGACCGCGGAGTATTAGTGATAGGGTCACGTTTTAACCCTTTGGGTACGGAACCCTGAAAAAAGAAGGGAAAGTAATTTATCGCTTTGAAGTGTCTTGTTTTGAAAGTCGGTTATTTTATTTGTTAAAACGTTTTTTTACCAACTCTGTTGGAGTTGGCTTCCAGTCTTATCAGATGCGGCGGGATTCCAGTATTTTACATGGAGCGACTGTCTATCTGACCTCCACAACCCATTAACTGGGTAACACGATACCTCTGCGCAACACTGGTGTCAGTCAGAAATCGGCCAATGGAAATCAGGATGGAAAGTCAGGAATGGCATCTGCCTATCCATAATAACTGTCAAAGATCTTCAAACAGTTGGGACTAACTGGTTAACGTGTTTGCCGAGGCACAGAGGCATCTCGCTTTGTAAAGAAGGCCACCCATGCACGGACCGACCATGCGGGACTTAAGGCAGTTATTATTTAGCCACGAGCTACAAGATGAACATCACATACAAGAATACTTCTTAAAATTCAAATTAGGTCAGTAACATCAATACCGTCTATCTCCGCGCGTGTATGCCGCTTGCCGCCCTAATCCCTTCCCCTCACAAAGGGAGGGCTTCCCTCGCATTATTTAGATAAACCCCTCCATCCCTCCGTTGTTGTGCTATTAAGCTCTGGTAATGAGTTGACATGTTCATTATACTGTAATTAATTATAACTGTATTAAGTCTTTGTTGTAGGCTGTTAGGGTAAGTGATATGTGGTGTATTGCTGGCTTATTGTTTAGTGGTTCGTGGTAGGGATGCCAACTGTGAAGGCCTGGGTTTGAGGTTGTATTATAATCGTGATAGAAGTCCGACGACGTTTCCCATTTTACATGCCGCGATAACTTTCTATGTAAGAAATTGAAAAATCAAATTCTAATCCTAATTAATTACTATAGTACCCATACACTATAACAACGAGTATCATTCTTAAGGTTACACTAGTCGAAAATTCTTCCATACAAACGTAGTCTAGGGATTATTCCACTGTTTGACGATGTACGTTCAAAATAAAAAGTGATATCAATTTGTCTCATCATTATCTAGCCCTGTATGGAAGCAAAAAAGTAAAAATATAAAATATTTGAAAGTTATGAGCGTCGAAAGTTCCACATTTAGACACTAGTTTTAACGCATTTTTGGGCGCGAACAAATACCATAAGAAGACGGAAAATTGCAAAACGGCCTCCATACAAGGATAGATTAGTAGTTCAACAATGCAAATAATTTTATTTTGAACAGATAGATTTAGTCGTTTTTCATGATACCTAGACTGCCAAAGGTCTGTATATAAAATATTGTGAATTTCAGGCTGGGTTTTCGTCTTCTTTTAAAAAAAATTGCGGATGCCCGTACCTAAAAAATATAAAAGCCATTGTTTCTCGTGTGAATCCACGTCTTAAACACACGAAAGGTTAATGACGATAGCTCTTCTTATTCGTTGTCATCATTGCTGAAGGTCGTGCCCAAATCGCTCCTGCAAAGCCAAGCCACTCTGTCTTCGGTTCTACTTAGGGCAGTGGTCACAGCTTTGACGGAGTTATTGACGAGCTGCTGCCAAGCCAAGCCACTCTGTCTTCGGTTCTTCTTAGGTCCGTGGTCATAGCTTTGACGGAGTCATTGACGAGCTGCTGCCAAGCCAAGCGACTCTGTCTTCAGTTCTTCTTAGGTCAGTGGTCACAGCTCTGACGGAGTCATTGACGAGCTGCTGCCAAGCCAAGCCACTCTGTCTTCAGTTCTTCTCCGTGAGTCCTGTTATCACTCTTATCTGACCAGTAAGTAGTCGAGCGTCCACGTGATCTTTTTCCTCTATGACCAGTTTTCCAGAGTGCCTATCTGGTTTCGTCCGGGCGATGTGACCAAAGTCACTTAGGTTCGTTGGTAGCAGATCATTACGTTAAAGGCATTGAAACATTTACCAATATTCCTTCACGTTTTCTAAAAAGCAATGAAAAAACACATTTTTTATATTCTGAGCCAAAGTTGTGATCAAACCTATGGACAGATGGTGCCTTTTTAAGACCCTTAAATTTCAAAAAATATTATAAAAGTTCTCTACCGACGCGAAGTGTCAAACTTTTCAATTATATTTGTATAATTTATGATGAGAAGGGGTGAACAGTATATAATGCCATTATTCGGTTATAACCCTACTCTCTTATAGTGTGAAATATTATTACAAAGACTAAAAAAATTTCAACGTTTTACATTGAAAAGTTATTTTAACTAAAAGCATCGCAGTGTATTGAGTCTGATGTGCTGATATTCGTTTTTTAAAAAGCATTAAACTTTAATAAAGATAAATATCATGCATGCATCATCTCATTTCATTTATTTTGGTTTCTGATTATCAGCATCGATTTATACCAGAGCTGTATCTGTATGCAAAGGTTGTGGTTTGGTCTAAACGCCAATGCAACGTCTTCCGGTTTGCGGTTGCCACTCCAGAACCTTTTTGCCCCATCAGACATCCGTTCTGTGAGCAATGTGCCCTGCTCACTGCCACTTAAGTTTGGCAATTATTCGGGCTATGTCGGTAACCCTGGTTCTCTTGCGGATCTCTACATTTTTGATTCAATCACGCAAGGAAACTCCGAGCATAGCCCTCACCATTGCCCTTTGGGTGACTGTAAGTTTTCTGATGAGACCCATTAAACGACCACGTCTCAGAGCCATGACATAGTCATCATTGGCGACACATACTGTTCATAGAGTTTCGTCTTGAGACAATGTGGTAAGTTGGACGAGAAGATACCGCGCAACTTCCCGAACACTCCCCAGCCAAGTCGGATTCGACGGCCTACCAAACTCGATCGTTTGTCCAAGATAGACATAGTCGCCCACAATTTCCGACTCCGGGCTGCTATTGAGTAATTTCAGATGGAAAAACCCAATAGCACTTTGCCCGACCCGGGCATCGAATCCAGAACCTCATGGTCAACAGTAGCGGTTGTGACTACTAGAGCAACAAGGCAGTCTAATGTAAGAATCAAGCAAGAATCTCTTGTGAAAGCTCTTTAATTTTGCAAATATAACTTTCAGATGGCGCGACGCAATCTTAATTGCGTCGATTGACGATATTGTGCATGTATTTACTAAGAAAATTTCAAGAGCCAAACGGTCGAATTGTATTTCATTGTGTATAATATGTCCGTCGTCCATTTCGGGGAGTGTACGATGGAATTGCATGATCTAATACCGCCTAGCCCGATTCATCATCAGACTATCAGACGTATGGCGATGCGCCACATGGTACATGGTGGACATCCCACCCACATTGGGAATACTTTTATTATGCTGAGGTACAGCTATGGAGTGGAATTTCCGGAGTTGAGTTGCCGGAATCTGTGTTGCCCGACAGCTAAAATCTAGGATTCTTTAAGTCAAGTGTGAATAGTTTTCTCCTAGGCAAGCGTGCTTTACCGTCGACCACATCATCGCTTGCCGTTAGGTGAGATTCGGTAGTGATCAAGCGCGAGCCTACATTTAATAAAAGAAAATGTGAATAAACCTGTAATTTTACTTACTAAAATTGCTTATCGGTGTGATATACCTAAATCAAATCGCGTCGATCAGAAAGGTCGTTTATGAAATAACGTTACCATAAAATGACATTCAGTAATACAATATTTGCTCACAGTAACACGACACAGTCATGTCACCGTCCAATAACATGCAAGTCAGCAATTTTCAATTATCCGTTACAATTTCGTGTAGTGTATGTAGCTCAATTCCATTTTCAGATGAATTTATTAATACAACAGAATAAAGCATTTTCACAATAACATTCCCAATTTATGTGTCCACTACTGAAATAACAATAGGTTTTAAACAGCCCGTGGGGGCGAGTTCTGAGGGCGAAAATGGTAACTTTTAATGGCCCACCGGGCGAACACTTTTGTGCATTTTGGAACAAATCCAACTTATGTGCAAGTTGTATTCAGAACTTTGCAATATACATTATCCATTTACGGTTTTCCGTGTAAAAGGGTGTACGTACTATTTTTCAGTGCGAGCGTTGTATTTTGAATAAATAACAGCCGCGCGGGTCGATGTTCAAGGTTAAGCAACGTTTGCCGTGGTCGTTCCGTGGATGGGTGACATTGACACGTGCTGAGCCACGCACGCTTTCTGAGAAAATCACGTTGAGAGTAATGAGAGTCGTTATGGTAGTTAGAAGCCATAAAATGTGACACCAGTCTTGCCAAGGTTATCGTATTACCCAGTTACTGGGTTGTGGAGATCAGATAGGTAGACGCTCCATGAAAAATACTAGTGCTCAGCAGACTCCAGTTAGACTAGCAGCCCAGTGAGAAGGCCAGGCAGATTGATACAGTTCTCACTCGGTGATTAAATGATCCATGATTTTTTATTTATATTGTGGTAGTTTTACGTCTGAAGTATTTGACATTTGAAGTTACTAGTATTTAATAACATTCATGTTGTGTTGTTCGATTCTTATTATCGAATTGAGGGTAGTTGGTAAATCATCACTAAACTTGCCCTCGACTTACGTCGCGGAATAATACATCCGTGGCGTGTGTCGTTTTTTTTCTATACTTGGTTATTTTTCAGAAAAAACTAAAAACGAATAAAACACTAAATTTGGTTGTTTTGTTTTTAATTAAAGTCAAATTATGTTTAAATCAATGGGTACCTATTATTCTGAACTTACAAAATAATATAATGTGTTACATTACAATCAGAATCACCTTTTCTTTCTAATTAGGGAAATGGTAAACTTCAGTGGATTTTGCCAATTATTTTATGATATTTATGTACTATTAAACCAAAAACAAATGGTATTTTCTTATTAAACAAAAAAAAAAGTAATGACAACTCATATGAGATAACCGCCTTACCATATTTTTATTTTCGTACTCTTAAAAAAATACCTACTCCAGAAAAAAAATCTGTTATGTTTTTCATGTTTTTTTTAAGCGTTTTTTTTCATCTCAGAAAAAAACTGTTTTTTCAACTCTACTTGAGCTGGATGAACGCTTCTTCCTCTCTTGTTGTGATCGTGTCTCCAAGCTAGATGTTCTAGCATAATTATGTAGTGTTTGTGGACTCTCTACAGTGTGAGATGGTGGTCAAGCGCGAGCCTATATAAGATAAAAAAAAAAAAGTGATGAGCGATCTTTAAGACCTTTGAACCCAGAGTACATCTCGATTACCTATCTGTGATGTCGAGGGATACCTTCAAAAGTCGCCTGGATTTGGCCTGGCGGCCATTTTTGTCATTTTGACATATCTGTGACTGAGCGGCCGGGTACGAGGGCGCGAAATGCCCGCGCGCGACTAAAACGCCGTTATCTCGGTAGTTTTGTATGGGTACCCTACATGGGTTATGTTGTTGGAATCGTGATGAAATAAGCTATATTTCAAATGGTTTTTTCCAGTTTGGACTTGTAAAATATTGGTAAAAAAAAATTGTAAAGTCAGCAGAAGCGAATTTTGCCCAGTTTATTTTACAAAAGTAGATAGAAAAATAAAGTCAACCATTATTACTATTTTTTATTATATAAGTACACCCTATATTACATAAATCAATCATTAGATCACACCTCCCCATACATTTTTTTTAATAACACAAGCTTTCAAAATTACGCCTCAGTTAGTTGACCCCCAGTTAGTTGAAAAAAATAAGAGTCTAAAGTAGCGGAGGCCGAGGTTGGCGGCTGTCCGAGTGGTTATATGTCATCCTGGTCTATTACACTACATGTAGGTACACGTACGACTGAGATAGGCATAGTTTTGACACTAAAAATACGTCAAATGTTGACATCTGTGAAAACACCTGGATCAGTCGGTGTCACGTTACATATGAAATGTCATTTCTACTTAACCAGTAGGTGTAATGTCGACTGGCTATGTAACACTATCACCATCCTCCTATTCACCGTTTGATAACGAACGGCAGCTCGCATTCTGGCATCGCCATTCGATATTGCCCAACACTGTTCGAGATTCCTCTCTGTGTAGATGAGGCTTCAGTTACAGAATTTCACGCAGCAAGTTATATATATGTAATGTTAGCGTTATGTTACGTACACTGAGCTCAAAATAATGTGTTGATGATGATGTCTGATTTAGTAGTGTGGTATCTTAACATGCATATATACACAAAACTAATACTTTTTGCCCATGCTGTAGGCGGAAACTACAGAATGCCAATTTTTTTTTCCTGGAGATTTGCTCATGGATACTGCACTATCACGGGGAGATAGTGCACTCACCGCGAACCCGCTGTGGCTGTCCGTCGCCGGACCCTCCTCTGGGGAGTACCCCCATAACCACACCAGAACACACTGTATGCAAGACCACCCCAGGGACCAAACCAGCACATGGGCGCCAGACTACCCTGTGTATGGCACCCTTACATAATCAAATCAAATCAAATCAAAATTTCTTTATTCAATTAAGCCATTAAGCGGCACTTTTGAACGTCAAACAAAAATACAAGTAATAATAATTGATTCTACCATCCATTCGGAAATGTAGCTTGTTATGGAGAAGAATGGACAAGAAACTCCACACTTACTCTTTTAAAATAAAAGTGTTTTACAAGTATTTGGTTACATGATTTCTTGTTGGAAAAATACATATATGTGAGAACGATTTAAAAAGACGTGCACGTAAGAGCGTCTTGAGTAAAAAAAACAGTTAAAAAATAACAATACATAGGTAAAAACAGGCCGAGGCAGCTAAGTTATGACCAACCCCAACTGATGGCGCCCGTTCACGAATATGACACATAGATCGGCACCACTTAGCTCAACCATCATGAAGGGAACCGAATGATCCAACACATGTGCCACCATCGGAGAGACATTAGAGAGAGCATGACACACTATTAACTGCCAGGACACACTAGTATAGTCAACAAACGACATATAGGTACAGTAAATGGTAGATTTACTGTTGGTACATAGTACTCACATGTGTTGTGCAGTTATATAATACTAAAATAAATTGAGTTTATACAACACAATATATTCATACAGTCTTCAGTAGGTCCAACAATACTTCAGAACTTTTCTGCTTATCACTTGTTTTTGTGCCCTAGTGGCTGTGGAGCAGGACTAGCATTGAGCCAAGCATTTTTATCAGCGATGTAATCCAACCTATAATATGCCTGCCTGCATAGTGTGCGTTTTATACTTATTTTGAATTTCGCATCATTCAGTTCTAGAATGTGGGGAGGTATTTTATTGTAACATTTTATACAGTACCCCATAAAAGATGACGCTACTTTAGCCAGCCTGAAACCTGGTTGAATTAATTGGTCCCTATTTCTAGTAACATAATTATGTCGATCGCTGTTTTCACTAAAAAGATGTATCCGCCGAGTTCAAGCAATGTCACTTACTGCTATCCTTACAAACTCCTTTTGCTTCAATTACGCCTTGATTGGCCTTTTTGAAGAAAATGGTACCTTTCTATGGTTTTGATATGTTTTTTTCCTGCTGAAAATTATGTTCTGCCTTAAAAATGGTACTTACCTATTATAGATTTTTAGTTGCTAGTTCCAATTTCTGTAACATTGTCTACAAATTCTCACGAATAGTAGCACGATGTGAAATTTTACCAAAGTTATTATCAAATTTTGATTAAAGTGGCTAGTTTATATGAATGCACATAAACTTATCTACCTGTATAAATCTGTTTGTGTATGTGAGTTTAAATGATTGTTAATGCACCAAAGATCAGGATAAATTTCTAGTGAGGGGCTACGTTTTGTTAAAAAAAGTCACTCTGTAGCTACTTATTACTAGCTTTTTTGCCAACTTCGTGGTCAAGCTTAACCCACAAAAAACTAGTAAGATCCGAGATAAAACCTATGAGACTCAGTCATGTTTAAATTTCTATCAATGAAATATATTTTGTATTTCGACCAGTATTGCCAGAGATTGCCCCCAAACACAAACAAAACATCTTTATAATATTGCTCTCATTAAGTACAAGATTATATTTGCGCTTCTAATCAAAAAAATCAGTACTGCCATACACAAAAAGGAAGAAGTGACGAATAGCTAACATTATTCTTTCATTCACAATCTGAAGAGTACTTTATTAAGTTATTCGAGCTTCCACGAGCTGTGGGAACAAAGAGGACTGTTTTATCAAAGTTCAGTGCTTCAATGGAGGCTTAGGGCTGTAATTAATCATAGGCCTTTAGAGGATATTGTCCTCGACGATTAAGACGATGATCATGTCACGAAATTGACCTTTTGTTATGTCTTTGCTTAACGAATTTGGAGTTTGTGTTATCTAGACACGGGGCAGCGTGTCAAGCCGAGTTCAAGCAAAAAAGGAACTGGCGACGCAGCAGCTGTGTGTAATTTACACGAACCATTTGGAACCACTTTTGTCATCTTGATAACTCAAAATCTATTTAATATAAACACATGTAATTTGGTTTATGTATTAAAATCTTTAAGATGAACTATAAACCAAAATTTCATAAATATAGCTCAAACGATTATTTAGATATTAACGTCCAAAAATCGTTATTTTTATCACTGACTGACCTATAGATCAAAACTCTATCCCAGTTGCAGATGACCTGACATCCAGATAGGTAATTGGGTGAATACTAAGGAATAAATCAGAAACTAGTAAATTTTTATAATTTTCTTATAAATTTAGATTCTATTAGAAACACTTACTTATAGTGCCTTTGATGTAAGAATCAGCAATCAATATTGATGACAGCCAGTCTTAATGTGGATTTTAAGGCCTTCACGTGAATGTATAATGAGTGGAATACTACCCTTAATTTTTTTTTATCCAGTCATATCTGTTTAAGTACTTATAACTACTTATAACTAAAAGTATAGTCGATTTTCGTATTTATTACGATTATAATATGAGGAACTAACTGTAAATAGGTATGCGGCAAAAAAACGACCAACTTTTCGGCGAAGTGTTGAATCGTTTAAGAATGGGTGTAGTATTAAGTCAAGACAGTTGCACTTTATCTAATCGACTCCTCAAATTATCCGCAAAAATCAAAACGACTGGCTTAAAGAAATCATATCTTATTTTAGACTGCTGTCCGAGGATACGAGGTATGTTCACTTCCTACTAAAAATATGTGTAACACATACAAGTTTTCTTATATTTGGCTAATAAACTTATCTTCTTTATGTTACACGTTACGTTTACGTTTTATGGTAAAAACTGTATGACACTACACTTCGGATACTACTAGCATACTACACATTGGTGTACAATGTACACTGTACATTAATGTAACCAAACATTAAGAAAGGCTTATTTGGAAGAAGTTGTGAATCACCGACAGATAGCCCTCAACCAACTAGTAGTAGTATGCTGATCATAATGTGGCAATTATAATAATAAAGGTATTTATTAAAATGTTCGAATGAATGAATATTAAAACCGATATATCATTTGTGAAAACCAGCCAAGTCAAATCTTGAGCTACAATTTATCCTAAGTTATCTGCTGTAAATAATTCACCTTTTCAAATTTAAGAAGTTATATTTTAAAATATCAAATATTCTTGTAGCTGAAAAAGCAAAAAATTGTTTTTAATTTTATTTTAGAATGTTTTATATTCTTGTAAATAAATTTCAGTATACAAAATTTGGCACCCACTTAGATCTCAATTATTTTGTCGGTGTAGTCAACAACCGCGCGTATTCTTAGTATTGAACTTGGCTCCCTTTTTCACATTTATGGTTTTGATGGGATAATATTATACCAGCCTGTTATTATCCCACTGCAAGGCAAAGTCCTCTTCTCACGCAGAGAAGGCTCGAGCATTGATCACCAGGCTAACACCAGACGGGTTGGCGTTTTCTGACTTAACTATAACCTTGTACCTATTTTCTGTTCCTTCTTCTTGTCTATTTATTATGTGTGTGTACATTAATGGTTACATAAATAAATAAATAACTACAGGTTCCGTCACGATGTCCAAGATCAACTTAGAAATTACAACATAAGAATTTTGAAAGAGTACTTGAGGTCGAAGTCTGAGGTTTGTGGTCTTGAAGTTGAAGTGCTTGATGTCGAAGTCTGAGGTTTGTGGTCTTGAGGTTGAAGTGCTTGAGGTCGAAACCACTGGGCCACGATAGTAATAACGAGTTAATATTATAATATTGATGTTATTTGGGTCGTTCTTCGATGTCCCTCAAAATGCTTTCACACAGTCTTAATTCCTAACCTATTAAACATTCAGCCTTAGAACCAAATGCAGATTACTGTTTATTAATATATGTGTGAGAGCAGTGGTGGCTCAGTGGTATCGGCCGCGACTTACAAGTTGTAGGTCGTGGGTTCGAGCTCAGGCAGGCGCTTTACTTTGTGTAAATAATTTCATCACCACTGCTCTCAAAACGGTGAAGGAAAACATCGTGAGGAAACCGGCATGTCCTAGAACCAAAATTTCGAAGACATGTGACATCCACCAACCCGCACTGGGCCCGCGTGGTGGATAATGGCCTCTCACAGAGAGGAGGCCTGTGTCCCAGCAGTGGGAACATTAATAGGCTGATGATGTGATGTGATGAATATATGTGTATAATTTCAATATTGAGCATCTAAAATTATTTATAACGTTTATTAAAAAAAAAATATGTCGAAAACGGGAACACCGGTAGGCTTATTACTTATCTTTTGCAAGAGCAAAACGATAGCGATCAAACGCTTTATGTCATAAAATCCGGAATGACCTGCATTGTAGGTATGGTAGGTCCTACACAATCGTTTGCTAATCGCACGCTGATTGACAAATGCACTTATTTAAAAAAAAACCGCCAAAAATTCTAAAACTTTTGTATTTGTAGTGTATGTAGATGTCAATAGATCGCGCTACAAGCCGATAACAGTATTGTAATGTTGTCTCGTACGCATACGTCGCTCGGTTATAAATACCGGTCCGAGTAGTGGGGCGATCAGTCGTTATCTGTCTGTTGGCCTGTGCGGTGGTGCGTTGGCGAGTCGACTATTAATATTGATAAATGTGCATATTTTACATTGGCGACGAGGATAAAACCGTAGAGTAAAAAAAAGTTGTTTTCTCTAAAAGGAACATGAAGACTTTGGTTACAATGCATTATAAAAAAAAAAAACAAGAAAAAAATGTGTGTGACGGTGACAGTTAAAATCAGTGGCGGTTCGTTTTGAAGCGCATCAAATGTATACGATAAGTAGTGCACTTGCTGAGTAGTGCTGTGGAATTCAACCTCGTAAACATACACTGTGCACACTGTTGGCACACAACACCGTCTGCGTCGTATTGTTTTGGTCCCACCAAAACTGAATGCAGTAGAAGTAAGGCCTTCTGCTTCGCGTCTACATGGCAGGAACAATGTGGGACTAATTTAAGGAGTCGTCTAGTTTTCTACGACTACCCTCAGAATCTCGAATACTGAAAAATAAGTCCAGAGTGGAGCAACAAGAAAGCTAGCAACAAACAAGGAGTTGGACAGGTCAATGAGGAGCGTGTGTATGTGTGGATCCATACACACGGCTCTTTATGCCAATCTGGTGAGTCGTTTTCATTCATTTTCAAAAATCGATTTTTGTCTTCAGATCTTAATTCACTTGCTTACTTTTAAAGTAACATGATGATAGTATTAGATCCCGCGATCGCTATCTTTTGAAATCTGTAAATATTATAGAATGAATAATGACGCTCACGATCGCATACAAAGGATGCCTCTAAGTTGTGCTCCTAACGAGTTAAACGTAGAAAACAGTGAGGAGGCTTCCTCCACCGAGCAGGAGAGCACATACCGTAGCTCACACTGTACGCACTTTTCTGTAGTCGTACCTGCAATTCACTTGTGAGTTGTTCAGGGGGCGATGGGCAGCTGGTGGTGTAGCGGGGACACGGGTCTCATAGGAGATTCGTTGTATTGGTTTTGTAATAACCTAGAAGTCGTAGACTCTATGTGAAGTGATGTGTGATGATCACTTGAGGTTGTGACGATATGGGTGGCATGAGTGTCACTAGCTGCGGCAGTCGTGCCATGAGCGTTGTATATGATCTAAGCTGATACGGTTTCTGATCAATTACTACTAAGGCTTAGAGGAACTTTTCGCTATCGGTGATCGTTAGACACTGAAGGCTTTAAATAGGCACGCTTAGAACTTGGAAGTATACACACGATAGGTTTAGGAACATGATAGTGGATCACGTACTCACGTTCCAGTCGATGTTGATTTTGATAATGATATTTGATGAGCAAGCTGTAGAAGGTCGAGTAATTCAGTCTATCAGCCGTAGCATGTACCGTACCAGTGGTTAAGCCTAATCTTGGCCGTAAATCGGTATAATTGAGGCAACACAAGTAGTCCGTAGGTTCGCGATATTGCGTTTAGCTCTTTTGGAGGTCTGGGTCTAGATAGACCGTTGTGTGAGGGCAATACGATTGCTGGACGGTTTGAGAGCCGTGGCGTTAGAGGCTTTACTCGAGGGTTTCTGTTGACTTGGCAGTTTTGCTGCAGTGGAGTTTCGAAGTTTCTTTGGAACGACTGTGACTGTGTTCAATCAAATTCTAAACGAGTTGAATTGAATTGGTTAAGAATAGCCTAGTTGGCCTTTGTGGCAACTGTGAGCCTAGGTGGCAACCGCTAGACGGGGTCGCCACCGTCTGATGGCGGACGCGGTGGGGCCGCAGGGGAAGAGGAGTGTCGGTATAGCGTTAGCCGCTCTCCCTATCCCCTGCGGCCGCAAAATGGTAGGTGGCGGGGCCATTGACCTCGACCCGTCACAGTGGGACCAAGGGTGCCATACACGGGGTCGTCTGGCACCCATGTGCTGATTTGGTCCCTGGGGAGGTCACGGCGTGCAGTGTGTTCTTGCGCGCCGGTGATGGGGGGTACTCCCCCGAGGAGGGTCCGGTGACGGACAGCCGCGGCGGGTTCGCGGTGAGTGCTAACGCGTGCCCGTGTTCCCGCCATAAGCGGCACTGGAGGACACCGTGGAGTTTTAGTGGGTTAGAGTCCCACATAACTGCACTATCTCCCCGTGGTAGTGCAGTATGCATGAGCATTTCTCCACGCAAAAAAAAAAAAAAAAAAAAAGGTGGCAACCGCTGGCATAACATAAAATCACGCATGTGGTGTATTATTGGGAAGTTCCTGATGGAGAAACCGAGTGACACTGCCGACCTGGGAGTCAAATCCGTGACCTCATGATTAGTTATTTGATTTGAGCTACATGATTAGTTCTAAAATAATAAATCAAAGAGCACACAAATGCAGTAGAAGAAGTCATTAAATTGACAGGCAGTAGAATATAGCTACTGGTCATTAAAATGACAGGCAGTAGAACATAGCTACTGGTCATTAAATTGACAGGCAGTAGAATATAGCTACTGGTCATTAAATTGACAGGCAGTAGAATATAGCTACTAGTCATTAAATTGACAGTCATCAGAGAATGACAGTAATAGCAGTAGATTATGCCTACTGGTCATTAAATTGACAGTCATCAGAGAATGACAGTAATAGCAGTAGATTATGCCTACTGGTCATTCAATTGACAGTCATCAGAGAATGACAGTTTTAGCAGTAGATTATGCCTACTGGTCATTAAATTGACAGTCATTAGCAGTAGATTATGCCTACTGGTCATTAAATTGACAGTCATCAGAGAATGACAGTAATAGCAGTAGATTATGCCTACTGGTCATTAAATTGACAGTCATCAGAGAATGACAATAATAGCAGTAGATTATGCCTACTGGTCATTAAATTGACAGTTATCAAAGAAAAAAAAATGAGAGAAGTCAGCAGTAGTGGTACTTTATATGTACATACTGGTCACAACCGGAAGACCCAAGAGATGAGATCTGGTGTGTAGAATCACCGTTCACTTCACCGTTGCTGATTGGAACAGAGGCAGTGGCACGCGTCCGCAAATTCACTTACCGCGGGAGCGTCGTGTCATAGACTGGAGGTAGTGAAGAGGACATCGCATCAAGGATTGCTAAAGCACGATCAGCTACCTTCGCACAGCTGAGACCTGTTTGGCAATCGCGGAAACTGACCCGAAGGATCAAACTTAAAACTTTCTCGACTCAAATCCGTGCTGCTTTACGGTGAACGGTCACAAAAGACATCTCACGCCAGATCCAAGTCGTCGTCAACCGCTGTCTTCGTCGCATACTCGGCATTTACTGGCCCGAGACCATCACCAACGTAGAGCTTTTGGGGCAATGCCACGAGAGCCCGATTGACCGCCAGATCAAGCGTCGTAAATGGAGTTGGATCGGCCCCACGCTGCGAAGGGACTCTGATCATATACCTAAGAAAGCGCTGGATTGGAATCCCCAAGGCAAAAGAAAGCGTGGCCGTCCCCGTCAAACCTGGATGAGAGGATGCCGCGCAGCTTCCCGGACGCTGCCTGGCCGAGTGAGATTCGACAGTTGACCTCTTTCTCGAGGCTGGGCATGCCTAGCTGGACTATTCGTCCCAGGTAGGCATGGTCGTCCACGGCTGCGGGTGTGGAGTCTCCGATCTTGACGGGAATGGGTGCGACATGGGCGTTTAACCTCACTTTAACTCTAGCTCTACTGAGATCATCAAGCGTTGTACTGGGGTCCTCCATGGTCTCAGCCATGACAGCTATATCATCGGTGAACCGAAGGCGAGTGAAGTGCTCGCCGTTGATTTCGGTGCCTGGCCCTCTCCGGTCCGGAACCTTGAAGGCGTCCTCCAGTGTAGCGGTGGAAGGTTTCGGAGGTGGCGTCTCCCTGTACCACACCTCGCTGCGGAGGGATGGGTTCCGGAGCCAGGTCGCAAGGTCAGACTAGCGTAATGGCATTTTTGTGCAGGCGCTTCGGCACTTCGATGTACCGGTGGTCGATTAGGCGCCGTTGGAGGGACTGCAGTGCAGCCCAAGTCTCGATCAAGTCGAGGACATTTACGTGTTTCATAGACGCTGAGCGGAAAGGCAGGTTGTTGTCTTCGGCTCTCTGTATAGCCTGCCGCAGCGTACGTGTGTGGCTTCGGTGCTGGAGTCTGTTCGGAAGCTCAAAGTCGTCGGGCCTGCGCGCGAGACGATTCGTGTATTAATTAATTAGTGCCAGGTAACTAATTAATAACATGAGTTCTCAACTAACGTTGAGCAATTTGATGGAGAGGGGGAACCTTCATCAGAAGGCCTGAAATGGGTATCAGAAAATGGAATAGAAGAAGAAGAGGAAGGGTCAAAGGAAGCACTAAATTAAACCAGTAAATGATTTTTAAATATTATTGTGCTCTCATTTTGTTATGCCAGAGATGCCAGTTCATTAATAATAAAAATAAGAATATGCTAAATGTCTTATTAATAATTCTGGTTACATACAACTGGTTAAAACAAGGAAGGGAATGTAGTGTATGTAGATGTCAATAGATCGCGCTACAAGCCGATAACAGTATTGTAATGTTGTCTCGTACGCATACGTCGCTCGGTTATAAATACCGGTCCGAGTAGTGGGGCGATCAGTCGTTATCTGTCTGTTGGCCTGTGCGGTGGTGCGTTGGCGAGTCGACTATTAATATTGATAAATGTGCATATTTTACAGTATTGAAGAGCAATTATTGCGCAAAAATCGCTATCGTTTTGCTCTTGCACAAGATACGTAATAAGCCTGAGGTTCTTGGCGCGTCACACTCTGTCCGCGCTCAAGGCAAACTTTGATAACTTTTGTATTCAATTCATAAGCTTAAAATGTAATACATCAAATTAACTGTGTTTAACTATGCATCATAATTACTAAAGAACAATAATTTTGTCTCTAAAGTTACAATACTGAATGGGCATTATGTCTCTGTCACACGATTTTACTAGTATCGCGAGCGCGCAACAAAACTGCACTGCTTTGATTTTGACTTTGTTCGTTAATTTACCTGTAACTTTAATCTTAATTCTCAATTCGTGAAATTTTTGTAACTTTCAAATTTCGTGGTTATTTGTCCACGAAATTCAGCTGACGCACCACGAATGTTATATATCTCCAATTAATAATAACTATAGATTTTTTGTGACGCCACAGATGCATTTACTAGATTGTCACGAGGCTCAAAAGAGGTATTACATAATTATGTATAAGTATTTACTCAAAAATGCATGTAATGTGGTCATTATTTTGACAACCTTGTTTGAGCAAAGTCGACCTTGCCGTTCTGTTTCAAGGAGCGGCCGGCAAAGTTTTGCTGGCCGGCAAAGTTTTGCTGGCCGCTCTAACAGGCCGCTATTTTGACGTTTCAACGTTTTAAAAAATCAAATCCAAAAAGATTTTATTTAAAACACAGCTGTTTGTATCTATAGAGATAGGTACAAAAAGATTTTATGCCATATTAGGCTGTATAGTTCCAACTACCATTGCTCAAAAAAAAAACAAAGAAGTAACAAAAGCGCGGTTCAGCGAAAATTTAGTTTTTATTTAGTGACTTTTTTGCTAAAAATGAGCTCTCAAAGCGAACATCTGCTCAAGAACCTGAAGAAAAAAATTATAAAATAAATGAAGTAATAAATGAAGAAATAATACAGCAGTCAAACACCGCATTAGAATTATCGCAAACTATTAGTAATATCAAACCGGGAAAGTCGGTGTTGAATTTTAGTAACTGTACTTTTCATAATTGTCATTTTAATTAAAAAAAAAAAAAAAATTACTTGCTGGATTTATTTAGATTAATTGCATTATTGAGTAAAGCACTTTACAAACCTTGGCCCACAATGACTGCTTCGCTGGTCACGCTATGATTGCCTCGAGCTAGCTTAGCTACGCTCTAGGCCTTCCAGCTTGGCCATCATTGCAGCCCTTGCTGTCCTCGCTGTAAAGGCCTCGACCTACGGTCTCGGCCTTTATCTCAGCTCGTCCATCAAGTGCTGCACGCTGACCGCGCTGTGTCGGCCTGGAGCTGCGCTACGCTGCGCTGTCGCCCATAATCAGCGCGACCAGCAAAGCAGTCATTATAGACCGCGGCAGTAATGTACTATGATATGCATGTATGTGTTTATTTTTTTTTCTTGTGATGACTCGTAGAATGTGTTTCTGTTTGTATGTCTAATTGTATTTCTCGTACCAAATTTAACAGTTTACCCCACCTCAAACTGGACTGTTTAACTCCCGACGGTTACAAGTTTGACGTGTGTTGCTGCGTATCTGTGTGTCTGTCTGTGGCATCATATCGCCTGAATGGATGAACCGATTTTAATTTAGTTTTGTTTTTGTTTGAAAGGTTACTTTATCGAGAGTGTTCTTAGTTATGTTTGAATAAAATCGGTGTAACCGTTCAAAAGTTATTCGCATTTTACTCTTAGAATCTGGATTTTGTCGCAAAATATCGTGTCATTATTACGTGTTTCGATAGATTGTCGATTAATAATCGGTGTTTTTTTCCATTTGTAATTTTATCTTGTTTGCCAATTGTATCCCTTGCCTTGCCTCTTGTTTAAAAAATCACAACGCTGTTCGTAACTTTCGTAGGCACCAAAATACAATATTTCTGTAGTTAATGCACCGATTACCGTATAATAAAAATTGATGCAATACTATTTGCTTTTTTAACAGATTAATATTGTCCGCCGCCATGACGCATCACAAAAATAAAACGAACAGCGCCTCTAACGGTGGAATATGTAACTATTTTATAATAAGGTCACTAATGTTTGGCCTTATCATGAAATGATCAATCTTCACGACATATCCATATCCTTCATGCCTCGGAAAGCACGTAAAGCTGTTGGGCCCGGCTGTCATTTGCAGGTCTTTGAATGTCGTTGCGGGTTGTAAGAAGCCTTAAGTCTGACACCAGTCTTGCGTTGCTCCTTGGGGTATCGTGTTACCCAGTTACTGGGTTCTGAAGATCAGAAAGGCAGTCACCCCTTGTAAAATACTGGTGCTTACTTAGTTACGTCTGTCTGATAAGATTGGGCGCCGAAACCAACATAGTCTATTGAATGATCTTATGTACGTCAAATCCAAATTCAAGAAGACATAAATGCAAGCTAGGCAGTTACGTATACCGTACGTTTTAAATAATGTCCAGCAAATGCTGCATCTGTATCTCCCGGCCATATTTTATCTGTGACAATGGACACATGATGTATCGGTGGCGCACTGTCCCCGTATTTTAATGCCTTCTGTACGACCAGTCGCCCAGTGATTAATCATTTTCGGGCTCAACCTTTGACCTTTGTCCTTTCCATAGAGGTAATGCCGTTCTTTGCAAAGGACATATTTATGGGCAAGACAAAATGGGGGTTTCGAATCATTTTACTTTTAGTAGGACATTTTTGATGCATTGTTTTTTGCGACAAGGAATTTATTTTTATCTTATAATTTTGGTTTCAGCTTGTTATTGTTCGTTGGTGGAAATAGATCAATCGTAATTGTCAAAGTGAATAATTTTGGTTTATTTTTGATCGTTTTTTTCTGAATTACAGTATCAATCTAAAAATCATTTCTAGATCAGTCAACAAAGCAAAAAGCTTTTCTTTTACCCGACTGCTTAAGGGGTTATGTTTTCTTAACCATAAAACAGACTATTAGATAAAATTAGTCCTTTTAATATAATAAAATTGCGTCAATATGTGTGCGGTGAACACAGGCGTTATGCTCTGTTATGCTTTCTGTTCTTGTATCACTATTTAAGTATATTTTTCTATTAATACACTTCTTCTTTCGGGTCGATGAATTCAAACAATAGTCTCAGCCATTCAGATTTCAAGCATTAATATTTTTTATCTATTTATTGATTATATACTTTATTGTACACTATACGTTACTATATAGGAAATTAAAAACTAAAAACGCATACAATGGTTGGCCTTATCGCAATCCGCGATCTTTTCTAGGCAACGAGGTATGGACAGTAATTGCTGGATGCGAAGTAGGGCTATCATTTGTGTGACAATATCGGTGTTAAAAATAATATATTAGAAAAGATACGCAGATGCATACATGTAAAATAATAAACTACTACTATTTTTCTAAATAGGAATACTCGAAGCTTCGAATGAATAAAGATCGCCTATTTAGCGATAATATGCTTCTCTTCAACATATTTTAAGAAGCAGATCAACGTAATCTCTTACTACTCCTCTCCATCACAAACAGCACAGAAATTAAATAAATAAAGAACTTCAACAAAAATCACACAAATCACAGAATTAAGAGTCCGTTAACGCAATAATGAGGGGAAGTTGGGCATCCCCCTCGTCTGGGGCAATTAGGACAGATGTCTCGTCTACTGGTTTACGTTGACCTAATCTTATTTCAACTTAATTTAGGCACGAATTTCAACAAAATATGTTAATTTGTATAGAATTTTGGGGGTCAGTCGATTAGGTGAGTTGTGTACTGTTGGATGAAGCGAAGCTTGTAAAAAGCTTTTATGTATTAAAAGGTTTTATTTACAGACGATGAAGTGGACTGTATTTGGTTGTTCGTTGGAAGAATGAAAATACTGTCGTGATTCGTATCTTCAATTTTATTCCGTATTGTTATTACAACTGTATATTATTACAATTGTAGAGCTGAAGACTGACTGTGTCCGACTGTGTCTCAGCCTCCAAACGGTCCGTTATTTATACAAGAACCGCTAGGCGCGAACAATGGCGCCCCTCTCTCTCAATGGCGCTCGGGTATGGCGTCATAGAAATGCCGTAATCATCAATATTATCTTACTTAAATCTACACAAATTATACATTTCCTTAATCTACATACTTAATTCTACCTAGGAAACATATAAAGCTGTAAAAAGGTCAACACAAAAATCTTATCTAACCTAGATTCCTCCCTACTTATGAGCTATCAAAACATGCATAATCTTACCTAATTATCTACGTTTTCTCTAGTTCTTATATGTATTACACTCATACTTTAAAACTCACATGGAACCTACATCAATTATATTTTAACATTCACGTGTTATTTTTAGTACCACGAAAAGAGAAATTTACACTAACTAACGGGATATCATATTTTCTCACGCAGACCCCGGTAATGTGTTTTGGGATAACAACAATAGTCCATTCAAGGTTTTATTAAGGCGGCGTACGGGTCTGCAGAAAATAAGCATTTATAGTTATTTATTTTTCAAAGCGGTAAACCTTTGACAAACAAGGCGTTCACCGTTACGGAGCCATTAAACATGGATTGTTTCTTTATTTTTACAAAATGCCGACAACGGTCAGGGTTATTGCTTCATTCAAAGATTCGTTAAAAAGACCCAAACACATGTTCGCCATAAACACCGTTATAGGTCTACGTGGGAAGCCCTTATGCTAAAAAATCACCACGCAACGTACAAAGCCATGCGTCCGTTACAGTTCTCCCCCCGGCGCAGCTCGCGTAGCCTCCTTTGTTGACACGACGACGAGCTTGCTCACGGGGCGTCGGAAGGTGCCAGTCCTGGTGCGCACCTCGACGACTCTGATGCCGCCATCCGGTCCGCGATGCGTGCGCTCGACGATTCCCATCGGCCATGTGTTCCGTGGCAGCGTGTTGTCGACCACGAGGACCACGTCACCGGCTTGAATGGGTCGCACGTCGTTCCGTGGCTCGCCGCGAGGTACCAACGTGGGCAGGTACTCGCGTAGCCATCGTCGCCAGAAGTGGTCAGCGAGCGCCTGACTAGCTCGCCATGTCCTCCGGTCGTCCTCTTCGCAGGGTCCTGTCGTCGGCAGCCCCTTAGACGACCCCAACAAGAAGTGGTTGGGGGTTAGGGCCTCGGGGTCGCTGGGATCCACACTGACGTGTGTCAGCGGTCGCGCATTGATCGAGAACTCAGCCTCAGTGAGCAGAGTCCTCAGTACTTCTTCCGCCGGCGCCTTCTCTCGCAGGGTCACGCTGAGCGCCGTCTTCACGAAGCGCCACTCCAAGCGATGCAGTAGCCCCTCATCTCGCAGGGCAAGCATCCACTCGGCGTAGGCGTGGCGTAGCTCCTGGTCGGCCCCGCGAAAGTTAGTCGCGTTGTCGGAGTACATCACTCTCGGCCAGCCTCTGCGCGCGGCCATTCGTCTCAGCGCCATGATTGCTGAGTCGGTGGAGAGTGAAGCGACAAGCTCGATGTGCACGGCGCGGGAGGTGAGGCACGTAAAGAGTGCGCCCCACCTCTTCTCTCGGCGGCGTCCTACCTTGACCATTATTGGCCCAAAATAGTCCACCCCACAGTTGGTGAACGGGCGGTGAAAAGGGTCAAGGCGGGCGTGTGGCAGGTCTCCTGTAGCTGGGGTTTGCGGCCTCGCCCGCCTCGTTTTGCAGAAGGCGCAGCTCCTCTCGACAGCGCGTACCGTGGGTCGCAAGTGAATGACCCAGTACCGCTGTCGCAGGTCGTTCGTCACACGCTCCCTATTGGCGTGGCCTGCAGCGCAGTGCTCCCGCAGCACGAGGAGCTTAGTCAGCTGATGACGGCCGTCGAGTATAATAGGCCGCTTCATCTCGGTCGGGGCGGGAGAGGCCTCGATCCGGCCCCTCACTCTTAGGACGCCGTTTTCCAGCACTGGATCCAGCCTGTACAATCGACTCGCCCTCGTGAGCGGGCGAGCAGACTGGATCTTCTTCATATCTTCCCCGAAGCTGTCCTCTTGTGCTTGTTTGATTAGTTCAGCCTCGGCGCGCTGGATATGATGATACTCCATCCTTGTTGCTCTTCGTCTGCAGATATCAGTGAAAGCGATCGCTCGAGCGACGGCTCTCACCAATACCTCATACTTTGAGAAGCGGGCCGGGTTCGGTAGCCAGCTATCTCGCTCCGTTTCTTCTCTCGTGTGAAGGACCTCCTCGTCCTCCTTGTCATCCGTCGACGTCGTGGGCCACTGCTCTTCTGGCAGGAGCAAGAAGTCCGGTCCTTGAAACCATCTATCCGTGGCGCAGATGGGCGTGTCGATGAGCCGAGTGGCGTCGTCCGCTACGTTGCTTGCAGTAGGCAGCCAACGCCACTCTTCTTTCTGGGTCAACTCTGCGATCTCTCCCAGCCGATGCGCAACGAATGGCGTGTAGCGTCGCACGTCGTGATGGATCCAGTGCACCACGGTAGATGAATCGGTCCAGTAGGTCGTCTGGCCGATGATGACTCGGTGCTCCCTTCTTATCGTCTCAGCGAGTCTTGCTCCAATCACTGCGGCTTGTAGCTCCAGGCGCGGTATAGTTTGCGCCCGACGAGGCGCCACCTTAGCTTTAGCGGCCACCAACACGACGTTCAGGCTCCCATCGACGTTTCTTATTCGCCAATAGGCCACAGCTGCGTAGGCTTGCTCGCTGGCGTCGCACAGTATGTGTAAGTCGACGCGTTCATACTTTTGCGTCACGTAACAGCGCGGTAGTCGCAGCTGAGCGAGTTCAGTCAGGCGAGCGAGCCAGGAGGCGAAGAGCTCGTTCTCTTCCTCGGGGATTTGCTCGTCCCACGTCGTCTGAAGGCGCCACAAGCTCTGCAGTATGATCTTCGATCGTATTGTGTAGTGGCTCAGCAACCCAAGCGGGTCGTATATGGACATCACGGCGCTGAGGGCTTCACGCTTAGTCGGGGCGCGCGTTCTCGCTCGTACTTCAGCCGGGACTCGGTTCATAGATGTGTTGAACCCCAGCTCATCGCGCTCCGCGTCCCAATGCAGCCCCAGAATCTTGCTCTCAGGCTGCTCACCCCCCAATTGTGTAGGAGAGGTGGCGTGCAGCTCGGTGGGCACGTCGCGTAGCACCGTCTTGTTGCTGGAGCTCCAACCTCGCAGCGTGAACCCTGCGTGCGCGTGCACTGCTCTGGTTTCCTCTACTGCCTTCCGTGCTTCTTCAGCGTCTTCATAGCTGGCCACCAAATCGTCCATGTAGTGACTTCCTTTGATGGCCTCCAGCGCCCGCGGGTACTCCTGCCCATGTACGTCTGCGTTGTGGTTGCGAACGTAATGGGCCATGTACGGGGAGCTCGCGGCGCCGAATAGCATACTGGTCATCTTGTATTTCCTCGGCGGCTCTTGTCGGTCGTCACCTCTCCACAGGAACTGTTGCGCTGGTTGGTCCTCCGGCCTTATCCTGATTCTCAGGAACATCTCCTGCACGTCTGCTGTAATCGCTACCACCTTCTCTCGGAACCTAAATAGGATTCCTGGCAGCGACAGCAGTAGGTCGGGTCCCTCCAACAGTTCGTCGTTTAGGCAGACGCCGTTGCTCTTCGCTGCTGCGTCGAACACTAGCCTATGTTTGCCGGGCTTGTTCGGGTTCTGCACGGCGAAATGTGGCAGATACCAACAGATGGCATTCGCTCGCTCCGACCCGTCGCATGGCGTCACGTACCCTTTGTCCAATAGGTTGTTAACCTGCTTGGAGTACTCAGCCGCGAACTGTGGGTTGGCGTCCATCTTCTGCTCGATCTTCTTCAGCCGGCGGAACGCTTGATTGTAGCTAGGCGGCATAGTGACCTCGTCTCGTCGCCATGGCAGCCCAACCTCGTACCCGGTGTCAATCTTCCTGATTGTCCTTCCGACTATGTCGATGGCCCGTTGATCGCTCGCCTTGACTCTCGGCCTTCCTTGTATGCCGAGCGCGTCGATCCTGAAGTGGGCTTCGACTAAGTCGTGGAGTTCCTGGCTGCATGCACCCGTAGTTCGGTTGGGCTCGTATACATGCAGCACGTTCCCTTCTTTGATGATGGTCTTGCGTGGTGCGGTTCCGTGCACCACCCATCCGAGTTGCGTTCTTGATGCTGCCGGTTGGTTAGGGCCGCCGATTCGGAGCTCGCGGGACACGATGCACTCCCAGTGGTCTGTACCCACTAGAAGCCCGGGGCGCGCCAGTTCGTAGCACACCTCTTCTGGGGTCAGGTCCCTCAGGTGCTCGTAATCCAGCAGCGTGTCGGGAATGGACTGTTGGTGAAGCCGGAGATCCTTCATGGTCCTCGCTCTGACCCTGTAGCTTTCGTCACTCTTCAGTCCCTTCACGTTGATATTCACTACTTGGCTGCCCATATCTCGCTGCGACATGTTGACCCCGCTCAGGTGGAGCGGCCGTGATGGCCCTTCTGCCCCGACGCTCGCCGCCAGTGCTTCGTCCACTAGGGTGATCGTGGCCCCTTCGTCTAGGAGTGCGTAGGTCTTGACCTCCCCCCGTGGTCCGGACACGATGACAGGGCACATCTTGAGCAAGACTGCCCGTGGCCCGGTAGCGGGTTGGGTAGCCACAGACAGGACCGCTTCCTCCTTCCGTGGTTCAGCCTTCCCCATGTCTTCCGTCTGCGCTTCGCGTACCGCTTGATGGAGCGTCGCGTGATGCGGGCGGCGACATTGATCCACGCCGCACAGCTGCGCCTTGCAACTTATGCGCCTGTGTTGCTTCTGGGCGCATTTGAAGCAAATCTTATTAGATTTAAGAAAGCTCCATCGCTGCTCTACCGTTAGCGCCTTGTACTGCGGACACCGCGTCAACAGGTGGGCTTGCTCGCACTTAGGGCACTTGTCCTTTTCTTCTTCCCTTCCCTCGGTCGTAGTGAACACGCTCGCCTTCTTCTTGAGTGTCACGATGGGTCGAGTTTCCTTTCTCGGTGCGGCGGCGCTTGTAGACGGAGCGTACGTATATCGTAACGCTCGGTCCGCCTCTCGCATTAGAAACCGTGACATCACGACGATTTCCGGATCCGCTGTCCCTTCTTGATCGTAGGCGTAGTCACACCAGCGGGATCGGAGATGCGGGCTGAGCTTGTCCAGTACTTCCCGGGTCATAAAAGGGTTGAACAAGTAACCTCTTCGATCGATTGTTTGCAGTACGCAAATTATGTTCTGTAGCTTGACAGCGAAACTGTTGAGTTCTGTGGCCGATGTACCAGGTTTTGGAAGCTTCTTGAGGTCATCCAGTGCCCGGTCGATGATGACTTCCGGTCGACCGAAGCACTGCTCAAGAGTCTTCATAATGACGCCTGGATCAGTGGCCGTATGTAGAAGGGCGGCCACGGCGTCTCTTGCTTCTCCTTTGAGGCAGCTTCTCAGCCTTTGTACGTTCTCGGCTGCTGTAACCTGGTACATATCTGTCGAATCTCGTACAGCCGCCTTGAATGGCAGCCACTCGTTGGCCGCTCCGGAGAATGTAGGTAGCTCCGTGTGCCTAGGCCTAGGTCGGGCCATTTTTTCTAGTGTTGCTGCCAAGTGCTCAATGCTGTCCTTTGCTCTTATGGGGGTCGGCGATCTCGTTCTAGACACGAAGCGTATCTGTTTGGATTCTCTTGGTCCCTCCTCCCCCCGTGAGTTGAGGGGGTTCGTCCTCAGCCATTCATCCACCATTCGATGAGGCTCTTCGCGTGGACGAGAGGGCTCTTGTTCCTCTTGTACGCTTTCTTCATCGTTGATCGCTGACACCTCCACTGCTAGTCTCTTCTTGACTAGCTCTTCTTCCAGTGCCAGTTGCTGGGTCCGGATGGCTGCTAGCTTCTCTGCAGCCTCCAGTTCCGCTATCCGTAGCCTTGTTGTGACGCTTGTCGTCGACCGTTGCGACCTCATTGTCCTGGTCGGTGACGTCATTCGCTGTCGGATCGCGGTGTTTGTCGTCTGTGCACTGGAAGGCCCCGCTGCGCTGTTGTGTGCCATTCTCGGAAATGGTGATGCTGGTGGGTCCGGTGAGAGTCTTCTTCTTCGCTCCCGTTCGATCAGCTCTGCTTCCTGGCGGCGCTCCTCCTCTTCTTGGACGCGTCGCGCTTCCTGTTCTTGGATGCGTAGCTGTTCTTCTATCTCGGTTGCGTCTCCCTGGCTCCTTGTGAACACCATCTTGAGTATAGCCGCACGTTCAGTTTGGCAAGGCGGGTTAGTACCTCTTCGGTTCGGTACTTCAGGTGAAACCGGTCGGCTCGGTTCGGTAAGCCGGTCGGGTTCAGTTGTGTTGAAGCCGGTCAGGTTCAAGACCGGTTAGGTTCGAAACCGGCCCTGTTCCGTACAGCTTTGTTCTTACCGCAGATCTTCTAACTTCGTCTGCGGCTCGGTGACAGCCGGGTTCCTTTCTTCGCTCTTGCCGCAGATCTTCGTACTTCGTCTGCAGCTCAGTGGTTCTGGTTGCAGCGGGTTCTTCGTTCTTGTATCCGCTGCTTTATGGACCAGACTGTAGTGGGCCTGGTTGCCGCTGGTTCTTGGTTCTTTATCCGAGCTCGTAGGACCAGACTGAAGTGGACTGTATTTGGTTGTTCGTTGGAAGAATGAAAATACTGTCGTGATTCGTATCTTCAATTTTATTCCGTATTGTTATTACAACTGTATATTATTACAATTGTAGAGCTGAAGACTGACTGTGTCCGACTGTGTCTCAGCCTCCAAACGGTCCGTTATTTATACAAGAACCGCTAGGCGCGAACAATGGCGCCCCTCTCTCTCAATGGCGCTCGGGTATGGCGTCATAGAAATGCCGTAATCATCAATATTATCTTACTTAAATCTACACAAATTATACATTTCCTTAATCTACATACTTAATTCTACCTAGGAAACATATAAAGCTGTAAAAAGGTCAACACAAAAATCTTATCTAACCTAGATTCCTCCCTACTTATGAGCTATCAAAACATGCATAATCTTACCTAATTATCTACGTTTTCTCTAGTTCTTATATGTATTACACTCATACTTTAAAACTCACATGGAACCTACATCAATTATATTTTAACATTCACGTGTTATTTTTAGTACCACGAAAAGAGAAATTTACACTAACTAACGGGATATCATATTTTCTCACGCAGACCCCGGTAATGTGTTTTGGGATAACAACAATAGTCCATTCAAGGTTTTATTAAGGCGGCGTACGGGTCTGCAGACAATAAGCATTTATAGTTATTTATTTTTCAAAGCGGTAAACCTTTGACAAACAAGGCGTTCACCGTTACGGAGCCATTAAACATGGATTGTTTCTTTATTTTTACAAAATGCCGACAACGGTCAGGGTTATTGCTTCATTCAAAGATTCGTTAAAAAGACCCAAACACATGTTCGCCATAAACACCGTTATAGGTCTACGTGGGAAGCCCTTATGCTAAAAAATCACCACGCAACGTACAAAGCCATGCGTCCGTTACAGACGAAGTGGGAAAAACGTTACTGAATGGTACCCAAAAGAGTGCATGTGGAAAAGGTTAAGACTAGTGCGTAGATGTGATGATCTAAAGTCGAGATGAACTAAAGTTGGAGGAGAAAAACTCAAGATCGTGTGGATATGCAAAAAAAAATATGTAAAATTTGTTTAGTTTGTGAATAAAGGCCATTTTCATTTGAATTTTGCATCATTAAAATAATGCATTTTAAGACGGCTAGGTATCCCATTCATATGCTTTACCAGTTAAGTAACTTGCTCTCAGTAAGAAAGTTATACGTTGTACAAGCCATCTTAAAAAAACACAAGACACTGCCCTATAATGCTAGTATACTAAGAAAGAGAAGGAAACACCTTGTAGCAAATATTCCACAGACAAAAACCAAATTGTGTAGCATGCAATTTTTTTTTTTTTAATAAAACTTTTTCCCACACTAGGAATTTTTTCCTGTATCGTGGGTGCGTTTACAAACATATAAACTCAGATACACAAACACCCAGAGCTGGAAAAACTATCTGTAGGTCATACAAATATTTATTCCGTGCGGGAATTGAACCCGCGACACACAGCGCAGCAGTCAATCGCTCAACCACGGCGCCAACCGTGCGCCCGAATAAAAATTCAAAATTCATTTATTGGTGTGATTTTTGGTGCATTTTACATGAGATCTTAATAATAAATAATTAGTTCCTCAAAAATCTACCTCCAAGGTGTACACTCTTTCGCACAATTAGAAATTATTATATAACAGAATAATCACACAATATTAAAATAAAATAATTACAACGAAACACAACATAAATTAACACAGAAAAGTCAAGCAAAACATTAACAATTTAGGATACATAAAAATAATGAATGAAATGGAATGTCAAAATCAAATAAATGTCAATGTTAAATAAGTTAGAATTTATCATTAAGGAATTCGTCAATAGAATAATAGCATTTTTCCAATAATAGATTTCTTAATTTGTTTTTAAATTGAATAATATTTAAGTCCTTAACTCCATTTGGTAATTTATTAAATATTTTTGGGGCCATGCAAAGTATGCTTTTGTGCATCAAGGCGGTCTTTGATGGTCGAACGCATAATTCGTGTCTATATACTAGTCTAATCATTTTATAGCGATTTTCAGATACTTTTCTGAATAGATGCATGTTCTTTTTCACAAATAAGGCACTCTCAAATATATACAAGCAAGGTAAAGTCATTATTTTTAACAATACAAAATAAGGTTTGCAGCTATCAGTTATTTTTATTCCGAATATGACATACGTTCATCCCACTTGTACAATAAAGTAAACAAAGAGCTACATTTGTACACTAAACTTTATTAGGAATGCAAAAATCTCCTTACTAAATGGATTAACCCACTTACCTAAGAGGACATTGAAGCCCTCATGCTGCAAGCATTATAATTCTATCGCCTGAGGGGTGACCATAAGCTCTTAGAGCGGTATCAATTTGAGATCGAATAAGGGACAGATGTATCTGACTTGTATACATCTGTATCCAATTGATACCGCTCTAAGAGCTTATGGTCACCCCCTGTACTCCACACGCACTCACACATACACTTAACACACACTCGCACACACACACACACATTTCATGTGCATTCACACACATAAACAAAACACACTCTATTCTTATGCTAGTTAAAAACAAATTTGTGTAAACTAGAAGGTAACTTAGGTAATGTGTGCATGTTATGGTATCAGGGATGGCGCACTGGCTTCTGATGCGCTGGCAGTGCGCGCGGGGCTGGCAGAGCCGGCCGTAGCGGCGCCGCGCTGCTTATCACCGCGCTGTTCCGTAGGAGGCATCAGCGAGTCCGACAACGAGTATTTCTACATAGTGGACGGTAAGTACCTTTACTCAATAGTTGGTTCTCTCGCGACGATGGTAGTCATCGCGGTAACATAATTATTACCTTTAAGTATTAAACCTGTTGAACAAACTGTATTTTAACTTGAATAGGTATGGACCTGCAGGTAGAATTCAGCGACGGCGGCTTTTCTCATTAAAATGCTCGGAAAATCTCAACGCTTCGCAATCTAGCCATGCCGCGCTTCAAGTCGCAGTTACTCGTGTACGTGGCTCGTACGGTGACGTGCTACGGCGGCTCAATGTGTTCGTGTCCGACAAGCTCAGGGTGAGCGGCACCGGCAGACTGGCGGGCGTGCACCTGGCCGACCTGGATGACTTACACGCGCTCGAGTTGATCAACGTCGACCTGGAGCCGCGCACGCTGGCCGCGCCCACGCGCTTGCGCTCGCTTTTCTTGGACAGAGAACGTCTGCCGCCTAGCGAGCTGAGTCACCTGCCGCGCTCACTGGAGGCGCTGGACCTCGAGCGCTCGGGTGCCGACGTGCCGCGCGACGTGTTGGAGCGCCTGCCATCTATGGCTGGAGATGCCAGCCGCGCGCGTCCCCAGCGCCAGCATCGCGCTGACGACGCTGCCGGAGGGGTTGCTGGACGACTCGGAGCAGCTCCGCGTGCTTGACTTGTCCAGGAACTTTCTGAAGGAGCTGCCGAGGTGAGCGCTCGTCTGTTTTCATATCTTCGTAGAGCCCGCGTACTAACTACTCATAATTGTGTTTTGCTTTAGGCTACTTTATTGAGGTCGGCTTCCAGTCTAACCAGATGCAGCTGTCTTTCTGACCTCCACAGCCTGGATAAAAATACACCTGGTGTCAGATATCCTGGCTTCTGACTACCAGTAACGATTGTCAAAGATCTGCAAATGGCAGCCGGGACCAACGGCTTAGCATGCTTTCCGAGGCACGAAGATATCTAGGTGTGGTCACCCATCCACGGACTGACCTCGGCAAGCGTTGCTTAACCTTGATCACTCGAAGGTCGACCCATTCGGCTGTTATTATGTAGCCACGAGCGCATCCTACGTCACTGCTATAGTTACTTATAATTTGGTTTCGTTTACAGCGGACTGTTTATGCGGACACACGCTCTGCAGGAGGTGTATCTATCCAGGAACCAGCTGACGGCGGACGTGTGCAGGCTAAAACTCAGACGCAACGACCACATAGACTCGTGTGACACCGTGTGAGGGACACAAAACCAAGCACGAGTGCTTCTCTGGTGCTCTTAGAAAGAAAGTGTGCGAGGGTGTCCACTGCTCCACGTTAGCTTATTATTTTCTTCATGTTTCTATATTAATTAATGTAATTTGTGTTGTGCCGTTTGAATTAAAAATAAATAAATATTTAAGACCAGCATCATCATTAGTTATGTTTCTAATACTATTATGGCTTTATTTCCAGAGTTACATGTAAGCCAATTTTCAGCTTAGATGCCAGGAAGTGCATGAAAACTGGATTACTAGTTACTGGACACACAATTACGAACGAAGTCAGTCCCTCTATTGTATGTATATTATTTTATTATAGTATTGTGCAATGAACTCTTCGTCAATCGTTTGTTTGTATGTTGTGTAGGAGATAATGTCAAGAAGAACTGATCCGTGGGCACAGTGTGAGTTTTCTAACATACTCGATCGCGTTAAAGTAAACATCAATTTGTTTTGAATCTGGGTAAGCGCGCTCTGGTGCCAGTAATTGGAAACCTCTCGTTTATACAAATTGACATAAAAGAAAATTAACGTGCGTTGAAAAATTCGCACTAAGGCCATTGATTACGAATTTTTTTTACTGATAGAAAGTCTAGTGTAATTTTTGCTGATTGGCATCATAGACTACTGTGTACAAGGCAGAAGTAGTTATTAATAGTACATCTTATAGCATGTCATGTAGCACCAGCCTTACCATCAAGCCATCACTATTTACTTAGGAGTGACAATTAATCAGGACGGAAGTAGTATATAATTGGGGCATCTGGATCACACGATGATCCAGACACCCCAATTATATCTATTCAAATAGATAAAAATGTATATTCAAATAGAAGAAATATAGTTTTTTGAAAAGATGGTCTATTCTAATATACTGTTTAATTTATTGGGACATATCTATTCAAATAGATGTTTTTTATTTATTTTTTAATTCTTGAATAGATTGGATAATCTAAATGGACTACCTATTGAAATTACGTTGTTCTATTCAAATAGGTTAATATTTATTGAATAGTGCTTCTTCTTCTTGATTGGAGGGCTATCAGATATTACTAGATTTTAAGTAGCTATTCAAACTGATGGAATTAGATATAGAAACCGCCAATTAACATTGTTCGCGCTAACGTGTCGTCAAAGGTGTGTTAAATTATTGGATCATTTTATGAGCTATACTCACTAGAGCATTGTGTTAATTCATCATGGTAATAATAGAGATCCTGAAGTGGGAAATAGAAAAAAAAAACATCAATTTATTACAAATACCTTTATTCACAATCCATAGTTTAAAACATGTATTTTTTTTTCAAGCAAATACGTTTGTTCTATGTTTATCTATTCAGATTATAGAACAGTCATTCATTGAAGAAGGAATTTCATCTTCTGGCAGCATCTGGTAGCATAGAATGTCTTCTGAATCAGGAAACACTATATCACGCATTATATTTCTTGTTACTAATTTAATGACAGATGGAGTATTTGATGACCTTAACTCCGATTTTTCAGGGTGTTTGTTGCCAACTCGAACAAATGTAAGTAGCTCATTGTTACCACTCTTGATTGTGAGATATCGCGTATTTTCAAAGGTGGATTTTACTGAGTTTTGCTCTGTATTGTTTGTACTGTCCTGAAGTTTTGATGAACTGGTGTTCATTATTTTCTGGTCAGCCATGTCTTGAGTTAATAGAATATCGCCACTAGCATTCTTGAAAATAAGTTTAGATATGCCTTCATAAGTATATTTTACCGAATCTTGCATTGTAGCTAATATAATTTATTTTTAAATTGTTTAATTCAGTTTACAATTCAACCTATCAACTTCAATTGTAGGAATTGAATGTCTCATAAAATGTTTGTAAGTAAATTTATAGTTAATTGCGGCTCCTTTACTAATAGCATTTAGCAGCTTATTCAGCATACAAACAATCTATTTTCCCCCACTATAGGTTTTTTTATATATTTGTTTCTTTAAAAAATAGACGCTTTGATTTGTCAACATAATATGTTCCTTTTACAGCATTTAAATAAATACAATTAGGAAAATATATAGCATGTTGCATCCAAGGATCATCGTAGTACTCCCAATCTTCGATACCACCTCCACATGAAAAACACATAACTTTATCGGTTAAACCATTTCCACAGTAAAAAAAACCTGCATCAGCCATTTCCGTCACCAATCTTCGTTTTGAATCTACTGTAGCCCAATAATGTCTGAATGAACATAATCGAATTTTGTATTGATTATATATTTCATATCGCGGGCTGGAATAATGCTGAATCATTTTATGAGTCTTGATACGGGTATGTATGAAAACATAATGAAGTATTGTATTCGGTGTTGTCAATTTATCAAGATGCGCTACGAGTCATACCTTATGGGGCAGGACTTACCTTCACTTTTTTCGGCTCAGTTAGTTGTGTTATTCTGTATTTAATGTATTTGTTATGAAATAAAACAAGAAAAGATTTACTCAAAAACATTTATTCTCAATATATTGTTATGATATAAACAGCTGTACAAATTACTTTCTAACTTATATTTTTTATAGCAGTCCTTATCTTCTAAATTACTGTTAAAATACTTTTATGATCAATCCACTTTTTTAAACAAGTAACATTTTTTAAAGCACATACATTCGAATGATACACACAGCTAAATATATTACTAGACATTCCATAGTCATCAAATAATTTCTGTAAACGTGGACAGTTCTTATCTTCTAAATTATATATTTTATCATGTTTTACAATGTTTTTTAACCACAACACTTTTTCACATCCTTTAACGTAAATGTTTTTATCTTCCAGATAAGGTACAATATATCGATATAAGTTTAAGTATGGTATAAAACCCTCTTTCCAGAAAATGTTTCGGTTCCTCTCTATCCAACTTACTTGCAATCTTTCTTTCTTTGTAAGTTTGTAAAATGGGAATGGTGGTTTGATTAATAATACCATAACTTGATTTCCACATGCTATTGCTATTTCTTTTACGATAAACTCGTTACTTTCCGTCTTAAACCCTTGCACATCGACTATAGCGTTCATAATAATTTCTTTACAATACCGCTTAAGGGTTTGTATTCGAATAGACGATCGTTGATGATTAGACAATATGCAGATGTATTTTCTGGTATATCTTCAGAACTTTCTATTTCCAGTCTCACATCTACAGCCCCAGTTTTCAAGGCTTCGTTCTGTCTTGAGCAATCAATTACAAACAAAGGAGCCTTTTCTTTAAATTCATCCAAACCAAGCATTGGTTCAGACCGAGTGTTATAATAAGACTGACGAAATTTGGTGAACATTTCATATAATATATAATACTTATCTTCAGAAAATTTTGCATTTACCGATTCGTATGGATAATATTGGGAATTTAAAAAAAGAGTAACATTTGTTAATTTACAATGGTCAAATATTGAGCAGTCTTTACTTTTCATATTTTTTCTATTTGTCTGCAAACCAAAGATCACATACCTTGGTTTTTCGAGTTGTGAAGCAGTTTTAACAACCCATGTATGTTTTGTAGTTCTAGGTAATAAAGGATATTCGTACAAGTCCCAATTTCTAAAAGCTATTTGAATAGGCCGATCCTTTTCTAGATATTTTAGTAAAGTTAATCTTTCCCGATCTGAAACTTTTATATGAGGCATACGCCATTGCAGTCTCTCTATATTTACTTCAATAGTGTCATTATTATCAAGTGTAGCACTATTAAGATTCGAACTGCTTCTTTTAAGTATAAGTTCATGTTTACAGTTAATGATAATTTTATTATAATCTTCCGCAAATCCTAAAACTTTATTCAGAGGTATAAGGGCACTAAAAATACCATCATTATCTTTATTCCCTTTTAAATTCCAACCCCAAATAGCGGCAGCCTTACTTTCTCCATCGCTCATTGAAACGTATGATTTTAGAGTTGTAGAAATACCTGCATTTTTTATTCGGTCAATCTCTACACCATTGATTTCATATCGAATGTCTTGAAATAGAAATGATATATGATTATTGGTAAAATTAACAGCTTTTCGTGTTAGTTTTCCTGCCCCATCTTTCGAAACCGTGGTGGCTCGACCTTCAACGTAAATGTAGCTGGCTGAAGGTAGTACGTACAAATCTTGTTGATTTATGGGTATACGTATTTCATCATTTTCATTAAAACAGTTGCTATATGGATTATAAGTATGATTTTCATAACTCACTATAGAGTTGTCGAATTGTGGTAAATCATTCACTTGAAGAATACTCATAATTTAAATCCCAAAGCTCGAAGAAATAATCTATTACCTTTAGTTATTTTTTTTATAGTTCTTATAATATGTCTTCGTCTTTTGATGGTGCGAGAACGAGTAAAACTATTATTTTTGGCAGTTGTTTTTATATTGTAAACTATCATATTTTTTATTTTATTTTTACTCTATTCTAATTGACATTCATCTCTTGTGGCAGATAATGTCAAAGTGTTGTCTTATGTAGCAACACCTAACATTTAAACAATGTTTAAGTACCTAATGAGTAGATAATACCTTTATTTTTCCAAAACTCTTTAAGAAATTTAATACATAAATGTCCACAATTGAATAAGTTATTATTTTGAAAATTATTGTAATTATAATTTATATTGTTAGAACCTACATAGCGAACAAATTCTATTGGAGGTTTCAAGTTGCCGTAACTGTCAAAGTACTCGACATATTCATTTATAATTACATAGGCTACCCAATGTGTACCAGAATTTTTAGAATTATCTAAATTTATGATTCCACACTCTTTAGAAAACGGAAACTTCGGTAAGGTATCTCTCATATACACTCCGCGAAAATATTGAACGTTTTTGGTAAAATGTATGATATCTATATTGGTAAGAGCACGATTAGGTAGCCTATGATTTAGTTTTTTTTCTTTAAATTTGTATATATCCCAAGTCCATCCTTGTAACGGTTAAGCCGCAGTCCGTTGCCAATATGCACACCTTCCACATTCTTACAATGTCTTTTCATTTCGTCTAAACGCTTTTTTGCAACTCTATATTCATTTATGGTTTTGACGATTCCAGCAATTCCACTTGCAATACTGCCAGCAGCGGACAAACCAGCAAATATTGGTATTAAAGGTAGAACCCCTCCAGTCTTAGGAATTGGTATTATGCGTGGAATCGTGGCAGATGAATCGCGATTCAATTCTCTAGCAGCAGCGTAGGCCAATTCTATTAGCTTTTTCCTACACTTCGGTTTAACCTTTTTAATGCATTTTTTAGTATTGGTTACTAAATTTTTAAAGTTCTTTTTGAGCCCTGCTCCAGAACTTACTTTTGATAACATTATATTATTAACTAAACTGGCAGCAAGTTTTTCTCCTGCCCCTGCATCTGAAGACAAAGCACGCTTTTTTGCCATTTTTAATAAAATTATATCTGCTTTGTGGCGATCTTCCAAACTTTTGGAATTGTTATATGCAATATCGTGATGTTTACAATATTCGTCTAACTTATTTACACCTTTATCACCTCGAGCTAATCTTTCACGTAATTTAGTTCCTGGACCACAATAATTATATCCTGGCAAATGGAGCTCAAATGGTAAATTATTAATTAAATTATTAATAAGTCCTTCTCCTTTCATGTATACAAACAGAATGAGATAACTGTCATAGACCATGATGTTATATTGATGAAGCACTCATAAAACATTGGTATCGTCAATCCAACTATTTTCGCAGGATGATAACCCCAACCATTTCACGAAAACTTTTCTGCCCTTGCGTTTCAAAACTTTTTCAACAAGGTAAATGTCGGGATGTTTGGTTTTTTGTAATTCTTGATCGTAAAATGCTCCTAAAATAGGTTGCTGTTTAACATCTTGTAATAAAAATGTAACAGGATTTGTGTTTTGAACTTTACTGATCTTGAATATCTCTGTTGACCAATTAGGAGTGTAACCTTTCTCAAAACAACCTTTATGTTTACTTATTCGAACAAAATCGCCTGTCTTTAACTTAGAGCATTTTGTTTTCGTATGATTTTGATTGAAATATCTCTGTAGTACTTTTGTTTTATTGTTATGACTAACTTGAGCAGGTGGTAAACCAATTGTTCTATGTATTGTATTATTATATCTATTGATGGTTTTTGCAAGTGTGCCGTCAGTCCATTTATAATTCCCCTTCAAACTAAATTCCTTGAAAAGCTTACTCTTTATCGTCCTTATTAATCGTTCTACAATTGAAGCCTTTTTCGTTGAATAAGTGCAGTAGTGGTTGATAGAATTGTTTACTAATATTTTTTGAAAACTTTTATTGTAAAATTCTTTTCCAAGATCTGTTTGCAAGTTGCTAGGGATTCTTTTTTCTCTACTCAACAACGTATTAAAAGCTTCGGATACAGCTTCTTTGTTTTTTTGTTTAAGTGGAATAGCCCAAGTGTACTTGGAGAATCCATCAATGATAGCTAAAATGTATTTGTTGTTGTTGTTGAATTTCGAGAAACTTTGCATATCAATTAAATCAGCTTGCCAAAGATCATCAATATCTTTTAATATTACATGCCTTCGAGGAAAATTTATTCTTGCACTTCTATGAATTTCGTTTACTATGTCTCTTTTCAATTTGCTCATTCTTTCAACTGTCACTTCTGAATTACAAAATTACACTGATATTCTATTTATATGATGAGTCTTTTTATTCTTTTATTACACCCGCTTCCTTTAACTCTTCTATGATTGATAATATTTCGTTGTCCAGATTAGTATTACCTGCAGTTTTAGATGCTATCAACAGTTTAAGCCTGTCCACTAATTCATTAGGATCATCCCAATACACAAGTTCGGTATTTTTTTTATATTTTTTAAGATACGGCAGACCAGCACCTCGTTTCTGTTTAGATTTAATGTCTGTAGGTTCTTGTAAACGTTTACTAGACTCAGGAAATAACGGTTTGATCACTTGAGAATATTTTAGACCCTTATCACCTTTAACTTGACCTGCAGGGTCAAAGTCTCTTTTATGAGCATTAGTTGTGATGAGTATTTCTTTGTAAACTAATTTATCTTTTAAATTGACTAAACTTAAATCAGGCTTCTTGCGAAGCAATAATTCTTTTAAACCCGGTGTTATTTCATACTTTTTATTAGCTACTCGAATAAAATACAATTTATCAGAGTTCTTGCGAGTGGTAGAGAAATTAACTATTGTATTTCCAATCATATGCTTATCATTCTCACTACGAACACCAAATGGTATATTCATATCATCGTATATTTCAAAGATATCTTCTTTGTTCAGCGACATATTATTAACTTTGTCTGATTCAGATGTGTTACCTTCTTCGTCTTCAGAATAAAACTTTTCTGATCCAGATGATTCATGTTTGTACATATCATGTGATTTATCACGCAAAAACATTTTTGAATCTATGCCAGAATTTTTAAATTTGTCGTCATAAGTATCTTCATTTTTTATTATAGAAAACTGCTTGTTAGCTGCTATAGCATTAAGAGGGTCAGCAAGAGGTTTAAAAAAATACTTCAGATGAGTGTCAGTACTAAATTCATAATCTTTCATTTGTTTCACCTTTTCCTTTATAGCATCCGCGGACTTTATTAATTGATCTTTAATGTTATGATCCATTATACGACTTCTATGCAGAAGTATTTATGCTCAAATGATTTTTTTTTGTTTTCGTTCATAATTTATATAACCATTAATCAAAATAAATAAAGTTATCAAAGGACTGTCTATATCTGCCTTTGTTGAATTCACAATCCTTATTAATTGTTAAAAAATCATAAGGATGCATCCAGATTTTAGAACACATATCTTTGAACCTAGACCACTCCATATCAGAACTAACATGTTCATCATATATATGTTTCATATTAACGTCATCTTGTTTGAAAATGATCAAAAAGTTAGCATTATCACGTATTAACTGCTTTGGTATTTTTGAATACGTTTGAGATAAATAAAAACAGTCTATACCTCTATGTCTTCCCATTGTAAAATAATTACGTATGTTTATTTGTTTTTCACAAACTACATCATCGAATATGATAACAGAGTTCAACAATGCTTCGTTAGGATGAATAACATCGTCATCAAAATTATAAACGAAAAGTTTTACGTCAGAAACTCTTTGCAAAACTTGTTTTAGAAAACTGTATTTCGGTTGAAAGCTGGTCTTAGAATACAGATAAACATTGTTAAACTTTAATCCGTTTGCATGAATCAATAAACTAATCATAACATTCGTTTTCCCACAATTCGATGGACCACATATTATGCATCGAATATTATTTGGAAGAAGTACACTGTGTTTCGGGCTTAGTGAATTTTCCTTTATATCAATATTTTTAACATCTAATGATACTTGTTGCTTGACCCACTTCATGTTTGTATCTGTTACGAAATAATATAGGCTCTAGTATTTATAATTCTTGTCAGAGTTATTGATCGAACCAATATTTTAGTTCCTTAAAATGCATGAATAGTATTTATGGGGTAAATAAAATAAATAAGTAAAAAATGTGGTTAACTATTTTATTTAATAAAATTACACCTTTTCAACATAATCATATTTTTATAGTAGAATGAATACACAGCTATAATTTGTCGGAAGAAGAAGTAGAAGTAGATACTTTAATAAATATAAAATTTAACTAAATAATACATTTTAAGAAATTGTATCGCAATGACCCCATGGTAAGGTTTCAATTTGATTTGGAAGTATTTGTCTTTTATCGTCACTTCTATTTAATGCAATTTTATTCACTTGTTGTGAATAGATAACGTGTTTAATAGATTTAATTACATTCATTTTACGTTTGATAATTTTGTTATTGTGTAGAGCAGCATTATAATCAGAAAACTTTAATTTATTTGTTACGGGTTTCGTTATACCTTTTGCCTTCTTTAATGTTGTCTTTACACTTTTCAAACAATAAAGTTTAGCCCTTAAGCCAATGAATTCATAAATTACCGAGCCTCCAAGTTCATCTTTAAACAAGCCTGGTACTTTTTCATTAATATTAGGTATTCCATATGGATTATCCTCAGCAAAATTACTGGTATCAAATTCCGATATATTATTAACCATATCCTTATAAAAATTATTCGTTTCTACTAAGTAAAGTAGGCTATCCGTGTCAGTGTAACATAGTTTAGCTTTTGTGCCATATTTATTTTTGATAAAATCGTAGTGGAATTGATATAAGTGTTGTTTGGCATACTCCAATACAGTAAAACCAATGTAAATCGGTCTATCCAATATTATTTTTTCAGGGCTTAACTGAACTGCAGCAAAGTTTTCTGAAAATATTGAAATACTTTTCAGGTTGGGTTGTGCAATAAGTTTTTCAGCACCTATATATTTATTTGTTTTATTATAAGAATCTTCCCACATTGTTACTAACTTTACATTTACTTGCTTGCGTTTATTTTCTATTGTTTTTCCAAACACAGCATTATTCAAAAGTTTGAAAAAATCCTTTTCGAAGGCTGAGGTAGATGCTTGACGCAAACGAGTATTTAAATCAATGTACTTTTGCAAGAAATGATCTTGTCTAAATCTAAGAATGCGATGTATTCGGCTTAAAATCAACCCATTATTCAAGCATTGTTTTAAATGTATGTAGTGAATGACGTAATTATATTTGTCATATAAATTCGCAATTAATTTGGTAGTTTTCCCACCAGGAGGTACAAATCTTTCTGGTGCGAAAGGTAAGTCACTATGCGAATTATGCAATATTTCAGGATAGACCAGATCGACTTCCAGAATATATCCATATTCAGAATCATCAGATATATTCAAAACATTAAAGTTAGCACATTCAGTTTCTGATAAAAATTGAAATTCCGATACAGGCATTCTTTTTCTCATAGCATATCCATAAAGATTGTTACAATCAAGATATATTAAAAAAGATGATGGCTTAGTATCATCAAAGTAAGGTAGAAATTTATTATTCGCTTTTGCATGTCGTAGGGAACACTGCGCTAATCCTCCACGTATTCCCTTTTCCAGTAAGTTATACATTTCTAAGTCATGCATCAGCTCTAATTTAACACCAGTACACAAAAGCATTGCGTCCCAGCTTAAACTTGGCGCGGATACATAATATGCTGGATCGAGATTGTAATATTCTAAACTTGTGTTTCTAAAATGTTCAAATATGTCACATAATAATAATACATCACATTTTAGGTAAAGATCAGTATATTCACCAAGAGAATTGATATTAAAACTATACCAAACTTTTTGCGCATGTGTATATTCATCTTCAGAAATATGCTCCAATTTCATTGTGTTATAAAAATACTCTCTAGGTGGCAAACACTTTTCATCATACTTAGACCATGTGTCAATATATTCATACGGATAAATACCCTTTTGTCTCAATAAGCATAAATCGGCTTTATCGTCAAATTCTCTTGAAAGATTTACGAAATCTTGTACATGTAAATTCTTAGATAATTCATCTAAACTCGAACTTAAAAATTGATAAGAATCTATAAACTTGATTTGAACACAACTAGGCTTGTTCTTAATTGCGAGGCTTTTTATTATACAAATGTATTTTTCTTTTGATTTAGGAATTATTTTAATAGGACCATCGTACTTAACCAGTTCTTCAATAAAGAAATGAGCATCATATCCAGACAAATTATGGAAAACAACAGGTATAAACGAACATATTTTAAACGTTAAATTGCATTGAGAGTGTGCTGCTCCTCTGTATTCAGATGTAACATGGTCGTGATCTCGAACTTTGTCGCCCAATAACAAATGTTTACAAATATGGCATCGAGTAGCCTGTTCGTACTCTATTTGTTGTTTGACAGACAAAGCTTTCATGGGTCTATTTTCAGACAGAATGGAATTTATGTAAGTGACATCTTCAATTAAACGCGTTATAAATACTTCTACACAATCCAAACCTCTATACGTAACATATTTATTCAAATCTGGATCGTGTGAACAACATATGTAATATGCGAAACAGGATGGTTCATGCACTTTTATGTTTTGAGTATTTTTAGATCTATTTTCAGGACAGTTTAGTAACATACTTTCAAAATCAGCATAGATGATAAAATTTATTCTTTGTTGTCTCTCATAATTTTTAAATTGTATCATACTATCTTTTTTCGGTAAAATAGTTAACACTTTAGAACAGTCGTGTGAGCTATATTTTGAATCACTAGAAAAAACTTGCAAACAAGCATCGCAAAGTAAAAACTTACCTTTGTGATGAGTAACTTGTCGACGGATAAGTTTCGCTAGATCTTTAATTAGACAGTAGTGTCCTGAACCATTCTGCTCAAAATACAGCAAATTCACATGTTTGTTTTTCTTTGAGCTTGTCATGTATAGAGGTCCAGTCACACGGCACCTTTTATCTAAACCATATATATTAACACTTATATTAGGGTTAGTTTTTTCAAACAATTTTATATCAACCAAGGTTGGTGGCAATGTCATTCCTTCAATATTTAAAACATCTTTATAGTGAGGATATGATTTTGTTCTACAAACATTATCCTTTGATGGGAATAGGGAAGCAATAATACCCCATAAAAAGCAATGGTTGTCATTGTTCTGTATGTTTAAACAACTTTTCGTATTCCTTATAGCTGGAGGAAGCTCGATATACGTGCCGCCTCTCATTGGACAATATTTGTTTATATTAATTTCTAAGTGACTTATAGAAATAAATGACCAACCGGAATCACGTTGGTTAAATTCAGACATTTTCCTCTGAAAACTCTCTTTAGCATTCGTGTATATTTCATTTAAATCAGTATTTAGGTAAATATTAGCATACTTTGTATTAAAAGATTTCAGCTGCTGCTCACCTGTTTTTGGTAATAAGAAGTAAGCAAATAGCTCGAAATTTACTTTAATACAATTATGTTTCATTAAAAATATTTTAATAAGTTTCAGAATATCGCTTTGATTCTCAATCAGAAAAGCTTCAGGAGTTAAATACTCCGCATCTGGTGTTGGATTTAGGCGATATGTGTTTATTCTGTTTCGAAAAGCAGTTGCAATTATTTCAACGTTTTTCAATTCAGTTTTAAGCAAACAGTTTGATTTATGCATATTAGTTCTCACATGATATTTATATTTCTGTTTTGGTAATTCGATTTTACATTTATCGCATTCTATTAAAATATATTTTTGAATTGTGTTGGTAGTTGGTGCAACTGGAAAGAAAACAAAATTGATTATATAAGTATGATGATTCTTTAATTGTATAATTATAATATGAATAACAAACTTGATTACATGATTAGCTTAAATAATAACTAGATACCTACTAGGATTATACATGTAGATATAACCTATAAGCAATACTCATATTAAATTTGTATCTAATAATAAGAACTCATAAAGGTCTGAGGGCTAGATTTAAATTCTTTGCGTGTTGCACTTATAAATTTAGTCAGATGACTCCAAGCCTCAGTCCCCTCATCCGTCCGGTTTTTGAGAGCTACAACAGCCTGACGCCATCGGTTCATCGGTGCGACATTTTCGATTTCATCGCATCGATAAACCTTCAGTTCGATGTAATGCGTACCCGCTTTGGTAGGCAAGATTTGGCGAGCATGACCCGTTGCCAGCCTTCGAGTTATCGACGAATGAAGAACAGTAGTGGGTTGTTTACCAGTGGTTATCTGCGTGTTCCCGTCTTCTTCATCACTGTCGGTGCCGAATACATCTGTTGCGGTGAGTCGAGGCATGCTGACTGGATTAATTTTCATCTTCTTTGAAGATGAGGATGACGACGTAGATGGATTTGTTTTCGGTGGTTGATGACCCGATCTCGAATCAGAGCCTGACGGCTTCGACCGCTTTTTCTTTTTTTCGCTGATTACCACATCTTGCACGGAGCTCTTGTCGTCATCCGACAGAAAGAGGTCGTCAGCAAATCTGGACCTGAAATAATATAAATAGCTGTGATTAGAAACTATTTGTGAGCAGATACACATACATATCAGAGAACTGTCCAATTTGTTTCCAGTATATACATATACCAAATATCTAATAGACATTAAGTAGTATGATAAAAACTGTTGAATGACCTAAGGAATCGAACCCAGAGTCTAATGCTCAGCAGTCGCACTTGCAAAGTAGTTATTCTATTCATAGCATAATCAATTTTCATTCTATTCATAATAAATGATAAGAAACTATCTGCGAACAGATACATATTAGATAACTGCGCAATTTCTTTCCTTAAAATAGACAGAGATCAAATATCGAATAGACATAGGTAGTATGAAAAATACTGTTTACTGACCTAGGGAATCGAACCCGGGTTCTAACGCTCAGCAGTCGCACTTGCTATTCTATTCATAAAATAAACTTCTCAAAAAACAATAAAGAGTTGTTGATACTTATTGAATAGATAACTTAAAGATAGGTACTTACATTATAAGCCGTTGTTTCACTTTTCACTTTAGATTAGGTAGACAATTAATTAGAAGATGTGAGATCACCACCTTCAGGAGAGCTAATGTTGATCCAGCTTCCTGTCCGACGGCTTAAATACTTTTAATTATAATACGTCACAATCCCAAATATGGAGAGAGCACACGCTTTTAAAACTGTTTACTCGGCTAAACTTCCCGACAACAGATGAAATTGCACATACTATAGAAATATCTTGGGTTTGCTTGTTAGATTTAATTAATTAATAACAAAGAAACGTACTTCTTATGTAGTCTTAACCCCTCCCTCGAATTCGATTAGGTACTCTCTTTACTGTAAGTATCCCTTTATACACTGATATTGACATACGATTACTAAAAAGATAAAAAATCAATGGACAAACAGACATTGTTATTTATTATAGGTATATTAGAGGTAAAACTGTTCAGAGATGGTGAATCTTTTTCTTCATATTATCTGCATGCTGTTTTCGTTAAAATGTTAGGTGGCTTGGCATGCAATGTAAGGATTTCCAAGTCAGGCAAACGGAATGACGATGATGATGTGCTAAATTTTAGCCTTGAGCCAAGGGTTCGACATCTCTGCTCTACATAGTTTAACGCTTGGCTTTGAATTTCATCTTACCTTTTATGTCGAGAAATGTCTACAGCAATAAAACCATCGATTTTGAACTCTATTAACCAAAAAATAAACAAATTCTTGAATATAAATAGCTGAAAATACCACCAGAATTCATTCCAGTTTTGAAGGCTGATCGGGAAAGCCTAGCGAGATTGTTCCAGGATGTCGGTAAGTTCTCACAATAATATGTATTTTAATTATTTTATGTATGTAGTAATATCGTTATTATCTTTAGGTAACTTATAGCAATATATTAGTTATTGTAGTAGATATTTTAGCACTATATTCCCACTTATATATTTATCGGAAAACTTATTTTCATACATTTAATGGTTTGTTTTCTCTTTTCAGGATACGGAAGACCTATTCAATTTTGTGCCAGTGGAGCAGCCGACCGCTGTTCTAAGACCAGGACAAAAATCCCTGGGTCTTGTTCCAGCTGCCCGCAAGAGGGCAAGAACAGAACCAACAATATATTCATACATAAAGAAACCAGTGACACGGGGTACAAAAATTATTAAAATTGAAATTTACGACGCTGATAATATCCCAAAATATGAAAATTCTATGTGTAATTGTGAAGCTGAGGTGTGCGCTCAACATGTGGTTAAAACTGTGTTATTTGATGACATATACAGCAGTGCCAAACAAATTATAAGTAAAATTCAAGATGAAATAGAAAATACATCATAGAAATCTGTATATCCTACTTAACTATTCATATTGTTACTATTAATTTATGTACAGGCAAAAATTATGTTATAATAAGGAACTTTTATATTAGAGCTAGGTAACTGTAAATACGATAATAATAAATATAACTTGTTTGTCAAATTACATAACTATGTTCCTATGCTGTATAAAAAATATATATCTATTAGTAAAAAAATCGTTTTATTGTTAATACCCTGTTAAATAATATATTGCTTTAAATTCAAATATAGACAACTAAAACATCCTGTTGTTACAAGTATTAATAATGATTTTCCTGACCAGGGATGGAATCGAACCTAGAACCTCATGTTTGGCATTTCCACTTTGCATTTGCGCTAGCTCGATCAAAGAGACTGTTTAAAAGATAAAATAATAACTTTAGTAAACAATGCATGGCAGGCGTCATGCAGTCGCCGGTATCAGATAGCTTGACATATATGGTAATGAATTAAATAGTTTCGCTTATCTGATGACGTTACTTAGTCAAGTCGTTTCTTGTCTGATCGTGTTTGTGGGTTATTGCCCAATATTCCAGGAGTTAATTCAGTTGTAATCATCACGTAAGCGTCATAATACTCATAATATTGACCCGCTTCGTATCTGCCAGATAGTAACAGCAAGATGCTCAAGCGAAGTACAACTAACTAATTCTTAGACACTGGTGTCACCGGCTTCTACCTTACTAAGAACACCAAGCAGTTGGACCCCAAATTGCTATACTTGAAAGACTGCATATTAACAATACGAAGTGGAGGCAACTTCGTATCGCTCTCATTTAGTTTAAAATCCAAAACAAACACATATCTTAATAATATATCAATAAGTAATAAGTAGATTGAAGTAAAGACAATTTGAATAGATAATTATAATTTACTTATTATTTATCATTTCTAATCAAGAAGAACTATTCAATAAACCTTAACCTATTTGAATAGAACAATGTAATTTCAATAGGTAGTCCATTTAGATTTGGTTATCTATTCATGAACAAAAAAATCAATTTCATCTATTTGAATAGATAAGTTCCGATTAATTAAACAATATATTAGAATAGACCATCTATTCCAAAAATGCAATATTACTTCTATTTGAATAGACATTTTTATCTTTTCGAATAGATAAGTGCCGATGAATTAAACAATATATTAGAATAGACCATCTAATAAAAATAAAAATAAAAAATTACTTCTATTTGAATAGACATTTTCATCTATTTGAATAGATATGTCCCGGTAAATTAAACAGTATATTAGAATAGACCATCTTTTCAAAAACAATATTTCTTCTATTTGAATAGACATTTTTATCTATTTGAATAGATATAATTGGGGTGTCTGGATCATCGTGTGATCCAGATGCCCCAATTATATACTACTGACGGAGTGTTTAGTGCTTGTTTAAACAACACTACTCCGCTTGGGATCCGTCACTGACTTCACTTTTGTCGCGTTTACGATTTGTTTGTCTCTTAAGTGACTTTCGAGTTCCATTTGTTTGTGTACCAAGTAACACACTTTACTTTTAAGTTGTCGACTGCCTTTTGTTTTTTTTTTGTTTTAAGCGGCCAGTCGGTATTTTACAAGCTTTTCATTAACTTGCAATGTGTGTATGTATGTTCGAGTCAAATATTGTAACTGAATTTTTAAGAAGTTATACTCAACCAATCAAGATGTTTATTTATTGGCTTTTGGTATTTACACAGGCATAACCAAGTGGCCAGGATTATTTACCAGTATTCATTTGACTATACCGTGTTTCCTCCGTGCCTCAAAAAGCACGTTAAGCCGTTGGTCCCGGCTGTCATTTGAAGATCTTTGATAGTTGTTACGGGTAGTCAGAAGCCTCACATCTGACACCAGTCTTGCCAAGGGATACCGTGTTACCCAGTTACTGGGTTGCGGAGGTCAGATAGGCAGTCGCTCCATGTAAAACACTGGTAATCAGCTGAATCCGGTAAGATGCGAAGCCGACCCCAATGTAGTTGGAAAAAGGCTAGGCAGATTAAATCTATTGATAGAAAAATATTGCTTAGACAGATAGATATTTTGCTTTGATTCAGGTGGTATTAAAAACTCAAAATCAGCCAAATGTCATTATTGACACTCTAGTTATAGAAATACAGCATAGACTATTTTACATCAGGAAATGGTGGCGAAAGCCGCGAATAAGGCTGCCTGACCACTTCGCGCGGCGCGGAGAAAATAGGTGCGGAGTCAAAAAATCGAATTGCATAAAAACTCCTCGCTGACGTTGGATGACTGAGATAACTCTGTTCAAATTCCTTACCGAAAGCTAGATTGGTTTTCATCAAGCAATTTGCAGGAGGTACCTATCAACTCCATCTTAGATTGTCCACGGCTGGGCATGGCATACCTTATAAACAGATTCTTTAACCCCTTGAGTGCCCAAAATATGGATCCACTCAAGGCAATGGCATTTTTACTTCTTGTTTACATCATTTTTTTTTTTTTGATTCTAAGTTCTCTCCGTCCATCCAAAGTTTGTCTGGTAGATATCGCTGTCAGCGATAAGACCGCCTTTGTACCCGTATAATTAAGATTTCTTAAAAATAGATATGTAATTTTTATGGTGTACAATAAAGTATATTCTATTCTATTCTATAGGATCGCGTTTGACCACTATCTCGCCTGATGTTAAGCGATGACGTGGTCTACGGTGAAGCACGCTTGCCTAGAAGAAACCTATTCACTCTTGACTTAAAGACCCCAAGGTTGTAGCTATCAGGGAACAAAGACCCCGCAAGGGAATTCCACTCCTTAGCTGTACGCACAATGAAAGTATTAGCAAAACGCTTTGTGTTTTTCAGTTCACTTCTTAAGCAGTCGGGTTTTTAGATTTTAAAAGTCAACTCCTTTTTGCTCTTTTGCTAGCCTGCTTCAAATAAATTGTCAAATAATATAAATATCAACACAATGCAGTACAACCACTGACCTCTAACATACAGCGTACTTGTATAATAGAGGTCAGTGAGTACAACTATTTTCTAAATGTCCCTCGGCAATCATCGCATTTCCGAATACAAACGAATGCTATTTTCCATGTTGTTTTGTTTTGATTTCCGTGTGAAATATATCATCATCATCATCATCATATCAGCCGAAAGACGTCCACTGCTGGATATATGCCTGCCCCAAGCGTCACCACATTGACCGATCCCGTGAAATATATAAAGCTGTAAAAATAAAAGCTTTCCTCACGTTTTTAAAATAAATTACACTATCATCATTAGCCTATTAATGTTCCCACTGCTGGGATACAGGCCTCCTCTCTGTGTGAGGTGATTGGGTGGTAATGCACCACGCGGGCCCAGTGCTTGTTGGTGGATTTCACATTTTTTTGAAGTTTTGGTTCTAGGACATGCCGGTTTCCTCACGGTGTTTTCTTTCACCGTTTTGAGAGCAGTGATGATGAAATACATTACACAAAGTAAAGCGCCAGCCTGGGTTCGAACCCACGATTTACTACTTGTAAGTCGCGGCCGGTATGGGCCATCACTGCTCTCATTGAGTTTTAACAACCCTATATTTTATTTTATTTTATATGGAAAACTTACGGCTATTAACAAAAAATACGTAATCTTTGTAATAAAAATAAGGCCAATTACAGTTTTCACTTATAGTAAAAAAATATATAAAACTTTACAGGCAAATGGTACTACAAACTAAGAATTTATTATAGCTGCCATTAACAACAAAAATTCACAAACTCTCAAAAAAACACATTGCTACTTATAATAATAAATAATCCTACAGATTTAAAAACTTTCGAAAAACTTATCGCCTACAATTCTTTTCAATTTACTAAGACTAGTATTAAAGAGGTCGATGTCAACCTCCCGGCCGGCCGCATCAAAGGCACGACTCGCTCTAACCAGGTAGTATATATACTTCACAAGTGCAAAGGGCAACTGGTAGAAAGCCCACGACTGATGAAACACGAAGTTTGCCGAGGGACATTAAGAAAATGAATGTACTGTACTTTACCTTCGCTTTTAACTCTTCAATCAGATTAACAATTTTAAAGGCCATTAACCACCATACAGGTTTACACAAATATTGATCGCAATAACTGACACGATACCCAAATACCTTTAGGTACAAACACGAACAAAACCATTTTGTAATCCTATTTGGTAAACAAGCGACTTAATCCGATCCCTTCAAAATAAAACGTTTGTAATCCGAACGTCACTATTCTGTTATAATATTCCCAGTGCGTCGCGCCATTAATGATTCCGTGTGAGTCCGATGGAGGGTAATCCTGTATTCCTGAATATTCGTAGGGATGCGTCTAAACGCGGGATAACTTGTATGTCAACTTTGATGTATAACGTTTAGGGGTGATAAATTGGAGTGGTTAATTTTGTTTGTCTGAATTGAAAGTCTGATAGGTCAGTCCTTTTGAAAAAAAACGTTCTCGGATTAAAACTGACTTTAAAAAAAAAAAATTGTGCAGGTTTGCGCAAATTGATACCGCTCTAAGAGCTTATGGTCACCCCCCTGGTGTTTGAAACGAGATTAATGTTTGTTTCGTGATAGAATCAGTGTTTCATGATCGAAAGGTGACCTTACGTCAATTTGTTTAAAAAAAAATGGTGATGGCTTGATGGTAAGGCTGGTGCTACATGACATGCTATAAGATGTACTATTAATAACTACTTCTGCCTTGTACAGTAGTCTATGATGCCACTCAGCAAAAATTACACTAGACTTTCTAACAGTAAAAAAAAAATTCGTAATCAATGGCCTTAGTGCGAATTTTTCAACGCACGTTAATTTTCTTTTATGTCAATTTGTATAAACGAGAGGTTTCCCCTTACTGTCACCAGATGGCGCTTATCCAGTTTCAATACAAATTGACGTTAACGTTAACGTGACCGAGCACGAGTAAAACTTCGCACTAAAAAAATATCAACGCGTTTGCGTCACAAATTATACGCAAGATAAGTGATGCAATTGGCTGTTAAACATCCATTTAGCTGCATCAATTCCGATCAGCAGCTAAGTGGTGTTTGACAATTTGTCGAATTCATTCTGCGATATTTTTAGTTGCAAGTAGGTTGGTTGGTGGTGTGAGGTTAATTTGCTGTCATATATCTCAAGCTAGAAGGCTAAAAAAAAACGAAGTTACCAAGATACAGGCCAGTCTAGTTGCTAGATTGTTATGGTCATTGTTAGTTCAATTTTTTTACCACATTATCGAATGCAATCATGATATAACTATACAAGTTAAATAAGTCAATATAATGTAGTGAAAGTGTTGTGAGAAAGGGGGCGGGCTGTAAATCAGCGTTGACCAGCGTAATAGCCATGCTTTACACTGCTCAGCATATATGCTGAGCCCGCTCCTTTTGCTATACTGATAAAATATTGTGTCTCAGAGCTAATTTGTGTTTTTGTTCATGTACAGTTGGCAATAAATGTTTTCTTTCTTTATTTCATAAATAAATAAAAAAAACAGAATCAGGGGTTTGCAGAAAGCGCCGTTTAGGTTTTTTGAGACAAAAGTCTTCACAATTTACGTTTATAATAATTTTTTAGCTGAAATAATAACTTATAATCTTTATTTCGAGTCCACTGCTTAAATCCCCCATCTCTACGGTACATAATTATCGCCTTTGATGTCTTTCACATTAAATGCATGGAGAAAACTCGAATAGAGTCGAACATCAAACGTCGTGTTCGGGCGTTTCCGATTGGTACGCTCGGATTACTCACGAACGAACGTGTTGCTCGATGGTAAACATGTTGTGTTGTTTGGTCCTGAGAGACTTCTTTAGCCTTTGTTTACGGAAGTATTCAGTTACAGGAAAGATGGCGAGAAGTTTGTGATACCTGTATCAAATAAATGCCATTATTTCAATTCAGGAACGCCACTTGAATCAGTCGCCATGATAATGAAAACATATTTCGATTAATGTGAATAAATAGCAAGCTATAACCGTAAATTTGATGGTTCAAGGTGGAGTCGAGATGGAGAATATAATTTTGAATATAGGGCTTGGAATAAGGCTAAAAACTTATTTTAAACATTATCGAATTTATTCGACTTCGAAGGCCAAGATGGAGGAACTGCTACTGGTTGAAGTGTCCCGCAATGGCACAAGGGGTTTGCGAGACGGAGGCCTTTGCCCAATAGTGGGATATGACTAGTTAGTTAGTGCCAAAAATGTGGATCCAAGCGAGATACAATGACTTTTGTTAATCTTCAGATGACCTAGTAAGGGCCACGGTAGTCAAATATCAGTCACTTTATAATACTGCAGGTCATATATCTTTGAAGCATGTATTGTATTAGGAAAATAAAGGAGTTATTAATTAAAATAATCACTTGAATGCGAAAATACGCATAACCGTGTGAACAAGACTAAGGTGGTTAACACACTGCCACGCACCACGCTGCATGTTGCGTGAAAACGCAAGAAAACGCACCTACGCGCGTACTTGCGTGTCTCCGTTCTATACAAAGAAAAAACGCACGCAAGTACGCGCGTAGGTGCGTTTTCTCACAACGTACAGCGTGGTGCGTGGCAGTGTGATAACCGCCTTACTAATACATAAATTGTCGCAAAATTAGGGTGACAAATTGTCAAACGCGCGTTAACTGTTGTGATTGGTTGAATGGATTATCAACAGCCAATCGCATCACTTGACTTGCGTTTAGTTCGTGATGCGTGAATAATTTAATCCCAGGACTCAAGGTTCCTGGAATTAAATTGTCACGATGGTCAAGTGGCCGCAAGCGCTATTAGTTAGCATAAGGTCCAGGTTTTTCCATCTGGAACTTCTCAGAAGCAGTCCGGAGCTTGGATTTGTGCCCGATTGTTTGCTATAGGCTCGCCCTCTATCATATGGGACTTAAACATGGCAATTAAACCTGCTGTCTCTTAACACATCTATTTACAGCCTTCGCCTCCGAGTTCCGATTCTGATAAACCAAATTTATAACTGCCGATTATGACTCTGGTTCTGATATCATCACATCCGCAACTTCCCTTCTACTTACCCTGTATTACTCTACCTGAGCCCTGAACATCTGGGGCCCTAAGCATAAGCTCTTAGAGCAAGGTTATTTCCATTATACGTGAGGAACAGATGACTTACGTCTCATGCTTGTTATTTTCGTCTACTTGACATATTTTTGAGGCTGTAGGTCAGGTTAAACTTGACACAGTTTAGAGTTAGAGCAATCAAATTGTGTCTTTTACTCTTGAGTTCAAAAGACTATCTATCTTTTGGTATTGTTTGGAAAGAAATAATAAATTTTGATGCAAGTGGGGTTAATTGTTTTTGAATGATACACAAAAACCTTTGTGTATCATTCGTGGTGGGGGACTTTTTTCTATAATATGTAGTGATTACATGTGCATGAGCGGTGGTGGTAACGGCCCGACTTAAGTGTCGTAGATCGAGAGCCGGCATGTCCTAGAACTAAAAATTCTAAGAAATGTGACATCCACCAAACCGCACTGGGCCCGCGTGGTGGATTAAGGTCCATTACTTCTCTCACAGAGAGGATACCTGGTCCCAGCAATGGGAACATTATCAGGCTGATGATGATGATGACATGTGCATTACTGTAATTAATGTTAATACAATAAACCTACTTGGTGAATACACATGTCGGTGTTTTCTGGCACATTACACATAATACTGCCCGGTACACATCGTATCTCAGAGGTAGGACTCCACAATTACTATGCCACAATATTTGAGAAATACACTATGTTTAGGTCGTCTCCAGTCTAACGGAAGGCAGCTGTGTGCCAGTATTTTACATAAAGTGACTTTCTATCTGACCTCCACAACCTAACAACATGGGTAACACGATATCCTTTGGCAAGACTGGTGACAGATTGACTGGCTTCTGACTAGGCATCTCGTGTAACGACTGTCAAAGATCTTTGAATAGTAGCCAGGAACTACGGTTTAACGTGCTTGCCGAGGCTCGGAGGAATCTGGGTATATTAAGATGTTCACCCATCCATGGACCGTCCTCGGCAAGCGTTACTGAACCTTGAAAATCGACCCGTGTGGCTATTATTATTTAGCCATACGCTCCAAAAATACACTCAACTACAATAATAGGTCATGTACTTACTTGTTAATTTAAATTTAAATTACACCAACTTCCACACTGAAGTTGGGGACGTGTTCACTGCTTGGCGTCTCGATCAAGAATATCCGACTGTCATTTCGTATACACGTTGAGATCGAAACGACAGCCGAACATTCTTCAACATTGAACGTCACACACCGATAGCTACCACGCGGCTATGCGCAAGCGCGCTTCATCTATATGGTGTGCAGAGTACGGGCTAGTTCCCTCACCGTCCTGGAAATGACTGCCACTACCGCCGTGGAGACGACGTCAAGAGAAAGCATGTCACCTCGCTATGCTTACTCAGCAGACGCTGCAGAACCTTCAAACCAAAAGGAGCAGCAACAGCAAGTCGTTTTTCCCAAAAGTGCAAAGACAAACGAGAGGTATGGGGTACAGGGTCCAAGCTACCGGTGGTTAGGGCTCCAGAGACAGGACCTCCTCACAACCTTAACTTCGGTAACAGGCCCTTGATCCAACCGCGCAATGACAGCCTCGACAGATAGTCATCGAGGCTATTGACCGTCAGGCCGTTGGCCGTAAAGACAACCGGCACAATGATCACCAAATTCACATTCCACATGTCGAAAACCTCGTGTGCTAAGTCGAGATACTTGTTTTTTTTTATATTTCTCAGCTTTCACGAGGTTCTCGTCATGCGGGATGGTGACATCGATTATCGTTGTGCGCCGCGCTAACCGGTCTATCACCGATATCATCTATATACTACAACGTGACATGATCATTTTCGAGGTCAACTGGGTCGGGCACATACTTGTAATACGGTACCTCAGAATCCACTAGATTGTATTTCAAAGCAAGTTGCTGGTAAATAATGGTTTACCTGTGTAAATACTCGCCAATTAACGCAAAAGCCAAAAAAAAATCATTCCGATCGGTTGAGTACAATAGCGAACATACATAAATACATTGCAAGTTAATGAAAAGCTTGTATAATACCGACTGGCCGAAAAACGAAAAAAAAAACAAAAGGCAGTCGCGACTAAAAAGTAAAGTGTGTTACTTGGTACACAAACAAATGGAGCTCGAACACCACATAAGAGACAAACAAATCGTAAACGCGACTAAAATGAAGTCAGTGACGGATCCCAAGCGGAGTAGTGTTGTTTAAACAAGCACTTGTTTAGTGCTCCATCCTGATGAATTGTCACTCCTAAGTAAATAGTGATGGCTTGATGGTAAGGCTGGTGCTCCATGACATGCTATAAGATGTACTATTAATAACTTCTTCTGCCTCGTAGCTCTAGTGGTCGCTACTACTGGTCATGATCGCCGGGGTTTGATTATACCATATATATAAGTTAAGTCACCGAGAATCTCTTAGAGCTATTTAAAAAGATTAATATTATTGTTCGCGACGAAGCGTCATCAACCATACTAAATGGTTCATAGAAATTGAAGTTTGTATGTGTAGACATGTCTGCTTACCACGGCGCGCCACCTGATACTAAAATGAATTTTAGAGGCACGTTTATATTTATACTAAAATTTTACCTACATTTTTTGAGATAGTAGTATAATGTTTTTAGTGTTTGTCAGTATGTTATAGGGTTCAATAGTTCACCCTTAACAGAGTAAAATCATTAGAAAGCATACTGATAAGAGTTATCATAGTAAAAAACATAAATTTCTGTCATACGATACGTCTGTGCTCGACGACGGATTAGTTCCGAATGAACCGTGAGAGGGAACCACACGATATATATAGTTTTGGTGGTTTTCGAAAATATTATAGTAATTAAAATCATGTTTTTAAGGGCTTATCCTATGTACTGGACATGAAATCAGTACATAATGATGAAACTATGTGAAGACCACATAGTTTCTGCTATGTAAATAGGAATATTGACTTGATATCTCAAACACCAAATATATGGTTTTAGGTCATTTTAGGGTATATGGGGGACCTAGACCGAGACAGGAAGCCTATATACACCTCATAGTTAGCGTAGTCTTTTATATAAAGCCCATTTACTTGAGATATCAAGTCAGTATATAATAGAAAAACTGCTGTTTAACTGGTTTTGGCAATCACTTACGGTTTTAGGTGCCCTAAGTACCTAGAAACATATAGGTGTACTGGTAAAAGTACTACCATTGGAAAGCTTGCTAAAAGGGCTTCCAGGCGGTTTCTAGATGGGAAGAATCGCTTGGATAGTCAACGAGATAAGCAGTCGTGAAAAATGTAAACAACGTAAAACGTTGAAATTTGTAGACCCTTCAGGTGGAATAACTCCATGAAGGGAATAGATGTACTCATGGTATAAGTACTTTCGGATGGCTTGCTGGACTAGCTACCAAGCCATCACTTTGGAGCGAAAATCGCTCAAGTAGTTTAAGTACAATTCCGGAAAATAGGTTTCTGGAAATGTAATTTTAGTCAGTTTTTGGCATTCCCCGAGACTATACACCCCTGGGAATTCCGAAAATAAGGAATTTTTGGGGACCTCCCGATGGCCCGTTGAACGCACCATCGTGTCGTCCCAATCTTATTAGTGTTTTTATATCTAATTTCTCTGATAGCTGGGCGCAAAGAAAGTGACCGGCTATCAAATTTGTACATATCAAGGCACCTTATGTGCATATGACCTAGATAGACTTACATAAACACTAGAAATGTAAAGTGTGGTCTATTGGCTACCAGAATCCCCATAATAGGCGGTGATTGTCTGGTTAGCCTAAGTAGGAAGTCCTAAAGTCGGTGAAATGACTTAGGAATTTATAGATTCATTACATAAGGGATGATATCCCATAGAAGATTCCCGAAAATAAGCTTTTTCTAGACGTCAACAGACAGCCTGCTATTGGCACCAGCAGGTCAACCCAACCTATAGATATCCTTAGGCTAGGTTGAAAACTATTAAGGTTTTAACTGGGAAATAAAGGGAATTGTCCCTTTATTTCATGGAAATAGTCTAGGGAAGCTATCAATACCTGGAAATTAGGTATATTGATTAGATACATAGATAGGGGGCGTTACTGTGTTACAGTACGAAGGAATCCAGCTATTGATAGCACCATGGAAGGGGTGCGGTAACCCTATTTACCAAATATGTATAAGGGTTTTTTACATAAATAAAAATTATTTTCGGCGAGAATTTGCGGGGCTCAATAATGGCACGATGCGAGGGTATAAAGAACCCCCGGGCCCAAAATAGAATTTGTAGTCATCCAAAGCTAGTCGCTTGTACTTGTCTTAGTAAATAAGAAGTAATTCTTATATAGAATCAAGTCTCAGAAATTGTTGAGAGCCCTAGAATCGTGCCGTGTACTGAATAACTTAGTGTTTCATTTAATTCATCGACTTCAACCCTTATGAAGACATCCCTTTTCGATCCTGTCGAGCTGAACCTCGGAACCTGGACACCAGGAGTGCTGATCCAGAAGTAGGCAACCCGGAATCTGGAAATAACTCAAGTACAGCCAACACATCGTTGAATCGTTAGAGTCGATTTGCAACCCTACGTCACTGCTGCAGCTAGGCATCCAAGAACCTTTGTTTTCGTTGATGTGGATGGGGCGTTCAGCGGCAATGGCCAGAAGGTTTACGCCCTTCTTTTCTCGGGGCCAATGAACACGCTACGTCCTGCACATTTAATGGTCCTTGCGAGCCAGATTTTGGAGCCTGGCGTCCCGGCAAAATTCGACGACGGACACATTTAATGGTCCGTTCGAGCCGAATTTTGGAGCCTGGAGAGCCCCAGGACGTCGGGAACAGTAGATCCAGAAAAAACAACTGGGTGCCTGCATATTAAGTCGGCTACGTGCAACACAACGTTGACCCGTTCGAGCCGAAATTCGAAGTCTGGAGCGCCCCAGGACGTCAGGAAGAAACAGTGGTGGAATTAATTTTTCGAATTTTGGAGAAATTAATTTCACAAATAAACCAAAAATCGACGTGCACTGCAGGGAACAAGTCCTACGTGCCCTATTTGCCGCTGGATCCAAGAGGTAAAATTCTGGAGACAGTTATTGAAAATACCCTATTTTTTCAATAATTGTAAGAAAATAGAAGAAATTTTCTGTGAGCCGCAAAATGCTGTATGAAGACAGATGCGCATCCTTGAAGCCCCAAGAATAGTTCCTGAAGACTTATCGCTGAAAACTACCCTATGTTATCAGTGATTTGTTCTAGAACTGAACGCTTGTTTATTCAACCAAGAATACTCGTTCAGAAGATTGGATTACGTCTTTGACGCGGAAGAATAGTTCCTGAAGACTTATCGCTGAAAACTACCCTTATGTTTTTAGCGATTTGTTTAAAAAACGAGCGCCCGTCAGAAAAATACAAGACGTGCGTTTAGAAGGCTGATGTGCATCCTTGATGATTGAAGAATAATTCCTGAAGCCTTATGACTGAAAACAACCCCTATGTTTTCAGGAAAATTTTGAAGACTGAATTTTCGTCAGTGAATGGAAGAAACGTACTCTGAAGACTTAGATACGTTTCGGATGTACTGACTATGCGGTTCCTGAAGCACTATCACTGAAAATAACTTTGACGTTTCGGTGATTTATTTGAAGATTGAATTTTCTTCAATCAAGCAAGATACGTGCTCGGAAGATTGATGCACGGCTCTGATGCTTTGGACAAGCAGTTCATGAAGCATCACCACCGAAAAGTAACCTTGACTTTTCGGTGATTTAGAATTTGATTGAATTATAGTCAATCAAATAGAACATACACGTTTATGGGAAAAATAAACTTGTATAGCAAATGCCTGAAGTTTCCTGAAGACTTATCACTGACCGTAAGTTTTTAGTGATTTTTTATTTGAAGATTGAATTATAGTCAATCGAAGTGGAGGTTAACTTCTGGAGATCGTCGGTTTGAACGCTGAAGCCCGGAACTGGGACTTATCTTTGAAAACTAACTTCGAGTTTTCAAAAGAAAATATTTCAACAACAATGCCGATAACCAGATCCAAAGGCAAGACGCCGGAGGCATGGACCGTGGAGTTGGATCAGCCAGTTGGCATCAGACATGAGCTGCCGCCGTGTTCACCTTCCACAACCGAAGGGACCGAGCCGTCGGACGAGCAGCGCCATCTAGCGCCTCAAACTGAAAGCACTCCGACGCATCAACCAATAGAAACTGATCAAGCGGTTTCTACCAGAGTAACCAGATTAGAAGGAGCTTCAGACACAACATTGAAACCTTCTCAGAAAGAGAAGATTTCCGAAGAAGACAGACGTACAGCGATGCCGATGACTACCCGGGGTGACGCCCGTATCGAACATAGCCGTCCGCCGTCAACTAGAGTGACTCGGTCACGAAAAAACATAGACAAAGCTCGCGAAGACTTACTCAAAATTAAGTTGGAGCTTGCACAACTGGCACTTCAGAGAGCGGAGGAAGAGGGTTCCGAAGCTGAATACTTGGATGACAGAAACTCGAATGACGAGTACGTGCGTTCATGGCTAGAAGAGGCACCAGAACCTCAGCCTGAGAAGGAGGATAACGTCGTTGAAGGGGGAACCAGAAATTCTATGCATAGACCCCTGACTGCGGCCGCCACCAAATCGCAAATAGAAGGTCAGCATCCTAAGGAGAGAGAAGTGCGAAAGCCTCCAGTTGCAGCGTCAGCTGAGGGTACAGGAGGTCAGAGGGATAGTCTCCGTCCATTCTTGACGGAGTTGACGTCCGCTATAGCGTCGCTAGCCGACAGGAAAATAGAACAGCGGGACCAACCGAACCCCTCTGCGTCGAAATTCGTCATGACATTGCCGAATTTCAATGGTTCTCATACTGAATGGCTATCATTTCGGGCCATATATGAGACAACTCGAGCGTACTTTACGGACATCGAGAATACAGCGAGGCTGAGGAGAAGCTTACATGGACGTGCAATGGAAACCGTCAGCTCAGAACTCATCGGACATGCCAGGCCCGATGACATCATGAAGGAACTCGAGCTGCAGTTCGGCCGTCCAGACTCCATAGCGCAAGCTGAAACAGATAGATTACGCGGACTGCCGCGCTGCAGTGAGTCACCAAGAGACATCTGCGCGTTTGCAAGTCGCGTAAGAGCTGCTGTAGTCACGCTCCGCGCGTTAAAAAAGGGTCATTACCTTATGAACGCGGAGCTTATGCGATTGTTAACAGAGAAGTTACCCAATTCGCTACGAGCACAATGGTACCGATCATATTCGGAGAAGTACCAATCGGTGCCAGATATTTCATTGTTCAGTAATTTTATATCTGAACAGGCACACTTCTGTAGTCCATTCGCCCCACCCGAAGGCATCGCTTCGGCCGAGGCGAACACCAACAGACGCGTCACACAAAGGACGCATATAGCTACGGACCAACCGGTAGGAAAATGCCGTGTTTGCGACGTGGGACATCACTACGCCACTGGATGTGCACAATTCAGGGGCGTAGCTGTCGAGAAAAGATGGGAGCTAGCGAAAAAACACAATCTATGTTATCGCTGCCTTCAACATCGACGAGGCAACCACACTTGTAAGAGAAAACAGTGTGGCCAAGACGGGTGCAGAGATACGCACCATCGGCTTCTTCATAGGAAGAAGCAACAGCAGAGGGAAGCCAACAAGAAGCCCGATGTTCCTGAATCCCGCAAGGATCCTCAGGAAACGGTGGCCAGTTTCGGGTCACCATCGAGCCAGGCGTACCTCAAGATAGTGCCGGTCCGGGTAATCGGACCGGCGGGAGAGGTAGCAACATACGCTCTCCTAGACGATGGGTCCACCGTTTCGCTGATGGATGAAGACATCGCGAGGCAAGTCGGGGCAGAGGGCCCTGTGGACCCGCTCAAGATCGGTGCGATAGGCAACACCATGCTCACCACCCCATGCTCAAGAAGAGTCAAGGTGACGCTGGTTAGCCCGCAAGAGAGAAGGGTACAATTTAAAGCACGTACTATACCTAAACTCAGCTTGGCAAAACAAACAGTGAGCGATAGGGTTGTCGCACGCTGCAAGCATTTAACCGACTTGAGAAAAGAGTTGATGTACAACAATGGCGTGCCAAAAATACTCGTCGGCCAAGACAACTGGCATTTGTTATTGGCCAGCGAGATTCGCAGAGGTCCAAGACACCAACCAATTGCGTCACTTACAGCAATGGGTTGGACACTACATGGCGCGCACAGTAGTTTACTACGACAACAAGTACATCATGTCAATAGAATAACAACTGATGACAATTTGGATCATCAGTTGCGCGAACATTTCGCCATAGAATCGTTGTGCATAAACCCACAGCGACCCGCCTCTGACCCAGCAAGAAGGGCAGAGGACATTTTGAATCGATCAACTGTCCGATTAGAGAATGGACACATCGAAACCGCCATGCTTTGGCGTAATGAGCATGCTGAGATGCCAGATAGCTTTGAGACAGCTCTGAAGAGGCTCGTCTCAACAGAAAAGAAGCTGGACAAGAACCAGGAACTTCTAAGAAGATACTCAGACCAGATGGACTCGCTAATTGCGAAAGGGTACGCTGAAAGGGCACCCGCAATTAGCACGCCGGGCAAAACTTGGTACCTCCCACACTTCGATGTCTTCAACCCAATGAAGCCAGACAAACTTCGCATCGTACATGACGCTGCCGCCAAATCGAGAGGAATGTCACTGAATGACTTCCTGTTAACTGGGCCCGACCTATTACAGTCGCTGCCAGGCGTAATGATGCGGTTTCGCCGCCACTGCGTCGCAATAACCGGTGACATAGCGGAGATGTTCATGCAAGTGAAGGTGCGGAGCCAAGACCGAGACGCGCTTCGCTACCTGTGGAGGGGAAACCGCAGAGAAGGAGCGCCAGAAGAATATAGAATGACGTCCATCATTTTCGGCGCAGCCAGTTCGCCTTGCACAGCAATTTTTGCAAAGAACTGGAACGCAAACAAATATATAGAGAAGCACCCTGAAGCTGTGGATGCTATACTACGTAGTCATTATATGGATGACTACCTAGATAGTTATAGAACTATCGAGAAGGCGGCAGAAGTCGCTAGTATGGTGCGAAAAATACACCTACAGGCGAGGTTTGAACTCAAGAAATGGGTTTCAAATAGCTCGCAGCTCCTAGAAAAAATGGACCCATCGCATATACAAACTGAGATGGTATCCATTGGAGATATAGATACGTCGGAAAAGATACTCGGCCTCATATGGAGGCCAGGCGAAGACACGCTGGGTTTCAACCTCACACTCGCGCGTCTGCCTGAGGGTATCTTGGACCGAGAGGCGCCCACCAAGCGAGAGGCGCTCAGAATAGTAGCGTCGCTATACGACCCACTCGGACTCGCCTCGCCAGTAACCATCAAGGCGAAGCAAATATTGCAAGAAGCATGGAGGCGAGGCGTCGACTGGGATCAGAGGCTAGATGTTGACCTAGCATTACAATGGAAAATTTGGGTACAACATTTACGCCAACTAAAAAACGTTAGCGTACCAAGATGCTATCCTGGATATAGCGACGCTATAGAAATGCAGGTGCATGTGTTCACTGATGCAAGCGAGATGGCATATGCTACCGCTATATACTGGCGGGCCACGACCGTGGAAGGCAAGCACTTAATAAGCCTTGTTATGGCGAAAGCGCGGGTGGCCCCACTGAAACTGCTTTCGATACCGAGACTCGAACTTCAGGCCGCGGTATTGGGAACCCGCGTAGCCGCAGCAGTGATGAGTGAACACGACTGCAAGCCCACGTCAGTAACGTATTGGTCAGATAGCAAGACCGTACTGACCTGGATTAGAAGAGGAGCGAGAGTATACAAACCTTTCGTTGCTCACCGAATAGCTGCTATTGAAGACAATAGCAAAGTCGAAGATTGGCGATGGATACCCACCAAGATGAACATCGCTGATGCAGCAACCCGTGACGTGCCACTGCGGTTCAACTCGGACCACGAGTGGTACTGCGGGCCGAGTTTTTTGTCTCTTGGGCCCGAATTATGGCCCACAGAGAAACCTCCGACTACAAACGACACGGGAGAAGAAAAAACTTTCGTTGTCACAGAAGGGGACAAGAAGAGCTTCATAGAAGCCGTTCCAGAGCCAAGCAGATTCTCCAGATGGGAGCGACTGCTTCGTGCGACCGCCACAGTTCTGCGTTTTATATCTCTTTGCAAAAATAGAACAGAGATAACGTCCTATAAACGGACGAGAAAAAACGCTGAAAAGGACCCAGACTGGCGCAAGAAGCCCGCTGTACCTGCACAGAAGCAGAAGCAGGCATGCAGAGCACCAACCCAGGTCAACAGACAAATCATAGAAGCAGAATTTCTCCAAGAAGCTGAGAAAATACTTGTCCAGGTCGCACAACAACAATCGTTCGCTTCAGAGTTAGCGAATGTTGAAGAAATAAATAAAAATAGCTCGCTGCGACCTTTACAAATTCAGGTCGTCGACGGCGTGCTGCGACTAAGAAGTCGCATAGCAGCTACGCAAGAGGTAGCTGAAGAAGTGATGCGCCCGCCTATATTACATGGCGACCATCACATAACGCAGTTGTACATAGACTGGACACATCGCAGTCTACAACATAGTGGCACCGAACTCACAATTAATGAGGTACGGCAGCACTACTGGGTCGTGAAGATGCGACCAACAGCGAAGAAGGTGATAGCAAGATGCCTGCATTGCCGTATACGCAAGGCACAGCCACCAGTACCTGCGACCGGCGACCACCCGAAAACGCGCCTCGCTCACCATAAGAGGCCGTTTACATATACCGGGCTCGACTATTTCGGCCCGCTATCCGTCACCGTCGGTCGGCAGCATCAGAAGAGATACGTAGCACTATTTACGTGTCTCACATCAAGGGCGGTGCACCTTGAAATCGCCGCCAGCCTTAGCGCAGACTCCGCCATATTGGCGCTGCGCCGATTCGCCGCACGCAGAGGATGCCCAGCTGAGATACACTCAGACAATGGCACCAACATGCACGGCGCCGACAGAGAGCTGCGAGACGCCTTCAAAACAGAGGCAAGTCGTAGAGGCATCGTATGGCGCTTCATAACGCCATCAGCGCCATTCATGGGAGGCGCCTGGGAGCGCCTAGTTCGTTGTGTAAAAAACACACTATACAATGTACTTACAGAAAAACACCCCACCGAAGAGGTGTTGTCCACACTGATTTGTGAGGCAGAGTACATTGTAAATAGCCGACCATTGACACACGTGTCGGTAGATGGTGATGATGATGAATCCATCACACCGAATCACCTCTTGCTCGGTGGGTCAGCCAGACTACCTACACCTGGCACGTTCACCGAGCAAGATATAGACAGCAGGAAAATATGGCGACGATCACAGATCCTCGCTGATATGTTCTGGAGTCGCTGGGTCAGAGAGTACCTGCCGGAGCTCCAAAACCGGCGGGAGCCACATAGTAGTGGGCCCAGATTTAAAGTGGGTGACCCTGTCCTGATAGCCGACGGCCAGCTGCCCCGCAATACGTGGCCGCGAGGCCGCATTGTGGCCGTGTATCCAGGAATCGACGGAGAAATCCGGACCGCTGAGGTACGCACGCTTGGCGGTACCTTGAAGCGTCCGGTGAAGAAACTCGTCCCACTGCCCCAGTAACCAGAGATGCCGGAGCGGCGACCGTCCTCTCGGTGGGCCTGGCCGGCAGCCGAGAAATGCCGTCCGTCGCTCACCGAAGGAATGCAGCGCCGCGCCGACAACACTTCGAGTCGACACAGCGAGTCGACACAGCACTGCACGGCGGGAGATATGTTCGCGACGAAGCGTCATCAACCATACTAAATGGTTCATAGAAATTGAAGTTTGTATGTGTAGACATGTCTGCTTACCACGGCGCGCCACCTGATACTAAAATGAATTTTAGAGGCACGTTTATATTTATACTAAAATTTTACCTACATTTTTTGAGATAGTAGTATAATGTTTTTAGTGTTTGTCAGTATGTTATAGGGTTCAATAGTTCACCCTTAACAGAGTAAAATCATTAGAAAGCATACTGATAAGAGTTATCATAGTAAAAAACATAAATTTCTGTCATACGATACGTCTGTGCTCGACGACGGATTAGTTCCGAATGAACCGTGAGAGGGAACCACACGATATATATAGTTTTGGTGGTTTTCGAAAATATTATAGTAATTAAAATCATGTTTTTAAGGGCTTATCCTATGTACTGGACATGAAATCAGTACATAATGATGAAACTATGTGAAGACCACATAGTTTCTGCTATGTAAATAGGAATATTGACTTGATATCTCAAACACCAAATATATGGTTTTAGGTCATTTTAGGGTATATGGGGGACCTAGACCGAGACAGGAAGCCTATATACACCTCATAGTTAGCGTAGTCTTTTATATAAAGCCCATTTACTTGAGATATCAAGTCAGTATATAATAGAAAAACTGCTGTTTAACTGGTTTTGGCAATCACTTACGGTTTTAGGTGCCCTAAGTACCTAGAAACATATAGGTGTACTGGTAAAAGTACTACCATTGGAAAGCTTGCTAAAAGGGCTTCCAGGCGGTTTCTAGATGGGAAGAATCGCTTGGATAGTCAACGAGATAAGCAGTCGTGAAAAATGTAAACAACGTAAAACGTTGAAATTTGTAGACCCTTCAGGTGGAATAACTCCATGAAGGGAATAGATGTACTCATGGTATAAGTACTTTCGGATGGCTTGCTGGACTAGCTACCAAGCCATCACTTTGGAGCGAAAATCGCTCAAGTAGTTTAAGTACAATTCCGGAAAATAGGTTTCTGGAAATGTAATTTTAGTCAGTTTTTGGCATTCCCCGAGACTATACACCCCTGGGAATTCCGAAAATAAGGAATTTTTGGGGACCTCCCGATGGCCCGTTGAACGCACCATCGTGTCGTCCCAATCTTATTAGTGTTTTTATATCTAATTTCTCTGATAGCTGGGCGCAAAGAAAGTGACCGGCTATCAAATTTGTACATATCAAGGCACCTTATGTGCATATGACCTAGATAGACTTACATAAACACTAGAAATGTAAAGTGTGGTCTATTGGCTACCAGAATCCCCATAATAGGCGGTGATTGTCTGGTTAGCCTAAGTAGGAAGTCCTAAAGTCGGTGAAATGACTTAGGAATTTATAGATTCATTACATAAGGGATGATATCCCATAGAAGATTCCCGAAAATAAGCTTTTTCTAGACGTCAACAGACAGCCTGCTATTGGCACCAGCAGGTCAACCCAACCTATAGATATCCTTAGGCTAGGTTGAAAACTATTAAGGTTTTAACTGGGAAATAAAGGGAATTGTCCCTTTATTTCATGGAAATAGTCTAGGGAAGCTATCAATACCTGGAAATTAGGTATATTGATTAGATACATAGATAGGGGGCGTTACTGTGTTACAGTACGAAGGAATCCAGCTATTGATAGCACCATGGAAGGGGTGCGGTAACCCTATTTACCAAATATGTATAAGGGTTTTTTACATAAATAAAAATTATTTTCGGCGAGAATTTGCGGGGCTCAATAATGGCACGATGCGAGGGTATAAAGAACCCCCGGGCCCAAAATAGAATTTGTAGTCATCCAAAGCTAGTCGCTTGTACTTGTCTTAGTAAATAAGAAGTAATTCTTATATAGAATCAAGTCTCAGAAATTGTTGAGAGCCCTAGAATCGTGCCGTGTACTGAATAACTTAGTGTTTCATTTAATTCATCGACTTCAACCCTTATGAAGACATCCCTTTTCGATCCTGTCGAGCTGAACCTCGGAACCTGGACACCAGGAGTGCTGATCCAGAAGTAGGCAACCCGGAATCTGGAAATAACTCAAGTACAGCCAACACATCGTTGAATCGTTAGAGTCGATTTGCAACCCTACGTCACTGCTGCAGCTAGGCATCCAAGAACCTTTGTTTTCGTTGATGTGGATGGGGCGTTCAGCGGCAATGGCCAGAAGGTTTACGCCCTTCTTTTCTCGGGGCCAATGAACACGCTACGTCCTGCACAATTATGACAGTTTCTTGTCAATTCAAATAATATGTATGTAAGGAAAAATATACATCCCTTTAGTAAAGTTAATGATAGACACAATTGTAATACTAGAAATAAAGATAAGTTAGATCAACCATCTAATAGATTAGCTAAAATACACACATATTGCATGGGGTACTGTGTTAAATTCTATAACAAAATACCTTGTGATATTATGTTAAAAGTAAATGAAAGAAAATTTTAAACTTTTGTTAAAAGCACACTTTGTAAACAAGCATATTACAAGTTAGACGATTATATTCAAAATAAGAATGCTTGGAAACATGCTGTTATTGCTCGATAGGGCAATCTTCAGTGTAGACAAAATCAAACTGGCTAATTTATATTATATTCATAATTATAGTAATGCTTTATTTTATTTTTATTTATCGATAGGCTCGCGCTTGACCACCATCTCACCTGATGGTAAGCGATGATGTGGTCGATGATGGAGCACGCTTGCCTAGAAGTAAACTATTCACTCTTGACTTAAAGACCCCTAGGTTGTAGCTATCGGGAAACACAGACTCCGGCAGGGAATTCCACTCCTTAGCTGTACGCATAATAAAAGTATTCTCAAAACGTTTAGTGCGTACAGGTGGGATGTCCACCATGTACCGATGGCGCATCGCCGTACGTCTGGTAGTCCGATGATGAAACGGGCTGTGCGGAATTAGATCATGCAATTCCATCGCACACTCCCCAATCGATAAAAAACCGACAAGCTGGCAACTCGGCGACGATGTTCAAGGCTCTGGAGCTTTGACGTAACCAATGCCTCATCGCCGATGAGCCTCTTGGCCCGCTTTTTGATCGACTCCAGTGCATCAAGCTGGTACTTGGCAAAACCGTCCCAGAGATGAGAACAGTACTCCATGCATGATCGAACTTGCGCTTGATACAAGCTGAGCAGCTGTTCTGGCGTGAAGTAACTTCTCACCTTTGCAAGGATCCCCAGCTTCCTGGCAGCCAGCTGATCCTTTGCCTCAATGTATGGGCCAAAATTGAGAGTCGATGTCAACGTAACGCCAAGAAGCTCAAGATGGTCAGTTATTGGCACGGTCACACTTCGGAAAGTTAGAGCCGGGTAAAATTGACTCTTTTTAGCGGAAAAAAGACACGCCTGGGTTTTAGCAGCATTAAACCTGACAAGATTGCCATCGCCCCATTCGGAGACTGCCTGCAAGGACAGGTTCAAGCGCTCCACCATGGCCTCCCGGAGAGACTGGATCTGATGCCCGGTAGTACGAGGGTTTTTTGTTTAAGAAATTGACTTGCACACTGTTCTGTTGGTGCCGAATTAGGTAATTATATATACATATACCTATGTTTGCAATATTTGTAAGTATGTAAGAACCATGCTCCTATTAATGAAATGAATGAATTTACCTATTAGTACTTGTAATACTTTATCTCTATACGTAGTATAGTAGTATTTGTTTGGGTGCATCGTCCTCACGTATGGCTTTGGGAGTTTCTTGTCCATTCTTCTCCGTAGCAAGCTACTTTTCCGAATGGACGGTAGAATCGACTTTACTTTAAAATTTCTGACTTTCAAAAAAGCCGCTTAGTGGCCTTATTGAAATAAAGAAGTTTTGTTTTGTGTGATGCCCGGATCGTGCAAATTGTTATAAGGTTTGTCCACCTGAGATTTCTCAGTAGCTGCTGGGAGTTTGTGCCCAGTTGATGGTAATAGGTGACATGGACATTAAACATATCTGGCGAAATGTGGGTGTACCACAAGTGCACCTCAGCCCAACCATTCGGGAAATGAGGCGTGATGTTATGATAATAATATCAATAACTGTAACTGTAAACATCGATACATACAATAAGCTATTTTGTGCAATTGACATATTATTTGTTAGCAGACATAAAACTAACATAATCAAAATTTTGAAGGATTAACAGTAGCTTCTAATGTTTCTACATACCCTGAATACCATAACGTTTGCTAATCAGTTTGTCTTAGTGTAATTTTTTTTGTTCTTGACTTCGGGCCCCGTAGAGGGCGCCATGTTTAGTTTAATGTGCTTCGCATAGTCTTTAATCAGCGCACAAAGAAGACGCTTCCAACAACACCTCATTTGTCAAATTTGTAGTTTAGAAGTTATGAGGGAACAGATGAACAAATAACATACATACCCACCCACATACCGGTCAAAAACATAATCCTCCCTTTTGCTTCGCCGTAGACTGGTAATAAAATAAATTAAATAGCTTATAAACTGTTTTAATGGCACGTGGTAGTGAGTTCAAAGGCCACCGTTTGAAAGATTGCTTTTTTAACGGAATGTCAAGTAGTCTATGATGCCTCTTAGCAAAAGTTACACTAGTCTTTCTATCACTAAAATATAGCTTAGTGCGAGTATTTAACACACTCGATCGTGTTAACGTAAACTTTCTTTTGTGTCTTTTTTTTTTTTTTTTTTTTTATTATCTATAGGCTTGCGCTTGACCACTATCTCACCTGATGGTAAGCGATGATGTGGTCGACGATAAAGCACGCTTGCCTAGAAGAAACCTATTCACTCTTGACTTAAAGACCCCTAGATTGTAGCTATCGGGAAACACAGATTCCGGCAGGGAATTCCACTCTTTAGCTGTACGCATAATAAAAGTGTCCCCAAAACGTTTTGTGCGTATGGGTGGGATGTCCACCATGTACCGATGACGCATCGCCGTACGTCTGGTAGTCCGATGATGGAACGGGCTGGGCGGAATTAAATCATGTAATTCCATCGCACACTCCCCAAAATGTAACCGATAAAATACCGACAAACTGGCAACTCGGCGACGATGTTCAAGGCTTTGGAGCTTTGACTTGACCAGTGCCTCATTACCGATGAGTTTCTTGGCCCGCTTTTCGATCGACTCTAGTGCATCAAGCTGGTATTTGGCAGATCCATCCCAGAGTGTCAATTTGTTTAAACAAGAGGTTTCCAATTACTGGCACCAGAGCGCGCTTATGCAGATTCAAAACAAATTGACGTTTACTCACTTTGTGATAGTTCTTCTAGACATTATCTCCTACACAACATACAAACATAAACGATTTAATTTATTTCTTCATCATTCAAGAGTTCATTGCACAGTAGTATTGCATACAATTGGGGGACTTTTTTACAAGCTTTTTATTAACTATATAACCATTTTCAAGCACTTCCTGGCATCCGAGCTGTAAATTGGCATACTTATGTAACTTTGGTAATAAAGCAATAATAGTAAACATTATAATGCTGGTCTAAAATATTTATTTATTGTTAACTCAAACGACTCAACACAAATTACATTAATTAATATAGAAACATGAAAGAAAATAGTAAGCTCACGTGGAGCAGTGGACACCCTCGCACACTTTATCTCTGAGAGCACCAGAGAAGCATTCGTGTTTGGTTTGTGTACCTCACACCGGTGTCGCACGAGTCTATGTGGTCGTTGCCTCTGAGCTTGAGCCTGCAGAGTGACGTCACCGCCTTCAGCGATGCACACACGTCCGCTGTCAGGTGGTTCCTGGACAGATCCAACTTTCGCAGAGCGTGAGTCCGCAGAAACAGTCCGCTGTAAACGAAACCAAATTATAAGTAACTATAGCAGTGACGTAAAATGCGCTTGTGGCTACATAAAAACAGCCGCATGTGTCGATCTTCGAGCGATCAAGGTTAAGCAACGCTTGTCGAGGTCATTCCGTGGATGGGTGACCATACCGAGATTTCTTCGTGCCTCGCAAAGCATGTTAAGCCGTTGGACCCAGCTGCTAGTTGTAGATCTTTGACAATCGTTACTGGTAGTCAGAAGCCAGGATATCTGACACCAGTCTTGCCCAGGGTTATGAGATCAGAAATGTAATCGCTTCCTGTAAATACTGTTACACAGTTGCATCCGATTAGACTGGAAGCCGACCTCCATATAGTTGGGTAAGACAAGACATAAAGAAGATATGAAAACAGACGAGCGCTCACCCCGGCAGCTCCTTCAGAAAAATCCTGGACAAGTCAAGCACGCGGAGCTGCTCCGCATCGTCCAGCAGCCCCTGCGGCAGCATCATCAGCGCGAGGCTGGTCAGGTGCAGCTCCTTCAGGCGCCGCACGCCGCGCAGTGACGTGGCATGTAACGCGCGCAGCTGCGGCCCGTGCTGCACGTACAGCACCCGCAGCTCCGAGCAGTTGCTCACCCAGTGCGCCGGCAGCTCCTCGGCCGTCACGTTGCGCAAGTAGAGTGAGTCCAGCGCGCAAGCCGTCCAGGGAGCGGGCCTGCGCTCGGCCCAGCCGAACACTTGAAGGCTGCGCAGCTCCGGCGTGAGCACGCTGGGCACGCGCGCGGCTGGCATCTCCAGCCACAGCATTCGCAGCGCTCCGCCTAGCTCCACGCTCACATTGCCGGGGTCGCGCACCGTGACGTTGACAAGCGATGGCAGGCGCTCCAGAACGTCGCGCGGCACGTCGGCTCCAATGCGCGTGATTTCCAGCGCCTCCAGCGAGCGCGGCAAGTGACTCAGCTTGCCAGGCGGCAGACGCACTCCGTCCAAGAAAAGCGAGCGCAGGCGCGTGGGCGCGACCAGCGTGCGCGGCTCCAGCTCGACGTTGATCAACACGAGTGCGTGTACGTCACCCAGGTCGGCCAGGTGCGCGCCAGCCAGTCTGCCGGCGCCGCCCACCATGAGTTTGTCGGACACGGACACATTGAGCCGTCGCAGCACGTCACCTTACGAGCCGCGCGGCACCCCGCATTCCCTCAACACTGCCTTGTACACGAGTAACTGTGACTCGAAGTGCGGCATGGCTGGATTGTCAAGCGTGAGATCCCTGAACTCGACCTGCAGGTCCATACCTATTCAAATCAAAATACAGTTTATTCAACAGTTTTAATATTCATAGGTAATAAATATGTTACCGCAAAAACTACCATCGCCGCGAGAGAACCAACTGTTGATTACAGGTTTGGCCTTACCGTCCACTGTATAGGTATACTCGTTGAGGAACTCGCTGACTTCTCCGACGGAACAGCGTGGTGATGGGCAGCGCGGCGGCGCGGCGGCCGGCCCTGCCAGCCCTGCGCGCACTGCCAGCGCTAGTACTAGCGTCAGCAGCCAGAGCACCATCCCTGACACCATAACATGCACATATTACCTAAGTTACCTTTTAGGGTAGATAACAAATACGAAAATGTAAAAACTTGAATTGAGGCTCTAGGCAAGTGTCATTCGATGTCTGGAGGTGGTCCCATTGTCACCAATTAGAATCTGATGATGGGATCCCATAGACATCGAGGGAACTCCTCAAATATTATAGCCAGACGTATAGCGATTTTGGTAATGTCAACAACATGGCAAATATTTGCACTCAGAAATTATCAATTGGTGAAGTGGAACTGATGAAGAAGAACAAAGATGGGCTATGGAACGCCAGGATCTAGTGTCACAACTTAATATTGAAACACTATGCACCTTTTGTCGACATTTTATAAGTGCCCATGTAGGCCTATGTAAAATAAAAATATTTGATTTTGATTTTATGAAACAAAAAAAAAGCGTGTTAAAAATACAACCAACTTGATATAAAAATAATACAAAGTGAAAAATAACTTCAATTTCGGAAGTCGGTGTTCCTGTTTTTGTTTCTACGCTTTTTGACACCGACTTCCGAAATTGAAGTTATTTTTCACTTTACAGTGTTTTTATTTGGAAGTCGGTTATATTTTTTTGTAATAAAGTTATATTTTTCACTTTTAATTTGTGATACTTATACATCAAGTTCAATAGTAAGGTCCCATAATGCCTAAATTTATGATTGAATAGATTACCCGAATAACATAAATTTTGAACATAACCGGTGAAATAAGAGTGTACCAGAGTAAAAGTTCTGTTGTATATCTCCGGAGTTATTCATCAGATGTTGATCAAATTAAAGGCCTTACTTATTACCTTATTACCTTCCAAATATAAAAGAATCATCAAAATCGGTTCACCTAGTAAAAAGTTCTGAGGAAGTTCACAAATAAAAAAAATACAGTCGAATTGAGAACCTCCTCCTTATTGAAATCGGTTGAAAAAGAATTAAAGTCGGTCGGCAAATGACGGAGAAATCGGTGAACACAAATTTGACAAAAATCTTTCTTTTTAGGGTTCCGTATCCAAAGGGTAAAAACGGGACCCTATTACTGAGACTCCGCGATCCGTCTGTCTGTCTGTCTGTCCGTCTGTCACCAGGCTGTATCTCATAAACCGTGATAGCTATACAGTTGAAATTTTCACAGATGATGTATTTCTGTTGCCGCTACAACTAAAAATACTAAAAACAGAATAAAATAAATATTTAAGTAGGGCTCCCATACAAAAAACCCGCATTTCAGCAAAATGCTATAGTATATAGGTATATGGATTCTACCAGCGCGTGCATCGACCTCATTAATTTCGGCGCGTTTGATGGAAAAAAAATTGAAACACCATCATTAATTAAATTAAGAATATGCTTGGTCCTTGACATTGCCGCCAAAAGAATTAGATCAAAATGAGTAACAAACTCTGTAGATAATCCTGAACTGTATTTAATAAGAACATACCAATTTTTTAAATAAATTTAAAACAGTTTCTTGCTTTTTCTGCTACAACAATGTTTGCTATTTAAAAATATAACGTCATAAATTTGAACAGTCGAATTCTTTACACAATGCAGATAACTTAGGATAAATAGAAGCTCAAGATTTGACTTGGCTGGTTTTCACATACAAGTTATCTTATATTTGGCTGGTTCCGTATTTCAAAAGGTAAAAAAAAGAACCCTTATAAGATCACTCTCTCGTCCGTCAGTTCGTGTTTCACCACCGATTTTCTCAGGAATGGGTAGACCTCGCACGTTGAAATTTATACCAGATACTGAGGAGGGAGTCACTATTAGGTGTATAAAATCAACACGATAAAAATATATGGACAAATTTAGATTTTCGCGAAAACTTATAAGTACCAAAACTTACCTTAATTTTCAACATTTTTATTTTTCGGTATTTCCTCTTTACTTGTGCTGTAAGACCTTCCTTTTAACCAAAATTGTCAATTCTAGGTAAATCTGAAGTACCCTATAGGTTTTGGGTCGAAAACCTATATGGTAATTCCCGTGGACCTAGAATCACGAAATTTGGCAAAAAGTAAGGTCTTACAGCACAATTTTTTACATTGTAAAGTCAACATATGTGACTCTATCTATCCTCATACATGGTGTCTGCTTCGTCGTCGAGATGTGCCGAAGTCTGGGCGTAGACCTGTACGACTTTCAGCGAATATCTTGAGGATATTCTGAATATATGGTACGCCAACCTGGTCGACACACTCTTCACCAAGTTATTCGCGAGGGACTTATGGATGATAAGCCCGACACCACCCTGGGACTGCCGGTCACCCTCGGGAATAGAGCAGGTTACCAGATTTGAGTTTATCGAGTCCTCCCCCTCTGTTGGGACTTTAGATAGCCCTACAATACTCCATAGTAACCTGCTCAATTCTTCCTCTGCATCGGTGATCTTCTCGTCGGTCCTGAGTGAACGCGTGTTGTAATAGGTTACCAGGGCCAGTCGTCAGTTTTATTTGGATAGCTGGCTCTCGTTCGGGGATTCTAAGCACCCCTTACCATGCCGTAACCTCGACCACTACCGTAGCCGAGGGTAGACAGGGGTTTGGTAGGGGCAGGTGGGTTAGGTTTTTTAGTAATTGATAAAAACTAACGATTTTAAGACGTTAATATCTCAAGACAAATGACTAGTGTGTGTTGCCAGTGATCACCTATGGGACCGAGACGTGGTCGCTCACAATGGGCCTTATCAGAAAGCTTAAAGTCACCCAAAGAGCAATGGAGAGGGCTATGCTCAGCGTTTCCTTGCTTGATCATGTCAGAAATGAGGATATCCGCAGGAGAACCAAAGTTACCGACATAGCCCGAAGAATTGTGGCAGTGGGCAGGGCAAATTGCTCGCAGAACGGATGGCGCTGGATGCGAGACGCTCGGGATCGGTCAATGTGGTGACGCCTGGGGGCGGCCTATGTCCAGCAGTGGACGTCTTTCAGCTGAAATGATGATGATCATGATGAATATCTCAATAATCGTTTGAGCTATATTTATGAAATTTTGGGTTCTAGTTAATCTAAGGCGTTTTAATAAATAAACCAAATTGCATGTGTTTATGTTAAGTTAATTTTGAGTTATTATGGGCACAAAAGTAGCTCCAAATGGTTCATGTAAGTTCCTATTCTTTTTTTTACTGGTAGGCTCGCATTTGATCACTATCACTACCTCGCCTTTGCTTGAACTTGGCTTTACACTTGCCACGTGTCTAGATGAAATTGCCGAAACGCGAATTTCTCGTGCGCCTCGGTCAATTAACTGCCTAATATTATAAATGTACCTAATACATCGAAAAGATGGCGGCTGGTCGCTGAACTTTCTGCATGAACGCGGCAATATAAAAAAGAAATGCACTGCGCGTGAAATATACTGCATTCCCTAACATTTCCTAACTCAATCATTTGTGAGCTGACACCACAAATGATTGGGTTAGGAAACTGTTTTCGAGTAACACTTATTTCTGAATAAAATATTTAAGGTTGACTATTTTTCAAACATTATATTGAACTAAATATATGCCACACTTTGGCCTTAAAATAGGTTTTGATACTGTCTTTTACTCCAAATACTCAATTCGAGAATCGGCACTAATTGTTGAAATTAATTTTATTTTGATCAGTGTGGTTATCGACCTATGACATAAATTACACCAGTCTTTGTCGATTGCCGTAAATGTTAATTGAGTTCATCAATAAGAACAACTCAGCACCTCCACCAAGGCCAAACAATGTTCGATTGTTTTGCCTTCATAGCAAATTAAACAAAATTAATTAGAATATAAATCAAGGGGCATATCGCGAAGTTGGCATTTGTTACCCCTTTCATGTTCACGCAAATTAATCAATTACGTGTTGTCACGACAATTTATTATAACGAAAATTCTAGGTACAGGGTGGAGTTTTGAGACGGGGCGGTAAGCGGTCTTCCTGATGGATTTATATTACATCGATAAGCAATTTGTACTAAGCGAATTGTAAGTACATTCACATGGACGCCATTCGACCGATTCGCAGTTTTTTTTTTTAACCGACTTCAAAAAGGAAGCGGTTCTCAATTCAACTGTATTTTTTATGTATTTTTTACTTCAGATCTTTTTACTATGTGAACCAATTTTGATGTTTTTTATTTATTTGAAAGCTGATGCTTCTTTTTTGGTTAAGATCTGACGAGTAGTTTTTAAGTTATCCTTAATAATGCGTATTTTTATGGTAATCTATGGAACCAAAACTAAAAAAAGAGAAAATAAAAAACTTTTAACAAAAAAAAAATACCGATTTCCAAAACAAAACACTACAAAGCGAAAAAGTTAATGTGTAAAAAATGTAGATACCAAAGACATCGACTGCCGAAAAGAAAGTTATTTGTCGCTTTGTAGTGTTTTGTTTTGGAAGAAGGTTTAATTTTATTGTTAAAAAGTTTTTTAAGAAAATACTTGCGCGATATCGGTTAGTGACGCAATTTGAATTGCATCGTGCCATCACGAAGGTTGCAGCTACAAGAAAACGCCCTCAGGAGACTGTCCTTAAATTTTTGAGTAATTGCTCACTGCATTCACACAGATTCCGAAAAAAATACAGTCAACTTTAAAAAAAAGTGTGGCCGTCCCGTCAAACCTGGCGATACATGTGTTGGCAGACGCGATGAGCGTCGGAATGTCGTAAAGCAAGGTGAAACGTGTAGCTCGAGACTGCTCGTGTTAGAGGACTACAACGAGGATGCTTTCTGCACAAAGGATTTTAGTCAAGCAAGTTCAGATTTGAGTTCTAGAAAAGCTACAAATCGTAAAAAAAGATTCCAAACATTTTGTAAGAGATTAATGTAGATAATCAACAATCCACCCTGTATTTGAACTGTATTCCCACACGAAGAATCCCGCAGCCCCAGTGTTTCACGTAGCAAGCGCTTAATTAATAATTCGAACAGTTTCTCCAGAGTGAAAATAAAGTGATTCTGTTATCGTATTCGCAAACATTTGACTTCGCAATCCGACGCAGAGTTGGAAGCCCGAATGTTTAGGGTGCGTACCCAACCAAGATGTTCGAGGTAGCGAGGCGGTGCGCGAGGAAAATATCCACCAACGGGATCACCTTCGTTTTCGTAGCCCAGGCCGCTAAGCCTGGGCTACGAAAACGAAGGTGATCAGTTCTGGTGGATAGATAAGATGAGATATGTTTATTTTGACATGTGTTATTTTTTAAATTATTTTTTATAATAATTAGAAACGAACTAGCAGAGCTATCCCTCCTTCCTTCCTGCACCATTCCAAATTTATTTGGGGCCTTCTTGTGCCTCTATGCCAGGATGGTCAATCTTGGGTTGTCGAATGGTGGTAAATTTTGCTCCCTCAGGTCTCTCTCGGCAGTGTTCTACCAAGAGGCTGGTGGTCTTGCCCCTCGTTGTTTGCTTGGTGTTGATTTTACGGAGTAGCTTTCTTATCGTCTCATGATGAAACCGTACCATCTAAGTCTGCTCTCTCTGATTTTATCTATAGGTAATTGGCGCTACTTGGTTTTTTGCTAACAGAACTATGTATTTTATAAAAAAAAACGCGAGAGATGCATGCAAGAGAACAGTGCGAGGGATTACATAAAACGGTGCAGGGAACTGGAGCTGCACATCTTCGCACCACCTAGCTACATACAGACTCACAGTTTCGCTACACATCCGCGCACCGCCTCGCTACCTCGCATAGCCTTCGTGGAAACAGTCACACAATATCTTCACAACTTCGCTATGCATCCTCTTTCAGCCTTGCTACATGGCGCATCTTTGCTGGAAAAGCACCCTTACAGTGAGCGACTTTGGAGTTAATTCTTTGAACGATAATAGGTGTTCTAATTCGAATTAAATGGGCGCGTAGATGGCCTGAGAATGAATGGGCCTCTCCCATACATTCTCAGGCCATCTACGCGCCCGTATCTTTGACGCTTTTAAATGGATTTGTATGTAAGCCGTTGGAAAAGGAATTTATTTGCGCCTGGCATGTCATTACCGTTACGAAAATAATAATCGATGAATAACTAAAGTACAAACAGGGAAATTATGCATCACAACCACAAAAACTGGCCAAGTGCGAGTCGGACTCGCGCACGAAGGGCTCCGTACCATTATCGCAAAAAAGGCAAAAAATTCACGTTTGTTGTATGGGAGCCCCCCTAAAATATAAATTTTATTCTGTTTTTAGTATTTTTTGTTATAGCGGCAATAGAAATACATCATCTGTGAAATTTTCAATTGTCTAGCTATCACGATTCATGAGATACAGCCTGGTGACAGACGGACAGACAGACAGACGGATCGTGAAGTCTTAGTAATAGGGTCCCGTTTTTACCCTTTCGGTACGGAACCCTAAAAAGGGTCATCGCTCAGCATAATGCTGGGACTCGAGTGTGAGACAGAGCCACAGCGTTGGATTTCAGCAATACCCAGTGCCGACTGGATGACGTCGAAACGAACCAGCTAAAAAAAAAAAATACAATTGACAGAGCCATTAATGTTGCATAAAATGTGTCCATTAAACGTAAATTTTTAATGGTTAACAACCGAACAGTTTAACTCCGATCTATGACATTGTTTGTTTGCGAATTCAAAGCAAATATTCCATGTAAATAGTGTGCCTTCAATTACATGAACGGCGATATGTATTTGACCATGTTCCTACATTACAATTTAGCCGCTCAATAATATATTTTGCGTTTCGTAATTCCGTACAGTCCACAATTTGAGTTGTTGGCAAATAATTAGCATTTTAATTGTCCCGCGGCAAACAACGCGCGAACGCGAGCCGAGGGCACCACGCTTATTAATAGGGTTCTTCTAAAATGCTGATTCCATCCTTTATGTGCTTTCGTGTTTTGTGATATCAGGCCTGCTCCATATTTTAAATTATAAACTGTATTTATAATTGTAGGCTACACTTGTGTGGAATTTACTTGACAACGTGATGCTGTAAGGTTGCCGCGAAAAGTAAAGAAAATGTTTTTTTTCTTTGACGTCGTTATTATTTTGTTTTACTTTTTTACAAAAAAATACAACCGAATTCCAAATAAAAACACTACAAAAAAAATAACTTTCACTTTATTTAAGTTTTTATTTTTCTACACTTGTGTGGAATTTACTTGACAACGTGATGCTGATTTATTTAAGAAACTAAATTATGGCTTCCCAAAATGCTACTAGAAGGTCTCCCACTGGGGGACCCATGATCTGGTTTAAGGCTACGGATATCCGATAAATGCATGACGCACAGGGTCGGTCGATGTTGTGATATATGGGGAAGGCCTATGTTCAGTAGTGGACAGTTTTCGGCTGAAATGATGATGATGATGAAAATGCTAGTAAGTCTAAACAAGCTGTTAAAATAACACCAAGGGCATCACTGTCTACCTAATTAGCTGTATTAAAAATAAAGCCTCGGCTACGACCTTTCTGTTCACAGCGAAAAGAGTACAAGAAATAAGAGCATAAAAATAAAAGCCGGGCAAGTGCGAGTCTGACTCGCGCACAGAGGGTACCGTATAAACAGCTACATTCGCCACAATAAATAGGATACATTACTAACATTCATAAAACATTTAAGCACCGAACATTGCTCTAACGAAGGGATCAAATTAACTTTGCCGTTCGATAACTGTTGTCCCCATACATCAATACACATTTTTTTTTACTGTTTGGCGAGAACTATACTAAGAGTATCTGAGCTAAACAACGGTGTACATCAGAATCGCGGGTGTACTTTTCAGATTTGCCTAAATTTATTGCAGTTATTTGGTACCTTCTGTGTACCTTTACGTACCTCTCCTGAAAATCTGTGTACCTACACACGTACAAAGATATTTTAAAAATTAGGTACACCCGCCATCCTGATGTCAGAACCGCGGGTGTACTGCTAACCAGTATATGTAGCTAAGTGTACTGTACAAGTAAATTTGGTACCTCTTGTGTACCTGCAGAAACACGTATTTATTTAACAAAATACTGTAAGGTTGCCGCGAAAAGTAAACAAAATGTTTTTTTTCTTTGACGTCGTTATTATTTTGTTTTACTTTTTTACAAAAAAATACAACCGACTTCCAAATAAAAACACTACAAAAAATAATAACTTTCACTTTATTTAAGTTTTTATTTTTCACTTTTTAGTGGTACATAATGGACAAATTCTATAGTAAGGTACCTATAATGCCCACAGTGATGGCAGACTAGATTACCCGAATAAAATGTAACTTGAACATATCCAGTGGAATGAGAGTGTACCAGGGTGAACTGTATACATCTGCGTACCCGTTTAGAGCATACTGGCGTGATGGTGTGTTATGAAATGGTGTACACAATAAACAGACATCCGATTGCAGCAATCCCTAGGGATTTGGCGTTCAGATTTATTGAAGAGTTCTGAGTTCTGTTGTATATTTCCGAAGTTCTTTATCAGATCTTTACCAAATTTAAATGGAACCATTTCGAAATAAACTTCTTTCGAACAAAAAAAGAAATTTGCAAATCGTTTATATAGACGGAATTATGCCCGAACATAAACTAAAAATATAAACATCCGAATTGAGATCCTTCTCCTTTTTGGGAAGTCGGTTAAAAATAACAATCTTCAGTATTAATAACAAGTTAAATATAAAAAAAAACTATTAGAAAAACAAACAATATTTTAGAATTGAATATTACAAGCGTCTTTATACCCAAACTACCAGGAAGCCAGAATCATGACGAAGTCTTAATATTTGCGGGGCTGGAATCATTACTGGTAAAGACTAACTCAAGTACTAGGAGATTATAATCATGAGGAAGTATTATAAAATAATAACAACGTCAAAGAAAGAAATTCGATATTTTTATTTTTCGCAGCAACCTTACAGTATTTTGTTTAATTAATACGTGTTTCTGCAGGTACACAAGAGGTACCAAATTTACTTGTACAGTACACTTAGCTACATATACTGGTTAGCAGTACACCCGCGGTTCTGACATCAGGATGGCAGGTGTACCTAATTTTTAAAATATAATTTTACGTGTGTAGGTACACAGATTTTCAGGAGACGTACGTAAAGGTACACAGAAGGTACCAAATAACTGCAATAAATTTAGGCAAATCTGAAAAGTACACCCGCGATTCTGATGTACACAAACAACGGATGGACGGACGGACGGACAGACGGACATGGCGAAACTATAATGGTTCCTTGATGATTACGGAACCCTAAAAAGGGTAGATAAGCAAAACAATAGGAGATTGCTTTACAAAAAATATATGTATCCTTTTCTCATAAACCTTTTGTGTTCAAACAAATCATACTAAACAAATATTTTAAACAAACGATTTAATATCGAACAAAATAAAGATAGAATAACGATATCGTATGTTTGTTCCGCTGATTTGAAACTGGGAAAAATCTAATTTCCTACGGGATATGAGGAGGTTCTTCGAATCCCTTATGTTGGACAATGAGAGTTATGTCTGTTTGTTTCTATACTAATCTCTAAGTATGATATTGGCTTTATAAATAATCTATTTCAGGTTGGTAGAAACATACAGTGCGACATAAAAGAGTAGAAATTAAATGAGGGCGCCACCATCGCTCAGATAGCAACCCAGTTAGTACGACCCAGCTGATCTTGATACTTGAATAGTATTATTTATTGGGTAGAGTAAATATATTAAATAAGTATGTTTATTAAATATTTAATATTTAGCAGTAATAAAACAACAATTTCACAAAAAATAAGTATTTTAATAATCAATTGCTTTCAATATAAACTCAGATAAAAACTAAAATTAATAAAATAAACTAATCAAATAAAGAATTTCCCACCGTATTCAAAGCCGTATTGCACGATTCTGCGCACTATGCTTACAGAAATACCTAAAACAAGCAAATAAAAGAATCACTGTCAATCCGACGAAAGAAGTTCCGCGGTAAATAAACGTGAATATATTTTAAAATTGTTTCTTTCCATTTAGTCGATTGCATCAACAAATATGGTATAGCAAAAAAAAATTCGTTGCCGCAATAAATTACTTAATTGTTTTGCCTAACTATCAAAGTTATTAAGTCGTGCTATAACTACAGCGGTATTTGTTTATCTTAGCATAACCTCAAAAATGGTAGACAAATAATTTGTAAATGTTATGTGGTTCGAAAATTTAGCTCCCTGAATGTTTTAATCGTTTATAATTAACGTTTAGTGTAACTTTCAATAGTTACTTACCAGTAAAATCTGCTGTACGGATGGTTGGATGGAAGCTTCCCAGCTTGGAATTCGGCTATACACCGCAACCGCAAACTTTGTAAACTATATCACGGGCACCTCTACGAATTACCTTATTCATGATTTGCCACTGTTTTTCTGTCCACACTCAGAAATATCACAAAAAAAAACAAAATTCTTACGAAAATCTAAACCGATCGAGAACAATTGACAGGTCATGTACTCATTTTAAGATGATGTTGATGTTGATAGATGTTGCCAGAAAATGAAAACTTTTAGTTCCCAAATATTTAATTTCTACTCTTTTATGTCGCACTGTATGTACGAACTCAATTTTAGGCGCTCCTTGCGTCTATGCCTCAATGGTGGGGGTCGTGTCAACATCATGGTTTTCAAACTTTCTCCGTGGTTATATTATATTTCTCCAGTTACTCCTTCTTGAAGCAACATGCACGACGGTGTAGGCTCATTTAGTGTCATCTCTCTCTCTCACTATGAGTAACGTTTTTTGAGTCGCGTTACTTACGCCTCATTTGTTTTCATACAAAAGTCCTTTTTGCACCACTCGGCGGCGGCGACGCAAAATTAGTAAAATAGTAATAGTAATAGTAATTATTTATTGACATAATGAATACAATTTTAGATTATAGGATTCCCTAGCACCAGCGCTAGTAAAACTGTGTTGCAGGTGCTAGTGTCTTCCCCGTAATAAAGTGACAGTAATCTTACATCAGACAGAATAGATAAAAATAATAGAAAAGTTAACAAACGTGCTGAAGTGTGTGTATATGTGTGTGTTTGTGTATGTTTGGGTGTGTATATGTGTATATTTGTGTATGTGTGTGTGCATGTGCTATGCAGGATTGGTTATGTTTTTATAAGGTTTTCTACATCAGTATAGTCCATTGACTTTAGCCAGGCATACAGAATTATTTTAAATTTATTGTTACTCAATTTGATTACCTTCTGGACTTTGGTTAATTTATTGTAGGTATGCGGAGCAAGATAAGCATAGTGTCTTCTAGCAAATGTTGTTCTAGTATGAGGAACAGGGCATCTTTCCACGCGCTTTTCTGATATTGGCAGGTTAGGAACAACTTGTTTGTGGTATCTTCGTAGTACTTCGTAGGTGAATATCTTTCTCACAGACAATACTCCAGCCAGTTCATAGACTGAGGATGTGGGATGTCGATACGGTAGGTATAAAAGTACTTTCAGCACCATACGCTGTGCCCGCTCTACTCCAATCATATGAGTTTTTGCGGCACCTCCCCAAGCGCAAATGCAGTATCTGATAATGCATTCGCACAAAGCTCGGTAAGTTTGTACAAGTAGAGTTCTATTTGCAACTGTGCGCAAGTTTTTGAAGATATATACTAGTTTTCTGATTCTAGCTATTGTCAACGTGAGATGCATAGTCCAGGTAAGTTGGTAATCCAGCGTGACACCCAAATACTTAATAGAGGCGACACGTAAAAGCGTCGAACAATCACATCCGGTTCGAGTATATCTTCTGTTGGACAGGAGACTGTTTTCCAGCCAGGAAGTCACTTTTGCTAAGCCTGTCTCAGCCAGTTCAAATACTCTGTTCCAGGTTTGAGCATGGAAGATCAGCACCGTGTCATCAGCGAACATTAGGAGATCCAAGTATGACAGGGTAGCAGCTATCATGCATAGATTATTAATGTAAATGAGGAATAATGTGCGTCCTAGCGTGCTACCCTGGGAAACGCCGTATTTGCATGTTGAGTCAGAGCTTTCATAGCCGGCAACTCTAACTCGTTGAGATCTATCAGTTAAATAATCTTTAAACCAGTTCAGAGCCACCCCTCTTATACCAACGCCCTCCAAGCGTGTTAATAGTATGTTAACCGATACGGTATCAAACGCCTTTTAGAGGTCTAAAAAGACCCCCAAACACTTGTTCCCCCCATCCAGATAAGATACCAGAGTTGAAGTCAGTGCCAAAACTGCATCCTCGGTTGATTTTCTTTCTCTAAACCCGAATTGAAAGTCACTAAGCAGCTTGTTCTTCTCTAGATATTTCATAACTCTCTTGTTAACGATTTTTTCTAGAATCTTTGATAACGTTGATAGAAGAGAGATAGGGCGATAGTTACTATGCTCATTCTTGTTCCCAGATTTAAATATAGGACAAACAACAGCTTTTTTAAATATAGACGGAAATATGCCAGTTGCTAGACTAAGGTTGCACATGTATGTGATGGGCGGTGTAAGAGAATCAATGTTCTGTTTCAAAATTTCCATAGTAATTTTATCCCACCCAGGTGCACTATGTGATCTTAGTCCTAGGATAATGCCCCTCACCTCGTAAGGATCCGTAGGCATGAGGGACATTGAATTTGTCGGTGAGGTACCCCTAGCAGCTTCACGTGATAAATCCTGCTCAGTTTTTTGTAGCTTAATCAGTAGTTCATTTGCCAATGCTTCTCCAACTCCAGTAAAATAGTTATTAACTTTATCCAGAGACTCAGTTGGTGTATTGTCAACATCCAATAAATCCATAACGGGTTCTTTATTTTTCTTCATGTCACAAACTTCGTTTATGACTTCCCAGGTTTATTTAATGTTTCCTTTGTTTTTGTTTAGCCTTTCTTCATAATATTGTTTTTTTAATTTTTTGATTATAAAATTGCACATATTTCTGTACTTTTTATATTTATTTTGAAGAAGTAAATTGTCCAATGTCTTCACTGCGACTTTGTGTAACCTATCCCTTTTTTATGCATTTATTTATTCCTTTTGTAATCCACGGTTTTAGGGGCCTATATCTATTAGATTTTCTTACGGTACTGGTATTATTCGTAATGATGTTTAAAAGTCTTGACGTTATTATTTCCGATGCAATATTAGTAGGTATCGATAACTTTATATAGACTGTCCCAGGACTCATAATTTAGTGTGTTATTTATCATACTGTAATCGATCATTACTTTATTGTGCATTTCAACCTTTTTTTGTATTTTAGAGTTGTTGATATATAAAAGTATCGGAGAGTGGTCTGTTATAGGCTGCTCAAAAACTGCTGTTTTCCAAATATACGCAAAATGTTTCCAAAGAATCTTAGGCGCCTCAAAACTCACAAAAATATTTTCGTTGGCAACACACGAAAAAGTTTTTAGCTATCTACGGAAAAAAAGTACGTGTTTATACAATAATTTTTGAAATCATATTTGGAACATTACGTTGTGAGTGTAGATAATAGTACATTATTGCAAAGGCCGGGAAATAGACAATTGCAGGTCGAGTATGAGTTTGAAGGCCGAGCCGTAGGCGAGGACTTCACTAATACGAGACAGACAATTGCCATTTCTGCCGAGGCATATATAATGCTTTTCTCAAAAGAATACAGGGCAATAAAAAAATAGTTAAATTTCCTTAATTTTTAAAGTTAATGCCGTTTTTAACATGAACTGTACAAATCGGCATGGAATAAATTGCCCATAATGTAGATGGCTTTTTAGTTTTAGAAATCTCATTAAAATACGCCAAAAATACTGTTTCGGAGAAAATTTTCATTTTTTTATCGTTTTTCCAAATCATAAAATGTTCATATAGGTACCTACTTTCTTGTATTTTTCTTTTGACTTCGCTGGAAGCAGGTTTTCCATTGCCAATTTGGCTTCTCATCTTAAATCTGATGGACCGTGAACCGTTGGAACTGATTTTAATTATTAAATTTATATTTATTAAATATTTAAATAGCAAATCAAGACGTATTTTCAGTTTTGCCGCACATTTTTCTATTGCTTTCTATCTGTGCCGAAAGGCAAACGCATTTATGGCTATACAGCCACGTGAACGCAATTTGTACTAAGCAAAGAGACTTACTTTGGTATGCCAAGAATGATAAAAGAGATCCAATCAAAGAGTATCTAATAACCCAAGCACGCAGTTACATACAACTTTGCTGGAGCGTTGAAATGTTCCAAATTCAAAAAACGCTCCAGCAATGGATTTGATTTTCATTGTCCGTAAATTTGGTACTTCGCGTGTTCTTTTTTCTAAAATAATGACAATATTTCCATGCATGTTTGTGAAAAAATATTTTTCGTACCACTTGCTCAAAAAAGTGACATTCTATGCCACATAAAGCGACGAACGTAACAATAGTCATTTTTAATCTGTTAAAAACAGGGAAAGAAAATTGTGATTTAAATTTGGAATACTTACCGAAATTTATACTGAACTACATCTGTGTTTACACCATTGAGTTTGTTTATAAAGCATTATACATCTTTTTGAAAAAGGAATACGCATTTATTATCCAGTTATGATTATTAACTAAAATTACGAAAACCGACGAGGCCGTATGAGCTTGATGCCTTTGCTTTTCCGACAAAAAAATATTAGTCTAGGAATTTGCCGCGTTTTTGTTTTCTTCAAATACATAAACGTTAAGTTTATTTTAATTTATTTTTATTTTTAATTGTCATTATTTTTAATAAATGCTTATCGCATATTATTATTGTGTTAATGTTTCGCAAATGGTACGAAAAGTAGAGTATTTTCCTCGGTGATAAAGTTGTCTTAGTCTTGGGTGAACTTAAATCCCTCGCTACACTCAGGACTCGTCTTAAATCCCTCGCTTCGCTCGTGATTTAAATTTTTGACACACTCGCTACGCTCAGGAGTAAACCTCGAGTCCTTCGTTACGCTCGCGAAAAAAATCGTCACCCGCGACAGAAGACACTGCTTTATCCTTAATAATCTACTATTATTTGGTGCCCCCTTTTTTTAGGGTTTCCACTAGATGGCGCTAATGTCGCAAACTGTCACAGAATAAAGATAAGCACAAAAGAGCAATAGAAAAACTATCTTTTATCAGCATTTAAAACGATTAAATTATTTATTCAAATGTAAGGCGTATTAAAGCGCAATTAAATATGAAGAACAACTTTCTCGCATCAACATTTATATATCATGTTATTTATTACCCTCTACATAACCTCTTTCAAGTCCCACGTTGTTTTACAAACCAATAATAGTTTTATTATACCGAGTGACATTTCGCTCGCCATTGAGGTCTGTTCCTTTGTCGTTGGGCATACTAAATTTGACATAGAGTAGTTTATAGAGAAGACCTATACTCCATTTGGAAAACCATTACAAATTTGTTCGATCTCTTTTTACAGACCATTCATCCAACTTTGACTTGTATAGGGTTGGTGACTTATCAAATGGCAGCTGTAGTAAATAGATGGTATTGGTCACAGGTTTATGCTTTTTATGACATCCTTGTCTTTGCGAAATAGAACTCAAAATCGGTTGAAGGGACTGTAAAAAGGGATTGGTTTTTTTATTTCTAATGTTATGTAATATGAAGTATATAAATAAGTATACATTTTATTACTTTATTTTTCGTCAAACTTTATTGCTTTGGCTTCCAGGAGTTGCAGTGTTTGCAGCGGCGGGCAAGATAAAAACATACTTAGGTCTGTGGTATTTTTAATTCAAATTTTGTGAATAATAGAAGTTCCTATAATTAAAACACTAAGCGCTCATGCCCATGAGACGGTTTTTCGCCGGAGCTAAGCCCGGCGTCAAACCGGGTCTACGTCTAGTCGTCAGTATAATGTATGGGACACTATGAAGCCATGCACACGACGCCGGCGATAGCGCCGGCTCAGCACAACCGGGCACGGTGCTCGCCGGGTCTACGCCCGGTGCGTAGTAAAGTATGGCAGTGTATGAGCGCATGTACACGAGACTGGACCTACGCCCGGCGCGTGCCGACTACCTACGCGAAACGCAATATTATGTGAATAATATAAAGCAATATTATGGAGATCAACTACGAATTATTAAAATTTTGTTAAATGTTTCTTTTTTTATTCGAAAGTAGGTACTTCTCAAATTTCTCGTCATGTTTCATTAGTTGCTTCTGAATGAGCGTATGAAATGCACCATAATGTTCTCTTTCTGTTAATATGGGATGTACCTAATATCGTCTTTGTATTTTTTGTCGTCTTTTTTTAGCTTTCTATACATTACCACGAAATAATACATTTTCTCTTTTTAACACTCAACATTTTCTACGTCCACAATTCACAGAATAAAAAGAGCGAATGAAGGCCGCACCTCCATGAAACCGGGTCGTGTACAAACCGTCTTGTGTGCACGCTCGGACGGTTTCTACCCGGCGCCGGCAAAAAACCGGGCCGTGTAAAAACCGTCTCGTGGGCATGAGCGCCAAGTAAGTACCAATTACAAATTACAACTTGATAGGCTAGCGTTTGACCACTATCTAACTTGATGGAAATTACATGCATTTTTAAGTTATTTTGAAATATATTATGTTTAGTCAATCGTTTTAATTTTTTTTAGGTAGTATGATACTACTTATTTAAAACTAGCTTCTGATAGCTGGTAGCGTCATAGTCAGAAATTATCCCACTGAAACATGCTTCCGGGATAAAAAGTATATATAGACTATAATCTCTAAGATCCGTTCTACCGTTTGAGCGTGAAGAAGTAACAAACATACGAACAAATTTTCGTCTTTACAAAATTGAGTGTGTTGCAATACTCAAATATTCGTATTTAGTTATAGAAAAGAAAATCATCATTGCAAGTCTCTCTGTGCAGCTGAGGTTTGCTGTTAGAGAACCCAATTATACGAGTAGGTTGCTGCAAGCTGTCCTATTGTACTATAAGGGTCAAAATTGCAGTCACACTGTACCAAAACAGAAAAGGATTTTTTTTGTAGGCAGCAGAATTTCAACTTTTCGAGGTTTAATCTATACTTTAATTTCTATACAACATATTAAATCAGTTGTGGATAATTTAACTTCTTCTACAAAAACTAGCCATTTGAGTTTTGGGAGAGTACGACTGCACTTTTGACCCTTGATGTACTTTTATCTGTTTTTATATTTTTTATACAAGAAAAAACAAATCTTATATAGTGCAACTAGTACTGTAAACTTATTCAGAGAGCATCGTCATTGCGAAAATTACTATCTTCTTCGACGACTATTCGATCACTTTCTATATTCTACCTACTCTATAGTAACAAGAGAAAGCCCGCAAGGCTGAGCAAACGCTATGCAAGACACGTCCTTCTCGAATTTACAGGCAATTCATTCGATATTGGATTATTAGGCATTGATCTTTTTAAAATTTCTCGATTTACTGCGAAATATACGGACGGTGAGAGTGTTGGGTACGGGAACGCGTGTTCATGTGTTTAATTTTTTTTATTTTTTTTTGGATAAAACGTGCGCAATACTCATAACTGGTTTTATGACTAGATGTATGAGCGTAAATGAAGCAAAAGGATTGTGTAAGGATCGCAGCAGGTGGCGATCTGTAGTTTCTGCCTACTTTATGTAACTCACACCAACAGTATGTCAACTTAATTGAGTTCTTTCGACTAGAACCAGCCTATTTATACGTTTAAACAAATGACAAGACGTCACATAGCAACAACTACCGGTGACATTCGTTTATCAATTAATTTTAGAAATGTATTTTTACAAACTTAAATCTAAAATTTTGTAATATTATGTAATCTTTGTAATTGTGTACAATATTTGATTAGTAATTAATAACACTTTTTACAAATATTTTGAATGGATATAGCTACCAAATACTTTATTTGAATGCACTAACAGTCAGTGATCTACCTTCCATTTTTGATTTTTAAAATAATACTCAAATAATAACAAATCTTTACATTAACAATACTTAATTCGTGTTTCCGTTAAGTCATCAGCCTTTTTGACGTTTGATTTCGTCTGTGCTACTATTTTCATTTAGCAGCGCTATCATATAATATGTAGAAATTAAAGGGTAACATAAGTCCATTTCGGAAGATCTCAAATTACATGGTAATTTTAAGATCCTATACCAACTTGTTTTTGTAGGTAGGTACTTTTTTGGAGGATATGACGCGTCTCCAAAAAATACTATGGTTGGGGTATGCCGTAATCTAGACCAATAATAATGGACTTGATTTGCCATTTATATTTAAAAAAAATATCCTACTTGAATGATTAAATAAAAAACAATACAAAGTGAAGAATATATTTCTTTTTCGAAGTCGGTGTCTTTGGTAGGGGCCAATTTTTTTCGTTATGGACACCGACTTCGAAAAAGAAAGTTATTTTTCACTTTGTCGTCTTTTTTTTTATCTTAACACTAATCCACGCCACAAACTTTGGCGCCTATTCTGTGCTCTACTTCACTCTTACTAGTTCTCGTACTTTCATCCTTTATCCTGTTTCTTTCTGTCATCCATCATCTTTCATTCTGTGGGTGGGATGCCCACTTTACTTAGTCTAGTCTATGGGCATACTTTATTATATAATCAAATTGGGTAAATAAAACATAGTGCTAATATAATTACATTTGTAGAGGTGTAAAAAGTTCTTATCACAGATAGTTAATAAAATTTTATAAAAAAACATAAGTCCGGTACAGTTATCACAGTATAATATCATCAATAGGGATAAAACATAAAAGGTGCGTCTCGTCTTTTTAGTTGGAAGTCGGTAGTATTTTTTTGTAAAAAAGGTTGTACCTAATAGGCAACTTGCCTTTAGTAAGGTACTTATAATGCCAGAATAGATTACCCGAATATCATGAAATTTGAACATAACCGGTGAAATGAGAGTGTACCAAAGTGAACTGTACACATCTACGTACCCCTTTAGAGCGTACTGGCGTGATGTTAAGTCATGAAATGGTATAAACAATAAACAGACATGCAACTGCAGCAATCCCGAGAGATTTGCCGTCATTTATTGAAGAGTTTTATTTTTTATACGCCGAAGTTCTTCATCAGATCTTCACCAAATTAAAATGGGACCAATTTCGGAATATACTCTTTCAAAAAAAAAAAAAAAAATTTTCACAATCGGTCCTAAATTGACGGAGCAATCGGTGAAAATACAAAAAAAAATAAACAAACATCAAGTCGAATATAGAACCTCCTCCTCCTCCTTTTTGGAAAGTCGGTTAAAAAGATAACGACAATCTATTAAGACGAGTGTCTTTAAAAGTGTTTGGTTTAAAAGCATAATTTTGATGCTACGCAATGGGGCTGTATCTCGCCACTGGAAAGTGATGATAATGATTAGGAATATTCGAGAAAAATAACGCGATTCCGACACTCGTGCCTACCCGTATGTTTCCACATAAGGCACAAGAGAACTGTCCCCAAATCCCAATTTGGTTCAATGAGAAAATAATGTAAAACGATCCGATTGTGCGCGTATAGAATTTTAAATCACACGCCTTTTTGTCATCGCGTTTTTTTCACCTTTTTTCGGTAATCAAAAGCTTGTTAGAAAGCTTCTCCATAATAGATTTATTTGGCCCTGAGTAAAGGTTTCTATTAAATTTCTTTTTATTTCTCGTAGATAAATAATGTAAATTCGCAGGCTCACAGTTCTGTTTTAATTGTTTTTTTCATTAATTTGAATGTTGTGACCAATTTAAAAGATATTCTGTAAACTGAAAAGTAAAAATATATACTATGTCCCTATATTTTCCTTTTTGATGATACATTATATTTAGAAGCAATAGAGTCCTCAAAAAATTCTCAAAATTGCGCTGTCAGCAGAGGCTTAGTGTACAAATTTGACAAATATAAATGAAAAAAGGAAAACATAGGGACAAAGTATATATCTTACTTTACCAGTTTATGGAATAGCGTTTAAATTAATCCAATATTGGAGGAGGAAAAAGACGAGAGCCAAACCTCGAATTATGACTTTACTAAGGAAATTCAGTCGGCGCTCCCTGCCCATATTTCCTGGCTCTGCGAACCATTGCGCAAGAAGGATTTTGGCATCGAGTCTACTACATACAGTAAGTGAGATAGGACGATGCAAAAACGTAAGCGAATGAATGAGGAAGTTATACGCTGATATCTTCTACTCAAACATTGATACAAAAATAGCAACTGCGCGGGGTCTTGCAGCCAACTTCAGACACACCAAAATCCGCTGAGACTACTGTAGCTTAGTGAAATTCACTTCGCTTTAAAATCGCCGGCAAATCTAGGTATTGTAATTAGTTTTTAGGGTTCCGTACCTAAAGAGTCCAAACGGAGGTCTACTGCTGAAACTCACGTGTCTGTCCGTCTGTCTGTCCGTTGTCTATCACACAATTTAGTTCCGACGAATTTTTTAACTTCCAATTGACCTATGAACTTGAAATATGGTGATACTTTTTATTATTACCATAGATAATATATTACTAGCATACAGATGCCTCATCCCATACAAAGAAACCGTGCCGACGTAACTAGCGTTTTTCATCTGATTAATCTTGTTATTTTTGTAAGTACATCAATCGCGTTCGATCCCGTTTCACGGCAAAAGATTGTGTTAGCAGCGACTTGCAAGTAAAAGGGTTTACTAGGTTCGTGAATATTTTTTCTTTAAATACAGTGAAGGTTCGTTTTATAGTATTTTTTTGCACGTTTTTACAGTTTTTTGCACCAAAATGTGTTATAATGCAAATTTAACAATCCAGTGGAATGCCTCAGAAATTTTAAAACGCGCCATCTATTGGCATCAATTTTAAATGTGAATTAAGAGCCCAATATTTCATAATTTTGTTCTAAGGTGAGTTGATTAAACAAGAACATACAATTATTATGTTCAATTCCATAAAATGTTAATTCGCCATCTAGTGAGATTTATTTGAACCAAATTTTCTTTCTTAGCAAGGCGACCCCGTGTTATTACGTATATTTTACTAACAAATAGCAATATATTGAAAATGAAGACTTTTTTTTGCTGCGTAACCCTAAATGTGCGAAGTCCGACACGCACTTGGCCAGAATTTTTTTAAGTTCAGGGGCCATACTCTGCCGCATCAAAACTGTCATGATTCCATTATGAAAAAAAGGATAGCGCTATTTTCTTGTATAGCTCCGTATCTCTCTCATAGTCGAACAATGATAGTTTTAACATGTCATGGTAAGGCTCCAGCTTAGTGAACCATCGTCTCTGTATCTCATTAATGTGTAGTATTAACCTCTTTTTCTAAGAAGAACTCGTCACATCTGCTAAAGATTAACAAAACCTTCAACAATTTTCAGTCTCATTTCGCGAGGAAGCCTAAGCGATAACAATTGAACACACTCACCACACACTCGTCTGTTTATGAAAACTGCGTCAAGCACAGCAGAAGTGGGATGAACTTTTGATTAAACACTAATGCTATTCGCGAGCGAATTTACAATTAAAGTAGGGATGTGGGGACAACTGTACGGATATTAAAGATTTTCCGTTATGATTTATTTTTTTGTTAAGTTTTTCCGACTGCCTCGTTCATCTAGTGGTAATATTGCTACTATTGGTTGGCAAAAGTGTTATTTTGTTTCTTCATCTGCAATTTTATCAGCAATAGTCCGTCCGCTGTATCAGTGGTTTTCTGGATTTGTGCTTGATTGAAGGCAATAGGGCTCTCCCCTTTTGATATGGGACTTCAACATAACTGGTGAAATGTGGGTGTACTATGCACCTCTGTCCAACCCTTCGTGGGCATACAGGCGTGATGTTATTTTTATGAGTTGTACAGTAAAGTTTCGGAGTTGTGTATTTTTTTTTAAGTAATACAATAAATCCCACTTCTGAAGTGGTATGAGTTCAAAAAATCCGTGTATAATTTCAAGTTTAAGTAACTTGAAAATTGACTCTGGGATTAACATAACACTCGATGTTAAGCCTGCATTCCCGGCAAGGCTACGCAGAGCTGCACCTAAAGTATGCCCAAACAGGCAGTATTTTTTACCCGACTGCTGAATGAGGGTAATGTGTTTATGTAAATAGTTAATCTTTCACTTGACCCTTTTGTAACCAAACGTACAACACACACAAATCCATGTATCCATCATGTACACTTACATGTACGTGTGTGTACATGTGTGTATGCATGTTGCGTGTATGTGTGTGTGTTACATACATGTATTTCATACATTATTTTAAATTTAAAGACGAAAACACATAGAATTACAGAGATCTACGCTTTGGAATGTGCAACTAGCTTTATTTTTCTGAATAACCGACTTCTTGAAAATTCAAAAGTCCATGAAAAGGTTTGATTTAAACAAATGATTTGAATTTGAGTTTCGGCAGTTTAAGTTATCATCGATATATTCGTTTCCCTTCCCTAACCCTCACACTTGGGCGGGACGACGAAATTAATTCATATTTTACTTGTACTAATGAAACAGCTAACTGACTTTCATTAACAACAACATATTTTAGTTCAACAACAACAATCGGTTTACGTACTGTCTGCAGTTGTTTCAAATTTGTTGTTTTGTTACAACTATGTAGGTGTGCTAGCACCTAGTGTACAGAGAGAAACAGGAAAATATTTTAGCTATTTTGTCGTTTGTGTTTGTGAAACAATTACTTAAAGTATATTGCTTGTGATGCCCGACTTGTAAAATCTGTGCCTAATCGTAATATTGTTATCTGTCATAATATATTATTATGTCGCTTTTATATATTTAGATTTACAAAATCGATCAGAAACACAATTGGGTAACACAGTTACCTACCTAATCCATTGAAGCATATACATGTTTGATTAAGTTTTCTGTTTGAAAACATAAAAAAACGCAATGCATTGCCAAACCAAAGTGTGTTACGTATTAATCAACATTTTTTAAACAAAACCGGCCAAGTGCGAGTCGAATTCCCGCACGAAGGGTTCCGTACTTGGTAAATTACGGTTTACGATTTATGACGTATTAAAAAAAACTACTTACTAGATCTCGTTCAAACCAATTTTCGGTGGAAGTTTACATGGTAATGTACATCATATTTTTTTTTTTTAGTTTTATCATTCTCTTATTATTCTCTTATACAAGTTACAGGGGGGGGGACACATTTTACCACTTTGGAAGTGACTCTCGTGCAAACTATCCAGTTTAGAAAAAAAAAATATTAGAAACCTCAATATAATTTTTGAAGACCTATCCATAAATATCCCACACGTATGGGTTTGATGAAAATAAAATGTTTGAGTTTAAGTTCTAAGTATGGGGAACCACAAAAATTTTTGTTTTTTTTTCTATTTTTGTGTTTGTGTGAAAATCTTAATGCGGTTCACAGAATACATCTACTTACCAAGTTTCAACAGCATAGTTCTTATTGTTTCGGAAAAAAGTGGCTGTGACATACGGACGGACAGATAGACAGACAGACATGTCGTATCCATAAGGGTTCCGTTTGGCTACAGAACCTTAAAAAACACATAATGTAATTTTTCTTTACACTGCAAATCTTTTCCAAATTTAGCATACAAGCGACACTCTCGAAGGCCTATTAATAATTTGTTAAGCGATTTTAAAGTAAACATCGCAACTGGCACGGAGTTGGCACGCAGCAAAAACTACCTACTTCCTATGGAGTCGGTCGTTACGAGAAAATTAAATTGCTCCATTAAGTGGCAGCCGCCTGGATTATGCACTTTGCTTCAATTGGTTAGTTACCATCAAGGGGATAAAATTCCCTAAGTTGCCGCTTTTAGACCACGCCAGTATTTTAGGGTTGAATCACTGCTGGACGCTTTTTATTTCGGTTTTTAAATGTGTCGTCGTTGAATTTTATAGCTGTGTTGTCGTAGCTGATTGCAGATTAAAAGCTAAGCTAGGTTAGTTTAGCTGGTGGTTTAGTTAGGAGGTAGCGGCGTGTAGTGTTCCACGCGCGCCCTTCTTTGACGTCGCTGAGGCTGTCAAAGTTACCTTTCATGCCTTTTTTTTTGTTTTTTATTATTATATCTTAGTTTAGTTTACCTGTAGTTTGTGGTCTGCTCGCATGGATGAAAAATTACACGAGCTATACGAGCTAAGCTTAAACTAACTCAACTTAAGAGCCCCTACAAGTTTCACGAGCTAAAAACAGAAAAAAGCTACTTTTTCAGGGCAAATTTCTCAATAACTACAAGATATATGATAAATCTTTTAAAACAACTTTTTGCGTCACATAGTTATCTAGGAAATAGACATTACATATTTTTGATAACTGCGCAATTAAAATTAGAAAAAATAAATTCCTAACACACGTTTTTACGTAATCCCGAAATACCAGGTTATTCAATTGCTTTTTCAGCTTACTGATGGCGAATAACAATCTGCAAAAAATTGTGTGGACTGGGCATATAGTATACTAGTAAGCCACCAATTTTGTTTTTTTTAAGTTTATAGGAAAAAAGGCAATTTTATCATGTGCGAAAGCGTCGGCTACGTGTAAGAATATGTTGAATATAAAAATAACTGAAAAATAATTTGAAATTTGAGGTGTTTATCAATCGAATCCAATTTTTATATTTTATTTTTGAGTACTTATTTTATTTTAATAAATTATCTGAATATTGTCTTATAAACCATTGCGCACGCGCGAGACATTCAATTTTGCTCATGGGCTTGTAGACGACGGACCTGTGTCGTTTTTTTTTTGTCATTATATTTTTTATCATATATCTTGTAGTTATTGAGCAATTTTCGCTGAAAAAGTAGCTGTTTTCTGTTTTTGGCTCGTGAAACTTGTAGGGACTCTTAACTATTTGTCTGCAATAAGCTGGTCTTCACATAGAACGATGCTTAGCGTGTGTTGCTCAATAAAACCAGATTGATTTTGTCTGCGTCTAAAACTTTGATTAATATAATAATATCGTTTATTTGTAACATAAGGCACATTTTACAATAAAATATCTTAAAAATATAAAAGAAGACAGTTGCTTATTTGCCTGAACTAGGTTGAACCTGTGTTTTAGGCTAAAAACTGCTTTAGACTTACAATAATAATAAATAAACAATGGTATAGCTTGTATATGAATACTCAAATTAAAGACAAAGCAAAATTATTATTTTGTTACAGCCAGGAGATCTTCTGTCTCTCCGTAAGAGTATATAGATGTTCAAGAATAGTCTTTTTGCAGCTATAATAATTTAATTTATAGACACTTAATTTTCTATTTCTATTGTACAGAAATGGACCTAAGAATGTAAAAAATTAACTATTTACAAATACCAATGATTACTAGTAATATATATATCAATGACAAAGACATATTTTGAGGATGCATTAGAATCGCAGACAATGTCATTTCGTCTCTTATCTATACTTACTAATATTATGAAGAGGAAATATTTTTTGTTTGTTTGTTTGTACCGAATAGGCTCCGAAATTACTGGACCGATTAAAACAATTCCTTCACTTTTAGAAAGCTACATTATTCCTGAGTGTCATAAGCTATTTTTTAATCCCGAAAACGGGTCCTCTTAGGTGGTCCACGGCAGCGAAGCTGTGGGGAACAGCTAGTTATTTATGTATGCGGTAGTATATTGTTAATGAACATACATGATGATATTTATGTATGGGTACTCGTTTTCTTTCACAAATAAACACTTTTTCTTCTTATACAATAACTACGATGAAATGGTCATGTTATGTACGCTATGAAAAATACAAAAAAAAAATGAATATTGTTCTATGATATTTTTAAATGTCAATATTGTGTAATGATGTTTTATTGTCGCTTGATACGACTTTCGGAGCCAGGCAATACGTTGAAAATAAATCAGAATTGGTTGAAAACACGATTTCGGACTGAAATCACAATAAAAATCGGGGTTAAACTTTTGAACCAGAAATAAAGAACATAAATATATATTATATGTCCATATCACAATAAATTGGTACTTGAGAAAGACACCGACTTCCAAAAATAAAGTTATTATTCACTTTGTAGTTTTATTTGGAAGTCAGTAGTATTTTTTTGTAAAAAGTTTTCTGTGTAGTGTATAACTTGGTACCTATGAACTGTTTTAATTAAGGTTACACTAGTCGAGACGACACGAACTATTTTGTGCGCATGGTTAAAATGCCTGCTATCTTATCCGACAACTCGTGCGAAAGAGATAGATGCTGTGATGAGCACTGAGAAGCTTGTTCGCGTACGAATTAGCACTTTTGCAAGTTTGTAGCGAAATGGATGAAGATTTAGGACGAAAACGAGCTCGCGAAATTTTATAAACAGGCCTTTGGTGGTCTAGATATCATGAAAAAACCACTAAATACTAATCTATCCCTGTATGGTGGCCGTTTTGCAAATTTCCTTCTTCTTATGGTATTTATTTCCGTCCAAAGATGCGTTAAAATTAGTGTTGAAATATGGAACTTTCGACAATCATAAGTTAAAAAAAAAAAAACTTTTTTGTTTCCATACAGGACTAGATAATGATGAGACAAATTGATATAATTTTTTATTTTGAACGTGCATCGTCAAACCGTGGAGTAATCGCCAGACTACGTTTGTATGGAAGAATAATCGACTAGTGTAACCTTAAGTTAAAAATACCCTAAACACACTGTCCATATAACACCGCAGATATACTGTTTTGAATATTAGTTGGGCATGGCTCGATATATTATGGCGTACCATTTTATAGTTGTGTTAAAATTTACCGTCTATAGTTAGTATTTATGGACCAGGAGACTTAAAATAATTATTCACTCTGCTAATACACTATTGGATTATTGAGCAGGGTTGCATGTTTTATTTATCATGACGAGACTGGCTGCCCGCTGGTTCCAACCGTCCCACAGTATACGATTTGACTAATCTAGGTGGACAAAACTCAATAACTAAAAAAATGCTTTGTTTATTACATTTAAAAGAATAATATGATAAAAAAGGCCAAATGGAATGTAAACAATATTATTTTAATATTTTAACAAAAAAAGTACATCTTTGTCTTCGTCTCGATGTACTGTTTTCTTGGAAGTTTTCGTAATAGCGTGATGAGGGGTCTGAAGATATCAGTAAATGCTTTATTAAATCATAATTGGTTCTGTATCTTGAGGTTTTCATTGTATGGCCTAATCTGGCCTTCCTAATTTCTTTATTCTTGGCTTCAGAAGCCTCTTCAGACATTTGGGCGTCTATGAAGGAAAATGATAAATATATTATAATCGCAAAAAATCGCAAGTAATGAGTACTATATCATCAAAGTATAATAAACACGTAATCTATTAAGACTATTATCACAGCTTGACTGCGTTTGACTACCAAGTATAACTCCAAAGCGAAATTAAGTAGAAGAAAAAATACGAAATCTTCTATGTATTTTTAAACAAACGGCACACATTCGTCAAAGTACAATATTGATTATTTTAATATCTTAATATACAAATAATTATCTCTATTTGACGACTCCATGAAAAAAACTACTCGAAATTGCTCAAAACACAAAAAAACATGTACACTCTTTAGCGTTAACGGTCACACTGAGCGGGTCGGCCGACTAGCTGCAGGGTTTGAGTACTTTCGCCCTTTGTTATAACCAGTTTCGCGCGGTCTAGGGATAAATTACTGTTATTGTCAGTTAAGTAATATATTCAAGGATGTAAGGAGATCAGTAAATCATTATTTTAAGTATTATATTTAAATACCTATTGTCCAGCTAGATTGGTCAAATCGTATACTGTCCTGCGCGGATCCTGTGCCTGGACAACAAGCAGGTTGTACCTAAAGAGAATTATGAGTTTTAATTAAGAAGCTACTAACCTGTGGTTAAGCATTTCAGAGACGAACGATGATATTAATGATAATGATGAGATTGTTAAATAGTTCAGGAAAGAGTGTTTTTTGTCAACAAACTGATAAAATAATTTCTACAGCTTTTGACTGTATACCCATAATGCTGTTTTTGATGCTTGTTAGTAGTTATAAGCTATTGTAAAACGTTGTTAGTTACTCAGTTTTATAATAACATGCAAAGTTTTGTTGCAATGAAATTTTCAAATTAGCTTGGATGTGTTCACTATTATTTTGTTGAGTAAAATTGATACAGAATGTTGTATACTGGGGCTTTCTTCTCTAAGTAGTATACAACAAAATCGCTGTCCATATGATTATGTCGACGGCTTTTCTCAACGCTAACTTCTTCTAATAAACGCGTTAAACGAGGAAAGCTTTTCTATATAATTGTCCCGAGCGAAGCCGGGGCGGTTTGCTAGTTAAGGCGCAGATACCCTTGAGTAGCTTATTTTAAAATGAGAATCACGTCTAAACGGCTTGTCGTAATTTTTTTAAAAATATATGTTACTTAAGACCATTTTTTTATAATTTGATCTAAAAAAGTTTTGAGTTTTGTTCGTCTAACATGGTAATTAATTTGTAAAGTTATGTCTAAAACGGACAAAAACACTCCTATCGCACCAACACCGCTGGGAATATTTTAATGAAATCGACACCATCTCAAAGGCAATTTAACTATCTACATTTTGATCTGAAGCTTTTTTTTTTAAAGTCATAGAATAATACAAAAAACTACTAAATTTAGGGTCGCGCGGGTGTTAAACTAGTGCGCGTTTTTTTCCCTCAAGGCGTTAGTCGTCGACTTAAGTAAATACGTTAAACAAAATTTTGAATTTCTCAATACTTCTCTTCAATCAATGAGTATAAACCACTAGGGAGTAGAATACATACAGACTGATCGATTCCCAAATAAATATAGATACGTTAATCATGAACTTATCTATTTATCCTTTACTTTTCATCCCCAAATGGAACTAGAGTCAACATAATTTAAGGCAAATTCTTATTTTTCTCCATCTCTAACTCATACAGTATTTGCCATCTACTCGTTATTAGACAAACAGTATCATTGAAAGTTTTATTCTCAATAAAACAAGGAATGGTAACGAGATGGCCAAATAAATACAAACAAGGGGCGGCGGCCGGAAAAAACAGAATAGTTTTATTTTTTTACATCAAAACTTATTCCTACTGGCCTGTTACATGGTGTTCGAAAAATAAAACGAATTGCTTTTATTTTTTTTGGCGTTTTTTTGTACGCTGCGTGCTGTGTTTGGAAACATTTATTTGCCATGATGGCAAATAAGAGGTTGTTGATTTATTCCATCTGCTAAATTAAGGTGAAACGTGAAAAACCACGCCGGATGCCGGACAAGATTAAAAAAATGTGTAAATTGTGGTGGTGCTCAAAAGGGCGCGTAAAGTCGCGTGACTTCCTAGACTTTTAAACAACCGACTGTCCCGCATTATGTACCTAGTTACGTTCTTATAACAACCCAAAGATGTCCTTATTTATAAAAATATCGACGGTTTTCAGCAATTGCCTAGCAATGTTTCATTCACTATACAAAGCTTGAATTTAGTATTATTTAATCAATTTCTAAACGGTTTCGAGAGTTTTATAATAATGATGTTGGTGGTTTCAAATAGGGACGGTACCAGTTTGTACTTATAAGTATAAGTCTAGAGCAACAAACAACATCGATAGGAAACGTAAATGATCGATGATTGCCGATTGTTCGACAAAAACATGTAAAACCCGTCACAAATCTCTCTATACGATCCCGTCAAGTATCGTAACAAAACTGAAGCAAAACACTGACATATCGTACCTACGTCTTAAGCTGCCGTCCCAAAAGTGCCGCTATCTGACAATTGGCCGATTATGGTTTTTTGATGCCATCATAATCAACAAAAGATTCTCTATAGATCTGTCTAAGCACAGTTTTTCCACAATTAATAGATGCCGAAATAAATAATAACGCCCCAAATTGCTATGTTTATAAACGAATTTTTGATAATATGAAGTCAATGATTTAAAGTTTTAAACAAACAATGTGCCTTATCGAAAGTGCGCAATTAAAACACTGTCAAAATAACCGGAATGTGACCCCACTCCTGCCTACCCGCGTGGCGCCCCGCATTCGCCTCGTGCTCCAATAGCAAGAGTCGAACGATAGAGTGACATGACAGCGTCAAGTGCACAGTTATGTTGGCCGAGTAGTAGATATTATTTTTATTATTTGATAAGTTTGGATGGATGTGTGTGTGCAAGTGTGGATGTATGTGTGTGTGCAAGTGTGGATGTATGTTTGTTACTCAATCACGCCAGAACGGCTGAACGGACCTGGATGACATTTGGCGCAGAGATAGATTATAGTCAGGAATAGCACATAGACTTCTTTTCATCCAGGTATGATGTTCCCTTGGAATAAGAAAACACTTTTCACGCGGGCGAACTGCTGGCAGAAGCTAGTAGTTGATAAACAGAATCGCTTTTTATTGTTTTGCGGTTATTTTTCGTCTATAACTCAAAATTATGATTTTGTCAGATAGTGGCACTAGCTATTAAAGCAAAGATAGACGGTAGTTCGAATTACGATCAGAGACTGGCAAACACATAAATATGTTGTCTCTTGCATGCTTGGAAAGGCTGGCTGGGAATACAAAGGGGACATATTCTTCTGTTTACCTTTTGTTTTTTTGTACGGTTGGTAGACCCAAAGCTCGTGTATGTTAGTAAGTTTTATCTGAAACTGCGCGGGCTTTTTAATGCGTTGGCATCCAAAGGCATAACATCCCTTTTTGTTCCACTGCTGGACAATAGCTTCCCTTTCCCTTTTCTACACAATTCTGTCTTTTGCAAACTAACTGCGGGCCAGTCTTATAAGTAGGAGTCTAGCTCGTCCCAAAAAGTGTTACATAGTGTGTTTTTGATACCGACGCGTAACAACACAGCTAACACAGCTTCACCGATGCGTAACCACTCTACCTGCCTATAGCTGCAACTACCAGCTGGTAGTTGCAGCAGAGTTATTATGCATCGGGAATGAACATCATCGTTCTTACAATAGGTTGAAATCTTGCTCTAAATGATGGAAATCGATGAATGGACAAACCACAGGTTCACCACTCAGAGAGTTTAATCATCTAAGAATTCATCTTCATCATTATCATTTCAGCCGAAAGACGATCACTGCTGGACATAGGCCTCCCCCAAACGTCGCCACACTGATCGGTCCTGTGCGTTTCGCATCCACCGGAGTCCTGCAGTCTTTACCAAGTTATCGCTCTACCTAGAGGTAGGCCTTCCAATGCTGCGTCTTCCGGTACGCGATCACCTCTAGAACTTTTCAGCCCCAACGGCCATCCGTTCTGCGAGCAATGTGCCCTGCCCACTGCCACTTGAGTTTGGCAATTCTTCGGGCTGTGTCGGTAACCTTGGTTTTCTTGTGGATGACTTCATTTCTGATTCGATCACGAAAGGAAACACCGAGCATAGTCCTCTCTATTGCCCTTTGGGCGACTTTAAGCCTTCTGATGAGGCCCATTGTGAACGACCACGTTTCTGTCCCCAAAGTAATCGGAAATGGGAGATCCGAAGGCGATTCATGAATTCATTGAAGTGACGTTATGTAATTTCTACTAGATAGGTCGCATGATCTAAAATGTACCTTTTTGATTCGTTCAACTATGCCTACATAAACATATCTAAATATTCTATCAATCAAATTGAATCAATCTTACCCTACACCCACAGGGTAGACAGGACTGGCCTCAAAGGTTAAACATTCGGTTGGCTGTCGCACCTCAAATATTTAAGGTATGGGATCGAGGATTTGAATTAAATTCCAGCATGTTTGTACTCGGATCAAGAAAGGGATCGGGTTTGGCGGCAAATAGCCCAAGTGATGATATTTATGAGTAACTAGTTGAGCCAGCGGCTTCGTCCACGTTAAAAATGTTTTATTTACACAGACTCCTGAATGTACTGTGAAATAGTGATGTTTCACGGGATAACACTAAACTACCTATCGGACTAAAAAACTAATTTTCAGGATCCTAACTAGCCGTAACGACTGTCAAATATCCTCAAATGACAGCGAGGACAGTTCTCAATTCGTCGGATACTTTTTTTTTTATGTATTTTCCCCGATGACTCAAAGACGCCTGGACCGATTACAAAAATTCTTCTTTTGTTTTGAAGGGTATACTTTCTAGTTGGTCCCATAGTCATCAGGTCAGGATCTGATAATGGGATCCTATAGAAATCGAGGGAACTCCTCAAATATTATAGTGATTTTGGTATTTTCATCAACAATACAATCATTTGAACTCAGAAACGAAGAACTCTGAAGCATCATTTGGTGAAGTGGAACTGATGAAAAAGACCACAGATGGCCTCTGGAACTCCTAAATGCAAAGTATGTCACAGGTATAAGATATCTCGAATAGTTAACCGACTGTGATGAAGCAAATACTTATAAATAAATGGTACTGATGAAAATGGTACCATCGAACTGACCTGATGATGAAGCCGGAAGGTAGGCACTGGATCTCTGATATAAAACAATGTATCCTGGTCGTGTTTAGGCTTATTGGAATCCTCATGAGATGTACTTTGGCTATAAATGATTATCATGTTAGTTGAAAAGAGAAAAATAAAAAACTTTTTAACAAAAAATCAAACCGACTTCCAGAACAAAAAACTACAAAGCAAAAAATAACTTTTATTTCCGAAGTTGGTGTCGAAAAACGGAAAACAATGGCTACAAAAGACACCGAATATAATTCAACATAAAAAGTTTTTTTTTGTTGTCTCTAGTTTCCTTCTAGACACCGAGTCCTGAATAAATAACATCGTGTTATGAAAATACTTCTAGAAACATATATTTATAGCTTGTATTTATGCTTGTTCGCAGGAGAACGAGAGTTACCGACATAGCCTGAAGCTTATTGCCAATATTTTGTGGTATTGGGCACATTGCGGGGCTCAAAAGTTTAGGAGTAGCGACCGCGTGCCGGCGCAGCGTCGGAAGGCCTTCTTTTAGGTGAACCGATGACCTACGAAGGCGGCACGAATCCGTTGGATGCGAGACGCACAGGATCGATTGATATCACTTGGGGGTAGGCATATGTGCAGCGGTCTGTCGGCTGAAATGATAGTGATGAGTTTGTTTGTTGCCGTGGTCTATCTCACAAGAACCATGCATTAATCCGGGGTAAAAACAAAAACAATAAATGGAGAAAAAAATGAGAATTTTAGGTAATCGAATGAGAAAATAAATAATTACTTATGTATTTGTCACTGAGTAGAGTACCTATTGCCAGAGATTACATTTTACCAAAATATTTAAACAAACGGACAATTCGTCCTTTCATTCTCACTCTTCCCCCAAAGATTTATCTTCATATCATCAGTCATATATCAGTAGACCTCCATTTTCATAATATAACATCACGCCAGTACGCTCTCGTAAGGGGTAAGTAGATCTCTCATTTGATCGGTTTTGTTCAAGTTTCATGATATTCGGGTAATCTATTCTGGCGTTATATGAAACTCACTAAACAACTTGCCTATTAGGTAGGTACAACTAAAAAGTGAAAAATAAAAAAACTTTTTTACAAAAAAATACTACCGACTTCCAAATAAGAAAACTACAAAGTGAAAAATAACTTTATTTTTGGAAGTCGGTGTCCATAACGCAAAAAAATGGTACCTACGAAAGACACCGACTTCCAAAAATAAAGTTATTTTTCACTTTGTAGTTTTCTTATTTGGAAGTCGGTAGTATTTTTAAAAAAAAAGTTTTTTCAGCTATAACAAATTTCACACAATCCATCTATCGTTTCTTGATACTTTCTCTACCTCTATATGCCTCCGCATTCATGCTCCATACTTTCCTCATGACATGTTCATCATTCTTGTACATCATATATATCTCGGAATCTTATGCCAGGTATATAGCAGTAGGTTCGTTCCTATTACATGAGACTGAAAACATCACTTGCCAAATGTGGGTATACTATGGTAGGTGCACCTCTGCCTACACTTCGTGAAACACAAGCGTGATGTTATATTAATATGTTACATGCAAGTTCGCGGTGAAGGAAAACATCGTGAGGGAACCGGGATGTCCTAGAATCAATAAATCGAAGACATATGACATCTACCACCCCGCACTGGACCCACGTGGTGGTTTACGGCCCATTTCCTCTCACAGAGAGTAGGCCTGTGTCCCAGCAGTGGGAACATTAAAAGGCTGATGATGATGATGACATGCCTATACATGGTAATCGATTTCCACATAAGTTTTTGGTCACCGGTGCCCACTTTCAGGCTTAGAGAGAGACTTAGTCATAGTTCAGATTTATTATAAAATCAAGGACTACGTTGAAGATAAAAAATTTGGCTTTGACACCCTCTGCGCATGCGGCTTCCCTGGTAACTCATAAACGGCACAAATATATGGATATCTCTAACTATTCTCAATCTCATTTTTTTTTCTCTTTTAATTAGACTTTTTACAATATTTTTCAATCATCATTATAGCCCTTAGCTAAGAATAGTTACAGCACTGATTACAGTATTTGTGCCACATGTTAAATTTAGTGTTGTGGTTTTTTTTTTTTTTTTTTACCTTTGTATAGATTCTTTTACCTATTGTGAATGTGTGAACATTGTAGGCTTTCTAGTTTTCTAGATGATTGTTAACATTTGTTAACTTTTTATTTCGTGTATTTTTTTTTTTTTCAATTTCGTACGACTTATTGTCGGGCCTACGTTGTCCCCCCATATCCAAGTACTAATGCTGTAACATGGAAATATTGTAAACAAAACAATTTAAAAGAGTAACCATGGAGTTTCTTGCCGGTTCTTCTCCATAGGAAACGACTAACCCGAACCGTGCACCTTTTGTCGACGTTTTATAAGTGCCCATGTAGGCCTATGTAAAATAAAAATATTTGATTTTGATTTTGAATGTCGAATATATGAAATAGTTTAACCCCCTCCACTTACCGCATGAGTTACGTGGTTAAGGTAGAAAAAGTTTAATGTGAAAATCGTGTAAAAAGTTTAACAATTTACTGTATAGTTTGTAAAATTATTGGGGATTTCCGCCCTTATCTTTCGTGTTCATAGGAAAAAGAGTTCTGGTATTTGTATTGAGAAAAGGTTCTTATTGTTTGAAGACTTTAAGACATAAGAAAATACTTTTCGGTTTTTAATTTACCAACATAAACGCTCGTTTTAACTAAAGTCGTGATAATCTAAGACGCCGGATTAGACAGCTATAAAAATACGTTATGTAAGTTAAACTTGTTACGAATGATACTCGTTGTTATAGTGTATGGGTAACATAAAAATTAATTAGATGGTGATGAATGATTTTTCGTAGACGTTCACACAAAGTTATCGTAGTTAATATTCAGTATTTTAATATCCTGACATTTTTTTCAATGATTATGTTGAATTGATTTATTATTTTAAGATCTTTATTTTTTTCATTTTTATTATTTTACTCTGGCATTCTAGAAGCATAATTTTGAGTTGTATTCATTTATTGACATTTGCACGACATTTATTTACATTTTCATTATTACTAAATATGAAATTCTATTATGTATTTTGATTTGTATTCTTTATTAATATTTGCATGCCATTTTCCAAGGCAAACATGTAGTTCTATCATTTTGTATCCTAACATCTCTTCATGCTGACAATTTTTTATGTATGGTACTCATGTTTGAGAAAATATAAGTTATTTAATTTGATATGATTCGCGGCATATAAAATAAGAAACCTAATCGGACTTCTAAGATTGTCACGATTATAGGTTATCTAATAAATAATAACAAATTTGCCTATTAGGTAAATTATGTGCTTCAAAGTTGAAGAGAGATTATTAGAGATTCATACCTAGGAACTTTAGCAGAATAGATAGATACCACAGCCATAATTTAACTAGATAACGCAAGTAACCTCCATCTCCATGAAAACCCGGGGTGACACATTTTCAAACACAATTTATGAACTTTTATTACTGATGAAAGAAAATATTTTTACCCGGCTGCAAGGAAAGGGTTATGTTTTTCGCACGTATCTTGTATGTATGAAATATTCTTTATTACACCATATTAAATATACATCTCTTTAGTACAGTCAGTGATAGACAGAATTGTAATACGAGAAATAAAGATAAATTAGATCAACCATCTTATAGACTAGCTAAAGGACACTCATCTTTCATGGGGTACTGTGTTAAATCATATAACAAAATACCTTGTGATATATTAAAACTAAATGAATGTAAAATTAAAACTTTAGTTAAAAACACACTTTGTAAACAAGCATATTACTAACTAGATGATTATATTCAAGATAAGAATGCTTGGAAACATGCTGGTCCTGCTCCATAGGGCAATCCTTAGTGTAGACAAAATCAAACTGGTTAATTTGTATTATATTCATAATTATAGTAACGCTTTATTATTTATTATTTTTTCTATTATTTTTGTTTAAAACATTTTGACTCGCACACTGTTCCGTTGTTGTTGAATTAGGTAATTTACCTATGTATGCAATATTTGTAAGTATGTGAGAACCATGTTCCTATTTATCAAGTGAAGGTTTTTACCTGTTAGTGCTTGTAATATCTATATGTAGTATAGTAGTGGTGGGTGCATCGTCCTCACGTACATTAATTTATTAATGTATGTAATTTAATATTGTAAAACTTTTTTTTTGTTAGGTGTTTATGTATGGACTTTCTTGTGCATTCTTCTCCATAACAAGCTACTTTTCCGAATCCAAGGTAGAATTAATTTGTATTACTTGTAAATTTTAATTGTTAACGTTCAAAAGTGCCGCTTAATGGCCTAATTGAATAAATACATTTGACTTTGACTTTGACCATATCTTTCAAACAACTACAGGGATTAATGTAATTAAGACATCGTTAGATAGGTCTTGACCACCCAAGTGTCCTTAAATAGGTGACGTTAGAAAAAACAAACATGGCAGATTTTGGGCGCCATATTGTGCGGGTCCCAAATTTTTTGTCTTCGAAACCCATCTTCAGGGGTAAATACTGATATGTTTAAAATAATAAAAAAAAAACTAAAACTAAAAAGCATGATTTTCATCTTTTTTTTTTTTTTAATACTCTATAGGCTCGCGTTTGACCACTATCTCACCTGTTGTTAAGCGATGACGTGGTCTACGGTGAAGCACGCTTGCCTAGAAGAAACCTTTTTAGTTAGTTTCTTAAGCAGTCGGGTTTTCGATATTAAATTATCTTTTATACTTTGTAGAGTTTCTAATACTGTTCAATGAGGAGTAATAATTAACTAGTTTTCTAGACTTCAGTTGATGTCCGATGCTGGTAACGCTAATTGAAACCGCTCAAAGTAAGAGCATTGCTGCCACTCTTTTTGACATGTGAACAACATACGCACATTCGCGTCATCTAGTTGGATTTATGTCTGTGGTAGGTACCTATACTAGTTATTTACTCCGACGGTACCCGTTCCTGTGCCCCTTTAACCCTCCACCGAAACAATGAGCGATCCATAACTAAACCGTGCGATTATAACACACAACTTGATAATGCCACCTAAGAACATAAGTCTGATACTCCCAATATTTTACCAGTAACCCGAGTCCTAAGCCCGGTTCCATTATTATGTATGTATGAAGTTTGAAGCATGTCTCAATTGTCCATGAACAAACATAGAACATTATGCCGAGGCACGATTCGTTTGCGATAGTCCGGACTAGGGACTTGTGTCTAAGACGCGTGCACACGTTACGTCAATGTGGGAAGTTAGGGACCGAACACACTGGGCGTATCTGAAGCTGGATTCACATAATTGTATTGTGTCGTGTCGTCTTCTGCCGCAAAACTCGTTGTGTTATGACAAAGGCTTGAAAAGTTTCGGTTGTTTGGTGTATTTCGCGCCCGATACACACTCTGTACCTAGCTAACGCGGCATGTTTTCTATTTACATTAGGTAGTTTTAAGATTCGAGGTCGGTCCATAAATTAATTATCATCCATTACATACTCGTCCGTGCCTCGGCAAGCGTGTTAAGCTGTTAGTGGGACTTCATCGAGCTTCATTGCCTCGGCGCTTTTCTTGTGGTCGCAACTGTTGATTCTGACTTTCAGGAGTTGCAGTGGTTTGGTAATAGTGTGGTCTTCTCCTTTTCGTGTGAGGATGTGGCAACCTCTGGTGTCAGAGTTAATTAAGCCACCTCTAGGAACCCCACAGACCTCTGACTTTGCTATTTCAGACTTACATTAACTGTATACGTCCAGCAGCCTCATTGCGTAGTGAATTCAGCAAGGCAAAGAGTATGAACAATCGACCAATCATATGGCGAGGTGAAAGACGCGATGAGGATTTCCGTCTATGTGATTGGTCGATTATTAATACCCTTTGCACTTTGCCTATCCGAATTCATTACGAAATAAATTTGCTAATTTCCTTACGATGTTTTCCATCACCGTTGCCTGTGATCTCTCAAGCAGGAGAGGCGAGGTCTTAGCCACTGGGCCACCACGACATTCCACATCACAATAGTGCGGTGGGATTATCCCAAAAAAAAAACAAAAGTTGTTAGTGGCGGCTGTCGTCGTCTTTGTGTCATTACGGGTTGTCAGAAGTCAGCAAATCTGACACCAGTGCCTAGTGGTATCTAATCGTGTTGTCGAGGTTTTGAAGGTCAGATAGGCAATCGATCATTGCAACCATGTTACTATTTATCAAATTAATGAATTTACCTGTTAAGGCTTTTAATACTTTATACCTATACGTAGTTAGTATTTAGTGCTATTCTGGGTGCATCGTCCTCACATTTATATGAATTTATTAATGTATTTACTTATGTAAAAATTGTAAACCACCTTTTTTTTTTTAAAAGAGTAAGTATGGAGTTTCATGTCCGTACTTCTCCATAACAAGCTACTTTTCCGATGGACAGTAGAATCAATTATTATTACTTGTAAATTTTAATTGGTGACGTTCAAAAGTGCCGCTTATTGGCCTAATTTAAATAAATATTGTTGACTTTGACTTTAAAATACTGGTATTTCGCTAATCTACCGCAACATAGTTGGAAAAAGGCTAGGTAGATTGATCAGATACTAATTATTTTTCGAGGTCTCGGGTCCAGCGTTGACTAGAAGGCCTCAGCGGCAAGTAAGTGGCGCAAGTTACGCTTAGTGTGTTCAGGCCCTTAGTGTTTGCGTTTGGCTATGGTTTTGTTTTGATGGACGTTGCCTTACTTACGAGGTGTCTTAGACCAAGCTTTATTTAACTATAGTGATTTATATAAACATGTCTGGTTTTTAATCTAAAACCTGGACATCTAGAATCTGAGGGTCTAGAAAGTAAAGAAGAAGATGAAGTAAATTGTCGTTCTAGCAGCTATGGCATTTATGACATCTTACCGATCGCTATCTCGTTGCTTTCATGAATTTCACTTGTCTTCAGCCATTGAATATTGCTTAATGTAATTATACCCAAAATGTCAACCAAGGATTGAAACTTTTTTTTTTTAAATTATCTATGACAAAAACCTAGCAAATATTCTTTCATATTACCGACAATATATGCTACCTAGTAAGGATACACTCGTCCAATTGGTTTGGAAAACCTTGCCAACTGCTCCTGCCTACTTTGGCATCCCGTTTCCTTCCCTGTGTTGTCTAATACGCAGTGTATTTGAATGTTTTTATTTACATACAAATGCAACGGTTTTCATGCCATTTTCCATGAACAGTGAAAAGCATTTTAGTATGTAAGAAGTGTAAATAGTTTTTGGATAGTGGATACTGTTTCTATATAGGAACTTTACAATTTTTTTGACGATTGCTTTGTACTATATTCACATTACAAAAACGTCAAAGTCAAAACGGTTATTGCGAACTGAGTGTATAATGTTGGTGTTCATTGTTATGTTGTGTTGTTATGCCAAATTTAATGTCAATAATAATGAATTTAATACAATTATTCAGCAATATTAATGTCATCCTTTTCAGTTAGTACAAATTATAATTATAATTTTATATGAAGTTAACTAGGATAGACTAAATCTTATTGTTTGTATAGGACAGATCGCCACTTAAAATAAAATCGTTATTTTAAGCTCGATTCTAAATATTCTGTTACTGAGTAGTTTTTTTTTTGAATTAGGCTTAATTTTAGCTTTTTTTTGGAATATTGGTACTGATTTTTCAGTTTTAAACGTGTTGGGCAACTTATTATATATTTGTATTGCCATATAATATGCCTTAACATTTTAATTCTTGAGGATGGACCGCATAACCTCTTTTATGGCGAGTGTTGACGTTGTACGTATCTTCTACTTTAGTGAACTTGTCGATATTTTTAAAGACAAACAAGTAAATTTCAAGTCTGTTTATGTATCAGAATTTATGTAAAACATTATTATCTAGAATCTAGATATTACAAACGCTACTGAGCATGAGGTCTAGAGTTCAATGCCTGGGTCGGGCAAAGAGTCATTGAATTTTTTTTATCTAGAATTTCTCAGTAGTAGCTCGGAGTCTAGATTTATGCTCGGTTGATGGCACCTTTATTTTCAGCTACATAAGCTTTTTATCCGACTGCCGAAAGAGGCCAATGTGTTTATCAGTCTATGTTTGTATGTTTGTTCCTATGTGGCGTTCTAGAGACCAAACGCGTTGGCTGATTTTGATGATTCTTACGTCAATCGATTCGTCTTAACCTTGCGAGTGTCACTGGCTACATTAAAATTGGAAAAATAGTAAAATGGCGTATCTTGGGTGCCAGTGGGGGTTTCTTCCAAACCCATCATGAGGAGTATTTGAAGAAACCCCCATACAGAAGAGGTAATTTTAAAAATGTACCAAAATCGAACCGAACTAAAAAGATTTACGTAAATAAGAAGAAAATCATGCTGTGCAGTCGGAGGATACGTTTGGTTTTGGTCAGCCAACTCGCGAATATGTATCCTCCGACTGCACAGCGATTTTCTTCTTATTTAGCTACATTTAAACATATATGTATTATATTTTTTAAAACACCTCTTAAATCCCTTCATTTTGATACCTCACACTTTGGTTTGAAAGAAAAATAAATCGGGAGCCCCACAATATGGCGTCCAAAATCCGCCATTTTACTTTTTACAATTTTAATGTAGTCAGTGACACTTGCAAGGTTATGACGAAGCGATTGACGTAAGAATCATCAAAATCGGCCTACGCGTTTGGTCTCTAGAACGCCACATAGGAACAAACATACATAGACTGATAAACACAATACCCTTCATTGCGTCGTGCAATTGGTTAAAAAAGATTTTGATAACAGCGAGTCCAAAAACAATCCCATTTGTCTAAGATACTTCACTGACCTTTCGACTCACAAAACAGTGCCAGACAAGACAAATCATAAAATATTTCTCGCTTGGTAGTACATCAAAGCTCTTAACACCAAAAAACTAAAATTTACTAGTACAAACTAAACAAAAGTTTGTAGCCCTTTTTCTGTACGAAAACAGTATATTCACACCTGTCGATAGTTGCCATACTTTCAGTATTTTTACGGCGCCCGACTAGTTTTATGGGACCGTTGGGACCAGGACCCGGCTTCTTTCGGTCCTGAGGTACGGAGACGGTAAGTTAGGTGTTACACTGTGACTTTGTTTATTTAAAACAATTATTGTTTTGTTGGTTGGGTGAAAAGTGTGTAACATACCTCCTAAGTAGGAAAATATAGTTCTTAACATAAAAACTTTGACTCGCGTGTTTAGAAGCCCACATAGAGCAACTTATGTGAATATTGTGCAATGCCAACAATCTATACATATAATAAATCTGTAGAAAAGTATTTTTTGTACATCGAAAATATTTCAAAAAAAATAGCCAGGGTGTTAAAGGATAACCAACAGAACCTATTTCCGGCATTTTTGGAATTTTTGTCTGTTTGTCTGTTTATTTGTGCACGCATCACGTGAAATTTACGAGACCAATATAAATAACTTTTATACAGAAACATTGTGCGTAACTTGAAGAATTACTTAGTTTTTGTTTCATCGCAATCGGTTCACTCTATCAATAGTTAGATGAATTTAAAGTGTTCAAGAAGTAAAATTATCACAACACACGCAATTCAGATACGAGTTGCGTAAATCGAGCAGAACGAAGGAAGTTAAGTTAGAATTAATTATTTATTAGTAACAAATCACTTTTTTACATATTTGACAGATAATTGGATGATTTCCTTGAGAATTGGCGAGATGAGGCAAAACATCGAAGGAAATGAAAGGAATGGGGGAAGCCTTTGCCCAGGAGTGGGATAATACAGGCTAAGAAAATAAAATAAGATTAAGTAGGTAGGAATAAAATAATAGAGGTTATTTTTAGTATAAATCACATATCTGTATTTTTGATTTTAGTCTGACTTATTTTAAACAATTATAATCATATAATATAATCAACAACAAAGCTAGAACACATACAGCAGCTTTCACAAATTATCACAATAACAACAAAATATTTTGGTTGCAGCTAATACTGACTTTTACGTTTGTAGCTTTCGATCGAGTTATTTATTAAAAAAATAAACTTTTTCTCATTTTTCATTTTAGGTTTTTTGATAGTAACTCGAGTTCGGAAGATAACTCGAGTTAACTCGAGTTAGTAACTCGAGTTCCACATCTCTACATAAAAACGTATCGAATTAATAACCTACTTTTTTAGAAGTCGGTAAAAAGGCTCAATTCATATATTAGTTGAATGAAAGCTCACAAAGAAGACACAGATATTTATGATTATATTATTAAGTATCAGTGATCAATAATAACATATTAAACTGTTAAACATCATCCACCAAAATGAAGCACAAAATTAATCCCCCAGCATAATCCAAACACGATGCAAAGCCAATATATTAAAGAATTAAAATAATATCCATACATCATGTTGACCCGCTATCGGCTGATTGGAGCTCTGCAATGGTAGAAATAAATTTAGTATATTCACTAGCATTGTAAACATGTCAGACAAATTAATTAATATTGTAAACGATTGTAAATTTGTAATTGAATCGAGTCTCGTTCGGAATAATTTAAGGCGTACTTAAGGTTCAGATATATTAATTGTGAATGATTTCAAAGGATCTTAATGTATTGTACCTGAAGAACGCTCCTTGGGGAACAATTTGTTCGGAAATGTACTGTTGGGTAATTGGTTTTTTTAAAGTAGGAGGTTATGCATTCGTTGTATCATAGATCGAATATCTATAATGTCGTGGTGGCCCAGTGGCTAAAACCTCGCCTCTCGTGCTTGAGGTCGTGGGTTCAAATCCGGGCAAGTACCATTGTGACTTTTTCAAATTCATATGTACTTTTTAAGTAGAGCTCGTGGCTAAATAATATCAGCCGCACGGGTCGATCATCAAGGTTAAGCAACGCTTGACGAGGTCGGTCCTAGGATGGGTGACTATTTCAACATACCGAGTTTCCTCCGTGCCTCGGCAAGCACGTTAAGCCGTTGGTCCCGGCTGTTATTTGAAGATCTTTGACAGTCGTTACGGGTAGTCAGAAGCTTGAGATCTTACACCAGTCTTGCCAAGGGGTACCGTGTTACCCAGTTACTGGGTTGTGGAGGTCAGATAGGCAGTCGCTCCATGTAAAACACTGGTACTTAGCTGAATCCGGTAAGACTGGAAGCCGACCCCAATATAGTTGGGAAAAGGCTAGGCAGATGATGATGTACTTTTTAAGTTTTTGTTGGACATCACAGGCAACGGTGAAGGAAAACATCGTGAGGAAACCTGAGGCCTTAGTGCCAGTTTTTATTCACGCTCAATCGCGTTAACGTAAACTACAATTTGTATTGAAACTGGATAAGCGCCGTCTGGTGACGGCAAGTCAAAACCTCTTTTTTTGTATACATTTTGACATAAGAGATCGTTTACGATATCACGAGTGAGTACGTTAAAAAACTCGCACTAAGCACACTGGACTTACATAGTAAATGTGAGTCTGAAATAGCCATGTCAGAGGCCTGTGGGATTCCCAGAGGTGGGTTAATTAACTCTGACACCAGAGGTGGCCACACCTCACACGAAAGAAGAAGAAGATCATAGATGAGCATGAGGTACTGGGATATATGGGGTTGGATGCCAGGATTGCGCAAAGTGGTATGGGGTTTTTCAATCTAGAATTTCTAAGTATCAGCCTGAACCTCGAGTTCCATATGGTGCCGGACGTTAAGAATGTCACTATCCCATGTATTTCCGTGGGTGTCGTAAGAGGCTACTAAGGAACAAACCAGAGAATGAGCAGCAGCGTTCTTTGTGCATTTGTAACAACCATACTGCGATCGCCAACCCGCCTGCCAAGCATGGCGATCATGGCAAAACTCCCCCTCCGGGGGAGGCCAATGTCCAGCAGTGGTCGTCTTTTGGCTGAAATGATGATAATGTTGAGCCCGAACTTTGGCCCGGTGCCCAGTTGATGGGAATCGGCTCCAAGACTGGCGCAATGTTGACATACTATAGGTGTACTTCTGCCTTACCCTTCGGTACATACGGACATGTTGTATCATATATAAGTAGATAAGCACATTTTTTTACCGGCTTCACAACAAAAGAGGAGGTTCTCAATTCGGATGTTTCTATTTTTTTTATTTGATATATGTTCGGGCATAAATCCGTCATAATAGACGTCATATATATTTGCAAAATAATTTTTTTGTTTGAAAGAGTATACTTTCGAGGTGGTCCTATTGTCACCAAATCAGAATCTGATGATTGGATCCCATGGGAATCGAGGGAACTCTTCAAATACTATAGGCAGACATATAGCGATTTTGGTATTTTCAATAACATGGCAAGTATTTATTTGCACTCAGAAAGTATCTTTTGGTAAAGTGGAACTGATGAAGAAGACCACAGATGGCCATTGGGGGAGTTAGTAAGTATGTCATGGTTATAAGATATCTCTATTAGTTAAGCGACTTTGATGAAGTATATAAATAAATGGTACTGATGAAAATGGTACCATCGAATTGATTTGATGATGAAGCCGGAAGGTAGGCCCCGAAATTCCATAATTAAACAATGTATCCTAGTCGTGTTTGGGCTTATTGGCATTGAATTGAGATGTACTCTGACTATAAATGATTAAACCGACTTCTAAAGCAAAACATTACAAAGCGAAAAATGACTTTGTTTTTCGGTGTCGGAGTCGATAAGCGAAAAACAATAGGTACTTACCAAAGACACCGACTTCGGCAAAGAAAGTTATTTTTCGCTTTGTAGTGTTTTGCTTTAGAAGTCGGTTTATTTTTTTTGTTAAAAAGTTTTTGACAAGGCGTAAATCATAGTTCAAGAGCGGCGCGGCGTGGTAGGACACCGCGGCAGTGGGCTGACCACCCACACCACACTCTATTACCAAACACGGTCGACGACGCGCGACGACTTTGGTCCTTCGAGCTGGAACCCGGAGAGGATGATTCACGCCTTATCTGCGTGAATACGTAGTCACCAAATATAAAAGTAGTTTTTCAGGTTTTTATATATGGGACTATAAGTGCTCATCTGCCCAACCCTTCGAGGAATAATGACGTGATGTTAAGTTATGTTACTTAGTGAGATGTACTGACTGCGTAGATTTCGCCTTCGATGGCTTTTTGACATCCTATACAACTCTTGTAAAGAAGTCGATCCTGTGCGTACCCAAGGACTAATATTATAAAATGTTTTTTATTAAAATATAGCCCTTAACTATTGCTCATTCATCACCATTTGGTGCAAATACCGAGTGTATTTGTTCGACGTAATTGTTTAGAAACGTCCACATCTGTGTTAGTTATTCGATCAATGTTTACTTGTCAACCGAATTTGATTTATATGTTTTAAATTAGGGTCAAAGCACACTCAGACTGAGTCGAAGCTAAGTGGTGACTTTATTCTCAGAAGAGCCATAGCTTTCATTCAATGTTTTGATACATTTCTAAAACGAAAAAGATGCGAAGCGTCGTATCAGTCTAAAAATGAATGTATTAAAATTCAAAAGTCATTTATTCAAACTAGGCTGAGAATCAGCACTTTTCGAACGTCAAAATTACATAAGACAGTTCCCCAAAAACGCCCGCCCTTCACCACTTCCTAGTGCTGCTTTTGCTGGGAAGAAGAAGTATCGCAACAAACGCCCCAGCAGCACAGCTGTCTGTTCAGAAGAAAAAAAACAAAATCTTGATTCTATACGATATGCAAATAATTTACATTACTCAACACAAAAAATTAAAATAAAATATATTTGCCATAATGACAGCTAGCACACGCCAATATACCAACAAAAACATCGAAATTTAACCTCAAGCGAAAATTAAAACTAAAAATAAAAACGTAAACGGAACTTAGTACCCGAATTATAAAGCCTCCAGGCATAAAGGGCGTGCCCGCCTACATATAGCTAATACAGCTGTAACTCGATGTCACATAATTATGATAAACTAGGACCATCGAAGTAAAAAACAAATCAACAGTTAGGCAAGAATAATATATGATCCACTGTCGAGGTCGCTAGCTAACCACATATTTCAATACAACTCATTGAAAAAAAAAACATTGTAGTGAGTCGATTATATCAATAATATGACAACTAAATTAAAATGAATTGACTTATACTGTCAAAATAAAAAAAAAAACGATTTTATAACTCATATAACCTGTCAGTAGGTAAGCTAATTCTGGAGAAAGAACACAAACATTGTCTTGAGTTAATCACAGCGACCAACTATTTTTATCGTTTAAGTAGTCGTTAGTACAATAGTATGCCTTTGAACAAAGGTTTGCTTTTACTTTAACTTTAAACGCATTAAAAGGCAAATCTAGAAGAGCAGAGGGTAGCTTGTTATAAAAGGTTATACCAAGCCCAACAAATGAGTTATGAGCCTTATGAAGCCGGTGAAAATGAGCTCGTTATTTGTTCTTATTTCTGGTGTTAAAATTGTGAATATCACTGTTTTTAGTGCAAAAGTGTATATTTTGCTTAATTTATAAAATATTGGCGAACATGAACTGTAATGCCACTGTGAGAATACCAATATCTTTAAAAATATCTCTTAGAGAAACTCTGGCACCTAGCTGGTAAATTGCTCGAACTGCTCGTTTTTGAAGAACAAATATATTTTGAATGTCAGCGGCTTTGCCCCACAACAGAATGCCATAGGACATAACGCTATGGAAATGACTAAAATAGACTAATCGAGCAGTATCAACGTCAGTGTATTGTCTTACTTTCCTGACAGCGTAGGCGGCCGAGCTAAGCCTTCCCGCTAGACTTGATATATGAAGTTTGGCATCTACTGTTATGCCCAGAAAAACTGCCGAGCCCACAGTTTTAAGCACCTCTTTATCTAAGACGATGTTGGGTCCTAGATTTCTACCATTCGGTAAAGCGAATTTTATACATTTCGTTTTCTTGGAATTGAGAACTAAGTTAACTAAGTTATTTGTTGTAAACCAATCCGTAACCATTGAGAGTGCACTGTTTACATCGTCAAAATCATGTCTACTCCTGTCAACTTTAATAATAAGAGAGGTATCATGTGAAGTTTTCTTCAGAAAACTTTGCCGTGTTATTTGTCGTAGACTATATAATGCAAACAGACGAGAGCAAATTAAACATACTTTATTAATATTATTAGGAAGGATATTTTTCTATATATCCATTGACAGTGTCAAACAATCAACGACCAATATTGCTTGGTAACCGGCAGGACCATAGAGTTCATTAAAGGCATAGAGGACCTATGCCTTCACATCCACGATACTTTTTAGAATTTGGACAAATCTTTAAGTCCAATTCTAGAGCTCAACTCGATTAGTCTGGGTCCGAACAATCGCTTGGTAAACATATCTGCTAATTGAAGTTCTGTTGAAACTTGTTTCACAGTGAAGTCTCCATTCTGTATGCATTCTCTGATGAAGAAATGCTTTAGCTTTATGTGTTTAGTTCTCCTATGGAACTGGTAAGGAGGGTTCTCAGACAATTTAATAGTCGACTCGTTATCAACATATATCGTTGGTTTTTCATTCAACTGTGTTATGTCCGTTAATTCTCCTAGGAGCTCTTTTAGCCACAAAGCTTCTCTGGCTGTTTCTGTCAGGGCTATGAGTTCTGCCTCTGTTGAAGAAATCGCTATTGTTGGCTGTTTTTGGCTCTTCCACATTATCAGGCCGGAGAATAGGAAAACCATCCCTGACGTTGAATGGCCTGTCGTTGCGTCGCCTCCAAAATCAGCGTCACTAAAGCACATCAGCTTCTTGTCCCGGCTTTTTGTGAAGACGAGTCCTTTGTCTGTAGTACCTTTGAGGTATCTAAAAATTCGCTTGACTCTCATGACATCTTGCTTAGATGGAGTCTCTAGATTCCTCGACGCAACGCTCACAGCATAACTTATATCTGGCCTTGTAGCGACCATTAGGTATGCTAAGGCTCCCACAGCTTGACGATATGGAAAATTCGGATTCGCGTCATCTTCATTTTCGTCGTTGCTGACTTTTACTGCTGGCGTTGGAGCTGCTTTGCAGTCAGCCATTCCAAATTTTTCGAGTACTTTCTTAGTGTAAGACTTTTGGCTTAATGTTATACTGCCGTCTTTTGTTTTGTTGATCTCAAGTCCAAGAAAATATGAAGCTGGTTTTGTGGTTATTTTAAATTTATTTTTCAACTCTTCAATGAATTTTCTTCCGGAATATTCATTGGTTGAAGCCACTAAACCATCATCAACATAAAGCGCAATTATCACTTGCTCACGCATGTAGAGACATGGATCTTTTGTGCTTTGCTTGAATCCTGAGTTGATGAGATACTCTGATATGCAAGTGTTCCAGCATAAAGGGGCTTGCTTAAGTCCGTAAAGGCTGCGTTTAAGTTTATACACTTTCTTGGTGCCATCATTAAATCCTTCTGGTTGCTTCATAAATATTTCTTCTTTTACAGCACCATTTAGGAACGCAGTTGATACATCGAATTGTGTAAGTACCAGGTTTTCTTCAGCAGCTATTCCTAGAACAGCTCTTATAGTACTGAGGCGTGCGACTGGACTGAATGTCTTCAAATAGTCAACGCCTGGTTTTTGTGAAAATCCTTTTACTACTAGTCTAGCCTTATAGCGTTCAATTGTACCATCCGGATTTTTCTTAATTTTATAGACCCATTTGCATGGCAATGGTTTACGATTTTTAGGCGGGTCAACCATTTCCCAGGTCTTCATTTCTACCAAAGATGTCATTTCGTTGTGCATGGCATCTAACCATTTGGATTTATCTTTGCTATTCATAGCATCTTTAAATGTTTGAGGTTCTATTTCATTTTCCATATCCATGGCAGCCATTACGAAATCGTCAAATACTTTTGGTTTACCAATTCGGGATCTATCACGAAGATTATATGTCCTTCGTTCTTCTGGAACATGGACCGAAGCATCAACTTCTATGTCTGATTCATTGTTTTCATTTAGCTCATTAGCTTCATTTTCATTTGGTTCATTAGTTTCGTTAATTCCTCTGTTTTCGTCGATTTCGAAGGTGTCATAAAACTCCTCGTTGCTATTTTCCGTTTCGTTTCGTACGGTTGCATCGATAGAGCTTGCAATAACATTTTCTTGTACTGCTGTTGGTCTACTGACATTTTTCTTTCTGATATCTTCAAAAAACATTTCCATTTCTTCGTCTTCAGTTTCTGTATCACTTGATTGTTTGTGATCATTCAACTCTTGGAACGGAACAGAGGTGCCATTTTCTCTAACTTCGTAGAACATTTTATTTAAAATACGAACACCCTTGGAAATGAGTATTTGTTTCTTCGATGGTTCGTATATTCTGAAGGCTTTCGAAACTTCTGAGTAACCGACAAACATCCCGGGTATTGCTTTAGAAGACAATTTGTGTCCACGTTTACCTTTCTTTAGGAAGAATGTCTTAGCGCCAAATACATAAAGGTGATTTACAGAGGGCTTTCTTCCTACCCACCTTTCAAATGGAGTTTGACTGCCGATGCTCTGATTAATGCTTCGATTTGACAAATAGTTTGCAGTGTATACCGCTTCTGCCCATAAATACAAAGGTGCTTTTGATTCCAGCATCATGCATCTTGCTTTTTCCATAATGGTTCTATTTTTTCTTTCGGCAATTCCGTTTTGATGGGGCGTGTACGGAGCTGTTAACCTTCTTGTAATGCCATTTAGTTTTAAAAATGAATCGAACTTCAAATTTCGGTATTCAGTACCGTTGTCGCTTTGTAAGCATTTAATTTTAGTCCCTGTGAAGTTCTCCACTTCTGCTTTGTATTCCATGAATTTTTGTAATACTTCATTTTTATTTTTAATGAAATATACTCGACAATATCTACTGTAGTCGTCGATGAAACTGACAATATATCTATTCCCATGAAGTGTGGGTTGTTTGAATGGACCACAGACATCACTATGTACGATCTCCAAGCGTTGAGCCGTACGTGAAGTATTCTTGTCACTGGGTTTACTTGGTACTCTGCTTAGTTTGCCTTGTATGCATATTTCGCATTCTCCTAAAGAACTATTCTTGTTAAAGTTTAGTCCAATCAGGCTTTCGTTCTTAAGTGCGAGCTTCAAGTCCCTTTCGTTCATGTGTCCCAATTTACAGTGCCATTGTTTAATATCATCCGACTCAGAGTTTGTACAATCATTATCACTACATTTTGCAGCATTGGCTTTGTGTCTGTTAACATCATTATTTTTGGTTTCTAAATAGTACAGGCCATCATCTTTTCTTATTGCTTCCATTTGTACTCCTCGCTTGTGATCTTTAATTATTGCTTTCTTTTTATTGAATAGGATAGTGAGTCCTTGGTCAGTCATCTTTCCAACTGATAAAAGATTAGCACACAGGCTTGGTACATACAGTGCATTTGTTATGCCGATTTTTCCTTCCTTAATTTCTATTTCAGCAGGGCCAGTGCCTTTTATTTCAGCTGTTTTGTCCTTCGACGCAAGTTTAAGTGTTTTCGAAATTTGTTTTATCTCGGTGAAGGGCTTGTCTGAATATGTCATGTGAGACGTACATCCACTGTCCAGTATCCAGCTTTTTTCAAAATTTTTATTTGCTAAATAGCAACAGAAGAGGTTTGTATCATTTTTATCAATTTTGATAAAGTTGCTTTTAGACTTTTCTGCTTTCTTGCGAGTTTTTTTTGTCTTTGACCAGCATTTTGACGTATCGTGACCTTTCTTCTTGCAAATCTTGCAGAAAGTGTAAAAACAGTCTTCATTATTGTTTGTCGCGCTGGTACTTTGTGTATCACGACGACGGGCATCACTCTCTTCAATTATTTTGATCTTTAGCTTTTCAGGATCTGGTAGGGAGTCTTGAGACTCAATTGCAGTTCTGAAGGTATCAAATTCTTTCGAAAGGCTGTAGAGCATCATTATTGACAGCAAATCATTGTTAATGTCAATATCCATGTCTTTTAGTTTATCAACGGTATCCATGAATTTCATTAAGTGTGCACGGACATCTTCGCCTTCCTCAAGTTTGGCTAAGATCAACTGCTTGAGTAGGGTAGCCTTTCTGGCAGGTCCCTTACTAGCATAAGTTGCTTCCAGCGTAATCCATACGTCTCTGGCATATTTACATTTTTTTACTTGTTTTAGCTCTGAAGGTGCAATGAGCAACATCAGTTCTGATTTGGCCAGTTCATCTTCGTCGACCTCGTCTTGTGAAGCATTTTCCTTAGGGTAATTGTTCACATGTTTCCACAGTTTATTTTTTACTAGGTACGCTTTGGCGTGTATGCACCATGTGTCGTAATTATCTTTTCCCAAGGCTTGAATTTTTATGCTTGACATTTTCGTAATTTGAATTTTGTTTGCGAATATATAAACTTACATTTTTCGCTCTGCTACCATGTGAAGTTTTCTTCAGAAAACTTTGCCGTGTTATTTGTCGTAGACTATATAATGCAAACAGACGAGAGCAAATTAAACATACTTTATTAGGAAGGATATTTTTCTATATATCCATTGACAGTGTCAAACAATCAACGACCAATATTGCTTGGTAACCGGCAGGACCATAGAGTTCATTAAAGGCATAGAGGACCTATGCCTTCACATATCATCTGCAAATAGTACAACTTCACAGATACCCTTTAAAAAGAACGGTAAGTCATTGATATACACTAAGAACAAGAATGGACCCAGTATTGAGCCTTGAGGTACACCTAACTGAACTGGTAACCCGGAAGATTTCTCACCATTAACATCTACACATTGGGACCTATTGTGTAAGTAAGAATTTATAACATCGAGAGCTTCGTTTTGCACACCGTAATGACGCAGTTTACGCAATAGCGTGTCATGGTGCACGCAGTCAAAAGCTTTGGAGAGATCACAGAAATACCCAATAGCATTTTGCGAGCTCTCCCATGCGTTAAATATGTGTTTCAGCAGAACAACACCCGCATCTGTAGTCGAACGACCTTTTGTAAAGCCATATTGTTCATTATGAAGGAGGCTATTTAAATTAAAATGTTTTAGCAACTGCTTGAGTATTATTTTTTCAAATATTTTACTAATTGCTGGCAAAATGGAAATAGGCCGGAAATTGCCAACGTCATTTTTATTACCTGATTTAAATAATGGTATGACTTTACTACTCTTCATGAGGTCAGGAAAAGTTCCTAAGTCAACACATTTATTAAAAGTAACAGCTAGATAGGGGGCTACGATGTCTATTATATTACTTAAAAGTTTAATGGAGATGCCCCAGTAATCACCAGTGTTTTTGGATTTGAGTGTGTTAAAAACATTAACTACATCACGAGGCGTTACATGTTCGAAGCTAAATAAACGAATACTTTTAGTTCAGCTTTAGACGGGGACGAATTTAAGGAGCGAGCATTTTAACTCCTTTCTCCATCACGTAAAACATACATTCCTATCAAGATAAACAAAAGACATGCACATTCGATGGGGAATGCACGTAAAGGTGAGTATACACTAGAGCATTTTCGCGAGCATTACAATGTGATGTAACGTGCTTACGATGATGACGTATAAAAGAATATGATTTTGTCTGCCACGGCACGTGTCTGGCATGCTCAGTGTTTGTAGATATAAACGGACCTTTACTTCGCTTGTTTTAATTGTACCCAAACCAAATCAACACATTTACATAAATAAAGTGACATAATGTTCATCTACAAAGTCGAGCTTAACTCCAAATGGAGTTTTCTTCCAGCAAAACTTCTTCGCACTTAGAATTTTATCAAAACGTCGAATGAATGCTATGGCACCTCTTTTGAGAATAAAATACATAGTTTCACAGAAAAGAAAGTGTACACAGAGGAAATAGATTACTGAAATGTTAATAAGGAAAATATTAAGCACTATGCCTCTCTCCTAGAAACTGACTGTATCTAGAATGCTGCTATGAACGACAAGGTACATAATATTGCTTTAACTTAGATTTACCACCTATATGTACATTATGGATGCAATAAATTTAATTTCAATTTTATCTCGCTTCCACAAATACCTATCTATTTCTTTTTGATAGACAAGAAAAGAAAATTAAACACAGCCATTACTTTGAGTAACACCTGATAGAAACACTAAGATACCCGCAGTAACTGGCAGGTTATTAAAGTTTACTACTTAGAGACCCTCCAACTTAATGATCTTGGCAAGAGTGAAGAATCAAAACTTGGACGTAGGTATAACAGGAAGTGTCAGAAACAAACGGTAGTGAGTCAAGCAAACAATGAGGTACCTAAGGAGTATGGATATTCTTAAGATGACGAAAGTGGTCAACGACCTTGAGGGAACAAAACGCGCACTCTTTTCACGCCTTAGGCTTATTCTATGACTTTATATTCTATGGCATTATATGATAAAAAAATGGGTCAAAATGTGTATAATTAAATTGTTTTTGAGATGATGAAAATTTCATTAAATGAATTACGCCCGGCGGTTTTAGTACGATTGTCGTTTTTTCGTCCGTATTAGACATAACTGTACAAATTAATTACACTATGTTATACGAATAAATCTAAAGAAAATCATAGATCAGATTATTAAGAAAATAGTCTAATGTAAAATATATATATTTGCAAAAACTTATTACTAAAACTTGAGACATGATTCTCATTTTAAAATCAGCAATTTTGGGGTATCGGCGCCTTAAATAAAGAAATGGCGTCACTTTTCGTTATGCGAGAATGGCAGAGCCCTGCATTTTTAAGATGCTAACAGGTACGACGCGACAAGGCGAAAAGAGATGCGCGTTTATTTTTGCAAAATCTTATTTATTTATTTAAACTTTATGTACAATGGTAATACATGGGCGGACTTAATGCAGCAAGGCATTCTCTACCAGTCAACCTTCAAAATCTTGTTGGATATCGCGTTGTAATGCTTGATTGTACACGATTTAATTATCCTGCCCTAAGCCTTACCGTTAGAAGAACCCCCACTAGGTAGAACTATGACCTTGTTAAAGCTGTGGGCATTCGCTATAGGCGAGATGCATAAGACTGATCGATGTGCTGACACTAGGCTTGCGGCCTATCCTATGTTTAGCAGTGGACGTCATTCGACTGGAATGGAAAGCCTAACATAATATAGTTATATGTATGTATTTATAGAAATACAACCTAAGTGGGTTCCATGGGTTGAATTTTTCACAACGCTTTCACACTAAAGTTCATAAATTTCAAACTTTTCAAACACTTTTCACCTAGAGCTAAGCTCATTAGGCTATCCGCGCGTTTCTTTGGCAAACACAATCAGTTTTTTTTCTTTTCTCCTGTCACAAAGCACCAATATTATTTCAAAGTCAAAGTCAAAGCCAAAGCACTTTATTTCAAGTAGGCCAGTTACAGGCACTTTTGAATTGTCAAAAGACAAAATAAAATATTACAAAATTATGGTGCTACAGTCCCAGTCACAAGACATAATAACTGTGAAAGTACCGTAGATGCCCATTCCAAGGCGTAGATCTCTATGGAGAAGAACGGGCAAGAAACTCCATGGACACTCTTTTTCAATTAGGTAATTATTACAAATCATTTGTTACATCATTCATGTTGAGATTACACATTATGTGAGAACGATGTAGCAAGTTAAAAGTGTCCATAGTAAATATAAAAAGACAATTCAGAAATAAAATTAGAATCAATTAAAATAAACCATGGCAGCTAAGAGATGACCAGTCCCAACCGACAGCGCCCGTTCACGAACATGACACATGTATCAGCACCATTCAGCTCAACCATTTTGAAGGGAGCTAAATGATCCGACACACGCGCCACCATCGGAGAGACATTTGAGTGGGCATGACATACTCTCAACCACCGGAGTCATTCAAGTCAATAGAAGACGTAGGTATCTAGACAATGATAGCTCTGAAGTACATGGTACTCACACAATGCTGGCTATGCTGCTATATAATACTAGAAAGATTAACTCTATATAATGCAAAGATAGTAGCAATCTTCATCAGCTCCGACAATAACAGTAAACGATACCTACGACAGTCTTACCAAAAAATAAAATTTAAAAAAATACACATAAAAACGAAATTAAAAAATAATAATATTTAACCTGACAGCAAGCTAATTTTGGTAAAAGAACACGAACATTGTCTTGAGTTCAACACAGCGACCAACTATGCTTATATTTAAATCTGTGAAGCCACTTCCAGTACAATGTAGGTTGAAAGCCCTCGTGAAGATACGGTAATGAGCGGCCTATCTCGCCCATTGACTCTGTAAGATGACTCGATAAGGCGCCAATATTTACTTAACGCATAAATTACCTAATGGAAATTTGCTTTATTTTACATACATTTCGAGTATTTTGGGAGCTGTATCTTTGGGTACGAGTAGTAAGTCTTATCAGGACATCTTCGTATTCAGTAAGAGTGGAGATAAGATAACTTATTTTGAAGACATGTTGGCGAACAAGGACGTAATAAAAGTAGTTGTTTAAAAAGAAACGACATCAGTGTATATCGTACACTCGCTTGCACAAATATTTGATTGTAGATTGATGCAGAACGACAATGGTCGCATTCAACTCTTTTAAGGAATTATTGTACGGACACATATATGTCCTTAGAATTACTACACACACATAGACACAACACACTCACACTTTCACACCTACGCATAAACACATGCACACACACCTCGCAAGAGCACGTATGTATTATTTTTAATGGTTATTATTATTATTTTCTATTTCTGATGCATAAAATGTTGTGAACATAAGTACCATAACGACACTGACTCCTGTAACACAGGTCTCACCTAGCACAGGAGTCAGGGTTTCAAATGTAAATGTATAATTTTTCTATGTGTCAATAAAAATATTTTATTATTACTTTCTTATAACATGTTGTCACATTGTCGCATGCCACCTGTCTCCAGAAGTTTTTAAAGATAAAAGTCAAATAGGGTCAATATTACTGTTGCACCCTGCAAATGCAAATACACGCTAACATTAATTATTGTAAATGCAATGCAAATGTCAGTGTAATGTAAAAATGTCAATGAGTGCCAACGGGCTGGAATCAAGAAATAAAAAATGCAAGTTGTCCGATCCGCGTTTATTAGAACCCTAAAATTAAATATTGGTACAAATGCATCATCAATGCTCTGCTTGCTGCTGCTTGATTATCATAATATCTAAAGTAGGTCGCACGTGTAAGTGCAAAGGTGCGAGCCTACTTATTGCACAATTCCTTACATACTACACAATTTTAATACTCATGTACGTGCACCGTACACTTAGTAATAAGAGGTCTCATTTTAGAATAATTTCTTCCCCTAGCTTGGCCGGGGAAGTTAACCATAGGCATATTGTTATAGGTTTATACCTGCCACCAAGCGTGGCAGTGTCCCGTTTAAAGGCATAATTATTTCAACCCCCTACTATAGTAATGTGATAACGTTGATGCCAGATTTACCACCAAACTAAACAAAAAACTTATAAATCTATGCGAAAAGGAATGATGGCCAACATTTTGGCTAGGCAAGTAATACGGATACTATGTTATGCCTGACCCTGAATGTATTTTTTTCTTCCCAAACACAAACACAGAGATATAACTTCAGTACATAAATTATCCTTACTCAATGTTTTAAGCAAGAACGCACTGAGTGGCAGGGCGGTCCCAAGTTTGTTTATAAATTTAACAAAAAGAAAAGTATGTCTCGGTCTTGCCCCTTGGAACTTCATCAAAGTTTTCCCTTTACATTTATTTTTGTTTTTCAGATACAACCTCCAGTAAGAATTAGCTTAGGTATGGAAGACGTAAATATTCTTTTCTTCAAATGTATTTATACTTGAATAATTCATGGATAATATGGCTTGGATTGGCTTGTATTAAAGACTAAAAATGTATAGTTATCATCTATACTAATATTATAAAGCTGAAGAGTTTGTTTGTTTGTTTGAACGCGCTAATCTCAAGAACTATTGGTTGGAATTGAAAAATTCAAAAGAATTTCAAATATAACATCACGCTATGGCCAATAGAAGCGGAGTATTAATGAAAAATGTTGCAAAAACGGGAAAAAAAAATCCTATTTGAGAACTTCCGTTGCGTGCGCTGCGTAAGCGGTTAAAGTTACGCAACATTCATGTATGTAGGGTAGGTAGGTAGCCAGTTGACGGAAGCGAAGCCGCCTAGGACAGCTAGTCAGTTATAAAAGCATTGACGATGTCACTAACCAGTCTTACCAAGGTGCATCGTGTTACCCAGTTTCTGGGTGGATGAAGTTAGAAAGGTTGTCGCTTGAAGCCAAAAGCTTCACTGGAAGCCCAAAAGGTTAGATAGATTAAACATGTAAGATCACAATCTTTGTAACATCTAGATGTTACAGTCTAGATAAACCTTTAAAATGAACAAGCAGTTTCTACCTTCCCAAATAACTTCAAAAGTATCTACTAAAGCCGTATTAAAATCTTAGTTTCCTACGTCAAAGCCACGTGTTCAAAGCTGCATTACAAATTTCATAATGAATGCAAGTTTGTTTAGTCCCCTCGGGTTCCGTACCGTCGCTTTGAGCGCAATGCCACAGAATAGGCGTGCCTATTCTGTGGCATTGCGCTCAAGAAGGATTACAAAAACTATTATAAAACAGCACGTGTACCCAACTGTAAATTGATACAGAAGGATTATAAAAACTATTATACAGAAGGAGTTGATACAGAAGGATTATAAAAACTATTATAAAACAGCACGTGTACCCAACTGTAAATGTACCATTGTAGCCTTGAACATCGACGCCAAGTGGCCAGTCTGTCGGTTTTTTATCGGTTACATTTCGGGGAGTGTGCGATGGAACTGCACAATTTGATTCCGCCTAGCCCTTTCCATCACCGGACAACAAGACGCACGGCAATGCGCCACCGGTACATGGTGGACATCCCACCCATACGTACAAAGCGTTTTGCGAATACTTTCATTGTACGCACAGCTAAGGAGTGGAATTCCCTGCCGGAGTCTTTGTTTCCTGATAGCTACAACCTTGGGGTCTTCAAGTCAAGAGTGAATAGGTTACTTCTAGGCAAGCGTGCTTCACCGTCGACCACATCATCGCTTACCATCAGGCGAGACAGTGGTCAAACGCGAGCTTATCAATAAATAAAAAATAAATAAAAAAAAAACCATTTACTGTACCTGTGTGTCGTTCGTTGACTTGGGTGTGCCCTGGCAGTTGAGTGTGGCATGCTCTCTCAAATGTCTCTCTGATGGTGGCGCGTGTGTTGGATCATCCGGTTCCCTTCGTGATGGTTGAGCTGGGTGGTGCCAACCAATTCATGCGTCATGTTCGTGAACGGACGCCGTCAGTTGGGATTGGTCATAACTTAACTGCTTCGGATGTTAATGTTTTTCTAGCATCTATTATATAACTGCACAGTACATGTGTGAGTACTTTTATTACTTTATGCCTGTACGTAGTATAGTGTGTAGTGCTTTTCTGGCTGCATTGTCCTCACATATATGAATTTATTAATGTATGCACGTAGGTAACTAAATATTGTAAAAAAACATTTTTTTTTTTTTAGTAAGTATGGAGTTTCTTGTGCATTACCTACTTGAAATAAAATATCTTTGTCTTTGTTTTTGTCTTGGCAAAAATGCACTCCAAAAAAAAAAAAAATGCAAAATGCAATCCATTAATCTGCCTAGCCTTTTCTCAACTACATAATGTTGAGATTGGCTTCTAGTCTGACCGCGGCAGAATATCAACAATAGCAACAGATGAGAGTCGAGAGAGGGAGAGAGAGAGAGAGAGATGTCAAGAGAAAACCCATAAAAAAAGATGAATACGAGTACTTTACATGAATTATCTGACTATAACTGAGTAACGCGTACTATTTCGCAATACTGGTGTGAGATATTCTGACTTCTGACCACACGTAACCACTATCAAAGGTAACGTGGTTTCCAATGTCCTGATGAGTCTTGGTATGTCATCATATCAGCCGAAAGACGTCCACTGCTGGACATAGGCCTCCCCCAAGCGTCGCCACATTGACCGGTCCCGTGCGTCCCGCAACCAGCGGATTCCTGCAACTTTCACCAGGTCATCGGTCCACCTGGTGGGAGGCCTTCCAACACAACGTCTTTCGGTTCGCGGTCGCCACTCCAGAACCTTTCTGCCCCATCGGCCATCCGTTCTGCGAGCAATGTGCCCTGCCCACTGCCACTTAAGTTTGGCAATTCTTCGGGCTATGTCGGTAACCCTGGTTCTCTTACGGATCTCAACATTTCTGATTCGATCACGCAAGGAAACGCCGAGCATAGCCCTCTCCATTGCCCTTTGAGTGAATGTAAGCTTTCTGATAAGGCCCATTGTTAGCGACCACGTCTCAGAGCCTTATGTCATCACTGGCAAGACACACTGGTCATAGACTTTTGTCTTGAGACACTGTGGTAAGTTGGACGAGAAGACAGACGCGCCTTACGTACTGCGTCCAAGCTTACTTGTGACCATAAATTGCTTGAGATCACCGTACCTACCATGGCCGAGTCCAGAGTTCAAGCGTGGTAACTAGTGCGGGTGGCCGGTGGCGGGCACAAATGAGCAATAAGGTGGCCACAGTGCATAACGAGTTATTGTTGCTGGCTGTAGAGGCTAGACGTGTCTCTCCTCAGGATAAAACAATAGACGATCGGTCGCTATAGAGTACGCTCCGTCACGGCACACTGCACGCCATTATCACTTCAGCATGGACGTTTGATATTTCAAACCCGCCTGTGTGCGTGCGCCTGTTTTCCCTCGTTGTTATCAGCCAGCCTTCTGGAGCTATTTATTCTGTAGCACACCGGTCTAGGCAACAACCGTTCACTTATTTAATTCTTTTGTAACCTACACGTTAAGAAAATTGCTTCGGAGAAATCGTTGGCAAATGTTTACAGTCGCTGGGAAGCTAATCCATGGAGGAAGAGGATGTTTTATGATTTGGTTTTAAAAGTCCTTCGTTGTTTATTTATCTACTTGCTACAATACTGCTAGAAGATAAATCTAAAAATATTTTAGTTATTAAATTTCGAAATTTTAAATTTTGGTCTGTGTGCGCTGGTATGGTCATTTGTGATGCGGAGGGATGAAATGCATGTTACTAAAAGAGTTATGAATATAAATGTGGATGGATGGATAGGGAGATGAAGGCCAAAGAAAAGATGGATGGACTGTGTGAGGGGTGATACGAAATAAAAAGGAGTCAGTGATAGCGTGACAGGACAGTAGTATGGAAGAAGAAAACGTGTTGCGCCGACCCCAAGTAACAAGGGATAAGAGCAGGGAGATGATGTGCGCGTCATCTAGACCTAACGTCAGGCCAAAATGTCTGTTCCTGCGTTGCGTGGATCTTGAAAAAACTCTGTGCAATAGACCACTGTGCTCTGATAAAAAATAGGGTTTCCTTTTTAAGGTTGGGACCCAATAAAACTGAATCATCTAATCAGTTTGTCTTTTTTATATCTTGTTCTCTAAGGACGGTGGTACGTAAGTTGGTTTGTCCTTAGAACTATTAAATGTGTTCAAAATGATTCAAACTACACAAACCCTACACTCAAAGAAAAAATATTGCAACGTTTTATAGTCCTACTTAGTCGCAGAAGCTTCCTTATTTAACCTACGACCTTTCACCTTATCAGCGTCTGTCGTGAATTATGACTGACTTGTCACATGTCACCTTGGAGCGACACTGTCGGATAAGATGGCGTAGGCACCGGGACATGTGGTGTTGTGACTGATTGTGATTATGTACACATTGTAAATTAACACATTTTGAAACTAATCGGCGATATTTTTAAACATCTTACGCGATGTAAATAAAATTTAATTCATGCATGTGTGAAAGTTGAGAGACTTGAGAAGGACTCGACCGATTTTTTTTGTTGTGATCTTAGTTCACTTTTGCCCGCGACTTCATTCACGTACTTATTACTTATACTTTTATGTTCATACATGCAAACGAAGTCGTATCATTAGGCACTTAAAAATATTCTTCGTAGCTTTGTACTGTGTAGCTTTTTATCAATGAAATATTTTTTGTAAACGGATCAGTACTTCCAGAGATTATATTTAACAAACACACACAAGACACACACACCTCATAACAACACAGCAAACAACGCACTATCATTCAACATACCTTGTCTTACACATTTTTGTGCAAATATGTAATGAAGTGTTTTTGAATCAGTAGTTTTTGGGCCATTGCTCTATATTTTATTCCAATCCCATCATCCGTACCTATGTAAAACAATATTGTTTATAAACTGCTCTTTAATATAATTTGCTTCTTTAAAAGGGTTTTCTTGGTACTGAAAATTATGTTAAAATAAACTGCTTCGTATACCATATTCTGTTAAGGTTACACTAGTTGAAAATTCTTCCATACAAACGTAGTCGTAGTCTAGGGATTACTTCACTGTTTGACGATGTACATTCAAAATAAAAAGTGACATCAATTTGTCTCATCATTATCTAGTCCTGTATGGAAGCAAAACAGTAAAAAAAGAATATATTTGAAAGTTATGAGCGTCGAAAGTTCCACATTTCGACACTAATTTTAACGCATTTTTGGGCGCGAATAAATACCATAAGAAGACGGAAAATTGCAAAACGACCTCTATACAGGGATAGACTAGTAGTTTAACAATGCAAATAATTTTATTTTAAACAGATAGATTTAGTCGTTTTTTCATGATATCTAGACTGCCAAAGGTCTATTTATAAAATTTCGCGCCCTCGGTTTCGTCCTAAATCATTATCCATTTAGCTACAAATTTGCAAATGTGTGTATTCGTACGTGAACTAGCTTCCTAATGCTCATCACAGCATCTATCTCTTTCGCACGTGTTGTCGGTTGATATAAAATGCATTTTAACCCCGCGCACCAAATAGTTCATGCCGTCGACTAGTTAAGCTCGGAAACGAATGCATTCTATTGTTCTAATTCAACCCCCCAAGGATATGCTTGTGACAGTAAAAGTTATGAACTATATCTATTACCATTGTCTAGGCAAAATTTTAATTTACAACATATTTACTACTGTTCGGCCCATCGCATGGGCGACCTGCCGCGCGCTCTCTTTCCTTACACTCTACCTTCCACAATCCACTCAGTAGAGTCGTTCCTCGTCGAGACTCATGACCAAAGAACTGGAGTATTCGACTCCAAGTTGCTTCCGGAAAATTCCAGACAGAAAATCTCAATTACTTTCCAACCAGCACATCGAACCTTATACTGCTGTAGTAGTGATTGTGACTCCATCAAACTTCTACCTCACGGTTCCTCACATTTTATTCTGTATGCGAATTAATTGTAAGGACGAACTCGCGAAGATAAATTCAATTTATTTGTTTTTACGCGCGTGTGAGCTCTTTAGAATTGTTTAGAACCGAGTTATTATTATAAGGAGAGATAAAACAAAGGCAATTTTGTGTATTTGGAATACACAAAATTGGGTTTTAAGGCTCTAGACAGACAGACTGTATTTCAACTGCACTCCCGACTGAAAATTTGTAGTTTGAATGCAATTAGTACACGCCAACTGCACACCGACTGCAATCGGACTGCACGGTTGGTTTGCAGTTTTATTGCAGTCGTACTTACTGCATTCAACTAAAACTGCAAATTTTGCAATCAGATTGCATTTCTAATGCTGTCCACCTGTTAAGTTGTTTTTGTACATCGAAAATATTTCAATAACAAATAGCCAGGGTGATAAATGATAACCAATAACGTATTTCCAGCATTTTTATTTTTGTCTTTTAGTTGTGTACGCATCATGTAAAATGTACGGAACTAATGTAGGTAGATAACTTTTATACAAAATAATTGTGCGTAACTTGAAGTATTACTTAGTTATTGTCATCGCAATCGGTTCCCATTATCAAAACTAAGATGAATTTAAAGTTTTCAAGAAGAAAAATATCACAATAAACGCAATTCAGTTGAACTCCATATTCGATAGATGGCGTTGTGCATGACGTCACTTTCTGAATAGCGGTGTTAAGATTCGCCGCGAAAGAAAAACACTAGAAAAGAAAATTGGTAGGTAGGTAGAGTAGGTACTGTAGGTAGCAAGGCAGGTAGGTAAGTAGGGTAGGTAGTTGATGGGAGCGAAGCCGTGGGCACAGCTAGTAGTTTAATAAAACACTATTTATGCGCGCCAAGCCGTAAACCAAACCCTAATAGTAACGAATATAAATATGTGACTGTATTTATATTAGTTAATATACAATAGGTACACAAGTAAACATACTTAGTAGTTAAATTTTTATGTGGACAAAGCCGGGGCCAAACCTAACCCTAATAGTAACGAATATAAATATGTGACTGTATTTATATTCGTTACTATACAATAGGTACACAAGTAAACATTCTTGGTAGGTAAATTTTTATGTGGGCCAAGCCGGGGCTAAACCTAACCCTAATAGTAAGAAATATAAATATGTGACTGTATTTATATTCGTTATTATACAATAGGTACACAAGTAAACATACTTGGTAGGTAAATTTTTATGTGGGCCAAGCCGGGGCCAAACCTAACCCTAATAGTAACGAATATAAATATGTGACTGTATTTATATTCGTTACTATACAATAGGTACACAAGTAAACATACTTGGTAGGTAAATTTTTATGTGGGCCAAGCCGGGGCTAAACCTAACCCTAATTGTAACGAATATAAATATGTGACTGTATTTATATTCGTTACTATACAATAGGTACACAAGTAAACATACTTGGTAGGTAAATTTTTATGTGGGCCAAGCCGGGGCTAAACCTAACCTTATTAGTAACGAATATAAATATGTGACTGTATTTATATTCGTTACTATACAATAGGTACACAAGTAAACACACTTGGTTGTTAAATTCAATTTGCGTGTTTATGAGCGCGTGTGGCATTTTAATCTTTATACGCGTTCCTTGTCAGCGCCACGCCTTGCTACGTTCAGCGCGTTAGCGGAGGGGCTGCGGTCTGCCTAGATGTGAGCCGTATTTATAATTACAGCCTCACTCTACAGTAACTAGATACTTTTCATTCATATTCACAGATGCGGGTGAGCTAACGAAGATTTACTGATTTATTAATTGACCTACATACATACATGAGCGGCTCCGAGTTATATGCTGTAGTTGAATGTTTTTTTTAACCGTCTACAAAAAAGGAGGTTTCTCAATTCGACCGTATTTATATTTTTTTATTTGTGTTCGCGAATACCTTCGTTGTTTATGAACCAATTTTGATTATTACTTTTTTGTTGGAAAGGAGATATTCCAAGGATGCCAAACCAAGGATTTGACGGTAGCAACCCAGAGAAATCGAGGGAACTCCTCAAATATTATAGGCATACATATAGCGATTTTGGTATTTTTATCAACAATGCAATCATTTACTCAGAAAGTGTGATTTGGTGAAATAGAACTGATGAAGAAGACCACAGACGGCCACTGGAACTCCTTAATGCTAAGTATGTCACGGGTATAAGATATATCGAATAGCTAACCGACTATGATGAAGCAAATACTTATAAATAAATGGTACTGATGAATATGGTAACATCGAACTGATCTGATGATGAAGCCGGAAGGTTAGGTCCTGGAACTCCGAAATAAAACAATGGATCCTAGTCATGTTTGGGCTTATTGAAATCATCATGAGATTTACTTTGGCTATAAATGATTTTCATGTTATTTGGAGGTACCTACCAAAACTAAAAAGAGATAAATAACAACTTTTTAACGGAAAAATCAAACGCACTTCAAAAACAAAACACTACAAAGCGAAAAATTACTTCTCTTCTCCGAAGTCGGTTTCGAAAAACGGAAAACAATAGGCACCAAAGTCATAGGCGTCTGTTGACAGCACAATTTTTAGGAGGTTTTAGTGCTTCTAAAGATAATGTATCATCAAAAAGGAAAACATAGGGGCATAGTAGGTATATATCTTTATTTTTCAGGTTATGGAATATCTTTTAAATTGGTCAAATATTGGAGCAGGAAATAGGTGAGAGCCAAACCTCGAATTATGACTTTTTACTTAGGATATTCAGTCGGATGCCTGCGACCGCATTTCCTCTTAAGTATCACTTGCTGAGGTCGGTCCACAGATGGGTGCCCATACATCTTATCGAGAAGCCTCCGTGCCTTGGAAAGCTCGTTACACTGTTAGTCGTCATTTGTAGTCTATTGACAGTCCTTACGGGTAGTAGGTAAGAACCCCGAAATTTCTAAAACCGGCCTTTCCATTGGATGTCGTGTTATTCAGCTGAATTGTAGAGCTCAAATAAGCAGTCACTCCATTCAAAGTACTTTCAGCTGCATAGCTTTCTTAGTACCCCAACTTTGTATTGCTTATTCTATGGGGGCTCCCATACCCACTCTCTCATAGAAAGTGGCCAGTGCCTTAGTAGTGGGAAATTGGCAACATCAATACATAATAATAAAATAAATCTGTAGAAGTCGTTTATGTACATCGAGAATATTTCCAAAAAAATAGCCAAAGTGTTAAAGGATAACCAACAGAACCCATTTCTGGCATTTTTGGAATTTTTGTCTGTTTGTGTTTTTGTCTGTTTAGTTGTGCACGCATCACGTGAAATAAAAGAATGTAGAGAACTTTTATATGTATAAACTGTGCGTAACTTGAAGTATTACTTAATTTCATCGCAATCGGTTCACTGTATCAAAAATTTTATAAATTTAAAGTGTTCAAGAAGTAAAATATTACAACACACGCGATTCAGATATTATTCGGACAGTTGAACTCCGTGTTCGATAGATGGCGTTGTGCATTTGATTCTCTGCGGGCGAATGACACTAGAAAAATATCTGTAGGTAGGTAGGACAGGTAGCAGGGCAGGTGTGGCGGTGCTCGAGCGCTGGCTCGGGAGGAGGCACGGCTCCCTGTCGTTTCGGGTGACGTAGGTGCTCTCGGGGCATGGTTGCTTCGGAAACTACCTGTATCGCATAAACAGGGAGCTGGACGCCCGGTGTCACCACTGCGTCGACTGCCGGGAGGACACGGCGCGGCATACGCTGGCAGTGTGCCGCTTGGGAGGAGCCACGCCGTGCCCTCATCTCTGAAGTAGGCAGTGACCTGTCGCTGCCGGCCGTAGTCGAGTCTTTGGTCGGCAGCAAAAAGTCCTGGGACGCGGTGGTATCCTTCTTCTTCAGGCTGCGGAGAGGGAGAGGGAGATTTCATCCACTCACCCGATCCGCAAAAGACGGACAACGCCCTCTTCCAGTCCCCCTAAATGGGTCCAGGGGCGACGGACTCAGGGAAATTCGTCGCCTCCCACACATCAGGACCCGAGGTGGCGGCGCGTAGTGTTCCACGCGCACCCCTCTTAGACGTCGCGTGGGGCGTCTAAAACCTCACTCTCCCTCCAACCCGAGATCAAGGCCCATAGAGGCAGGCCGGCACTAGCCGGGGGTTGAAAAAGTATCGTGGTTCCCGCGACCCCCAGCGTAGGTGTGAGATGGAACACCGGGGTGGTTTTTAGTCAGTACCAGTCTGACAGACCCCTCCGCCCCCCAGGGCGGAGGACATCCCATGAGGATAATCCATCCCGGAAAAAAAAAAGTAGCAGGGTAAGGAGGATTGGTAGTTTGGTAGGGTAGGTATTTTAGTAGGGTAGGCAGTTGACGGCAGCGAAGCCGCGGGCACGTCTCGTATGTATTAGGTTGGTTATGCCGTAGGTATAGTTCTCGCCAAATTTCTTGGCAACAATGGCTGCGCAGTAGTAAATCTCATACAAAAACAGCACCGTTTCGTGCCTCGCGCATCCGGAAAGCCGACTTCAGGGCGGCCCAGAAGTTTGGCGAGAACTATAATCGGATAATAGTACAAGGGACTTAAAATTAAACAAGTGAAATGTGAGTGTTCTGTTCTTAACTTTCAGGAAATACAGACATGTATTATCTATATATATCAAAGACATATAGTACCATAAGTCTTGATCCACGCATTTCACATTTATTTTGTGACGTTAAAGACCTCAGTCATTTCAAGCAGATTTGCAATAAAACCTGCTTCAGATACGTTGATTGTAAAAATAAGATTGGGAACGTTGTGTCTGCTCCACAGTTCACCGGAACACTTCGCGTTGGTTGCTCCAAGAAGAAGGAGATAGCGATTTGGTAATTAAGAACGTAAACCTTTTGAGGTCTTGGCTGGTTGGATAAATTGGTCTCTTGTTTCAAACTCAAATGTGCCTGACTAAACTTTTTGACAATCTTCTTCCATTTTTAGCAACCTTTAATTTTTGGCTCTAGCATACCTGCATTCACATCACATCACACATCATCAGCCTATTAATGTTCCCACTGCTGGGACACAGGCCTCCTCTCTGTGAGAGGGAATGGGCCGTTATCCACCACGCGGGCCCATATACCTGCATTAAATAAAGGAAATGAAAAGAGGAGAGAGAGAGTATGACTGTGAGAGTAAGGGTAAAGATGTGTAGAAAACCACTACAAGTAGGTATGATCATCTAGTTTGTTGTTAATTAACTATGTATGTACCCAAAAAAAAAGACAAAGGCAACGAGAATAAAAGAAATATTGAGTAAAAAGGTAAGTCATCCAACACCTACGTAAGTAACCTATCGATACATCGCTATTTAGGCCGCGGTTAAGGTTATGTCAGTTCATAAAATTAACGTAAAGTAACATCCTCTAGTCTCACAGTCTGTTAAGAGTAATCAGCTCGCGATCAAGTTGCCTAAATATCTTTAGCAATGTAATAGTACTCGTATATTGTGATACAAGGTTGGAAAGTATGTTATTGCGAAAATTCAGAAATCGAATAGGCTGTATACACTATTTTCGTAGTAAAAAAAAATTGTCCAGTTGCAAAAATGCGCCATTTTCTGAAAATTGGTTTATTTTTGGGAACAAACAAATCTAATTCGTTGATTTGTTTTTACTATTTCCTACAAATATATTGAAAAACGTCGTGTGATACACGGGTGTGTAGGTTATTGCAAACTCGTGTCATTCAAAAATAGCTCGTTTGCATTATCCTACTTTCCACCCTTGTGATACAATAAAAAAGGCCTCCTCCTTTTTGGTAAGTCAGGTAAAAAAGGTACTATTTTAACTGACTTACAAAAAAGGAGGTGGTTCTATGTTAGTCTTTATGTTCGTTAATTTCTTTCCAATATTATTTTTTTGTTTATGTTCACCGATATTTCCGTAAATTTTGGACCGATTTTGAAAAGTCTTTTACTTTACCATAGAAGATGATGTGATGATATCGATGTAGCGACACCTATGTTCAGAAGTAGAGTTATTTCGGCTGAAATGATGGTAACAATGTTACCATCACGTTATAGCCTGTGCTTTGCTCCCTAGCCATCCGAAACGTGAACACAATATAATGAGGGAGTGGAGCCTCAGAGAGCAAAGTTTGGAGCCGGCTCAAAAGTGCTCCCAGTAATTTTTCCTGCTTGATTTAAAACGATCGCATTGTACCTTACGGAGTTTTGGTCGACCGTTCTTGTTCGCAATTGTATTTTACAGTTACACTGTGAGTTTTTTGGTCTTGGTCAAAATTTGCAGGAGGATGATATTTGAAGGACGTGGTAAACAATTTTTAAGTATCTTTGCAGCCAATCACACCTAAAGAACTTATTATGTTTAATTAAAATTGTTTTCTTAGGCCGATGATCGCAGCCTTATTGCGTAAGTGAGTAAGGCAACGCAAAGGGTTTGATCGCTATCAATCGACCAATCACACAGACGGAAATCTACATCGCGTCATTCATCTCGCATGTGATTGGTCGATTTGATAGCGGTCAAACCCTTTGCCTTGCCGAATTCACTTGCGCAATTCGGCTGCGGTTCTGCTGAATGCGAGAAACACACGATCGAGGAATGTAGCGACGCGCGACGTTTGGCAGAAGCCTATATCCACCAGGGGACGTCTTTAGGCTAAAATAAATAAAACTTTAACGTACGCATTCTTCCAATACATTTCGTGTCAATGTAACTTGAAACCTACAAATTCCATCAGTATACCATATCAAAGGCCGATAAAATTCTAGCTCTAAAGATTTAACTTCTTACAAACTTAACTCAACATTTCCTTTTAAATTACTCGATCAAATACTAAAAACATCAAAGTTGCCCAGTAACATGGCGTGGCCGTAGAAATGCATGAAATGAAACATGTATGAAAAGTATTGCACAAAGGAGCAGCCTTAATGCGTGAAGCCGCTCACGCTGGCTAGCTGCGGGTCGCCGTATAATATTCCACTAAGAAGCCAACACGAGGAAATTGTCGAAGTAAGTGGACGATTTTGGAGTGAAACGGTAATATATTGATGTTTTTGAGGCAATACGACTTTTTAGTATTGTTATTTGTGATCGTTTGGAGATAGACATATAAACGGCCAGCCTTTCAGTTCCGGTAAGATCAGATGCAGCTAAATATCAGTACTTTACATGGAGCGACTACCTATCTGACCTCCAACAACCCAGTAACTGGGTAGCACGACCCCATGAAAAATAGTGTCCGATTTCCTGGCTTCTGACTATCTGTAACGACTGTGAAATCTACAAAAGACAGTGTGGACCAGCAACTTGGGTTGCTTTATGAGGGTCGGAGTAGTATTTGTATGTAATATATGTACTATGTAATATCTATTCGCGCAATTCGGTTTCTTAACGATCTTTAAGTCAAAATGTATTTACACATGCCATTTGAGTGAATTCGCAAACATGTTTTGTGTATTTTATGTTATAGTGAAGATTAGAGTAGGATTATGTAGTTTTATATTTTATTTGTGTTTTTATATTTAGGGAAATTTTCACGGTTTTCATATGTTCCCCGCGGCTTCGCTCCCGTGGATCACCCAGGACCCGTTTTCGGGATAAAAAATTACCTGTATCACTCAGGAATAATGTAGCTTTCTAATGGTGAAAGAATTTTTTAAATCGGTCCAGCAGTTTCGGAGTCTATTCGGTACTAAAAAAATAATATTTACTCTTCATAATATTGGTGTAGATTTAAAATAATTTAAGACTGCGCTATCGCATTAGGATATACCTGCAATGATACTTGTAAGGAAGATTTCAATAATAAATGTAATGATTGGTTACCTATGGACCGACCTCTACAAGCGTTGCTTTACCTTGGAGACCCCTTGAAGGGCCCTGTTATTATTTAGTTACTAGTACAGTACAGCAGATACTTATTTAGTGTGAATATACACCGAACTTGGAAATTATCTGCCAGCAATTAGTCGGGGCGAGCGATGTCTTCAATTGCCTCGTCGTGCCTTTTAATCCAACTAGCGTAGCCACTAGGAATGGTTAGCGCAGACAGAATGTTTAATTGTTCACATTTGTGTGCAAGTTATTTGTACTGGTAGGAAATATATTTGTAGAAACTTGATAATCTATTGCAGACTGAAGATACTGAGAGGCCCGAGACAAAAGTGACATTCTATCATCGAAAGCGTGGCGATAGAGATTGTCAAAGAGGCTAAATTGTAGGTCAAAGTCAAATATATTTATTTAAATTAGGCCAGTAAGCGGCACTTTTGAACGTCATACATATATGAATTAAAATGTACAAGTAATAAAAATTTATTCGACCGTGCATTCTGCAAAGTAGCTTTTTATGGAGAAGAACGCACAAGTTTCCATACTTACTTTTTTTAAATAGGTGTTTTACAATGTTTACATAAGTACATACATTAATAAATTCATGTATGTGAAGACGATGCTCCTGAAAATAGCACTACACAATATACTACGTACAGGTATAAAGTAATAAAAGCATTAACAGGTAAATTGATTAAATTGATAAATAGGAACATGGTTCTCACATACTTAAAAATATTGCAAACATAGGTAAAATACCTAATTCAACAACAACGGAACAGTGTGTGAGTAAATTTCTAAAAAAAAAGAAAATTAATACAATAACTATGAATAGGAATATGGGATTGACAAGCGATATCTCAATCGAAATCACGTGATCAATCCACATTTTGACATTTTGACTATAGTCTTTGCTGCCATCGAATGCCACTTGGAGCCTCAGATCTACACACAAGTGACATTATATCAACGAAAGCGTTGCGATAGCTATTATATGTCAAAAATTTAAAGCATTGCCAAGCGCTATCTAAATGTCACATCATCAACCCATAAAATTTTGGCGTTTTGATAATGGCCATCGCTGAAAGAGTAACTGAATGTATTTAACACCTTTTGACAATTTTATCGCTGATAAAAAGTAACTTTTCAAAAGTATTTAAATCCTCTTATTAAAAGTAGGTACGTATGTAAATTCTCTTATTAAAAGTAAGTATGCAAATCCTCTTATCAAAAGTAAGTATGTTAATTCTCTTATCAAAAGTAAGTGTGCAAATACTCGTATCAAATGTAGGTATGTAAATTCTATTATTAAAACTAAGTGTGTAAATTCTCTTATTAAAAGTAAGTATGTAAATCCTCTTATCAAAAGTAAGTGTGTAAATCCTCTTATTAAAAGTAAGTATGTGAACTCCGTGTCCATTAATTGCGCTACAATTGGCCAGGAATTATTGATCCTTGTCGAAAAATTCTGGATTTACATCTCATCCATACGCACAAAGCGATTTGGGAATACTTTGATTGTGCGTACAGCTAAGGAGTGGCATTCCCTGCCGGAGTCTGTGTTTCCTCTACAACCTAGGGGTATTTAAGTCAAGTGTGAAAATGTTACTGCTAGACAAGCATGCTTCACATACAACTACACCATTGCTTACCATCAGGTGACATAGTGGTTAAGCGTGAGCCTATCGTTAATTAAAAAAGCTAGTAAGCTTTCATAACTTACGCACTTGAGGAGGTCATTTAAAGGACACAAATCTCTCTTAATATGCGGCTATTTTCTGACTAACGAAACTTCTGTGAAAAGTACATGTCATAATGTCCTTACTTCAATCTAGAGTCATCCACCGTCACAATACTAGTTAAAAAATAACAGATTCCATATCAATTCTGGTTAATTCCTTTCATCCCTAACACCACGCTCAAACACTGTTAGCACAGACCGCAGTCAGTCAGCTAAGCCAACAATGAATCATATCTGCCCGCACCCTTAAAAGCAATACGACACACACGTAAATCATAATCACACCTCTCACGCTTGCAACCTCACAAATACAGCCGGGTTTCGGACACAATTGACGTTCGATATATTTGCTGACGGTGCAGAACATCGTACCATGTTGTCAGGTGACATTTTCTATATTATATGGGTTGTTTACACTATAGTATCGAAAGAAATAAGAAAGAAAGAAAAAATACAATACAACTGGGCACACAATTTAAAAACACATAAGTACTGAAAATAAAATAAAAAAATACAATTGTGCTAAATAGGCCTATCATCGGCGTTTTAATGTTCCCATTGCTGTGATACAGGCCTCCTTTCCAGCCTTAATCGCGGGCCCTGTGCGAGTTGATGGATGTCACATATTTTCGAATTTTTGGTTCTAAGACGTGCCGATGAAAAAATTTACACAAAGTAATGTGCCTGCCTAGATACAAACCTATTGTAGCGTAGGTCGTCTACGTAAAACACGTAAGTTAAGACCGTTACCACTGCTCTTATAAATAGGCCTAGTGTGACATAAATGTTGGTTACAAATCTAAATATGGGGAGCTTCGAATAGCCACAACAAACGTATTAATTTTCTGGGCGCGCTGGTTCCATTGAAGACCCTATCCATCTCTTACCATTAGGCAAGATCGAGGTCGAAAGCAGGGTCACGAAAATAAAACTTATATGTTAAATCATCATTATCATCAGCTATTTTAATGCACCCACTTGCACTGCTGGGACCCTCCACTTAAATTCTGGTTTGTTGTTGACGATGTTATCCTTCAACATTTTGAGAGCAGTGGTAATAAAATAATTTACACAAAGTAGGTAAGTACCGCCTGCGTTCAAACCCACGATCTACAATTTGTAAGTCGCGGCCGTTACTACTAGGTCTCCACTGCTTCTCTCTGCTGTTTGCAGTAGTTAAATTAAATTTAAAAATATTTTATTTCAAGCTGCATTGAAACTTCAGTTTCGATGCAATTATATCAACTGCATTCGAACTGCAACTTTGCAGCTGGGCAGTTCATATTCTGACCGTTTGTTTAGACCCTAAGCCTACATGAATACTCACGAAACGGCAAAATCTAGTGCACGGTTTCAATTGTTCGTTAAATTAATAAAATATAATTAATACTAACTTCTGCTAACGGCTTCGCCCGCGTCAAAGTCGAAAATAATACCGAGGGAGCATATTTCCGGGATAAAAGTAACCGATGTGCTATTTATTTATCATAACTTTATGCACAAGTAAAAAGGCGGACTTAATGCAACAAACAATATTATTGAGAAACCGAAACCAACAAATTGATTAAGTGATGATTCTGCGAACATCTTGCGAATGCTATCCCTGTCTATCTATATCTGTGCCAAATTTAATCCAGATACGTCCAGCCGTTTATAATATTAGTGTGATATTTTTTTAATTCGTTTGCTCATCGAGTTTAGAAAACTATTCAGCTTTGTAAACCGTCGTTTCTATCTTTCACACCTGTGTGAAATATTCATACTATTCAGAGTGGCTAACCAGGGTAGTCACTCTGAATAGTACCTTAAATGAAGAATATTTAACCTTGACAAAAGCTGCTCATTAGTTCATGCTGATACGTCAGAAGTAGAGGCAGGTCGATGACATCATCATCTATTTATGCTAAGTTCAGCGTCTAGTCTAACCGGATGTGGCTAAATACCATTTTACGTGGCGTAACTGCATATCTGACCCCCTTAACCCATTTACTGGGTAATCCTTTGTATCATTGGCTGTCAGACTTTCGGGGTCCTGACTACACGTAACGTCTGTCAAAGTTCTTCAAACGACAGAAAGAACCAATGGCTTAATTTGCATTCCGAGGCACGGAGGAGTCTCTGTATGTTATGGATGATCACCCATCCACGGACCAAACTCGGCAAGCGTTGCTTAACGTTGAAGTTGACCACTCACTCTGGCGCTTGACCAGTATCTCACCTGATGGTAAGCGATGATGTGGTCGAACGTGAAACACGCTTGCCTGAGAAATAACCTATTCACTCTTGACTTAAAGACTCCTAGATTGTAGCTGTCGGGAAACACAGACTCCGGCGGGAATTCCACTCCTTAGCTGTACGCATAATAAAAGTGTTTCCAAAACGTTTAGAGCATATGGGTGGGATGTCCACTATGTACCGATGGAGCATCGCCGTACGTCTGGTAATTTTCTGACTAGCTAATATTTTTACCATGGTATGCTCATTAGTTGGAGAGAAGTAGAGGTAGATCATCGTCATACTTCGCAATAGTCGTTGCTAACTTACCTGTCTTCAAACCTTACTAAATCACTTTGTAACATTGTGGTAAGCGCCTCCGTTACCCTGTCACGCCAAGGTAAGTTCAAACAAAATTTAATTGGTCCTCTATTTTACAAACAACCGTTCGAATCGAAACCAATTATCGTTTTCGCGTTCGAATATCGAAAGTTCGTAGCAGGTGCGAGTAACGTCTCGGTTTGAGGGAGAGGAGGAAGCGGGTAGGTACCTGAGGAGGTAATAGGTACCTTTGTAATTGGGTAACAGAACCTTTAGTATAGAGGGGGCCAGTGTGTTTTCTTTGGTATCGGTTAGTTAGCGATCACTTGTTTTTGTTGGGATATTATTAATTGCACATCAAATAAATAATCACTTATCAATTTATTGCCATCGTTAAGGCCGTACCCTGGCCAAAAAATCAGCATGAGATATGAGCATTCCTATTGGCCTTGCGGGACTGGTGGCGCATGAATTACGGTAGTGAATACGCCCAGATTTTAGAATAAAATCTTTATAAAATCGAATACTGATCTTTTGAAAAAAATAAAACTTACAAAATGTTAGTTATCAAATTGTCTATCCATTAGTGTTAGCATAAAAAATAATTAATGAACACTTTACGAGGAGATGCATGCTATCAATAATTATTTCACATTTTTATGGTTTTGTTGTAAGGAGATTAGTGACACATATACCTCTTTAAAAAAAAAGTGTACTACCATTTTAGAATCAACATTATGTAGAAATTAAATGTATTTTTATTAATTGATATTTCTTTTTAAATAAAGAGTAGATAGCTCTTAAAAACTGCACAAAATTCGACTAGCGCGGCGTTTTGCTCGGGGAGGCGCCTTAATATACTTTTTACATCAGAAATAGAATATAATAATAGAATACTGATTGCATAGCATATTAACCAGAGCGTAAAAACCCGACACGGATAGGTTAGGTTCGAAGGGGATGACGGGAGCTGAAGTGAGCGAGCATATGTAATGAACTCAGCTCCCGTCATGCAGGGGATGGCTTCATGTAAGGTTACTTTAGACCCTGCAGACAGAAATAGGAACCCCGCAATTGTTGCTAAAATAATAATATTTTGAGATAACAATTTTGATGTGCAATCAGTATTTTTGATTGGAATTCGGTTTATTTTTGGGCACAAAATGTATTTTTATTTTATTTAAATACACCCGTTTTTATTTCCGATATGGGTATCAAATGAAAGGGTTTGCTGAGAAGAATACGAAAACAGCTTGTTTTAAAAAAACATTGTAATGAATAAATTTTTACTGTACTTCTACCAAATCTCACTTATGTAAATTGTACACCAAGGAGGTATTGGCCGTTACTTTAAGAGAAAAATGAAAGAAAAGGTGTTTATTGTCACAGAAATCGACATGGTAGTACATAAATGATGGATCTAAGAGAAACGGAAATGGATGGAGAGCTTGTATCCAGCACAGGATGCGTAAAGGAGAAATATTGTTACTGCCCGCTATTAGTACATAAATTACACCACATTTATAGCCGTCGGTGTCGGCATATAAATCACGATTGGCCAGGCTGGCCGAGTCATTAGTGGAAGACCGCGGTACCAAGTCGGATTGAATTGTGACCGTGTTTAGCGTCTACACTAGCTAGCCTAGGGTTCAGCTAGTCGCTGTTGCTAATACGCACCTCGAGGTATATGTGGTTTGTATTGTTTTAATTGGACGACCTTATTAGTACATATGCAGCTAGGTGTACAGATGATCTGGATATGGTTGCAGGAATCTTCTGGAAATAGTAGTATGTTAAAGTTAAAAAAAAAAGAATGTGGGGTCGCCTAGGGGAGGCCTATGTCCAGCAGTGGACGTTTTTCGGCAGAAAAGATGTTGATCATTAGTAAGCACTGAACTGTTCGATGTGGCGACGATTAGAGCAAACCTAAAACTAGCAGTGGATGACTTCTTCTTTAGGGATTTGTTTTCCGCACTTAATCTGTAACCAAGACCATTTTTCGTGAGCCATAGCGGATATCATTCCACCTTCCTCCAATCGTGATCGATCAGGCCTCTCGGTGTGGCAGTTTTTTTACTGAAATGATAATGATGATTAATGATAAAATTTATGGATTTAGGCAGTTATGTCTTTATCTTGCTGCAAAGAAAGGCATCTATCTGCTTACCCATTATCAGAAGAAAAGTACAGGTTAAAATTTCCTTTATGGACCGTTGATTTTTGGCGCGGGAAGGGTGGGGTAGGAAGGGGGGGAGGTTTGGTTACCCCCCCTGTACCATCCCCACCACGCGGAGCCCCATGGTAATGGAGATATCCATGGTTAAAGTTTTCAGGTTAGAATAATAATTTCCATTTATGTCCATTTATTTAAGGGGCGGGGTGAGGGGGAGGGAAAGGGGGGAGGCTAACCTATCCGTGTCGGGTTTCCCAAAGCTGCCGAGCTCGCTTCGCTCGCTCTTGGACTAATTCACATTTTTTTGCCTCACTAATAATTATATTTTAGTAAGTTGGAAATTTTTATTCTAACCCGAAGACTTTAACCATGGATATCTCCATAACCATGGGGCTCAGCGTGGTGGGGATGGTACAGGGGGGTAGCCAAACCTCCCCCCTTCCTACCCCACCCTCGCCGCGCCAAAAATCAACGGTCCATGAAGGAAATTTTAGCCAAAGTACATTCACCATGCTAACGCAGACTGGTGATACATAAAGTTTTATTATTTTCGTTAATCAAGGTCAAAGTTCCACCTCAGAATATTTTGTTTCACCATAAGTCGGTGTTCCTTTGACCTTAGAAAACTTCTTCAAGTATCTTCACCAAGAGGATAATAATTTGTCAAACAGTCCCTTCTGGATCATAATTATTTCAGCCGAAACAAGTCCACTGCTGAATGTAGGCTTCCGCGTGTCGCCACGTATATCTGGATAATCCTGTGGACATCATCATCTGCCTTTTAATGTCCCCACTGCTGGGAAACAGGCTTCTTCGCTGTGAGGGGCACTAACGCCGCCACTTACGAACTAATGACATAAAGTCACAAAAACCCTGCATCGCGAAAGCAAAGTTTTCGATTTGAACACCTAAAACAGTCCGACAATAACCGTTGCCGTGTTGGGCAGTTGCCCGGACCAGATACAACATCCTTCAGGTCAGTCAGGTCGGAAGATCTTCCCTTTTCTATGGAGATTTGTGGGACTTTACACCCTGTTCTACCTACCACCAAACTAAGTCAGAATTTTTTATAAAACCTCCTTGCTTGGCAAAATAAATCAACGTAGTCCTTTCCAAAACAGATTCAGGCGTTCAGCCATACTTTAAAACGAAAGGGAGGTCGAAGACAAGGACAGCATGATTGCACGTCGCTGACAATACAAACTCAATAACTCAACGGTGTCCGGCTAAGCCGCTTACAGTATAGCACGGGATCTGTAGCGTGCAGTGGAACAAAACAGTGCAGCCCCATTTTCAGTCTATTTTAGGAGATTTAAAATGCTTGACAGGTCTTGTTGAATTAAACTTTTTGGGCTATGGTTTTTGGACTTATAGTAGTTTTTTAGGGTTCTGTAGACAACAAGGAACCCTTATAGTTTTACCACGTCCGTCCGTCCACGGTTTAGCTCAGATACTCTTAGTAATAGAAAGCTATAATTTGGCATAGATATACATATTAGTCACGTCGACAAAGTAGTATAAAAAACTTTTTTACAAAACAATACTACCGACTTCCAAATAAGAAAACTACAAAGTGAAAAATAACTAAAAAAGTATTGTAAAAAAGATTTTTATTTTTCACTTTTTAGTTGTACCTACATAATAGGCAAGTTGTTTAGTAAGTTTCCTATAACGCCAGAATAGATTACTCGAATATCATGAAACTTGAAAAAAACCGATCAAATGAGAGATCTGCTTACCCCTTAAGAGCGTACTGGAGTGATGTTATGTTATGAAATGGTATAAACAATAAACAGACATGCGATTGCAGCTGTCCCGAGAGATTTGCCGTTATTTATTGAAGAGTTATGTTGTATATCTTCGAAGTTCTTCATCAGATCTTCACCAAATGAAAATGGGACCAATTTCGGAACATACTATTTCAAATAAAAAAAGAATTTTCAAAATCGGTCCACAATTGCCGGAGATATCGGTGAACATACATAAAAAAACATACAAGAAGTCGAACATAGAACCTCCTCCTTTTTCGAAAGTCGGTTAAAAATAACACTTGGATTTGTAGTTTCTGCCAGGTTTGACAATGACAGACGGATATTTTTTTATTAACTTATAAATATGTGCCTTCCAGACAAAATGTTGATCTATTGTAAGTCCTAAGATTTTTTTTCTTTTATTTCTTCAATCGCTGTATCAGACATGGTAACATTCAATTTAGTAGGTTTACTTTTATAATTTCTAAATTGAATCAATTTGGTTTATGAGGCATTGTATTTTAAATTACTTGTCTGCAACCAGTCAGTCACAGTTATTTCAGTTTCGTATAATATCACGAAACACTGTTGCTTTTGGATATGTAAAAAAATTCACGCCAGAAGTATATATAACGAAATTAAAAGGAAAACTATCGCAGCTAAGTAGGCTTTACAAGTTTACGAGTAATAGTCGACCAACTTATAAAATGTACTTGGAACAGTAAAAAATATGTATATTGATGTATGGGGACAACAGTTTTCGAACGGCAATAGTACATTGTGATACAAGGGTGGAAAGTAGGTTATTGCAAAAGAGCTGTCAATAATAAGCCCGAGCCGAAGGCGAGGGTTTTTAATGACACGAGTTTGCAATAACCTACACACCCGTGTATCACACGACGTTTTTCAATACAGATGAGAAACAGTAAAAACAAATCAAAGAATTAGATTTGTTTATTCACAAAAAATAAAATTTTCAATATGGCGCGTTTTTTCAACTGGACATATTTTTTTACAAAGAAAACAGCCTATACAGCCTTTTCGATTTTTGACAAACGTTGATGTGAAAATAATTAACTTAAAACTGGTAATTAAATATATTAAACAACTATTTAAAAAAAAATGAGAATTCAATGCTAAAACGTACGGAATCATTAATTTTTCCTCGTATAAAATAGTAGCCCATTTTATTCTATGTATGAAAACTCCTTGCTACTAAACTTTTTTAAATTGACTTATGGCGCGTTTTTGCAACTAGACATATTTTTTACAAAGAAAACAGCCTATACAGCCTATTCGATTTTTGAAAAACGTTGATGTGAAAATAATTAACTTAAAACTGGTAATTAAATATATTTAAAAAAAATAGAATTCAATGCTAAAACGTACGGAATCATTAATTTTTCCTCGTATAAAATCGTATCCCATTTTATTCTATGTATGAAAACTCCTTGCTACAAAACTTTTTTAAATTGACTTATGGCGCGTTTTTGCAACTGGACATATTTATTTTTCAACGAAAACAGCCTATACAGCCTATTCGATTTTTGACAAATGTTGATGAGAAAATAATTAAATTAAAACTGGTAATTAAGTATATTAAACAACCATTTAAAAGACTTTTGAGAATTCAATGCTAAAACGTACGGAATCATTCATTTTTCCTCGTAGAAAATCTATCCCATTTTATTCTATGTTTGAAAACTCCTTGCTACTAAACTTTTTTAAATTGACTTATAAATTTAAAAATAAACTGCAAACATAATGATCGAGCTCGTAAACAAAAGTCACGACCGCGTAACAGAAAGATGCCTATGCGTAAGATTTAACTTTCGAATCATAATTATAGCCTCTGAAAGTACGCCATGTTTAACAACTGTATTGAAAAGTTAATTTTGTTAGAGCAATGTTCGGTGCTTTCATTGTTTATGAACCTAAGTAATGGTACCTGTTTATTTTGGTGAATGTAGCTGTATATACGGAACCCTCTTCTCGCACTTTGCCGGTTTTTTTTCATGACGTACCTGTTCTTGACATCGATTATAGTCTGGTGGTACGTAATGGATGTGGTCACCGATTGAACGAGTGAGCCCAAGAGATGCGCTCACTGCACTGTTAATTGCTGCAAAGCGGGACAAACGGTTTATATTTTAGATTAGTCACAAAAGCCTTCAAGAAACACATTAAAAGCACGTTTCCACCAACAGATTATGTTTGCATTTTGCGTTATCTGTCATCCATCAGCGTTCGTGTTTCTTCTCTGAATATTCTATCGTGTTCCTGAGTCCCACAAGCATACAAAGCTCCTCATTCCCATCCTGACATCAGTCTCTTCTGGGCTTAGCTAGGCCTTTTTTTCTGTGCCAATATTCACGCCCCGGTTTCATTTAGAGTAAACCTGTAATAGCAAAAACGTATACTTATTGCCACGTACATTAAATATTTCTTTGACAACCCTTTTTTTTTTTGTGGGAAATCATCCACTGACTTCTCCCGCTCTGGGTGAGGCGGGAGGGCGTGTCAGACTTTTACTGACTAAAACCCACCCGTGTCCCTTCAGTTGCTTGAGCCAGGGCCGCGGTAACTCTTATTCAAATTTATCCGCGACCCAGACAGGCATCGGTCCTCGCGGACCCCGTCAGTTCTGCTGACATCTCTTTGAAACGCGCGTGGAACACAACGCGCCGTCGACTCAGGCCTGGTCCTTATCGGACGGCGAGCTACCCATTACTCGCCGTCCGCAAGCCCGCGCTTACGGTGGCCGGGAATCTGCTCGCGACTCCCGACGCCCAGGGCGTCTCCTGCGGAGGCTAGGGGCGTGAGGGCGTTTTTTTAATTCGTTGCGTCTCCCTCACGCGTTCCGCCTCCTCCATCGCGAGCATTACTGCTTCGCAGAAGGAGGAGACAGATTCCCATACCCTCTCGCTCCGTAACATGGCCTGCACCAGGGCCGGACGCGAGAGGTTGCCACCGCCGATCACCTCCACGAGGACACGGCGGTGCCCAGCCCAAGCGGGGCAGATCTCCACCGTGTCCTCCAGGTGATCCACACAATGGTGACACCCGGGCGTTTCCAAATCCTGAACAGGAACCTCCCGAAACAGCCGTGTCCGGTGAGGACCTGCGTCAGGCGGAAGGTGAGGACGCCGTGGCGCCTCTCTAGCCACTCCTCAAAGAGGGGTCTTATCGCCGCAATTGTGGCGTGCCCATTCTATGACATCCCTATGTTACACATTCTTACCCCTGTCATCACCACGAAGTTACAACCAAATAAAGCCTAATCAACCCTAAACAATTGATTAAATCGGTATCTGATATAACTACAAGTTTCCTCAACAGAGTTCCCCAGTATTGGGTCAATGTACCGACACATTTGCTCTAACTACGTCAAATTACGAGCAAAGGGTTCCGTTGCGCGCTTCGATCTAATTGCGACTTCGTGACTGCTCCTACCCTCTTCCATTAGCACCTCGTACTACGGCACCCTGTGGAGAAGTAACTTTTCGACTTACGCAGTATCCATCGACGCATTTAATGCGGATGCCTGGCAAGAACGCAATTGTTGAGAAGCAATGGATTTGAAATAAGTTATAGAGATAAAAATTTCATCGTCTTTCAATAGCATCACGTTGGAATCGTTAAAAGTCTAGACACTGGGCGATTCAATTTCTTATTTACGTTGATTTCTATATATATAAATGGCATTTTAAATGTTGTGACTTATTCGTTTCAGTTTAATAAGAATCATGTTCAGATTACTTAAGTTTTTACATTTTATTTCTTCGAAGATTTGGATTACAATTTTTTAATTTCACTTTTATTGAGGTTTTGAAGTAGCTTGGGGGTGTGAAATTGGATATTTTTCTTTGAAACCCATAAATAATGCAACCGTGCTATTTCAGTCGAAAGACGCCCACTCCTGAACATAATTATGATAATTAGCTGAAGATAATGTTATAAACTACTTATGCTGTCTCTTTTTGTGTCTTACCTATGTACCTTTACTACCTGAATGATAAACTATTATCTTACTAATATTATAAATGCGAATGTTTGGATGGATGTGTGTCAATTACGCCAGAACGGCAGTACGGATCTGGATGAAATTTGGCACAGAGATAGATTATAGTCGGGAGCATAGCACATATTAAACTTTTTGTCCCGGCAATATGTTCCCTTGGGTTAATTAGACATTCACGCGGGCAAAGCCGATGGCAGAAGCTAGTTTACATGAATAAGTTAGTTATAAATGATTTTATTTCTGTTAGTTGGTTTGTACAATCGCTTTTACATGTCGATCATATTTATTAAAACTAGATGAGGCCGGCGTTTCCTATCTGACTACTCTGAGAAGAAAGGCCGAATCAAACTCAGAGGTCACAGTCTCTTTTAAAGTCTAGACAAAATCTTGGTTAGATCATGTGTACGGTATTTTTTTTGGAAAAATGGTCTTTTGAGGAAAGAACCTGAGAGACAGATTGAGTGGTCCTGTCCAGTCAGTGCACGCATTTGTCAATAACCAAGCAGCTCAACTCAGAATTTAAGGAACTTAACGATTCGACGAACAATACCAAAGGTAGGACATTCGGTAGGCCGCATAAACTACTCAAACTGCCAGACAATAATTAAAAACTAACCAAGATATATTCAAATTAAAAACAAAAACCGGCCAAGTGCGAGTCGGACTCGCGCACGAAGGGTTCCGTAGTTGGTAAATTGCGGTTTACGATTTAAGACGTATTAAAAAGAAACTACTTACTAGATCTCGTTCAAACCAATTTTCGGTGGCAGTTTACATGCTAATTAATGTACATCACATATTTTTTTTAGTTTTGTCATTCTCTTATTTTAGAAGTAACAGGGTACAGACATATTCAAAGATACCCCACACGTATGGGTTTGATGAAAAAAAAAATATTGAGTTTCAGTTCTAAGCATGGGGAACCCCCAAAATTTATTGTTTTTTTTTTCTATTTTTGTGTGAAAATCTTAATGCGGTTCACAGAATACAATCTATAATATAATCTATTTACCAAGTTTTAACAGCATAGTTTTTATAGTTTCGGAAAAAAGTGGCTGTGACATACGGACGGACAGACAGACATGACGAATCCTTAAGGGTTACATTTTTGCCATTTGGCTACGGAACCCTAAAAAGAATATTAATAAAATCATACATAGTCTTCACATTCACAATAATTAAAAGCAAATATTCTTGTCATAACTATGATATAAAAGTAAGTGTTTTTTTAATTATTTTTTGATAATATAATACTTTAAAAAGAAAAGCAAAAAAAAAAACTAAATTCGGGATGCAAAAAATAATAATTAATTGAAGCAGGTCAATCCCAAGCCTTTTTGTCCTCAACGTAATCTTTAACGGTATAAAACGCTTTCTGGCACAACTTACGTTTAATGAATAATTTGAATTTATTAAGGCTTAGCTTGCTCTTTGGCTTGGAAGCTTATTATAAAAGCGTAGACATTGCCATATATTATTTATAGCTTATATACCTTCAACATGTATAGGTAATATTTATAACTATTTATTGCTATCAAAATTTTCTTCGTTTGCTCAAGTATTATTTTAAGCACAAATCTAAGATTTCCAATGGTCACCTTGACTGTCCGAAACCAACCTTGCACAATCCTTGAAAGTCCAAAAACAAGGTAACTTGTCGCCGAGTTAGTGATTGAGGGGATTAACAAGACGAACAGCCCTCTAACCTGGCTAATGTCCCAGTGGATTCGGACTTTGGTCCCGGGAAAATATTGTGTCAGCTTACTTCGCACCTTAAGGATATCTTTGCTAACCTTAATGGATAGGTTCTTGTAATAATTTAATTTAACGATTCCATTTTCAATATTACCATAATTCAATGTTTTAACGATTTTATTTTGTGTTTTGTAATATCCGCTTATGGATATGTTACTTGAAATAAATGTATTAATAATAATAATTTATTGTATTTTGTTACATCAACACATCACATCATCAGCCTATTAATGTTCCCACTGCTGGGACTAGGGCCTCCTCTCTGTGAGAGAGAATGGGCCGTAATCCACCACGCGGGCCCAGTGCGGGTTGGTGGATGTCACATGTCTTCGATTTTTTGGTTCTAGGACATGCCGGTTTCCTCACGATGTTTTCCTTCACCGTTTTGAGAGCAGTGGTGATGAAATAATTTACACAAAGTAAAGCGCCTGCCTGGGCTCGAACCCACGACAACTTGTAAGTCGCGGCCGATAGCACTGGGCCACCACTGCTCTATTATGTATTTTGTTAATGTTCTGTAAATTTGATGTTATTTGCATGTACATGAAAGCCCGATTAACTCAGGAGCATTTTCTTCGAAAAAATCAATAAAGAGCTTATCAGCTCTTGATAGTGGATGTGAATATCTTAAGCTGTCGCATTTAGAAACAAATAACGGTTACTTAAACCGCTCCATAGTATGGATTTTGTACTAAAAAACCAATATTAATCGCCTTAAGTAACCGTTAACGGCTCTGAGTGCGGCGGTAAGTAAATTATATTTAGACTGTGTGGATACCTGTGACCTTAAAACACTGTGATGTGTAAATTTTTTCACCGTCATCTCTTTTCTTTATACTAAAACACAACTAATTTGACTAAGTCAGGCAAGTAAGTCAGAAAAAATCTTTTACAGACCAAACTGTGCATGAAGAGCTCTGCAACTGCTTCAAATCCACTAAACACATTCTAGCTTACGTATTACAAGCAAGAAAATACGAAAAACATTTTCAAAAGCTGAAGACTTTCATATATTTTAACCTTCAGCTCATTACGACATTTTTCTCCACATCGACTTAAACAGTCGAGATTGAGACGACACTTCCTCAATTACATTCAGCCAAGTTTAAAACATTCGCTCATAGCTGAGAGAAACTAAGTAATGTAACTTTCTTCGCTCAAAGTTGAGACAGAAAAAAGTGTCTGCCTGGCAGGATGAGAAGCATAAAGCTATACATAGTAAGGTCTATACCACACGGGCTTCTGTTGTGCGGATCGACTTTACATCGATAACTTTCGATAGAGACGCGTGGATTCGAAATGTGAAGAGCAAATCTTTGAAACTTATAACCAAGCAAAATATTCAAGGGTTCATTTGGGATTACGAAAGTATATGCGTCAAACTAAACTCTTTAAAACTCAAACTAAGATCATATATTTCAATTAAACCATTAATCACTTTTGAATTGTCAAGGAATCGGTCAGTCCATTAGATAAAGCAAAGTTGCAAATTCCAAAGCGTGGGAAGATTTCTATGGAGAAGAATGAGCATATAACTCTACGGGCTTTCGCCTAAAGAATCTTTTAAAATCATTATAATTATAGTAAAATGGCACATAAATCATATATCCATGAGCGATCTAGTCTGCAAGTAAACACACCGCAGATTAATAAGGCATCAAAATAAAATAGCAATTGTTTAATTATCAAGTTAGACACATTGCCCAACCATGCTTCCACCATTTCCATAATTTCACAGAAATTTAAGAGGAGATGCGTACGCTCGATAACCGGCACGCCAGTCTGATACCAACTTAAGTTCATCCCCCTCCCCGGAAGCCAACGATCCCCGACAAATTCACTTTTCCTGTCGACGAACGGAAACGAATCCAGAGCACCTTTATACCGTAATAATATTGTATTAAAGGGCCCTTAAGGACAGAAATCTTTTCTAGAATTTGCACTTCGAGTGTGTGGCCATGATTTTTCTATATAGACTTTTTCCTTCTTTAGTCTGTGGTGTGTTGTGGTGCATTCTTCTTCGTTCGGGTTTAGATCTTAACCGAGCAGTATGTAGCCACTCGGACAGCTCTATCATTTGCTACGTTCAAATACTGAAAATTGCAGGTTGGACATGAAGGGTTATCACTGCTTTTATTTAAGTTTATATGAGCTAATTTAAACTGGCAAGGTTGGAAAGGTAGACGGTTTACCCAACTAAGTTATAAAGAGTAAACTTTATTATTGGTAGCAGATGCGACGTCTACCTTTAGGTTTAAGGAAGGGGAGGCTTGTAACCAGCAGTGGCTGGATTGATAAAGGCTTGCGATTATGAACAAATGTCTAGACATTACGAGTTGTAGACAATCCTAGTAAGATATAGGAACTAAATATATTTTCACTTTCAGTGTTCTTTTTTCGTGTAAGCACGAACTATAGAATAGCTCATGCTATGATGAATTAGATAATAGTATCCCCACTATTAACTAATTCATCATCAGGTTCAGCTTGTACTGGTATTCATAATCGTTGATACTTAAGAAGGCTTTCTATACTAAAATTATAAAGAGAGAGTGCGAATTTTGAGTGTATGTTGAAAATATATTAAACTAGCTGTCCCACGCGGCTTCGCTCCCGTCAACTGGTTACCTACCTACCCATCTACCCTACCTACCCTACATACATGATTGTTGCAAGGAAACATTTTTTCCGTTTTTGCAAATTTTTTCATTTATGCTCCGCTCCTAATGGTCGTAGCGTGATGTTATATAGCATATAGCCTTCCTCAATAAATCAATTCCAACCAGTAGTTCCAAAATTCGTTCATCATTTAAAATATTCTTCATATCAGATGTAAATAGGCTATATTATGTAATATATAAACAAGACAAAGCCGATGCCAGCCGCAAGTTAGTAGTAGGAGCGGCAGACGCAGTGTCGGAAGGCCTTCCTCTAGGTGGAGCGCCGGTCAAGGCTGCGGGAGACCGGTGGATGCGAAACGCACAGGATCGATCAGTATGGCGACGCTTGAGGGAGGCCTAAGTTCAGCAGTGGACGTCTTTCGGCTGAAATGATGATGATGGACTATATCATTCCCTCTCATATAGATAAGGCCTGTGTCCCAGCTGTGGCCACGTTACATCGCTGATTATGATAGGATAGGCATAGCTTAACAATACCAATTGCCTGCCTCTAAAACACATACAAAAAAGATAACCAGTTTACTACCGACAAAAGCCACAAAGACTCCACAAAGGCATCCAACTATAACGTCAATTCACCGTAGAGTTGGTATAAAAATTCATAGGAACGGCAAAGTGAAGGCATAGGTACTTCAACAAATTCATTTTTCTCGTTATGCTCACGCCTGGAGCGAGTGGCCCGGTAATCGAATCTTGGGCCTTGGTTCGCCGCCGACGACTATTCGCGCATTTCTTATCAGTTATAGCGGGTATGTTTAGGCGATATCGCGAAGGAGTATCGGTTTGTATAGCGATTTTGTCGTTTCTAGGACAAGTTTTTTGGATACTTGGATACTTGTCATTTTGTGTCTAATGGTGGTGGTGGCCCAGTGGTGATGGCTCCACTTACGTGACGTAGGTCGTGGGTTCGAACCCAGTCAGGTGCTTTACTTGGTGTAATTTAACGGTTCTTCTTCTTTCGTGTGAGGTGTGGCCACCTCTGGTGTCAGAGTTAATTAAGCCGCCTCTGGGAATCCCACAGGCCTCTGACTTGGCTATTTCAGACTTACATTAACTATGTAAGTCCAGGTTTCCTCACGATGTTTTCCTTCACCGTTGCCTGTGATGTACAAGATAAACTTAGAAAGTACATATGAATTTGAAAAAGTCACATTGGTACTTGCCCGGATTTGAACCCACGACCTCAAGCACGAGAGGCGAGGTCTTAGCCACTGGGCCACCACGACATATAACTAATTATATGATATATAATAATTTAACGGTGGAAGAACGTGATGGGAAAGAAACGTCTTCAGTAAACCGGGATAAACCGTGAGTAAAATTTGCCGGAACCAATAAATTCGAACACCTGTGACATCCACCCACACAGAGCCCGCGCGGCTGCGTGGTGTTATAAGGTCCATTGCCTCTTGGGCTTGTGTCCCAGCAGTGGCAATATTAAAAGTCTGATTAACTGCCGAGCGGGTGCACCGTGAGCCAGCGCGGCGCAAACTGCTGCGGCACAACATCGCACCGTTACATGGTGGCGGCGGCGCCGCGCCGTGGAGATGAGTTCACGCTCTTATTCGGCGATTAACCCCATGGTAACATTGAACTGTAATAGAACCTCTGATGTGTTTGCCTGCTATCGATATGGCTTCAAAAGCCTTTCAATTGCAGCGAATTGTTGCTCTAATGTGTCAAATTGGGCGCACGGTGGGCACAGTGGTTGAGCAATTGACTGCTGCGCTGCGTGTCGCGGGTTCGATTCCCGCACGGAACAAATATTTGTATGACCTACAGATAGTTGTTCCGGCTCTGGGTGTTGTGTATGTGAGTTTATATGTTTGTAAATGCACTCACGATGCAGGAAGAAATTCCTAGTGTGGGGCAAAGTATTTAAAAAAAAAAATGTGTGTAAAATATCATGTGATTACAATTACCGTAAATTTATAGCCATCCTCGAATTTTAATAGTTCTATTTAATTTCTGGCAGAAACTACGAACGCCATTTGCTACGATCCTTCATTTACGTTCATACATCTGGTCATACACGCACGCCGGTTATGAGTGTGACGCACAGACTTTCTGCAGAACGTCACCAATACGGTCTGGGAATAAGTCCTTCTAGGCTACCCCTCGCAGCGTTTCCATTAACGTTTGCCTTTTGTTACTAATACCTTTTGTTAGTCGCCTTTCATTCATGCTCTCAACATGATCAAATCATCTAAGCATATTGGTTATAATCAGCGCAATTTTACTGTTTTTTTCCCGATTGCTGAAGGAGGGTAATGTGTTTATCAGTCTATGTATGTATGTTTGTTCCTATGTGGCGTTTGTTCCTATGTGGCATTCTAGAGACATAACACGTTGGCCGATTTTGATGGTTCTTACGTCAATCGATTCGTCTTAACCCTGCGAGTGTCACTGTCAAATTGTAAAATAGAAAAATGGCGGCTTTTGGGCGCCATATTGTGGGAGCCCAACATTTTTTTTTGCCTCCAAGCCCACCGGTCTTTCCCGGTTGTGGGATATCAAAATAAAGGGTTTTGCGAGGTGATTTCAAAAATATAAAACACTTATATGTTTAAATGTAACTAATTCTAAAAAAACTAACTAGAAAGTTATAAATAAAAATAAAAAAAAAACAAAAAAATCAATAAAACCCGACTGCTTCAAAATCCGAATTAAAAAGATGTAAAAATAAAAAAAAAACATGCTGTGCAGTCGGAGGATACATTTGGTTTTGGTCAACCAGCTCGCGAACATGTATCCTCCGACTGCACAGCATGATTTTTTAGTTCGGTTTAACAGTGTTCTTCTCTTTACTTTCTATTTGTTGCTTTTGTATTGTGTCGGAGTCGAATAAATGTTTTCTAATTGTTTATTGTATTTTAATGAAGGTTCTTAGGGAGGCTTTTGCCCAGCAGTGGGTAAATAAAGATTGTAAAAAAAATATGTATGTAAACTATATATAATCTGAATTCCCTGAAGCTTTAAAAGATGAGGCAGAGTTTAGAGAAACAGTGGCTTATTCTATACTTCGCAGTATTTTAGATTTGTGTAATAATCTACCAGGGGCCATACTACAACGTCTTAAGGCCATCATGATTCCGCTGTGAAAAAGGTATAGTGCTATTCGTCTTGTATATCACAGTCGCTATCTCACAGTAAAAATAATCATGATAGTTTTGGCACGTCAAGTCATAGCAAGGCCACTGATTTCTGACTTGGCAAATAGGCAAAAATCTTTGCTAAAAGTACGGACCCTTCGTGCGCGAGTCCGACTCGCACTTGGCCGGTTTTTTTTTTTTTCTGAAAATCTTAACGCGTTTCACAGAAAACATCTACTTACCAAGTTTCAACAGCTTCTTATAGTTTCGGAAAAAAGTGGCTGTGACATACGGACGGACAGACAACAGACAGACATGACGAATCCATAAGGGTTCCGTTTTTTGCCATTTGGCTACGGAACCCTAAAAAGTAGATATGCAAGAATATATTATACCGACCCCACAGACGAAGCATCGCCATGTCAGTAAGTAATAATAATTATAATAATAGCCGTGTAGTTCAACATTGGTCAGTCAGGGGCCAGTACTCCTCCTATAGTTTTAGGCAATCGATTCACTAAACCTACCAAACCCATAGCCCAATTTTTTTTTTTCCATATTTTGCAATAGGCCTACTACTTTCTTTCTTTCTTTCTTTCAACCGGGGATTGTCGTTGGGTGCACTTGATAATCGTCGGTTCGTGTCACATTTTTGCCTGATATATGCCTAATAAGGCCTCTGCGAGTTGGCTTCGGCCCCTCGCACGGGATTTCAGGGATTATTTTTGACTTTGGCAATCTCAGGACCCTGGGTTCCCGAGATTGCCAAAGTCAAAAATAATTATAATAATAATTTTATTTATTTCGGACATAAAAGAAAGAAAGAAAATAAAGAAAGAAAATACATTTATTTGTGACCCGCACAGATAAACAAAAAAAAGTTAAATAATAATAAAAACAAAAAAAAAAACCTGTGCGAGACCAAAAAGAGTCTAAGCACAATAATAATACTATAATCCATAGTTAACATAGACAGATAAAAAACCAAAATAAACTTGATGCATAGTTTAATTTAAATAGTCAACAACTCATAAAAATAATAACCAAAACCGCCAAAAAAATAAGTCTGAAAAGTGTTTAAAAAAATTCAAATATAAAAAACAATTGTAAAATGTTATAAAAATACCATAGATTTAGATTTTTTTTTGCTAAAAATACATTAATTTACAGTTACAAAATATTAAATATAAAAAAAAAAATACAATCGAATTGATAACCTCCTCCTTTTTGCGAAGTTGGTTAAAAATAGATACATTTCTAACAAAATAATAGTATTACAAACATCTATGATAATTATTTAACATTTTACCTACCCCGTTAATATAGGCCTGTTAATATAAGTTAATTAAGTGTGACGGCTCGTTGTCGCCTATCAACGCCTGTTCTCTTGAACCAGTTAAATTGATTCCACAGAAATTGGTAATTGAATTTATTCCGGGTAACTGAAAATGGTTCAGTCGGAATTTATGAAATTATGATGAAATGTTTTTGGTCGTTTTTAATTATTCGCCAGAGACTCGGAAAGAAGTGAAATGTACTTATGAAAGAAGGCAGCTAAAGTTAAAACAAATACACATATTTGACTTGATTGAACTTAACAGTGTTCCTCCTTGGTAAGCGCTACTGTTAAGCACCAGGTAGGAAAATCTTGTAACTTTTTTTTAATAAGTTTTCTATGGACACTCATCATGGCGAGACCATTGAGGCGATTTTCGCCCATGAGTTTTTAGTCTCCTGAGGCTGCTAAACGATCGCTCTACCGTACACGTGCACGGTCAAAAATTTTAAACGTTTTGGGAAATGATGTTTTAGTCCCTTGACATCAAAAATGGTTAGATTTGTTAGGTTAGGTTTATCATACAACACAATTGCTGTGATGGTTCGATTTATTTTTTTATTTCTTTCCTCTATGGTATGTACACTTACTTGCATTCCTTGATCGGTCAATCAAGTCAAGTGAGAGGACAAATGACTCTGATTTCTTTGCATTGGCTATGTTTTTTTTTTAACCTCTAGGGGGTGGCAACTGCCCCACCCTGTTCCTCCTTGGCGACGTTCTTTGCTTCGGGGAATACTGGCGTGAAAGTTATGTTACAACGCAGAAATTTGCCAGGTAACCCTTATCAAAATATAGCCCAACACATTTATCAAAAAACCTAAAGAAAAACCTAGACATTAGGGATGTACCAAACATGCCAAGATTAATGGGGTCCAAAGGTAAAAGTAGTATAAAAGCGGCCTTCTATTATGTTCTGTAAACGGAGAATAAAGCTACGCCCAAGTTATTATGGCCAAGTTATTTATTACCAAGAAAATCTACTCGCTACAGTTGGTATGAACGATTTCAAAATGGTTGGGTATGTAACGTATGGGTCTCTCGTTAGGTCAGTGGGTAAAAATGCGGGTGTTTAGCTAAAAGAATTTGGTATTTAGAGCGAAATATCTTTTTCGATACGTATTTTTTGAATCTGTTGTTTTTATTGTACTCTAATCTTGAGTTAAACTAACTTTTACAACTATGAGTCACTGTAGTTTAAGTCACTAGAGAAATTCCCGGACAACGTTGACGCTAAAATTCATTTTTAATTTATCTAGTTATTTTGAACTGGAGAATCTTGTAAAATAGAAGCCATATTAACATTCAGTGCGTTTATATCAAAATCACCAAAACGCATATTTTATGCCTTACCACAGACAGTGCTGTCTATTACCTATTCAACAACGGCTTAAAACTGACACCACTCAACGGGAAAATAAAGCCATTAGCCGTTTAGCCAAACGTTTGATAAGTACGAATTAAATGCGTGCATTTGGTACGTATACCGTTTTTAGGGTTCTGTACCCAAAGGGTAAAAACGGGACCCTATTACTGAGACTCCGCGATCCGTCTGTCTGTCTGTCCGTCTGTCACCAGGCTGTATCTCATGAACCGTGATAGCTAGACTGCTGAAATTTTCACAGATGATGTATTTCTGTTGCCGCTATAAGAACAAATACTAAAAACAGAATAAAATAAATATTTAAGTGGGGCTCCCATACAACAAAAGTGTTTTTTTACCGTTTTTTGCGATAATGGTACGGAACCCTTCGTGCGCGAGTCCGTATCGCACTTGGCCGGTTTTTTTGCAAATACATCAAGTATGTCAATATGTCGGAGCCCAGGAGGTTTTAAAAGTCTCTCAATGAAAAAATATTGAATATATCCAATCACTGTGACTTCTGTCAACTCCAATGGAAGCTGCTTTTCCAACCACGTTGGCTGTTAGCGCCATCTGTCGAGTACCTACATAAGTACAAGGCCACTGTTTTACCTGCAGATAGGCGTTGTACAAATTAAATAAACATACTAGTTTCTTTACATATACAATATACTTTAATATGATGTTGTAATATGTATAAATAATTAAAGCAGTGGACATCTTTGATGTGGATTTGATAAACGGACGGGGTTCACGGCTACGTAGAATACCTAACAGGAGTCGTGCATTTTTTCAGGATAAAAATTATGTAGTTTACTAACTGAGAAAGAATTTTTACTATTGGATCATCATTTTTCAAACTTTTATACCTCACTTTCATACCACATATTATGTAGTTTAGATTTCATCTTTTCAGACCTGTTTTTTTTCCGTTTAATCATGTGTGGATTTGCAGGATTTTTTACACCCTCATTTACATACCAAAAAATCAGAATCAGAATCTTTATTTGTAAACATAGGTGGTACATGGTGTGTGAGATGTTACAATATAACGTAGATTCTCTATGTTTTGCCGTGAAGCGTACGAATATCATTAACAGATAACATTAACAATGAATCAGCAAATGTCTTTAAATCATTAGCTACCAAATTATAAGAAGGGCCAATACATTATAGATTAAGAAAAACAATACATGCAAAAATAATTGAAAATTAAATAAAAAACACAGCAGATCTTTCAAAGTCTAAGTCAAAGTCAAATATATTTATTTCAATTAGCCAGTAAGCGGTACTTTTGAACGTCATACATAATTTAATTAAAATTTACAAGTTATAAAAATTTATTCTACCGTGCATTCGGAAAAGTAGCTTGTTATGGAGAAGAACGCACAAGAAACTCCATACTTACTCTTTTTAAAAAATAGGTTCTTTACAACATTTACATAAGTACATACATTGATAAATTCATATGTGTGAGGACGATGCTCCCAAAAATAGCACTACACACTACTACGTACAGGTATAAAGTAATAACAGCATTAACAGGTAAATTGATTAAATAGGAACATGGTTCTCACATACTTACAAATATTGAAAACATAGGTAAAATACCTAATTCAACAACAACGGAACAGTGTGAGTCAATTTCAGAAAAAAATAAAAAAAAATAACTATGAATAGGAATATAAATTAGCAAATTTAATTTTGTCTACACTAAAGATTGCCCTATGGAGCAGGACCAGCATGTTTCCAAGCATTCTTATCTTGAATATAATCATCTAGTAATTTTACCGGGTTATTCTAAAAAACGACCCGGTATAATTACGCATAGCTTCCATTAGAAATAAACGTTTGAAACGCCACTTGTAAATGTAAAAAGCTTTAATAAAAGCAAAAGAGTTGAGACAGAAAGAATAATGATCGCGTGATAACGACTCTTTTTCAGCTATTCAGTTCAGTTAAATGGCACTATGCGATGAATACTAGTCAGACTGAGTATGCAGTAGGCTGTGGCATTTAAATTTTTTATTAATGCGATTGTTTTTTGTTTTTAAACTTCAAGCGGGCGCGCGGTCATTTGAAACGGTAGCGGTCGCGCGTAACTTTATGCCATAGACAAGTGACATTCTAGCATCGAAATCGTGACGACAGCGAATGTCAAAAAAAAAAAAAATTAACAAAACATTTTCCAAGTAAATAAGGCACTGAAAACTAAAAATTCAAAATTAACTTTTAGTCTAGCATTTTGAGTTGGCGCCAAACAATAAAACGTGCAAATTATTCAATAATTTATATATTTCGTTTGAAAAGTAAACTTATATGTGACGACGATATAATGCGTTGAAATATCGTATGACGTCACGCCGTTAGTACACTTTATACTGATATAGTGACATCACAATGCCCCCACTCCTGAACTTTAATGCGCTTTATCTTTATCAGTTTTTATTGATTTGGTAAAGCTAAAACTACGTAAAGCTAAAACTACGTGTCCAATATTATTTGATAATCTCACTCATTAGTGAAAAAATTATATTAAGTCCATTGACTAAATACAATTTTTTATAGAAATATTATTTTTGTAAGGCCATCGAATCATAATAGGATTCTGAAATTCTCTGTACCAGGTGTCTAGACTTTTAGCTAGTTAGAGTTATACTCTGTTCTATGGGATTTATTAAATAGTTGCTGGAAACACCCTTCGTCAAGTTGTTAGAACGGTTGTAAGTTCTGCAAAATACATCATAATCGTTCGTTATCGTTTTCGTGATGGTTCTTTTAACGTTGGATAGCCGAAAAGGACTTAATACTACAAGACCGAGGCACCAAGCACTTGAACAGTATATAATGTTTATTGGCGCCCTCTGGTGGCTGGGTGTTACGTAAATATGGTGGTACGTAGTGCCGTGCAGTGCGCCACTAACCGCTCGTTTAGCGGTCACCTACTGGTCTGGGAGGTTTGGTTACTAGATGTGGTAAGCGCGCAAAATAAATGAGAATCAGTATGTAGTGTGTCGTGCTTTACAATAGTCGCAATATGGGCAGGCAGGTAGGCTACCCTTGTAGCAACGGGCAGGTATTTAATTAATGTGAGTAACATATGCCATGTTAAAGAAATATAAATAGAAAAGCTTTGATTTTTCCAAGTGTCATTTGTTTTAGATTAAACCAATATCTCAATAACCGTTGAAGCTATATGTATTAAATTTTGGCTTCTAGTTAATCTAAGGGGTTTTTTAATACATAAACCAAATTTCAGGTTTATGTTATAAAGATTTTGAGTTATTAAGTTGACAAAAAAAGTGGCTCCAAATGATTCTTGTAATACTCGTATTACACACAGATGCTACGTCGCCAGTTAATTTTTTTGCTTGAACTTGGCTTGACACTATTGCGTTGTTTGCATGTCTAGATTACTATTGCTTACTCTGTATTAAAAAGAAAGCCTACGTTGTAGATAGACAAACTTGTACTTATGTGATTCTAGATGTATATAGTCTACTCTTTTTCTACACTTATTTAAGTTATAGTACATTACTGCAGAATCCAGTAAGTAAGCTTTCCTGGCCAAGTATGAGTTAACCGGACCGAACCGCAGGTGAGGTACGGTTGTTACGGTTTTAAGTTTTGAATTATTCGTTCTCGCACGCTAGTAAGGTTTTTATTAGATACAGTTTTTGTAATATCGGTTATTTTGATATAGATATCGATATGATATGATATCTAACACATATCCGATATAAGTTACGTTTTGATATATCAGACCAATCCCTACTACTGTCCAGTAAGTAAATTACATACTTACTTACTGGACAGTAGGAGATTCAAAATTTAAAATCTCGCTTCTTACTGGACAGTTGTGAATAAGTCTCCGGTAAAGTTCACTTTCTGGATACTTTTTAGAGATGTTATGACAACATTACATACCATTTTTGAGAAAAATGTGTTAAACGCGCTCGCATATTCTTGCGCTCGCATAACTTTGTGAAAATCTGACATTTATTGATAGACGCGCAAATAATTTAAATACTGCAAAATGCAAACAAAGTGAACAAATTCGTAGAGTTTACTTAGACTCGGTCTCATCCAGTTCCCCAACCTCCCAGACCCATGTGTTCAGTGGACAATTGAGGCAGACATGCACACAATTAAACCGTTACTCCACGACGCTGCATACTCCTAGCGATCCCCTTCATTGCACTACCGTGGGTCTATACTTTACTTCTAGTGTAATATTTGAACCGCATTGTAGAGTAATTGTTTGGTTAGGCAACTTAAACATACTGAGCCTGGCTGCAGCATTAAGTAATAAGGCTCCACCCGCGTGAATGTCGATAATTATTCCGAGAGAACAATATTCCCGGGATAAAAAGTATCCTACATGCTATTCCAGACTATAATCTATCTCTGTGCCAAATTTCATCTAGTTACGTCCAGCCGTTTGAGCGTGAAGAAGTAACAAACATACAAACACACTCACAAACTTTCGCCTTTATAATATTAGTGTGCAGTGTGATTATTAGTGTGATAGTTTATGAGGGTTAACTATAGATCGATAGAAAGAAAAAGTATTTAAGACGACGACTAACGCCAACGACCTTGAGGGAACAAAACGCGCACTCGTTTCACACCCGCGCGACCCAAAATTTTGTAGTCTTTTGTACTTTTCTTATTATTCTATGACTTTAAAAAAAAAGGTTCCGATCAAAATGTAGATAATTAAATTGTCTTTGAGATGGTGTCAATTTCATTACAATACGCTCAGCGGTTTTGGTGTAATTGTCGTGTTTTTGTCTGTTTTAGACATAACTTTACAAATTAATTACACTATGTTATACAAATAAAACTCAAAATTTGCTTAGATCAAATTATTAAAAAAATAGTCTAATATAACATATATTTTTTTCAAAGAATTACGACGAGCCATTTAGACGTGATTCTCATTTTAAAATCAGCTACTCAAGGGAATCGGCGCCTTAATTGGCACAAAACGACATACAATATAATAACACGCTTATGCTAAACCCTTAACAATGGTATAAGTAGTACTTTAATTAAGTTAGTAAAGGCGAGAAATAAATCAAACAATAATAACATATACTACCTACATAACCCGTTGGGGAATACAGGCGTGATGTTATTTTATATTAGTTTAAGATTAGGTAACACCCAAAGAAAGCAATGTAAGGTCAAGCCAGTCGACCTTATGAAATTGTGGAAGGACAAAAATCATCAAAAAAATACTAAAGTCTTTGTAATTACTAATTTTATTTCCGTACCCAAAGGGTAAAAACGGGACCCTATTACTGAGACTCCGCGATCCGTCTGTCTGTCTGTCTGTCTGTCTGTCCGTCTGTCACCAGGCTGTATCTCATGAACCATGATAGCTAGACAGTTGAAATTTTCACAGATGATGTATTTCTATTGCCGCTATAAAAACAAATACTAAAAACAGAATAAAATTAATATTGAAGGGGGGCTCCCATACAACAAACGTGATTTTTTTGCCGTTTTTTGCTCGATTTTAATAACAGCAACAGGAAGACGCTTGAAATATTCAAAGAATATTTAGTTGTATATTCACTTCAAAAAATTATTATTATTAAATTAAAATAAAATAAATTAAGGACTCCCATACAACAAACGTGATTTTTTTGCCGTTTTTTTGCGATAATGGTACGGAACCCTTCGTGCGCGAGTAGCTTGCTTTTCAAGCAGTCGGGTTTTTTTTTTATACACAAGCATGATAAAGAGACAAGAAGAAGAAGAAACAGAAAATAGGTACAAAGGTACGATTAATTCAAAGAAATCTTTTCCAGCATACCTGCGAGAGGAGAGTTGAGATAATGAGATGTAGAGGGTAAATAAAAACAAAACACTTCAAACAAGTCATAAAATAGAATAAAATGTAACTAATTAATAATACTCTCACATACATGCATTTAAATAAACTTGCTTTTATTATATCTTAGTCTTGAAATAAAAATATAGCATCCAATCCATATTTGTTTTATCCAACAAAGATTAATAGCTTGGCAAGTATAACTCTTTTAGAAGATGCCTTTGCTTGAAGGTGCAATATTTAAAAACGAATGTTGCTCATATTAATGCTATAGATCAAAATAATAAACACAATTTACCAAACAAGGTAGGTATTCTACATCTACTTTATGGCAATTCATCTATAATCATAATAGTTATAATATTATGAAGTTGGTGTCCAGAGATCACGGCCCCGCCTTGCGAGTCACAAGGTCGTTGGTTTGAACCCAGACAGGCGATTTCTTTGTGTAATTTTTTCATCACCATTGCTCTCAAAACAATGTGAAAAAACCAGCATGTTCTAGAACAAACAAAATCGAAAATAATGTGGAATCTACCAGTCCGCGCTGTGCCAGCGTGGTGGATAAATCCAACTTCCACCCATAGAGAGGAGGCTTGTGTTACGTAAGTTTAGATCGAGCGATGATCTGCACACTATGGCTGGTAGCAGCTGGATGAGATTGCCCAGAATCAAGATAAATAATGTGCGACCACATAGGTGGTGTACCTATATAGGATGAAGGAAGTTTTTATTTTTATTTTTGATAGTCTTACGCTTGACCACTATCTCGCCTGATGGTAAGCGATGATGTGGTCGACGGTGTATCACGCTTGCTTAGAAGAAATCTATTCAATTTTGACTTAAAAACCCGGAAGTCTGTTAAAATACATTTTTGTAAACTTAGCAAATCTTACTTGCAAATATTTCATTTACAATCTCAAACATCGCTGAGATTAATTAGTCCGCTCCTACGTCTGATTGTTTATCGTGAGATCTATTTACAAAATAGCGCTAACGAAGTTGGCACAACACGTTAAGCCTTGGCTGTTTGCTAGCTTTCATTTACCTGCAATAAATAACGACATCTAGATAAATTGAAGCTGCAAAGTGACGGGGGATATAAGTACCTTAGGTAGGTTAAGATACCCTTCTAAAGATTATCTACATAATATATATTGTAGTTTCATTGTAGTCCGTCTATTCTGAAGTTATTATAACTTACCTACAAATTTATATTCATAATTTGTAATTGTTTTCACGTCGGTAATATTTAACAGTTTTAAATAGTAAAAAGAACCGAATGAAAACAATGGGTGCTATGTCTCTCATACTCCGGCCTCGCTGTAAATCACATAATGTTCCCAACCATTTCCGTCCATGCAATAACAAATGAATGCATGTTGAAACAAATGAATGTTCCTCAAACTAGGGCGTTTCACAACATTATATATTATATCGCAAATATCTATAGTGAAGCCATAATGTTGTGACTCCTAGTTACTCGTGCCTTTTTTATCATGGAGAAATGCTCATGCATACTGCGCTATGTGGGACACCAATCTAATAAAACGACACGGTGTCCTCCTGTCCCGCTTATGGTGGTAACACATACTTTTCGGCCGCAGGGGATAGGGACCTTCCCTGCAGCCCCACCGCGTCCGCGATCAGACGGTGGCGACCCCGTCCAGGCCGCGGAAGATAGGGAGAGCGGCGCACCACACTCCTTTCCCACTGCGACCTCCAATAGTTACTCTGCCTAGACTAACATTGACTATGTTTTATGGTAGTTTAATACTTTGTATTTTTAAATGACCAAAAAATAATCATCACCTTTTTGCGCTTAGCCGCAGTCTGATAATAATCACACAACGATTCGGGTTATTGGACGATTTGCACGAATTTAACTCGCCCGAAATGTGCGAATTGACACAATTTAATAATATTATTTTTTCTGTGGCGATTCACACGATGTTAATTTATTGGTGTGCGAATCGACCACTCCAAAATTATGTAGTAGGCAATTGGCACACACATTGTGTTTTATGCAATACCGTTAAGATAAAGCACACTCAAGTACAGAAGTATTAAGGGTTAAATATTGTTATTGATATGAAATGAAAAACAAATTAATCAAAAATGATTTTATTTAAATACATACATGCATTGAGGACGTATTCCACACTGGGCACCCACTTAAACGGAAACTGATTGAATGACACCTGAGATATGCCACATACGGCACATATTGATATTTTTTTTCCACAAAATTAAAAGGCACCTACAGATCAGTAGGTACTTACTAGTGTTCGGACGTTTATTTTTTTAGGACTTCACAATCAATGATTTAATTAAATTCAGTAGAGAGATAAAAAATTGATAAAAATATAACTTCCTCTTTTGCTTTTTTAGGTAGATGTTGACATCATAAGCATTTATACCCAAACTACCTGGAGGCCAGAATCATGACGAAGTCTTAAGTATTTGCGAAAGATGATATAGAAGAGATGATTAAAGAAGTATTTGCAGCGCTAGAATCATAAGCGGTAGAGACTAACGGAGTTCTAGGACTTCAGAATCGAAAATCACCAGGTGCTCTTTTTACCGCTCATGATTCCAGTCTAGCTTCACCATGATTATAATCTCCTGGTACTTAAGTTAGTCTTTACCGGTACCAGAATGAGCTGATAGTGTATAGAGCTTTTTCTTTATTTTTCTTGTAGCGAATATTGCTGTCTACCTCTTATTGTTTTGTCGCGTGTCTATCTTATATTTCCACGTTTTAAGTGGTAATTACTTATTTAATGCATTGCTTGCCTAGATTCAAGTAAAATATCTATTAACTTCGATTAATTCTTCATATTATTGCTGAGACTGGTGAGCACAACTGTACTTTGTATTTTTTGTTCTCTAAAATAAAATATGTACCAATTGCCTACTTACATAATTTTGAAGTGGTCGATTAGCACACCAATAAATTGATTTAGTGCGAATCGCCACAGAAAAAATCAATAACCCAACGATTCATCTATATACCTTCAAACAAATCGGAAACGCATTGTTTATCGCATACCGTGTGCGGTTCATCACGAAAGTAAAATAGACTGTTTTGCGGCCGACCCGTTAACCGGTCCAGTCGGCAAACGTTTGCGGTGAAAATCGACTAATGATTATGAATCGTCGAATTTAAATAAGCTTTATACGTTCTATTAGTGAAATTAGGTTTATTTACACTGTACCATGTAAATTCGGGGAATTGCTGTAAATGATATTATCGAGAGGAATGAGTAATGATCGTGTTTGTAATTACCGGTACACTTCAGTGGTTTTCGGTATTTACCTGATTGTACCTAATTTTGAATTGGTGTTTGTTGAATTTGTAGCAGAATTTCTTATGTAACTGATATAAAATGAGCAATCGATGAATCGAGCTAATTACTCTTTACCCGATTACGGCGAAGCTAAAAGGACGGGTTATGATTTTAGCCGTCTATGTTTGTTTGTATTTACGTATGTTCCTCCGTAGTGCCTAAACAATTCATCCGAATTTGATGAATAAGGTGTCGGTCGATTCATTATTATGGCCCAAATAATAAGCATGTCACAAAATATTCTCTTTATATATTTATATATACTTTATTGTAGGTATACCAGGGTAAAACAAAGAAAACGAAACTTAAAACTGAAATATATACAACGGGCGGCCTTATCGCATACCGCGGTCTCTTTCAGGCAATTTGGAATGGACAGAAATAGCCTGGACATGAAATGGGGTTGACATTAGTGTAACAAATAACATAACGAGTATTTTCTTTAAATATAAGTACGTTAACATTATAATAGATACACAATATTTATTTATGCTACAAGTGCGGAAAGTAGGTGATTTTCGATGAGTGGGATAAATCGACACGAGTCGGAAATCGTTTTACGCACGTGTATCATACAACATTTTACTATGCATTGTGCGAGGAAATAAAAAAATATATCTGAACCAAGCAAGAAATTAATAAAATGGCGCTTATTCAAGGGCGGTCAGCATATCCACAGATTAACTAATAGTTCATAGTTCCTCGGGCATATCTACTGCGCATGTTCAAATAGCTGTCACGTCGTAACGCAAAAAGGCACGAGCAAAATATTCATTCCGCCAAACATTGAATATTTAAAATTAATTTATTGATCAAAATCTATATCTAGAGTAATTAAAAACGCCTTAAATGAAGTATTACTTTTGTTTCACCTTTTATAAGAATGATAATCTATACTTAACTAATTTTAAAACTTTTCTCAAATAATACAAACTCTATGCGGCGGGCTGACGTTGGAGTTAAAAATTAAAAAGTACAGGAAAGTAAAAAGCACTAGTAAAAAAAGTGACACTTTCCGCACAGTTTGGCTGCTTGGAAAACGCTCTTTTCGAGGACATGCATTGTAAATACGTTTACATCTCTTTCTACTTTTTCCGTCTCTAGGACTATCAGAAATATGTAGGTATATTTAAATATCGTTACTTATGAATTCTGCTACAATATAACCTATTAATGAAACTTCTATGTTTCTTAGAATGTCCTGAAAAGCCTTGTATAATATTCTCAGCTCTCAAAACTAGCTCAAAATGTTTTCCCGCCATCATTCTTACGTATATTGTTCCTCGCTAACACAACGTGAAACAAGCAATAACGTAATGGTGCCAAAGATTACAGGCACGTCGCAACATGTTGCAAGCACATGATATACTGCATCTACAACCTTGTCCGCTGCTGCGATAGACTGCTTTCTTAGAGAAAATGATCTTCTAGAGTTCTTATGGTTTCTTATTCGGTTATTCTGAGAAACTTTAGATCACAAAATTGTCACTAGACAGGTACGGTAATACAGTTAAATAAAGAAAATGTTCTTAGTTGTGTCACAGGAAATGATTAAAGTGACCTTCATTCATTTAAAATCTTCCAGATGGTAAAAAGATCTACTGAAAAACATGGAAAACTTTAACTACGGCACAACCCTGAAATCCTGAAAAAGAATCGAACATATTATTTTTTGTCAAGTTAAGTGAACGTGACTCCGCAAAAGGGTCCCGCAGATTTACAGTCATGAGTAGAATAGCAGAAATCATCATTATCATCATCAGCCTTTTGATGTTCCCACTGCTGAGACACAGGCCTCCTCTCTGTGTGTGCCTTAATCCACCACGCGGGCCCAGTGCGGGTTGGTGGATGTCACTTCGAATTTTTGGTTCTAAGACATGCCGGTTTCCTCACGATGTTTTCCTTCACCATTTTAAGAGCAGTGGTGATGAGATAATTTACACAAAGTAAAGCGCCAGACTGGGTTCCAACCCATGACCTACAACTAGTAAGTCGCGGCCGTTACCACTGGGCCATCACTGCTCTTAGCGGAAATATTGCCAATGAAATAAAATTCAGCCTGTATAATCTGATGAAACCAAGAACTACGCGTGATTACAGCCTGCAAGTCCACCTGTCATCACTTAAATCAAACAGAAGAATCACTAACAGGTACCTATTACTTTGAGAATCAAATTCCTCCCTAAACCAAACCAATCTAAAGAAAATTGAAAGCAGAAATCCACTCAACGTTTTCCTTAAGACGTAGGTTGGTATCTATAAAATCATTCTGAATGAACAAGCTCCTTAGCATAAGAGTCTAATAATAAGTCGTAAGATTAATTAAAAGCCCTACATGTAAAGTACAGCATAATTGCCGACGTGAGTACTTGCCTATAAAGGCGGTTTAAGTTTTTCTGCGATAAAGCTGGGTACACAAAGTTGAGGGGCGACTGGAGCGTGAATAGGATTGCATTGTGCGAGTACTAATTGCGGTTTTTAAGCGGCAGTTCCGTATGAGGCCAATTATGTGCGCCACGCTTTATATTTGGATGCAGCTCACACCAAAATAAACATGGGGTTATTTTTTTAAGACTTCGATGTTCGCTGTACGCTTTAGACTAAGAAAAGGGAGATAAAGTTAGGGACAACAAAAATCAATCCCAACTATGTCGTCGGCTTTTAGTCTAACCGGATTCAGTTGAGTACCAGTTTTTTTACATGGAGCGACTACCTATCTGAACTCCACAACCCAGTAACTGGGTAACACGACACCTCTTGGCAAGACCATTTTATGCTGAGTAGGTGTCCTATAAAACAATATGTTATAGGCTTTATGTTGTAACTAGCTGTCCAACGCGGCTTTGCTCCCGTCAACTTTAACCGCTTACGCAGCGCACGCAACGGAAGCTCTCAAAAAGTAATAATTTTGCCCGTTTCTGTAACATTTTTCATTTATGCTCCGCTCCTATTGGTCGTAGCGTGTTGTTACATAGCCTATAACCTTCCTCGATAAATGGAATATCCAACACAAAAAGAATGTTTCAATTCCAACTCGTAGTTCCTGAGATTAGCGCGTTCAAACATACAAACTCTTCAGCTATATAATATTAGTATAAATAAAACCCATAGTATATTTTAATAGGTAAAATCGTAAAGTAGTAAAAAAATATTTTAACAGGTTATAAATGTATGTAGTGAAGTCGCCATCAGCCTTTTAATGTTCCCACTGCTGGGACACAAGCCTTTTCTCTGTGAGAGGGAATGGGCCTTAACCTACAATGCGGGCCCAATGCGTTTTGGTGGATGACACAATGTCTTCGAATTTTTGGTTATAGGTCATGCAGGTTTCCTCACGTTTTTTCCTTCACCGTTTTGAGAGCAGTGATGATGAAATAATTAACACAAAGTAAAGCGCCTGCCTGGACTCGAACCCACGACCTACGATACGTAAGGCGAGGTCGTTATCACTGGGCCACCACTGCAAGTAAAAAGCATAATATTCTGACTCGGTGTTACAAACAATTAAATAAAATTGTATTAGTTGCGTGACTTATATTAGTCTTACCGTGTAAGTTTAAAAACCGGCCAAGTGCGAGTCGGACTCGCGCACGAAGGGTTCCGTACTTCGTAAATTGCGGTTTACAATTTATGACGTATTAAAAAAAAAACTACTTACTAGATCTCGTTCAAACCAATGTTTTTGGTGGCAGTTTACATGGTAATGTACATCACATATTTTTTTAGTTTTATCATTCTCTTACTTAAAAAGTCACAGTTCCTATTTTTGTGTGAAAATCTTAATGCGGTTTACAGAATACATCTACTTACCTAGTTTCAACAGCATAGTTCTTATAGTCTCGGAAAAAAGTGGCTGTAACATACGGACGGACAGACAGAACGAATCCATAAGGGTGTCGTTTTTTGCCATTTGGCTACGGAACCCTAAAAATTACTGTAGCTTTTGTGACAATAATTTAATCTTAACTAGAGCACCCGAATTTTGTGGGATCCATTCCAGGTTATAAGACTATACAATTATTTGACCCATACAAAGCCGGGGTGGGCCACTTGTCTTCTATACTTGCATTCTAAACCTTATAATACAATTTCAAAGCATAATCATAAAACAAATTATAAACAGCTGATAAAAACAGAATATAAATAATTAAAAGAAAAATCTCCAGCTTTAATCGAAATATCATCCAGCTTTACTTAATTACGAAGTTTCGGGAAACTTGATCAACCTTATTTCTGAGAGGATTATAGCCGTCTATAGAAAGTTGTTTGTTAATTAAATATTAACAAGTACTAATGATAAGCCTAGAATTCTAGATCAAATAAAAATCTAGACTTATGAACAATGTAGGCTAATGCTGGTAAAGTTAATATCTAGTTAGTTATTTAACTAGAACTTAAGAGTATGATTTTGGTAGATGACATAGAAACATGATTTTTAAGGGTGAAATATACATACACTAGCTGTTGCCCGCGACTTCGCTCCCGTGGACTACCCCACAAGACCCGTTTTCGTTATAAAAAATAGCCTATGTCACTCAGGAATAATGTTATAGCTTTCTATTGGTGAAATAATTTTTCAAATCGGTCCAGTAGTTTCGGAGCCTATTCGGTACAAACAAACAAAAAAATCTTTCCTCTTTATAATATTAGGATAGATATAGATTAGTATAGATGTAAAGGTCACTGCATACCTAACGTGTTTTTTGTTCGTTGTATACAAAACGCTAAGGGACGCCACATCACCGTCTCGTCCGTGAACCCTTGTCTTATGCTCTTCCGTATATCACCCTAAAATTATAAAGGTGAATGTTTGTGAGTGTGTGTGTTTGTCTGTTTGTCTGTTTGTTACTTCTTCACGCTCAAACGGCTGAATGGATCTGGATGAAATTTGGCGCAGAGATAGATTATCGTCTGGAATAGCACATAGGATTTTTTATCCCGAGAATATGTCCCTTGGGATATTTATTGAAATTAACGCGGGCGAAGTCGCTGGCTGAAGCTATAGTGGTCATATAAAAATACAAAATATGAAACGACCACGAAATATAGTCAAAGTTAGTCTAGGCAGAGTATTGGAGGCCGCAGCGGGAGAGGAGTGCCGGTATTGCAGTGCGCCGCTTTCCCTACCTTCCGCGGCCTGGACGGGGTCGCCACCGTCTGATGGCGGATGCGGTGGAGCTGGGCGGGTGAAGCCACTGGCAGAAGCTAGTTTTGTATAAAACGATATTTCAAAACTTAACGTCCCGTTCCGTCCAGAATAAAACACGTTACATATGCAGCGACCGTTACTTGCATAATAATGTACAATTAACTTGCATGTCACTGTGCCATACTAAAAACTTCTGATTGCTGAATGTCACAAATGGCATGCAAGCTACTTTCACACTTTAGAAAAGTTACAGTCATGGTGTATTTTTGCCCTAAAAAATAAATTATGTTTTCAAATGTCGATGTGAAGAATGTACGGTGAACCCCCATTAAATAAGTTAACAACAAGGAATGCTATGGGGGAGAGCTTACCCAAACAGTGGAACAGTATAGTTTAATTAAAGCAACATCAGCATTTCCACACGCGCGATCATTTAGTGCACTGGCTAAGTAAAATAAATCAATGATTTAACCACACTTAACATGGGCGGTCTTATTCATGATCGATTTCGATCGATTGCTTTAACGTAAACTTTCTCTTATGTCAATTTGTAACAAAAAAGCGGTTTCCACTTACTGTCACCAGATGGCGCTTATCCAGTTTCAATACAAATTGACATTTACATCAACGAGATCAAGCACGAGTTAAAACTCGCACTAAGTACACCGTCGGCCACATCAGGTGAGATAGTGGAAAAACCCGAGCCATGCCATAAAAATAAAAACCGGCCAATTGCGAGTCGGACTCGCGCACGAAGGGTTCCGAACCATTATCGCAAAAACGGCAAGAAAAAAATTGCATGGGAATTATTTAATTCTGTTTTTAGTATTGGTGTTATAGCGGCAACAGAAATACATCATCTGTGAAATTTCAACTGTCTAGCTATCACGGTTCATGATGTACAGCCTGGTAACAGACAGACAGACGGACCGCGGAATCTTAGTAACAGGTTCCCGTTTTTACCCTTTAGGTACGGAACCCTAAATACTAATTCCACTGAAGGATAAACTACTTACTACTTACATTTAGACAAACATACACTTTGCATAGGTGGTAATTTCCTAAATTCTTTTTTTTTTAGTTTGCTTCGCATCGGTGTGACTGCAGAATTCCATTCACCGTATATTAGGATAACGGCTTGTATATTAATTCAGGCTTTTTCAAACCTTGCCATTATACCCCGTGGCGAATGAATTCTGTACTATGTACTACGCAACGCCATTGAGTTTACTTGAATATGGATATGAGATTTTGCATGTACAAAATATGAAGTACCTAGGGTTGATATTTATGAAAGTAGATTAAATAAAGCATGAATAATAGAACGTTTTTTTTTCTAAATTAATATTATTTATGATGAGTATAACCGCTAACTGGACGTATAATTTAGGAAAATTAAAAAAGATTAAAATCAAAATCTGAACACAATTATTTTCAATCAAAGTTTTAATTAGAATTTTTTTTTTGCAAAAGAATATAACCGACTTCCAAATAAAAACAATACTAAATGAAAAAATACTTAAATTTTCTTCGTTTTTTGCCACCGACGCGACTGCCGAAATAATAGTTATTTTTGAACACAAAAACTTTTAGTGTTTTATATTCAGTCATAAAATACTGTAGAATTGAGAACCTCCTCTTTTTTGAAGTTGGTTAAAAAAATCGCTAATTCGCGTTCCTATTCTAAGATTGAGAACAAGTATTTCAATTTTGAATTCACATCACATCATCATTTCAGCTGAAAAATGTCCACTGCTGAACGTAGGCCTCCCTCAAGTGTCACTACATGGATCGGTTCTGTACGTTTTGCATCCAGCGGCTTTCCGTAGCCTTAAACAGAATAGAATAGAAGAGGGACTCCTTTTTCCGCACTTAGACTCCCATTTGGTCCGTTGTACGTGGGGTTTCCGGCTAAAGTAGCCAGCCTAGCTCCATCCAAAAGCCAGCCTTAACCAGGTCATCGGTTCACCTAGATCTCCCGTCTTTCACCGCTGCATCTTCCGGTACACGGTCACTTCAGAACTTATCGGCACCATCGACCATCAGTTCTGCAAGCAATGTGCCCATTGCCACTTTTTAGTAATTGCGAATGAATGGAAGTCACTACCTGCGTCTGTGTTTTCGAACGCATTCAACCCGAATCTCTTCAAAGTTAGAGTGAACAGGTTTCTTCTGGGTAAGCTCGCTCCATCGTCGACTCTGTCTGTGTCACCCTCTGACCTAGACTAGAGTCTAGAGCAAACCCATCAATATAAAATAAAAAAAATCTTCGGGCTAAGTCGGTAACCCTGGTTCTCCAGCGTATATCTTCTTTTGTGCTTCGTCAGCAAGGAAACTCTGAGCATAGCCCTCTGCATTGCCCTTTGCGTGACTACTCAAACGTAAAAGATCTAACCATCAAAAATAACTAGACTGGAAAACTATAAAGCATGGTGAGTATTCAATAATAATAAATTTATTAACGTCCACAGACAAAATGGCGACGAACGAATAGAAAAACACATTACATACATTACACAGTCCTCAATAAGAAATCATGTTATCACTCCGGTTCTCGAAATGGTCGAGAACTTGGAAATGGGAGCTTGGTTTGAGTTATAGGCGGCAGCGATTTTGTTGTTACCTCTCCGAATAAGTTTTTAGACATAATAGGGATGTTGCCTGGGTAGAAAAATGATAATTATATTTAATTATTTTCTGCTTTATCGAATAAATAAAAACTGACAAAGATAAAGCGCATCAAATTTCAGGAGTGGGGGCTTGTGACGCCACTTTGTCAGTATTGCCAATTCCACCCGGCTCCAAATTGCCGAGATATGACCGTGCCAATAACTGACCATCTTGAGCTTCTTGGCGTTACGTTGACATCGACTCTCAACTTTGGCCCATACATTGAGGCAAAGGCTCAGCTGGTTGCCAAAAAGCTGGGGATCCTTGCAAAAGTGAGAAGGTACTTCACGCCAGAACAGCTGCTCAGCTTGCATCAAGCGCAAGTTCGATCATGCGTGGAGTACTGTTCTCATCTCTGGGACGGATCTGCCAAATACCAGCTTGATGCACTAGAGTCGATCGAAAAGCGGGCCAAGAGGCTCATCGGCGATGAGGCTCTGGTTAAGTCAAAACTCCAGAGCCTTGAACATCGTCGCCGAGTTGCCAGCTTGTCGGTTTTTTTTCGATTACATTTCGGAGAGTGTGCGATGGAATTGCATGATCTAACTCCGCCCAGCCCGTTTCATCATCGGACTACCAGAAGTACGGCGATGCGTCACCGGTACATGGTGGACATCCCACCCATACGCACTAAACGTTTTGAGAATACTTTTATTATGCGTACAGCTGAGGAGTGGCATTCCCTGCCAGAGTCTGTGTTTCCCGATAGCTACAATCTAGGAGTCTTTATTTAAGTCAAGAGTGAATAGGTTACTTCTAGGCAAGCGTGCTCCATCATCGACCACATCATCGCTTACCATCAGGTGAGATAGTGGAGTTTAGCACACCGTGACGTCACACTATATATCAACGCACTGTATCGTCGTAATTTTTATTTACGTGGCAAAAGAAAAAATACGTGTCCAATATTTTTAGGTTACTTAACTAACTTAATAGATATTTTTTGTCAACTAGTATATTATTATCGCCTACTGCAGTCGAAGCTGTCTACTAAATAAACTCATAAATTCATTTATTCACTGACACACATTTTATACCCTACACCACTGAGTCTAGAAGTATGAATTTTTGGAGTTCTCGAACGAACTTTTTTTTTACTTTTACCTACGAAAAGAAAAAAAAAGTTTGCAATTATGTTCTCCACTGTTGCTGTTTGTTGTTGTTCTATAAAACATATACAGTATATCGCCTGCATTTTCGATTGCTTCGTTTTTACTAAGGTGACAAAATAATTTGTAGTTACGTAATAAAAAATTGTCTAATTTTGGGGTTAACTAATTTCTATTTAAACTTTGTGCCTTGTAGGACGAACTTCGAGTGTACCCTTACTTGAAATTAATATTTTTGCGGAGTAGGTAACGTTCCAAACATTGCCTCATGTCTTGTCGTGCTTTCTGTGGAACAACACCTTGACCATAAAATACTTTTACGAGGCAAATGCTAACTCTGTCGACGTGGCTGATTCTGATCTCAACATCAAGATTTCATTTAGAATCATCGATACGACCAAGCACAAGAATGTCTTTCTAAATCGCAAATTCTTTTAACTTACGCCCCATGACCGAGAAAGCATAATAAAAACTTTTTGGTATAAATAAATAATTCAAGAGCATCGTTTGCGAAAGTCATGGTAAGGGCGGTTTATATTAAATTTAATTTTACTTGAGAGTGTTGTTAATTATTCACTTTGTCACTCCATTGTTATAGTTTTAACTGGCATTGTGGTCTCAGCGTTTGATAATTAGTCTGTGGTACAGATATTTGACATAACGATAAGTTTGTTGGAATAAAAATAAAATGAGAATATTATTAAAGAGGTTATCGGATTGGATAATTTTCACCGATACCTACTCTCGGCCACTCATTAATGATTATTATTTTAATTCGAAATGACTAAAAGTACTATATGAAAAATATAAGACTGGCTCGTTTTATGATCACTAAACTCTAGCCTGCAATTTTACTTTTGACAGCTCAAAAACCAGTCACTTAGTGGCGACGTAATGTGGTACCGACTCGAATTTTTGCTGTCAATCGATTTTATTTTCGAAGAAGTTTTATTCGAATTAACAGATTATTATTTTATTTTTGCTCAAAATTTTGTATTTTTTTTATAAACATACCAGGCATTAAAATGACTATGTTTTATGTATTAAAATGAACTGTTAAATTTTGTATAACTTTTAGATATCTTAATGTATATTCTACATGCAATATTACTTTTTTCAATATTTTACCTTACTTATCTAGGTAATAAGATTATTATGTTTTATGATAACAAAATATTTTTCACTGTTTTATTTACTAATACATAATTTATTTATGAATTTAAAAAAAGTATGAAAGAAATTTACAATACAGTAGTATTTTTACCCGGCTGCAAGGAAAGGGTAATGTTTTTCGCGCATATCTTGTATGTTTGTATGTATGTTTGTAATATTCTTTATTACCTCGTATCTTTGAAACCAATTGACAGATTTTTATAATTAAGACATCGTTAGATAGGTCTTGGCCGCCCAAGTGTTCTTAGATAAGTGCCGTTGAAAAAAAGAAATATGGCGGCTTTTGGGCGCCATATTGTAGGGGTTGCAATCGAATGGAGTATCAAAATGAAGGGTTTTTGGAGGAGATTACAAAAATATGTACAAAATATGTAAAAATATGAATGTGTGTGTGTTACTTATATGTTTAAATGTCATTCGAAAAAAAAATTATAACTAAATAGAAATTAAAAAAGTTGATTTAAAAATCAAAAACCCGCCTGCTTAAAAAGCGAACTGAAAAGCTGTAAACAAGAAAAAATCATGCTGTGCAGTCGGAGGATCAGGGGGTCAGCCAGTTTACGAATATGTATCCTCCGCGGGTTTTTGATTTTTAAATTAACATTTTCACTGTTGTCTGTAGGTTTTAAATAGGTCCCTGCATTTACTCGATGGCAGGTTTTTGGTATTTTTTCATATCTGCAGTTTCACAGTTCTACATACATAACTTCACACCTATATGCCGTAAAGGGCTAGGCTGAAGTACATTCACATTTTTGTTTTTTCATAGTTCTTAATAGTACTTACAAACAGAATCGACTCATATTTATAGTGCGCGGTACGTAAGTTGACCCAAAATGTACTAACGTTTTATTGAAATTAAACGATTTAAACCAAAAAGTATCCTTTCATACGACCTAAATGTTGATAATTTGTATATTGTCAACGGTTCGGTCGTATAAAACGGATTCATTTCAGTTTAAAAAACTCAACTTACGTGCCGCGCTCTATATCTTTTTTTTTTATACACTATAGGCTCGCGCTTGACCACTATCTCACCTGATGGTAAGTGATGATGTGGTCGACGGTGAATCACGCTTGTCTAAAAATAAACTATTCACTCTTGACTTAAAGACCCCTACATTGTAGCTGTCGGGAATCTTTTAAACATTATAATGGTCATAACAACTACATTTGAACAATCAAACTTCACTTATAATAATAGCCTATAAACATAACTTTGTAGGTACATTATTACAAACGCAGTCACACCGTAACCGCGCACACAGTTCTGTGGCGGTCTATTCGTCCCTCGGGCGAAATTATGCGGTGTAGTTGCGGCCATACCTTGTTGGGAAATCAACATTTTGTTTATTTCATATTAAAATGTCTGGTTGTGTGAAAATTATGGTATTTAGATTATTTATGTTTATGATGTGTAAGAATTAAATTTTGTAGAGAGTTTTATTTGTATATACAGATATTTTTTATGTAAAAGCACAGATAATATAATACTAGCATACAGATGCCTCATCCCATACTAATTTTCCGAATGCACGGTAGAATCAACTTTTATTACTTGTAAATTTAAATTTTTGTTTGACGTTCAAAAGTGCCGCTTATTGGCCTAGTTGAATAAATGTATTTGACTTTGACTTTGACATACAAAGAAACCGTGCCGACGTAACTAGCGTTTTTCATCTGAATAAACCGATTATTTTTTGTAAATCTATTGCGTTTGGTTCCGTTCCACGGCGATAGATAGATCACCGTCTATATCCGTGGAACGGAACCGAACGCGTTCAATGTAGAAAATAATCAGTACATTACGTCGGCACGGTTTCTTTGTATGGGATGAGACACCATTGGTAAAAAGGCTCCAAAGACCTTATGCGAGATGAAAAGGATCTAGAAGGTTTGGAACTAGGCTGCAATAGGAATAAATAATCTTTTTGTGCCTGCAATAGTGGTAGCGTCGTGAAAACGTGTAGTATGTCTTCTTTTAAATTAATTATAAATAATAATATATTCTATATTTATTTGGAAAGATAAGGGCACGAGGATGATGATGTCTAATACAATAGTTAACAACGATTCCTCTTAAATTGCAACCACAAAAGAGCGAACACTGCTACGGCAAGTTTCTGATGAAAATGAAAACGAAGAGAACTTGAACTAAAGATTGAAGCTATTTATCCCGACTATTCTGTTGAATGACTTGAGTGAGAGCTCAATTGACCTTCACCTAAGTTTTCACAGAATTGACCGGCAGTTTTCTTTCAAACACCCACCCATCAAAAACAAAACCTACACGAATTATCTCAAGTTAAACGACTCTCACAAATCTGCGGGTAGGATATATTTTTAGTGTCTCTTCTTGAGGCGGAGGTGACAAGGCGGCATCTTCGCACTCCTAATACAGTAATTGAGTTGACAGTAAAAGTTATGAAGAGAAAGGCGTCACCGCGTCGCCTTGCCGGATATCAGCGCCCCCCTCCACCACTTTTCTTTAGCCCTCACCCCCCTTCACCCCTCTGCGGATACGGGCGTACTGGCAACAAATAAGTTTAGCTTTATTTGCATTTTCTGTTGGACAGGATTTAGTTTGGTAACTATTAAATTGTGTATTTGAAAGGGATGGGATTTGAATCTGGTTACAGGAAGTGTTGTTTGTTGTGTCGAGTTTGAATTGATTTGATTTGGGTGACGTACAGTTGTTTCATTAGAAATGTTGTGAAATCTTAGTGATATTATTGTTTCTAATTCAATCATATTTCGCCAAAAAGATTTTTGGACGAAATATGTAACATTTTATAGTGAAATATTACTACTGATGTTTGTGTTTACTTGTATAGAGGCTCTAGTCATTGTCACTCCATCAATCATGGTCAAAATGCCAAAATGTAAGGAATTGATCACGTGACATTTTGATAGTGCTTGGCATTAGCATACAAAGTCAAAGTCAAAGTCAAAACGTTTATTGCGAACTAAGTGTGTACCATTTATACTTTTTAGGGTTCCGTATCCGAAGGGTCCATACGAAGCCCTATTGTTGTCACTCACGTGTGACAGACGACGGAGAGACGGACTCTCCGTCGTCTGTCACACAATTTTGTTTCGAAGAATTTTTTATCTTCCCAATGACCAATGAACTTGAAATTTGGTGATAATGTTTATTATAACGTATATTTTAATATCAAATACCAATTCATTGATAAATCTGATTTTTCTCTGGTACGGATCCCTAAATGTGCGAAGTCCGACATGCACTTGACCGGTTTTTTTTTCATTCGCTACGGCGACGATTTTGTTGAAAAAAATCACTTATACTCTTTCAGTGAATTCTACAATAATTATAATTCTAAACAAAGGTCTGTAAATTAAATAAAAAATTACTACTTAATTGTTTTGCAGCTCGTACTTGTAGAGAACTCATTCTAAAGATCTTCCGATGAACTCAGAGAACTTATTCTTGGGAAGAGCCAGTCATTTATTTTTATACGGTCACTATTGTTTAGTCATTTCTCATTTGTCTACTGTAATGTTGGTTCGACTTGTATTGCTATATTTATTTGAATTTTTTATTGCTGGTTTGTCGGTAACGCTGTTATTTTATTTATTTTATTTTATTAGGATCTCCAACAAAGAATACACCTTACATGCTATATTATTATAAAGTAACAGAACACAAGAAAAACTATGTGCTTCCTCAATTATAGGAGACCACATCATGCAATTAAATTAAATAAATAAAAAAAACACTACAAAGTGAAAAATAACTTCAATTTCGGAAGTCGGTGTTCCTGTTTTCGTTTCTTCGTTTTTTGACACCGACTTCCGAAATTGAAGTTATTTTTCACTTTGTAGTGTTTTTGTTTGGAAGTCGGTTGTAATTTTTGTAAAAAAGTTTTTTATTTTTCACTTTTTAGTTGTGGTAGGTACATAATGGACCTATAGGCTAGGTACCTATAACGCTTACCGCGGCCCTGGCTCAAGCAACTGAAGGAACACGGGTGGGTTTTAGTCAGTAAAAGTCTGACATGCCCTCCCGCTTCACCCAGAGCGGGCGAAGTCATTGGATGATTTACCACACAAAAAAAAAAAGGTACCTATAACCGACTTCCCATTTGGAACCCAAAAAAAAAAGGTACCTATAACGCCCAAAGTGAAGACAGAATATATAAACCCAATAGCATGAAACTTAATTAAACAAAACCGGTGGAATGAGAGTATACCAGGGTGAACTGTTTATACCTACGTACTCCTTTAAAGCGTACCAGTTTGTGTTATATTATGAAATGGTGTAAACAATAAACAGATATGCGATTGCAGCTATCCCGAGTGATTTGCCGTCATTTATTAAAGAGTTCTGATGTATATCTCCGAAGTTCTTCATCAAATCTCGATGAAAACTCTACGCTGTTGAGATCCTTTATTAGGCGGGTAATTTGAAGGTGAATGTGTTTTTATTTTATGTAATTTGTATTTTAATTTGTGTTTATAATTTGTATTTTTTTTTAATGTTTTATTCAATCGAACTGTATGGATTAAGTTATCCGAAATAAATTAATTTGAATTTGTATTTTGATGTGTTCGACGATGGAGCACGCATGCCTAGAGCACAAAGTACGTAAGTGGCGGCCGCAGACAGAGAGGCTATTGCGAACAAAGTGTAATTTTGCACACACACATTGACATTGCGATTTTACAGGGAATAATGGGCACTATTGGACCGAGCTCAGTTGCGGCTGTCATTCATACATTAAGTACTGTAACGAGGTTGCATTGGCTGGGTTACCTTTATTAATTGTTACAGACCGAATATACTTTTTTTTTTAATTCGTTTTTTTTATTTTTAAGATAAAGGTCATTAAATTTTCCAGATGACAAGTTAGAAATTCCATATCTAGGCATATAATAAATTATTTTATATCGATAGACGAAATTGGAAAGGCTATGAAACTTGTCATAATAATATGGTTTAAGTCATCCAGCTCACAAATATGTTTCCTCCGACTGCACAGCATAACTTTCCTCTTGTTTAAGTACATCTTTTTAGTTCGCTTCTTAAGCAGTCGGGTTTTTTGATTTTATCTTTGACCTTTTTTTGATATTTATATTTTTGTCGAGCTTGGTGCTTTTCACAATTCAATGTTTTTAGTGGGATCAATAATACACTATTGTTACGTCTTGTTATCCTCCAATCTTCGTCGTATGTGGCGTCGTGATATTTAACGGATATTAGATGCGCTGTCTACCCTCTAAGGCATGTAAGCATGATATAATGTATGTTTAGACGAATCTATGTATTTATGTTTGTAACTTATACAACCTACTCTTTTTCAAAACTCGGTATCAATATAGTAGCAACCCTAGTGAATCTGTCAAGTTTAGCTGTCAATTTTTGAAACGGCGGGAGTGGCCCTTCTGTATCCTTTCTATTTTGTGCCTAGAGATAACCTGTTTGCTCTTGACTTAAAGACCCCTAGGTTGTAGGTACCAGGAGACACAAACTCCGGCAGGGAATTTCACTCCATAGCTACGCACAATGAAAGTATTCCCAAAACGTTTAGCGTTGAACGTTTACTTTTGTTCGCTCTGGTTCTTTCATTTCTTTCAAACACACATGAACAGGAATACTAAACTTCTTAGTGCTCTAAGTATAAAGTGACTACTTGTTAGCTAAATCAGACATTGGTTACAAACAACCAACACCAACCAATGAAGACTTGTCATAAACAAAATGGGCAATAAACGTGTGTCGAATGAAACTTAAAAATTAAAAAAATCTTTTCTGTAAAAAAATACTACCGACTTCCAAATAAAAAACTACAAAGTAAAAATAACTGTATTTTTGGAAATCGGTGTCTTTCGTAGGTACCATTTTTTTGCGAAATACACACCGACTTCCAAAAATACAGTTATTTTTCACTTTGTAGTTTTTTACTTGGAAGTCGGTAGTATTTTTTATCAAAAAATATTTTTTTTTACCCTTTTTAGTTGTACCTACCTAATAGGTAAGCTGTTTAGTAAGTACCATAACGCCAGAATAGATTACCGGAATAACATGAAACTTGAACATAATCGGTGAAATGAGAGATCTGCGTACCACTTTCGAGTGTACTAGCGTGATGTTATGTTATGAAATGGTATAAACAATAAACAGACAAGCGATTGCAGCAATCCCGAGAGATTTGCCGTTATTTATTGAAGAGTTCTGTTGTATATCTCCGAAGTTCTTCATCAGATCTTCACCAAATTAAAATGGGACCAATTTCGGAATATGCTCTTTCAAACAAAAAAAGAATTATCAAAATCGGTCCATAATTGACAGAGATATCGGTGAACAAACACAAAAAAAAAACATACATGAAGTCGAACATAGAACCTCCTCCTTTTTGGTAAGTTGGTTAAAAACAAAGAGGTTATTAAAAACAAAAACTATGGTGTTGGGTTAGGATAGGTAAGTATTACCCAGTACCTACTAGTAACTCCACAATTCAGTTAGTATAACTGATTTGGGATAGGGATGTCAGATAGGTCGCTTCATGGTGAAACACTTGTGTTCAGTTGCATCCGGTGATACTGAAAGCCAACCTTTCTCAGTGATGACAGAATTCCAACATAGTCGGGAAAAGGTAGTAGAAATTATTGTTAAGGGTACACTAGTCGATCATTCTTCCATACAAACGTAGTCTGGCGATAACTCCATTGTTTGACGATGTACGTTCAAAATAAAAAAATATGTCAATTTGTCGCATCATTATCTAGCCCTCTATGGAAACAAAAAAGTTAAATAAATATATATTTGAAAGTTATGAGCGTCGAAAGTTCCATATTTCAACACTAATTTTAACGCATCTTTGGGCGGAAATAAATAACATAAGAAGAAGTATAATTGAAAAACGGCCACCATACAGGGATAGATTAGTAGTTCAACAATGCAAATAATTTTATTTTGAATTTTTTTTTTTTTTTTATCCTTTTTTTCATGATTCTAGACTCCCAAAGGTCTGTTTGTAGAATATCGCGCGCTCGTTTTCGTCCTAAATCATCATCCATTTCGCTACAAACTTGCAAAAGTGCTAATTCGTACGCGAACTAGCTTCTTACTGCTCATCACAGCATCTATCTCTTTCGCACGTGTGATCGGATGAGATAGTATTTATTTATTTATGTACACACAAAACACTTAACAGAGAAAAGAAATAATACAGATAGAAGAGCACAAAGGTACTGCTTATTTCAATAGAAATTTCTTCCAGCAGACCTGCGACAGGAAAGTTGGATGATATACGAAGACACAGTGTGTAGAAGGAAATAAGGAAACTTAAAATAGAATAACAACTATACAACTATATAACTTAACTAATTATGTATAAATAACACATACCTTAACTAAATATATAGAAGATAAAAATACATACATAATAATATATAATAATTACAATATAGTGGAGAGGTTGAATATGTAGAGAGGAATGATCTTTGACTTGTTTCTTGAATAGATATACATTTTAAACCCGTCGCCTAGTGTAACCTTAAAGGTAAACCGCAGATCTTCTCTTACGAAGCCACACTCACTATCTAGCTAATTCGTCAATATGTTCTTGCATAGTGTACCTACTTACCTTAAAATAAAACAAAACAAAAGAGAATATTCTAAATACTATTTGTTTATTAAAGAAGTAGATATTTCAGAGTATAGAATAACGTATTAGAAGCAGATTTTTATGAGATCTTGAGACATGACAGCGTGTTCTATCATTACACGACAACTTATTATTTATTTGTAATAGAACTGACATTATAGAGTCAAATAATAAGGTCGTGTCAAATGAAGGTTATGTGTATTTATAGAAGGTTAGCCTTGTAAGTATAGAAGGCAAGTTTGATAAAGTGTGTTTCTTGTATTAATATATTTTTAAGTCAATTATGTATTTATTTATTTAAAACTTCATGCACAAAGGTACAATGGCGGACTTAATGCCTTAGGCATTCTCTACCAGTCAACCAAGGGTGGTGAAGAGATAACATGGCAGGTGCATGATTTAATTCTCGTAATTAATAAAAAAATGTAGTTCTAAAAACTAAAAAACACGCTTTAATGGTAAATTGAACTAAAAAGTCGCTAATCCTGAAGATCTTGGTAAGGCATTTGGGACAAACAATTTAAACGCGTACGGTAGAATCAACTTGTAGGTAAAAATAAAAGGGAACAAAGTTTTAAAACAATTAAATACATAATTAGCGTTAACCACGTTAAGTGTAGTTAGACTTACCTTGAGAGAGTACATAACCATGTGACCGTAGTTCTACTGAACGTTTTGATAAAGTCACTTCAGTGTAATAAGACCAGTTGTTATAGATTGTTGTAGTTGTTGATTGTTGTTGTTGATTGTTGTCTTTAAAATTTTAATTTTTGTTTGACATTCAAAAGTACTTTGACTTTAACTAAATTATTGCATTGTCATCGGTCCTTGATAGGTGTGCAAAGTTTCAAATCAATCCGACGTTTTGAAGTGGGTGAAAATCACGTTCAAAGATTCCGTAACATTGATACATAGTTACATAGATACATACCAAGCTAATAAAAGCGTGTTAAAAATGATTCAAGTCGGCAATTTCATCTCAGCGATAAACAATGTCAAGAATATTTCAAAATATTGAGAAATTGGAGCTGTTTTTGACAATTTGCGGCCGGGATGCGAATAAAAGTTCCCTATTAGTATGGGAATCCATTTTTTGTGCAATAAAACTGATGATCTACAGCAAAAACAAATCTTTGGTACCGAAAAAAAAAAAACTTACGTTAGTGACGTTGGCCGCTGCGCATAGATAAACCTCACTCCGTCTTTATAAGTGTATAGAAGTCCTAAGTAGGCTGTATACCACTTTTTTAGATTTAAATTCAACTATAGACCTATTCACGTTTAAGCTGGTCTGAACTTAAAGTAACATTCATTTATAAAATAAAATCGTATACAGGATCAATATACCATGTTATATTCAATGAAATTTTATTCTGCACTCTGTGCAAAAAATAAAACAAGTAGTTGATCCCCAAGCTCTTTGAGTAAAGCCACGCCACAAGCTTGTTAAGAGCAACATTATAATATTCTCGCACATTTCTGATAAAAACTACTTAAAGGCTATTTATTGAAAATGTAGTACTTTTTTATTTTTCTTTCATAACGTACAACTTCAAAGTAAAAGGACTTCGTGATAAGCCTTCGTTTTGTTAACTTTGTAAGTTGAAAATCTTAGAAATATTGAATCGTGCTAACTTTTGAATTTATGTTCTACATACTTTGTGTTTACAGTTAAATTCGTAGTGGTTGATTGATCGGCTGCTGCGCTGCACGTCGCAGTTTCGATTCCCGCAACGAACAAATATTTGTAAGGCCTAAAGATAGTCATTCCGGATCTGGGTGTCTTGTGTATGTGAGTTTAAATGTTAGTTAACGCATCCACGATACAGGAAGAAATTTCCAGTGTGGGGCAACGTATTTACTGATCTCTGAGTAAATTTTCAGGCTGGTAAAGAACCGTACCCACCGAGCTGTGCACCCTCATTACAAGACCCATATTTTACTAAACACCCCAGAAAAGGGCAAGTCCACCTACAGACAGTCCATACAACACGCCGGGACATTTTACCACCTATTTCCTTCACTAAACAGGGCCCCGGTACTTTAGTGCTGCGATATATATTCCCGATATAAAAACGAGGGAGATTTCGAACCGGTACCTGTTTTGCGTCGGTCTCCACTAATGAAACACCATTTATCATTCTGACTGCCAAATAAAAGCTTGGAATAAGAGGTTGGGCTGAGTGGTGAGATGTAGCGGGTGGGAAAAGTGGGGCAGTAGTGGTAGCTGTGAATACATGTTGCAATAATTATAGAAGTTTGGTAAAAACTAGATACCTGATTAGCCCTGAATGTCCCACATCTCCTTCTTCCTTTTACTAAAGCAAGAAAAATATGTTAAGAAAATAAAGAAGAAAGAAAATTTGGCACACACAGATACACACAATGTAGGTACAAAAAAAGGGAACTAAATTTTAAAACAATTAAATACATAATGAGCCTTAAGAGAGTCATACCATGTGACCGTAGTTCTACTGAACGTTTTGATAAGGTCACTTCAGTGTAATAAGACCAGTTGTTATATATTGTTGTAGTTGTTGATTGTTGTTGTTGTCTTTGTTGTGTCTCTGGTTGCTTTGCCCTAGTGTTATGTTGCTTTTATGAGCACAACCATAACATGTCTGTAATTATTCGATTGAGCTAGAAATTATTAAGCGTTCATCTTACAAACCCTCACAAGCTACTCTGAGCTTGTTGTATTTGTTGTACCATCTCTGTATTCCCCTAATACACCTTGTTACGGGGACGGGTTGTGTTAGAGTCAATACTAATAGTTGATAAAGATTTAGAAAGATCTAGATGTTAAGTGGCTCGCCACATTTTAGGTATATGTACCTGTATGATTGTTTTTTACAGTAAACCTTGTAATATGTAATGATATATTTGTTTAATTGGATCGTACCCTAGTAAAATATACCCTATAAAATTACTATAGGCACGGTTGATCTGTAAAATGGCTACCGGGCTTATAGTTGGCGGCCCCGCGGCTGCTCCAAAAAGGTCCAGTTCAGCAAAATGCCAGACAACTAGGAGTTGTCAACTGAACCTTACGTAGAAGTGTACGGATGTGGATCAGTTTTACAGTGTTAAATATACAGGTAAAATAGATATATGTTAGTGTGTTATAAACGATGTATATATGTATAATAATTTAGTGTGAACCAGTATGCCAGGAGCAACTAAGCGAAATAGACGGATTGCAAGTAGTGTTTAATATTAAAAAGTTGTTTTTGTACTCGTGTAGTTTGAGAAATATTGCGATCAGTATGTACGTCACATTTAAATTTGCCTCTGTCGGTGAAAACTGACACATTGAGTGTAGCTAGTAATTTTCACAGCAAGTACATGGTGTTATTAGATGTGTGTGATGTTATTGCGACAAATAGAGCAACCTCTAAATCATAAGTCACGTCTTGCTCACCACAGAGCTCAGAGCGGTCGCTGCTAGAAGCGGCATTGTCAACACTTCCCATACAAACCAAGCGTCACTTTGAGTGTCACCATAATGCTTACAGAAACTGACAGACTGTGACAATTCTGACTATGCCCGTATCAGTCGAAAGTTATGCTCAGTGCAATTTATGTGGGTACAAATCTAGTCGGAACCGCGGTGATTCCATGTTCTGTGTTGTGTTGGTTACGTCCGCGTCACTGGTAGATTTTTAGTCCTTTTCGCGTGGGAACGCTAAATGAAATCGAGCCACACAGCAACTAGGTAATTAGCAACCGCCAACATTTCTCTTCTTGTACCACAACAAGAATTCAGAGTGCTCGCTATAACTTTAATTAGAACTCGGGGGCAAAGAAAACAGTCCAGGAAGGTGGACTTTCATAAAAATGGCTAGATTGCCTAGAAATTTTGCAGTGATGTGAGCAGCAAGAATGGCTGTGACGTCATAACTGAATGGTTTGGCTTGGAATTGGCTCATAAAGCTAGAATGAGTTAAACTTTAAACTTAAACGAAGCGCATCACCGGTCTGCCATGTGATAACGGCCGCGACTTATAAGTTGTAGGTCATAGGTTTGAACCCAGGCAGGCACTTTACTTTAAAACATTTACAGAAAGTGTAAATGTTTTAAAGTAATTTGCATCAACACTGCTCTCAAAACAAGATAAAGTGAATAAACCGGCATCTCCTAGAAACAAAAGTTCGAAAAAATGTGACATCCAACAACCCGCACTGGGCCTGCGTGGTGGATTACAGCCCATTCCCTCTCATGGAGAGGAGGCCTGTGTCACAGCAGCTGGAATATTAAAATGCTGATGATGATTTAAACTGGTTTCCATTGTCCTTTCGCCCGAAAAGTTCTGGAGAGACGACCGCGTAGCGGTAGATGCAGCGTTGGAAGGCCTTCCTCTAAGTGGACGGGTGACCTGGTTAAGGCTGGGGAATCCGCTGCTTGCGAGAGGCACAGGACCGATCGATGTGGACGACCCTTGGGGGAGGCCCGTGTGCAGCAGTGGGCGTCTTTCAGCCACAATGATAACGATGATATGAGTTAATGTGGTAGCTGTTCAAAATTGACGTCAAACCTGAATTTCTTGAAGTGGTAAGCAAAAGTGGTTAGTAGGTACACTCACATTTCGTCAGCTGTGTTTCATCCTATGTAATAAGTAGTAGGGGTAAGCCTAGGACCATTAAAGGGGTGAAAATCCTAATTTCAGACTGCTATTATGAAATCTTCACAAAGTAACCTCGTTTATATTTGATTTTCATTTCGTACTTATGAAAATTTTATGTTTGTAATTTCACATTGATTTAACATAACATCACACCTGAGTTCTCCGAAGGGTTGAGCAGGTGTTCATCTACACATAGAGCATCCACATTTCTCCTGTCATATTTGTCTCATGGAATATTATGATCCATATATAATTGTTTGCAATCAATCTACCTAGCCTTTTTCCCAACTATATTGAGGTCGGCTTCCAGTTTTCCCGCATTCAGCTGAGTACCAGTGTTTTTAAATGGAGCTACTTCCTATCTGACCTCCACAATCCAGTAACTGGGTAACACGATACCCCTTGGCAAGACTGGTGTCAGATCTCAACCCGTACCCGTAACGACTGTCAAAGATCTTCAAATGACAGCGGGGACCAACGGCACGGAGGAAACTCGGTATGTTGAAATGGTCACCCATCCACGGTCAGCTCGTCAAGCATTGCTTAACCTTGAGGCCATGACCGACCAGTGCGGCTGTTATTATTGAGCCACAAGCTATAAAACCAGCCATCCATTTGTAATTGTTTGCATTATACATATTTAATTGCGTGGTTTTTCACAATACAATCACCTTCAAAGTATTTTTGAAGAGAGCTCGAAGTTTGTAAATGTTCCGAGTTCAAAACACAGATAAGGTCGGAGTACCAGACGAGAGGTACAATACAAGCTTCTTTATCACACGTGTACGTTGCTTGTTAAGGTTGCCAAGACAACCGAGATCAAACGCATAAAATACACCTACACACAGAAAAAAATAACCACGAAATAAATATCACATAAAATAATATTTCCTTTAACATGTAATGTATTACTGAAGTTTCCGACACCATAATATTCGTCGAAGAAAACCCTCGTTATAATGGCCCGAATATTGGCAGCTTTCAATATGGGTGGGAGTCACGTGGGTTGCAGCCGGCGCTCGTAGCGTGACCCACACGGGGCTTGAACCCGGGAACGTATGGAAAAAATAATATATCGTTCAAGTGTTGAGTTGGGATCACGTTTGTGTTCGTTGGGATTAATAGTAAATTAGTTTTGTTACAACATTTTATTATACACCAAGTTCATGGTAGGATCTAATATCTTTGGTAATTTTATAATGAATGAGAATGAATGCGAGACGCACAGGAGTCATCGATGTGGCGACACTTGGGGTGGGCAATGTTCAGCAGTGGACGTTTTTAGACTGAAAAGATGATGATGTTGACGAACAAACTTATAAAGCAAAGAATACTTTTATTGCCGTCTATTTATTTTACTCAGATACCTAGTCCTGTAATGTTTCAAATTTTGACATCGACTGGCATAGTTTTATGCGGAGGAATGGGTAACGTATCTTAAGAAAAGATTTAGGTATGGAATTTATATGTAGGAATCAGAATCAGAATATTATATGCTCTAAATGTAGGCACAGTATAAGATTAATAACATAAATAAATGAGATCAGCTACATTTTAACCTCATTATCATCATCAGCCTTTTAAGGTTCCCTCTTCTGGGACACAGGCCTCCTCTCTGCGAGAGGGAATGGGCCGTAATCCACCACGCGGGCCCAGTAACGATTGGTGGATGTCACATGTCTTTGAATTTTTGGTTCAAAGATATCGCCGGTTTTCTCACGTTTTTTTAAAATCTATACTAATATTATAAAGAAGAAAGATTTTTTTTGTTTGTTTGTTTGATCCGAATAGGCTCCGAAATTACTGGACCGATTTGAAAAATTCTTTTACTAATAGATGTCTACATTATTCTTGAGTGACATAGGCTATTTTTTAATCCCGAAAACGGGTCCTGTGGGGTAGTCCACGGGAGCGAAGCCGCGGGCAAGAGCTAGTAAACTATATTTTAGATTAATTTCAAAGCTTGCTATTCCTATTCCCAAAATGCACATACAACATAAACTCACGCCTTATTCCCATGGACCTTTAATTACTCTTTTTGCTTCGTTTATATACGCTCTTATATCTTGTCATACACGCACGCCGGTTACGAGTACTGTGCACCTGAAGAACAATACCAATATTTTCGTGTATATCCTTCAAAGAGAGAGGCCTCATTAGTGCGTTGCATCGTCGCAGCGTCAACGCTGATCTTTTTAGGGGTTACATATATATTTAGGGGCATTCCATATTATGCGTTCTCGCACGCGACGTTTCAACCATTTTATATTTCTACTAGCTGACCCCCGTGGCTTCGCTCCCGTCAAAATTATAGCCTATGTTACTCGGGGATAATGTAGCTTTCCACAGGTGAAAGAATTTATAAAATCGGTCCAGTAGTTACAGAGCCTATTCGGTACAAACAAAGTCAGTAACAAACATAAAAATATATAATATTATAAGTATAGATGGGATCGACAGACGAGAGACGAAGCGGAGGGAGGGTGGCGGCTGTCGGAGCTTTGCTCCGCATCCGGTGTGATGACGGACAGCGTTTGTTCCGACCCATTGTCGAGTCACAAAATCCACACTGAGACGCTGCGCTGCAACGACATGCATCGCCCTCATGCTTTGAGAAGTTGTGCGTTATCGCAACGCAGGTGTGGCATACAATGCATTGATCCGTTCAACACACTAATGAGGCTTCAACCGCGTCCTGGTGTTCCCAAAAAGATCAGTATAAAATGTTCTTATTATTACAAGTCCTCTCAAATTATAAGAAGCTATACAAAAGCTGAGTTGTGCACAACATTTCACAAGAAACCTGCTGATTATGTATTCTCGAACAAAATTTCTTACATTAAGGTCAAACTCAGATCATAGAAACCGAAGATATGCCACAGAGAAGCACTGAATACATTTTATGTTTTGTTTCAGAAAACTGTGGGTTTTTAATTCAACTTTACCCCGTCATTTACAAACTTTGTAATTTTAATGTCGTTGTGGATTATCTTATTTAATCTAGCTGCGTAAAAAAAGAAATAAATAAAAAATATTTATTTGATACAGGAGACACGAGATAAACATAAAAAAATAAAAAAATATATAAAGAAATAAAACCCCGTGCGAGACGAAAAAGGCTCTTATCTCAGCAAGTACATCGATATCCAAAAAGAAAATAACGCTTCGCTGGTATTCTGATAAGGCCCAATGTTAATGCCACGGACACACTCACGAAAACGGAACATACTTACAAAATAATATAATAGATTAAATAAATAACGTCAAAATAGTATAAACACTGAAGGTAAAATATGTATGTGTAAAAATAAAACAAACAATAAAAAAAAACATTCGAGATCATCCTTAAGAAAGATTTTTCTACGTGTTCCAAAAATGTCCACACTAAGTGCCTTTTTAGGGTTCCATAAGAACCAGTTTCACCATGTCCGTCCGTCAGTCCGTCCGTCCACAGCTTAGCTCAGAGACTCCAAGCTCCAAGCCAAATTAATCACGCTGACAAAATGGTAAAATAAAACAAAGGCATTTTTTTTAGGGTACCTCATTTACACGTAAAGTGAGGATGTTTTTTTTTTCTCGTCTGTCCAATGTCTATGCAGAACCCTCTGTGCGCGAGTCAGACTTGCACTTGGCCGGCTAAATAAAATAATAATCATTAATATCTTTTACAAATGAGGCTGCATTTGTTAGAATCTCAAACAGTTTTCGATTGCGAAGACAACAAACTGTCAGAATTTAGGATTGCATTTAATTTCATTGATTGGTATACAGGCAAGTTATTAAAAAACATTAAGCATCTTTTAAAAAACATATCGTATCCATAATTTCCTCAATCCATAAGGTCAACAAATCACTTGGTGTTGCCAAAAAAGTAAACTGCGAACTTGTACCAAAGTAAAAACCACTGATCGGATGTAAACGAGCCGGCTCATAAATAAAGATGCGAAAACTTCAGAAAGTCGAGTTTCGGTACACACGTACTTACCTAGGTAGGTGGTACATCACCGTATGATTCATAGTCGGTATGTGTGAGCAATCAAAACTTGGGCGAGAGAAAGTATTGGCGTATACATGTGCGATTTTAGACGCTGCGTTTTTATGGCGTTTTTTCTTTGAGATAGGTGTTGTAGATGACTCACAAAAAAACGCAAATGTAAATAATAATATCATAATTATTTTATTATATTTTTACATTTTAGGCAAGCTCACAGATTAATAACATTTTAATAACAATAATATATAACTAAATTAAATAAGGCGAGCAGTGGTGGCCCAGTGGTATCGGCCGCGACTTACAAGTTGTAGGTCGTGGGTTCGAGCCCAGGCAGGCGCTTTACTTTATGTAAATTATTTCATCACCACTGCTCTCAAAACGGTGAAGGAAAACATCGTGAGGAAACCGGCATGTCCTAGAACCAAAAATTCGAAGACATGTGACATCCACCAACCCGCACTGGGCCCGCGTGGTGGATTACGGCCCATTCCCTCTCACAGAGAGGAGGCCTGTGTCCCAGCAGTGGGAACATTAATAGGCTGATGATGTGATGTGATAACTAAATTACTAATAAAACACTTCCACAGATAAATAATAAGTAAAATGATTATTTCTTCCCTATTGTTCCTTATAGTCGTAAGCTACGAGTACTTCCTCAAAGTTGACTCATGTTGTTGTTATTAATTTTAAGCCAATTTCGACAATAAACGGTTCAAGTGCAGGCAGGTACCCAGTAACCATTCAATGTATCAAGAGATACAGCGATTCCTGAGGGAACGACGCTGCGGATAAGCTAGCCCGAAGGGGTTCTTGTATGGCACCCGTAGGACCGGATCCCATCGTGCCATTACCTTTCGGGTACCTACGCGGTCTGATAAGGAAGCGCACCAGCGTTCAACACAACAAGTAACAGATTGACCATAGCGAGTGTACGCTGGCCAAGGAGGCCCTGCCCTCCATTGACATCGACGACCGTTTCACGAAAAAGGCCCTAAAACTAACCAATCCACAGTTGCGTGCAGTCACAGCCGTAACAACTGGACACGAGACCTTTAAAATGCACCTTTAATGAAATAGGAATCACGGATAACCCACTTTGCAGAGCTGCCTTGTAACCGCTAGTTACAGTGCCAAATATTTCTGTGGCCCAGGTACTCTGCAGGAGACAGTAGGCAACACCAAGGCACTGCTGGCCTTCCTCGAGGATCTGGGGTGGATTGAATGAAGTAATCGAATTCGACCTGTACGCAAAATACGCGCTTGGTCGTGGAGTTAAGGACAACAGCCCGTCGAAACGAAACTAAACTACTACTGAGAAAATTTAGATAGACACACCCAAAAATTGAACCCAGGTTCTCCTGCTCAACATAACTTTACGATGTGTTTATTGCACTCGTATGAATCATGGTAGTTTCAGTAGTACCTATTATAAGGAGAAGCTATAAGACGGCATGCAATATGCACTATCTTAGAGCCAAACTAAGCTATATGTCATGTCAGTCATAAATACTGAAGTGACGTCACGTTAGCTGGCAATGGAGAAGCAATTACCTCGATGACTGTGGCTTGATCTAGAAATTGAATTATTGTTCAAAATAAAGATTCTTTTACACTATTGGACAGACAGCGATGTGGACGAATTTTTTTGACGGCCAATTTTCCCTGACCGTTTTATTCGCGTTAGTAGTTTTTGATTTAAGTGTATCTATATGTAGTTATTGTTAATTAAGTATTTTATAGTATGTAAATTTGTATCCATGTAAATAAATATTAATTATATGTTTTTATATTGTGACAGTAAACAAACTTTTGTTTTACACTATTCAAAAATCTTAAATTCGTATGTCGTATTTGTGGCAAATAAACACTTTTTCGTTCTTTCTTTCAATAAAATAAAACATTTATTCACTGAAAAGACAACACAGTCTCAACCGCTGCCTGGGTGAAGATTGTGTGGAAGAAAAACATGAAATTTTATGCCCAATATAACGAAGATATTAGGGATGGATTTTTTGTAAATCATACCCTCAAGTAATTAAATAGGGCATGAAAGTTTGTGCGGAAGTACTTCATTTTTGCTGATGACAAATTGAAAGTGACTTTTGACCATAAACCAGTATCCGACCGTGAAATATGGCATATTGAGTTTTAGATTATCCTTCACTGTGATATATGATTGCTTTGTAAATAGGTTCATACCTGAGTTTTTAAATAAACTTCGCAATACAAGTCTTATAAGATTTCTTCATTAGTGAAATTATTTGTAGTACCCAGTCAAATTAGTTTGCCAGCATATTAAGTCGTGTGTAAATAACTACAATCTAACAAGTTTTACAATTACGTACGACTTAAATCACCTTCATAACCTAATTGTTTTCTACGACCTTCCTACGGCGTAGCCATGTCTACGGCGTAGCAAGGATTTTCTACGAATTTGGCTACGGCGTAGCGCAGACATTTCTATGAAGTCGGCGCGCCTTGCATCTCGTAATTGAAAGATACGTTAAATAATTATGCCACTAAAAGATCATTTAACGAAGTAATTCTGCTATACATTCATAGCCTTTTAATTTCTATTTAATGTACTAAATATGACCTGGTGACAGCAGCCATGACTTAAGGCCAATCTAAGACTAATGTTTTTTCATACTGATACTTACACGAATAAAAATGAATGGCAAAAATCCTTGCCACTTTAATTATATTACCGTTTCATCTTACCTTTTTAAAAAATACACAATCTTATTGCAACAAGAAGAATATGGAGGAGAATATGTTTTGGTAATACATATTTTTTATTTTATTATTATTGATAGGTTCGCGCTTGAAAATGAATAATACCACAAACGATACAATACATAAGTTTTGTCAAAAAAAAACGCCGCATACATAGATCACCGTTTTTACTCGTAAATGTATAGATACAGCCAAAAACTTTCACACAATACAACTTCGTCGGGAAAGAGAAAATATGTGTCGAATCATTGTCGCGAACATAAATAAGGGTGTGTCAACACTTCTACAGATTTGAGACAAGAACTAAATCGGTTGTTTTAAAAGTTGACAAGTGTTGTCCAACGGGCTAGTGGTCACATGCGCTACTACTGAGTATGAGGTCCGGAGTTGGACTCCCGGGTCCCGACCCGGGACTATTCCATTTGGTAATATTTCAGTAACAGCCAGCGCTGAATAAAATCAAGCTTAAGGTAAAGTGATTTTGATTCTTATTTTGACTGACAGAAGAAGATAACTTTACAGTTTAAAATAATATACGTAACCTAACATAATTAACTGGTAGTTAGGTACCAGTTGGATAATTATCACCTTGTTTACTGGCAAAAATGTTGATGCAAACTTTCTCTTAAAAAAATCAAATAGTTTATATCAAATAAACCTTAGAGGTACTTTTGAATTGTCAAACAAAAAAAATTAAAGATGACTCTAGTTGCAAAGTCGCAAACGTCTGTAGATCTCAATGGAAAGAAAGAATTTGCAAGAAACTCCACGGACACTCTTTTGCATCAGTTTTAATTAAAAGTTTTTGGTTAGTTCATTCTTGTTGAAAAAATACATATATGTGAGAACGATGTAAAAAGACGTGCACGTAAAAGCGTCTAGAATAACGAACAATTTAAAAAAATATATAAAGGCCGAGGCGGCTAAGTTATGACCAATCCCAACTGATGCCGCCCGTTCACGAACATGACGCATGGATCGGCACCACTTAGCTCAACCATCATGAAGGGAACCGAATGATCGAATACATGTGCCACCATCAGAGAGAAATTAGAGAGAGCACACTCAACTGCCAGGGCACAAAGGAGTCAACGAACGACACATAGGCACAGTGAATGGTAGATTTACAGTCGAAACATAGTACTCACACATGTGCTGTGCAGTTATATAATACTAGAAGAAATTGAGTTTATACAATACAAATGTATTCAAACAGTCTACAGCAGGTCCAACAGTACTTCAAAACTTTTCTGCGCATTAGTAATTGTTCTTGCGCTCTAGTGGCTGTGGAGCCACTAGGGCTTTTTTTACATTTTATACATTACCCCATAAAAGATGATATTTTAGCCAACCTAAAACCAGGTTGAATTAATTGGTACCTATTTCTATTAACATAATTATGTATGTCGCCGTTTTTACTAAAAAGATGTAAATTCTTATAATTCTTGTAATTGTTTATACTTATATGATGTACATAATAAAGAGTATTCTATTCTATTCTATTCTTTCTAAGGTACATGATGTTTTCATAAATATATTGACAAGGTGCCGTCATGATGTTAATGTCCTTAAACAGTTCCCTTAGAGAATCGCGCTGGCGAAGATTACTCAACGTCTGCATCCCTTCATCATAGTAAGATACCGTAAGACATTGTACAATGATAGTAACTAAAATAGACTAGCCTCGCGGTATCTACATCAGTAAACTGACTTATTTTTCTAACAGCATTAGCTGCCGAACTTAGCCGCCCTGCAAGTGATATTAAACGAGGACCCCATTGTAACCTTGAGTCTAGCGTGAAAACGGAACGGAAAACCGTTTTATCGACGAATTCTACCTTCTCCCAGTTTAATATAATGTTACAATCAGTACTTTTGATATTCGGCAAGGCAAATTTTACGCACTTTTTAGCATTTAAAACTAAATTATTAGCTGTGAAACAATTTTGATTTTGATTACTAAACTCAACGCTGATTGGCCTAGCCCGTAATGCTCAAGTATCAAAGTAATTTTTTATGATTAACGCAATCAAACGCTTTCGACAGCTCGCAGAAGACACCTAATGGCATTTTGTGCCTCTTCCCACGCATCAAAATGTGTTTTAATAAGGTGACACCAGCGTCGGTGGTACAACGTCCTTAGGTAAAACCATACTGTTTATCGTATAGGATGTTATTTGCATTAAAATGAATGAGCATTTGATTTACCATTATCTTTTCAAATATCTTACTGAATACCGGCAGCACCGATAGTGGATGGTCTATAATTATTTGTGTCTTTACTGTCCTTGGATTTAAACTCTATTAAAATAGGTTCTCATTTCATTGTCATTGCTCAATTTATATTTAGACAAAAGTTGTTAAGTTGAATGTGAACTCCACAGATGCAACTGCGGTTGCATGGTGGAGGCCGATGGCCATCACGCTTTGAGTTGTCGTCGGTGCTCGGGGCGGTTCTCGCGTCACCATGCGCTCAATGACATTGTACGAAGGGCATTGGTGTCGGCAGATGTCCCCTGCGTGTTTGAGCCTCCGGGTCTGTGCAGGACTGATGGCAAGATGCCGGACGGGCTGACCTTGGAGGAATGGCTTAATATGGGATACAACTTGCGTCAGCACTGTTGCCGCCAGCCACCTTGATCGCACCATCCTCTCACCGTCAGCAGCGGCGAAAGACGCCGCTGAGGGGAAGAGGTTGAAGGCGCACCGTCAGTGAACCTTTACCATTTTGGCCCATTGTCGTTGAGACGATGGATGGTTGGAGCACTGAGGTAAAAAAGCTCATTAGTGAGATAGGGCACAAGCTCCGTGACTAAACGGGTGACTCCCACTCCGGCTCGTTCTTGGTGCAGAGGTAAGCCATTAACATCCAACGTGGCAATGCAGCAAGGGTTGTGAGCACCTTTACGCCGGGAACAGTTAGGGGCGGGTAATTAAAAAAAAATAAAAAATAACTTTGCCCCACACTAGGAATTTCTCCTGTATCGTGGGTGCGTTTACAAACATATAAACTCACATACACAAACACCTGGAGCCGGAACAACTATTTGTAGATCATACAAATAATTGTTCCGTGCGGGAATCGAACCCGCGACACGCAGCGCAGCAGTCAATCGCTCAACCACTGCGCCAACCGTGCGCCAACCGTGCGCCCAATTTGACTAGTTGTATGACGTGTTGTTGTGTGGCTATGGTTTGATTGAATTGTACATTTTGCAACTACGTGTGAGTGTCATTTAATTATATAATTTGATTCATTAGACGTCAAATATTATTAAATTATTAATTATTTATCAATATTTTAATGTTACAAATATTGTATATTTTTTTAGTATTTTTGTGCGTCATACTACACGCAAATAAACGCTTTTATTTCTTTCTTTATTTCAGTATCGAGTTTGCGTTAACTTCTGTCATTGGTTGTATGAATTGTAAACTGCCAGTTACAACAATTTGTTGTGTAACATAATAATTAAAACAGGATAGAAATCAGTACTTAACTTGCTATAAAATATCCAGTAATAAGTGCAATCCCAACTCAAACATGGTCTGAACTCGTCTTCCGTCCTTCCCAAGAGGATCGGAGAGCTTCCCAACTTCGACACAATTTTTTTTCCCACAATCGCGTTTGACCGAACTATATCTTTTTTCTTCTTGATTCACACTTTGGGAATAAAGTTGATTTATTTCTTATGTTGTTCACTTGACAGAGAACTTGTTTATGGTGGTTATTTGGTGGTAAGTGTTTGGTGGTAAGAGGAGTAAGATTTAGTAGAGACTAGCTGTGCCCGCGGCTTCGCTCCCGTCATCTGCCTGCCAACCCTACCATACTTACCAGCCTGCCTGCCTACTCCACATACCCAAAAATATACATACTACATACCAATTTTTTTTTCTAGTCTCATTCTTTCGCGTAAAATCTTAACACCGCGATTCAGAAAATGACTTTAAATGCACAACGCCATCTATCGAATAGCGAGTTCAACTGTCCGAATAACTGAATTGCGTGAGCTAATTGACACTTTAAATTCATCTAACTTTTGATAGAGTGAACCGATTGCGATGAAACAAAAACTAAGTAATTCTTCAAGATACACAATTTTTATGTATAAAAGTTAACTACATTGGTTTCGTACATTTCACGTGATGCGTGCACAAATAAACAGACAAAAATTCCAAAAATGCTATAAATGGGTTCTGTTGGTTATCCTTTAACACCCTGGCTATTTTTTTTGGAATTTTTTTCGATGTACAAAAAATATTTTTCTACAGATTTATTATATGTATTGATTAAGCCTTAATTTTAGTCAGATTGTCAGCGAGATGGGTAGACGACATTGTTGCCATCCCGGGTAGAACCTGGATAAGGTTGGCGTATGAGCGTGGGGATTGGCACGAAAAGAGAGGCCCAGCAGTGGGCGACAGTCAGGCTGCAGATAATTTATTTATTTAATTGTTAATTAATTTATTTATTTTTTATCGTTTTTTTTTATAAACGTTGCCCCACACTAGGAATTTCATCCTGTATCGTGGGTGCGTTTACAAACATATAAACTCACATACACAACATCCAGAGCCGGAACTACTTTCTGTAGATCATACAAATATTTGTTCCGTGCGGGAATCAAATCTGCGACACGCAGCGCAGCAGTCAATCGTTCAACCACTGCGCCAACCGTGCGTATTTAATTATGTATTTATTAATTTATTTATTTAATTTATTTATCTATATAATAATGTACACACAAAACACTTAACAGAGAAAAGAAATAATACAGATAGAAGAACGCAAAGGTACTGCTGATGCGCTGGTGTACTGATGTGGATCATGAAGAAAGGAGTAAGGGCCTTGTGGTTTGATCAAGTTAGATTTCATTTTGTGAGGTAAAGCTATGTTTGCTGCGGTTGTTTTAGGGATTGGTGACCATTTTTGTATTAGACTTCATTCTCTGGTGACGGAATGCCTCGTAATGCCTTGTTGGTCTAATCGTCGCTATCGCTACTGCTGAGCATGAGGTCCTGGGATCGGGTAAAGTGTTATTGGGTTTATCCAACTGGAATTTCTTAGTAGCCCTGAGTCTTGTGACCGGTTGAAGTCAATAGACTCATGGGGCGAGCCTTGGGACTAAAACATTACTGCCGAAATGTAGGCGTATTAAGGGTGCACCTCTGCTCAACTCTTCGAGAACACAGGCATGATGTTATGTTATGATAACAGTGATAGCAGATAGGGTTGAATTCCCAACACTTCGGGAGGCCGGTGCGCGCCGTTTATGCTGCACACACATCTGCGTCATCCACACGGCACTGGTGTGTGAGTGCACAGCGCGACGGCGACGCGGCGTGGCTCGATGGACTCGATCGTGGTAGTGAGACCACGGACTCCACCGCACCAGTCGACACCTCTTCCTACACTTTCATTGGTTTGTCCGGGATAGTTTATATTTGTGATTATAACGGCATTAAACCATTCATTTCATCCACAAGCTAACAGCGCACATATAGCCAACAAAACTTAAAACTGTTTAGACCCTGGTGTGTGCACTGTCTTACAAATATTCAACTAATTAGAAATGTTACTAACAACTTATCTATTGTCTTATCGTTGTATTGTTCTATTTGAAGTTAAAACTAGGAGGATTATCTCACAGTTGGTGAAATATTATTATTACCTTCAAACTATGTACTCGTATTATTGTCTAGAGTCTAGACTTAAACTTTTAGAAAATTACAACCATAAGTAAAATCGTCATCATTCTCTCTCTCTCTCTCTCTCTCTCTCCACGCTGCGCTCTAAGACTAGAACGGGGATCATAGACGGGAGTAATGGCAGCCAGGCTAAAATGGGGTTGGGCGGGTCACGTTCGCCGCATGAACAGAGGCCGTAATAGTCTCCAAAAATAGGGTGACTGAGGATGGACGGCTCCGCCGAAGCTGGCCTTAAATAAGGTAGAGATGACCTAGACGCCCACTGCAGAAGTTGGTCCGAGGTTGCTCAGCAAATAAATATTTGAAAGGATTTGGATTTCACCAGCAGTGGGACAGTATAGGCTAAAATAAAAAATAAACTCTCTTACCCTCATCGCAATTCATTTTTAGTCGGCACTACATGTCTTCTTCTTCCATAGTACTCAATTATTCGTCATCACAAGCTCTTTCTAGTTAAATCGTGTTTCACACATCCATCGTTTTATCATCATTTCAGCTGACCCCCAAGGGTCGCTACATTGACTGGTTCCGTGCGTCTTGGATCCAGCGGATCCCCGCAACTTTGACCAGGTCAATTGTCCACCTAGTGGGACATCTTCTAACGCATTGTCTTTCGGTTAGCGGTCGCCACTGCAGAACTTTTCGGCCCCATCGGCCATCCGTTCTGTGAGCAATGTGCCCTGCCCACTGCCACTTAAGTTTGGCAATTCTTCGGGCTATGTCGGTAACCCTGGTTCTCTTACGGATCTCAACATTTCTGATTCGATCACCTGAATTATTATATAATCACGAAATAACCTTAAATAAATGGTTTTCTCAAATAATACCTTTTCTTAAAAGAATTTTCGTATAATGTGATACTACATTAAAACAAAGAAATGAGACAAAAGGAAAACTTCCTAACTACATCACACATTTTATTTTCACGCGTAGCACTTACCCTAACAACTGTACAATACAATCCAACTGCTCAAGTATTTTTGCATTTTATAATAACCACGCTTTCCATCCCCATTCAAATATCATCTTAACCCCGCAGGCATAAAGTCCATCTCGACTTCAAAATAAACTTGGTCATACTACAAACTTACGGCATTTTGTAGACAATCGAAATTCGTCTTTAAGGTTATGTCTTTAGAGTTGCTAAGGTTGGTAAAGTTAAGTTAGTGGTCACATAATTTGGTTAGCTACGAGTCGTCACGTTCAGGTTATCGTATCCGTGTCCCAGCATAACAACTGCCTGTAACTTGGACTCCAGGATAAGTGATAGGTATTTGCTCTTTTGTAATGGCTGGCTTTAAAGGAATATGGGTCATAAGGTTGCTGTATGTTTAAGTTTAAAATGTACTTTGTCAAGTTTTTGGTTTGGTGATGGTTGAGAAGTTTTCTTGCACTTAGAGTAACGCTTTCTATGCTTTTGTTTTAATGTGAAGACAAAATTTTACACATTTTCTCAGGTTTAATTCCTCATAGGGTTCCATTTGTTTGAAGAAACACCAAGTTTGAGTTTGTATTTATAAAGAAAACGTATCTACAGCTTTCTTTTTTATTCATCTATCTATTTTTTAAGAATATTTTTATATTACCAAATTAACTATGTTTTATTGAATAAACGACAAAAATATCTACATTTAAAAATCTAAAAATCACGAGTCCGACTGTATACAGTCCACTTCTCAATTTTCAATTTATTTATTCATCAACAAATATTTGAGTACATAATTATCCTTAATACTACCACATAAATAAAGCAGGTGAATGAGGCGCGCTGCAGCAGAGAGCAGAGCAAGACCCAGTCCTGCGCTAGGAACTAACCTGTGTTACAGGCACTGGATGTGTACTCCGCCGTCACACTTGCAACACACTTTCAATCATCGAAGTAGCATAGAGGGATTAAGACTCGCTGATTTCCCTGCTTAGGCAAGCCTGTACATAGGGAATCTCAAAATTTTGGGTCCCTTTTCAACATTTTGATATGAACATATGGCTTATTACATCAATCGCTATATAATCCAGTAAGAAGTTGAGATGATGTGCTTTTTTTAATTAAGGTCTTATAAAAACTTTTCAAAATGTTTGTAACGTTCAAACAAAAAATGCATGAAAATCAATAAAACCACACTAAGATTAACAAGTAAAGAGTGAATTATCCCCTACTGTGTACCAAGTTTAGTGAAGCCAAGTTGATGTGTACTTAAGTTCAGATTTATGTTCGGGGGAAATCCAAGTTTTGCGCACTTTGGAAGTTCTTTGCCTGCGAACAGGATAAGGGTGCTTATGTATAATATTGGAAGTGGCATATGTTCTGTGGCTATGAGAAACAAATGGAAGAACAAGTTGCTGTGATACAATGCTTTTATGGAATTTGTATCGAGAAATGTGACCAAAGAGTTATAGTAAAAAGCGTATTTATTTGGACAAGGAGTACTATCAACCCTAAACTGCTTTCAGCAATATGTCAGCAGATTTTTTTTAAATTATTGTCTAACCACTTTCTCACCTGATAATTAGCGATGGTATAGTCGAAGATATAGTTCACTTGCCTAGATAAAAGGTAACCTATTCATAGCCAATAATGAAGACACCCTGGCGGGCGAGCACGGCCTTCTGTGACAGGCTTGAGACACAATTTTATCACAGTTTAGGAGCAAAAACCGTGATAAAATGCATGTCCTATCACAGAGGCCGTATTCGCCCGGCTAGTTGTACATAGTTATGCATCAGGAAACATAATATTCTTTTTCTTTTTAGGTTTCCGTAACTGAAGGGTTCAAACGGAAACCTATTGCTGACACGCTCGTGTCCGTCTGTCCGTCATCTGTCACACAGGTTTTTCAGCTAAACGGTTGGAGCTATACAGTCATATTTTTTTACAGTAAATATAAGTCTTCTTTACTCAAAGCCTTCATCTTGTTGACCCAAAGCCATACGAATTGTCAAAAAATATTTTTAATGTTTTTTAGGGGGCCCATACAGCTGAAGGGGATGCGCTGTTTTTTTATGTTTTAAAACATACTGGAAAATAAAGGAGCGAGAGGTCACCAAATTCAGCTTTCTTAACAAAACTTTGTACCGAAGTTTGTAAGAATTTTTTAACTGCCACTACTAAAATGTACGTATTCAGGTTCATAGGTCAATACCTATGAACCTGAACGTACATTTCACTAACAATTATTATATATTGATAGATTTTTTCTTTGATTGCCCTCATTTTTTCTTATTACAATCATCTTGATAATGCTTAGCACAGAAGCGATGCGGGCGGCAGCCAATTCCCCATTCGGACGGTTTGTATTCTGCATTTGGTACGGAACCGTAAATTTGTGACACGCACTTCATCATCTTCATAATTTCAACCGAAGACGTCGACTGCTGAACATAGGCCTACCCCGCAGCCTTGACTGGGTCGTCGCTCCACCTAGAGACAGGCCATGGGCGTTTTTTCAATGGAGGTATGGCTTCAAAAGACGCCTGGCATTTTGGGTAAAATACCAGGGAGTGTGGGATTTTTACCTTACTAAATCCACCCCGGAACCCTCTCTGTGCAACCATTGTTAGAGCACATCTCTTTTCCTACCTACGTTATGTCCCTTTGGCTATTTCCAGTGCGTCAGTGGATACGTTTATGATGCTATATTTAGTAGTTAACTGTAAAAACAGAAATACTTATATTTCCAATTAAGATGACACAAGTTAAATCAGAATTCAAATTAAAACCCGTCTTTCTCAAAAATAGCCAAAAAGTCCCTCAACTAATTGAATCCGTACATATCACTGATAGAGACAATACATTTTATGACATTTGTGAAAATAAAATGAAAACAAAATTCCTTTTATTTACCTCAAATTCAATTTGACGACAGGCAAACCGGGAACCGAGCATTTCATACGTTCAAAGGGGAGCAAAAAATCAATTGCAAGCAAAAAGAACTTCGCCCCGTAACTTGAGATCCTCATAGGGAGGGAAAAAATATTTTCACAGATTCCTGCCAAATTTAATATCGTCATTTTAGCGAAATGTTCTAAATTAGCATCGACAGCAGCGTGGATCGGTTTCACCTTCACTCCTAAATTCCAAATTTCATTTCACTTCGATTTTATTGGAAAAGTTGAGCAGTACCTATAAGTTGTTTTACACACTACTCCGGAGAACAGCTAGCTAAGTGACATGATAACTTAATAATTCATTTTTTTTTTTTTGGACGCCGTTTTACTCCATTTTGCTGTTGTAAAATAAGAATGGGATAAACTCGATCTTTTATATAGTAGAGGATTAAACATGGCTGTAATCAATCTGATGTCCTAAATAAATTCATTCAGTTCCTAAAATAATACCAGCCTTTGCGGCACAATTCTTTAAAAGCAGCCAGAAGCATGTTCTGCCAGCTCACATGATGTAAGGATTCGTAACCCATGTAACCGATTGCCACGTCATCTCTCATTCACGTCGTCACTTGTCAAAAGTCGTGATTAATTAATACTACGAGTATCTTCTGACATCATTAAAACAGTTTAATCCCACTAAATATTATTAACGCGAAAGTTTGCATTCTTGTGTTTCAATCGTGTATAAACGACTGAACAGATTTGGATGAAATTTGGCACACATACAGGTGACATAGTGGTCAAGCGCGAGCCTATAGTATATATAAAAAAAACGTAGTTTATAACCTGGATTGACACATAACATACTGTTTATCCAGATCCTTTAGCCCAGCAGTGAGAGAGTAGAGGCTAAAGTAAAAAAAAACTGGGCATCCTAAAGCGAAGCGATACTTTACGTCTGGACATCTTTTAACTCTATATAAAGGGCAAGTCCAATCCTGCATGGAGTATTGCAGCCACCTTTGGGATGGCTCAGCTAAATATCAACTGGTCGAGCTTGACTTGGTGGAACACAGACCTAAGAGGCTCATTGGCGACGTTGAACTGGTGGATGCCAAGCTTTACAGCTTGGCTCATCGCCGCAAGTTTGCCTGCTTGTCGGTCTTCTTTTTCGGTGAGTGTGCTCAAGAAATCCACGACCTCATCCCATTGGCCCTCTTATACCATCGGACATCTAGACGCTCTACAAGTTACCATCCTTACCTGGTTGGTATTCCATCAATTTGCACCAAGCGCTTCCAAACATCCATCATAATGCGCACAGCAAATGAGTGGAAAGTGGAACTCACTACCCGTGTCTGTGTTTTCGAACGCATTCAACCTGAATCTCTTCAAAGTTAGAGTGAACAGGCTTCTTCTGGGTAAGCTCACTCAATCGTCAACTTTGTCTCTGTCACCTCTGACCTAGACTACAATCAAGAGCAAACCCAAACCAAATTTAAAAAATGCTTTATTTGGGAAAATTACAGGCTGCAGCTAATACTAGCAAATAATAAGTGAGAAGGAAGTGAATTCTGTCATAACAGTTATTAGAGATGGCCATTCTATGTTTGCGAAATCTTGTAAAAATAAACTATTTTACTTGCCACACAACACATCAGTGTGTCTCAAAGACGTTAAAACAGAGCTCAAATTCCTCTCTGTCGCGTTTCTTTTATTGACTACCAAAGTTTATTAGTGAAATTTCACCTGAGGCGAGCCGCCATGACAGTGTCGGTGTGAGCTCAGGAACCAACTTTATTTACTAAGAACACTTTTTATGCGAGGCATCGACCGGATTATGGAAGTTTTCAGTGATCACAGTTTTATTTATGTTTTATTTTAGTTTTAGAGTCACTGTATACTTTATGTTTTATTTTAGCAATGAAAAGGGTAAAATTAACCTAAGGACAAAAGTTAAAAGTTAACCAAGGATGAGGATGATATACCCTCGAAAACTTTTAACGTTATTAACACTAACAATTTTTCATCAAACCAGCTTATAGAGGTCCACCGGTGGACATAGCCTTCTCAAGCTTCGTCACAACGAGGGAGGTCAACAAGATGGAGCGATGACCTAGTGAGAGCCGCGAAGACCGCTGGATGCAAGATATATAATTTTATGCATTAGAGCTAGATACGTGTTTATTTTGGCAAACGGGAACTAAATCGAAAAAAAATGAAACCGACCTTTAAGCTATACAATATTGCTTATTGAGGGTGGCCTTGATTTTTGGAACGAAGTTCCTTATCGCGCGTTGCGAAAGGGGGCTAGACGGAAAAAATTAAGACGAAAAGTTGTAACGACACTTTTTGCTATAGTTGTAAGCCGTGCGGCGTGCGCGTGTTTCGTGCGTGTTCTAACCTATACGTTGTTGTGTTTACGAAGTCGAGAGAGTATATATACATATATATATGTATATATATACATACATGTATATGTGTATATATATACTAAAGGAACTTCGATCCATCCGTTTTAATCACATATGGTTACACACAGATTTAGTTAAGCATATATTACTTGCAGAGACATTGTAACAATTTTGTTTTAAGACCCTTTACTTCAGGTTTATGTGACAACTAACTCAAAACTACCTTCCACCATAACTATAACGTGTCACGTACAATAGTAATAGTGACGCCTTAATTCTCTCAGTTTACGAGTTTTGAAGCGTCTTAAACGATATTAAACACGGGGGAATTACGATTCCTAGAATATAATATGACGTGGTAAATGCATATATCATTATTTAAAATAATTGCAGTTCTGAAGGAAATTGTCCGTGAAGCTAATTCATATTTCTCCTTTCTTTTCGGTGTGAGTTGATAATAAACGTATATACCGAAGTCCAGCGAACATTGGACACCCAGCCGCTTAGCACACTGCTGCTTGTCTTGGCTTGCTTGCTTCAATATTTTACCACAGTACTAGTATTTCGATCAGTGACAAAATATAAGTTTTCCAAGCCAGTTTGAACAAACACTCAATAAATAACAAGGTATTGTCTGACAATTTTATGATTTCGAGGTGGAATCGAATTACAGGCCATGAATTGGACCATAGTATTAAACTTGAAGAGAAGAAGAAGGCATACATATTAATTTAGATTCTACCCGATACATCTTCATGATCATCTTGTCCTTGTCCCATGTTACTTGGGGTCGACGCAACATGTTTTTTTTTATCCATTCTATTCCATTATTTTATTCAAGTATCAACCCGATACGAAAGACAAACAAAAAAAAAAATATTAACAAAAAAATTAAACCGACTTTCAAAACAAAAAAGCGAAAAATTTATTTTCTTTTCGGAGGTCGGTGACATAACAAAAAAAATAGGTACCATAGACAGCAACTGCCGAAGCCGGTTTATTTTTTTTGTTAAAAAGTGGTTTTATTTTTGAGTATCTCGAATCGGGTAGAATAGTAGTAATAGTTTGCATGTCATATTATTATGACTAAGTGTTATGGATTTGTATGATTATTTATGTTAAGACCAAAATTGTACCAATACTTATTGCGAATAAATTGATTTGATTTAATACTTGAACAGTATTTTTATTTCTCTTTTTAGTTTTGGTACATTACCATGAAAATACGCAGATCTTGATCAAATTAAAATGGGACCACATGAGAAGCACCGCCAGCTTTCAAAAATCGAATCATCAAAAAAAGTATCATCAAAATCGGTTCACATTTGGCGGCGAAATCTCGTAACAAACATACAACGTATAGAACTACTCTTTTTTGAAGTCTGTTGATAATCGCACTATTTACAAAATTATATTAAACATTCCCGCTACCGCTTCTCACTTAAATCTCACACAAAAACGTTATTGTTTTAGGTCTCACCACCACCGTCTAAGTTTGCCAACTCTTTGGAATTTGAATAATCCATCAAAGACAGCTGTTAGGGAGGGACAACGTGTCATGTGCGGCCCGCTGCGCAATTGTTAGGTGACGAGCTCTAACACGATATGACCTTTATGGTCGTCACCCCTTAAGGGTTAAAGGTGTCTGTTTACAATGCATTTCATGGTGGGTTGTTGGAACCGTTTGTTGGAGCAAATTAAGGTTCTGTTATCTTGAATATAATTATTTAATTACGGTAATTTGTCGTTAGTCGCATGATTAATAAAAAGACATTAACCACTGGGCATGAGTCGCCACACAGTGGGTTCCTGAATATGGAAGGTGCAGAAAGAGGTGGCGAGATGATTTCGACGCGTATCATGAGGGCTGGTTTGAGACCGGGCGCCGGCAAAGAATCTCTGGAAGGACTTGGGGAAGGCTTATATATATGGGAAATAGATTATGTATTTAGTCTTTTCCTTAGGTATGGTTGTTAGGTCAGTTCCTGCCAGTTCGTGGTAACCTTACTTAGCATGCGATGGACTCATCACTTAATAAATTTGTAGGCTTACAGGCAGATAGTTCCTCACAGGGTTCACGAGCTTTTGGATCACCATACATATTTTTGGACAATCATTTCGCTGATAGCCTGTCCCTTTGTCTAAGCTATTTTGATTGTAAAACTTACGTAAGATAAGACACATTCTAGATGAGTACATCTTATCTAGAAAATCTACGTTAATTTTGTTGATGACTGACAGATTCAACACTCTCTAAGTGACTACTATTAGTCTAATTGAAATAAATGATTTAAACAACTTCTGATGACTAGTTAATTGATGAAACAATCACCCACCCAACTTTGTACATAAACCCCCAGTTTTCAGCAGACGGTGTTGATACTACGAGTAACCAAAAATAACACCTCTCAAGGCCTACTCAAGTTAAAAGACCAGCCCAAATTATAATCGTCATGCTCCACATGACCCATAAAACAAAACCACCGCGTACCCTCAAGCCCTCAAGCGCTTTAAAGCGATATCCATTAAAACAAGCACGCAATACACTTGGAACTCGTCGCTAACTTCAGCGCTATAAAAACTTCAACAACAGCGTTATGAGTTCCTATCTCATTCGACGAAGACTTACGAGTTACCTGACTTAGATTACTTCTCCATGCATTTGAACTTGTTTGAATCGACTCCTCATGCATTGTTGGAGTTATAATTTTATTAGTCGTGATACTTATTTCCTTGGTGTTCTAAGATAGGGTGTAATAGTCTTATACAGTTTTATTTTTAGAAAGATATAAAAAGTTCAACTTTTTTTATAGACACAATCTATTGTAATAGATCAGGGGGGTGATCATAAGCTCTTACAGCGGTATCAATTTGAGATCGAATAAGTGACAGATGTATGTGACTTGTATACATCTGTCACTTACTCGATCTCAAATTGATACCGCTCTAAGAGCTTATGGTCACCCCCCTGATTTATCAGCCGAAATAATACCAAGCTCGTCAAATATGATTCTTGCTTTCATATTATTATGATAATAAGTTCAATATTATGACATGTTAATTTTGACTATAGTAAATTATGCTTTAACACATGAACGTTTGGACGCGCTCCAAATGTTAATGAGTTTGAAAGCGTAGATGAACAGCCATACTTAAATAACGTGCAGCGCAATCAGACAACCCATCCAGATACTGGCTTGTGGAGGTCAGATCGCTGCATCTGGTTAGACTGGAACCCGAGTTCAAAATAGTTGGGAAAAGGCTAGGCAGATTGATTTTTCTTTGTGTGGCTGGCACGAAAATGGTTCGTGGCCCTATGTGGCCTAAAACATGCAGTCCTTCGTGCTGCCGCCGTCAATGCCGTGGACGTGGCAAAGTTTCAGGCCAAAATACTGAATGATTGCCCGAAAAATTACCAAACGTAAGTGGCAGGTGGTATTCTGCGCAGAACGGATGGTCGATGAGCAAAGAAAAGTTCTGAAGTGATGACGACGTACTAGATGGCGCAACGTTGCAATGCCTCACATAAGATGGACCCAATGACTTGATGAAGACTTTGGGAATTCGCTGGATCTGGATGCGAGACGCACATGACCGGTAAATGTGACAAAACTTTGGGGAGGCCGTGTTCAGCAGTGGACGATTGAAACGATGATGATGCCGATGATGTTTGAATGTATTTAGCTAAGAAAACTAGCCCTTTAACCATCTCAGCGCATCGGCATCCAAACAAAAACTAAAACTGTCGATGTCTCCCAGCGTCGCTTGTTTTTTCCTCTGTTTATATAACCAGTTCAAACGAGCAAGTTTCAGTTTTTCCTCTCAAAAGCTGCCCGTCGAGGCGGTGATTTATACAGCAAGTTGTTCGACTTGCTCTAAGCAGGGGCGGTCTTAACTACTGCGAGGCTCCGAGCGAGTGGCAGATATTTGCGAGGCCCTTGTCCTTTTTACGCGACTGCCGGAGGAGGGAAATGTGTTTATCAGTTTATGTATGTTTTTTTCTATGTGGCGTTCTAGAGATCAAACGCGAAGGCCAGTTTTGGTGATTCTTATGTCAATCGATTCGTCTTAAAAAAAATTGATAATAAGAAAAATGCCGGTTTTCAGGCCGTCATACTGTGGGAGGCCCAAATTTGTTTTCTTCCAAACCCATCGTGTGGGGTATCAAAATAATAAGACATAAACAAGAAGAAAATCATGCTGTGCGGTCGGAGGATATAACTGGTTTTGGTCAGCCTCCTCGCAATTATGTAACTTCCAACGGCACAGCATAATTTTCTTCTTGTTTACGTCTTTTTAGTTCGCTTTCTACGCAGTCGATATATTGAGATTTTGAATGAACTTTTTTATTACAATTTATATGTTGAAGTGATAATAGACGAGAAATACAAAACTTGGGACTAATATTATTAACAGTTTACTATGAAATATTTATATGAATAACTGTTTGTTACGCATAATTTAAAAAGGTTATATTTTCAGCTTCTTGGGTTATCGCGCGAGGCCCCTGCAAGAGCGAGACTCCTTCGAAACCCCCTAAGGCCGCCACTAGCTCTAAGTTAGCTATAGGTATATCTTGATCATTGTTAGAACAATATCTAAGGGCATTATTATCTGGGGATAGTTGTGGAAAGTTTTACGATTTTTGGGGTTTTCTTTTCTTTTGATAATTAGGAAATAGAGACATCGGTTTGGTCTCTCGACGGCGATAATGTGCTTATGTATGTTTTTATAAAAGTTTTATGTGTGCAAAATGTGGCCATTCTAGTTCTAGCTCTGTTTTTTTAACTGAGAGTATTAAGTTAAGAACTTGTTTAAAGGTGCTCCCTCACCTGGAGCGTTCGCCTGTAATGTAACATTTCAGATTCGATTTTACATGCATGCCATTGCTGCAACGGATCAAAATATCACAAGAAAATCTATTCAGTTCATTCAATAAACATATCATGCCGGCTGTACACTCACGGTTCAATCATGAAGAAACTTGTTTGAAAACTCAATGTACACTAATGTACAGCGTTTCCTCGGGCTCTCGTACGAGAGTGTACAGTCGGCATTAAAACTCAAAACAAACAAAAACTAGCTCCCATACGCTACATATTTGGCCAATCTCTTGTTTACAAGGACCATTTGAAAAATTGAACTGTTTTAAGGATAATTCGAACGTTTGCATTGGCCCGTACAGTCACCGCCAATCTAATCAGCGCTACACTGTGGTGCAAATAAAATTTAACGGCGGTATAAATAACAGATTTATTTTAAAGTTTTGAAAAGTTGTATATACAAATTATTAAAAAAAAAATGCCTTATAAAATAGTAAACCGTTATTTCGATAACTGGCAGCTTTCTAAGCTTTCTTTGTCTGCTTTTCTTTTTTTGAAATATTTGGCTACTTTAAAAATGACGGTTTGGACATCACGAGAAAACGCATGACCCATCTCTGGATATTTAGCTCATATGCGTCTGACATAGACAGTCCGGTACAAAGGACACGAGCTATCGCCGCCCACGTTGACGGTGGACTGACAGAGCGGAGCAGCCTGCGTTACCCCCCCGTCTCTCCGCGCACACCTAAGGCGCGGTTCAGCGAATTCGGTCAAACTATAACAAAGAATTGGACCAAAACAAAATATTCGCTAACCCAAAAAGCTTGTGACTTGCATCAAACACCCCAAGTTTCTCTGGACTATGTCCAAGTGCTTGCTGTTGCTACCTCAGAAGTTAAACGTGAACGTATATAAAATGGCAGTATACTTTACTGATTGCAAGTTCTATTGGTTAACATGCCACCAAGTACCAATATAGTACACTCGATTGCAGTCGATAAAAATTTGTTGCCGAGCTGCGGTTGTGTTGGTAAATATTAGGGCGTTTCAAATAACATGTTTGTGCTGTTTTTCTTTGTTTCTTGGATGGATTTTTGTTTCTTTCCCTTCTTCTTATTCGCTTCTTGAAGCTTCGTCATTCTGGTCTACCATGTTAAAAGGAGTTGTCCTTGGCCTCTTTTGTTCCTTCCCAAAGAGCAATTTTGCTGAACTGGTCCTATTTGGCGCAGCCGTGGGACACAAAATGTCATACTTATATTGTTTTTCTCTTTTTTTTTATTGTCGTATAGTTTTTAAGTTTTGTTTTTTGTTTTTCATTTTTTATATTGTGTGCTCTAATGGCTTGTGACAAATAAATGTATTTTCTTTCTTTCTTCTTCTTTCAGTAAAAGAAATATCGTATTCCATCCAATTCTTTGCCCCGACAGATCATCTGCACCTTGGAAATCAATTGCAGTGGCCTGCCTGGAAATGCCGAATTATGATTGAGGATCTAAGTTGGCCGCTACAGAAATAACTTGGGCAAATTGAATATCGCAGACTCATCACAGTCACAATGCCAGTGTCGCTCTTTAGCAAGAGACACTTCATATCCTTTGCTGCCCTTCATGTCCAATGACCTGCAACTTTCGAGACCAAATCGTAGCGAATGACAGAGATGTCCAGGTAGTATATTTAGCTATTCAATGGGTTATTATTAATCCTGTTTTTTATTATTGATAGGCTCGCGCTTGACCACTATCTCATAACTTAAACTATATTTTTAACTTAAAAGTAGTTGCATATACATAATGTTGTCGACATAATACTCTACTATACGTCTGACAAATTACTAAAGTCACCGCCAGATAATATAACAATAAAGTATTTAACACCTGTCCACCAATGTATTCCAATATAAACAAACGATACGAAAAATATCTGAAAGCAGTGTCGCTAACACGATCCGAACAAATGTATCGCGGTAAGGGGCGGTCCTTGACCCTTTCACTTGGCATGAGTAACAAATCTTTTGGTTAAACCCATGTTGTCGTATTTATTTAGGTAGGTACTTACTAGTATAATGAAACTTATACCAAATTATAACCTTTATTTGATAATTATTTTCAAATGCGTGGACCGATTAACATGATTTAAACGGATAAAATGGTTCCTTTGAAATGCCTTTCATTTGAAAGCTAAATTATCAAAATATTTCCATACACAAAACAAATCATGTTTTCAAGTTACGTAATTATACTTTTTGGTACAAGTCGGATACGCCATACCAATCTGCTCCGACTTCCGGTACCCCTAGGTACCGGAAGTCGGAGCAGATTGCCGCTTGTCCAAGAGGATGGCAAGGTAGACCGAGACGTAACGCACCGGATCAACTCGGGATGGATGAAATGGCGACAGGTCACTGGCACAACTTGCGACCCACGGATGCCCCTCAAGTTAAAGGGTTAAATTTACAAGTCCGTGATAAGTACGTGATAAGTCCGTACTGTATGGATCAGAATGTTGGGCTGTGAAAAAGATAGATGAAAAGAGATTGCATGTAGCAGAGATGAGAATGTTGAGATGGATGAGCGGAGTGACGAGAATGGATAAAGTGAGAAATGAGTATATTAGAGGAAGTTTGAAAGTGGCGCCAGTGACAGAAAAGTTGAAAGAAAACCGTTTGTCCTGGTATGGTCATCTGATGAGGAGGGATGAAACGCATGTTACTAGAAGAGTTATGAATATAAATGTGGATGGATGGAGAGGGAGGGGACGGCCAAAGAAAAGATGGATGGACTGTGTGAGGAGTGATATGAAAGAAAAGGGAGTCAGTGATAGCGTGACGGGGGACAGGACGGTATGGAAGAAGAAAACGTGTTGCGCCGACCCCAAGTAACATGGGACAAGGGCAGGAAGATGATGGTACAAGTCGGATCAATGACCTTTTATTTTTTTTGTTATCTGGCGGAGACTTTAGTTTAAGAAAGAAAAAAAAGAAAAAGTGTTTATTCGCCACAAAACCGTCACATATTTTTTTTTTTTTTCCTTAAATTTAACCCTTAACGGTATCTAGTATTAGTAAGTACATAAATTATGTTAGTAAACAAAAGTAAGATGAAAATAAAATACCAAATTTGAGTTTGATTTGATTAAGGTTTGTTTACGAACACTTCAAGTGTTCCTAAGGTACCTGTTTCTAAGTTAATTCTAACTTTTGATGACGTAGCACTAGTGCAAACTTTACATATGCGTTTGTAACTTGAATGTACTTTAACAGGAGATAAACACGAGTTTGTTTAGATGTAGGAGAAGGTATACTATTGTTACTTCTAACAGTTGGTCAACTTGCCCAGTCTTTTCACAACTATGTTGAGGCCGGCTGTCAGTCCAACAAGATTCAACTGAGTATCAGTATTTTACTTGGAACTGAAATGAAGATACTTAGATGGCCGGGAGGTGTAACTCGGCTTGACAGATTGCGATATGAGCACATACGCACCTGTCACCGATAAAATGACCGAAAACCTTCGTTGGTATCGGTCCTACGTCAAGAGACGTGTGAGGACCATGTAGTAAAAATAGCTCTACCAGAACAAAAGAGAGTAATGGCCGCCCGCCATTGACCTGGTGGTCCAATATAGAAAGAGACCTCAAGTAAGCCCAATTGCCCGAAAAGACAACCCAAGTCAAAATAACCTGGCGCAGAAAAGTGACCAGACCCGACCCCAAACATTTGGACCAGGTAAGGAAGAAGAAGACGAGTCTGCCTTTCTGACCTCCAAAACGAAATAACTGGGTACGACGATACACTTTGGCAAGACTGGTAACGAAGTTTGTTTTTTCTTCAGAAGTAGCTTAGTAGTATGACAACGAATCTGATACTTACGTATACGTCGAATTATGTATCTTCCCATGTCATTATCGCCTCAAGGAATGATTGTTATCCAGATAAAGCTCGGAGCAAGGCTCAGTAATGCATACGAATTTCATAATTGGAAAGATGCCGCGCTTTTTCTTGCTGATAACGAAAATAATGCTGTAATAAGGTAAATATTGCAGTACGAGGTTATCAACATCATCATCAGCCTTTTAATGTTCCCACTACTGGGACACAGACCTCATCTCTGTGAGAGGGAATGGGCTGTAATCTACCACGCGTGCCAAGTACGGGGTGGTGGATGTCACATGTCTTCTAATTTTTGGTTCTAGGACATTCCGGTTTCCTCACGATATTTTCCATCACCGTTTTGAGAGCAGTGGTGATGAAATAATTTACACAAAGTAAAGCGACTGGATTCGATTCCATGACCTACAACTTGAAAGTCACGGCCGTTACCACTGGGCCACCACTGCTGCCAATACAAGGTCACATTAATTTTATTAGCAACACTCGTAGACTTTATCTAGATTTGTGCCCAGTTTAGTAGTTAGTATAGATATTCGGCATCTAGACTCCGGGCTGCCACTAAAATATTCAAGATAGAAAACCCCAATCAAATTTTTTTTTGTTCGAACCTTGAATCAAACTTGATCTCAGGCACTAGTGCTTGCGAGAAATACACTAAAACGAAATCAATTACCAAAAATCATGGTATATTTTTTGTATCTATATAATTATACATATGTAGAGTACAATGTAACACAGTTACAATGTACTGCGCACATTCACACCATGATATACAAACGACAGACATCAAAGTGTTCTTCGGCAAAGAACTGAGATTACACTGGCGGGCAGAAATATTTGGTGCTTCAATCAAAGTCAAAGTCAAAGTCAAAGCACTTTTCAAAGTCAAAGTCAAAGTCAAAGCACTTTATTTCAAGTAGGCCAGTTACAGGCACTTTTGAATTGTCAAAAGACAAAATAAAATATTACAAAATTATGGTGCTACAGTCCCAGTCACAAGACATAATAACTGTGAAAGTACCGTAGATGCCCATTCCAAGGCGTAGATCTCTATGGAGAAGAACGGGCAAGAAACTCCATGGACACTCTTTTTCAATTAGGTAATTATTACAAATCATTTGTTACATCATTCATGTTGAGATTACACATTATGTGAGAACGATGTAGCAAGTTAAAAGTGTCCATAAATATAAAAAGACAATTCAGAAATAAAATTAGAATCAATTAAAATAAACCATGGCAGCTAAGAGATGACCAGTCCCAACCGACAGCGCCCGTTCACGAACATGACACATGTATCAGCACCATTCAGCTCAACCATTTTGAAGGGAGCTAAATGATCCGACACACGCGCCACCATCGGCCAGACATTTGAGTGGGCATGACATACTCTCAACCACCGGAGTCATTCAAGTCAATAGAAGACGTAGGTATCTAGACAATGATAGCTCTGAAGTACATGGTACTCACACAATGCTGGCTATGCTGCTATATAATACTAGAAAGATTAACTCTATATAATGCAAAGATAGTAGCAATCCTCATCAGCTCTGACAATAACAGTAAACGATACCTACGACAGTCTTACCAAAAAATAAAATTTAAAAAATACACATAAAAACGAAATTAAAAAATAATAATATTTAACCTGACAGCAAGCTAATTTTGGTAAAAGAACACGAACATTGTCTTGAGTTCAACACAGCGACCAACTATGCTTATCATCTAAATAATCATTAATAGAATAGTATGCCTTAGAACAGAGATTAGCTTTTACCTTTGCTATAAATGCGTTAAATGGCAAATCTAGAAAAGAAGACGGTAACTTGTTGTAAAAAGTTATACCAACCCCAACGAATGAACTATGCACCTTATGAAGTCGATGAAAGGGAGCTCGTAATTTGTCCTTATTTCTGGTGTTAAAGTTGTGAATATCACTATTGTTACTGTACAAATGAATGTTCTGCCTAATATATAAAATGTTGGCGAATATGTACTGTGAAGCCGCTGTGAGAATACCAATCTCTTTAAAAAAATCTCTTAGAGAAACACGCGCACCTAATTGGTAAATGGCACGAACAGCTCGTTTTTGAAGCACAAATATATTTTGAATATCAGCGGCTCTGCCCCACAGTAGAATACCGTAGGACATGATACTGTGAAAATAACTAAAGTAGACCAACCTTGCTGTATCAACGTCAGTGTATTGTCTAACCTTTCTGACGGCGTAGGCGGCCGAGCTAAGCCTACCCGCTAGGCTTGATATATGTGGCCCCCATTGAATTTTTGAGTCCACTGTTATACCCAGAAACACAGCTGAATCAACAGTTTCGAGCTTCTCATTGCCGAGCACAATGTTGGGACCCAGATTTCTAACATTGGGCAAAGCGAACTTTATGCATTTAGTCTTCTTGGCATTAAGAACAAGATTATTTGTTGTGAACCAATCTGTGACCATTGATAGTGCGTTATTCACGTCATCAAAAACTTGTCTATTCCTATCTACTTTAAAGATCAGAGAAGTATCATCCGCAAACAGTACAACGTCGCAAATATCCTTTCATCATTGTTAAAATACAAATAATTGGTATCTACCTACTACACTTTAATTTGTACCGGTACCTAGTTGCCCAAATCAATCTACCTAGCTATTACCCAAATATTTTGCTGACCACCGTAATGATTGTCAAATAACATCATCATAGCCACTTTATGTAATAAATAGTAACCTATTTACCGGCCTTTTATAACTTAGCCACGAGCTCTGCCTTGTTATCCCAAGTCCACTCCTTAAACCACAGATACTCTATGTGCCCTTTTTCAATTGAAGTTCAGCCAACCTGAAAACAAGATGGTTTTAATAAATCTTATTCTCATTTTATAATTCTCTATATTTTAGACAACATTGAATAATTAATACCAATCAAGTCAAACGCAGATTTACAAAGCTACTTTTAATTGTCAATGGCAGGTTAATTCAAAAGCATTACTTATTTCTTTAGAACAAAAGACGTCAAGAAGCTTCGTCTTCAATTAATTAAAAATAAACAACCTTAGCAAAACTTTTACAAAAAAATACGTTTATTTTCTAACGAAATTCTAAAGTAAACTTCAACTTGAACTATCAATAGGCACTCTGTTTGGAAAGCCGCAACGCGAAGTTTTAAATTTACGAGAATTCTCGGATTTATACCTTTTATCGGCCTCAACTGTAACTGAATTCTTTGATCTGCGTCACAGTAAGTAAAAAGCGTTTTAGAGAGAAAAAAAGTTGCGCGGAATATTCGTTTTCGCGCCTTCAAAGGAGAAAACTATTAAAGTCTTTTTTTTTCTTTGTTATGGAGATGCAAACAGAATAGTGGAGTTATGCGGTACTTTAATTTTGCAGTTTTTAGTTCAGTGGGTCAAGAACAGTGGCTCTATGTGTATTTGTTATTGTGAATTGTATGTTGTTTTAACAACCCCGTTGACGGAAAAAGAGGGATGTTTTAAGTTTGAGGTGTATACCTGTGTGTTTGTGTATCTGCATGTGGCATCATAGCTCCTAAACAGATGAACCGATTTTGATTTAGTTTTTTTTGTTTGAAAGGTTACTTTATCGATAGTGTTCTTAGCTATGGTTAATGAAAATCGGTTCAGCCGTTCAAAGTTATGGGCGTTTTACTGTTTGAATCGGGGTGTTTTCGCAAGATGTCATTTGTTCAATAAAATGTCGATCAAAGCGTGTCTCTTACTAGATAAATAAATTATACAGCTTGAAATAAAAATGGTTTTTAAATTTTAGTTGTTATGAAATCGTATTCAAAAGCAACGTAAATGTAAGAATCTTAATACACGTGTACGTCTACAAACGCGAATGTTGAGTTCTACATTAGAGAGAGAGAGATTGGAGTTAATCTCTGTATTGTAAATGTTAGTATTTACATAAAAGTTTGCGTAATTAATTCAGGGAAACTCTTCCGTGGGTATTATAATCTTAATTCAAAGAAGCAAATTACTTTGTGTAGTAACCGCCTCACACACATGGCCGTAAGGTGAAAAATTTATTTACTGTTCAACTCACCTTCTGTGTTTGTACTATTTTGTTATTTGTTTTATTCTATTGTATTCCTAATATATTGTATGTTTCGTTTCCGTGAGTGTGTCCGTGGCATCAACAGTGGGCCCTATCAGAATATCAGCGCAGTGATATTTTCTTTTCAATATCGTTGCACGCTGAGATAGGAGCCTTTTTGGTCTCGCACGGGGTTTTTTATATTTTATTATTGTTTGTGTTTTGTTTATCTCGTGTCTCCTGTGCGGGTCACAAATAAATATTTTTTCTTTCTTTCTTTCTATTACTTTTCTGTTACATAATAGTTCTTGTAGTAACGAAACATGGCGACGAGGAGTTGCGCATACGAAATACGTTTCTAATAACGAGGCATGTGACGGTAGCGAAACGGCTAAGCCACATATTTTGACTAAGGTGTAGAGTTTGTGAAGTTAGGACTTGTAGAGTTACTCGTAGAAGCTTGGCTCTACATGAGATCTGATAAGTTTTTTGACAGTGCGAGCCTTATGGCAACATTTTACAGGAAAATGTTTTTGGTGGGATTTTCTTTATTACTATATGCTATGCCCCATAATATGAAGCGGCAATGCCATCACATGTAATTCAATTGTGAGAGAGAGAAACAACCAAGCAGGATGGATAGCACTAACTCTTGTTAACCGACTCTCGAAAAAGGAGGAGGTTCTATGTTCGACATCTTGTATGTTTTTTGTTTTTTTTTTTATGTATGTTCACCGATATCTCCGTAAATTGTGGACCGATTTTGAAAATTCTTTTTTTTTTTGAAAGAGTTTGTTCCTAAATTGGTCCCATTTTAATTTGGTGAAGATCTCATGAAGAACTTCGTAGATATACAACTAAACTCTTCAACAAATAACGGCAAATGTCTCGGGACTGCTGCAATCGCGTGCCTGTTTATTGTTTATATCATTTCATATTATAACATCACGACAGTACGCTCTTAAGGGGTAAGCAGATCTCTCATTTGATCAGTTTTGTTCTAGTTTCATGATATTCGGGTAATCTATTCTGGCATTATAGGAAACTTACTAAACAACTTGCCTATTGGGTAGGTACAACTAAAAAGTGAAAAATAATAAACTTTTTTACAAAAAAATACTACCGACTTTCAAATAAGTAAACTACGAAGTGAAAAATAACTTTATTTTTGGAAGTCGGTGTCCATAACGCAAAAAATTACGAAAGACACCGACTTCCAAAAATAAAGTTATTTTTCACTTTGTAGTTTACTTATTTGGAAGTCGGTAGTATTTTTTTGTAAAAAAGATTTTTAAAGAACGGAATCATTATGGCAATGTTACGTCATTATTGGCCGATACGCCAAATCAAAGACATGTAAACTTTAGAACATGTGTGAACAAATTACTCTTTACAGTGTTCCTAACACCAAAGGCTATGAGATATGAGAACAAGGGAGCACTAATAATATTTCTTGCAAATTCGCCGCGAATACAACATTTACCTGTACAAGATAATCTAATTAACATACAAGTTCGAACGCTAGTTGCGAGCTTAGTTTGTGCCACGGAGTGAACATTGAATGGAGTGTTAATTCTTAATGAGAATTTCGCATAAGGAGGATAAGTCATAAAATTGAAGAAATTGTAATATAAAATGCTCACCAACATAGATATTACCATTCAAGTAATTTATATTTCATAAAATATTGCTTGATCTCTGCGACATAATTATGTCAAACTGACGTATACGTTATTGTTAAGGTCAAAACGCACTACGCGTCAGCGGAGCGTCGCGACGCGACATGACCAAATATACTTTGCATGATATTGTATGAGATAAACCGCACTACGTGGCAGCGGAACTACGCGACGCGACACTTTATCTCATATAATATATTTTGTCGCGTCGCTCCGCTGACGCGCAGTTACGCCTAGTGCGGTCTAACCTTTAGCCTGTCAAGTGCTATTGTTACTGTATTGATACTGACAGCTGTCGCAGAGATCAAGCTATCTTTTATGAAGTATAACAATGTTTATTGAATGTGAAGTGCCATAGGTATCAAAAATATGACAAGCTGCTAAATAATAGAAATTGCAGATCTTGTCAATGGAAAGTTATATTATTGATACCTACAATTCAAGAAAACATACAGTGAAGTACCAGTTGCGTAGTACTCACAGCAGGCCTGCGTTTATGATCAGAAGTATGAACGTAAATGAAGGAAAAGCATTATGTAAGGAATCTTTGTAGATGCTGTTCTGTAATGTCTGCATAGCCCCATGGGAAAATAAACGCGTCAGTGTATGTATGTGATACAGTAAAGATTTGCTAAGAAGAAGCCCTAATCGATATCTGTAAGATCTAGGCTACAGGAACTGCTATGGCCCACGTTATTCCTCCATTTGCTCGCAACTCCACGTTTTATCGTCTTTATCGTGTCTTCAGCAGACTACCTAGTATATTTAGCTACAGGTTGGGATAGCACAATGCCTGCGAGCTACTTACATAATTTTATGTACTAAACGGGAATCTAGCTAACTTGCATACGTTTCGTGGTAAATTTTGAAGCTTAATGTAGGCCAGCTTGGCTGTGAAATTTGGGTGGATGTTGCTTATATCAAGCTGAGTGTGTCCTTGTGGCTTCTCGTAAAGATCTCTCTTGTTTGTCTTAAACAGACAACAAGGCGAACAGGAATATCTTCAAGATTTAACACAAACTGTTAGTACAAATCCTTGGTGAATATACCTACTGCTCACTATCGAGGAAACTTTTCACAAACTAACGTTATGTTGGCACTTACATCTTACAATGCCAATGCCCCATATAAGTCATGGAGCAGAGGAAATTTTGATATAATAGTAATATTATGGATTATGAATTTTCTTGAAAATCCTTCATGAGTGAGATTACACAATTTAGGTGTTGTTTTTCTATGGACGACGTGGCTATTAATTGTTCTCTTGTACGCATCCCGTGAAATTAAAACCAAATTTAGTGCCCAAACAACTTTTTTATTATTTTATTGCTGGTTTTTATTATAAATTAATAAAGCATTATTATTAGTACCTAATCGATTTATCGCCACCGAAAACTCCTGCATACTAAATTTCATGAAAATCGTTGAAGCCGTTGCCGAGATTCAGATTAAATATATTAACACAAATACAGAGAGCAGTGGTGGCCCAGTGGTATCGGCCGCGACTTACAAGTTGTAGGTCGTGGGTTCGAGCCCAGGTAGGCGCTTTACTTTGTGTAAATTATTTCATCACCACTGCTCTCAAAACGGTGAAGGAAAACATCGTGAGAAAACCGGCATGTCCTAGAACCAAAAATTCGAAGACATGTGATATCTACCAACCCGCACTGGGCCCGCGTGGTGGATAATGGCCCATTCCCTCTCACAGAGAGGAGGCCTGTGTCCCAGCAGTGGGAACATTAATAGGCTGATGATGTATGATGACACAAATACAAGAATTTCTCGTTTAAAGGTATTATATTAGATAGATACACCGCGTTCGCGCTTTGCAAATCGACGTTCAGAAAATGAACTAGCAGATAATATAATAAGCGCAGTAAATTTTACAGTTCCATGTCACGCGAGCATGAGCGCAGTCCCGCCATGATATATAGAGTGGAGGACGCTTAAAATATTAGGAGGAAATCATGTGACTCCTTACGGAATGTGGGGTAATTTCAGATAGTTTTACAGTATATTCATTACCCTTTTATGTTATGAATTGAGTCGAGTTTCCATTTTTATCGACGGTTTTTTACTGAAGGGTATAGTAGTTTCTTATCTTTTTAGGGTTCTGTACCCAAAGGTTAAAAACGGGACCCTATTACTAAGACTCCGCGGTACGTCTGTCTGTCTGTCTGTCCGTCTGTCACCAGGCTGTATCTCATGAACCGTGTTAGCTAGACAGTTGAAATTTTTACAGATGATGTATTTCTGTTGCCGCTATAACAACAAATAGTAAAACCAGAATAACATAAATATTTAAGTGGAGCTCTCACACAACAAACGTGAATTTATTGCAGTTTTTTTGCACTAATGGTATGGAACCCTTCGTGTGCGAGTCCAACTCGCACTTGGCCGGTTTTTATATTACCTTGATTTCGTATGTGTGTTCAGCCACTAGTTTATAATTCATTTTTCAGGCATTACCTGGCGATCGATTTACTTGATTATTGGCATACTTATGTATTTTTGGAAACATTGAATTAATGAAGACCAAAAAAGAGTAAAAATGGAGTTTCTTGCCGGTTCTTCTCCATAGGAAACGACTAACCCGTTCGGGTTAGTCGTTTCGTGCACCTTTTGTCGACGTTTTATAAGTGCTTATGTAGGCCTATGTAAAATAAAAATAAATATTTTGCTTTTGAAATGTGATACTTCGGAGCTGGTCTCATGATGGGGCTGGAAGGTGGTCGTGGTAAATCTTCAACCAGACAAGATTGTACCATCGTGTTTGGGGTCATTGGATTTGTATTGGTTGGTTGTTTTTTTTTGTTTCTTCCTAATACCCAGAAGTAGTATTTTATTTTAAACTTTGCCCCACTCTAGGTATTTCGTCCTGTATCGTGGGTGCGTTTACAAACACATAATCTCACATACACAACAGCCAGAGCCGGAACAACTATCTGTAGGTCATACAAATATTTCTTCCGTGCGGTAATCGAACCCGCAACACGCAGCGCAGCAATCAATGGCTCAACCACTGCGCCAACCGTGCACCCTGTAATTAAACGTAGTTCTTTACCAGTTCCAAGGCTAGTTAAAAAAAAACTTAATAAGTACTTATTTTGTTACATTTTACTGCCAGTTGTATGCATATAAATAAAAGTAAGTATGTACAGGATGAATTGACACCAAGAATGTAGCGCGAATCATCATCCATCACCTTCCTGCCCCAGTCCCATGATACTCGGAGTTGATGCAATACATTTTCTCCTGTCATTCCGTCCTGTCACCCGTCACGCTCTCAGAGACTCCATTTTCTTTCCTCACACTGTAATTTATCCATCTTGTCTTCCATTTTTTAAATTATTATAAGTAGGTAAACTAGCTTCAACCAGCGGCTTCGCCCGCGTGATCGTTGGAAATTATACAAAGGGAATGTAATCCCGGGATTACAAGTATGATTATGTCCTAGTCAAAGACATTTTTGTGAGATAATATTATTAATTGACATTTCCATGTATATTTTGACGTAATTATTATTGATTTTTAGTTCTTTATTGTTGACATTTTTGTGTTTAAATTATTTTTTGTAATTGTTCATTGCACATAACTTTGAAAATATTTGCACGCCATAGAATGTGGAAAACATGTCCGAACTTTTTGTACTTTTTTGATATCCTGCATGCACGTATTATTTATGCCAGCATGTATACACGTTTTTGATGAATAATCACGTAAAGACCAATATGATTCATTTCAAATGGTTGTCCAAAAACGACCTTATAACCGTAGAGTATAGTGCGCGACACGCAAGTTGACCCAAAATGTATTAACGTTTAATTTCAATAAACGATAAAGCATTTTGGGTCAACTTACGTGTCGCGCACTATACCTGTTTTCTTTTTTGCCATTACCATAGGCCATTACACTAATAACCCCTTTGTATCACCATTGTATATGAAGCTTAAATAAATTAATAACAACCTCACTGACTGACATACTTTTACCACATTAAACATAAATCCATAGACAAGTGATATTCTTCCAGCGAATGCGTCTCGATAGCTCTTGGAGAAATGTCAAGCGCCATATTTATTTATATTATATTTATTTATTGTCCTCGCACTGGAACGCCTTGCAGCAATTACACCAATAGAACACATTCTTATAATAAACTCACTATAAGTCCAGGTTTCCTCACGATGTTTGTTTGTTAAATTTGCTTGACGCCATGCACTTTCAGTAGTGATCAATCCCATAAGTTTCGGCCTTTCCAGCATCACCATCGCTGATATTGAACAACAGTTTATCTAGAGTCTCAAGTCTTTTCTAGCTCATGGACGACTACAGGATGGAAGAAGATGAGTTTATACCCCAGAGTTCGAGGTTCAAAGCTATAGCTGTTAACGACCCACTAAACTACTAAAGGAACCGACAGTTACTGTTGAACTCAACAGGTAATTACGTCCATCCTTTAGTTTTAGATATAAGTTATGGAGACTGATATTTTTTAGAAAATATTTTTAATGCAAGCCTTTGAATATAAATATGATTTATAGAATACTTATAGTTAAATATATAATTAAATATATCTATATATACTAATATTATAAAGAGGAAAGATTTTTTTGTTTGTTTGTACCAAATAGGCTCCGAAACTACTGGACCGATTTGAAAAATTCTTCCTACAATAGAAAGCTACATTATTCCTGAGTGACATAGTCTTTTTTTTATCCCGAAAATGGGTCCTGTGGGGTGGTCCACGGGAGCGAAGCCGCGGGCAACAGCTAGTGTAGAATATATGCAAAAGTTTAAGAGCTGGTCGCCAGATGACTACAACGACACTTTAAGAGTGTTTTAGTTTGTAATAATATAGCACATGTTTAGGTACTTTACTACTTTAATTCCAAGAACTACCCTAGTGAACCTGTAATAGCCGGCAAAACAATACAGAATTAGATATATAAATTATTTAACTGTAAATAATTAGATTCCCTCCAGCCATTGTTGGTAACAAACGTTTCTGCTACAAGCTTTAATTTAATTTTACCTTTCTTTTTCGTAATTGCTTTGCTGCGAATATATTTTACCCGCAAACGCAATATATATAACTTTTATTCATTTGAATATTCTAAATAATATATAAAATAAATTGTAGTTCTAAAAACTAAAAAACACGCTTTAATGGTAAGGATAATGGGACAAACTGTTTAAATTATTGCATTGTCATCGGTCCTTGATAAGTGTGCAAAGTTTCAAATCAATCCAACGTTTTGAAGTGGGTGAAAATCACGTTCAAAGATTCCGTTACATTGATACATTGTTACATTGATACATAGATACATTGATACATAGATACATAGATACATACATACCAAGCTAATAAAAGCGTGTTAAAAACACATCTATATACAAATACAAAGGGTAGAGGGAAAAGGGCTCATTGTGCAACAAAAAGATAGAAGAAATTGTTAATGGTTTTAGTTTGTTTACAGTGCGTCTTTGATTTGTCTGATGTTCAATATTTATGAACCTGAATACAGGTCTGAGCTCAAATGGATGCCCATTCGCCAGAGAAGAAGTTTGCGCGCTCTACTACGCTTTTTCCCTACTCAACTCTCCCACCCCACCTTCTTACCTTATGTCTCATTTTCAATATTTAAATTCTTCACACGCTAAGAATCTGCGTTCCTCCAATAATCTTCTCCTACTGTGTCCTTCTCATACTACTGATTTTGTTCACTCTTCCTTTCATATTCAGTCTATTCTTCTCTGGAACGCGCTTCCTCTCGAAATCAGGACGGCCACCAGTCAAAATGCTTTCAAGCGTAAATTGCGGATTTATTTTCAACGGGGAGAGGAGACATCTCGATAAGTTCTATTCATTATTTTATTTAAATATATATATATTTATTTAGGTATGTATTATACAAAATATATATGTATGGGTATTTTAAGCAACTTATTAGAAGTATTTCTTTGTTTTACTTTTTTGCTTGTCACAATTTAAATAATGCACCAGCCATGTTATCTCTTCACCACCCTTGGTTGACTGGTAGAGAATGCCTAAGGTAATAAGTCCGCCATTGTACCTTTGTGCATGAAGTTTTAAATAAATAAATATTTACTGTTGTAATTTATTTTTAAACATTTGTTTATTTAATTGTCATTGTTTAATGTTGTGTTTTACCTTCTCTTGTATCGTCAAGAAATATATAATACGAATATCTTATGCCAAGGTACAAAATATTTGTATTAACCTGTAAGCAAGGTTTTGGCGGGACAAATATTACAAGATTATTTATTTTATGAAATTTATGATGGAGGTTGTATACCCATTTAAGTTTAGAACTTGTCGTGTTGTCACTAAAGACAACACATCTGTCAAGGAAATAATGTCATGAATGTATTTTATGTAAACTGTGTTAATAAACGTGATCCTGGAATAGCCTCTTTACTTATAGCGGGTTATGGGCCCAGGCTAGCCCAGCTGCAGGCTCCAAAAACGCCTAGTATATAATAACACAAAATAAAATACGAGTGTCAGAAAGTGTCAGAAAAATGTTTGAAAAATTTTTTTTTTTTTTTCGTCCTGGCAGAAGAACATTCCGGTTCAATTTGTGGTATAAGAAAATTGAATGGTGACTTTGCCAGTTGGAAATTTATAGTGAGAAATTATTTGGAATCCAAAAACTGGTTCCACGTAATTGAAGCTACAGAGATAACCAGCGCATTAAAAGATACTGACAGAAAGGCACGAACGACTTTATGTTTGTTGCTTGAGCCCGCATGTTTCGCACATGTATACAATGCGAAGACAGCACGTGAAGTGTGGGTGAGTCGAAGACAAGGGCTGGGGCAGAAGAATCAAATTGCAACGAGAATTATGGCAATGCCGATTAGATAATTGTGAAAGCATGGAAAAATATGTTTCGAAAATAATTTGTTTGGCGCAACAACTTGCGGACATTGATGCAAAAATCTCTAACGAATGGATTATTTCAATATTGTTAAGCGGTTTATCCTCAGAGTACAACCCATTCATTATGGCGATTGACAATAGTGAAAAAGAAATTAAACTAGAGCAATTAAAATCAAAATTGATGCAAGAAGCAAGCCGACAAATTGAAAATGGTCAAAATGAACAGCAAGCCCTAGTTACGACGACGCAAAATAAAAAACAATTCAACAAGAAAAAGGCATTAATATTCAAGTGCTTTAAATGCCATAAAGAAGGGCATAATGCATCTGAATGCAAAGTTACTAAAAGAGCGAACCCATGCTTGAGTATGACGAATACGGTGGAAAAGGACCGATGGTACTTGGACAGTGGATGCTCCAATCATAGGACGAACGATGCCGGAAAATTGTTAAATTACAAAAGACAACAGAATGACCTGAAGATAAAAGTTGCAAGCGGGGAAGAAATGAAGGTTGTAGGAAGAGGGAAAGCCATCCCGAAACTAAAAGATAACACTGAACTCCTATTGACGAATGTTTTTCATGTCCCCGGACTTTGTATGAACTTAATTTCGGTCAGCGATCTTATAAAAAACCATTTCTATGTAATATTTGATAAAAGAGGTTGCACTATAAAAAATAAAACTCATCAAATAGTAGCAAAGTGCAAGGAGGTTGACGGAATTTTCGAGTTAATTGAAAAAGAAAATTATATTGTCAACTTGACTATGTCAAATGATATTTTGAAAAATATTTGGCATAGAAGATTAGCACATTTAGGACAAAAATATATGAATTCATTGAAAAATATGGTGACTGGATTGAATTATAAATCTAGTGATAAAATTGAACCATGTGTCCCGTGCATAAATGGAAAAACTTGTAAGATTTCTTTGAAAAATCAAGGTACACGAGCGAAAGATTTTTTGGTTAATTGTACATTGTGATTTATGTGGACCGATGGAAGAACCGTCATTCAGTGGATCTCGATATATGCTGTTGTTTATCGATGATTATACGCGAAAAACGCATGTTTATTTCCTGAAAAATAAAAGTCAAACCCTCGAAAAATTTCGCGAATATAAAGCGGAAGTGGAGAACCAGACGGGAAAGTCGATAAAGTGTCTTAGATCTGATAATGGTAAAGAATTCTGTAACCAAGCTTTCGATAATATTTTAAAGTCAGCTGGTATAAAGCATCAGAAGACGGTACCTTATACGCCTGAGCAGAATGGTGTGGCGGAGAGAGCGAACAGAACAATCATTGAGAAAGCAAGAACGTTGCTTTGTGAGGCCAAACTCAGTAAAAAGTATTGGGCCGAAGCGGTATGTACAGTGGTATATTTAAATAATAGAAGCCCGACAAAGGCTGTCATGAATAAAGTACCAGAAGAACTTCGGTCAGATAAGAAAGTGGACTTGAGTCATTTAAAAATTTTCGGTTGTCAAGCATATGCATTGAAACCTAAACAGAAACGGCAAAAACTTGACATGAAGACTGAAGAATTGATTTTCATCGGCTACAGTGAAATTACTAAAGGTTATCGACTAATGAATCCAAAAACAGGTCAGATAACATTCTTAAAAACTGTAAAATTCTTAGAAAATGTTTTTCCTGGAGATGGTACCGACATGACGAAGAACACAGTCGTTCCTATTGACATAGAGGAGGAACGAATAGAAACTGTCGTTGAAAGTAGTGCGTCTAACAATGATATGCAAGAAGAAGAAGAGTTTCATGAAGCGGAATGTATTAATACAGAGGTGGCTGTGGTGCCTGATGAAACGATTGCTACGACGAGCAGTACTGCAGAACCAGAACGGAGATATAATCTTCGTGAGCGTAAACTTACAATATATAATGCTATCGCGCAAATTAATGGTGATCCAATAACAGTTGCAGAAGCATTGGCAAGGTCAGATTCAGATTTATGGCAAAAAGCGATGGATGATGAATTAAAATCATTGAACGAGAATCAGACGTGGTCATTGGTAGATTTACCACATGATAAAAAACCTTTTTATTGTGCATGTGGGTCTTCAAGATTAAGCGAGACAGTGACGGTAAGGTGTCGAAATATAAGGCCAGGCTAGTCGCTAAAGGATTTTCGCAGGTACGTGGAGTAGACTACAATGAAACATATTCGCCAGTTGTGAGGAGCTCTACCTTACGGTTACTTTTCTCACTAGCTGTAGAATATGATTGGCTCATAGACCAATGGGATGTTACAACTGCTTTCCTATATGGCAAACTTAAAGAAGACATATACATGCTTCAGCCTAAGGGGGCGATTGTTAAAGGTCAAGAGACAAAGGTATGTAAATTGCAAAGATCGTTGTATGGACTCAAACAAGCATCAAACGCTTGGTTCAATGAGCTAGATCAGGAGATGTGGAATTTAGGTTTTGTTCAGTCGAAAATAGAACCATGTCTTTATCAAAAGGTGTTTAGCGATGGAAGTAGAATAGTAGCTGTCATTTACGTTGATGACATTTTTACATTTTATTCCAAAAATAACGAAACCGAGAAGCAGAAATTAAAAAATGGCCTGCTTAAAAGATTTAAAGTTAAGGATTTAGGTCCTGCTAGACACGTGTTAGGCATGAGGCTTAGGAGAAACAAAAATGCGATTTATCTTGATCAAGAACAGTACGTTTTTAATATTTTAAAGGATTTCGAAATGACGGATTGTAAACCAGTCATTACTCCGATGGAAGTAGTGTTAATGATCAACAGTAGCTCATTAGGTCAACAAGAACATTGTGTCTTTTTATGTTTTACAACGACGTAACTAGATGGCGTTGGCGTCGAAATAGAAGTCGCAATGGAGATTGTTTGCCAATATGGTATAGGGTCTTGTGAGTTTTAGCAAATATACTTACTTTACTTAGTTCAGTATACAGTTTGGTAGTTTTATTTATACCTTCAATCCTGCTAGTATACACATTAGTTCAAACTTAAGTACTGAGTACCATTTTAGTGTTCGGTATTTAAGATTGGTCCATCGAGCCCGATAAGTATCGGATTTTTTTGTGAGTTCGTCCGTGGTACTCGCAGTGGATCGCTGCGGCAAAGTACACGGTTCCCCGCATCGGCAGCGACAGCTTCGTCCAGTGTTGTGGAACGGGGTAAGCAGCAGCGGCGGAAAAGTGACGTCAAAGAGGGCGCCACTTGCGTCCAGTTCAAAAGTGAGGTGACTCCGTCATCCTCGCGGAGTTCAACGTGTCGTCATAAGGACGTCACACACCCCATTCAACGTGACTTCGGAGGACTGACATCACATCTAAAGTTCAGCGTGTTGCCACTCGCCACTAGAGTGCGCCAAATATACCATCATCGTGTTGTGCGAGTGAAGTGAAAACTGTGAGTACATTTTAGTATATAAACAAAGGCAGTGAGTGACAAGCAATTTTAGACTTTATTTATTCAGAAACTTTAACTTGAAGAATTTTGGACTAAAGTAGATTTTAATATTATTAGACTAAAGTATTTTTTTAAGTGGATTTTTAAAGACTGAATATTTTATATGTTTAGTTATAAGAGACTTGTATTTATTTGTGCATGTTAGTTTAGGACTTAGAATAGTTTCATAAAAAACGACGGAACGTGGAACCTATGTCCGAGATCCGTCAGATTATTAAGTTGTTCCAAACACTTGTAAAATTTTGAGCTAATTGGCACTTAGAATATTTTGGTCATATATTTTATTTTGAATTAGTAGACGAATAGTAGGAGTTTAGTACAAATATTGTTTTTATACTCTTGTTGAGTTGTTTCCATTCGTTTATTTATTAACTGAAATTAAGTGAACTTTTAATTTATTTATTACATTTTATTGAGTGTTAAACAGATTTAAAATTAACTTATTTAAATAATTTTGACTTGGTTTTAAGTTATTTGTTGAAATATGGAGGGATTAATCAACTTATTAAAAGGTTTGCAAAATATCATTATCAGGGGATTAGCTAATTTTAAAAATATTCCTAAGGACAGATTAACTATAGAATATATAGAAACTAGATTAGAATCTTTAGAAAAAGATTGGAAATCTTTTCAAAATGCCAATAATAACGTTTATCAAAATCTTAAATTTATTGAGGTTGAGCAAAAGGTTGTTGAAATATATGATACAACCGAGGACACTTATTTTAATTATAAAACTTTGATGAAAACAATGCTCAATAAAATTAGAGTTGTAAGTGACCCAGTACCACATGAGGATGGTTCTTCCAGTGGTGCGTTTAAGTCTGGCCACTCACGAGTCAAATTGCCAAAAATAGTTATTCCGGTATTTTCTGGCAATTATGAAGAATGGATATCATTTCATGATCTGTTTGTGTCGTTAATACATAAAAATGATTCTTTAGATAACGTGCAAAAGCTGCATTATTTAAAAAGCCAGCTAACTGGTGAAGCTGAGCAATTGATACGGAATACTCCAGTAACCGATTCCAATTACAGTAAATGCTGGGATCTATTAGACAATCGGTACAGCAATAAAAGATATCTCTCCAACTGTATTTTGAAAAGGTTATTTGGTGTGAAACGTATGCAGGCTGAATCGGCGACATCACTAAAGGAGCTTTCAGACACCACTAGTGACTGTTTAAATGGATTAGCAAAGTTAGACATAAATGTGAGTACATGGGATGTTATTATCATACACATCATGACTTTTAAATTAGATCCTGAAACGCGTAGGCAATGGGAATTAAGTGTCAGTAGTAGCGATACCAGAAATGATTTTCCCACCGTAGATAAATTTAAGGTATTTTTAGAACAACGTTACCGCGCGTTTGAGTGCATAGAACCAAAAAGGGTTTCAGGTCACCAGATCAATAACATTCATACGCCTAAAACATTTGTACGCACAGACTAGTCATCGTCAATCAAATAAAAATAAAGAAAAAATAGTTCAAACTAGAATACATAGGTCAAACTAAACCAAATAGGTCAAACTAGAATAATTAGGTCATATAGGTCAAACCAGAACAAACAGGTTAAACTAGAAAAAATAGGTCAAATAGGTCAAACTAGAATAAACAGGTCAAATTAGGTCAAACTAGAACAAACGAAAACAACATATAGGACAAAAAATATTATATAAAATGATAAATTAAAGATGACGATTTGCCGCCAAGTCATTGGTATCGCATAATAGATAAAAATCTCGGTCATGATAATATCACCCGTGTGGTTACAAATAGCGAACTAAGTCTACTACCATTCAGAGAACAACATCCAAACTTGTATGTTACCGGTTACAGATCATTTCATTATTATATTTTTATGTTAGGTCAACTTTTACAAACTTTTATTTGTAAAGATGTTATACCGATGTTATGCTTTATTTTACAGTGCTTACATTTATAAGAACTATTATTATTGTGTAAATGTATTCACACAATAAAATTTTATATTTTACACTCAGCCATTTATTTTCCGGCATGTGTAACTTATCGTTTGTAATTTAATTCAAGTTTACGATAGTATGTAAGTTTTATCCTGTTAAGGGATTTTAGATTATATATCAGTTATAAGAATACGTTACTATAGTTATACCTAAGTTAAATCAATAGATCAAATTGTATGTTTTAAATTTTAGATCAAAATTATAAGATCAAATTGTTTGCTACAAATTCCGACCCATAATGTAGTTTAAAAAGGACATTCCGTCAGTATTGTCCTTGGTGGGCGGTATGTTAATGATCAACAGTAGCTCATTAGGTCAACAAGAACATTGTGTCTTTTTATGTTTTACAACGACGTAACTAGATGGCGTTGGCGTCGAAATAGAAGTCGCAATGGAGATTGTTTGCCAATATGGTATAGGGTCTTGTGAGTTTTAGCAAATATACTTACTTTACTTAGTTCAGTATACAGTTTGGTAGTTTTATTTATACCTTCAATCCTGCTAGTATACACATTAGTTCAAACTTAAGTACTGAGTACCATTTTAGTGTTCGGTATTTAAGAAGTAGGTATCAAATTAGAGAAAGCTTCAGATTCCGGTTGTAAGTTGCCATATCAAATTCTCATAGGTTGTCTTAATTATTTAGCTCAAAGTACTAGGCCCGACATCGCGCACGCTGTTAGTGTTTTGTCACAATTTAATTCTTGTTACGATGAATTACACTTTAAATGTGCTAAACGGGTGCTTAGGTATTTAAAAGGGACTTCGAAATTTGGACTAACGTTTAAGAAAACTGGTAATCTAGAATTAAATGGCTATGTAGACGCCGATTGGGGTGGGTCATATGATAGAAAATCCTACACAGGTTTAATCTTTAGACTAGGAGAAAACATAATTTCCTGGGAAAGCCGTAAGCAAGGGTGCGTAGCGCTGTCCTCCACAGAGGCAGAATATATAGGCCTCAGCCAAGCATCGAAAGAGGCAATTTATTTAAGTAATTTGTTAAAAAGTTTAACAAAGGGAATTTGTGTCAAACCTGTAGTAATTTACAATGATAACCAATCTGCACACAAAATTGCGAAAAATAAGATGAACCACAACAGGACTAAACACATCGATATTAGGTTTCATTACGTTCGTGAAGCTATAGTCAATGAGGCGGTTGAGTTAAAATATATGCCTTCACAAGACATGGTAGCTGATATGTTAACAAAATCACTACCAGGCCCAAAGCTAAAGCAATTTTTAGAAAAAATATCTATTAAGGGGGCGAGTAATATAGATACGTGTGACAATTTAGGTATCAAATGATGTAAACTAATATTATTGTTTTTGATGTGATTTTATTTTAAGTTATTATGATTGATTAGTAATAGATAATTTTTATTTTGTACGTGTTCTAGTATTTTAACAGCGAACGATACGAACGATATCAGCTCCAGCTGTGTACTTAGGGTGTGTTCACACTGTTTAGTTTAAGGGTGCGTGCACATGTAGGTAATGTATTAGGTATGTATACTTATGTAATCTTGCGCATGCATCATGTTAAAGATTAAGGGTGCGTGATGGAGGTTGTATACCCATTTAAGTTTAGAACTTGTCGTGTTGTCACTAAAGACAACACATCTGTCAAGGAAATGATGTCTTGAATGTATTTTATGTAAACTGTGTTAATAAACGTGATCCTGGAATAGCCTCTTTACTTTAATAATTTATCTAGATAAACTATCAATCAGAAGCACAAATAATTTTACATTTTATCTTCTAAAATTGAGTGAACAATGTAAAAGTAAATTGTGAGAATAAATGTATCTGTCTAAATTTTTTCCAACTTAGTAAATTAAGATCGGCTGTCAGTGTAATCGGTTATAACTGAATACAGTATTAGTAATTAAACATAAAAGTAACTAAGCAAGAAACAACAGCGATGTTAGTCGTAAAAGCTTCCAGGATGGGCCACCTGAAGAGAGAAGAAAGTTGTGGGAAGAGAAGTGTCCACCACCCCATGAATTCGTTCTTCTTCTTCTTTTCGAGTCGATGGGCAACTCTTCATAATATTTGGGCCCAGTAGGTGGCCACCCCGATTGCGGCGTCAGTGGCGAGCATAAGGTCTTCCAAAGTGCAGGAGTATGGGCACTTGGGACACTCCAGCATGTATGCCATATCTTGCAAAGGGGCACCGCACTCACGATGGGTATCAGACGGGTCTATAAAACCCCATTTTGCTAAATTGTGTTTGCAGCGGCCTACTTGAGTGCGCAAACGATTGAGTGCTTTCCATATAGGCCACTGCAGTTCACGTCCAGGTGGCAGGTGTTCCTGCGGTTTCACGAAATCGGGTGGTGGTAGGTGAGCTTGTCTCCACAACCTGCTTCTCACTAGAGGCGGTGGGTCTTGGATGGCCCGTGTGCATCGAAGAAAACTCTTCTGACTCTTAAGTCTACCCGGGGTTGTAGTGTGATCGTAGAGTGGGTGTCGGGCATTGGATTCCTGGTACTTTTTCTCAAGCGCGCATGCGACATCCCTTCGTACTATTGGAGGTGCAATACCAGCCAACGGGTATAGTTTGTTGAGCGGAGTCGGTTTGAGGCAACCCGATATTATACGGCACGTCTCGTTTAGGGCGATGTCAATTTGCTTAGCATGTGCGGATCGGTGCCACACAAGACACGCGAATTCGCCAGCTGAGAGGCAGAGGGACATGCCAGTTGTCCGAAGAACATCGGGTGTCGCTCCCCAGTTGGTAGAGGGTAAACTCAAACTCATGAATTCGTTGAGCCTAAGAAACATATGCCAATCGGTCATGAATTGCAGTGGCCTGTATGGAAGGCTTTGAATCGGTTACGTACCCAAGTAGACCGCTGTAAATATAATTTAGCTAAATGGGGGATTATTGATCCGTTGAACAGCTGGTGCGAGTGTGGTGCTCTTGTACAGACTATGTTCCATTTGCTGGAGTGTCCTAGTTGTACATTCACTTGCACCATGGATGACCTGTATAGTGCTTCTGACGCTGCAATAATCGTAGCCACCCACTGAGCCCAAACAATTTAATTGAATGTACCGTCGAATCGAAAATAAGAAAAGAAGAAGGATATGAAAACATATCGATTTATTAATTGTAGGTGCAGGTTCTTATAGTCGCCTAAATTTACCCTCAAATAACGTCTTATATAGATGGCGTCCCATACTTGCATCCATTCCCTGCACGTTGCCCACACACGGTATTTCACACCGAGTGTCCGTGTAGGCACTATCTCACGATGGCGGACAAATGTTTAGCTAACTGATTAATTGTCGACTCATTACTCGTAGTACAATTTGTAATGGAGATAACTTGAAACTGATAATTTTGATTAGGTACCTCCGTTTCGTATATATTCTTAGGTATTTTTTTTCATTTGACTGCAATTTGGAAAATGTCAATAATGTATGGGAATACCAAAAGCTATAGAAATGTTACGTGGTCAATCCTATACTTTTTGGCATTTCGACCAATGTCAACGGTGATAGAATGAAAAAAGAAAGAAAGAAAGAAAAACGTATATTTGCGCCAGGCACGACGCATACCATAAAAAAGCAAAGGAAAACTTAAATATAAATACAGAATATGCGTCACAACCACGCAAAACGGTCATCGCTCAGCATAATGCTGGGACTCGGGTGCGAGACAGAGCCACAGCGCTGGTTACCAGCGATAGCCGGTTTCGACTGGGTAACGCCGAAACAATGAATCCTTAAGGACAAGTGACGGAGCGAACATGTTCTATTTATAAATAAAATAAATGAGTATAAACAAATACAAAACACAAGTGTGCCAAACAACAATTCAGAATAAATTATAACACACACACACTTTATTCTTCTTCCCTCCGATGATTCCATGTTCTTAATTGACATGTTGTTCTTCGAAAACTCTCGAGTCAACTGACACTTTCAATGTGAGTGATTGAGGCTGAATTACGGTTGGGGTCGAGTGAAAGAAAGAACTGAGAATTTTGAAGGAAATCTCTCACAGGAATTAGGGTTGGGTTCCTTTTCTCTTTTTTGAGGTTTTTTTTATTGTAGACTAGCTCCTGCCAGCGGTTTCGCCCGTGTGAAAAGTGTATTTTCATCCCAAGGGAACATTATAACGGGATAAAAAATAGCCTATGTGCTATTTCAGACTATAATCTATCTCTGTCCCAATAGAATATTAATTCATCCAGATCGGTTCGGCCATTCTGGCGTAATTTAGTAACAAACATACATCCATACATCCATTCATACATCCATCCATACATCCATCCATACATCCATCCATACATCCATCCGTCCATACATCCATCCATACATCCATACATCCATCCATCTAAACTTTCGCATTTATAATATTAGTAAGATAGGCTCACGCTTAACCACGATCTCATCTGATAGTAAGCGATGATGTAGTCGACGGTGAAGCACGCTTGCCATAAGTAACCTATTCACTCTTGACTTAAAGACTCCAAGGTTGTAGCTATCGGGAAACACAGATTCAGAGAGAGTATTTCACTTAATATGCCGCGAACCCGCGCAGCTAGGCTGAGGTGCTGCTATAATATGCCCACTTTTCACCAGTTATGGTTCGTCCCATTTAATAGAGGTTGAGTCAGCAACTAAAGTAAATATAATAAAGCTGAAACTATTATTTTCCATAAACACAGCAACACTTCTCAGACGTAATTATCTTGGATACTTGCCAGAGTTGCCGAATGGAGATATGGCCGGTTAGCTAAAAGTTAAATTACAGCGGTAAAGTACACATCCTTGAGCTTAGTGAATGCTGGGAGCTACCAGTAACTGTGTTAGCTTTACTGGTTTGTGAATATCGCTTGTATTGTGTCTTGATAGGAAAATCGGAGCTCTGGTCTTAATAAGGTAAAAACAAATGTGCCGTGTTAGGCCCATAGCAGATAGTAACTGATACTTTCAAATGTCTGAACAAGGCTTTTGTGTAATAACTCTAACTTGTCAAAAAAGTGCTTAAAAGTACCTAAATCTACCATTTCCCAGTTTACATCAATTTCATCGTTAAAAATCCAAAACTGCGATGCGAGTGTGCGATGAAATTGCATATCCTAATTTGGCCTAGCCCGTTTCAACAACAACAAGACATACGGCGATGCGCCATCGGTACATGGTGGACCTCCCATATGCACTAAACGTTTTGGGAATACTTTTATTATGCGTACAGTAAAAGCTGGGGTCCCACGGCCCGTTATTCGACAGCGCGGCCTGCTGCATCCCATGCCGAGCTATCTCACGGCGTGAGTCAGCTTGGTGCGGCCTGCTGATCGCCATTGCAATATCCCAGTTTAATGTCAAATAAGTACGTAACTTGAAAAATGTTTTTTCTTGTTTATGCAGGCAAATTGGTCCACTCATTTACGAGATGCTCGCTAATCAGTGGAGTGATAAGCGCCGCGCGCTCGCGTCCTTTCAGGTCACGACAGGCGCCATCGCGCCGCACCTTTGAACTGCCGTCTTTTCGACTTCCTATGGATCAGAAGGGCGACGACAAGCCAGCGTGGGCTTCATCGAACGCGTCGGTTCCACGGCCTGTCAGCCTGTGCTGGCGCGATCTGGACTGTAACAAATGAGGCTGTGGGCTGCGGAATCCTGGCGTGATGTTATGTTTAGTTGCTGATGAGTTTCTGAAGAAAGAAACTGTCTTCTTCTTCATCATGTTGATGATTCCATTTTCAGTTTTTAGGGTTCCGTACCCAAAGGGTAAAAACGGGACCCTATTACTAAGACTCCGCGATCCGTCTGTCTGTCTGTCTGTCTGTCCGTCTGTCACCAGGCTGTATCTCGTGAACCGTCATAGCTAGACAGTTGAAGTTTTCACAGATTATGTATTTCTGTTGCCGCTATAACAACAAATACTAAAAACTGAATAAAATAAATGTTTATGTGGGGCTGCCATACAACAAACGTGATTTGTTTTGCCGTTTTTTGCGATAATGGTACGGAACCCTTCGTGCGCGAGTCCGACTCGCACTTGGCCGGTTTTTAATTTAGATGTGCTTTGACCAGAACTCAGCCACGTCAACAGCACTAGCGCGGGCCTCGCAAAGGTCTTTCACGCATCGTTTGCGGTGTGGTTCCACAGATGCATTGTGGCTGATCGGAGTACCCTCATCTGAACAGGTTGTACCTCCAGCGGTGCACTTGGCTTCGCAGCCTATTTAGGGATTTCCAGGCTGGCCATGGCAGTTTACAGCTGGAAGCTTTTCTGCAGGATCGATATATTCAGTTGGAGGGGGGTATTTGAGGAGCCACAGTTTCCTGCGTGCATCGCCAGGGCTGTTTGTCATAAATTGTTTTAGCCGACTTAGGAAGGAAGCTGTTCCGACTCTTTAGTCGCCCCCTTGTTTGCTCCGTGGTGTACAGTAGGTGTCGATTATCGATCTCCTGCTAGAAAACAAACACCCTGAAAGAAACAGTGAGGTTGGATGACTGGTTAATATCAAATTTTTGTTGCTTAGATGCATCGTAATGGTGAAGGTCGCGGGTATCGGATGCGAGAAATATAGGAACAGTCGATGATGATTAGGCCTATGTGCTACTCTAACTTTCATACGTGTGGGGTAGAAAAGATGAATTAGGTGTTCGTTCGGAAGAAGCTAGGTCATAACAGGGTTCGATCGATTAAATTAAGCTATTACGTTCAAAAGTGCCGCTTAATGGCGTAATTGAATAAAGACCCCATCCTATCTTCTTAGCACGGCGGGCTATGCTGGGACGGCTGCTGCTGGTGCAGAAAACTTCAAACGGCGCCAATAGAACAACCTTATTGGCAGTTATATGTTTGAGCCGTTTGAGGTTGAGAATTAGGTCCATGGGGTCCGAGTGCTCCTCGAGTGTTTCGAGACATAAGTAAACGGTTAGTCGACTGTTCACGTGTCCAGAGGACTGGCTTTTTCTTCAGCCAGAGAATCAGCATTGCCATTAAACGTGGCAATGCTGGCAGCGTTCTGGGCACGTCGTTTTCCATTGACATTGATGTGGACGAATTTTTTTATGCGCAATGAGCCCTTTTCCCTTCCCCCTTTGTATATAAGTTTGTTTTGTTATTAGTCATAAGATTAGAAATATTCAATTGATTAAGAAGTTTTGAGTTAGATTTTATTGATTTTGCTTCACTGGACGAGGTCAGTCCGTAGTTTGGTGACAGACATTGCTGAACTTGCCGAAACCCTTTCACGCCTCGCTTAAATAATGCTAAGCCGTCGCGTCGCTGCCTTGTTCACGGCGGACATTCGTAGATCTGTGACAGTCGTAACGGGTTTACAAGACTGAAAACCTAACAAATAATGTCTAAGAAGTATCGAGTTACTTAGTTTCTGGGTTGAAGAGGTAAGATAGACCGTTTATCCATTTAAAATTTTGATATTCAACTGAAGATTGAAAAGGTAAGACTGGAAGACGACTCTCACGTAGATCCTACTATATTATATTATCACACTAATATTATAAACTTTCACGCAAAAACTACTGAGCAGATCAGGACGAAATTTGGCACAGAGATAGATTATAGTCAGGAATAGCACATATGATACTTTTTATCACGGGAATATGTTCCCTCAGGATAATTTTCGAGTTTTACGCGGGCGATGCCTCTGGCAGAAGCTATACCAATATTATAAAGAGGAAAGATATTTTTGTTTGTTTGTAACGAATAGGCTCCAAAACTACTGAACCAATTTAAAAAAATCTTTCACCATTAGAAAGCTACATTTTTCTTAAGTGACCTAGGCTATTTTAATCCCGAAAACGGGTCCTGTGGGGTGGTCCACGGGAGCGAAGCCGTGGGGAACAGCTAGTTTAACTATAAAGTTAAAACATGTGTTACAAAGTTCACTAAATCTGGATTACGCTTATCGTTTCTCGACGCTCGATGATATGCTTCGATCATCACATAACTCCGTGCTCCACCGCCCATCTCATCGCTGCCCCAGCTCGGTATAAAATACCTTGGCGCAGTGAATACTTGCAGAAGTATGTGTCGAGCCGCGGCGATATGTGCAGGTGCCCGGCATTATGCCAGCCGCCTGCGATTGTTACGTTCCAAACTGACCTGCTAAGCTGCTGAGTATTTTGAATGGATAACTCTGTGCGTTTGGATCATACGGTCATTTTAGTTCGTATTGTGTAGTTAGTTGCATTAAGTTGAGAACAACAGTATGGAATGGTTACTTAGTAAAATGAATCGCTTGACGTATCTGAAAATGCATACAAGCCAGTGAAACAAATCGATAAAATTTAAATAGCCATTGAAGCCATTTGTTAAGTTGGTCATTAAGAAGTTGGTCGTTTGGTCAAGTCTTATTTAACTTACTTAAGTATATTACTGATAGTCTAGGTGTTGTTCGTCACCTTTTATGTATGGCCAGTACTTACATACCAACAACAACTTCTCTTAAGAAAATGCCTTACTACAAATAGCTAGGGCCATACGAGCATCAAATTATAGTTTAAGTATTAGAATACACTTACTGGCTAGGTCTGTCCTATGGCCGTAAATTGTTCGACCACCGCAGAAAGACAGATTTATATAGCAGCGGCATGGCCCAAAAGCAAATGAATCCCTCCGTTCAGTATTCGTATTGTATATGTACGCTCATCTTCTTCTTTCGTGTGAGTTATGGCCAACTCTGGTGTCAGAGTACCTCTTAACTCGCTGGACATAGCTCTCGCGGCAGTGTGTAGATAAGTTTATAAAGTCACTAGCTATTGCCCGCGACTTCGTCTGTGTAGCATTAGTACTTCGAATAGCCAATTTCTTGATATCGCGCCATAATAATTATTATAGGTACAGGTTGCCTTATTTGAAAAATAATTAGTTCACTATACAAACTTTAAACATCCTTTCCTCCACTTTAAGGATGATTGCCAGGATAAACAATATCCTATGTCCTTGCCAGGGTCTCAAACTATCGCCATACCAAATTTCATCTAAATCAGTACAGCGCGCTGCGGTTTAAGCGTAAAAAGGTAAAAGGCAGACAGACATATTATAGTTATTTTCGCAATTATAATATTAAACGAAAGTATGGATAAAGAAAGAAAGTACACCATTGGTACAAGTAATCTTTTCCTAGCCATTAAAGCGAGTCAAGCTTCGCGTTTGATACTTGTGTATATCCCTCTTACTGGTTTTACCACCAAAAAGCATGTTGTAGCAAGTCGTGTTGGATCTGTGTTAGTATTCCCGGCGTCTTCACGACGTGCCCCTCACAATTACTGTACACGCTAACTACGTCACACGCTATATTTTCACCCGAGATCGTAAAATGACGCTCTGAAATATGCTCCAGTAAGGAAATTGATAAGCTTGCTTAGAGGATTTTGGAGTTTGTTTTTTTAGGCAAATATTAAAACCTTGAGGGCCCAAAACATGGAACCACGCAGAATGCAATGGCCTATTAATTGTTTCGGTCAATGTGCCATATTACCGGTTGAGGTAACTTTAATGGAACCGGGACCGGGAACTTTAAAGGAACCGGACCTTCTTTACCCGACTGCCGAAGGAAGGTAATGTGTTTATCAGTCTATGTATGCATGTTTGTACCTATGTGGCGTTCTAGAAACCAGACACGTTGGCCGATTTTGATGATTCTTACGTCAATCGATTCGTCTAAACCTTGCAAGTGTCACTGGCTACATTAAAATGGGAAAATAGAAACATGGCGGCTTTTGGGTGCCATATAGTGCGGGCCCAATTTTTTTTCTTACTTACCCATCGTGTGGGGTATAAATGGAGGGTTATAAGAGGTGATTTCAAAAATATATAACACATATGTTTAAAAGTACCTAATTCGAAAAAAAATATGTTAACTAATGAAAAAAGTTAATATATATTTATAGTTTTGATCAGACAGCTCGCGCATATGTATCCTCCGACTGCACAGCATGATTTTCTTCTTGTTAACATCTTTGCAGTCAGGTTTTTTGATTTTGTTATCTTTTTTATTTACAACTTTTACTTAAACTTTATTTTTTTCGAATGAGTTTAAAAAATATAAGTGTTATATATTTTTGTAATCACCTCTAAAAACCCTTCATTTTGATACCCATATCGATGGGTTTCGAAGAAGAAAAAAATTGCAAACCCCACAATATGGCGCCCAAAATCCGCCATGTTCCTTTTTTTTAACGACACTCATCTACAACGATGTATTAATTATAAAAATCCGACAAGTGGTTTGAAAGATATGAGGTAATAAAGAATATTACATACATACAAGATACGCGCGAAAAACATAACCCTTTCCTCGCAGCCGGATAAAAAGATATAAATAAATAAAATATCTGGATACTTTAAACTAAGTTCATATTAACCAAATAAAGTTTTGAAATGAAAATGTAGTCAATCTTAGAATAATCTGTTTTTTTTTTTTTGTTTTCAGTGCAATATTTTAAACAATGCATCACATTTACAGTCAGATCAACATTTTACATTCACTACGGTCTTTTTAAAAATATTTTTTTTTATTTATCCTCATTAATTCGCATACCCAAACATTTTTAAATATCCATGACAAAAGTTCAACAATACACTGTAATGGTGCCCGCTGATTCAAAGCCTTTACATAATTTAGACTTTTGCCCTTCCCGTGAGGAAAATACTACGAAAAGATAAATAAAAGTTATCTCAATGAGAGGCAGCGTAAATAAGCAGCATTTTAAGGGTCTTAGTCCCAGAGGAATAGCCTTTCCTTGTTGAGAATTATCTGTATCGCTCCACGCGCCAGGATCCTTTTTGCCAAAGAAATATTATGTTTTTTTTCTTATATCTATCGGCGTTATTTTGGCACATAGTCTTACAGGTTAAATAGGAAAAAGGAAGTACTTAGAATATATAAAAGAAATTGAGTGAAACACTTGCCTATTAGGTAGGTACAACTAAAAAGTGAAAAATAAAAAAACTGTTAAGCAAAAAAATACTACCGACTTCGAAATAAGAAAACTACAAAATAAAAAAATACTTTATTTTTGGAAGTCTGTGTCTTGGGTAGGTAACATTTTTTGAGCTATGGACACCGACTTCCCAAAAAAAAAGTTCTTTTTCACTTTGTAGTTTTCTTATTTGGAAGTCGGTAAACTACAAAATAAAAAATAACTTTATTTTTGGAAGTCTGTGTCTTGGGTAGGTACCATTTTTTGAGCTATGGACACCGACTTCCAAAAATAAAGTTAATTTTTATTTTGTAGTTTACCGACTTCCAAATAAGAAAACTACAAAGTGAAAAAGATCTTTTTTATTGGGAAGTCTGTGTCTTGGGTAGGTACCATTTTTTGAGCTATGGACACCGACTTCCCAATAAAAAAGTTCTTTTTCACTTTGTAGTTTTCTTATTTGGAAGTCGGTAGTATTTTTTTGCATAATAGTTTTTTTTATTTTTCACTTTTTAGTTGTACCTACCTAATAGGCAAGTATTTAAGTAAGGTACCTATAATGCCAGAATAGATTACCCGAATATCATGGTACCAAGGTGAACTGTACACATCTGCGTACCCCTTTAGAGCGTACTGGCGTGTTATGTTATGAAATGGTATAATCAATATGCAGACATGCGATTGCAGTAATCCCGAGTGATTTGCCGTAATTTATTGCAGAGTTCTGTTCTACATCTCCGAAGTTCTTCATCAAATGTTCACTAAATTAAAATGAAACCAATATCGTAACTTACACTTTCAAATAAAAAATAATTTTTAAAATCGGTCCACAGTTGACGGAGATATCGGTGTACATAAATAAAAAAAAAAAACATACATAATGTCGAACATAGAACCTCTCCGTTTTGATAAATGTGTTAAAAAATACGTGAATATTTCATAATAAGTATTGCTCAGTTTTCCTCTTTCAGCGTCTTATTATTACAGAAACTCGAACCGTGAATTTATAATTGCATTTTATTAACGAGTGTTGCCAATTTAGTCCACAAAAGTTCTTCTCGAGATTAGTCCAATCTCCAATCCTACTTCCTACTATCACACAAATATTATAAAGGCGAAAGTTTGTGAGTGTGTGTGTGTGTGTTTGTATGTTTGTTACTTCTTCACGCTCAAACTGCTGGACGGATCTGGATGACATTTGGTATAGAGATAGATTATAGTCTGGAGTAGCACATATGATACTTTTTATTCCAAGAATATGTTCCCGTGGGATAATTTTCAACATTCTAAAAGCTAGTCATCATTATATACAGCTCGGCTGCGCCCTTTGCTTGGCATAGGTCTGTCATTTTTTGAGCCAATCCCCACGTTCCTGTGCCATCGAGGCCTCATCGAGATTTTATCCCCGACGGCAATAAAGGCGGTTAACCATCTCGCCACTGGAAGACCAACACATTTTTCCAGTCTTTGGACGTTATTCGGTCACTGCCTTATTACTGCACCAGTACAAATAACATTTACTACTAAATACAGGAAACCATTTTGTAGACGTAATAAATAAGCTATTTATAGCTACCTCCATTCCTCTACAGCGTGTCACAATCAGCTGTTGCTCCTGAGACGTTTTTAAGTGACATGCCTCGTTAAGCGACAAATTTTCTTACGTTTTTTATGTAATTTACAGATCGGTATTAGGTTGTACTAACTTTTAAATAACATTGCTACAGTGCCATTTAAAAAGTTATTTGTCACGGAAACTAAAACATAATTACGTAGGTACTTACCGAAGTTATAATATAATCAATACTGCAAAAGGAAAAATAACTTCAATTTCGGCAGTCAGTGTTCTTTTTTCGTTTTTTGACGACGACTTCCGAAATTGAAGTAATTTTTACTTTTGTTGTGTTTTTATTTGGAAGTCGGTTTTATTTTTTGAAAAAAAAAAAATACTCTTTTTAGTTGTGGTATAGTAGTTGTGGTTTAGTGGTGGTTGGTAGTTGTTGCAGTGGTTGTGGCTAGTTCTATAGTAAAGTACCTATGCAAGAAAAAAAATCATCATCAATAATCATCATCTATGCATGCAAATGTTATGCAAGAATAGAGTACCCGACATGAAATTGAACATAACCGTTGAAATGAGAGTGTGATCTGCTACCCCTTTAAAGCGTACCGGTGGAGTGGTGTTATTTTATGAATAGTAAAAACAATAAATAGACATGTGATTTTCCGTCATTTAATGAAGAGTTCTGTTGTATATCTACGAAATTCTTCATCAGATCTTTACCAAATTTAAATGGGATCAATTCGGAAACATATTCTTTCAACAAAAAAAATATAAAATCAATTCATAATTGGCGGAGTAATAGCATAACAAACATACAAAAACATACAGGCAAATTAAGAATCCTTATCCTTTTTTGCTGTCGGTTAAAAATCATATATTTGTGTTCGAGTTATCCGTTTATTAAAAGAAAGCACGAGAATTGATCACCACACTTGCTCAAGACGGGTTGGATAACATTGATGAAGATTCATCATTATCCACAGGCCGACTGCACCTTTCTCTGTTCTTGTTAATTATAAAATAATAGTTAAAAAAAACTAATAAACACGCTTTAATAGAAAAACAAACTAAAAATTTAAAAACAATTTCTTAATTTAAATTTATTGAAAATAATTTTCCACTTTATAGTTTGTTTTTCTATTAAAGCATGTTTATTGTTTTAATCTATTATATATTTTTTACTTTTTAGTTCGGATAGGATAATGGGACAAATTATATAAATTGTTGCATTGTCGTCGGTCCTTGTTAACTGTGCTTAGTTTAAAACTACTCCGTCGTTTTAAAGCGTGTGAAAATCACGTTAAAGAATTCCATTACATAGATACATACATACCAAGCTAATAAAGGCGTGTTAATTATTTATATTATGTAGGTTATTTAATAGTTAATTATATTTACTTCTACATATCCTGGTCCTGTGTTCGATTTCCGGGACAAGAAAAGTGTTATTGGGTATCTTGAATATGCCAGTAGAATTGAGAAGAATTTGGATTTTATTGAGTCCAGGTGATGCCAATATTGTCCCCCTAATACATGGGACTTAAAAATACCATAAATGGTGAAATATGGGTGGACTACAAAAAAAATAATGTCATATTATGCTGTACTAATAAATACAGGAAACCTGTACTAAAGAAGACTATTTATAGCATCCCCCCTACCTCTCATAGCGTGACACAATCAGCTGTTGGTCCTAAGAGACGTTGGTAAGTGACATGCCTCGTTAAGGGACCGCGCGGGACTTTAAGATGCCTTCAGTTCATTCATTCATGTTAAGGAGACACGCACGTTCGCTTAGTGACGTCACCGTTTCTTGGTGTGACCGAATTTCAGGCAAATGTTTGTAGTATTTTTTATGGGTTAATTGAGATGGTCATTGGTTGGTCCTTGAAAACGTAATGCTGTAATTCTTTTTGCCGGATTTTTTTCATTTATGTTAGACATCATAGACATCGGTGAAGAAAAATATCGTTAGCATACCTCTTCGTTAAAGGGGCAGCGCACGCACATTGGGTAGCAGACGGATCTGTAACACCATTTTGCCAAAGTTCACGTCCAGGGAGGCAGGTGTTTTATTTGTTTTTTTTTTCCCACAAATTGCTTACGTAATAATTATAAAGCATTAATATGCTAGTGTTTTATATGCATAAGAAGAGACCGAGCAGTGGAATAGTAAGAGGCTGGTTATAAAGGTTTTTACTCAACTTTATTTTATTTACATTATGATGGAATAAAGAGGCACTTGATTATTAAAAGGTTTTACTCTGACCAACTTTTACTGTTTGATTCATATCCTCGGGCATATTTGGTTTTGTAAATTATTTAAAAACGTTTTAAAAACAGCACACTGTTGTTTCGAAGTTCATTTTGGTGTACAATGTGTAAGCTCATTATAAATTAAAATTGGTGAGCGCCTACGGCGTAGCGCGTAGCACTTGCGCTACGGCACGAGACTCTACGGCGTAGCGATGCTTGAGTTAGATGGAAGTACTGTGGCGAAATTGTTTAAAGAATGAGGTTCAATCGTAGTATATTGGCTGTTGAAAGTTACTTGATAGTGTTACAGGAATTTCAACCATAGGCCCAGGTGAACTGCACACATCTGCGTACCCCTTTAGAGCGTACTGGCGTGATGTTATGTTATGAGATGGTATAAACAATAGACAGACATATGATTGCAGCAATCTCGAGAGATTTGCTGTTGTTTATTGAAGAGTTCTGTTGAATATCTTCGAAGTTCTTAATCGGATCTTCATCAAATTAAAATGGGACCAATATCGGAACATACTATTACAAACAAAAAAAAAAACAAAATTGGTCCATAATTAACGGAGATATCGGTGAACACACACAAAAAAAAAACAAACATGAAGTTGAACATAGAACCTCCTCCTTTGTGGCAAGTCGGTTAAAAAACGCTTATCGGTAGCTCAGTTGTCAACTTTTTAAGAAAAATAAAAAGTCTTAAGTCCGTGCTTCCATCAATTATATATAGTATAGATATAGCGAGTATAGATAAAACAAATTCGTGTTAGTTACACCACTTATAACTCAAGAACACCTGGACCAATTTTTATTCTTTTTAGATTTTTGTTGATTTTAGATTTATCTTCGTCCGGAATAGGATACTATGTAATAAAACGACGAAAAAATTAACGATAAATAAACTCTTTCCCATACATTTTACGAACACAGCGCCATCTCTGATACATGATAGAAAAAAAGCACACACAAAAATGAACATGGCGTTGTATGCTGATTCCGGTATTGCCAATAGATGGCGTTGTCGATTTTTCTGAAATTCAAACCTATGATTCTAATATATAAAACACAAATAACGTTTCATCCTATGTCCGTTATAGACTTTGAAACCAACCAACCGATACGCCCTAAACGGGCTTCAGTAGAAAGGCAATGCGAAGATGCTTTAAGACCAAAAAAAATATTGGTAGGTATGTAGGGTAGGGTAGAGTGGGTAGGTAGGTATGTAGGGTAGGGTAGGGTAGAGTAGGTATGTATGTAGGGTAGGGTAGGGTAGAGTAGGGTAGAGTAGGGTAGGGTAGGGCAGGTAGGTGTGTAGGTAGGTTGGGTAGGTGGGTAGATAGGTAGGCTAGGGTAGATAGGTACCATTTAGCTCAAGATAGTTCTCACGTACAGTTAATTAAGTGATCTCATAAAAAACGTAAGTGTAACACGTGTCACGAGCTCCCGCCAACAGCAACCATTACCTGTATAAAGGTCTATCCACACATATCAGGCCGTGTCCGGGACGTGACAGGGCCGGGCCCAGGCATTGAAGCTTCGTCACTGTCCTGTGCACGGACGTGTGTGAACGATTTCATATAAAATGTACTCATCGATATTTTTTTGAGCCGCTGACGGGGCACGGTCCGTCCACGTCCCGGGCACGGCCCTGATATTTGTAGATAGACCTTAAACCATTCCATCACTAAACGACACTTAAAAATACTAACTATAATACACAGTGCGTGCAAATTTGTTACAAAGTGCGCCAACCCTCATCAGGAGACTCATTTTTCCAATCCTTCTCTCGCAATACATTTGAGAATGTTTTACAACGGGAGTTGACGCGCTTGGAGTTTCAACATGCGCCAATACCATAGTGGGCCTCATCGCGCCGAGACTCGCTCCCGCCTTCGCTGCTGGGGGTCGCTGTCCCCGTTGTGCACTCGTCCAACTTCGTGGAAACCGAACATGTGTGTGCCAGCGACGAGACGTTGACGCTATTATTAATGAAGGTTTCGTTATATATCTCACTTACACCTTCCGCTGATAGCGTTCGTTGCCCTCTCCGGAACAAATGAGTAATTAGACCAATTGGGCCACTGTCATACTTAAAATTATTTTTTAATATATTCGCAGCTCCCCTAAAACACATTCAAGCTTCTATAACAGGTTTTACTGGTGACCTTCACGCCAGTGCAGCGTAATCATCTAATGTTACGAACTCTTCATAAATCACCGCCACATCTGCCTGTAGTTTGTATACGTCTCTCATTTGTTCTGTCTCCTGCTTTATATGGAGGGCAGTGGAAGTTTGTATTTCTTTTTCTACTCCTCCATTAATATTTCTGATTAATTTCGTTGCAGGATCCAAGAAAGTTAAATTCATTCGCCGGGACTTCGTCGAGCTTCATTGCCTCTGCGCTTTTCTGGTGGTCACCACTGTTGCAGTGGTTTGGGAATAATGCGGTGGGATTTTCCCAAAAAAAATATGTCTCTCAGAAGTCTAGTAGTGTCAAACTTTTTTTTTTAGTATTGTTTAAAGACCCCAGCGTTACAAATTTCCAACATCTATTTCTCGCTTATTTGAAGACGAAGGATTTCGTGATGTTTAACACCCATGGCTGCAGCTTCTACTCGATCTCTTCTCTAAGTCGGAGTCAAAAAACGAAGAAACAAAACCAGAAACACCGACTTCTGAAATATTAGTTCTGTTACGGTTGTATTTTTTTTGTAAAAAAGTTTGGTTTTATCTAACAATACAATAATACAGGTTATTTTTATGTGTACACTGGCTACATTCTTTGTTTTCTATGTCCTCCACCGGGTAGCCATCGGGCCCATCCAGATACCGAGGGCTCAGCTCGAAAATACATCGCTGTTTGTCCGGTCATCCGGTAAAAACGAACGGCAATATTATGTTTACGGATCACTACCGGATTAAAGTTGGCCAGTGTTGATAAAGGGGTGAGAGACTTTTTTATTTCCAAAAGTTAGGATTACAACAGCGAAATATAATAGAATAACGGAGCAAAAAAGCGTGTTAAATTACTTTTCTATTTTGAGCCATAGAATAGAAAAAAGAATTACTCAATATAAATATCTACCTATTAAAGAAAAAGGGCCTTGTATATTATTGTCATAATGCTAAATAGGCATTACTCAGTTTCATGACTCAGTAGAAGGACTTCGTTCATACTATTGAGTATCGAAGCAATAATAAAATACTTTTTATCCGGCTGCAAGGAAAGGGTTATGTTTGTCGCGCGTGTCTTGAATGTATGTATATAATATTCTTTATTTCATCGTATCTTTCAAACCACTTGACGGATTTTCATAATTAAGACATCGTAAGATTGGTCTTGGCCGCCCAAGTGTGCTTAGATAAGTGCCGTTATAAAAAATAACCATGGCGGATTTTGGGCGCCATATTGTAGGTGTTGCAATTTTTTTTTTCGTTTTCCATCGAGTGGGGTATCAAAATGAAGGGTTTTTAGAGTTGATTACAAAAATATATACTACATATGTGTTTAAAATTCATTCGAAAAAAAAAGTATAGCTAAAAAGTTGTAAATAATACAAGTAAATAAAATCAAAAAACCCGACTGCATAAAAAGCGAACAAAAAGACGTAAACAAGGAGAAAATCTTGCTGTGCAGTCGGATGATACATCTGGTTTTGGTCAGTCAGCTCGCGAGTATGTATCCTCCGACTGCACAGCAAGATTTTCTTCTTGTTTACGTCTTTTTAGTTCGCTTTTTATGCAGTCGGGTTTTTTGATTTTAGTAACTTTTTTTCAACTTAGGTTTTCAAAATAAATTTACTACCTACGGTAAAAACAATTAAAGAAAACAAAAAAAAAATGTGGTTACTGATTTCACAATAATACAAACCAATGAGTTTTATAAAAGGATCTAAATGATTTAAGAAAAAATATCCCAATTACTTTAAAAATTCACTTAAATTAATTTGAAAGCAGTAAAACAAATTGCATTTCATAAATCTTTTAATATTGAAAACGTCTTCAGGGAATCTCTTTTTTTGTGAAGCGAAAAATTTTCATAAATCATGCCAGGGCGTTCACCGGATCGCAACAAAAAGGTTTTCTATTACGACTCCTATTTAACGCGAATTTATTGAATAAGAAAAAATATAAAGGAAACAAATCGAATGTTTAACATAATTAAGGTATTTGATTATTTATTTGTTGGGTTTTATTTGCGTCTACTTTGTTAGTGTTTTTATATGGTTAAAAAATAATGCTATTAAGGACCTAGATTTTTGCGTCACATACAATTAATGGCAATACTTTTCATTTTGGCAATACAACATAACTACATTCAATGCATTATTTACAGTGTCGAGTTACCGAATTTGTCAAACAAATGACATAACGGATTATGAATTTACTTAAACTAGACTGGCCTTCAAAACTTAGTACCACACTTTAGAAATTGCATTTTCTTCTAAACTTTAGAAGACAGGGTATAGAATTGAAAAACCGTCGTGTGGGGTATTAAAATAAAGGATTTTAAGAGCTGATTTCAAAAATATATAACTCTTATATGTTTAAATGTGGATGGATACGTATTGGATACGTATTCACATTTAAACTAATACGTATCCTCCGACTGCACAGCATGATTTTCATCTTGTTTTAGGCATTTTATTTAATTTTTTGAATTAACTTTTTTTTATTCATAACTATATAGTATTTTTTTTTCAATTTAGGTACATTTAAACATATAAGAGATATATTTTTTAAATCACCTCTTAAAACCCTTTATTTTGATACCCCACACGATGGGTTTGAAAGTAAACAATTTTTTTGTCCCCCACAATATGGCGCCCAAAATCCGCCATTTTTCTATTTTAATGTAGCTAGTGACACTCGCAGGGTTAAGACGAATCGATTGATGTATGAATCATGAAAATTTACCAACGCGTTTGGTCTCTAGAACGCCACATAGGAACAAACATACATACATCTTTAAAATGTTTAATGTACTTTTTTTTTGAGGTGTTAAAATCCAATTTTCATAATATTACAAAAGTGTGGGCAACTATTAATAACTTATGTGGGAAAATAAATAAGTCTATAGATGACATAATTACAAAACATTTAAAAAAATTGCCAAATATTGTTTTTAATTAGTTTGCATCGGCATTCAGAGAAAATGTTAACAATACATACATGCAAATTTCCGTGTAATACACCTATTATAGATGTTATCTCTTATATCAATAATTGTAACTTATAAATGAGATTACAGAAGGCCAATGAGGATGTTATATCCTCAATAATGAATCACCTAAATGAGTAGAAATGCTCAGGTTTTGATGTTATCCGAGTCAAAGACTTAAAATACATATATAAGGAAATTACCCCCGTTATCACGTGATTAATTAACACATGCATTGCCACGTCCTTGTACCCTGATCAACTTAAGGTCGGAATAGTAAGACCTATCCAGAAGAATGTTTCGTAAACAGATGTTAACAACTACAGGCCTATAACTATTTTATTGTGTACTAGCTGACTCCCCTTCGCTCCCGTCAACTGGCTACACTGCCTACCCTGCATACCCAGCCTAACCTACCTACCCTGCCTATCCTGCCTACCATACCTACCTTGCCTACCCTGCCTACCCTGCCTATCCTACCTACCTAATATTTTTATGTATCATCAATAGCTTTCTCAGCGCACGCCAAAGAATGAATTTTACAGGCAACACTTTGCTACTTTGGGCTACAGTATTGAAATTTTCATAAGGATCTCCATTTTTTAACCGACTTTCGAAAAAGGAGGAGGTTCTATGTTCGACTTCTTGTATGTTTTTTTTTTTTTTTTGTGTATGTTCACCGATATCTCCGTCAATTGTGGACCGATTTAAAAAAATCTTTTTTTGTTTGAAAGAGTTTGTTCCGAAATTGGTCCCATTTTAATTTGGTGAAGATCTGATGAAGAACTTCGAAGATATACAACAGAACTCTTCAATAAATAGCGGCAAAACTCTCGGGACTGCTGCAATCGCATGTCTGTTTATTGTTTAGACCATTTCATAACATAACATCACGCCAGTACGCTCTTAAGGGGTAAGCAGATCTCTCATTTGATCGGTTTTGTTCAAGTTACATGATATTTGGGTAATCTATTCTGGCGTTATAGGAAACTAACTAAACAACTTGCCTATTAGGTAGGTACAACTAAAAAGTGAAAAATAAAAAACTTTTTTACAAAAAAATACTACCGACTTCCAAATAAGAAAATAACTTTATTTTTGGAAGTCGGTGTCCATAACGCAAAAAAATGGTACCTACGAAAGACACCGACTTCCAAAAATAAAGTTATTTTTCACTTTGTAGTTTTCTTATTTGGAAGTCGGTAGTATTTTTTTGTAAAAAAGTTTTTTTATTTAAATATATTATAGCCTATGACACTCTGGAATAATGTAGCTTTTTATTATTGATAGAATTTTCAAAATCGGTTCAAGAGATCCAGAGATTACCCCCTACAACGTCAAAAAACTCACAAACTTTACCTCTTTATAATATAAGTATTGATTGATAAGATAATTGAGAGGTATCTCGGACTAGAAATTAACAAATTCTTGAAATGAAATAATGTTATTAATGAGAAACAATACGGGTTTAAAAAAAAATACCTCACAATTATCTAAGTTTAGTTATGAGGTCAACGGATGCCTGAACAATCGTAAACACGTACTTGTTGTCCTCATTGATTTTAGCAAAGCTTTTGATTGTTTGGAATGTAAGACATTATTTAATAAGTTACAGCAAAATGGCATACAGGGTCCATTCTTGGAATGTTTTTTAAACTACCACAAAAATCGCTTCACATCGGTGAATGTCTCAGGTTCATTGAGTAGCATGATGACAACCGATAAAGGCACAGCACAAGGTTCGGTTCTCGGGCCGACCGAATACTTACTGTACGACAACGACATGTGTAACATTTTCACGGAGGGCTCCGTGTACCAATTTGCTGACGACACATGTTTGGTGGCTGCACACAAGGACATACGTGAGGCATAGAGAGTGATGCAGGGTAACTTTGACCTCTTATGTAAGTGGGCCTACGACGTTGGTCTTGTTATTAATGCAAATAAAACCAAATACTGCATATACACTCACCTTACCTGTCGTCGTCTTGTGTGCCTTTAGTCCTTGCCCACGAACATATGTTTCTTCACCAACCAGTCACAGTGTGTAGTTGCCAGAAATTGGAGATGGTGACTCATCATATGTATCTTGGTATGACAATAGATAGTCATTTTCACTGGCGGCTGCACATTGATCATGTATGTTTTTATTCGTTTATCGTCGCACTGGAACGACTTGCAGCAATTACACCAATGGAACTCAATCTTATAATAAACTCACTATAAGTCCAGGTTACCTCACGATGTTTTCCTTCACCGTTCATGTAATAAGCTTAGGTCTGGCTTATTTATAACTGCTACTTAGCAGTGGCCGATTCCGTAATTGATTACGGCCTAAGTAGCTACGGGCGTACATACTAGACTTACGTCGAAGACATTTACAAGTTACAGTTACGCATTTTAAAAACGATTGTACCCAAAAGGATTAAACATGAATTCCAAGATAATGACAAGGGTATATTTAGGCACTGTCAAATTTTAAATGTCTTTGACAAGGTACGTTTACGTGTAAGAACAACACTGAGAATAAATTGCAGTTCTAAAAACTAAAAAACGCGCTTTAATTGTAAAGTGAACTAAAAAGTCGCTAATCCTGAAGATCCTGGTAAGGATAATGGGACAAACTTTTTTAAACTATTGCATTGTCGTCGGTCCTTGATAAGTGTGCAAAGTTGCCAATCAATCCGACGTTTTGAAAGGGGTGAAAATCACTTTCAAAGATTCCGTTACATTGATACATACATACATAATACCAAGCTAATTAAAGCGTGTTAAAAATGGAAGGAAGCCTTTGTCTAGGAGTACTATTCAAACTAAAAAAAAAAAAGTTTACTAACCAAATAATTACGTGATCGCATCAGAAATGAGGATATCCGCAGGAGTACCAAAGTTACCAACATAGCCCGAAGAATTGCAAAACTTAAGTGGCAGTGGGTAGGGAACATTGTTCGCAGAACGGATGGCCGATGGGGCTGAAATTTCTGGAAAGGCGACCGCGAACCGGAAGACGATGCGTCGTAAGGCCTACCACTAGGTGGACCGATGACCTGGTTTAAGTTGCGGAAATGCGCTAGATACGAGACTCACAGGATCGGTCAATGTGGCGACGCCTGGGGGCGGCCTATATCCAGCAGTGGACGTCTTTCGGGTGAAATGATGATGATGATGATGAACCAAACAATAATATCTGACCACACATTAGAAGGACCTTCCTGATGAGGACCAATAAAGGTAAAATTAAAACACTAGGAAGTGGTGACGGGTTGGCGATTTGGGTATTTAGCGACTACCCAAATCGCCACACTTCCCTTAAAATAAATTTAATTTCGGAAGTCGGTGTTTCAGGTTTTGTTTCTTCATTTTGTACCCCGACTTCCAAACTTAAATTCATTTTTGATATTGTAGTATTTTGCTGTGGAAGTTGGTACATTGTTTTTGTAAGATTGTTTTATTATTTACTAGCTTCTGCCCGCGGCTTCGCCCGCGTTCAAAGTTCAAAAAAATCTCCGATCGCCACCAAACTTTACAGGATTACCCGCTGTAAATTTCATTAAAATCGGTCGGGTCTATAAGGATCATACATATACATACTTTCTCTTTTATATATATAGACGATAATAGTTTCATTCTCTTTAAAAAAATGCCGCATATCGTGATGCACCGTCTGCGGGAGCCTGAATTCAGTGCTAAACGTTCAGTGCAGACACTAGATACACAGATTTTTATCGTGCTTGCAAACAGGTTTTCTGCTTTATCATTGTTTTGATGGAGGAAGCGTCAATGTATTGTTTTTACCGACTTTCAATTAAAAACGCTAAAGTGAAAAATAACTTCAATTTCGTCATTCGGTGTGTCAAAAAATGAAGAAAGGAAAATAGAAACACCGACTTCCGAAATTGAAGTTATTGCAAAAAAATAAGTAACGCAAATGCAGTTCCGCTGTGTATCTTTGTAAAATGGCGTATACAATAAACAGACGTGCGATAGCAGCAATCCCTAAAGATTTGCTGTCATTTATTGAAGAGTCTTTTTACTCTTCACCAAATTTAAATGAACCCTATTCGGGCAAACTCTCTAACAAACCAAAAATAATGTTCATCACACCTATTCGAAAAACGACAATTGTCTATAGAGGATAGCGGGAGCCAAATCCAATTTTGCGTCCGTAGGAGTTTGAGCTTTCTCTCTTCTGATTGGCCCGCTTCGTGCTTCTGATAGATTTACGTAGTTGGGTTGGAGGCGCTCGCGTGAAGTTTTAATGTAAAAAAAATATCACTAACTAACATTCAATTCTCTAAATCTCTATGGTGATAAACTCATTTTTGTGATTGGTTAGTAAGGAGTTCGTATTATACTTACTCTTTGTTGATAAGTATGTGAAGTTAAACAAATAGGTTAACCATTTATGTTTGAATAAGTTACTGGCTGGTTCTAAGTTATGGCGGCAATGTGCTTTGAAAAAGCTGTAGTTCTTTCTTTAAATTTATTTTTTCTCGGCAATTTTTCACACTAGGCTTCGCCATAGAGGAATGTAATATACCAGTTTCGAGTAGGTAGGTACTCGTAGCTTTTTATTTTTCTCTTAGGTAGTGATGAAAAATAGTGTGCATCCCTCGGGGACAAAATATTTTGTTCTCGGGCGGTGTACATTGAATTCCTCGCTAAGCTCAGGATTCTGCGTTAGAATTCAAAATAATACCCTGGAAGAACAAAATATTACTATGTCCCCTTGTAATACAAATAACTATTTCAAAATCGGTCCACAATTGACGGAGAATTCAATGAAGATACGTAAAAAAAAACATATAAAGTCTAACATAGAACTTTTTTGGAAAATCAGTTTCTTACCATTTTTGTAAACAATCCTGAAAAATGGGCTTTAATGAAAACAAAACTACAAAATTATAATTACTTTTTACTCTTACAAAAATATCATTTGTTTAATTAAGGACAACCAAAAAAGCGTACAGCAAAAAATACATGTTAATTTACTCATATTTTTACATTTTATAGTGTAGCCTTAATTAAAGGCTTAATATAAAAAACTTAACGAGATTAACAATTCGAAACTACAAGTTCACATCACACATCACATCATCGATGATGATGACGATGATGTGACTACAAGTTCATTTTGTTATAATGTAGGATAACTTATAGAGACAACAGTAACAAAATAACAAAAATGATAAAGAAAAACATTAAAAATCAACGACATAAAAATACCTAATAGAATGATAAATTACATTATGCTAAATAATTACAACAAAATACTGCTTCAACATAGTTATATACATTAGTTATACACGACGACAACACACAAGATTATACATTTCCAGTTTAATAAAAATAATAACACATTTCACCTAAAAATGTCTTACAAGGCCTCTGTGAGTTGGCCTCGGCTTGCATGTCTTTCAAAAGTCCAGGACTACATGAATAATAATAACAAATTTATAGCGAGACCAGAGCCCACAGTCGAAAAAGATACATACAAACAAATTACATACACACACACACACACACACATAGGTACATGTGTTAGTCATAGTTAAATAAAAGTACACGAACTTAAAAAATCTATTCACATAATGATGCACTAAGAGTCCTCATCCATTATTGGAATTTAAACTAACTTCGAATTTTGTAGGCTTTCTGTCCATTGAGGTTATATTGAAAATGTACGTATATTTTGATGATTTGTCATGCATACAAATTGCTGGCATTTATACAATGACAGATTATTCCTAATTTATATTCATATACTGAACCGCAAAACTATTTTTTTTATCGTTTTCTTCAAAACACCCCAGCATTACCTACAGGTTGATGAAATTTCTCACATCTATTTTTGGCGTATTTAAAGAAGAAGGCTTTTTATGATGATCACCACCCATGTATGCAGCTTCTACTCGATCTCTTCTCTCGCCAATTATTATTGGTACATCCACGTCAGCATTATTGTACGGAAACGGAAGTTTTGCTGTCACTCTCACGTGGTACTCTCCTATCAAAATCTTCGAATGTTGAATTGAGTACAACGTCGGTAACGTCGGGACTATACAGGTTATTAATGTTAAACTCTTTTCCACTATGCTTGTTGAATATGTCGGATTTTTCAAGGGCATGCTTACAACGCTTGTCTTGTTTTTCTTTCCTATACGTGTAAAATATTCAATGAGTTCTATATCAATATTAAATGGGATATCTGTCTCATTGTGTATCGAAAAGTCCAGTTTAATATTTTCTCCTGGAGTCAAACATGTTCTTTCAATTTCTGCCTTTATATCAATGTTATTGTTTGATGTAAGAGAGAAAAGATTTTTATGTAAGCCAAATTTCCGAGGTTCTGGAGAACATGGGCTTACGTAGCCGTAAACGCGTATTTCTTGTTCATATACTTGTAGCATAGCAAAGCTTGTTGCCTTCTCAAATCTAACGGTAACTTTATACTCGATTTTGCCACCTGTCCAATTTTTTATTGATGAAGGTATATCATCTGGTAATAAGAAATCGAATGGATACTCAAAATTGCCTGATAAAAGAACTTCCTGGCCTTTTTTGGCTTTGAACAAATTCATTTTATCGTTTACGTACTCTTCTTCGTTGTAGTATTCGTATGATCCATTGTTTGGACCTGCCTCCGTCCATTTCAATGTTCCTTTTCCCAAAAATGACAAGTCGATAGTTTTAAACTTAGTTGGTTTGTCTATGAAATACTTCACTGTTCCTACCACAGGTTGTCCGGGTCTGAAGACACCACTTTTTGGCGTTTGAATAAATATTTGACATTTCACACCCATTTTGGAAAACTCCGATAAAACGTGCGAACATCAAAGTTCAGCTAGCGAATCACTAGCATTATAATTAAGTTATAAATAAAAGTACAAGAATGAAAACTGAATAGACGTTTCTGTCAATGTGTATAATTCAGATATCGTAAGCAATGCCTCGTTACACAGAAAAAATAATAGAATAATAAATATTTACAAAATTAAGTATTATAATAGTTATAGTTTATCACGTCTAATACCTATCTTCACTGCGTTGTAACATAAGCACTGCGGCGCAATGCCTCATATTGCTATAACAATTGTATCAGGCATTCTACTCAACAAGTTATTAAAAATAAAGAATTAATATATCATTATTCCGTACTCTAAGCACAAGATTTCTAATAAACCAAGTTTTACTTATAATTGGACTTTAATTAGCCCAATGTAAAGTCAAAATAAACAATATGTACCTCCTAACAAAGTTTATTCTGAAGGGTGAAATAATCAATGATATGTTGAATTACATAAATAAATAAAAGAAAACAAAAAAGGTTTTAGGTAGCGGTCAACACAGTAAGTAACTATTAGAATAATTAAATACCTTGAATTAATGTAAAACACTATACAAAAACAACACAAATAATATGATTCTGTGATTCATAGTAGCTTGTTATTTTCCCGTTTGACATTAGCGCTGTCGTTCCATTACCAATGACCATAGATAAATACATGGAACGCTCATCATTATCTATGACTCATCAAAATTACTGCACTAACTTATTTGCTTAGTGAAGGAAGAATAAAGAATTGAATTGAATGTGTTAAATAGTAAACGCAACCATTTTGTTGCAACATTAAATATAGTTCCTACCTCTAGTTGTAACGCTCTCTGTTGTATTTGATTCGCGCCATACTATAGAACTTTCTATCAACGAAGTCTTTCTTTTACTAAAGTAATCACAAAATCCTTCAGAATGAATAAATAAAATAATGAAAACTAAAAAATAAATTTAATAATTAAAAAAAATCTACTAAACCTACCAAACAATATTTTTTTTTCTCAACATTTAGCAATAGTCCTGCACCAACCGGGGATTGCCTTTGGGTGCACTTGCTTAGTGCATACAGGGATAATCGTCGGTTGGTGTCACATTTCCTGATATATGCCTAACAAGGCCTCTGCGAGTTGGCAGAGACCAGACCCTCACACGCCTTTCAAAGAACGAGATTGTCAAAGTCATGTAAAAAATAATAATACACACATTTATTATATTCACACATACTTATTATATATATGAATTGAATTTAACACTACGAAGTGTCAAATTCGGAGTCAAATAACGAAGAAACAAAAGCAGAAACACCAACTTCTGAAATTAAAGTTATTTTATACTTTGTGGTGTTTTTATTGGGAAGTCGGTTATATTTTTTTGAAAAAAATGTTTTGGATTTCTCTAATAAAACAATACAATAATACATGTTAAATTTATGTGCACACTAGCTACATTCTTTGTTTTCTATGTCCTTCACCGGGTAGCCATCCGGTCCATCCAGACCCCGAGGGCTACAGCTCAAAAATACATCACAGTTTGTCCGGCCATCCGGTAAAAAACGAACGGCGATGTTTACGGATCACTACCGGAACACTTTAATCCGGTTTGAAAAACCGGTCGATAGGCCAGTGTTGATGGTGAGAGACTTTTTTATTTCCAAAAGTTACGATTTTAACAGCGAAAACTAATGGAATAACGGAGCAAAAAAGGCGTTTTAAATTACTTTTCTATTTTGAGCCATAGAATAGAAAAACATAATTACTCAATATAAGTATCTACCTATTAAAAACAGAGGTATTTTCTATGCTTTGTTATAATACTAAGTATCATGGCTGAGAAGAACAAATTATTGACATCATTCATACTATTGAGTATCAAAGCAATAATAAAATCTCTTTCCATTCTTGATTTAATAAATTAGGTTTTTAAAATTAATTTACTACCTACTGTAAAAGCAATGAAACAAAACATAAAAAAACAAGTGGTAACTGATTTCACAATAATACAAACCGATGAGTTTTATAAAAGAATCTAATTGATTAAAGAAAAAACATCCCAAATACTTTAAAATATCACTCAAATTAATTTGAAAGCAGTAAAACAAATTGCATTTCATAAATCTTTTAATATTGAAAACGTCTTCAGGGAATCTCTTTTTTTTCGTGAAGCTAAAATTTTTCATAAATCAAGCCAGGGCAGGGCGTTCACCGAATCGCAACAAAAAAGTTTTTCTATTACGACTCTTATTTAACGCGAATTTTTTGAAGAAAACATTTTATAAAGAGGAAACAAATCGAATGTTTAACATTTTGTTTGTTCCCATTTAAGGTAAGAATTAAGAATAATTGATTATTTATTTGTCGGGCTTTTATTTGAATCAACTTTGTCAGTGTTTGTTTATATTATTAAAAATTGCTTTTATATGGACCTAGGTTTTTACGTCACATACATTTAATGGCAATACTTTTCGTTTTGACAATGCAACATAATAACATTCATTGCGTTTTTTACATTGTCGGTTAACCGAATTTTCAAACATAATATATGAAGCAACGGATTATGAATTTAACACCTCATAATAACATGAATTGAGAAAGAAAAGATTTTGTACAATTGGAAAGAAAGAAAAAATTATAATATTATATCTATCTAATATAATTATATATATTTATTAATACCTTTAAACGAGCAATTCTTGTATGTATATAATCTGAATCTCGGAAACTGCTCCAACGATTTTCAGGAAATTTTGTATGCAATAATTTTTCGGGGGCAATAAATCGATCGAGCAGAGCTCGGTCGCCCCGGTACTAACTAATAATGTTGCTTATGCTATACCGTTTAACGATAGTACAATTAAATTATTAGTAAAAACAAAACATTGTATTTATATGTACTACCTAAATTTGATTGATTAAATTAAGGTGCAGAAAACTATTATACAAAACACCAGAAACACTTGAAAGACTTTCAGAGATCCGATAATCAAGAAGTAGCTTAAGAAAATAACTGGCGGCGACTTTCCAAGATCAAAACATTAATCCTCTTTAGTTCAAAAGCCAAAAAGAATTAACTTTATCCTTAATCATAAAAATCGTGAGAATTACAAAGATCAACCAATATTATTATACAAGAAAAAAACACGATGTCGGCTGCCAAATACCATCTTAAACCTACTTTTAATAAAACAAAAATCTTAAAGAAAAGGCAAAATCATTGTCTGCTTTATTGTTTGTTTCTAGGCCAAGTAAATTAATTATTTTCTTTTATATTAAGGAAACAATGAGAATTGTTAATGAGCGTTGGCTATTCGCGTTTCTTTTTTATCTTTCTTGTATTGCGTATTCATTTAGAAATATTGGATGAGGTTCGAGTAGAGGCGGGTTAGGTGGAACAATTTTGTTGTTGATTGTTCTTCTTTTTCGGGTCGATGGTTCATCATCTTCCTGCCCTTTTCCCATATTAATTGGGGTCGGCGCAACACGTTTCCTTCTTCCATATTGGGCTGCTAATCGTCACGCCGTCACTGACTACCTTTTTTAAAATCACTCTTCAGCCTCACACAGTCCAACCATCTTTCGTTGGCCCTCCCCTTACATCCACGTTTATATTCGTCACTCTTTCATTAACGTGCATTTTATTCCTTTTCATCACATGACCATAGGACAAACGATTCTTTTTCAACTTTTCTGTCACTGGTGCTTCTCTAAAGCTTCTGCTAATATTTTTTTTTCACTTTTTCCATTCACGTCACTCGGCACATACATCTCAACATTCTCATCTCTTCTCGAGTCGATGGTTGACAACTTGGGCACAATTTGGGCACCGTAGTTGCTTACGTTTAAAGCATCAGTGGTGTTCATTAGATCATTAAAGGTACAGATGTACGGACATTCCAGATTGTGTGTCATGTGCTGCAAATCGTAATATTGTTATTGAATTAGACTAATAAAATAATAAGCCTGGATTCAGATGTTTATTCTTGCTTTTCCCGTGGCTTCGCCATCGTGGCCTATCTCACAGAAACTCTGTAATTTTTCGTGATACTAAAATAATACTTTTACACATCAAAATTTTTCGCAATGAAAACCAGATGAGGCCGGTATTTCCTAGCTTAGTACCCTTAGGACCAAAACAAGAAAATAAAATCTGAGATCATATTAATAGATTGTTTAGGTTAAAATTTTAATAGATTGTAAAGGACATTCTTCTAAAATTGGCTTCAATATTTAGTAGGTCCTCTAGTCCTCCCTGTGTCAGTTACTTCAATGACTCGAATTTTTCACCAATTTGTGACAGCTTCGACGCGTGAGTGATTTGTGAGTTCAGACATAGATACATCATAAAATTCTGATTTCTCTGGGGAGAAAGCACAAATCAAGTCCATGAATCAGCTATCTGTATTTACCTTTATAAAAATAGGCAGTTTATTACGAGGGAAAATAATAACTAGCTGAATCTTACAATTAATGTTGTCGTGTACAGAAATTTTCCTTCCACAAATTTCCCAAATTTCCTGACATTTTTTCCCACTTTAATAACATTATCTGGAGACATGGCAGTGCCTCTGCCAAGTCAAGTATACTTAGGCATATTTAATGCTCTAGACCTATACACAGCAGCAGTAAAGTTTAAAGTAAGTGATAATGAGAAAATTAATTAATCAATCATCAATACATATAATAAATCTGTAGAAAAGTAATTTTTGTACATCGAAAATATTTTCAAAAATAAAAGCCAGGGTGTTAAAGTATAACCAACAGAACCAATTTCCAGCATTTTTTTTAGTTTTTGTCTGTTTATCTGTTTATTTGTGCACGCATCACGAGAAATGTACGAAACCAATGTAGATAACTTTTATATATAAAAATTGTTCGTAATTTGAAGAATTACTTCGTTTTTGTTTTATTGCAATCAGTTCACTCTATCAGAAGTTAGATGAATTTAAAGATAAACACTTAAAATTCATCTAACTTTTGATAATCGAAGGAGTAAAATGATCACAACACACGCAATTCAGATACTCGGACAGTTGAACTCGATATTCGATAGATGGCGTTGTGCTTTTGAAAACACCGCCATTCAGAAAATTATGAAATGTGAATCTTAATTCTCCGCGAAAGAATGATGGCTATAGAAAAAAAATTGGTAGGTTGGTAAGTAGGGTGGGCAGGAGGGTTAGTAGGGTAGGTTTGGCAGACAGATGACGTGAGCGAAGCCGCGGGCACAGCTAGTTTGTAATACAATTTCATAATTGTCACATTTTTGAGACAGGTGTTGTTTACTGAAGCAGAAAATGTATGAAAGAAATTTATAAGATTGTCGGATGATGGATGCATAACCTACTTCTTTTGCAGTTGGATATAAATAAAACCAGCCTGCATTCATCGCTCACACAGTCACCCCACCCTAATGGGTTCCCGTTTTCTTGGCACTCGGAAACTGAAATGTCTGATGAATTGCTAATGATACGCCGAGTTTCTTTTTGTTAAATCTTGTAAATGTTATTCTTAGTTGTATTTCTACGTCGTGATAACCTTTCGAGGTTAATCGTAACTTTTTTATTTGTAACGGGAGGACAAGGCACGAATTAGGCTTGTAGGTCAAAGAGACGTTTATACTTTTTTCTTTACTTAGGTCTAGCAGCAGTTTTGCAAGAGAATATTACTGACACATAATAGATATCTGAGGTCATCGGAAAACTTGAGACTAGAGATGCCGATGCATTCCACCAGCTTTTACGACAAATCTTTTACGGTTCAAGCGGTGCGGTTGTGGAATGCTTTGCCCGTGTCAATAAGGCGTGCTCGATCTCTGCCCATTTTTTAAACTATTGTAAAGAACCACTACTCTTTAAAAGTTGTTTTTCTTGATTTTTATGCTTTTGTCCCATACTTATTACTGTAAATATTTGTCTATATTTAAAATATATATATATGTATTTATTTTAAAGACTATCTACAGTACTTTCTTTCCTTCCATTTCTAAAATCTATCCAAAGGTTGTCTTGAAAAGATCGCTTTTATACTTTCTGTAACTTATATGGTGTACATAATAAAGAGTATTCTATTCTATTCTAAACTTGACTGAATATACATGGAAATTTACCACTCTTGAAGGCTACTTCTTTGCCGAACTTTCAACTATAGTTCTACAATAAACTAGCTTCTGTCCGTGGCTTCGCCCCCGTGAAAAGTGTTTTATTATGCCTGCCAACGGAACATTATACCGGGATGAAAGAAATCCTTTGTATTAATTCTGATTAAAGTCGCGGAGACTATATACAGATAACAAAAAAATAAAAGTTTTAATCCCACTTGTACCAAACAGTATAATTAATACGTAACTTTAAAACGTGATTTTTTGTTTATGGAGATAATTTTGGTCTCAAATGAGAGGTATAGGCGTAGAACCAATTTATTCGTTTAAACATGTAAATTGGTCCACGCGTTTATGAAATATTAACTCATTACTGAAAATAATAGTCAAATAAAGGTTTGAATTTGGAATACATGTTTCATTATACTAGTACTAAGTACCAACCTAAACAAGTACGACTGAACATGGTTTTGACCAAAAGGTTTGTAACTCATGCCGAGTGGAAGGGTCAAGGATGCCCTTTACCGCGATACGTTTGTTTTGATCTTGTTAGCGCCACTGCCTTTACATTTTTTTCGTATCTTTTTGAAATATTGGAATACATTGGTAGACAGGTGTTAACAACTTTTATTTTTTTGTTATCTGGCGGTGACATTAGCCGTTTTTGCATGCTTGAAACACAAAGACAAACATACACACTTACATTTTCATGTTAATAGGATTACTACGTTTCAAAGTTCTTTTGTTTTAAGGGTTCTAGCTAGTTATATAACCTAAAGAGTGAAACAACACATGCACGTCAAATTGAAAACTAAACATAAACTAAACCTGCGCAATATCCTGTGTGTGGCGGCTCTAACTCTCGTCTGAACTAATAATGCAACGTTCCAAATTCTACTGTCTACTGTTCATTAATAATTAAGGTTACACTAGTCGAAAAATTTTCCATGCAAACGTAGTCTAGGGATTACTCCACTGTTTGACAATGTACGCTTAAAATAAAAAGTGATATCAATTTGTCTCATCATTATCTAGCCCTGTATGGAAGACGAACAAGTGAAAAAAGAAAATATTTGAAAGTTATGAGCGTCGAAAGTCCCACATTTCGACACTAATTTTAACGCATTTTTGGGCGCAAATATATACCATAAGAAGACGGAAAATTGCAAAACGGCCTCCATACAGGGATAGATTAGTAGTTCAACAATGCATATAATTTTATTTTGAACAGATAGATTTAGTCATTTTTTCATTTTTTTTCTAGACTGCCAAAGGTCTGTTTGTAAAATTTCGCGCGCTCGGTTTCGTCCTAAATCATTATCCATTTCGCTACAAATTTGCAAAAGTGTGTATTCGTACGCGAACTAGCTTCCTACTGCTCATCACAGCATCAATCTCTTCCGCACGTGTTGTCGGTTGATATAAAACGCATTTTAACCCCGCGCACAATCAAAATAGTTCGTGCCGTTGACTATTATTTATTTATTTATCTCAATGCACTTACAGTTTTACCCAACACGTGCAGAGAGTCAACAATTTAGGTACTATTACATATAACGTCAAAAATTGTCAGAGGAATAAACAACACAAATAGAAACTCAATATTCAATAAAAAAACATTTCAATGCGTAAATAATCAAAAATAAATTAACAATAATTAAAATTCATTAGTAAAAAATAACATAATTATAACGAAGAATTTAATAAAAATAATTTAATACAAATAATTAACCTTAAATACCATTACCAATGAAGTTATTAGGGTGTGCAGTGCTGACGTCGTATAGCTACGTCACTATCTGACAAAATCATATTTTGAGCAATTATGAAAGACAAAAAACTACGAAATAATAACAATCGATACTGTTTATCTATCTAAATATATAACAGAGAAAGTATGTATGTATGTTCCTTTTAAACTCCGAAACGGCTGGACCGATTTTATAAAAGAAAAAGTTTGTATGTATGTTCCTTATAGACTCCGAAACGGCTGGACCCAGCAAATAATCCTGTTAGTTTGGTGGCGATCGGAGCATTATTTTTTTTAAACTTTGAAGCTAGTTCGATATATATCATAGGCGAGAGTTAAGGGCATCAAAAAATAGATATAATTGCTCCCTTTCAAATAGGCACATTGTTAGTTTATACCAATGACTTAATCTTATCAAAAATTGTTTTTAAATCTTTTGGGGCAATGAAAATTTTATAATTATTCGCAAAAATGTGAGCCGACTTCAAAAAAAAAAAACTACAAGGTGCAAAATAACTTTCTTTTCGGAAGTCGCTATCTTTCGTACCTCGTGTTTTTAACGTTTTACGACACCAATTGCCGAAACGAAAGTTATTTTGCACTTTTTACTGTTTTATTTTTGAAGTCGGTTATTTTTTTGCGAAAAGGTTTTTATTTGTCTCTTTTTCGTTTTGGTTCAGCATCACTGTAAATTGAGCAAGTTCCATAGTAACATGTAACTTGAAAATAACCAGTGGAATGAGAGTATACCAGGGTGAACTGTACACATCTGCGTACCCGTTTAGAGCATACTGACGTGATGGTATGTTATGAAATGGTATCAACAATACACAGACATGCGATTGCAGCAATCGCGAGAGATTTGCCGTCATTTATTGAAGAGTTCTATTGTATATCTCCGAAGTTCTTCATCAGATCTTTACCAAATTTAAATGGGACCATTTCGAAATAAACTTCTTTCGAGCGAAAAATAATTAAGCAAAGCCGTTTATTTATGACGGGGTTATGCCCGAACAAACATAAAAACAAATATATATATATATAAACATCCGAATTGAGAACCTCCTCCTTTTTGGAAAGTTGGTTAAAATACCCATAATAACTCAATTTACGCATTCGTGCTGTTTGTCGTTAAAGAGTTCGGTTGTTTTCTCCATATCTAGAAAACTGCCTAACCTAAGATGAGAGATACTTACTCCAATAAAAAAAAAGATCCAATTACTAGTTTTGGAGAAACGCGTGGACAAAGATATATACATACATATAACGGACCCATGTGGACGACGTCAAGGATTATCCATTTTTTGTATACCAAAACCTTCTCCAGAATGTAACAAAAACTTTTCTGAAAACCGCATCAAAATCGGTTCAGCCAAACGCGAAAAAATCGCGGACATACATACATACAAACATACAGGACAAACTGAGAACCTCCTTTTGAAGTCGGTTATAAACTGCTTCGAGAGAACGATCGAGAATTTTTTGCTGATTACGGAGGTATTAAAAACTCAAAACGGACCAAATGTATAGGAAATTTGGACCGTTTTGAGATTTTGAGTTTTTAGTGACACTTTTGCTATAGGACAGCAGAGTGGTGGTTCAATGGTAACGGCCTCCATTTAAGTTGGTCGTGAGTTCATAACCAGGTTGGCACTTCATCATTTCAGCCAAACGACATCAACATAGGCCTTCGCCAAGCGACGCTACATCAACCGGTTCCTTGCCCCTTGCATCCTGCGGTCTCCCGCGGCCCTCATCAAGATATTGGTTCACTTTGTGGGAGGACTTTCAACGGTACTTAAGTTCGTGTTATTTATTTCATTAGTACTACTTTCAAAACGGTAAAGAAATATACAGTGAAGATGTCGCGTAACTGGAAATTCAAAGACATGTGATATTCACAAACCCACACTGGCCCAGCTTGAAGGATTACTCAAGATCTTGGTTTTTAATAACCAGAAAATAACCCAGTAATAACTGAGTTCAAAAGATTATAAATCACATCACACATCACATCATCAGCCTTTTTTAATGTTCCCACTGCTGGGACACAGGCCTCCTCTTTGTGAGAGGGAATGTGCCGTAATCCACCACGCGGACCCAGTGCGGGTTGGTGGATGTCACATGTCTTTGAATTTTTGAATCTAGGACATGCCGGTTTCCTTACGATGTTTTCCTTCACCGTTTTGAGAGCAGTGGTGATGAAATAATTTACACAAAGTAAAGCGCTTGCCTGGGTTTGAACCCACGACCTGCAACTTGCTTGAGAGCAGTGGTGGCCCAGTGGTATCGGCCGCGACTTATTATAAATACACACATACAATGGGCGGCCTTATCGCATGCCGCGATCTCTTCCAGGCAACCTAGTATGGACAATAATAATATTATAAAAAATAAAATAAAAAAACTACATTAATAATATTTTAAATATTTCTTATCTTTATTTTTTATTATAGATAGGCTCGCGTTTGGCCACTATCTCACCTGATAGTAAGCGATGATGTGGTCGACAGTGGAGCACGCTTACCTAGAGGTAACCTATTCACTCTTGATTTAAAGAGTCCCAGTTGTAGCTATCAGGATACACAATGACTGCGGCAGGGAATTCCACTCCTTAGCTGTACGCTTAATGAAAGTTTTTCTAAAACGTTTAGTGTGTATGGTTGGGATTTTCGCCATGTACCGATGGCACATCGCCGTACGTTTTGAAGTCCGATGATGAAACGGGCTAGGCGGAATTAGATCATGAAATTCCATCGCGCACTCCCCGAAAAGCAGCCGGTAAAAAACCGACAAACTTTTGTTTTGCCGGAATTTCAAGTAGCCGATGACACTAAATGATCTGGTAGATTTGTATCAGTCATAAAATTTTACTACCAAAGTTATCTCCTACAAACAAACTATTTCTTAAATTATTATTAGTTTAGATTAGGAAAATGTGTATAATCGTTTCTCCCCAGTGTACTGAAAAGGGAACGATAAACAGCTGACATCCGTAATCACCAGAATATTAAAAGCAATGTTTCAATGGCGACCCAATTCTGCATTTATTATCGTCAAAAATTTGAATAAAGGTACCATCGGAAGCGTTGGAAAAATGTTTATTATGTTTTATGGTAATTTTGTGGGAGAGGGCTTATTACGAGTGTTCAAGTTTTCTGGAAACTGTGATTGCTGTGGTCAGTATGTAGATAGCATAATAATAGCATAGCATAATCAGCCTTACATCCTCTCTGAGAGAGTGAGTAGTAGGTCGGGGCCGGGACTACTGGGCCACCCTTGGTTGGCTACAATGGCTGCGCAGTAGTAAATCTCATACATAAACAGCACTGATCCGTGCCTTGCGCATCGGAAAGTCAACTTCAGGGCGGCCAAGAAGTTTGACGAGAACTATATCTGAGAACGCTTTGGCGGTAAAGACATATCTTAATTATATAAATGCGCCCATGGTTTTGAAATATAATAATATGAGGTAATACTAGTACATTACTGCAGCGGCCAGCAAAAGAGGCATTGATGGACGAACGTGTAAATGTGGGCCGAGGCAAAGCCGAGGCACACATACGTAAGTCCATCAATGCCTAGTTGTGGCCAAGGCTGGTATAGTGCTTTTCTCAAATAATGCGCGGAAATTAAAACTAAATAACACCTAGAACTCATTTTGTCAAATACAATTACTTTTCGAAACCAATGACGAACAACAATAATTATTCCCGTATTAAAGTGTTATTTTTTAGGGTTCCGTACCCAAAGGGTAAAAACGGGACCCTATTACTAAGACTTCACGATCTGTCTGTCTGTCTGTCCGTCTGTCACCAGGCTGTATCTCATGAACCGTGATAGCTAGACAGTTGAAATTTTTACAGATGATGTATTTCTATTGCCGCTATAACAACAAATACTAAAAACAGAATAAAATTAATATTTAAGGGGGGCTCCCATACAACAAACGTGATTTTTTTGCCGTTTTTTGCTCGATATTAATAACGGCAACAGTTAGACGCTTGAAATATTCACAGAATATTTAGTTGTATATTCACATTAAAAAAAAAAAAAAATATTAAGGGGGCCTCCCATACAACAAACGTGATTATTTTGCCGTGTTTTGCGATAATGATACGGAACCCTTCGTGCGCGAGTCCGACTCGCACTTGGCCAATTTTTTTTCTATAAACAGCTTTCTATTAGCAAACCAGTTCAAAATTTAAATAAAACCTTTGATAAATTACCTCCTTGGTTGTCATGTTTCGGAGTAAAAGATTGTTCCATTTTTAAATTACTCGACAGATATGAGTTTACTATGTAATTTATTTGGCCGCTAAACACGACAGATATGGATTTTCATACAACTTTTGCCGGCCGCTGCTCGCTTGTATATGGCCAGTACAGCAATTGCGATTTATCTCGAAGAAGGTTGTCAAAATAATGCTCAAATTTCCAAGCATGTTTGAGAAAAGAATATTACATACAATATACATACAAGATACGCGCGAAAAACATAACCCTTTCCTTGCAGTCGGGTACTAAAAATATACTTTATTGTACACTAAAATAGTTACACAACAATCCCACCATAATAAGCACAAGATTAACAGCCGGGAAATGTAACGAAATGCTGCAGAGCACTGTGTAGTTTTAGCTACTTATCTGAAGGCTCGACGCGATTCGATTTATATCATACGTACCGAAGGTGATAAGCGATTCTTACTAAGCGAAATTAAAAGTAGGTTCATATGGACGCAATTCGATGTAAATAGACCGATTTGAGCCTGATTTTTTAAAATAAAACACATCGCGCCATCAGGCAAGTTCTTTAGTCAGTAAGACTTTCACAGACCTCTAATCACCATTTATGTTGAAACAAAGTCACGATTCTCAGCAGTCAGAGAGCCATTATATCTCCCTCATAGTGGAACCATGATAGGTATGACACGTCATGGTAAGGTCTTACCAAATTTACCTAAAACAAAAGACAACGACACTAAAGACCTGCAGCCTTATTGCGTAGTAAATACGGCAACGCAAAGCGTTGACTGCAATGAATCGACTAATCACACAGACTGATATATATATCACATCACATCATCAGCCTATTAATGTTCCCACTGCTGGGACACAGGCCTCCTCTCTGTGAGAGGGAATGGGCCATTACCCATCACGCGGGCCCAGTGCGGGTTGGTGGATGTCACATGTCTTCGAATTTTTGGTTCTAGGACATGCCGGTTTCCTCACGATGTTTTCCTTCACCGTTTTGAGAGCAGTGGTGATGAAATAATTTACACAAAGTAAAGCGCCTGCCTAGGCTCGAACCCACGACCTACAACTTGTAAGTCGAGGCCGATACCAATGGGCCACCACTGCGATATATATATATATATACGGATATCCACATCGCGTCATTCATGTCGCATGTGATTGGTCGATTTGATAGCGGTCAAACCCTTCGCCTTGCCAAATTCACTTGCGCAATTCGGCTGCTGATCCTATAACAAGCGGATTAGCGGAGCCGTCGCGAGCGCTAGTTTCATTATATAGGAGATAATTTGATATTCATCATATCAGCCGAAAGACGTCCACTGCTGGACATAGGCCACCCCCTAGCGTCGCCACATAGACCGGTCCCGTGCGTCCCGCAACCAGCGGATTCCTGCAACCTTCACCAGGTCATCGGTCCACCTGGTGGGAGGCCTTCCAACGTATCGTCTTCCGGTTCGCAGTCGCCATTCCAGAACTTTTCGGCCATCCGTTCTGCGAGCAATGTGCCCTGCCCACTGCCACTTAAGTTAGGCATTTCTTCGGGCTATGTCGGTAACCCTGGTTCTCTTGCGGATCTCCACATTTCTGATTCGATCACGCAAGGAAACTCCGAGCATAACCCTCTCCAGGTCTTACCAAATTGACCTAAAACAAAAGACAACGACACTAAAGACCTGCAGCCTTATTGCGTAAGTAAATACGGCAACGTAAAGCGTTTGACCGCTATCAATCGACCAATCACACAGACGGATATATATATATATACACCGTGAAATTTAAATGGTTGTTTTCCCGCAGCGAAATGGTTTTTTCTATGTAATACAATCGTTTCGTAGTTATGTAAAATATTAGAAACAAAAACTAGCATATTTAACATTGTGAAAAACTTAACTCGAAAGCGATCACGAACCAATAATTATACCTCCCGATATCTACGGCCGAACGACAGCGGGGCGTTGACCCGGGTGCTAAGTAGGTCAGGGTCACAGCCGCGCGCGCCGCACGGGTAAAATAGGCGCTGGCGGCTTCGTATGATATTGTTGCGCGCAGGCTAGTTTATGCCTTATCACTACACGCGAGAGCTAATTTTACTTTGAACATTTCTAAATCGGTATTTTCTTTGTCGGCTTCGCGGCGATTTTTTGTATTGTTCCGTGCAAACTATTTTATGACGTATCACTACGTGCGAGAGTTTATTTTGGTTTGAACATTATCTTGTGCATCGCTTTTCTTTGCGGGTGGTGACGCGAGTAGTACCTAGTACCTACAAGTTACTATTGTTACTCACTTTTTCGAGTTGATGAATATTTTTCAATTATTTTAAAACAAAAACATCGTTATTTTTTTACTTTAACTCTATGCTTCGAAAGTACTCCTTAAGGCAAGTCGTTCTGCCGCGGGAAAACAACCAATTAAATTTCATGGTGTATATACGGATATCCACATCGCGTCATTCATGCCACATGTGCAATTCACTTGCGCAATTCGGCTGCTGATCCTATAGCAAGCGGATTAGTGGAGCCGTCGCGAGCGCTAGTTTCATTATATAGGAAATAATTTGATATAACATAGATTAATTATCATTATCATTTCATTCGAAAGATTGAACATTAGACTCCTCCAAGCGTCGCTATATTGACCGATCCTATACTTCTCACAACCAGCGGGCTCGCATGGCCCTCACTAGGACGTCGGATCTCCTTGAGGCCTTCTAACGGCATTTCATTCAATGTAATATATTTCGTCACTATTAAGGGCCTCCCCCCCCTAGATATTATATAATAAGTAGCCAAATGGAAAGAAATCAAAGTCCTAAGTCAACATAAACCCAAACCAACAAATGTAGCCATTTGTTGATGTCCTTAAAGAGTACTAAAAGCGTTGAAAATTTCGGTCGGTCTACCAAAATCAATCGCTAAGTAGCCTCACTAGACTAAAAACCTGGTTAAGAAGTACTATGGGGGAAAATCGCCTCAATGGTCTGGCGATGATGAAAGTGCGCAGAAAACTTATGAGATGTACATAATTAAGTGGTCGAGAAGTTTACTCAAAAGCCCCGATGATAGAGCTCATGGAACGTTACCCATTGGACTTTATAACAATCGCCGTAGGGGTAAGACTCGCACTACCAGATTAAAGCTGGCTTTAAACTGTCGTCGTTTGTTAACTGGCGTCGATGTTCAAGGCTCCAGAGCCTTGAACATCGACGCCAAGTGGTTGGCCAAGTCTGTCGGTTTTTTATCGGTTGCATTTCGAGGAGTGTGCGATGGACCTGCACAATTTGATTCCGCCTAGCCCTTTCCATCACCGGACAACAAGACGTACGGCAATGCGCCACCGGTACATGGTGGACATCCCACCCATACGGACAAAGCGTTTTGCGAATACTTTCATTGTACGCACAGCTAAGGAGTGGAATTCCCTGCCGGAATCTTTGTTTCCTGATAGCTACAACCTTGGGGTCTTTAAGTCAAGAGTGAATAAGCTACTTCTAGGTAAGCGTGCTTCACCGTCGACCACATCATCGCTTACCATCGGGCGAGATAGTGGTCAAACGCGAGCCTACCGATAAATAAAAAAAAAAGCTTCATATGCTTTTGATTGTACCGTATTTAAAATTCATACTTTTTCCCATCCTTCATATATCAACTTCCCTCTCACCACCACCACCACCACCCACCACCACCACCTTCCTTTCACCACTGCTGTATTATTACTGTATTGGAATAGATAAAAAATCCACTTAAGCACAGAAAGTTACAAGCTGTACTAGACTGACCTGAGAGGTGACCATAAGCTCTTAGAGTAAGATTATTTCGAGATCGCGTAAGTGACAGATGTTTACAAGTCATATACATCTGTCCCTTACACACACTCAAAATAACCTTACTCTAAGAGCTTATGGTCACCCCCCTGTTCTCAATACCCACTAAATCAGTGTAGCAAGAACTGTGAAATTCAGCCTGTATGCATATTGAGGTACAATTTCAAGCGGCTTAGCAGAGCTGTCGCGAGCTGTAGTTCCATTATATAGGAGATCATCAGATATTACGCGGATTAACTGTTGTAACGTACTTCAATGAGCGGACGGAATTCGCCTATAAAATTAACATCTACCTAGCTTGATCAGCATGTAGTAAAATATGACTTAGTTATTTTAGTTTATTTTAATTGCTTACATTAAAAACATTCTCACACATCACGCTGTAGATCACTTAGGCTCTTCCCCGAAGATCCAAGGGGTATGCTCATATAAAAGTACAACAGTTTTTAGAGGTAATGGTGATCAGGAGGCCTTTTACCACCTTACACCTTATACCATATAACATAAACATTTCGCCAGCTATGTTTAAGCCTATTGCAATCAACCAAACGCGAAACAAAACTCTGGGTTGCTTCTGAGGAATTTCAGATTGAAAAACCCATCAACACTTTAGTCGACCCAAGAATCGAAACCAACAGTACCGATGGCTTCACCTGCTGCGGTACAGAGGAGTCTCGGTATGAATAGATATAGATAGTCAACCCTCCAAAAAGTCTCTGCAAGCTTTGATCGACCCACACGCCTATTATTAAAAAGCCACGAGTTTCTATCTAATATACTACGCCACGTATCTAAAATACTTATAGTTAAAAGAAGTAACTTGATGACAAAACGAACCAAGTATCTATTGCCTCATACAGCAAGTGGATCAAAGTAATCAATTCGCTAGCAACGGCAACACGTCGCGTATCAAAACGCTTGCAACTGCAACTAGGAGTTGCGGAGTTCGATGCTTCACGCGGGGGACTAATGACTGCGCATCACTAACCTAGAGGTCGGTTTCTCCGAAGACGGTTTAAGCAGAAGTTAAGGTCGACTGGCACAAGAAAAGAGAGAGCTATGCCTAGGAGTGGGCGATGATGAAGGTCGACTGGTAGAAAATATTTAAGACACCGCCTTTGTCCTTGTACAAAAAGTTTAAAAAAAAAACACTAATTTTCGGAATTGGAATTCACGGAACGGTTACTGGCCCTAAATAAAACCAATCAAAAGATAAAGCAAATAAAGAAAAAACGAGTATTACGAAAAGTTTGGCTTTGTGGAGCATCATTTCTTTCAGTTCTGTTAGGTACTTCCCTCATTCCTTTGTTTTAGTCGGCTATTATACGCTGACTAAAAATATGTGCTGGATAACTGAGCACTGATCGTTTTGCGAATACTTTCATTGTGTGCACAGCTAAGGAGTGGAATTCCCTGCCGGAGTCTTTGTTTCCTGATAGCTGCAACCTTGGGGACTTTAAGTCAAGAGTGAATAGGTTACTTCCAGGCAAGCGTGCTTCACCGTCGACCACATCATTGCTTACCATCATGCGAGATAGTGGTCAAACGCTAGACAATCGCTAAATAAAAAAATAAAAAACACTGTTGGCACTCTTGATGCAATAAGCGACTCTTCGCTACCACAAAGTTTAACATCATGGTATTAAGCTACCATTTAGCCATTGGAATCCATTCATATTCATTAGGGTTTTTTATTTAGGCACAGTAACTCTCAATGTTAAGAAGACGTTATGTTTTGTTGCATATAAACCCACAGCAATCATCATCACAGCCACTTCAAAACACGCCGCAACCTACCTTTTATAAACCAGCGGTTGTCTAAACTCTCGTTAGAATTGTGCCGTTGGCCCAACAGTCCTGAACTCAAGTGAGTTAGGAGCAAGTGCAGCTACATTTACAAAGTTAGCGAGTTGACGCACGCGAAGCCTTTGAGTCGTGCCGGCACCGAACGCCTTGATTTCTTTAATCAGGTTTTAGAGGTTTTCAGCCGAAACTTCTCATCTGAGCTCTCTTTGGAATGTTGACGGAGTTTCGTTAGTTGTTGAACTGTACGTTTGGGAACTTTTTCTGATACTGATGCACTGTGTGTGTACTGTTACAGATGCGCTTCTGAATGCGTCATTTTGTGTAATGTTCTGATATTGATGTATTACCACCATCAACTGCACTCTATGTTGCCTGACCAAGATTGGTGATTGAACAAAGAGTGCACCAATGTTTTATCTCCCGTACCAAAAAGGATAAAAGGTGTAGAAATCAAGAAAAATCTGGAAAGTTATAAATGGGCCTGAAAGGCTCGTAGCCTAGTTATGCAGGGTTAAAGTTATTGCTTCTCCGAGTCACAGAATAGATACGTATAGAAGGCGAGCTGTATACAACTGGCGAAAATAAATGCGCGCACAGCACACTTTTGTGTCGGACAGTGTGAAGAGCCTTCGCGGGTGCAGCGTCGGGCGCGAAGTATTAAAATATGTGAAACCCGCCGTTTGCGCGCTTACTAAAGTGACTTTGACAGGTTCCTAGCACGAAGAGACGAAACGGCTTCGCTAGTGAGCGATCGTTCAATGTTTTCCATTAAAGTTCTTACCTTATTTTACAATTTTTCTCTTATTGAGAGACAATACTAATAGATTAGCTCTCAATGGGACCACGATAGGGCTATTTGAGGAAACACGTCTAGCCAATATAGCTCGATAACTCTCTCTGGACACCCGTACCTGCCCTAGTCACCATGCATCTACTCTGGACAAGGCTACAGACGCGTAGGTACACCATCTCAGATTATCTCAAACAAATGCCAAATTGTAAGTTACAGTTACAGGCTTGCACTCGCTGTACGTGATGCGTGTCTATGTGGGCATGCGTTTTTGTTCGTTAACGATATGGATGGACCTTCGGTACTTATCTATTCAGTGGCCAAGTCTTTCTTTGATATATTTTTGCAAGTTTATTTTATTTGAACGCTTAGAACTGGAGATCGATGGCTGGAAGTGAGGCTGAATGTTCAGGCATTTATTTTGTTTCTTTATAGAGTGCTGTTTATATTGTGTTAATGTTGCGTGAATATATTGTGATGGGGGAGATAGATATTTTGTAATGACTACGTTTATGGTTCAGTAGTAACGTAAAACTACACTCGCGAGCAATGAAAAAGTTCCAGTGACATAGCACCAAATTACTCCTAAACGGGAAAGGCTAGCTTAATGACGCCGTCTGCAATATTGAAGTACATTTAACAGCGCATCAGAATATTACCAACTAAAAACGTAAATAGTGTGTTCAAATTTTTAATTAAAGGTTTTAAAAAATTGGGGCCATTTGGCAAATAAAACCAAATCTCTAAGTAGGGGTTTTATTAGGTGTAAACGTAGGTTTTGATAACTCAGTACTTGGTGTTTTTTCCATGTGCTCTCAATACAGCTTCTACGCGATTGGGCATACTGAATACCAGATTCCTCAGCATATGCTGAGGAATGTTCTCTCTTTCTTTTATGAGCGTGTAATTCAAGCCACGATGAGTAATTGGAGGTGGAACTCGTTTTCTCACACGTCTGTCAAGCTCGTCCCAAGCATGCTCAATATGATTCAAATCGGGACTCCTTGCCGGCCACTCCATTTTGTGGATTCCTACGTCCTGAAGATACTCATTTACAACTTGAGCAGTGTGGGCCCGTGCATTATCGTGCATCAACACTGCATTGTCGCCCATATTGGCCAAAAACGGACCAGCATGTTCATTGAGAATTTCATTGATGTATCTCACAGCAGTTAGGTTCCCATTCTCGATTGAAACTAACGCTGTTCGACCCTCTGCAGAGATACCAGCCCACACGTGAACGGTACCTCCGCCGTGTGACACTTTTTCTTCAAAACATGCTTGTGCAAATCGTTCTCCTGGTCGTCGGTATACTCTTTTCCTCCCATCATGATGGTACAGCATAAATCTTGAATCATCAGAGAACATCACTCTGCCCCATTCGTCCTCACCCCATTCTGTATGCTCGCGGGCGTATCGCAATCGGGCAACTTTATGATGCCGTTCCAGTTTTGGCCCAATTGCTGGCCTGTAAGGCTTCAACCCTCTTTCGGCAAGACGTTTCATGACTGTCCACTCGCTTATTGGCTCCCTTCGAACTTGCAGAAGTTGTTGTTGAACCGCAACTCCCGTCTGATGTCGATTTCTTAACATGGCTGCCGCAATGAAACGATCTTCTCGGACTGTTGTGCACCTTGGCTTGCCAGTACCTGGTGTTCTCAGGTTAAATCCAGTCTTCCTATACCTTTGGATCACTCGTCGGACAGTAGTATGTGTCACGCCCATTATTCTGGCCGTATTTTTTGGCTGGCCTCCAATTCCACCATAGTGATGATTCTCGTACAATCCTCGGGTGATAGAGGCATGATTTATGGGTACGAGAGCCGTAAGACTTTACAATTTAAGAATTCTTTCACAACGGCGAAAACAAGGATGAAATCAAAATGAACAAAAAACGAAACAAATGTATTCCTGTTTAATTTTCAAAGCCCAAAATTTTGTTTTTCTACTTTTTTATCCATGGCTTCAAAAAGACCAGTATTTAAAAGAGTTTAAGTTTGCATAATAAAATAGATTTCATTATACTTTATAATTTATGAAGTTAGGTTCTATGTCTTAGGAGATATTAAGGTGTTTGTCGGTATTTTGTGGGTGGAACTTTTTCATTGCTCGGCAGTGTATATTATGGGAAGGTAAAATAACTAATAACTGCTTCATTGGTCTAGTCCAGGGGTCAAAAATTACTTTTTTTTGGGGTCCGTTTCATAAAAAGAATATGCCCGTGGATTAAATAATAAACAAATGTAATTAATATAAAAAGTGAAAAATAAAAAAAAACTTTTGACAAAAAAATACTACCGACTGCCAAATAAAACTACAAAGTGAAAAATTACTTTATTTTTGGAAGTCGGTGTCTTTCGTTGGTACTAATTTATTGCGTTATGGACACCGACTTCCAAGAATAAAGTTATTTTTCACTTTGTAGTTTTATTTGGAAGTCGGTAGTATTTTTTTGTATTTTTTTTTTATTTTTCTCTTTTTAGTTGTACCTACCTAATAGGCAAGTTGTTGAGTAACTTACCTACTCGTATAACGCCAGAATATATTACCAAAATATCAAGAAACTTGAACATAACCGGTGAAATGACAGATCTGCGTACCCCTTAAGAGCGTACTGGCGTGATGTTATGTTATGAAATGGTATAAACAACAAACAGACATGCGATTGCAGCAATCCCGAGAGATTTGCCATTGTTTATTGAAGAGTTGTGTTGTATTCTTCTAATTTCTTCGTCAGTCCTTCACCAAATTAAAATTGGACCAATTTCGGAATATACTCTTTCAAACAAAAAAAGTTTTTTTGAAATCGGTCCACAATTGACGGAGATATCGGTGAACATACACAAAACATACATAATGTCGAACATAGAACCTCCTCCTTTTTGGGAAGTCGGTTAAAAAGTACCTAAGTACCAAGACTTTATCTATACTTAATATTATAAAGAGGATAGATTTTTTTGTTTGTTTGTTTGTACCGAATAGGCTCCGAAACTACTGGACCGATTTGAAAAATTCTTTCACCAAACCAACCAACCAGTCTTTCATTATTTCAATAGAAAGCTACATTATTCCTGAGTGACATAGACTATTTTTTAATCCCAGAAATGGGTCGCGGCTTCGCTCCAGTGGACCACCCCGGTCCACTGGATCGAAGCCGCGGGCAACAGCTAGTTCAAATATAAACATGCAAAATGTTTTCATTTGAACTATCCGTCCGAATTTTAGACTAAAGTTGTTGCCGACTATTGTCTTTAAATCTTGGAGATCTTCATCAGAAAGTTCATCTTGGAAACTATCAGGATGCGACACGCACGGGACCGGCGAACGTGACGACTCTTGGGGGCCTTGTTCAGCAGTGGACTTCTTTCGGCTGAAATGATGATGGACTACTACTACTTTCTAAGTTTATCTTGGACATGACAGGCAACGGTGAAGTAAAACATCGTGAGGAAACCTGGACTTATAATACAGTTAATATAAGACTGAAATGGCCAAGTCAGAGGCCTGCGGAGTTTCCAGAGGTGGCTTAATTAACTCTGTCACCAGAGGTGGCCACATCCTTACACGAAAAGAAGAAGAAATTACAATTATGTTATTTTAAAATTGTACACTGGATCCTACCCTCTTTTATCATCATTCTCTGTCACTCTAGGGTTTGCTCTAAGAGAACTCAACATTGAGTTAAGCTCGCCTTTGTACATGTACTTTATTGTCACATTGTATAAAATATTGTTTTTGGTGTGTACACCAAAAACAATATTTATAAAGAAATAAGAAGAATCTATCTTGGATAGGTCCGCACAATATAGGTCAGCGGTCTGGATCCGGACGCGGTCCGTCATTTGTTGATCCCTGGTCTAGTGGTTGCAAGCGTAACTGCTGAGAGCATGAGGTTCAGGGTTTCACTCCTGGGTCGAGCAAATGTTATTGGGTTTTTCAACCTGGAATTTCTCAGTAGCAGTCCGGAGTTTGAATTTGTGTTACATTATGTTTGTACTACTTAGGTAATCGCAATGATAAGCCACTCCAAGTTGAGTTGAATCCCTTTTATTGAAAGAAAAACTGAGATTTGAAAAATAAATCCAAAATGCCAAAGTGTACTATCATTTATTTAAATAAGATGTCACCCTTTTTAAATAACAATAAAAGAACGTACCCACAACTGATATTTTCGTTAAAAAAAGAATGACGAAACAAATGAAATAAAACGTACGCAAAATGATACTCCAAGACGTCAAAACTTCCCTTAACGACGCCAAACTTGGATTGAAAAAAGAATCCCTTTAAACACTGTTATTGCAAAAATGAGAGGCGTTCAGAGTCTGAATTTCAACTACCAAGATTTTGATTTCAGGCCTTAACTGAAAACGGAACACTGAAAATAGAACTCTGTAGTCTTTACATAGGATACAGTTTAGGTTCTTCTGTGCTAAGCAGTATTACTTCCAAAGGAACGCATTTTCTTGCAATCTGAGATCAGTATGGTTGGCATATCCGTTGTGGGAGGCAGAAAATGTAACTTTTATGGTAGAGGTTAACAGTCGAAGTGAATTCGGCCTAGGCGAATTTTGGGATCCGCGCTTAAGCTGTGAACCCAGATACAGATGTCCAATAAGTGATTCTAATCTCAGTGTGAAACGTCTGGGAGAAAATGGGAGGACTTCCACGAAGTTCATGTGGGATTGAAATCGAATGAGTTTATTTTCGTTTAAGGGAACATTGACTTTTAAATGTATTGAGAATTGTTGATGAAAGCTTTCAGAACTTCGTCGGCCAATGAACCTGTGTAAAAATGTTTATTTAATGGCTTTGAAATACCAATTTTTCTTTTGCAGAAAAAATAAAATGGTAATGTTTTCTTATCTGATAAACTACGATTAGTTATATCCTAGTCTTAAGACTAGACAAGTGACATTCGATGTCAGTGATGGCAATGGTCGAAATTTCGACGAATGTACAGGATTGATCACGTGATTTGTTGATATCGCTTGTCAATCCCATACATTTTTGCCTTTTAGACAATCGCTATCGCCACGCTTTCGATGATAAAATACCACTTGTATAGGGCCGGGGTCAGCCTTGTTACTACGAGTATCAGACAAATTATTTATGGAGTGTCTTGTCGTTTCTGCCAATTGGAACCATGCACATGTAGGTTTTCATAAAATAAAATATTTTGAATTAGAATCAATTTGCCTTTCCATGACACCGCAAAAGAGAGGGAGGGGTAGACCGCTGACATCTTGGATGACGACTGTCCAGAAGTATCTACTGACGATGCTTATCAGCAGAACAAGTGGCGCCTCATGACCAGGAAAGCCAACCCCGAGTATCGGGAAGTGGCGTGGTGGAAGGAGAAGAAGGAGGAGAATCAATTTACCCATCGCAAATAAAAGCGACATCAAGGTACAGTAGTACAGAACACTTAAAAAAAGTTACTATCGAACTCCAAAACACTTTTTCAGGTAAAACACATTCAGTTTCATTTTATTGGCCGAAGCGACTTCCTGATTTAACCGCGGCAATTCCAGATGCCATTCCCTCACAATGCAAAAAGAAAATAAAAGATAAGACTGGCATAAAAGAATGAATACCGTAATGCTTTACTTTTAAAAGAAATACGTTTATTCTATTTATGAATGAATGGGAGCTAAGTGTGTCCGTTCCCTTTTCAAAAGATCTGTGAGTCAAAAGGTGAATGTTATATTTTATTCGACCATGTTCTTTGGTGGGGAAAATGTTTGGCCAGTATTTTTGTAATGATGATCGTTTAGTATGAAAAGGTGATAATTATCGTTAGTATTACTGTGTTGCAAGAGTTATCTATTCCTAGTTAATGATATTGTAATCTAAATGAAGAATTTTTTTTTTGTTCTTTAAAAACGTTACCCCGGACTAAGAATTTCTCCTGTATCTTGGTTGCTTGTCTTTATCCTGTAGATCATAAACATATTGGTTCCGTGCATGAATCAAGCCACTGCGCCAACCGTGCCGTCATAGCTACATTCCTCCGACCAGTAAAATGACACTTTGAGAAATTCAAACTACCTCACCACCCTCCAAACTCTCTATTTGAGAGATCTACCATAGACTAATATATATATGAGATCTACTACAAAGGGATAGCCTTCAAAGCAACAACCAAGTATCGGTGTCAATCGAATAGCAGGCAACACATACAGCCTGAAACGTCAACACCGCATATTGACACCCTTTGAAACACAGGCCCAAAAAACACAGTAAATAATTTATTCAGCGTCCATGAAACACACGTAGTGTTACAAACACACCAATAATATCCCTTCGGCTCGAACAAAGCTTTTGATAAAAAAAGATGGCGGGTAAACTGCACCACGCGTTGAAAAAAATGGTTGAAAAATAAAACTTTTTGATTTGTCCGCTTTGGTACAAACGGTTACGTGTACCCGGCCTGGTTGGAATACTAATGAATTGGTTACCTACTCGCTTGTGGAAAAATATGCGACAAGCATGTTCCCTGATGGACGCAGTTGGTCTTGCGGGTTTTTCGTAGTTGGTCTTTCGGGTTTTTATGTCCTCATGTGTAACGAAATAAATCTACGAGTTCGATATAACTATATGCATGCGATTTCTTGCTGGCTTTTTAAACTGTATCATGTGATTAAGTTTAATCACGGCTTTTTTTCAACATATGTCGTCCCGTTGTTGTGCAAAGATCTCCCCCAAAGTCTTCTACTCTGCCCAGTGTGTTGCTTTCTCCAACCAATTGGTCATGAACGCCTGTTAGCCTTCCTAGACGACGATGACAGTCTTCTGTCAATCAAATAAAAATATATAAGGAAAAAAGTGTGCTTTAGCTTCACATTTCCTTCTTCAAAATACAGAAGGTATTCTTCTCCCCGTGTTTGGACGTATTCAATTCGTAATCAAGTAAACATCATCATGCCAAAGTATCAATTCCCCACACCCATCATCATCATCTTCCTGCCATTGACCTTGAGGTCGGCGCAACACGTCTTTTCTTGGATTCCGTCTTGTCAAACGTCCATCACGATATCACTGACTCCCTTTTCTTTCATATCACTTTCCAAACAATTCATTCATCTTTGCTTTGGTCCATCTTCACTGCAAAGTATCAATTTGCAACACACGGAACCCTAAAACAGATTTCAATAAAAACAAAACAAAAACCTAGAGATACACGCTTTTTGATGGCGACTCGCCGCCGGCATGCATATTCATAATCGCGGGATTTTCTAACTTGCATCGGCAAATTGAATATTACGATTGTGGAATTGCAATTTACATATACACCGTGTTATTACCGGCTTACGATAGGAATATTATTTATATAGTATCTCGGATAGTATTTATGGAATTCTATTTCTGTAAGTCGATTTTATTTGAGTATTCCAGCTGCTATGAATGTTCAAATTTTTTTAAACATACGAGGAAAATATGTAAGTTGTTGGTTTCTATCATTGATTATAGATAGGAAGATTTAAAATACACTCGCAAGCAATAAACTGGAATCAATTCATCGCGCGTTGCTCGAAACAAATTTTTACAATTTCTATGCAATTTACTATGGATTGTGGTATATCATTTGAAAGATAATTTTATTACATTTCAACCTCTTTCAATATCATAATCAACGATTATTCACCTTATGTCATGGAAAGTAAAAACAAAAGACATCAATATTTTGAACAAAGCACCACATTGTTTGGTAGTCCTGAAACCATATACAAAGTGGGCGATTATCATATTGGTAATAAGTTCAATGTTTCACGTCACTGGACTAAAATAAAATGGAAACAACACCTATAGAAGCCACTCAAGTTGTCATCCTAATCCAACAAGGGTTGTCTCAGCCTAGTATAGCTCGATAGCTTCATCTGAGCCAGTCTTGTCTCTCGAAGATATACCAAAGGTACAGGGAGACTGGAAGATTAGTCCGGAGACCAGGATCTGGACGACAGCGATGCACTTCGATGAGAGATAAAAGATAAAGTTAAGATAAGATATATTTATTTCTGAGTATATGGTACATTAAGATCTTAATATTAAACAGTTTCACATACACTACCGTTGCTGGTGTAGAAATATTAAAATGATGACCAATTTATCATCTCTTCTCTTCAAAATCAACACCTGATCGACGTGGATGTCTAGCACCAGCTCAGATATGTTCGAGGGGAGTCAGGGAGTGGACAGTGAGGTGAAGACTCAAAGAAGCGAACTTGACCCCAAAAAGGCCAGCCACTGGTCTCAAATTTTCTCCAGCCAACTGACAAGCCCGGATTCAGTTTGCTCGCGATCACTTAGATTGAGATATGGAGCAACGGAGCCGAGTCTTGTTTGCAGATGAAATCAGGATGTGCCTGCATGGTAGTCTATAGGAGACCGGGAGAACGATTCTCACAATGCTGTTTCGCGGAAAGATCCTGTATGATGTGGGCGGGCATTTCTATTAAAGCAAAAACTGAGCTGATATTTGTACCTGGTGGAGATCGCAGAGTGGGGCTACTCGCAGAAAGATACATCACCGACATTCTGCTAGGCCAAGTGCTCTCCTACGTGTTTTCTAACGCCCCGGGCGTTTATTGGCGAAGACTTCCTGCTAATGCACGATAATGCCCGCTGCCATACCGCTGCAGTGACTAGACATTACCTGGAAGAAGTCTGGATTCACACACTAGACTGGCCAGCCCTCAATCCGGACTTTATTCGATTGAAAATATGTTAATCGAGCTGAGAAGGCGGGTACGAGGAAGATGTCCCGCTCCGGTGTCGATCGAAGAGTAGCAGAAAAGCCCACAAGATTCTATCAGGAAATGCATACGGTAAACGGTATCAACACAAACTATTGAGGGGTAAATAACATAAATTGTAAAAAAAATAGAAACTTTTCATTAGCCTGATACTGCCTATCAATTTAGACGTTGACGTCCACAACTACGACCTATTGCAGTAATTCCCTAAATTTAGGAAAAAAAATCTTGTTGATATCATTTGAAAGCTAACTAAATTACCTTTCAAATGATATACCACAATCCTTAGATCATTGCAAAGAAATTGTAAAAAATTGTTTCGAGCAACGCTCGATGAAGTGATTCCAGTTTATTGCTCACGAGTGTATATGATGTTATGAAAACCATTAACTTTCTTAGTAATAACTGGTTCTGGTTCCTATAATTTAATATCAGTGATAAATTATCGGAACCAGAAAAAGTCGACCATCAATTTGCTATTAATTAGTTTTTATATTTTTTTTACTTGAAGTACCTATTTCATACCCACTATGTAGAGTTATGTGTAATCTATGTCACATGACATTATATCATCAAGAGCGTCGCCGTAACGATTGTAAAAATCTCAGAAAATTATGGGATTGCCAAGTGCTATCAAAATGAAACGTGATCAATCACATATTGGCATTTTAACCATCGCCATTACTGACATCGACTGACACTTGTCTAAAGGTTCTTTAGCGTTTTATTTATTCATCATCAAGAAAACGCTAAAGAAATATTAATTTTACGCTGACCTAACATAATAACAACATAATTTTTCATTCAATTCATTATTTATTTTACTTCCTTAAAGAACTAACAAGGCACGTTTAAACTCAGTGTAAAAATAGAAAAAAAAAATATAATCGAAGCGAAAAATACACGCTCAAACTGAAGATCTTTTTAATTAGATTCCTTCGACTTGTATTTTTTCTATTTTATTTTTGTTTATTTTCGTTCTCACCTCCTAAATTACTTCTATATAATGAGAAAAGTTCTCAGTGCTAAAGAACGCGTTGAGATAAGATGTTTAAACGGTGATATAGTTCGAGAGAACTGAAAATGTTTAAGAATTCTTAGTGTATCAGCTATCTTATCTTTCAGCCCTTATTTTATTAAAGGAATGGGAATTTTAAACGATAGCGCCACTTTGTGTTTTAGCTGAGCCTCTTGTAGCTGCATGATAAGGTTTTAATTTCGTGTCGTTGATAAGAAGTAACTGTTAAATGGATAGCCTTGAGATAGTAAAGGAACTTTAGTATATCTGGTTACTATGACTCGAGCTACTTAAATGGGTATGTTTTCTCATTTCAATCACAAGCACTGACTGACATCCTTCCTTTCTTGCATGATTGAACCAGAAATGAAGACATCCGCAACAGAACCAGAGTTAGCGACAATAGCGACATAGCCCGATGAATTACCAAACTTTAGTGGCGTTGTGCAGGGCACACTGCTTATAGAATGCGTGGTCGATGGGGATGAAAAGTTTTGGAATGGTGATCTAAGGCCTCCCTCTAGTTGGAACGATGACCTGCAGCCGAATTGCGTAAGTATATTATCCAAAGCAAAAGAATCGATTCTTTCGCAAAACCGACTTTACGTATTGCATATTGATACGTAAAGTCGTTTTTGGGAAGGAATCGATTCTTTTGCTTTGGGTAATATACTTACGCAATTCGGCTGCTGGGCTGCGAGAATCCGGTGGTTGCGAGACGCACAGGACCGATCGAAATGGCGACACTTGGGAGAGGCTTAAGTCCAGCTGTGTACGTCCTTCGTCTGAAATGGTGATGATGGTTAAATGATTGACTGCAATATTGTGCCGTACGCATTGACTGTAGAAAGGTCGGGTGGACCACGCGTTTTACTGACGCCATAATTTGGTCATGCATAGATATATATTCCGAAACAAACTTGCCATGCAGTCGGCTATCTTCGGGACCAGTCGTGTATCCGACTCTTCTCAGTCGTGTATGCCGGTTCTTCTCCATAGGAAACGACTAACCCGAACCGTGCACCTTTTGTTGACGTTTTATAAGTGCCCATGTAGGCCTATATAAAATAAAAATAAATGATTTTGATTTTGATTTTGTACCCGAAACCGTGTTTCTATGGTGAACGCATAAGCAAACTTTCAGACGGCCCTATCTTCACTATTGAAATCTATGTGCGTAGATACATTATCTAGCGTATAACACATCTAAATATTCTAGTAGCCGACGAAAAAATTTACATTATTACAAGCTCAAACGAACTAAAACGAAACTATGTTTAATAAACTAACCACCCTTTTTTCTTTTTTGACAATTTTAATCGAAATTTAAAACTCATGTTTTTCTTATTTATATTTATATGTGTACACCAAGAAAAAAAATACAAAAAGAAACATTAAAATTCAAGCAAACATACAACGCCTTATCGCGCCACATCGCGTTCTGCAATCTCTTCCAGGCAACCTTGAATGGATAGAGATAATTTATACTTGGATCTCTATAATTATTTTAAATTCTTTAAATGGTTTTCGTATCATGTACTGATTACTAAGATTAGTTATAAGGTTTTGTACTAACATAAATGGACTCCAAAATTGTCTGAATTTGAAATAAATTTAATTTCATTCCATATATGTAATACTAGCTGTTGCCCACGGCTTCGCTCCCGTGGGCAACAGCTAGTATTACACACAGGACCCGTTTTCGGTATTTAAAAATAGCTTATGTCACTCAGGAATAATGTAGCTTTCTATTGGTGAAAGAATTTTTCAAATCGGTCCAGCAGTTTCGGAGCCAATTCGGTACAAACAAACAAAAAAAAATTGCCTCTTTATAATATTATATAGTATAGACTACTGTTTTTCCAAATTAGCCCAAAACCTTGTCATTATTGACCACGACTGAACAGATAATAATTTTATTATTAAACATTATTAAAGAAGCTAAATTAAAATAAACAAAATAAAAAACACTAATTATTTTCTGCTTATTTCGCATTTTAGATTAAAAGAAAACTTTACAGAGCCGTTTAATTAAATTACGCAAATTAAACATTGAAGAAAGACTTGTTCTCTCAAATTCTAATTTCTTGTCTGACCTTGACTACAAAGATGACTTTTTAAATGTACCGTGTAATCTAGGAGATAATAATTATATTATATCACGATTTGTTTCGGAAAAGCAAAGATATAATATTTTTTTATTTCTAGATAGCGGGACAAGCGATAAACGCGAAGCGATTAAGTCCCGATTTCTAAATTAAGTTAATTTTTAGTATTTGTCAAACTCCACTTTGGCCTGAAAATTTGTCAAACTTTGGCAAAGTAGGGTTTGACAAGTTTTGAACTTCAAATACTCAATCCACAAACCGTCTAAAAATCTATACTAATATACATTATATATATTATATATATATATATATATATATATATATATATATATATATATATATATATATATATATATATATATATATATATATATATATATATTTTATATTATAAAGCTGAAGAATTTGTTTGTTTGTTTTTTTGAACGCGCTAATCCCAGGAACTACTGGTTGGAATTGAAAAATTATTTTTGTTTTGGATAGTCCAATTATTGAGGAAGGTTATAGGCTATATAAGATCACGCTATGGCCAATAGGAGCTGAGCCTAAATGAAAAATGATGCAAAAACGGGAAAATTTAATCCTTTCGAACTTCCGTTGCGTGCGCTTCATAAGCGGTTAAAGTTATGCAACATTCATGTATGTAGGGTAGGTAGGGTAGGGTAGGAAGACAGCCAGTTGACGGGAGCGAAGCCGCGTGGGACAGCTAGTCGTCAATAAATCTAATAAGCCTTTTATCCCAAATATTTATTTTGGGGTCAGTTGCAGCAGAATACCAATAATATATATGGAACAATTGCCTATCTGAGCGCCAATAACACAATACACCTTGATAATACTCGTGTCAAGTTTTCAGGCTTCTGACTATTCGTAACGATTGTCAGAGTCAAAGTTAATAACATTTATTTCAACTAGGCCACTAAGCGGTACTTTTGAACGTAAACAATATAAAATTACAAGTAATTATAATTGATTCTACCCTCCATTCGGAAAAGTAGCTTGTTAAGGAGAAGAACGGAGAAGTAACTCCATAACTCCATGTTATGACATAGATCATAGATCTACTCATACTTATGACATTCAGGATCAACGACTTAACGAAAGAAGAAAATAAATGAAAGTTTACAGTATATGATTTCATATGCATAGTTTCTATGAATTAGTAATTTAATTTTTTGAAGATATCTAGATACGCGGGGACCATGGAGGTACTCAGTACAATGCTCGATGACTTTAGTAGAGTTACCGAATGAGTGATGGGTCTTAGGATGAACATGGACAAAACCAAGGTGATGTTAAAACCCGTCGTACAAATAGGAACAAAAAAACTCTCCGATCCTACTCTCAAGCTCATGAAGGAGAGGTGTGAAATGATTCTACAGCCATGACAGGATGCATGCAAATACCGGCGGCAGATCAATAGACGTAACTAAGTCCTTAAAAAGAGATCTCCACCGCTTTAATACCAAGCGTATTAAAGGTGCTATTAAGCGGAATAAAGATGCTATTAAGCGAAATAAGAATTCCAAGGTCTTTGCAAGAGATCTGACTATTGGACAGAGGCAGCTCTCGAAATTATAGAACGACGATGGCAGAATCGTATACGCCAAGATCCACAGATTCTATGGGCAGTTGTACACGTCAACCAGTAAACTGTAGTTAGCTTTTACAGAAAACATCAATGTACATTTGTACCCATGTTTGCAGATAAATAAATGATTTATGATTTATGAAATGATTTATGATTTATGAACCCGTTGCGAATTTAGGAAATTATGCAAGAGCTAGATTGACCCGACACTATACCGGAGATATTCGGACGTCAGCCTGTACGAGATTAGGATCGCTCTGAAGCAGCTTAAAAACAACAAAGAGCCGGATGACGGAATTAAGGCCGAACTCCTGAAGGCGAGTGGAAAATTGTACTTAAAGCCCTTCAGAAGCTATTTGATTCCATCATAATCGAGAGGAAAACGCTGCAGGCATGGTACTCTTCTTCAAAAAGGCGACAATGCCCGACTGAAGAATTGTAGGCTCATCTCACTTCTTAGCTGTGTCTACAAGTTGTTTTCAAGAGTTATTTGGAATCGTCTAGCGCGCAGGTTTGACGTTTTCAAGCCTTCCAACCAAGCCGGGTTCCGAAAAGGCCACGAAAACCAGCCAAGTCAAAACTTGAGCATCAAATATCCTGTGTAAATATTACGACTGTTCAAATTTAAGAAGTTATATTTTTCAATAGCAAACATTGTTGTAGCCGAAAAGCAAGAATTTGTTCTTGAAATTGAATATAAAATGTTGTATGTTCTTATAAAATATACATGTCAGGATTATTATCTATAGAACTTGGCACACATTTAGATCTTAATTCTTTTGGTGGCAAAGTCAACAACCCAGAATATTCTTAATATTGAACTTGGCTCCCATTTTCACATTTATATTTTTACTTCTGTTACGACTTACTGGACAAAAACATTTCAACTTCAACATAAATCATAAAATTTGTACATCCTCAACGGTTTTATAGCCTTCCGAGTTCGTTGGCATGACAACGACATGTACCAATAAGTAAATTTGAATTACTTGTGGGTAGAAAAATCTATATTTACTTTAAAATGCTAAAATATGTTTGTATGTCACGTTTTCACGTCTAAACTCCTGAACGGATTTTTATGAAACTTGGCATGTAGATAGATTTTGCCCTGGATACGTTGCATGTGCATCGCGATTGTAAGTTAGCTTGAGATAAAATAGGCTCAAAGAAAAAGTTTATAGTAAATAAATTATTTTAAATAATTGCCCAATCAAAGTACATTCTCATGACTACAAATTAAATTAATTAGGGAATTGTTCTTTAAAAATATATTACTCTTCATAATAATGTATCTTTAGATTACATAATTTCATAAAAAAACCTCTAAAAGTTTTTCACTTCAACCATCAACTAACGACCCTCTTTCAAACTGAATACTTATATAATGTTCGCGAAAAGAGCGTGAAATCGCAAAGAAAACAGAAGTTAACCTTCCTTTGATGTCTTTTTATAATTTAGCTATAGTAGACTTTTGACGTTTCTTGCCTTTTCCGTGTCCAAATAACACTTCCAGAAAGTGTTGGCAAAAATGTAATCTGATTAAAGATTAAAAATTAATTGTGTATAGTACAAAAATATGATTATTTTAGTTTGAACCTCATTCGAGAAGCCGATCACTAATACTACACCTTTCAACTATATAATAATATATACAGCACTGTAAACCATAAGTATAGATTATATCGGAAATTGTGGGCTAGTTTTATAATAGTACATTATGGTACAAGTGTGCAATGTTGGTGATTACCGCTGAGGCGCTATTGAGAGAGCCGAGGACGGTAATCATCAATACACACGTTTATCATACGACGTTTTTCAACACACTTGTGAAGAAAATAATACAAAAAAATCATTTTCAACAGTAAAAACGAGTTGTGAAAATGTTTTCGCAATGGCGGGCAAAATTAATCAGTTTTCCTATGCGCGTGTTAGAATCATGAATGGAACTCTATATAAAAGTATTGATATCTACCAAGATAGCAAGCTTTGAATGTCAAGATGGTTATTGATTATTTACTGTGTATCAGGGTTCCAATGTATGCGGTGTGTAAGGCAAGGGTTTTATGAATAAAAGCACAGAAAGACAAGACTAGGTATTTATTTAAATAAGGCTTGTCAATTAATTTATATTTAGAAGGCTCATCGAGCTTACTGCCCGTTCGCTAGACCTAGTTCTCGTGTGGAAGAAGGGCAAGAAACCCCACGGAAGCTCTTTCATAGTATTTATCGATATCTTTTACAACAACAAAGTATTTACAATATTATATAAACAAAATAACAAGGATAACTCAAAGGACATAGACTAGCCCTTAAATCAATATAACATATTAGGAATAAAGACCATAAAATGATATAGATACAGTTTCAACACAACCATTAGCAATGATAAAGTTATAATATCAAATAACTTACGTTAGCCTTGTGTAGTCGATCTTACACCAATTATTGATAATATAATAATATATCTGGCCTGTACTGGCTTGTAGTTCACAGAAAAGTAAATCGGCTTATCCATTACACAATATTTTATAAACTCGGGTCTATCAGCGTCTCAATACGTCCAATATGAGAAAATGGCGCGGTATCCCGCCATTTTCTATATTGTTTTAAATAATCTCACAATTAGATGAACAATTATAAATTATCATGTAATGAATCCATTTTAAAACGTAACAAGACAATTAAGGAATTTAATAACACCTCTTTAGTCATTCTTAATCAATATTCGAAAGAATATTGATACTAACAGACAGTATTGTACCAATTGTTTCAAAGGACTTATAATACTAATATAGCAATATGAAATCCAGGATACATCACAATAACCATTACTAATTACGTAATAATTTATAGTAATATCATCAATGCGTCTTAATACAAGTTTAAGAGTTATTTCCTGTACACAACAATATTTACTTAGGCGGGTACTCTTTTACATTTGTAGGTAGTTGACAACACAATAATAATTTAGGTCGGTACTTAAACATTTGTCGGTAGGCGCTTAATAAATATGACAGGTATGTATTATGTAGCAAACCATTGTCACTTGAAAAATGAAAATTCATGATTTAATGACGTCACACATACTTCAAATTCTAACACGCGCGCATTTAACATGGCGATCGGCCATAGACTAAAAGAATGAGGTTTCTTTTTTTTGGCTTTTCGTGGATAGTGTTATAACCACGTACAAAATAGGGAATTGAAATTTTTCTTCATTACACAGCAAATAAAATTTATATTTGAGTGAAAGTTTTATTTATTAAGCACTTACAAGTTGAATTTATCTATTTAAATACGAAGTTGCATGAAATGAGCAAGCAATAGATACATTAATTTATTTGTACTATTGAGCACGATCTTTTTTGTATCGAAACTTTTTTTAGAACAAAGCAACTCAACCAATAAATAAAAAAAAAAGCAATATCTCACTTGTGAATCATAGCAATTAAAAAGTCACAGTTTTAATTTTAATTGCGGTGAAATTGGAGCCACTGTATGAGCAAGTGTGTTGAAAAATACCTTATTCTGCTTAATCAAATTAACGATTAATTTCATTAATCGCGATTACGATTATTATATTTATCGTGTTTATATTAATTACGATTAAACTAATCAAATTAACTAATCGGGATAGCAAAATTAATCGATGAATGCCAACGCTGGTTTCAGAGTCATATACTAAATCATATTAGTATTTTAATGGTAGCCTCTATGTAAAACTATTACAGATTCTGGATTTAGATTTCGGCACGTTAAAAATATAAGCTAGAAAGAAAGATAGCAAAAATATTATTTTTAAATATTAAACAAAAACTCATAGAAAAATAAAATTTCACTTTCAGTGAGCCTTTTACAGAACGGACAAGTTTCATAAAAAATGGTTAGTGAAATCAGAAGTCTTATTTATTATCAACTTTAAACAAAAAAAATGTATATTAACACTGTTGAATAAAATATAGGAAAGCATGCCCTTTATTTTTGAATAAAACATTTTAATACAATAAATAAAAAGTTAAAATTTTAATAAAAATTACCCTCATGATTAATGGTTGCAATTATTAATAACAGTATTGTTGTCAGCGTTAGTAAACATGAAAGTGTCGTTCCACGAAATTATGAATTAAACAACATTCGGACGCTGCAGACGCTTGAAATATATAATAGGTACCACCGGAAATAATTTATTTTAGACAAGGTGTTTATAATCTGAAGTTCGAAAAACAAAGAAATATAGAGAAAAATATTATTTTATTATAAAAACAGGTAAATTATTTTTGTACGTTTGTAGGAGGTTTTCTCTAGAAGTGCTACCCCAAATACGAAAATTCTCTCTGATAAATAGGTACACTTTTACTGAGTAATCTCTGTAAATGCTGATCCTAATGCAAAAATTCTCTCAAATTCATGTACAAATTCAAATATTTTAATTAAATTAAACCATTTAAAAGGAGCAGTGAAGGGGAAGAGCAGTGGTGGCCGCGACATACAAGTTGTAGGTAGTGGGTTCAAACCCAGGCAGGCGCATTACTTTGTGTAAATTATTTCATCACCACTGCTCTCAAAACGGTGAAGGGAAACATCGTGCGGAAACCGGCATGTCCTAGAACCAAAAATTCGAAGACATGTGACATCCGCCAACCCGCACTGCACCCGCGTGGTGGATTACGGCCCATTCCCTCTCGCAGAGAGGAGGCCTGTGTCCCAGTAGTGGGAACATTAATAGGCTGATGTTGTGATGTGATTTAAAAGGTACTTTTAAATTGTCAAACAAAAGATGAAACTAGTTGCACATTCGCAAGCGTCACTAGGTCTCTGTGGAGAACAACGTGCAATTTGTGCAAGAAACTCTACGGACACTCTTTTCCATCAGTAAAATTTAATTACATGTATGGTTACATCATTCTTGTTGGAAAATTACATACACACCGAGGCATTTTATTCGTCTTACAAAAGCAGCCCCCTTCTTCTGCCATGCACATGGGCAGAACAAATGGACTGTTTTTTTAAGACGATGATAAAAAAATTTGCTTTGACACCCTCTGCGCATGCGGCTTCCCTGGTACTCATAAACGGCACAAATATATGGATATCTCTAACTATTCTCAATCTCATTTTTTTTCTCTTTTAATTAGACTTTTTACAATATTTTTCAATCATCATTATAGCCCTTTGCTAAGAATAGTTACAGCACTGATTACAGTATTTGTGCCACATGTTAAATTTAGTGTTGTGTTTTTTTTTTTTTTACCTTTGTATAGATTCTTTTACCTATTGTGAATGTGTGAACATTGTAGGCTTTCTAGATTTCTAGATGATTGTTAATATTTGTTAACTTTTTATTTCGTGCATTATTTTTTTTTGTTTCAATTTCGTACGACTTATTGTCGGGCCTACGTTGTCCCCCCATATCCAAGTACTAATGCTGTAACATGGAAATATTGTAAACAAAAAAATTTAAAAGAGTAACCATGGAGTTTCTTGCCGGTTCTTCTCCATAGGAAACGACTAACCCGAACCGTGCACCTTTTGTCGACGTTTTATAAGTGCCCATGTAGGCCTATGTAAAATAAAAATATTTGATTTTGATTTTGACGAAAAAATGCCACGGTGTATGTGAGAACGATGTAAAAAGACGTGCACGTAAAAGCGTAAAGTAAGTGACACTTAGCTAAAGTTACAATTATTTTTTTATTCAAACATGGATTTGGACACGGTTATTGGGCAGATAAACGAACCAAACATATTTGACGAACTTGTGTCGCTATCTAATGCGAGATAAGATAACAAGGAAAAGAGAAAGGATAAACATTATTGGTAACTGTTACAAGTAGATAATACGTTGGATATTCTTTTTCAATACAGTTGTTAAACATGGCGTACTTTCAGAGTCTATAATTATGATTCGAAAGTTAAATCTTACGCATAGGCATCTTTCTGTTACGCGGTCGTGACTTTTGTTTACGAGCTCGATCATTATGTTTGCAGTTTAGTTTTAAATTTATAAGTCAATTTAAAAAAGTTTAGTAGCAAGGAGTTTTCAAACATAGAATAAAATGGGATACATTTTCTACGAGGAAAAATGAATGATTCCGTACGTTTTAGCATTGAATTCTCAAAAGTCTTATAAATAGTTGTTTAATATATTTAATTACCAGTTTTAATTTAATTATTTTCACATCAACATTTGTCAAAAATCGAATAGGCTGTATAGGCTATTTCGTTGAAAAAAAAAATATGTCCAGTTGCAAAAACGCGCCATAAGTCAATTTAAAAAAGTCTAGTAGCAAGGAGTTTTCAAACATAGAATAAAATGGGATACGATTTTATACGAGGAAAAATTAATGATTCCGTACGTTTTAGCATTGAATTCTCATTTTTTTTTAAATAGTTGTTAATTATGTTTAATTACCAGTTTTAAGTTAATTTTTTTCAGATCAACTTTTGTCAAAAATCGAATAGTCTGTATAGGCTGTTTTCTTTGTAAAAAAATATGTCCAGTTGCAAAAACGCGCCATATTGAAAATTTTATTTTTTGTGAATAAACAAATCTAATTCTTTGATTTGTTTTTACTGTTTCTCACAACTGTATTGAAAAACGTCGTGTGATACACGGGTGTGTAGGTTATTGCAAACTCGTGTCATTAAAAACCCTCGCCTTCGGCTCGGGCTTGTTAATGACAGCTCGTTTGCAATAACCTACTTTCCACCCTTGTATCACAATGTACTATTTCAGAATCGTTGTTAAATTAATTTTGAAGACGAAGACAAGAAAATATGTCTTCCGAACCATGTCGAATAAAAGCTCATAGGTGTAGAAGACACAGAAATCATCTCAAATCAAAATATAGACGTATAGTGCTTGCATAGATCTGTTCCAAGTTTCGTCACATTAACCGGTCCTTCTTGGTCATTAGAGCTGGTGAGGTCACATAATTTCAGTCCCATAGCCCATCCTATCTGCAAGCTTTGCCTATTCCCCTATTGACCTCAATTTGTTATTTCTAAAGGCTATTTCGGCTATTTTGGTGCTCCTGTCGATCCCTTTGATAATAATACTAGCCGGTTACTGTGCCACTGCAGGGCAGAGGCCTCTTTTCATACAAAGAAGACATCAGCATTAATCAGCACAGTTGCTCAATGCGGGTTGACGATTTCAAATTTTTACTAGAGATAAGTCCTGGATTCCATACGGTCGATCGATAAGATAAGAATTAAGGGGTTATTTCTTAATGTTTGTATTATTTTATGGCTAAATAATAACTCCCATACCGATCGATCTTCAAGTTTAAGCAACGGTAGCCGAGATCGGTCCGTGGATGTGTGAGCATCTTTACATTGTGATTTTCCTCCATGTTGGTCCCGGCTGTCATTTGAAGATATTTGACGGTCGTTAAGGGTCGTCAGAAGCCGGAGATCTGACGCCAGTCTTGCCAAGGGGTACCGTGTTACCCAGTTGCTGGGTTGTGGAGGTCAGATAGGCAGTCGCTCCATGTAAAACACTGGTACTCAGCTGAATCTGGTTGGACCGAAGCCGACCCCAACATAGAAAAAGACTAGGCAGATTGATTAATTTGTATTATTTATTTACAACCGGTATTATCGATCAGAAAACTTCGTTTTCCTCCAATTATCTATACTATATAATATTATAAAGAGGAAACATTTTTTGTTTGTTAGTTTTTTTATACCGAATAGGCTCCGAAACTTTTGAACCGATTTTAAAATTATTTTACCAATAGAAAGCTACATTATTCCTGAGTGACATAGGCTATTTTTTTATCCCGAAAACGGGTCCTGTAGGGTGGTCCACGGGAGTGAAGCCGCAGGGAACAGCTAGTCATATACAAAAGTACACCAATTTATTCCTAAAAAAACGTAACACAATGCCTCAATACCTCGCATAGTTTACTGTACCGACTACGTTCGTTTCGTTTTAACATTCAGAGTGTACGCCGCCGGCGGCGGAGAGACGTGGCTGACTTCAAAGCTCAGCTTAAAAAGGCTTTCGGCAATTAAATATTGAAGACGACGTCTGTTACGATGTAACGGTGTGGGGCGTTGTTGCGTGATGAATGCTGTTGTGAAGAATTGTGCTAAGACAATACACGATAAAAATATATTTAGTGTAAGAATACATAATTTGCTCATACATGGGTCATACTAGACTGAAGGGTACTTGCCACACGGTCGGCTATCTTCGAATTTTCTGGGCCCTTGACTCTTAGTCGACTAACAAACCGTAGGTCGTGGGTTTCAAATCTACGCAGGCGCTTTACTTTGTGTAAATTATTTCATCACCACTTCTCTCAAAACGGTGAAGGAAAAGATTGTGAGAAGACCAGCGTGTCGTCCTGGGCTCGCGTGGTGGATTAGTGCATACTAGTGTATGCACCAACCAGGACCAGGACCATGTTCATCCGGCATGATCTTATGTTAATTCTCGTAGTCATTATTCGGTCACTCACTGGATTGTATACAGACTTGTTGATAAGTGGAGAAACACTGATGGCTACTCTATTTCTGCTTTCACTTTCTGGCCCCTAGAAGTAGATGATATGTCCAGAAGGGGTGGTATAAAACCTGAGCCTCTCATGTCAGTTTCTATTATCCCCAGAATCTCCAGATGGTAAACGTTTTGCTCTTCGTTTATAATCTCCACTTTCCCTGGTTGAAGCATGCCCCGGACATTCCATGTCCTAACCCTGATCTTCTTCCGCAGTTGCAGGCGGTTAGTTCAGATGAACGTATTGTTGTCACCAGTAGCATCCTGTACGCACTGAGCCTGATGAGTCAGAATAGTGGAACCATTAGTAAATTTCACACCATGTGACCTGGAATCGACATGACGCCGGGTGGTAGCCGGGTCGCATGCCATCGTTCTCTCGTTTTCTCTTTCCTTCTGCACCAGACATATTAAGGGTTATTTAATCCCTAAGGCCTAAGATCAGCAATAGTCTGAGTTGAATGATACGAAATGATATTAAAAAGCCCCATATTCATATTTAGTTTGAACGATTTTCAGTTTACCATGATATCAATGGAATAAAACCCCAGATTCATGTTAATAAATAAAAAGTTATAATTGTCACTTCGATGAATCGTGTTGGAGACGAGCTAGAAGACATGACTTGGCGTAAAGAGTTTAGTTTCCGTATTATCATCAGTAGATATAGTAACATACTAAAACAGTTAGCGATAAATGGGTAACTGAATTTAATAAAAATGTACCTAGTTTAAAATTTATGTTTGTCTTAATAACTTTATACTGTTAAACATAAAATAAAATGTAAGTGTAGTTTTTAATTCAATAACTGTACGAAGATTGAACAAAACAACTCGTTTCCTTGTAGTGCTAATTTAAAAGTTGAGTCTCAAAAGTATTTAGTTTGCACGGAGGGTCAAGTTATACTGGACTGTTGTAAACTGAAGATTAAAACTTGCAGCGAGCTGGATTATGGCCTGGCTTGGGTACAGTTAACAACCATAATATTTTGTTTGTTCAGCACATTATTACAATGTAGTGTTTGAGGTTTTCCACTTGTATTGGTAGCAGAATGAAAAATATACATATAAGCTCATGCCTTTTTACCCGACTGCCGAAAGAGGGTAATGTGTTTATCAGTCTATGTATGTACATATGCATGTTTGTTCCTATGTGGCGTTCTAGAGACCAAACGCTTTGACCGATTTTGATGATTCATACGTAAATCGATTCGTCTTAACCTTGCGACTGTCACGTACCTACTGGCTACATTAAAATTGGAAAATAGAAAAATGGCGGTGTTTGGGCGCCATACTGTGGCGGACAATTTTTTTTAACCCATCGTGTGACCTATCAAAATAAAGTCTTTTAAGAAGTGATTTCAAAAATATATAACACTAAACTTTTAAATGTAACTGAATCTTAAAAAAAATATCTAAAAAGTTATAAATAAAAAAAGTTAACTCAAAAAATTAAAAAAACCGACTGCTTGAAAAGCGAACATAAAAAGACGTGAACAAGAAGAAAATCATGCTGAGCAGTCGGAGACACATCTGGTTTTGGTCAGCCAGCTCGCGAATACGTATCCTCCGACTGCACAGCATGATTTTCTTCTTGTTTACGGCTTTTTAGTTCGCTTTTTAAGCAGACGGGTTTTTGTTTTTTTTTTTCCTATGGGAGTATTTAGAAACTACAGACGCCACCTGCTACTATCCTTGAATATTCCTTTTAGACGCACACCGGTTATGAATACTGTGCACCTGGCCTTTCTGAACAACATCATCATTAAGATCAATATACGTCCTTTTCAGGCCGTCTGTTCTCCGGCGTTTCCACTAACGTTTGCTTTGTTTTACTAGCAAACGTTAGTGGAAACTAGGGGCTGGGCTGGGTCTGCAAACTTGCGCTTTGATTATTCAGCGGCTAGCCTTGTAGGGCATGGCTTTGTAGATGCAGTCCTACCTTGTCTAGCTCCATCAGAGACGGCAAGGTGGCGTGGTCTTGAGGGAGAGCGCACGGTCGTGTAGATCCTCAAGGCAAGTGCGGTGATTTCCTTCTCGTGGTTGCCGCCCTGTTTTTGGTCTAATTCCCTATGAAATAGACGTAACAGAAATCACCGGGCGACGTATCACAGGGGTGGCGAGGTCATGCTCCTGGGTGTCCACCATTGAACAATAACAATGTTGGATAGTTATGACCTCCTGCGTGTTTGTGCCGTGCGCGGGGACCCGTAAAGAGGGATGAAGGGATCCTGGTGGCTGAGTGGAGCAGGTTTGCACACAACACGCCATTTTGGCCTGGATTTCTATGCGTGTTTGTGCCGTGCGCGGGGACCCGTAAAGAGGGATGAAGGGATCCTGGTGGTTGAGTGGAGCAGGTTTGCACACAACACGCCACTTTGGCCTGGATTTCTATGGACACGGGTGGTTGTGGGAGTAGCTTACCCACGATCAATCGGCTTTTTCTTATGCCCACAGTGGCCCGTTCACTTAATTTCGATTTAGAATTGTTGACTTTAACTGTTTTTACAGGGCACGTTTTATTGAATTCTTGGCAAACTGTAGAAAACAACGTCCCCAATAAAAATTACGGCAATTTATATTGGGGTCTTTTGAATCAAAACTGAAACTGAAACTGCTAAAAACGTTATTATTAAAAGAATTTGATTTATTTTTAGTAAGAGGTCTTAATCGAATTGATTTAGCTAGGTTAATTTTTTTATCTGACTCAAAAGATACTAGTTGACCAGTATGGTCTGACCTAACGCCACTAATTAAAACATTTTTTTTACTTTACAATTAGTGAATACATTATCTATGCACGAAGCTTAAGTTGCTATTATTCTTGTCGGTTCATTAAATCAATATTGTCTTGTTCATCAGTTCCACTTCACCAAATTATACTTTCTGAGAGCAAATGCTTGCCATGTTCATGAAAATATCAAAATCACTAATGTTTGCCAATAATATTTGAGGAGTTCTCTCAATTGCCATGGGATCCCATCACCAGATTCTGACTTGGTGACACTGGGACTACCTCGAGAGTATACCTCTTTCAAACAAATTTTTCAAATCGGTCTATATATATGATGGAGTTATGCCCGAATAAACATAAAAAAACTGGCCAAGTGCGCGTCGGACTCGCGCACGAAGGGTTCCGCACCATTATCGCAAAAAAACGGCAAAAACATCACGTTTGTTGTATGGGAGCCCCCCTTAATTTATTTTATTTTAATTTAATATTTATTGTTTTTTGAAGTGAATATACAACTAAAAATTCTGTGAATATTTCAAGCGTCTACCTGTTGCCGTTATTAATATCGAGTAAAAAACGGCAAAAAATCACATTTGTTGTATGGGAGCCCCCCTTAAATATTAATTTTATTCTGTTTTTAGTATTTGTTGTTATACCGGCAATAGAAATACATCATTTGTGAAAATTTCAACTGTCTAGCTATCACGGTTCATGAGATACAGCCCGGTGACAGACGGACAGACAGACAGACAGACGGATCGTGAAGTCTTAGTAATAGGGTCCCGTTTTTACCCTGTAGGTACGGAACCCTAAAAACAGCCGAATTGATAACCTTCTCCTTTTTGGGAAGTCGGTTAAAAACAATTCCATGAAATAAAAGAAAAAGATTCACGTTTATTTTATTGAAAAATAAAAAACGAATGTTTGCAGCAGACAAATTCTTCAGCACGAATTGGTATTTCAGCTATCAGCGGTCAAACCACTAGGGTGTAATTGAAGCTCCAGTTAATTTCTTATTCTAGACAAATATTAATCTAAACCTAAGGATTGTAGACTTACGTTTATCGAATATTTAATAAGTTTTAGCGAGAAACTATTGCTCTCTAAAATTGCTTTGGCTATTCTCGTCAAATCATTTATTTTCGCAGAATTCTGAGGTTCTTGACAGTTCAAATAAGGGTCGTAGTATTAAGAAATGATGAAAGCATCGAATCAGTATGTTTCTTGAATTATTTATATTCAAAGTCTTAGATTTAAAGGCAAATTTCTACATTTAATTTTATCTGGAACAATGTTTGAGTTCAGTCATGCAAATAACGATAGGACGAATGAGATAATTATAGTTGATCTGTTTGACTTTTGTGAGATATATTTTTAAATTAAACCATTTGTTAGAAATGCCTTATTACATTGTAATTGCTTTTTATTAATACTACTAATAGACATCAACAAGTAAAATAGATGATTTTTATTTCATGCTACATAATTTAACTAGTAGTAGACACGCTTCGATCGACAATTTTTTATTTTTATTTTTTTATTTGTTATAGGATCGCGTTTGACCACTATCTCGCCTGATGTTAAGTGATGATGTGGTCGAAGGTGAAGCACGCTTGCCTAGAAGCAACCTATTCACTCTTGACTTGAAGACGCCTAGGTTGTAGCTATCAGGAAACAAAGTCGCCGGTAGGGAATTCCACTCCTTAGTTGTAAGCACAATGAAAGTATTTTCATAACGCTTTGTGCGTATGGGTGGGATATCCATCATGTTCTGATGGCGCATTGCCGTACGTCTTGTAGTCCGATGATGGAAAGGGCTAGACGGAATCAAATTGTTAAGTTCCATCGCACACTCTCCGAAATGTAACCGATAGAAAACCGACAGGCTGGCAACTCGTCGTCGGTGTTCAAGGCTCTGGAGCTTTGAGTTGACCAGCGCATCGTTGCCGATAAGTCTCTATTGAACACGTAATTTTGACACGATATCTTGCGAAAACACTGATTCAAATAGAAAAACTCCCATAACATAGCTAAGAACACTACATTTCAAACAAAAAATAATAAATCAAAATCGGTTCATCTGCTTGGGAGATACAAAAAAATACACAAACACACAGGTACACTCGTCAAACTTATAATACCGTCGGGGGGGGGGGGGGGGGGGTCAGAAATCATTTCAATTAAAACAATAAACTTTTTCTTTAGTTTGCGGTCTGCACACAAGTAGTTATGAAAACTACCTCAGATAATAGGAGCTAAGTTGTAAGTAACTTAGCTTGGCTCTTGGTCTGTAACGAACTTAATAGTCCGAAGGGATGACAATTCGACACGGCTGGAGAGATTACTGGGCACTGGACCTCTATAATATCTACCGCATCATCATTGCAAAAAAAAAACTAAATCAAAATTTCTTTATTCAATTAAGCCATTAAGCGGTACTTTTGAACGTCAAAAAATAATAATTTACAAGTAATAATAATCGATTCTACCGTCCATTCGGAAATGTAGCTTATTATGGAGAAGAATGGACAAGAAACTCCACACTTACTCTTTTATAATAAAAAGTGTTTTACAAGTATTTGGTTACATGATAACAATACATAGGTAAAAACAGACCGAGACAGCTAAGTTATGACCAATCCCAACTGATGGCGCCCGTTCACGAACATGACACTTAGATCGGCACCACTCAGCTCAACCATCATGAAGGGAACCGAATGATCCAACAACTGCAGCTGAAAGACGTCCACTGCTGGACATAGGCATTCCCCGCCCATGGCTAATCTTCGCTGAGATTAGCCGCCGTGGCCGAAAATCGGTCTTGAGACTTCTAATAATTATAAAATCTAACTTAAAACTAATAATTAAAAGACGTAGTTAAATTTTTTATAAATATTTGATACGAATTGTCTACTTGACTGAACATTTCAAATTGACTAAATACGTCGAAAAACTAAGAACAAACTTTAACATAATTACTATGAAATATTTTAACAAACTTATAATATTTCAGTTTTAAATTAGTAATTAAGTACAACAGAAAATAGCTTGTTAAAAGTTAAAAAAGTTTAAAAATTAGTTCACTTAATATTTGAAAAGCAGCATTAAATAATAGCCACTTAGATTTTAAAGAAAATTTTTGAGAAGATCTTGGGTAGGTATTTCAAATATGCGGCTGCGTCCATATTTATCAATCAGACCGAAAAGCGACAGACTAAACTATTATGCCTCATTTAGACACTCACTCGAATAGGCACGTGTATTTAAACACTCTAGTCTAGTGTATTCGATAATGGCCACGAATACTTGTCTGTTCTCCGCGCGGTGTCTATTTTTTTTTGTATGTATTCGTGCGCAATGCTTTACATATTCGTCATTGATCAGTAAGTTCAGTTGACCAGTGAAATTTATCACGAGCGATCGTTTCAAGCGGTCTATTGTTTTAATTTTATTCAGTAGAAATCAAGGAACTTATATTACTATAAGAAATACTTTATTCACCTGTTTCGGCTGCGGTTGACGGCTGTCATCCCCAAATTCAGAGCTGGGCAAAATACATTTGCTTAAATTAATATACAAATTATAAAACCTATCTCGCATGTTTGTAAAATACGAAATACAAAATATTTGTAAGTCGTATATTTGAAATATAAAAAACAATATAGTAGTTTTATTTCAAATACAAATGACAAAATACAGTCGATCATCCATCGTGACATTCGTACTAATAAACCTAATGAATACACAGAAGTTACGTAAAAATAACCGTTTGAAATGCCCGTCTGGATAGCATAATGATAAACGTGGTGGCCTACTACACATAAGGTTGCGAGTTCGAGTCCAAGCTATGGAAAGGTATTTTAACCGACTTTCCAAAAAGAAGGAGGTTCTATGTTCGACTTTGTTTTTTTTTTGTTTATGTTTACCGATATCACCGTCAATTGTGGACCGATTTTTTTTTTTTTTTTTGAAAGAGTATGTTTAAATTTGGTGAAGATCTGATATAGAACTTCGGAGATATAAAATAGAACCCGACTGCTTAAAGGAGGATACATCTGGCTTTGGTCAGCCAGCTCGCAAATATATGTATCCTCCCCTCCGACTGCACAGCATGATTTTCTTCTTGTTTACGTCTTTTTAGTTCGCTTTTTAAGCAGACGGGTTTTTTGATTTTTTAAATTAACTTTTTGTATTAACTTTTGTATGAAGTCGATATTCTTCTCCCTAGAGTAAATAGTATGCTGTGCAGCGAACGCTCGATCTAGGTAGGTAGAAAGGTAAGTAAGGCAGGTAGGTCTAGGTAAGTAGGGTAGGTACAGGAATTTAGATAAGTAGGGTAGGATAGGCATTTAACTGGAGCGAAGCCACGGGAATAGCTAGATTTTTAATAATGTGCCATCAGATGAGTTGTACTTTTGCCCCTTTAGTCATCATCATCAGCCTATTAATATTCCCACTGCTGGGATACAGGCCTCCTCTCTGAGATAGAATGGGCCTTACTCCACCACCCAGGGGGGTGACCATAAGCTCTGAGAGCGGTATCAATTTGAGATCGAATAAGGGACAGATGTATCTGACGTGTATACATCTGTCACTTACTCGATTGTCTTAATTGTCGAAATTGATACCGCTCTAAGAGCTTATGGTCACCCCCCAGGTCTAGTGCGGGTTGGTGGCAGTTATTTCTATTAAATTAGTCAATGTAATAGAAATAAATAAAGAATAAATAAAGACAGGAAAATGTGGCAATATCTGGCCTCGTAGGTACTACAAGACGATCGAAATAACCTGTGCACATCAAGTGGCAAACGACACCACACCCGCCGACCCGCGCGGCGCTCCAGTTCTCCTTAGAATCGAACGTCAGAGTGACATTGACAGCTCTAAGTGCTTACTTTGACCATGTAATACTCAGTGGTTGTCCTGCAACCAACGTAAGGTTCAATGTCAATAACAGAAGCCACAGTAGGTACCAACAAACGGGGTGAATAGAGATGCAGGGGTGAATGGGCACAAAACTTTGATTAGGATTTTATAATTGATACCAGTTTATTGGTTTCAAATAAAGCATCGTTTTTAGGGTTCCGTAGTCAAATGGCAAAAAACGGAACCCTTATGGATTCGTCATGTCTGTCTGTCTGTCCGTCCGTATGTTACAGCCACTTTTTTTCCGAAACTATAAGAACTATGCTGTTGAAACTTGGTAAGTAGATGTATTCTGTGAACCGCATTAAGATTTTCACACAAAAATAGAAAAAAAAACAGTAAATTTTGGGGGTTCCCCATACTTAGAACTGAAACCCAAATTTTTTTTTTCGTCAAACCCATACATCTATGGATAGGTCTTCAAAAATGATAATGAGGTTTCCAATATATTTTTTTCTAAACTAATAGTTTGCGCGAGAGACACTTCCATAGTGGTAAAATGTGTGTCCTGAAACTTCTAAAATAAGAGAATAATAAAACTAAAAAAAAATATGTTGTACATTACAATGTAAACATCCACCGAAAATTGGTTTGAACGAGATCTAGTAAGTAGTTTTTTTTAATACATCATTAATTGAAGGTGAATGTGTTTTGATTTTATGTAATTTGTATTTTAATTTGTGTTTTAATTTGTATTTTATTTTTTTTACTTAATCCATACAGTTCGATTGAGAACTGTATGGATTAAGTTAACCGAAATAAATGAATTTGAATTAATTGCAAACCACAATTTATCAAGTACGGAACACTTTGTGCGTGAGTCCGATTCGCACTTGGCCGGTTTTTTCTAATAATTAATTGATATATTGGAGAACCTACAAAAATGCTGCAAAAAAAATACGTGAAAATTCCCTTCATAGTTTTTTTTTTCTTTTCAACCCGTTTGACGTTACACCGTATTTATGTACACGGAGTATATCTGACTAGGTAACGTATGGCAATTGGCGATGCTTCGGACAGCTAGCCGAAAAGCTTAACTGCCATAACTTTGTGATTGTGCTAATGGCTCGCACGGGGCGCGCCGCGCTTTACAATTTTAAGCTTTTGTGAAATTAGATTACTAGAACTATCGAATGGTGATACTAAATTAGTGTATCCTGTATTTGTAATGTATGTATGGGGCAGAAGTTTGGTAATTAAAAAGTTTTAGTTTTAAATATTACTGGTACTATGATTCCTACAACTATAAAACTCTAGAACGTGCTTCCCCTTGATATCAAAAAAGCTGAGAGTAAATTGCCATTAAATCGTAGAACCGAAACTATTATTTGTCCTCTCTTACATAGCTCGGTCATCGTCATAGTTATTAGATTTGGTTTTTATAATAAATACCAAATGATACTAAATCTATTGTTTTAGAAATAATTTATGTATTTTATTAGTTAGGTAGTGTATTATGATTTTTATCCGAATTTAATTATTTATTTATTTAAATAAATAAATAAGTTAAGTTCATATATTTTATAATTGTGTTGTACTCCTACCACTGTTGTGTCCCTTTTAACCCAAAGGTTGACTGGTAGAGAATGCTTTGCTGCGTAAAGTCCGCCTATGTATCACCATTGTACATACATGAAGTGTTAATAAATAAATTCGTTTTACCAATTTTCAAATGCACCTACCCAAGCGTTATAGAGTGCTCAATCAGATTGAGACTTAAGTTATGAAATGGTCGACGGTGAAAAACGCTTGCCTATAAGAATTCCACTTCTTAGCTGTACGCACAATGAAAGTATTCCCAAAACGTTTAGTGCGTGTGGGTGGGGTGTGATGTCAAATATATTGGACTTAGATCATTTTTATCAACATAAATAGGTAGAAATAATCGGCATGTTTATTTTTTTAAACCTACCTATTGTAGTAGTCTTTCTCTCGAACTATTTCTAGATGATTTGAAAACCGATAAAACGTATATATATGCGATGCATCTTACTTTTTTAAAGTCAGGGATATTAATTGTTTACAACTTTTGACAGTACAATAGTCAAAGTATGTCCCACTTTAATTAGATATTACGAGGAAGGATCAAAAAGTAGTGAGAATGAGATAGAATATAATGACTATTGATAACTTAATAATTTATTTTTCTACATAGTTTCCGAGTCTCTCTACACACTGAGTCCAGCGCTTTTCCAAGGCTTCAATCCCTTTCACAAAATAAGTTTTGTCTTGGTCCTGCAAAAAGCTCTCCACGGCATCCATCACCTCGTTATCATCTTCGTACCTGTTTCCCCTTAAATATTTTTTCAATTTGGGGAACAGATACAAATCGCTAGCCGCCAGATCTGGTGAATAAGGGGGGTGGTCAACCAATTCAAAGCCAGCTTGCTAAATGGCAGTCATTGCAACTGCCAACCTGTGCGCGGGTTCGTTTTCGTGATGAAACAGCACGCCCCTTCGAAGTTTCCCTCTCCTTTTCTCTTTGATGGCATTCCTCAACTTGGGAATTAAAGCTGCATAATATTGGCCTGTAATAGTGGTTCCACGCTCCAGGTAATCAATCAACAATATCCCTTCTGAGTCCCAAAATATTGAGGCCGTAACCTTGCCAGCCGATTCCACGACACGAAACTTCTTCGGGGTCGGTGGTGATGGCCGTTTCCATTGCGAAGATTGCTGTTTTGTCTCGGGATCAAAATGGTGGACCCATGTTTCGTCCATTGTTACGAAACGTCGACCACATCATCGCTTACCATCAGGTGAGATAGTGATCAAGCGCAAGCCTATAGACAATAAAAAAAAAAAAACGAGACAAAAAGTTTTCAGAATCTTCTTGAAACTTGTCCAACAATATCTTCGAAATGTCAAGTCGATTTTGTTTCTGACTGTTGGTTAACATTCTTGGCAATCTTGCAGAGACTTTTCTCATATTCAAAGATTGTTTCAATATGGATTGAATACTTCCATATGAAATGCCCGTTTCTTGAATTAAGTATCGGATGGTAACTCTTCGATCGCTCAATACAATTTTCTCGACTTTCGCAACATTTTCTTGGGTGGCTGACGTCGATGGACGGCCGCAACGATGTTCGTCTTCCGTGCTCGTTCTCCCTACTCGAAATTGAGAAGCACACCTTGCGACAGTGGAATACAGCGGAGCAGACTCTCCTAATGTTGCCTCCAAATCGCAATGAATCTCTTGCGTCGGTAACTTTTTTAAACAAAGGTATTTAATATCGGCTCGCACTTCGTTTTTCTCCATTTTCGAGAACACTTTCTGACACGAAGCAAACAAATGACTACATACAGAAAAAAAAAAGTGAATCGAAGATTTTTTTCTTTATTAATATTACAAATATGCATCTGAGCTATGCCTGCCAGTATATTTTTTTTTCTCACCAAGGAGTATGAAGTTCTCACTACTTTTTGATCCCTCCTAGTATTACAGTAGTTACTTAAGCAGTACAATATGGTGTCCTGGAATACAGGCTTGCAGCCTAATTTAGGCACCAGTTTCCCACAATAGTAATAACCTTGTTAAAACATTCTAAATGATGTATTGTGTAATATTATGGTGAGAAATAAACATAAACAAATTTTATTAATATGCAACCCCATTTTTTTTTTTTTTGCGTGGAGAAATGCTCATGCGTACTGCACTACCACGGGGAGATAGTGCAGTTATGTTGGACTCTAACCCACTAAAACTCCACGGTGTCCTCCAGTGCCGCTTATGGCGGGAACACGGGCACGCGTTAGCACTCACCGCGAACCCGCCGCGGCTGTCCGTCACCGGACCCTCCTCGGGGGAGTACCCCCCATCACCGGCGCACAAGAACACACTGCACGCCGCGACCACCCCAGGGACCAAATCAGCACATGGGTGCCAGACGACCCCGTGTATGGCACCCTTGGTCCCACTGTGACGGGTCGAGGTCAATGGCCCCGCCACCTACCATTTTGCGGCCGCAGGGGATAGGGAGAGCGGCTAACGCTATACCGACACTCCTCTTACCCTGCGGCCCCACCGCGTCCGCCATCAGACGGTGGCGACCCCGTCTAGGCCGCGGAAGGTAGGGAGAGCGGCGCACCGCAATACCGGCACTCCTCTCCCGCCGCGGCCTCCAACCCTCAGCCGCGATATCGTATGGGACCTGGAAATCTCCATAAGACATCGCGGCCCGCCTCAGTTGCGATGTCGCCTGTTACCAAGCGGCACCGCAACCTACTAGTTGGCCGCTACGTCGTCGGCTTAATCGGCAAAAGCCCTGACGAGCGGCCCTCCTCGGGTTCCTCTTCGCTTCACCGTGGGTGACCAAGCCACGGTTACTGAGCCCCCCCGCTTCGACAAAGCGGGAACCCACCGGGGGGGGGTAATATGCAACCCCAAAGTTCGAAATAAATTACTATGTTATTATTATTACTTTTGTCAACAATTCCCAATATAGACCTTTATTAAGGTCGAAACTATTTGAACTGTTACATAGACAACAAATACACTTTTCTATGAAGTGTTTAATAAAGGTTAAATTGATTAATTTTGAAATTAAAATTGACATAACTATTTCAATTATATTTTGAAAAATATGAAAAAATGCAGTGTTGGCGACTTCACAAAAGAAATTTTAAACCTTAATACCAATTTGTATTTTTCCATAGTTTGGAAGAAAATAAAAACTAGCCTATGAACGCTAAAATAAAAATGGGGTTACTTTGATACCCCAATGTTTTCTCATTGCAATGTAAAGTAACCCCAATTGACAATGTATTTTTGATGAATTGACACTGTACAATTCAAAATATTTTTTCTGCAACAAGTGAACTTATTTCTGTGTTGAGGTTGATGCAAAACATGGCTGACATATCAGGGTTGCAAATTTTAAAAATAAAATTGAGGTGCGTTCCGTTTTCACGGAGTTAGCTTTAAAAACCTTAAAAAATAAAGTTATCATCAAAGTTAGCCCAGATCTCAATGTAACCCCTTTTAACCAGTTCTTCATATCTGTAAAATGTGCAAGTAACTTATGTGCCATAATATCTTCTGATTGGAATCTAGCACAACGGCATGCAAGTTACTTGCACATCGTCATGTAAGTAACAGTTATATGCATCTGTATTTCCGTTAAACTAATTATAATTATTACCAGCAGTGCCCGCCAACTGCCTACCCAACCCTCCCTGCTTGCCTTCCTACCTACCCTACATACCTTCCTACCTCATGCTTTAGCTTTATTTTCTTTTACATCTTCACACTGCCATTCAGAAAATGACGTCAAATGCACAACGCAATCTGTCGAATAAGGAGTTCAACTTTCCGAATATTTGAATTGCGTGTGTATTTTACTTCTCGAACACTTAACTTTTGATAGAATAAAACGATTGGTATGAAACGAAAACTAAGTAATACTTCAAGTTACGCACAATTTTTCTTTATAAAAGTTATCTTCATTGGTTTTATATATTTTACGTTATGCGTGCATAAATAAACAGACAAACCAAAAAGCTGCAAACGGGTTCTGTTGGTTATCTTTCAACACCCTGGCAATTTTTTTTGGAAATATTTTTGATATACAAAACGACTTGTCTACAGATTTATTATATGTTTTGATGATGATAAATAAAAGAAAATAAAAAATGCGAAAATTTGAATTGTTACTCAAACACGCCAAAATGGCTGAACGGAATTGGGTGGAATTTAGCACAGAAATAAATTTTAGTCTGTAATAGCACATAGGCTACTTATCATCCCGGTATAATGTACCCTTGGGATAAGAAAGCACTTTTCACGTTGTAAGTTTGTTTTTAATGGATAAACTCAAAAACTAAATAACCGATTTAAAAAAATATTTCGCGTATAGAAATCTACATTATTCCGGAGTAACATAAGTTACTTTTTATCCCGAACAAATAACGGGTCCTGCGGGGTGGACTACGGAAGCGAAACCGTGGGGACAAAACTGGGCCCTTGATTTTCCAGACTGCAGATAAAAAAAATTGCATCGAAAAAGCACGGGAATGCATTTGGAATATGAGCAGGGTGCAAATCCACTACCTGCTTGGGGCCTTTTCTGGGCACTTTGGAACCAACGACATGCTTATGAAGATGAAATGTGGTGAACATACGGAACGCATGGAGCACCTTCTGTGCACATGCGATGCACTGGCTGGTAAGCGAATGAATCTTCTAGGGATAGGATATCCAAGACCAGAAGACTATAGGCTCATATCTCCTAGTCTCGTTGTAAAACTCATGAAGAAAGTTTTCAACGAGATTGGGGAGGAGTAGGGTATCTGCACAATCTCTTCTTCTTCCCATCCTTGATTATGCTGATGCCAGCTATCTTGACCTTACTCAAGAACAACTCGATAAACTTGAGCGGCTTCAAAATTTTTGTATAAGATTCATATTTGGTTTGCGCAAATATGACCACGTTTCCGAATTTCATGTAAAGCTCAAGTGGTTGCCAATTCGCCTTCGCCGGAATGCTCATATTCTTTCTCTTTTGTTTAATGTGCTCTTTACTCCTACCACCCCTCTTTACCTGAAGGATCGTTTTCAATTAATCTGTGATTCCCACACGGAATCTCTAAGGTCATCAGATAACTTGCGACTTAAAATGCCAATGCATTCCACAACTTTCATTGATAAATCTTTTACTGTCCAGGCTGCTCGTCTGTGGAATGCATTGCCTGACTCAATAAAACGTGCTCAGTCGTTACCTGTGTTTAAAAAACTCGTCAAAGAGCTTTACCTGTCGCTGTGATTGTGCTCTTGGTTTTTTGACATAATGTGCTATGATTGTTGTACATCATTTAATTTCATTGCTTATATAATAAATATGTATGTATTTATGTATCTATTATTTAGCATATGTATGTATTTTTGTTTCTAGTAAGTATTATTGTATCTATATTATGTTCATTGTTGGTATTGTCGCACCACTGACAACCCCATGTCATGTCCAGGTAATCTCTGTCCATTCCAGGTTGCCTGGAAGAGATCGCGGAATGCGATAAGGCCGCCCATTGTATGTTTTTAGTATTAAGTTGCTTTTTTTCTTGTTTATTATGGTGTACAATAAAGTGTATATAAATAAATAAAAATATATATCCAGTGGACCACATATGAGCCAAACGTGTCGAAGTGTCTGAGTTATTTCTCGGCCCCTCCACAAGATAAGATAAGATAACATCGAAATTATTTAACACTAGCTGTTGCCCGCGGCTTCGCTCCTGTGGGCCACCCCACAGGACCCGTTTTTAGGATTAAAAAATAGCCTATGTTACTCGGGAATAATGTAACTTTCCATAGGTGAAAGTGTTTTTTAAATCGGTCCAGTAGTTTCAGAGCCTATTCGGTACAAATAAACCAACAAACAAAAAAATCTTTCTTCTTTATAATATTAGTATAGACTACAAATCAAAAACATACCCACCTTTAAATAACATAGCGGTATAAAACCACCCCAAAAATTTGCAAACCACGTTTCACCCGATCTACTTAACGCCGCCAATCTATTAGGGGTACAAAAAATTGATAAAACACACTACATATTTCATTGCATACCTTAGTTAATGCACGCCAAGGGTCCGCTGACGCCCGGTGAATACCGAGTGTCGCCGTCTTGTAGATAGAGTGCCGTTATCTGACAAAATCATAATTTGTGTTAAAACGATTACTTTAAAGTAAAAATCTTTTCAAAACAAGCTTTTAATAGTCTCAAAAGTGCGAAATGTAATAAAGCTTGTCATTATATATCAAACTGGCTTCTGCCAGCAGCTTCGCCAGCGTCAATCTCGAAAATTATCCCAAGGCAACAAATTGCAGAGATAAATAACAGTATTATATGTGCTATACCAGACTATCTATGTCTGTGCCAAATTTCACCCAGATCCGTTCACCCATACTGGTGGGATTGAGTAACAAACATACATCCATTCAAACTGTCGCATTTATAATATTAGTCAGTACTTCTTACTTACTATAGATGAGCCCTAATACGATGTTGCTGTCTTTTCTGGTTGAGGAGTGGCTATGGCCATCTTCCGGCTCCATCATGAAACAAGCTCACAGCACCATATTATTTAAGTCGAATCGAATGCCAGGCAGTGCAAGAAAAATCGATTTACCTATATATGCAGAACACACGAAAGGTAATATAAATCTTGTAAAAACAAAGAATCGCGAAATAATAAAAGTAAATGCTGTTTTTCAACCATAAATCATATGCGAGAGGTTCCGGTGTCAGAAAACATATAATTTCCCAGTTTCGAATAGGCACAGTTTAAATCAATTACTTAATCTTATCAAAAATTAATGCGCCATCAGTACATGGTGGATATCCCACCCATACGCACAAAGCGTTTTGAAAATACTTTCATTATGCGTACAGCTAAGGAGTGGAATTCCCTGCCTTTGTTTCCTGATAGCTACAACCTACGGGTCTTCAAGTCAAGAGTGAATAGGTTGCTTCTAGGCAAGCGTGCTTCACCGTCGACCACATCATCACTTAACATCAGGCGAGATAGTGGTCAAACGCTAGCCTATAACAAAATAAACAAAAAAAAAATAGTTTGAAAACTTAGCAATTTGGGGCGCTTTTGTTTTTATTGTAGAAAAATACTGCTTTGACAGATCGATTGAGATTTTTTTGATGATTACGATCTTCTTATAGTTCTTATTCTTTTTCTTGCATTTTATTAATTTAGGTTGGATCGGGTCTCCTTATCTCACGGTGCCAAAACGTTATTTCGAGGATTGTTGGTTCAGGCAGTTTCTCCTTCATAAGAAGATTCGTCATGCTGGGCCACCATGTCAAAGGAGGTCTTCTATGGCCCCTCTTGCCTTCAGGTAGGCTTAGAGCTGACCTCACGACGTGCTGCTCTGTGCTTCTCCTCCCTCAATATGCTTTCTGATAATTCTGATTAAAATGGCATCAAAAAACCAAAATCGGTCAATTGTCAGATATCAGTACTCTAGCTATGGGTCGGCCGAATGGATCCCTTTGGATAATGCTGTTCAATTTATGATAGGCAGCAGGTAGGTAGGGAGGGAAACTTCTTTATTGACACATTTCATTTTGCTTTGAGAAGAGGTTATACGTTTTTGGGATGAGTTCGGTTTGTTAGACCTTTGTAAATTAGGTTCTTTGTGTTTTCGTGTGTTTATTGGAAGCACTGGGTTTTAAGGTAATGCTAAATAAGGGAATTCAAGCTAATGTTTTGGAATTATGACGAAAATAATTTCAAAAGAGGACTTACTCTGATCTTTAATTTCGTAGGCTAAACTGTCATTTGGTGGGTGGACACTTTATCGTTACCTACATAAAAATAGCATCGTATCCTCAGTGATCGAAAATCGAAGAGGATCGAAAAAGGAACTATTTGACAGCATTTTTTTTTTGAATTTTTACTTTTTAATGCCAGACTTATTTTTTACGAAATTTATAATCACAATAAAAAATACCGTTGAGAGGGCTGACATGAGTTACCGAAATTTCACGGAAATATGGGTCGTAGTCGATCGGCATACGGCGAAGCTCTCATGACGTTACCACTGCTACGAAGCTACTCTTTCGTAGCAGACACTTAATAAAAGAAAGTCTCCAATACTATCGTGTCGGGTAACTTTATATAGTTTCCTACTCTCAAGGGATAAATAAAGCATTAAGTTTATGTAAATTCTACGAGATGAGCATTTGATCAAATGAATAATAAAATTTACGTTTTAGTGCGTGCGTAACATATGTTTAACAAATGTAATTGGCCTTTGGCTGTGTTATGTTAAAGTAAATACATAAAGGTAATATTAAATTATTCTCACAATTGATCTTAGATTCCATCATATCGTTCTGATTTAATTTCTGAACAAGATTTCTCAACGAAATTCACTCGAAAGTAGAACCGTGTTGAATTAGTTCCGGTCGCGGTCGTCCTCAAAATTTGAAATTTGCATTATTTCCACCCTCGGGGGTGAAGAATGAAAACAAAGGAGATAAGCTTTAGTAGCGTAGTGGTCAAGCAAGGATGTTGTTCCCAATAATTTAAATTTAAACCCTGCTTTGTTTAAATTGTTGTCATAGCTTTGACTTGGCGCAACATGGCTGGTGAAACTATGATTCATAAAGTAGTATTACCTACTGTAGGTATATATTTATTTACATATATACAAATTTACACAGTATAAAATACATAATTAACAATTACTTCCAATATATTATTATACACTTAAATCAAATACTACGAATGCATATAATAAGGGGAGGGCTCATTGCGAGTCAAAATTCGTCGACATCCCAGAACGCTGGCAGCATTGCCACGTTAATGATCAATACTACCAGAAAGTATGTTAAAGATAAAGTTAAGTTCGACCCGTTAAAATTATGTAAACTTTACACAAAAGATATGTAAACCTATTTACATAAATTTTAACCGACTTCAAAAAAGGATGAGGTTCTCAATTCGTCGGAATACTTTTTTTTTTGTTTTATGTATGTTCCCCGATTACTCAAAGACGCCTGGACCGATTTGAAAAATTCTTCTTTGAAAGGGTATATTTTACAGGTAGTCCCATGGTCATCAGGTCAAGATCTGATGATGGGATCCAAGAGAAATCTAGGGAAGTCCTCAAATATTATGGGCATACTTAAAGTGACTTAGGTATTTGCATCAACAATGCAATCATTTGCACTCAGAAAGTATCGACTTTAAAACTTTCGCGTTTCATAATTCAAAAACAATATATCACGGGTAAATAAATAACCGAAATCATTGCGTTAGATTCCCGTGATATATTGTTTTTCAGAAAGTATTGTTTGATGAAGTGATAAATAACTGATGAAGAAGACCACAAATGGCCACTGGCATTCCGAAATACAACAATGTGTCCTAATCGTGTTTGGGCTTATTGGAATCGTCATTAGATGTACTTTGGCTATAAATGATTTTCAAGTTAATAGGGTAAAAACTAAAAAAAGAAAAATAAAAAACTTTTTAACAAAAAATCAAACCGACTCGTCGGCGTCGAATAACGGAAAACAATGGGTACAAAAGACACCGACTTCGGAAAAGAAAGTTATTTTTCGCTTTGCAGTGTTTTGTTTTGGAAGTCGGTTTGATTTTTTGTTAAAAAGTTTTTAGTACCTATATAAGGTTTAGTTAGCTTACAGTGGTTAGGTATGCCTAATAATGTAGTACCTACTTACACCATTTCTTCAGTTATGTTCAAGTCTCGGATTACCCCATGTAATAGGAGATGAAATCATTATCATAAATTTAGACTTCAGACTGATGCTGACAAAGAAAAACACTTTACTCAAACCGGGATCCAACCCAGGCCACCCACCACCAACCCCTTCCGACCACTGTACCAACGTGACAGTCTTAGTTATATCCTAAAAACCAAACAAACACTACAAACTTATACAAAAAAAAACACTACTAAGCGATAAATAGTTAACTATTTTTTCAAAAGTCGGTGTCAAAACGCTCCCGAAAAAAAAGTTATTTGTGTTTTCTTTTGGAAGTCGGTATATTTTTTTTGTGTAAAAGGTTTTTAGTTTTGGTACCCTATATTACCATGAAAAACATGCAGTGGAACATAGAACCTCCACCTTCTTGGAAAGTCCGTTAAAAATAATTTCCCTGTAGGTACAGTAAATACCAACACGATTTTAAAAAGTAAACAGTGCTCTTTTAAACAAGACCTTAGGTACATAAAGCACTGTGACAAACGACAGCTATAATTTACAGTACCTACCTGACCGCTATCGCTTCGCTTCGCTGCCGCCTCTCTTGGCCTACTGAAACATTTCGCCATAAAAAATATGCCACATATTATATTTGTGATGGAGATTGATGGTTTCTGTTAAGGGGTATACTGGTATGCTTTTTGCAGCGGGGCGCTGTCTGTTAACAAAACTTGAAAGTAAAATTTTACCGATTTCCTGTAGAGCAGAGATCAAGCACACTCGTTTGTTTCTCGTGTCCATGAAATAAAAAAATTAAAAAATTTTGTTTAATTTTTTTTTTTTTTTCTTTTTTTTTGCGAACGCGATGCGCTTTTGATCATGTAGGTGTTCTTCTTCTTTTTTGTTGCTGAAAGTCGAGCCCGTCCTGAAAATATTTGACGGATTCATTGACAAGCTGCTTCCAGGCCTATGTCTTCGGCTATTTTCAGAACAGTGATCACAGTGAGACCAGTTATCGCTTTGATTTGTCTAGTCTCGTGTCTTATTTCAGACACTTTCCCCACTATAACCTCTTTTCCGGATTGTCTGGTTGTCTCTGGACGATATGACCAAAGTAACTTAGGACTTGTTGACGATCGTAGAGTCTGGTTTTGATGGTACATTAGCGATGTCGTGACTAAGAATGTATACAACGCGTCTTTAAACATTAATTAATAAGCCGTGTATATGTATATTTTCACATAAATTTTGATAGGTTGAAACTATAGAAAACAACCTGCTACGACGCAGCTTAAGCTGTGTGTGCAGCACAAGCTTAAGCTTGAATTAAAAATTATTTTTAAAATTCTCAGGATTCTTTTTTTGAACCTTTGCATTTCTGTAGTCCATGATAATTGGATTATTTATTTATTATTTATTTATTATATACTTTATTGTACACCACAAAAAACAAATAAAGGACAATCATTCACAAAAACATGAACATGAGTGATTATCTGCCTAGCAACCAACAAAATAGAACGGTAAGCAAAATAATCTCAGTAGCTTATAATACGGTTCAGTAAATCCCAAAAGCAACATGCCTCTTAACAGATAAGGACTCCAATTTGATAGCCGGTTGACCCTCTCTTGTTCCCCTTGAATAAATGTCATTAAATCTGTCATTGATTGATTGAAATATTTTTTACATTTTGCTGTGAGTATATCATTTTGTTCCCTGCTATAATTATCCGGATTTTTGTCAGTACATACTTTTACAATTTGTTTTGGTCATCCCTTTTATGGAATAATTTTTTACTTTGAGTTTTTGTTTGTTTTTGCATTGAGTTTTGTTTTGATGGATGCTGATTCTATGTTGTTATTCCGGATGAATAAATTTGGTCCTTCGATTCCGGATTAGATAAAGATGGACATAGTAAAATAATACCGTTGAATACTAAGTGTATCAATGTTAACCTGTCAAACACATATAAATAATAACTGCAAACAAAGCTATATTCGATGGCGCTTAGAGAAAAAGTGTGTAAAAAAATGGTCATATATTTTTAACAAATTAATTACGTTTTTGTAAGCGCTTTCATCTCTTTAAATATTACAAGTAAGTTAAAAGTCACCCTGTTTAGTAAGTATAATACAAAGCTAATAATATGCGCCTTTTCCATACAATTTTATCTGTGTACTAGCTGTTTCCCGCGGCTTCGCTCCCGTGGACCACCCCACAGGACCTGTTTTTGGGATTGAAAAATAGCCTTTGTCACTCAGGAATAATGTAGCTTTCTATTGGTGAAAGAATTTTTTAAATCGGTCCAGTTGTTTCGGAGCCTATTCGGTACAAACAAACAAAATAATCTTTTCTTTTTATAATATTGGTATAGATAACTGAACGACTGAAAAAGACCTTCGATACCTGTATTCTCCCCTGCATCACATATGGCTGTGATACCTGGGCCTTGACGAAAAATTATAACGAAAAACTCGCAAAATATCAGAGACCCATAGAAGGAGCTCATACTTGGGCTAAAGCTAAAAGACAAATTCAGGAATATAGACATCAGGCGTAAAACAAAAATAACAGACATGTTATCACGTATCGATCAAATAAAATGGAGATGCATAAGGCATATGCAAGCACGAAATATGGAGTAAACAGGTGATGACTGGTGTCCAAGAGATGGGTTTAGAAGCCGAGGTTGCAACGTGAGAAGATGGGACGAACTGAAAATTACCTTTGGCTAAGAGTGGCGATAGATAGAAAACAGAAGAAGGCGTTGGAGGAGACCTATGCCGAAACGCATACCGAGCGAAGAGAATTATAAATCGAGCAATTCAAGTAATAGTCAAAATGTATGAAAGTTCGAAATAAAAGCCTACATAGAATATAGCCATATGTAAATTTTACGCAATTCCAACAATATTACATACGTATGAACGTATCGAATTCATAACCTCCTGTTTTTAGAATTCGGTAAAAATATCCCAAAAGAAAAATACAATTTTATGTTTAAACTCTCACTTTAAATCCAATCTTGTCTCTATAGACATCCGCAAGACGAACCAGCTTTTTAATTAATACATATAATGAATCTGTAGAAAAGTATTTTTTGTACATCGAAAATATTTCCAAAAAAAATAGCCAGTGTGTTAAAGGATAAACGACAGAACCTATTTCCGGCATTTTTGGAATAAATTTTTGTCTGTTTATTTGTGCACGCATAACGTGAAATGTACGAAACCAATGTAAATAACTTTTATACATAAACATTGTGCGTAACTGGGCGCACGGTTGGCGCAGTGGTTGAGCGATTGACTGCTGCGCTGCGTGTCACGGGTTCGATTCCCGCACGGAACAATTATTTGTATGATCTACAAATAGTTTTTCCGGCTCTGGGTGTTTGTGTATGTGAGATTATATGTTTGTAAACGCACCCACGATACAGGAGAAATTCCTAGTGCGGGGACAACGTTTAAAAAAAAATAAAAATAAACTTGAATAATTACTTAGTTTTTGTTTAATCGCAATCGGTTCACTCTATCAAAAGTTAGATGAATTTCAAGTGTTCAAGAAGTAAAATTATCACAACACACGCAATTCAGATACTCGGACAGTTGAACTCGATATTCGATGGCGTTGTGCATTTGAAGTCATATTCTGAATCACGGTGTTAAGATTCGCCGCAAAAGATTCGATGGCTAGAGAAAAAAAAATGGTAGGTAGGTAAGAAGGGCAGGCAGGAAGGTGAGTAGGGTAGGGTTGGCAGACAGATGACGGGAGCGAAGCCGCGGGCACAGCTAGTAATATAATAAAATAGACTCCATATAGCTTCGGCCTGCGACTTCACCCGCGTAAAAGTGTTTTATTATCCCAAGGGAACATTATACCGGGATAAAAAAAAGCCTATGTGCTATTCAAGACTATAATCTATGTCTGTGCCAAATGTCATCCAGGTCTGTTCAGCCGTTCTCGCGCGAAATTTTCTCATTTATTATATTAGTCGGAAGTAGGGTGATCTCGTACAAGTGGGATGATCCCTCTTAATAGAATCTCATAATGGACGGGTTTGGAGGAAATTTAATTTCTTTGATGGGGCGGGGGAAGGTCAAGTGCCGAACTTGATCGTTAAGTATGGGTAATTGAATGTATTGTGAGATATTAGTTTTTCCTAAAGACTAGCTTCTTTCAGCGGTTTTATCCGTTTGAATGGTGGAAATTATCCCACATTAACCTACTACCGACATAGCAATTAGTTTCCACCCCACCTTCACCACTTTTACCCACCTTCTGTGTTTATATTATTTTGTTTGTTATTAATTTATTTTTTTAAGTATTTTCCGTTTCCGTAAGTTTGTCCGTGGCATCCTCAGTGGGCCTTATCAGAATATCAGAGCGTTATTTCCTTTTTGGGTAGCTGCACATGCTTAGATAGGAGCCTTTTTGGTCTCGCACGGGGTTTTATTTTCTTGCCTATTTCTCGTGTCTCCTGTGCGGGTCACAAATAAATATTTTCTCTTTTCTTTTCTTATCCTATGTCCTTATTTAGGTCATGGTGTAGCTATTCGTATGCCAAATTCACTCAAAAATATCATATATGTTGCTAAACATTCAAATAAACAGATTTTCACGTTTACAATAAAAAGTTAAGTGGTATAGGAAGGGTTTGCAAGTGGGTTAATTGAGGCTTGATCGGCAATTGAAAGATGTTTTTATGACCTATATTAAGCAGTGGCCGATTATCTAAACATTATTGAGGATTAAAACTCGGCAAAGAGAGAAAGGACTAAATTATTTTTGAATGGAATCGTGTATAATGTCGTACTGATAAGTAGGCAATTAATCCTTTTATGTAATACTTTTTAGGGTTCCGTACCCAAAGGGTAAAAACGGGACCCTATTACTAAGACGCCGCGATCCGTTTGTCTGTCTGTCCGTCTGTCACTAGGCTATATCTCATGAACCGTTATAGCTAAACAGCTAAAATTTTCACAGATGATGTATTTCTGTTGCCGCTATAACAACAAATACTAAAAACAGATTAAAATAAATATTGAAGTGGGGCTCCCATACAACAAACGTGTTTTTTTTGCCGATTTTTGCGATAATGGTACGGAACCCTTCGTGCGCGAGTCCGACTCGCACTTGGCCGGTTTTTTTATCAACCCATATTGTCCTAATATCGTCAAAAAATTAGTCGTTGACAAAAAACGAAGAAACGAAAACAGGAACACTGACTTCCGAAATTGACTTTATTTTTCACTTTGTAGTGTTTTTGTTTGGAAGTCAGTTGTATTTTTTTTACAAACTTGTCATTTTCACTCAACGGTTGACTGATACGGAATGCCTTGCCAGTCTGCCTTTGTTTGGTAAAACAGCACATGAAGTTAAATTGAATGAAATAAAAAAAAACTACTCACCTAAGTTTCAGTTCTCCTCAACAGAATTAATTTAAAACATTTCGAACTTGCTCAACGCAACCACAATGATTACAGACACCTTCAAAAAAACTTGCAAAAATCCGGTGATTGAAACTGCTACTTTATCTGAGCGGCAATTTATAGGGGGTGTTCCCAATTGATGGGCTGCTAACCGCTGCCCAAGGGGTCTTAGATAAGGATTATGGTCTTAACGGAGCGGCCCAAGGTTTTTCTCGAAGAAAACTTTTAGGCGTGTTTCATGCGATTGTTGAATTCTTACGAAAAGTTTTTTAAGGCGTATATGTTCCCCAATGTAAACGCAGTACTGGACGTGCGCCCGCTCGGAGCCAGAGTATCAATATTGAACTTCCTTTTGGACAGTTTTGTTTGCAAAATATTTTTTGATTTTCATAATTATGCAATTTCAGTTATGAAGAAATATTAGCCATAAATTTTTCTGTGAGAAAACATTTTTAAACATCCAAGTCGTTTTGGAGGAGCATCCAAAAGTAGCGTAAAAATACCGTGATGTGATTTTTTTTTAAAGCCGAACTATTTAGTTTCACGAATAAAAAACATTTTTACAAATAATGTACATGAATCAATAATAAATATATATTTTAAACCAACTGCCAAAAAAGGAGGAGTTTCATATTACAATTCTTTTTTTTTATTTGTTTTCTGGCATAACTCCGTCATATATCAACTTCTTTCGAAATAATTTTGTTCGAAAGAAGTTTGAATTTGGTAAAAATCTGATGAAGAACTTCGGAGATATACAACAGAACTCTTCAATAAATGACGGCAAATCTCTCGGCATTACTGCATTCGCATGTCTGTTTATTGTTTACACCATTTCATAACATACCATCACGCTAGTATGTTCTGAACGGGTACGCAGATGTGTACAGTTCACCCCTGGAACACTCTCATTCCACTGGTTATGTTCAAGATACATGTTATTCGTGTAATTTATTCTGGCATCACTGTGAACATTATAGGTACCTACCTTATGACAAAAATTGTCCATTATGAAGTACCACTAAAAAGTGAAAAATAAAAAACTTTTTTTTCACAATAAAATACAGGCGACATCCAAAAAATACACTACAAAGTGAAAAATTACTTCAATTTCGGCAAGCGATGTCAAAAAACGAAGAAACGAAAACAGGAATATTCCAAAATTGAAGTAATTTTTCACTTTGTAGTTATTTCTAGGAAGTCAGTTGTATTTTTTTGTAAAAACGTATTCTATATATTTTAACCTAGCCGTTACTAAGGAGTCTGCTTTAGAAAGTAACCATTTTAAAGCACTAAACCGGTGAAAGGCCCTTAAGTGGTTGTGATACAGATTGGTATTGTTTATAGATAGATAGATTTTTTATGTAGTCAAACAAAATACAATTAAGAACTTGTTTAAGAGTTGATAGAGCATGTAACATTTGTTTTTCTGTTTTACTATTACCTTGTAATAAGAGTATATGTAGCGGCACCGACGCCGCTACTTACGAACTAATGACATGACGTCACACAAATCCTGCATCGCGCAAACAAAGTTTTCGGCGCGATTTGAATACATACATCCGACATCAACCGTTGGGCAGTCGCTCGGACCAGACACGACACCCGTCTGGTCGGAGGATCGTCCCTTTTCTATGGAGGTTTGTGGTGGACCCTGTGCCACCTACCCCAAACTGGTGATCCTCGAACATGAACGTCAGCGCAGCCTTCCTGCAGAGCTACATCGTCGTGACGTCATCATCACTTCCTCAAGCTTTCGAGCAGCGGGTTACACAGCCAGCCAGTACCCACGGCATCTACGGGGGTATCCTGACCACCAGCATGCAGCGGACACGCATTCCTGGCCATCACCCTCAGCTTCTATCATCACTGCTCCGACCCACTGGAGCCAGCAGCACTGTCCCGACTCACTGGGATATCATCACCCCGACTCACTGGGGCACAACCGCATACAGTTCCGACTCACCGGGAACTCTGCGATTTTCGGTTCAGACACAAGGGAACCAGCCTTTCACTGGCCAGGCACGCATCACAAGATGTACGGACGACTCAACCTGCTTCAACCTCCGGTCTCCGGAGGGGAGTGATGTAGGAGCACCGAAGCCGCCACTTACTAACTAATGACATGATTAATGATTTTAGTTTCTATTTAGTCGATAATCTAAAGTGCATGCTGTGGCCTCCTATAATTGGGGGAGTGCACTGGTTATTACTTCATATTGATGATTCATTGTGTGTTTTTGTGTACATCTTTCGTTGGAGGTCCTGAATAATTGGGCGATATTTTTTTAATTCAAATTTAAGAGTTTTGCAATGAAATATTACAAGGCTATTAATTATTTTAACAAATTCTATTTTTAAGATCCAGTCGAAAAAGGCATCCAGGATAGTGGCCCGGTATTTATTTTTATTTTTTACTAGCTTCGGCCAGCGGTTTTGCCCGCGTGATAAGTGTTTTCTCATCCCAAGGAAACATTATACCGGGATGAAAAGCCTATGTGCTATTGCAGAGTTTAATATATGTCTGTTTCCAAATTTCATCCAGATCCGTACAGCTGTTCTAGCGTGATTGAGTAACAAATATACATCTACACATCCACACACACATCTATCCAAACTTTCAGATTTATAATATTAGTAACAATGATATTCTGTAAGAATTATTGATAGGCTTGCATTTGACTACTGTCTTACCATCAAATAAGTGATAATGTGGTCGACGATTTCTAGGCTAGAAGAAGCCTAGAAATAACCTTTTCACTTTTGACTTGAAGGATCCCAGGTTCTGGAACGAATGTTATCGTAAAATTGTCATGACCATATTTGCTGCCTTTAAATTAATTTTCAATAGCCTAGACTTGCGTATTATTTGTGACGCGTCGGCATTTCTTTCTAGACACGTTAGTTCTAGTTCGACGTCGTCGTGCGAAATACGACGAAAACCGAAAACGAAGCCAAAGGAGTACAGCTCGGTCAACATAACTGAGCACCCGAAGTGTCAAATGACTCCACCCCTGGTACCCGCGCGGCGCCCCGCGTTCGCCTCGTGAGTCAATAGCTAGAGTCGAACGTCAGAGTGTCATTCAAATTCAAATTCAAAAGTCATTTATTCAAACTAGGCATTACATAAGACAGTCCCCCAAAAACGCCCGCCCTTCACCACTTCCTAGTGCTTTTGCTGGGAAGAAGAAGTGGCGCAACAAACTCCCCAGCAGCACAGCTGTCTGTTCAGTTAGAAAAAAACAAAAACTTCATTCGATACAATAGTATTCAAATAATTTACATTACTCAAAACAAAAAAATCAAATAAAATATATTTGCCATAATGACAGCTAGCACACGCCAATATACCAACAAAAGCATCGAAATCTAAACTCAAGCGAAAATAAAAACTAATAATAAAAACGTAAACGTAACATTGTCATTAGGAAACTATTTATTACTTACTTAAACACCTACACTGTACCAATACTTATTGCAAATAAATTATTGATTGATTGACATTTTGGGTACTCAGTTATTTTGACCGTATAGTATGACAAGTATGTAAAGATCGTAGCAGGAGACGATCTGTAGTTTCTGCTTTACCCCATGGGGAAGGCGTTAGATGATGGCGTTGGATTGTGTGTAAAACCAACGGAAAAATCCCAAACGGAGGGCCTGTATAAATGATAGTGTACATCAAGCCTTAGACATGTTCGTCGTACGATCCAACGGTCGGTCGATAAGGGCTGAGTGATTGCAATTGTTTTCAGATATCTATATACTCGTAGCTGTAGTGTTACCGAATGTTGTAACTATACTTACATAAATTGTATTAGGATCCAGATCATGGATAAGGGGTTACGGAATATGATTTATTTTGTGATGAACGCTAAAGTGCTTTTTACTTGAAGCTATGGCTTGAGATTAGTGACATTCTACTAGGTGTTTTTTATTGATATCCTACAATTCTAGGTATTAATGAGACTATATCAAAGAATCAAATGGCATATGTTTTTTTTTTTTTTTTCTTACATAATGTTAAGCATAATCACGGCATCCGAATGGATGCAAAAGAAAATGAAATAAATTAATTTTGTTTTATGATGATAATATCTTCGAAACTATGTATTTTTGGCCCATATATTCTGGGTTTTTTTTTACTATTTCTCCCTAGACGTTAAAGGATATAAAAAAAAACACATTGTACAATTAGTAGGCTTATTACGTATCTTTTGCAAGAGCAAAACGATAGCGATTTTGCGCAATCATTGCTTTTCAATACAGATGTTTTAGAGTATTTGGCAGTTTTTTTAGAACATTTTACAAACAGCGAGCGATTACCTAGCAAACGATTGTGTAGGACCTACCATACCGACACTAGATAATTCCGACTTTTATAACAAAGCGTTTCATCGCGCGATGAATGCTGATTGCTGTTTCTTACGTAGTACGCCTGCGGAAGCGTCGCAATAGCCATCGGAAAGCGCTAGCGAAAGTCACGACATCAATCATTTACATTTTGGCCATCACCATTACTGACATCGAATGGCACTTGTCCTAAGTCTCTGATATATTATACTCTTGCCCTATAGGCTCAAGGCAAAATTGAAGAAAACATTTAATGTCGTGGTGGCCCATTGTCTGAGACCTCGCCTCTCACCTCTCGGGCAAGTACCAATGTGACTTTTTCTTTCACATGTACTTTCTAAGATTATCTTGGAAATCGCTGAACACGGTGAAGGAAAATATGGCGAAACCAGGACTTTATTGAGTACTAGCTGTGCCCGCGGCTTCGCTCCCGTCATCTGTCTGCCAACCCTACTATACTTACCTTCCTGCCTACCCTACTTACCTACCTAACATTTTTGTTTCTATAGTCTTTTTCGCGGAGAATCTTAACACCGCCATTCAGAAAATGACTTCAAATGCACAACGCCATCTATCGAATATAGAGTTCAACTGTCCGAGTATCTGATTTGCATGTGTTGTGATAATTTTACTTCTTGAACACTTTAAATTCATCTAACTTTTGATAGAGTGAACCGATTGCGATGAAACAAAAACTAAGTAATTCTTCAAGTTACGCACAATTTTTATGTATAAAAGTTATTTACATTGGTTTCGTACATTTGACGTGATGCGTGCACAAATGAACAGACAAACAGACAACAATTCCAAAAATTCCGGAAATTGGGTCTGTTGGTTATCCTTTAACACCCTGGCAATTTTTTTTGGAAATATTTTGATGTACAAAAAAATATTTTTCTACAGATTTATTATACGAGTATGTATGTATTGATTGATGATGATAAATTTGTGCTATATTGGTGTCATTACTGCAAGGGGTTCCATTGCGAGGATAAATTAATAAATAAAAAATAAATGTTGTGCTGACCCCAAATAAATAGCAAAAATTCTAGACAAATTGACATTCTATCCTATTACTATCATAGGTTGCCTGGAAGAGATTGCGGCATGCGATAAGGCCGCCCATTGTATGTGTATTACACTTAAGTTTCCTTTTATTACAATAAAGCATATGATAAATAAATAAATCATACGTCACCGTGATTCTGACGTGATAAGATTGTTTTGCTTTGCTCCTGTATAATTAATTTTTATGTGGGATAGTTGTGTAATTTTATGTGAATGTGTGTTAAATTGAGGATTTATTATATCTGTGGACATAATTGTTATATTTTTGTGGCAAAATTCAAGTGACATAGACACTTTTTCATAATATAAAATAATAAATTTTCATTTTTTATCTGACATTGACATTTGACATTTATTTCTTCTTAAAAAGTTTTCTTCTTAAAAGTGATGGAAAGCGGTTGCGATGATGAGGACGGTGGCAGCCGTCATTCTAGTGATGTGACTTTGCGTGCTATGGTACATAATAATGATATTTCTGATTTGGAATGGGATGAAAATGATAGTTCGCTGAGAAATTCCTATAAAAGGCCTAGAAACGAGTCTAGTCCAGATGATAATATAGAGGACGGCGAGTTTACTACGGTGGATAAGCGAGGTAAGAAGGCTAAGATTATGACTCCACCGTCTGGACATCCGCAGTCTCCAGGAAAAACATATCCGACTGATTTTGCAGATTATGTAGAGGTATCAGTTACTTCAAAAGAGATCCTTCCAAAACAGATTGCTTTAGCTAAACTTTTGAACAACGAGAAAATTCCAGATATTTTAAAAGTGGTTTATAAAAGTCCCTTTAAAATTCTAATAAGGTTTAAAACTAATGATTCTGCGGATAGAATGTTGTCGTTTGAAACTTTTAGACAAAAAGGTTGGATTTGTAAGAAAACAAATGAAGTGAATGTTTCTTATGGTTTAGTCAAAGACGTGGACCTTGATTTGGATGATGAAAATATTAAGAATATATTAGAATGTGACTTGGAGATTTTATCTGTCAAGCGTTTAAGCAGAAGGGATGATGAAGGCCAATGGGTTAAGAGTACAAGTATTCGCATATGTTTTAAAGGTCCTGTTATACCTCCATATGTTTATACATATGGCATACGAATCAAGGTATTACCATTTAATTTTCTTGTTACTCAATGTTCAAATTGTTGGAGATTTGGGCACATTAAAGCTTTTTGCCCAATTAAAAAACATGTTTGTCCGAAATGTGGCGGTGAACATAAAAATTGCGAGACAGTTCAATTTAAATGCATAAATTGTAAAGGAGATCATATGTCTATGATTAAGAGCAAGTGTCCTGCATTTTTACGTGAAAAAGAAATAAGAGATATAATGTGTAAGCATAATTGCACGTATAAATTGGCTCTAGCCAGGATGAAAGAGAGTAAAAATGCTGTTGTGAGTCCGAATTTATTCACAGTTGACGAATTAAGTAAGATCGATATAACTGCAGGGAGATCTTATTCAGATGTGGTCAAAAATAATGTTTTGTTGAATGACAGTTCGAATAGCGAAGAAGATAAGTATGAAGATAGAATGTCACCAATTTTGAATTCAAGTAAAGTTGCAGTACATTTGAGAAAACCAAAAAGAACTATAAAGAGTAAACGTAAGAAGGTTTGTCATGAAATTCAGAAGGAGGTTACATCTGATTTTTTACCGGAAAATAAGGATGAGTTTTTGAATAAATCGGCTAGAAATGCATCTTCCAAAATGGAAAGTTTTAGTTTCAGGAAATTATTGGGCAAACTGAAAGAAGTTATCTTTTCAAATGATGACATTGGGGACAAAATTACATGTATTTTGAAATATGTGTTGTCGGAAGTAAAGAATTTTATTTTGAGTTAATTAAACATGGATGTTTTGATAGAGTTATTAGGATGCATTAAGAATGGCTCGTAATTTTAAGCAACAAACGAAGGTAATTAATATTTTACAGTGGAATGCAAATAGTTTATGTCCTAAGATTAATGATTTTCAATTATTATTATTTCAAGAAAAAATACATATTGCAATTATAAGTGAGACGTGGCTGTCACCAGATAAGAACTTAAATATTAGCAACTATAATGTATTTAGAAAAGATAGATTGGATTCTTATGGGGGTTTGTGTGTTATTACTCATAAATCAATTAAAGCCTTACAAAGAGAGTTTGTGCATCCAAACTCTAGCATTGAGATTGTGGTAGTAGAAATATTTAATGTGCCCGGAATAATGAACATTATTTCAATTTATTTCCCTCCAACGTCAGTTACTGACCAGTCAGATTGGAATAAGATTTTTGATAGATTTGTTAAAAAAACGTTAATTGTAGGCGATTTTAATGCGCACCACATCGCCTGGTCGAATAAGACTGATCGTCGTGGAGAGATCGTATACAACTCTTACTTTGATAAAGATTACATGTGCTTGAATAATGGAGATGCTACGAGAATTAAGTTTGTTAGTGGAGTTCTACAGCAGTCATCACCTGATATATCGTTCATTTCTACCGATCTGGCGACACAATTTTCTTGGCAAACTACTAGTGAATCTTTAGGCAGTGACCATGTTTTTATTAAAATGAAGTATGGTTATGAGTCTTCTAAAAATTTCATTAAGCGACGTAACTTCAGAGAAGCTAGTTGGAGTGAATACCGCGAAAAATCGGAGGATATGTTTGCTAATTTAGATAAGTCATCGAATATTCAAGAATGTTATAATTTATTTGTATCCAAAATTGACCGGTTGGCAGAAGAAACAATTCCATGGATCAAAGTTTTCCAGGATCCTACAGCTAAATTTGTACCTAAACCATACTGGAATGCAGAGTTAAATATGGCTGTGGCTAAAAGACGATTGGCACTGGCAAAATTGAGGCGCAATCCTACTCCTGCCAATTATAATATTTATATGATTGAAGTACATACGGCCCGCAAAATAATTGAGAAAGCCCGTTCCAAAGGATGGAAGGAATTCTGTACGAGTATTGATTTGGAAACTTCAGCTTCAGAGATGTGGAGAAAAATGAAATGGGTTAAAGGTGGAAAGTATTGTAATCGTTGTGTTGATTCCCAAAAATGTAAGGAGTTATTACAATCTTTAACTCCTGATTTGGTTGGTGAAGAACCTCCTTTATTTATGGAGGAATCAAGTGCTATCGAAGGGGAGATAACTTTGTTTGAATTAGAAAACTGTTTAAAACGCAAGGACACGTCACCAGGTGTAGATAATATTTCTTATTCCATGCTATATAATTTATCTGTTTCAGGTAAAAAGTTTTTGCTATATTTGTATAATTTGGTATTAGATACTGGTGTTATACCAAAACAATGGAGAAGCATTAGGGTAGTTCCGATTCCTAAACCTGGAAGGGATCCCAATAGCGCCTCTTCTTTGCGTCCTATATCTTTAATGTCCTGCCCATGCAAAATTTTCCATGGAATTATGCTAAAACGTCTTGAGTGGTTTGTTGAGAAATGAAATCTTTTGTCTCCATCTACTATTGGTTTTCGCAGATCACATTCTTGTTTGGATAATCTGACACGTTTAATAACATCTATTCAGATAGGGTACTCAAAGAATATGGCCACTATTGCATGTTTTGTTGATATTGATAGTGCATACAATAATGTAAATATCAATCGAATGATTGATTTGTTAAAAAAGATCGGGGTTGGGGGTAAAGTTTGTAAATATATCTTCAATTATTTAAGCCGAAGGTATTTACAGATTGACAGTGGTGTGGATGGTGTAGTGGTAAGACAATCTAGTGTGGGTTTAGCTCAAGGGGACCCACTATCCCCTCTACTTTTTAATATTGCTACTATGAATATTTGTAAATTAATTACCAGTTATAAAGTTTCACAATATGCAGATGATTTTGTTCTTTATGTGTCTTCAAACAAACATAATTTAGATTCAGCAATTACTAACTTGAATATAGCTTTAGAAATACTTATTAAAAATTTAGGTAATATGGGATTATTTTTGTCCGAATCCAAAAGTAATGTTTGTCTATTTAGTAGATCTAGATGTTTAGCAAATATTCGAATTTGTATTAATAACAGTGAGCTTAAGGTTGTTGATAAAATTAAATATCTCGGTTTGTGGCTTGATTCATCACTACGATGGGGAGCTCACATTAACGAGACTTGTGAGAAAGTTTATAAATATTTGAATATTCTTAAAATTTTAGCTGGAAAATCTTGGGGCGTACATCCTAAACATTTAAGAAGACTGTTTATTTCTCTTGTTAGAAGTCGAATTGACTATGCTAGTTTTTTATATGGCAATAGTGCTAAGACTCACTTAAATAAACTGGATGTTTTGCAGAATCGAGCAATGCGAATTTGTGGTGGTTTTATTCGTACCACACCAATTTGTGTTATGGAAAGCGAACTTTGCTTACCACCGTTACATGTAAGAAGACATTGGTTGGCTGGTAGATATTGGTTAAGGGTAAACTCTTTTTGTAATAATGTAACTGTAGGTTTATTAGAAGAATTATCCGAATTATGTATGAATATCTATTGGCAAAAGAAGAAAAAACCGATTTTGATTGATATTTTCAATAAGTTTAAAAACAATGTTGTTCATAAATCTCCTATATTGGATATGTATAGTATGGGTACTTGGGTCTCAAATATTAACGTTAGAGATTGTATAAATTGTAATATTGATCATTTTAATGTACCAAAACGTACAACAAGTGCGATTAATTTGAGGATGTTAATTTCGAATATGTTAGATATTAAGTACAATAATTATTATTATGTTTTTACCGATGGGTCTAAAGATGCTCATGGTGTTGGAGCAGCATTTTTTGATGTTCAGACTAATACTGGCATTAAATTTAAGTTATGTAATGATGCTTGAATAATGAGAGCTGAGTTGATGGCTATTGTTGAGGCTTTATCATACATTCAATCTCTGTCTTACAAAAACGTGGTGATATTGTCAGACTCGAAAAGTGCTCTTCAACACCTGATTCGCTGTGTGTCAGGAATTCGAGGCATGCCGATAGCTTATGAAGCGCTTAGGATTATACATATTTTGCAGATGAATTTAGATAATATAAAAATTCAGTGGATAACTTCCCATGTAGGGATTTCTGGAAATGAAATAGCTGACAAGCTTGCTGCAGAAGCTATTACGGACGGCATAATTATACCCAGTAATCCCTATATTACGGAGCTTATCCCTAGTGTGAAAAAGTTTTGTTTTAGTTTGTGGGAGAACCACTTTAATATTATAACTGCGGGAAAGGGTTTGTGGTATAGAACTATCCAACAGGAACTGCCTCGGATTCCTTGGTTTGATGTTGGTAATCTTTCAAGAGAACTTTTAATTTTAGCGTTTAGAGTAAGGTCTGGTCATATACCTACCAATAGCTTTTTAAATTTGATGGGTGTAAAACCATCCCCCTTTTGTAACATTTGCTTACAGAAATTGGATGATTTGTACCACATTTTGCTGGAATGTAGTGCTTTCGATGATTTAAGGTCTTTGTTGTTTGAAGCGGTTGGCGATGATGTGTGCGGTGGTGGAGTTAATGTATTGCTTGGAAGGCCTCTTTCGGAACAAAGTATTAAGATTTATAAATTTGTTAGGGAAGTGTTTTTGAGACGAAGTAATTGTTTTTTTTTTTTTTTTTCGGTGGCTTTGGATTGTTGGGAGCGCTGCATTTCATCGAAATGTTAGATAGGTTTATTTTATAGGTTTTTTTTTTAAATTTAATTATTTGTTGTACAATACACATAATGTATAACCTTACGAGGCTGGCTTGGCGCATCAGCGCAAAAAGCCCCATTAAATAAATGATTCAAAAAAAAAAAAAAATATCATAAACGTGAGAGTTTATGAGGATGGATGGATGGATGTTTGTAACTCTTCCACGCAAAAACTACAGAACGGCTTTTGATGCTTTACCGAATTATTGCTTATACACCAGAATAACACATAGACGATGACATGATTTATAAATATATTGGGAGAAGTACTAATACCACGATATTAAAGATATCTCTTTAACTAAAATTAATTGTAATTTTTAAGGTCTAGTCATGCTGTGCTTTATTATTTCGCTGCTGTCAGCTTTTCTTTTTCAGCTTGCTCTGGTGGCTAACTAAGTAGAAAATTTTCTTGCGTTCCTTTTTAAAATGCTAAAATGTTTTTGGCATTTCGTTTAGTTTTTATTAGTAAAAAACAATAAATACCATAGGACGAAGCTCTAAAGATTCGATACCCTTTGAGTTTTAAGTGGTCCTTATAACTCGTAAGATCGTAAGTCAACAATGATGCAGAATTCTAGATCAGATGTAGCAGTATCATGCACTTGATCTCTTATCTGTTTACTTTACCAATTTACTAAAGTCTCTATTTATTCTATTCTCTTCTAAAGACTTTTATTTTTTTGTTATGTGGCGGTGAAGCTTTTCAGTATCAAAACAACTGTAACTTAAAAATAAATTAATCTGCTTAGCTTTTTTCCCCGCAATATGTGGGGTAGGCTTACAGTCTAATCGGATGCTGTATTTTACATGGAGATTACATAAGATTCATTTATGATCATTAGTTTTAGAGATATAAGATTTTTTTTTGTTTTAGGTTTCTACCCGACTGCAACGAAAGGGTTATGTTTTTCGCGCGTATCTTGAACGTATGTAATATTCTTTATTACCTCATATCTTGCAAACCACTAGACGGATTCACATAATTAAGACATCGTAAGATACGTCTTGAACGCCCTATAGTGTTCTTAGATCATCATCTGCCTAGCCTTTTCCCAACTATATTGGGGTCGGCTTCCAGTCGTACCGGATTCAGTTAAGTACCAGTGTTTTACATGGAGCGACTGCCTATCTGACCTCCACAACCCAGTAACTGGGTAACACGGTACCTCTTGGCAAGACTGGTGTCAGATCTCAAGCTTCTGACTACCCGTAACGACTGCCAAAGATATTCAAATGACAGCCGGGACCAACGGCTTAACGTGCTTACCGAGGCACGGAGGAAACTCGGTATGTTGAAATGGTCACCCATCCACGGCCCGACCTCGTCAAGCGTTGCTTAACCTTGATGATCGACCCGTGCGGCTATATTGTTCTTAGATAGGTGACATTAAAAAAAAACACGACGGATTTAGGGCGCCATATTGTGGAGGTCTCAATTATTTTTCTTCCATACCCTTCGAGTATCAAAATGAAGGGTTTTTAGAGGTGATTACAAAAATGTATAGCACATATATGTTTAAGAGGAAAATCATGCTGTGCAGTCGGAGGATACATATGGTTTTGGTCAGCCAGCTCGTAAATAATTATGTTTCCTCCGACTGCACAGCATGATTTTCTTCTTGTTTACATCTTTTTACTTCGCTTCTTAAGCAGTCGGGTTTTTTTTTTTTAACTATTTTTGACACTAGGATTTACTCATATATCACGGGTGCGTTATTACAACTATTTAGACTTAAAATCAATACAATGATTTAGGTTAGTCAAATTATCATTTTAAGAGCTTTTATCTCTATATTGAGCTTAAAAATATAATTTAATTATTCTGAATTCCCTCACTTATTGTAATACGTTACAGTTATTTTCCTGGGCTATTATTTCAAAACGAAACAATTAATTTGATGTAACAATTTACATCATGATACAAAATTCGAGTCCGAAACTAGTTGAATAATCCTGAAATCCTCTCGAAAGTAAAACTCAAAACAATTATAAAACTAACGTAGTTCAATATTAATTAACAGCGTCCAGTGGTTCCTGTTATTACCTATTTCGTAGAGATCGGCCGACGTTCTACTTTTTACAACGCGCTGTCTGCTAACTTTCAAATTTTCTGGGCTAGGATTGTGTGGAAACGGCTTTGGTAAACATTTATTTATTTCACACACATCACATCACACATCATCAGCCTTTTAATGTTCCCACTGCTGGGACACAGGTCTCCTTTCTGTGAGTGGGAATGGGCCGTAATCCACCACGCAGGCCCAGTGCGGGTTGGTGGATGTCACATGTCTTTGAAATTTTGGTTCTAGGACATGCTTCCTCACGATGTTTTCCTTCACCGTTTTGAGAGCAGTGGTGATGAAATAATTTACACAAAGTAAAGTGCCCGCCTGGGCTCAAACCCACGACCTACAACTTGTAAGTTGCGGCCAATACCACTGGGCCACCACTGCTCTCTGTTTTTTTATTTGTTAATGATTAAAAGACCACCAGTAGGTAATTGCCATGCGTTTCATTTTGAAAATTCAACAACGTTGATTGCATTCTTTACGTTGTTGAGCATACGATTTTTATTCAAACTTAAATATGGGTAAAATAGACAGAAACGAGATTGGATTTAGATCAGAAATTTCCTTCATAATCCCAAGGAATTTAAAGGGTGTGCCGCAATTTTGGTGCATTTAAAAAAAAACCCTTACTTAAACGTAAAACATTATAATATTTTTTTTTTTTTTTTTTTTTATTATTGATAGGCTCGCGCTTGACCACTATCTCACCTGATGGTAAGTGATGATGTGGTCGACGATGTAGCGCGCTTACCTAGAAGAAACCTATTCACTCTTGACTTAAAGACTCCCAGGTTGTAGCTCTCAGGAAATACAGACTCCGGCAGGGAATTCCACTCCTTAGCTGTACGCATAATGAAAGTATTCCCAAAACGTTTGGTGCGTATGGGTGGGATGTCCACCATGTACCGATGACACATCGCCGTACGTCTTGTAGTCCGATGATGGAAAGGGCTAGGAGGAATTAGTTCATGCAATTCCAACGCACACTCCCCGAAATGTAACCGATAAAAAACCGACAGACTGGCAACTTGGCGCCGATGTTCAAGGCTCTGGAGCCTAGACTCGACCAATATCTCATTGCCGATGAGCCTCTTGGCCCGCTTTTCGATCGACTCTAGTGCATCCAGCTGGTACTTGGCAGATCCGTCCCAGAGGTGAGAGCAGTACTCCATGCATGACCGAACTTGCGCTTGATACAAGTTGAGCAGCTGTTCTGGCGTGAAGTACCGTCTCACCTTTGCAAGGATCCCCAACTTTTTGGCAGCCAGCTGAGCTTTTGCCTCAATGAATGGACCAAAATTGAGGGTCGATGTCAACGTAACGCCAAGAAGCTCGAGATGGTCCGTTATCGGCACGGTCACACCGCGGAAAGTAGGAGCCGGGTGGAATTGGCTCCTTTTAGCGGAAAAAAGACACGCCTGGGTTTTAGCAGCATTAAACCTGACCAGATTGGCATCGCCCCATTCGGAAACTGCCTGCAAGGACAAGTTCAAGCGCTCCACCATGGCCTCCCGGAGAGACTGGACCTGAGGCCCGGTAGCACGCGCGTTGGACAAGTATCTCTCAGCAACAGTGCTGTCGTCTGCATACCCAAAAGTGCCGGGTTTTAGCAGATCATTTATGTGCAACAAGAACAATGTTGCTGAGAGTACCGACCCCTGAGGGACCCCGGCGTTGATATCCAGTTGGTCAGACGAGCGGCCATCAATAACCACTCGTATAGACCGGTCCCTCAGGAAGTCTGCGATCCAATCGCACAGACCACCGGGCAGACCGAATGACGGAAGCTTACCAATAAGGCTCTCATGCCAGACCCTGTCAAAAGCCTTCGAGATGTCGAGGGAGACGGCAAGCGCTTCCCCGTGCCTCTCGATGGCTTCACTCCATATGTGAATGGCATACGCTAGAAGATCCCCAGTTGACCGATTTCGGCGGAAGCCATATTGGCGGTCACTGAGGATGTCGTTAGCTTCTAGGTATGCCAGGAGCTTGGAGTTGAGCACCCGTTCCATACTCTTACAGAGGATGGACGTTACTGAGATGGGTCTATAGTTGGCCGGGTCAGCCCGACTGCCCTTCTTGGGCACAGGCTGAACGTTAGCTTGCTTCCAAGCGTTCGGTACTTTTCCAGTCTCATATGAAAGGCAAAACAGGCGAGTCAGGATCGGAGACAGTTCAGGCGCACAAGTTCTTAGAACAATTGCCGGTACCCCGTCGGGGCCACTAGCCTTGTTCACGTCAAGATTCCGCAGCACCCTACGGACGTCTTTTTGATGGATGCGAATGTCCGACATACTCGTCTCGCATCCATCAGGAGATGGAGGGGGCCGCGCGTTACCAGAATCCAGGCGTGAGGATTCCGCAAAAAGAGAGGCAAACAAGTTTGCTTTCTCCTCAGCGGAGTGGGCCAGCGTTCCGTCGGGTTTCAGCAGTGGTGGTAGTGAGGGCCGGCAGAAGTTCGATTCGACCGACTTAGCCAGGGACCAGAACGCTTTACTACCGGCTGGATAGGAAGCAAGTTTGGACCCAATACGGCTTATATGGTCGAACCGAGCCCTTCGCAATACCCTCTTGCAGGACTTGGCAGCCCTATTGAAGGCTTTCTTCCACTGGCTCACGTCGCTAGCTTTGCGCGTCCGAGCGTCGACCCAAGCCAGGTACGCCTCATGTTTCAGCGTGTTGGCACGATTGCACTCGGCGCCAAACCATGGCCGGTCAACACTAGACATTGCTACGTCAGAGAACGGAATGAAGTACTCCATTCCCTGACGCAACACGTCCGTCACGGCGTCCGCGCACGACGAAGGATCAGCCGAAGAAAAGCAAATGGGCTGCCAAGGATAAGATGCGAAGAAAGAACGCATCCCATCCCAATCTGCTGACCTGTACCGCCAAACCCGCCGAGTGCCTCTTGGGCTGGGATCGGGCGGGGAGTAGACGGATACAGACTTCACCAGACAATGGTCGGAGCTACCCAAAGGTGAAGATACCGACACAGAGTAGCGGTCTGGATCTGTTGTCAGCAGAAGGTCCAAGCAATTGGCAGTGTGCGAATGAACATCCGGCACCCTTGTTGCTCCCTGGACCAGCTGGGCGAGATTTAACGCAAGCGCAAGCTTTCGCGTCTCTCGCCCAGCATGATCAGTGCACTGGTATGGGAAGAGCCACTCCTGGTGGTGGGCATTGAAATCCCCCAGTATCACTAATTGGGCAGAAGGGTACCGCTGCTGTGCCATATCAGCCGCCTCACACAGATGTTCCGTGAGCCTGGTTGTCTCCTGATCTCCACTGTGCGATCGGTAGACACAGGCGTAGATAATTTTATCCAGGCCTGTGTCCACCAGTGACCAGAGCACAGAAAACCTGGAGTCCTCAAGGTTACGGAGACGCCGATAACAGATGTCGTCTCGGGCGTACATGCATACACCCGCGCGTGGTTTAAAATTGTGCTCCAGGGTAAACCCTGGGTATGATAAGTACGACACGTCTGACGGACATCCGATCTGCGTCTCCGAAAGGAAAAGAAGAGCTGGTCTATCAGTCTCCAGGTGGTGATGGACTGCTTCGAGATTAGAGTGCAGCCCTCTTATGTTGCTGAGGTGCACTTTGAGTGACAGGGAGTGCTGCCGCTGTACAGCTTTTATTTTATTTTTCCTTTGCATACTTGAGTGAAAAAGGTGAGGAGAAGGCAGTGAGATGAGGCTCCACGCTGGCAACCTACAGACACGCACTGACAGGACGCTATCAATGGGGGACTGATCTGGAGACCGCGGGGACGCCCGAGCCCCCCCGGGAATGTCCATCGGGCCCTGTCTTCTGGTCGCCAACCAGCACGATGGTGCATTCCGGGATTTTTCGACAGTTGGCGGGGCAGCCTTTCGTGTGTGGCTAGCACACTACTTGGGCCCCCAACTACCTGCGGTCGGCCAGCGGCGCACCGTGCCTCGGATCCCGCTACCCTCCGCGACCAGTCTCCCGATAGGCCCATAACAGCGCGCGTCAGGCTGGAACGCCTGCAGTGGAACAGCTATCTCGACCCAACTCCTCTAGTTGGCTACACCGGGCATCGTACCGGAACACGGCTTGGCCGCTTGGCGGTACGTCTTTGCCCGGTGGGTGGTCGCAAGCCTTCGGCCGTAACCTACCACCAGTAATGTCTTATCAAAAGATAATTTGGCGTATCCTTAAAAATATAGTAAAAAAAAGTAATATTCCTCACCACTAACTTTAATCTTTGCCTAAGGCGTGTCCTCGTAAAATCCGATATGGAAATTAGAATATGCGTCACAAAGTAGGAAGCTCACTGCCTGTATAATGTCAAATCAATCTTGTCTGGAATAATAGTGACTGTAGTAAAATCAACCACACGTCACTGGTAATAATTGAACAAAGAAAACCACCATCATAATTTTAGCCGAAAGATGTCCACTGCTGGTATAGATCTCCTCTAAAAGTCACTTCATCTGGTTCTGTGCTTCTTGCATCCAGTAGAACCCTGCGGCCGTCACCAGGTCATCGATTCACCTTGCAGGAGGCTATCTAACACTGTGTCTTCTGGTAACATTCACCAAACAGTTCTGCGATAAATGTCTCCATCATCATCTTCATCATTTCAGCTGAAAGATGTCCACTGCTGGATGTAGGACTCCCCAAAGTCGGACAGAATCCCGCAGCCTTAACCAGGTTACCAGTCCACCTAGAGGGAGGCCTTCCAATGTTGCGTCTTTCGTTACGCGGTCGGCACAGCAGAATTTTTCGGCCTCATCGACCATTTGTTCTGTGAGCAATGTGCCCTGGGGGGGGTGACCATAAGCTCTTAGAGCGGTATCAATTTGATAACGAGTAAGTGCCAGATGTATATAAGTCAGATACATCTGTCCCTTATTCGATCTCAAATTGATACCGCTCTAAGACCTTATGGTCACCCCCCTGGTCACTGTTTACTGCAAAAAATTTACTACGACATAAAGGCATTCTCAATGACAAATTGTGATCATATACGTGAGGTTGTCTGTACAAAAGTCCTTGATATATTCCAGTTTTTTTCCCTTGTAATCAGGAACACGTTCAGGCTTATCGTCTTAACCGTTGTAGATCGGACAGAAGATTGCGCGAGCAACAGTTAGGGCTGAGGATAAAAATGTTTAGGATTTTCGTGTTAGGGATATTTGGCTGGAGACACGATTGTGTAAGTGATTGATACCGAAACCTGTTTGAGAATCGATATACTGAAACTACGTAATAATTAAAGTACCTTAGTTCTTGAATCGAAAATACTGGTTTTGTTTTATTTTCACTTATGAGCTTTAAAAGTAAAATCAACTTATAGTAATTTGCCCACTTCTAGAACACAGAGTTCCTCTTTGTGAGAGGGACAGCCCCCGTACCATGACGTGTCAAAACTATCATGGTGCTTCTCGGAAAGAAGGACAGATTTTAATTGTCTTGAAAAGATCGCTTTTAGCGATAAGGCCGCCCATTGTGTCACCCAGTGTAATGTTTTCTTCGTCTATACTTTCTGTAACTTATATGGTGTACATAATAAAGAGTATTCTATTCTATTCTATCAAAACAAATGATCTTAATTGACATAATGTTTAGTTACAGCAATTTTGGAACCTCTGACTCCCGAACTAGGTATGACCTGTATGACAGGAGTCAGCGCCCTGCCCATTTTATTTCATCTTAAAATCTAATTTCAAATCAAATTAAAATTAGTATTAAATTTGTATTGTAATATTGTATGCAAGTCTTATACATCTGTCCCTTACGCATACTCGAAATAACCTTGCTCTAAGAGCTTATGGTTACCGCACCCCTGTTTTTTTTTTTTGACTGTAATCCAAAATGTGGGCCTAGTGCGGGTTGGTGGATGTCACATGTCTTCAATTTTTTTGGTTCTAGGACATGGATTAGGATTCCTTGCGATGTTTTGTTTTACCGTTTTGAGAGCAGTGGTGATGAAATAAATTGCTCAAAGTAAAGCGTCTACCTGGGTTCGAACTAACGATCTACTACTCGTAATTTGGAGTCGTCACACACACGAGCTTTCAAGAGTCATCACGAATTTGACGATTTCAAACAAGCCGGATTCCGAAAAGGCTTCAGCACCGTAGACCACATACATACGCTGCGGCAGGTAATACAGAAGACCGAAGAGTACAACCTGACTCTCTGTTTAGCGTTTGTGAAATACGAGAAAGCTTTCGATTCGATCGAGACTTGGGCTGTACTGCAGTCTCTCCAATGGTGCCAAATTGACTACCGGTACATCAAAGCGTTGATGTGTTTATACAAAAACGCCACCATGTCAGTTCGACTTCAGGATCAGACCTCGGAACCCGTCCTTCTGCAGCGAGGTGTGAGACAGGGAGACGTCATACCTCCGAAGCTGTTTACCATTGCACTGGAGGATGTCTTCAAGGTTCTGGACTGGAGACGGCTAGGCATCAACGACAATGGTGAGTACATCACTCACCTTCGGTTTGCCGATGATATGATGGCTGAGACCATGGAGGACTCCTTACAATGCTCAATGATCTCAGTATTATAGAGTTTCCGAAAGAGTGGGTCTTAGGATGAACATGGACAAAACCAAGGTGATGTTGAATGCTCATGTTACACCCACCCCTATCAAGGTCAGAAACTCTACACTCGAAGTTGTGGGCGACTATGTCTACCTGGGACAAACGATTCAGTTGGGTAGGGCCAACTTCAAGAAAGTGGTCAACCGTCGAATCCGACTCGGCTGGGCAGCGTTCGGGAAGTTGCGCGGTATCTTCTCGTCCAACTCACCACAGTGTCTCAAGACGAAAGACATATGGCTCTGAGATGTGGTCGCTTACAATGGACCTTATCAGAAAGCTTACAGTCACTCAATGGAGAGGGCTATGCTCGGAGTTTCGTTGCGTGATCGAATCAGAAATGTAGAGATCCGCAAGAGAACAAGGTTTACTGATATAGCCTGAAGAATTGCCAAACTTAAGTGGCAGTGGGCAGGGCAACTTGCTCGCAGAACGGATGGCCGATGGGGCAGAATGGCTCTGGAGTGGCGACGTTTGGTGGAGGCCTATAATATGCCAGCAGTGGACGTCTTTCGGCTGATATGATGATGATGATGATGACCACTGACCTACCACTAATCCTTTTGCAGGAATGCCCGTGGATCCACGTTCCGTGTTTTTTAAGATTGCGGCCACTCGAAGGGTCCAAACGGAGCCCTATTGCTGTCACTCACGTATCCGTCTGTCTGTCCGTCTATACGTCGTCTGTCACACAGGTTTTACAGCCAAACAATTGGAGCTACAGTCTTAAAATTTTCTACAGTGTGAACATCTTATTGACCCAAAGCTATACAAATTGTCAAAAAATATTTTTAAATATCTTTAAGGCCGGCTTCCATATAGCTATAGGGTGGCCCGAAAAATAAAATTTACCTACCCCATCGTGTGGGGTATCGTTGTTTAGATAAATATTGCATTTTTTGTTTAAAAAAATATTGGAAAACAAAGGAATGAAGAACCGCCAGTCTTTTTCTTTTTTAAAAAACATTGTTCCGGACATTTTTTTAACTGCCCATTGTCCTATGAACTTAATTTATTTATAAAGTGTATATACAATATTTATTATTACGTTTAATTGTTTATACGCAGTATTTTTCTTCTTTCAATAGATTCCGGAATCAAAATAAAAACTCCCTGAATTGCTATGTTTACAATTCTATTTTTGATAAGATTAAATAAGATTAAAGAGTAAATGATTTAAGCTAACAATGTGCGTGCAATTAAGATCTATGCAGAAACTCTAGCATATGATTAACTAGCTTCTGCTAGCGGCTTCGCATATTCCCGGGATAAAATATATCCTATGTGCTATTCCTGACTATAATCTATATCTGTGCCAAATTTCATCCAGATCCGTCCAGCCGTTTGAGCGTGATGAAGTAACAAACATACAAACACACACATACACTCACAAACTTTTGCCTTTATAATATTAGTGTGATTTAAATTTGTTAAATAAATAATGTAGCATACATTTTTAGGGTTCCGTACCCAAAGGGTAAAAACGGGACCCTATTACTAAGACTCCGCGATCCGTCTGTCTGTCTGTCCGTCTGTCACCAGGCCGTATCTCATGAACCGTGATAGCTAGACCGTTGAAATTTTCACAGATGATGTATTTCTGTAACAAATACTAAAAGTAGAATAAAATAAATATTTAAGTCTCATACAACAAACGTGATTTTTTGGCCGTTTTTTGCGGTAATGGTACGGAAACCATCGTGCGCGAGTCCGACTCGCACTTGGCCGGTTTTTTATCATTTCGCGGGATTTTTGTTTTTCCCAACCCGACCACCAATATAGTTGGGAAAAGGCTAGGCAGATGATCTATAACTCAAAATATTATTGTGTCAGATTTTGACACCCTAGCTGATGCCCTTAGAGATGGCAAAAAAGCCATCTCCATTCTAAATTTATCTTTAAATGACCAGTTAATACAGCTTCGCTTTTAATCTACCAACGGATTTCGTTTCCCGGGGAATAATTACGATTTTCATAGTGGAACCACTAGATGGGCAACGGCAAGTTCAGAGCAAATGGTGAAAAACTACCCGCGTCGCAAAATTGATTTTACTTTAGTGTTCGTCTTAGGGATTTGCTTTGTTATTACGTTGGTATGTTTTGCTTATTTTATTGAATACATTGGTTTGGAAATCCTCTTATTTAGTTTGTTTGTAGTTTATTTTGAATCTTAATTGACATCCTCCATTGAATGGGATTGTTTTTTATTGAGCTCTTACCGTTTTAAGCTACACTGCGTTTCTTCAACTAAAATAATTGGATGAAGTAAATATGTATGGAAAGAAATACAGTAGCTCATTGCTAATAAAGAAATTTTGGTTCAAATAAATCTCACTAGATGGCGCGCCATGTACACACAATTCAATAGAATATAATCATTTAAATTGTGAGTAAAATTAACATTTTCTGGAATTGAACATAAAAATTGTATGTTCTTGTTTAATCAACTCTCCTAAGTACAAAATTATGGAATATTGGGCTCTTAATTCACATTTCAAAAATTATTTTAACGGATCATTTAAAATTGATGCCAGTATATGGCGCATTTTTAAATATCTGAGGCATTCCACCCGATTTTTTAAATTTGCATTGTAACACATTTTGGTGCAAAAAGACTGTAAAAACGTGCAAAAAAATACTATAAAACGAACCTTCACTGTATTTAAAGAATTAAATGTTCACCAACCTAGTAAACCCTTTTACTTGCAAGTCGCTGCTAACACCATCTATTGCCGTGAAACGGGATCGAACGCGATTGATGTACTTACAAAAATAACAAGATTAATCAGATGAAAAACGCTAGTTACGTCGGCACGGTTTCTTTGTATGGGATGAGGCATCTGTATGCTAGTATTATATTATCTGTGACAGTAGTAATTTCCTCATATAGTGTTGATCTACATATTCAACAGTTCACTTCACATGGTGTAGCCGGTACAAATATAGGCATAACTACTTGACAGTGACAATCTATCAGGGAGAAGAACTGTCAACCAATGCCAATGCTGTTGACATGCATTAATTAAGTTAATTTTTTTGCTCATGTTTTGATTAAATCTTTACATGGTTATGACATACATTATATTTTATTTTTAATGTTTTGAAATTTGTTTTAATTAATTTTTACACGGATTTGACATGAATTATTACCTTTTTAGGGTTCCGTACCCAAAGGGTAAAAACGGGACCCTATTACTAAGACTTCACGCTCCGTCTGTCTGTCTGTCTCTCTGCCTGTCTAGACAGTTGAAATTTTCACAGATGATGTATTTCTATTGTCGCTATAATAAAAAATACTAAAAACAGAATAAAATTAATATTTAAGGGGGCTCCCATACAAAAAACGTGATTTTTTTGCCGTTTTTTGCTCGATATTAATAACGGCAAGAGGTAGACGCTTGAAATATTCACAGAATATTTAGTTGAATATTCACTTTAAAAATGATTATTATTAAATTAAAATAAAATATATTAAGGGGGGCTCCCATACAAACGTGATATTTTTGCCGTTTTTTGCGATAATGGTGCGGAACCCTTCGTGCGCGAGTCCGACTCGCACTTGGCCAGTTTTTTTTTTTAATATTTAGACATTTGATTGATATTTTATATGGATTTGACATTATTGATATTATTACACATAAATTTGACAAAAACATTGTTGTTTGATATTTGCTTGATATTACTAATTTTAATTATATTCAATGTGTAAAACATTGAATATAATTAATTTTAGTGGTTTGTTAACATTTGTAATAATTTCTTTTAGATTAATTTCATTCATTGTTTTTAATCATTCATTATTTCATTTACTGTTATTATAGTATTCATTAATTTTTTTTGTATTTATTATTTTAAGTTTTGCACGCCATAGTACCTTTAAGGCAAACATGTTTGAGCCTTTTCTTTATAATCCTGCATGCACTTATTATTATTATTTTTGTAGGTATATAAATGTTTATGCAAATAAATATATATGAATCTGAATGATCGGTCGTTCGAAAACCACAATTCTATTCTATCCTATATTTTTACATGGCAAGCAAAACCGATATCGACTTTTCTGCCAATGTCTAAAGTAAATTGAAAAAAGTCATTTCGGAAGAGCATGAGAATCTCATACTTTTTGCCAATCGTGACCGCTGATTAAATATCACATTTTCAAGGGCCTCTGGTCCTTCCATACAATAGTCAACAAAAATTGATGCTGCTTGGCCGCCTCTTTAGTAACTTTTAAGAGTCTTACCACCGCAATAGTCTCGTGCCAAAAATACGCTAAACCCGTAAACGAGTCCACGTAACTTATGATTGACTGTTTAAATGTTATCATCAATCATACCGTTTGTATCTGATGTTCCTATTGCGCTATATTTTTATCCAGACTTAGCTCGTTTATCTTATTCAAAGCAATGGGATTTGTTCTGTCCTGTATTAGGTAGTTATTTGATGATATTATTAACCAAACCAAGAATGTGTTCTGCTATTTTAAGCGGCTTTGATCTGGAGGCCTGTTTCACAGGAATCGTGCATGGGATTCACATGGAATAAAAAGTAGTATAGAGCACTCAGCGAAAATTTTCTTTTTGTATCGTAAGTTGAGTAACTTGTCTTTGTATTATTCATCCACGATATTCTTTGTAGACATAAAGGTCCATGAACAAGTCCTTATTCAGAATCATACAGATACAGACTCGTATTTATGGACGCACATAAAACCTCTACCTACCGTTATATTTCCGCTAGACTTCAAAGCTAAGGAAGAAAAATACGCACTTCCAAACTACGGAACTGTTCCATTACCATAAAACCGGCCATTGTCCTGATCATGAAGAACCGAAGAACCGAAACTACACGCCGCACCGACATGCAAATGTATCAGATAACGACGCGATAACTCAGATTTATAAGATACAGAATATCGTTAGGACCACCGATAGATAGGTAAAAACAGAAAAAATCCTCCGCGGAGCAATATGGGAGGGTTTACAGCATTTTTACGATACCTCCTTATCTTGAGTTATGCGAGAGATCGGTGATTTGCATTGCTAATATTTTACGCCGACGCCCGAAGCGATTTGTTGGCGCTCTTGGGCTAGAAAAATATGCAATCGATGATATAAGTGGGCTGCGGGTGTAAAGTTAATTTTGGCCGGGTTTAAGGACCCTTGTCGGTTATTATTTTGTTAATAAATTTTGTTTCTGTAACGTTGATTGTAACAAAATAATTTTAAGGGCTGACCTTATAAAACAATATTTCGCCTAGATTATAATTTGGCTTCTTCATTAATTAATTTATCGTTGGTGCTTCAATTTAGGCGTCGTGCCTTGATTTTTAAGCCTTTAAGATAATCTTGTCAGCATTTATCCGTACCTACCGGAGAAAAATTACATTGGCTACGAAAGCTGAAATAAAATAAATGTAGTAGTTATCTCAGATTTGTTTTGTATCGTATATTCTTTGATTTGACTTTTAGTAGGTTGAAATCAAAAAATTTTTTTTTACATAGGCCTACATGGGCACTTATAAAACGTCGACAAAAGGTGCACGGTTCGGGTTAGTCGTTTCCTATGGAGAAGAACCGGCAAGAAACTCCATGGATACTCTTATAAAAATGGTTTGGTTTTACAATATTTCCATGTTACAGCATTAGTACTTGGATATGGGGGGACAACGTAGGCCCGACAATAAGCCGTAAGAAATTAAAAAAACAAAAAAAAATGTAAAAAAAAATAAAACAAAAAGTTAACAAATGTTAACAATCATCTAGAAATCTAGAAGGCCTACAATGTTTACATCACACACACATCACACATCATCAGCCTATTAATGTTCCCACTGCTGGGACACAGGCCTCCTCTCTGTGAGAGGGAATGGGCCGTTATCCACCACGCGGGCCCAGTGCGGGTTGGTGGATGTCACATGTCTTCGAATTTTTGGTTCTAGGACATGCCGGTTTCCTCACGATGTTTTCCTTCACCGTTTTGAGAGCAGTGGTGATGAAATCATTTACACAAAGTAAAGCGCCTGCCTGGGCTCGAACCCACGAACTACAACTTGTAAGTCGCGGCCGATACCCCTGGGCCACCACTGCGCATTCATTCACAAAACAATCGGTAAAAGAATCTATAAAAAGGTAAAAAAAAAAAAAAAGTGTCTAACAACACTAAATTTAACATGTGGCACCAATTTTATTATCAGTGCTGTAACTATTCGTGGTAGTTGTTCAGTAAATAGGTACCAAGGGAGACACGCTTAGATTGAATTGAAAAAATTTGACCTCCGTTCCTGTTCGTAATTCCTACTCAACATCACAAAGAAAGCCGAATTAACAGAATATCTGCTTACAAGTCTATTTGACAGTACACCTTAAGTGGTGCTTGTAAGTAAATGATCTCATTCTCGCATCACGTTTCTAAGAATACGTGTTATCTGTTGGGACTACTCCGAATACGCAGGATTTGTGTTACGTTATACTCACCTAATTAATTCCTGAAGTTGTTCTACTTAGATTCCTCTGTTTGAAAGAATCATTTATTTATTTTTATGAAGATTTACCGGGATCGAGGTCGTCCTACATTTTTTTTCGGTTTTATACACATGTATCTAAGTGACCGAATACACCTATGCAGAATATTACACACATGCTAGAGTGCCCCAAGTACCCATACACTTGGGGACCTAATGAACGCCAATGAGGGTACAATTAACGTGGCCAACAATTGGGCCCAAAATATTTACATTGACTCGAAAAGAAAGAAATTCTTCTGAAAATTCTAACAAGATTAAGTCGAATTTTCTTAAGGTTACACTAGTCAACGGCACGAACTATTTTGTGCGCGGGGTTAAAATGCATTTGATTATATCAACCGACAACACGTGCGGCAGAGATAGATGCTGTGATGAGCAGTATGAAGCTAGTTCGCGTACGAATAAACACTTTTGCAAATTTGTAGCGAAATGGATAATGATTTAGGACTAAACCGAGCGCGCGAAATTTTATAAACAAACCTTTGGGAGTCTGGATATCATGGAAAAACGACTAAACGTATCTGTTCAAAATAAAAATATTTGCATTGTTGAACTACTAATTTATTCCTGTATGGAGGCCGTTTTGCAATTTTCCGTGTTCTTATGGTATTTATTCGCGCCCAAAAATGCGTTAAAATTAGTGTCAAAATGTGGAACTTTCGACGCTCATAACTTTCAAATATTAACTTTTTTCACTTTTTTGTTTCCATACAGGGCTAGATAATGATGAGACAAATTGATATCACTTTTTATTTTCAACGTACATTGTCAAACAGTGGAATAATCCCTAGACTACGCTTGTATGAAAGAATTTTCGACTAGTGTAACCTTAACTGTTAAACCTGGTTATACCTACCTACTATTGGGTGAAGATGATATCGTCTCGACACATTTCAGGCCGGCCCATCGATCGACGAAAGCCGGAGGGTCTATCAACTTATCGAGTAATTATTCGCGATAAATAGTCGTAGTTTTCGGGTTCGGGTTTTGAATTAAATCATTAATGCGAAATAGCTACTGGATTTCGCTACGTGTAGGTATCCGCAGCTTAATTGCGTGAGTGAATTCTGCAAAGCAAACAAGTCGATTACTTCCTAAAAACGACTTTACGTATTAATATGCAATACTTTTTGGGAAGGAATCGACTTATTTGCTTTGCAGAATTCACTTACGCAATTAGGCTGCTGTACTGGCAGAATGAATGTTAATCGTCCGGTAATTTTTGCCATCGTGGATAGAGCCTAGATAAAAATGGCACAGGAGCGTGAGGATTGCCAAAAGAAAAGAGGGGTCTATGCCCAGCAGTGGGCAATTCAGGTTTTGCATGATGATGTTAAGCTGTTTCTACCTATCTACATTTGATGATATATCGACGCATGAAAGATAATGTTTACTTACTTGAGCGACATTTTGGGCGATATTGAGTTTTATACTCTACTAGTTATGACCGTGGCTTCGCTCCCGTCAATCTACCCTACCCTACCTTTACTTTAGTCAACAATTTTTATTTTTAAACTTTCCCTGTAACATCATCTGCCTGCCCTTGTCCCATGTTACTTGGGGTCGACGCAACACGTTTTCTTCTTTCATAGCGTCCTGTTACATGATTAGATAGTCCTGTCCTGTAAACTATCCCTGTATACGAGCTACAAAAAAAATATAATTATTGAAATCGGTACAGCCGTTTTTGAGTTTAAGTGAGACTAACGAACAGCAATTGATTTTTATAAATATACCTATAATAGAATAGGTTACAGTAGTACTAAAACTCGATACCGCACAAAATGATGCTTAGTAAATTGTGCCTTTCAAGCGTCGCTATGTACCTTTTAGTGCTCATTGTTGTACTTACAGTATGTACCCGATGCTTACACTATCAAATCTTTACCGTCTATACAACAAAACCGTGGCAATACGACAAGGTGTTTTCTCCCACGCGACAAGATAAAACTCCCATAAACCCATACATAACAATATCCTTGTTATATGCACCATTACAACATTGTGACACCGCACCTTCGTCTGATCCGAGGATTAGTTCCAGGTGAGATGTGCGCGAATATTGACTGGGGCTTAAGGAAATCATTCCGGGTTGTAAAACTTTTGCCGGGTATAAAAACGGTTAGAAAATCTTGTGGAAAATTTTACGTTAAAATGTATTGTATTTTTATTAATAACCGACTTCCTAAAAAGTAGGATGTTATCAATTCGGATGTTTATATTTTTTTATTATACATAATCGGCTTGGAAAAATTCATTTTTTGTTCGATAGAAGTTTATTCCGAAATGGTCCCATATACATTTGGTAAATATCTGATATGAACTTCGGAGATATACAACAGAAATCTTCAATAAATGACGGCAAATCTGTCGGGATTGCTGCAATCGCATGTCTGTTTATTGTTTACACCATTTCATAACATACCATCACGCCAGTACGCTCTAAATTGGTACGCAGATGTGAACAGTTCCACAATGAGATTTTATCAGGGTGAAAGAAGGGCGGTTATAATAATAAAATAATAATAATAAAATTGTTTATTGACACAAAATACAGGTGTAACATACTTATTTGAAGCCCTGGCTCCTGTGCTAGGTAGCAACCTGTGTTACAGGAGCCAGGTTATGTTCAAGTTACATGTTATCGGATAATCTATTCTGGCATCACTGGGCATTATATATACCATTCTATAGTAGAACTTCTGCATTATGTACCACTAAAAAGTGAAAAATATAAAACATTTATAGTTATTTTTCATTGTGTGTTCACACCTGTTTTTTTCGGAAGTCGGTGGTTTTTTTTTTTGTAAAAAGTTTTAATAAAAACGATGCCCCATACTAGGAATTTCTCCTGTATCGTGGGTTCGTTTACAAACATTTTCATTTCAACGAATTTGAACCCTCTTACACAAACTGCCATACCCTGAGAAACTATCTGTAAGCCATACAAATATTTTTCCGTGCGGGAATCGAAACCGAAATCCGCTCAGCCACTGTGCCAACAGATATGTGAACAGGGTCTTTGAAAAATAATGATTAATCCTAACCATACCCCCTTTCACAGATAGGTAGCCTGTGTCCAAGCAGTGGAAACATTACAGTCGAGTCTTAGATATACAAACTTGATGAAGGATCCAAGGCAAGATCCAAACAAATCGTTTTCTGGCATGATTTAGGTGCCTTGGTAGGAGGTCAGTCTTCCCAAGGATGGTCTTTAACTGTCTTTGCTCAGCGGGTGTTCCAGGGTGGCCTTTGCGGGCCTCCTTCGATGTTTTAATGGGGACCACTAGGGTGGTTTTAGCAAGCTTAGGCTTTCATAAAACCCAGTAGCAAAGTTCAGGCGCCTTTCGAAGATTTCACCCAAACCCAAAAAGAATTCGGTATTGGTACTAAAGGTACAAAATAATCGGGTCTATAAAATATGATGATATAATAAACCTCTTTTCCCCTCACTAAACCAAAAAATTAAATATTCTACTTGCAGAATTCCATGTATGAATATAAAATGGTAGTGTAAATACACTGATATTTAATTTATTCATACTCTGTTTCAATTCCGTGGCGTGCAAGCGCTGTCGACGACTCTATTGGGTTTGTATGCAGAAACGAACGAATGCACCGTTTCGATAAACTATCTAAATGCTTTGTATAAATAAAGTTTTATATGTTTTTAAATAAGTGGCTATTTTTTCATGTAGCATAGCCAGGTGATAAGAACCCTTATTGTTTTTACCTTTTTTTATTATCAATAGGCTCGCTTTTGACCATTATCTCACCTGATGGTAAGCGATGATGAGGTTGATGGTGAAGCACGCTTGCCTAGAAGTAACCTATTCACTCTTAGATTGTAGCTATCGGGGAACAAAGACTCCGGCAGAGAATGCCACTCCTTATCTGTACGCACAATTAAAGTTTTCCCGAAACGTTTAGTGCGTATGGGTGGGATGTCCACCATGTACCGATGGCGCATCGCCGTACGTCTTGTAGTCCGGTGTCCTTGTCTTTCTGTTTACCCCATCGTTTCATCAAACGATTGTGGGTCAGTTTGAGAAAGATGCTATGGCTAGAACCGGGTTGACTATAGCTAAGATGACGAGAAGAAGAAAATACCTACCTGACAAGTGAATGACTATGTGCATAAACCACCAGACCCCCTAGCCAAGTTACAAACACTTCGTATCGAATCTCTTTCTACAATCGTTAACGCCTTCTATTTGTTTAGTCTGACCACGTGACTTAACGTTCAAATATGTCATTCCCATACATTGATTAGTTTTCTACAAGTGTTATCGATTGTAGATTTCAACTTGGCTACATGCACAGGGTATATTTTAAAACTTCTCTTAGGTACCTTTATAGCCTGACTATGTACAATGTACTCCACGTCAGCGGTAAATGAAAACCACCCTTATGGGTATTAGTCACATTGCTACCATGTACTTAGGATTTTAAGATAGATACTACTTCTGTTTTGAATAGAGATTTGCGAACCTACTTATCATTCCAAACAGTCGTTAGACGTCGTTAAGGTTACACTAGTCAACGGCACGAACTATTTTGTGCGCACGGTTAAAATGCATTTAATATCAACCGACAACACGTGCGGAAGAGATAGATGCTGTGATGAGCAGTAGGAAGCTAGTTCGCGTACGAATACACACTTTTGCAATTTTGTAGCGAAATGGATAATGATTTAGGACGAAACCGAGCGCGCGAAATTTTATGAACAGACCTTTGGCAGTCTAGATATCATGAAAAAACGACTAAATCTATCTGTTCAAAATAAAATTATTTGCATTGTTGAACTACTAATCTATCCCTGTATGGAGGCCGTTTTGCAATTTTCCGTCTTCTTATGGTATTTATTCGCGCCCAAAAATGCGTTTAAATTAGTGTCGAAATGTGGAACTTTCGACGCTCATAACTTTCAAACATTTTCTTTTTTTACTTTTTCGCTTCCATACAGGGCTAGATAATGATGAGACAAATTGATATCACTTTTTATTTTGAACGTACATCGTCAAACAGTGGAATAATCCCTAGACTACGTTTGTATGGAAGAATTTTCGACTAGTGTAACCTTAAGATCAGAAACCCACTAATAAACAACCTTATTTATCCCAACCTAAAATACGAACCATCCTCCCACTCATCAATAACTAAGAAAAATAAACAGCTAAAGCATGCATTACCATACATCATTGAGGAGACGCACTTAAACCGTAAATCATAACAGAGGCTTCCTTTATATTTGTCAACGTTTATCCTTGAGTACTGAAGGATGGGTAGTCATTAATGAGGAGTCCCATCTAAGGCCATTGGGGGCAGCCCTCCTTGAGCCTATTTGTCCTCGGTAGTTAGTGATAAATGGGAGTGTCCGGGCCAGTGGTATTAACTGGAGACATTCGTAAAGAGCTAGTAGGCGCTTGGGATACGTACGGGCTGACGTTTGTGGTCGAGACGCCGCCGCCGCCGTCGTGAACGATTTGTGGATGTTGTGTGTCTGAACTGCGGTTATCTGAATTAGTTAAGGCCGTACCCTGACCAAAAAATCAGCACGAGATATGAGCATTCCTATTGGCCTAGCGGCACTGGTGGCGCATGAATTACGGTAGTGAATACGCCCAGATTTTAGAATAAAATCTTTATAAAATCGAATATTGGTCTTTTGAAAAAAATAAAACTTACAAAATGTTCGTTATCAAATTGTCTATCCATTAGTGTTAGTATAAAAAAATAATTAATGGAAACTTTACGAGGAGATGCATGCTATCAATAATTATTTCACATTTTTATGGTTTTGTTGGAAGGATATTAGTGACACATACATATTACTCTTTAAAAAAAAAATGTACTACACTTTTAGAATCAACATTATGTAGAAATTTAATGTATTTTTATTAATTTATATTTCTTTTTAAATAAAGAGTAGATAGCTCTTAAAAACTGCACAAAATTAACTTTTTTTTGAATTTAATTTTTATTTTTGTTTTAATTTTAAATGTACAATACAATTATATAGAACTTATGATCTAATTAGATTGAAATAAATGAAATTTGAATTTGAATAAGGAAAGTACAAAAAACTACTAAATTTTAGGTCGCGCGGGTGTGAAACGAGTGCGCGTTTTGTTCCCTCAAGGTCGTCGTCTTAAGTGATCCTTTAACGTCACTAGGTACCGATGTCTGTTTTAAAGTCTTCTTAAGAGTTGAAAATCCATCAGATCAAAGTTATCAACTAATGAGAAGCATTTATTTTCATAATGCGAGTTGCTTCAAGCTCTAGAAGAAAAAGAAGCTAAGATTTTCACAAACGCGCATCTTCAGCACATCTTAACCCGCCCCGCTAGACCTATTACTCAGCTGCTATAATTAGGAATATTTTCGCCAGAGCTACTTAAAAGGTGCTTACCTAGCTCTGGTGGAAATGCATTCATAGAGTCATAGCTTCAACTTAGTTCCACCGCTTAGGCTCTAGACAGACGGACTGCATTTCAACTGCACTCCCGACTGCAAATTTGCAGTTTGAATGCAATTTGAATTGAATGGGTACGAATGCAATAAAATTCAAGGACTGCACGGTTGGTTTGCAGTCGGAGTGCAGTTGAAATGCAGTCCGTCTGTCTAGAGCCTTAGCTACCTCGTACATCTCTGGTGAAAACGTCCAATGGGGTCTAATTCTGAAAGCTACACTGAACTGGGTCAACAGATTTTAAACATATTGACGACTAGCTGTGCCCGCGGCTTCGCTCCCGTCATCAGCCTGCCTGCCTACTCCACATACTCAAAAATATACTTACTACATACCAATTTTATTTTATAGTGTCATTCTTTCGCGTAAAATCTTAACACCGCGATTCAGAAAATTACTTTAAATGCACAACGCCATCATCATCTGTCCGAGTAACTGAATTGCGTGAGCTGTGATAATTTTACTTCTTGAACACTTTAAATTCATCTAACTTTTGATAGAGTGAACCGATTGCGATGAAACAAAAACTAAGTAATTCTTCAAGATACGCACAATTTTTATGTATAAAAGTTATCTACATTGGTTTCGTACATTTCACGTGATGGCACGCATCACGTGAAATGTACGAAACCAATGTACACAAATAAACAGACAAACAGAAAAAACGAGAAAAATTCCAAAAATGTTAGAAATGGGTTCTGTTGGTTATCCTTTAACACCCTGGCAATTTTTTTTGGAATTTTTTTCGATGTACAAAAAATATTTTTCTACAGATTTATTATATGTATTGATGATGTATTTGACCGTGGCGGTTCCATTCAAATCATAGATCAGTGTATTTCACTCACACACGAAAATAATATTAACCGTTTACATAGATATGTTTTTACGCATTATGTATTTTCAGCCCTGTGGGAAAATTATAAATATTGGTCCTACAGTTCCAGGAGTTCTATTAGGAAACTCTTCTATTGTATCTCTTTTGAGATTAAAAAAAAAATATTTAGTTTTTGAAACAGTACTAAGTTGTTTTTAATATGGCAATTTTTGCGAGCGCAACTTTATTTTATTTTAACTAACTACATGCCAGTCCGATTCAAATGACACCTTGCTCATATTTTTCGAGACCGCTGGAAATAGTTGAACAAAAAAAACCGGCCAAGTGCGAGTCGGACTCGCGCACGAAGGGTTCCGTACTATTATCGCAAAAAACAACAAAAATATCACGTTTGTTGTATGGGAGCCACACTCAAATATTTATTTAATTCTGTTTTTAGTATTTGTTGTTTTAGCGGCAACGGAAATACATCATCTGTGAAAATTTAAATTGCATTGCTATCACGGTTCATGAGATACAGCCTGGCGACAGACGAACCGCGGAGTCTTCGTAATAGGGTCCCATTTTTACCCTTTGGGTACGGAACCCTAAAACGCATTTGTTGACTAGACTACTATACCCACTAATGGTAATTTACGTTTCAAAATAAAGGTTTGGTAATGAAATGACATTGATAGCACATTTTCGAATTTAAGCAGGTACCTACATACGTATGCAGTGTGAGTTTTTCAAGTGGGCATGGATGGCCAAATCCGAAACTGTGAGGAATAGCGAAAAACACTCAAAAGAGTCACTTCCCGATTTTGATGAAAACTAAAACTGCATCATTGTTTTTTTTTTTAAATCAATTGTTCTAGCAAGGAATGGAACCCGTTGATTTTGAGAAAAACACACGCTATTTTATTACACCATCCGATATTCCGATAGTGTCGCTAAATTCTGGGCAGTAATTATATAAGGGAAATTTGATAGAAGACTTACCGTTTACGGTTGATTGATACTTGGGGTCTTGCCGACTTGTGATTTTTACCAGTTAGAGGAACATCTAAGTTATTAGGAAATAGGAGTAGGTAGATAGACTTGTATTCTAATAGGAGATCAACTTTTCATCAGAAACCTACGCTACCTATATTATTAGGCACTAGCTTCTGCCAGTAGCTTACATACATAAATTCACGCCTTTTTCCCATGGGGGTAGGCAGAAACTACAGAACGCCACCTGCTACGATCCTTACATACTTCTTTTGCTTCACTCACATTCATACATCTTGTCATACACACACGCCGGTTATGAGTACTGCGCACCTTGCCTTTCTGAAGAACATCACCTATAAGGTCTATGTATGTCTTCCTAGGGCGTCCCCTCCCGGCCAGTGGCTTCTCCCGCGTTAAAAGTATTTTGATAACTCAAGGGAACAATATACTGGGATGAAAATCCTATGTGCTATGTCAGACTATAATCTATCTCTGTACCTACCTTTCAATTTCATCCAGATCCGTTCACCCGTTCTGGCGTGATTGAGTAACAAACATACATCCATTCAAACTTTCGCATTTATAATCTTAGGCTTAACACGCACTGCGATTTTTATTCGCGCGAATTTTTTAGTACAATTTGAGCGCGATTTTTTTCCGCTTGCTGCTTCATACATTTCCAAAGGTCACAGAATGGGCGGAAAAAAAATCGCGCGAATAAAAATCGCAGTGCGTGCTAAGCCTTAGTTAGATTATAGGTACAAAAAACAGGAATAGTTTACCTAAATACCGTTATTGTTAAAAAACAACCTTTTTACAAAAACATACAACCGACTTCCAAATAAAAACACTAACTACAAAGTGAAAAATACCTATATAACTTCGATTTCGGAAGTCGGTGTTCCTGTATACGTATCTACGTTTTTTGACGACTTCACAAGTAAAGAGTTCTGAGGTAACACACATAAAAAAATACAGTCGTTTTGAAGTCGGTTAAAAACATACATTCACCTTCAATTCCCAGGTTAAAATGGTCAATGATCGGCAATAAAACGAATGTAGGCCAGCAAGGCAAAAAGTGTAGGCAGTTTAGGCCGACTTCCTGAAAAATTGCCCCATAAAAGCAAGGTGATAACGAGTACCATGGTGTTTTTCCACGGGGGCTATATATTGCTTGTTATATCTTTATGTTTCCCCTATGGGAGTGTCCATGGGCGTGTGGAGTGGAACTCTGCTGTTTGTAGAACATTAGTGGACTGATTTATTTATCTGGGTTGAATGCTAAAACAATGGATTTTGAGACGAATTAAATTGAGCTTAAAACGCGTAGTTCTTAATACAATCCTACTTAATGTTATAACTACAAAAAAAGAGAAATTATTTACCGGGCGAAAAATATACTGAATGGACGACTAATACTAAGTACCTTACTATTTATGCGGTTTGAGTAATACCTTTTAGAAGGATTTTTTGAGCTGTGGTTCTAAAATTGTTAGGTACATACTTTAATTATATTTGGGGTTCTATTTTAGCATATTATTCTTTTGAAAATAGCAGAACGTGCAGCGCGGGCGTTTGGGTGTAATCGTGTTTTCAACTAATTAGTCCAAGAGCGAGCGAAGCGAGCTTGGGAATTTAGGGCACCCCAACACGGATAGGTTAGGTTCGAAGGGGATGACGGGAGCTGAAGTGAGCAAGCAAAGCGAGCGAACTTAGCTCCCGTCATCTCCTTTAGATATGTTAGGTTACTTTAGACCCTGCAGACAGAAAAAGGAGGCCCACTTAGTATTTTCAATAAGCCGTATTCAGTATTTTTTACACCTTTAATTTGAATTTATTTTTGCTCGATAACTATCCCAAAAAAAAACAATAATGCCGGTTTGGACGAAACTTGGAACAGTGGTCAATCAAGGCCCGTATTCAGTTTATTTATTCCACTCCTTAGCAAAGACCTCCCCCCATGTCGTCAGAGACGTCCCACAATTAAGGCCAGTAAGGTAATACTATACGGTCCCCTGAGTTTTTTTTGACTTGGGCGTCTTCCTGACCGGGTCGGTGCGTTATCGTTTCTGTGCCGAATTTGTACAGATGTTTAGAAACGTCTGGATCAGAAAGACGCCTTCGACACGGGCGAAGCCATTGACAAAATAATATTAGAATCACAATAATCATAAAAGTTAGTTTTGTCGTACTAGAGGTCATCACCATCATCAATCAGCCTTTTAATATTCCCACTGCTGGGACACAAGCCTCTACTCTGTGAGAGGGAACGGGCCGTAAACCACCACGCGGACCCAGTACGGTTACGTGGATGTGATGTTTCCTCACGATGTCTTTCTTCACCGTTTTTGAGAGCAGTCATGATGAAATAACTAGTATAACTAGAGGTCGGCTTAAACTAAAATGAGATGGAATAAAAAACAAGAATATTGTGAAATATTTTATTTATAATAATATAGTGTACAACATACAATAATCACTTCATTTTATTAATTCTATGTACAAAAGCAGACAGAGATATCACAATCACCGCAGTTGGCGCACATCTGAAGATAAAATATTTTTGGAAAATCTTTTTAATAAATAAAGCTAACGTTAATTCATTGTAACACAAAACAGCAGAGAAAACCATTTAGACTTCTATTTGTGCATATATGCATGCTTTTACAGTCTACCATGCATTATTCTGTAAAGTAGGTACCCATCTTATAAATTACATCATCTTAAAAAAAAACTAATTATTCCTTTAGTTAGATTACCTAAAAATATTGGACACGTATTTTTTCTTTTGCCACGTAAACAAAAAAAATACGACGATACAGTGCGTTGAAATATCGTGTGACGTCACGGTGTGGTACACTTCATACTGAGAAAGTGACGTCACAAGTCCCCACACCTGTACTTTGACGCTTTATCTTTGTAAATTTGTATTGATCAGGTCCAATATTATTTGATAATCTCACTGACGGACTGAATAGAATTATTTTTGTTCTACCCAGGCAACATCCCTATTAGGAGGGTACTTTGTTATCATTTTCGCCTAACGAATTCATCTTTAATAGCCCAGTCATTTTAGCGTTCAATCCGCGGAATGAGAGATAATAAGCTGAAAACTCGTATACACCTACATTTTAGCGTTTAATGAAATAAAATGAAGGTGTGTTTTCATTATTTTCTCGCATTACGAGGTTGATCCCTTAATTATGCTAAAATGCCTAATGCCTTATTATGCTAATAAAGTCAAATAAATTGCTCATATGAATAGAAACTGTAAGTATTTTTAAACAATACTGTGCCCTTAGACAAGTGAACATCTAACATTGAAAGTGTTGTGATAGCGACACGAAAAAAAAATGTATGGGAATGAGAACGCTATCGAAAGGTCACGCGGGCAATCCCTCAATCGAATGACACTTGTGTAGACCTCTGGAGGCTCTAGCTAGACAAAGTGTAATTCTAACAGGGATGGCGATTGTCCAAATGTCAAAATGTAAGGGCACAGAAACCCAACGCGAAGTAAGAAAATTTGTTTCAAATAAATTGCACTAGATGGCGAGATAAGCTTCGACTTGTTATTGAGTTCTGTGAAATATTAAGATTTTCTAGAGACGATCATGAAAAATGTATGTTCTTGTTTAATTAACTCTCCTAAGCACAAAATTAAGGAATATTGGGCTTTTAATTCACATTTTAAAGATTATTTGAATGGATCATTTAAAATGTCTGTAAGAGATTGCCCTGTGCGATAAGACCGCCCATTGTACACTTATCTTTATAAATGTTTTTTGTCCTGTAATTATTTAAGTGGTGTACAATAAAGTATATAATAAATAATAAATGTATTCCAATAGATGGCGCGGTTTTAAATTTCTGAGGCATCCACTCGATGTTTTTAATTTGTTTTTTAACACATTTTGGTACAATGAAATCATAAAAACGTGCAAAAATTTTATAAAACAAATCGTCGCTGTATTTAAAAAAAAAGTATTCACTAACCGAGTAAACTCTTTAAATTGCAAGTTGCTGCAAACACCATCGATATTCGTAGAACGGAACCGAATGCGATCGATGTTCTTAGAAAAATAATCAGTTTAATTAGAGTTAGTAATAGTAGCTAGTTACGTCGGCACGGTTTCTTTGTATGGGTTGAGGCATCTGTATGCTAGTTTAGTTAAGTTTCGACGGGCTGTTTCCGCAACTCCACGACCAAGCGCGTATTTTGCGTACGGGTCTGTATGCTAATATTATATTATCTGTGGTAAGGGTTTGATCAAGTGACATTTCGATAGCGCTTGACAATCCCATACATTTTTGACATTTTACCCAACACAAACTTGTAAATAAAATAGTGTAAGATAACCAGTTATTGGCACTTTATGAGAGTGCCTCCCCTAGTTTCGTAATCGCCCAGAAAATCATATATTGAAATGCATACAAAAATTATAATGACATCGAAGGAAATTTTTTAATCTTTATTTTAAGAGTTGTTTCATCCAATGAAATAGTAATTAAGATATATTTTCACTAAATTATAAAAAAAAACCATTTAAAATCCTATTACTGGCAAGCAAATGCCAACATTGCGTAATCCATGGTTTTCTTATTTTTAGCTTATAAACTCAGAAGTGCTAATAACTGGAGGGATGCCAGCGATATGGTGGTTTACCCTAATAAATGTACATTCAGCCACACAAGCAAAGAACAAATACACAGTGTGTTCCATTTTTGGACCCATTTCGCACCAGATACAAAGATTTGTTCTGTAAAGGCTCCGCGAACGGGCGCGATGTGACAATTTTCCATAAAAACTCTTGAACTGTAGAAAAGTATGAGAACAATTTCTATAAAAACACGTCATCGCATTGTCGCGTGATACCTGTCTACTAGGGCCTTAAGAGGAAATATGGTCGCAGACATGTGACTGAATTTCCTAAGAAAAAAGTCATAATTCGAGGTTTGGCTATTTCCTCCTCCAATATGGGACGAATTTAAAAGACATTCTATAAACTGAAAAATAAAGATAAATACTGTGTTTTTGTCCCTATGTTTTCCTTTTAGATGATACATTATCTTTAGAAGCACTAGAACCCTCAAAAGATGCTCAATATAGCGCTGTCAACAGAGGCATAGTGTACAAATTTGACAACTATAAAAGGAAAACAGGGGCACAGTATATATATATCTTTTTCAGTTTATGGAATATCTTTTAAATTAGTCCAATATTGGAGGAGGAAATAGGCGAGAGCCAAACCTCGAATTATGGCTTTTAACTTAAGAAATTCAGTCGGCTGGTTGCGACCGCATTTCCTCATAAACGCCAATAAAACAATTCTGCTGTATTTTTCACAATACTTTCTATCCACATCCTACTCTATCATCGATATAAATTTTATTATTAGTCCTAGTTTGAGTCCCCGCACTAATTCCTTCACTATTTTGGTACACCTAAGCGGTAACTTTGAAATCACGAAATCTATATTTATAAGTAGGTACAAGAATACAAAAATTGATAGTTTATTCACCGATTTAAAAATAATTTATTAGTCGATTTAGAATTTGTTTATTTAGTATTCTACTTACATATAGTACATAGTGATGTTTGTTATTGTTTAGAACTAATCTCCGTCCAGCCTGTAATTTTAAATTTGACATCTTAAAAAGTAAACAACCGTCTTATTAATAAACGTGGACTAAAATAAGATTAACTTTATTCCAAGCATTAGGTTGGTACTAACAAATTTCCGTATTAATAAACACGGAATAAGGAGAGATTATACTAATCTGACTCTAGTCTTGGACTAAAAGTTATTCCATGGTGCTAGCTAGTTTAAGGTCGGAGTAAGGTTGGATTAAGAGTGTATCCATGGCGACTACATTTATTATTTTTGATTGACATTTTGTTCGTTGTGATTTGATGATGAAAATTTTTAGTTTAAAATAAATATATTGTACTAGACAGGAAACACTATTTCACGAATTGGCATGGAGATGTGTTTAATACTTAGGTATTTTACTAACATTAGTATGAGAGATACACTCGTCATCAGATTTATCAAACCACTACGAATATTTAATACTAGCTGTTGCCCGTGACTTCGTCTGCGTAGCATTAGTACTCCTAATGGCCTATTTTTAATGTCGCACTAATTATATTGTGAGGGCCGCCTTACTTGAGAAATTATTAGTTCACCATACAAATTTCTACCTTCCTTGCCACCATTACATTGGATAAAAACTATCGTATGTCCTTTTCAGGGTCCCAAACTAATTCCATTGAGGTAATTATGTAATACATAATATCTCAATGACTACTCCATCCAAAATCAGTTCAGCGGTTTAAGCGTGAAATGGTAATAGACAGACAGAGTTCCTTTCGCATTTATAATATTTTAATATGCGATTTAAGTATGACAGATGTCACTTTGTCAGCTATTTTTCTTTCTTTTTCTACTTTATGTTATCAAATTTCTTGGTTTCATTCACTGGTTCACTCTTTTTACTTTAAAATTGAACTGGGTTGCCATAGCTTACGCGTAAATCCAAGAGTAACAAATGATTAGTTAGTCCGAGATTATTCCATGTTTATTAATAACATTGCTAAGCCTATGTTAATCCTTACTTACTCCGGGATTAGCTAGTCCAAGAGTAACTTCGGAGTAAGCTGGTAATAAGTCATTTTTTTTTTTTTTTTTTTTTTTTTTATTAATTAGTGATGAATTAATAAAAATGTGAATTAATGAATTTTAATTAATTGGTATAACGGAGCGAATAAGCACGTCGCTTCACTACTGTAAGCGTTCATGAAGTATTGCATTTTATTGTCTATGGTTGCTTGTTAATAATTATTAAACTTCATAAGCGTGCATTTGTCAATTGTCAATTAACAGGCTGGACGGGTAGTGTGTAGGCTAACGCTAGCGTTTCATTGGTTTCTCAAAATCTTTTTTTAAATTGAATAATTTGGAAGGTCCAACTCCTATCCATCTGTTGTTTTAAATTTCTCTATCTCCAAAACTTTTGCTATTTCAGTAGAGAATTTATAAACTATTTTTTATTAAATTTCGTCTCATACCTTTCATTAGAGTGGCGATACTACACTTCAACACATGGCGTATCAGAAGCATTTAGCCCTGTAATTTGCTGACTAGCAAATATTTTCGACATGGCATGTTAAAAGTTCGTGTCGACAAAAGAGAACTAGACTTGCTTAGACCGCAACGAATACACTCCCCATTTCAGGTGCAGTACTCTAGCGAGCCAGCTCAGCAGGTGAAAATCACAGAGCGCAGAAAGCGACTAGATTAGATGCCATATTAAGTCGCGCACTCAGCGGTCAGCGCAAATTCGTTTGTTGTAGCCAGTAAAGATGTTTACGCGCTGTCAGATGACACGTTTGTTTTTTAAAGAAAGTGTTGATAGGCAATGCCGTCTCTAGAAACACTGATTCGTCTTCGTGACCTATATAAATAGTAGAAAAATCTTCAAATGCCAGCCAACTATGGACCTTATTCTAGATGGTGCAGCTGTAGTCGTAGCACGAGGATTCCTCCTGTTGTCTCCGCTCCTCGTTTGATATGCGTATGTTGGATGACGAGCCTCCCGTCTCCCAGAGACCGGGCGTCTCTATGATCTAGAGGGGAATAGAGAAATTTCTTGAGCAAAACGTATTTTTATGTTGTACGACCTGTTTCAGTGACGAAGAATTTTTTTTTTTTAAGTTTTCACTGTCAATTGTTTGTAGTAAAAAAATAACTATGTCTGGGATATTTCATAACTAACTTAAATCTTATGTGCATTACGATTTACAAATCACGTGTTTAAAAGTGGAAATTAACATGCGTTTAAAAGTACCGTAGCTAAATTCAATTAATCGATCAAAGTAATAACTGGAACCACAAGCATAACTAATATCTGTTTAAATACAATTTTAACACCTTAGTACAGTTTAAATTAATCGGTCATATTTATCTATTTATTTAACCTGTAAAGTCCATTACAATAAATAAGGCATCTATTTTTTTTAAATATAAACTTACTTTTTGTACGAGCTCTTCAAAAGCCAAACTGATGCCCTCCTGCGTTTTAGCGCTGCTCTCAATGAACAGCATCCTGTGCTTCTGCGCGAATGCCTGGCCTTGCTCCCGCGTTACTGCGCGGTTTTGCTACAGGAAGAAAATATCATGTTTATTTTTGATTTCCTGCTGCAATAGGTACCTACATAATATTGGGAGAAATTATAGAAAACAAATCGAAAATTAGCTGCTAGAGTAGAGAAGCTTAAGGCTAAATAATAATGGCCGCATTGGACGATCTTCAAGGTTAAGCAACACTTGCCAAGGTCGGTCCGTGGATGGATGAGCTTCTTTACATAGCTAGTTTCCTCCATGTATCGGAAAGCTCATTAAGCCATTGGTCCCTGCTGTTTTTTGAAGATCTTTGACAGTCGTAACGGGTAGTCAGAAGGCTGATATTTATTATCAGTCTGGTCAATGGGTATCATGTTAATCAGTTACTGGGTTGTGGAGGTCAGGTAGGCAGGAAGCTGACCCCGACATAGTTGGTAAAAGGGTAGATAGAGCAGTGGTGGCCCAGTGGTAACGACATAGTTGGTAAAAGGCTAGATGGAGCAGTGGTGGCCCAGTGGTAACGACATAATTGGTAAAAGGTTAGATCAGAGAAGTGGTGGCCCAGTGGTAACGACATAGTTGGTAAACGGCTAGATAGAGCAGTGGTGGCCCTGTGGTAACGACATAAATGGTAAAAGGCTAGATAGAGCAGTGGTGGCCCTGTGGTAACGACAAAGTTGGTAAAAGGCTAGATAGAGCAGTGGTGGCCCAGTGGTAACGACATAGTTGGTAAAAGGCTAGATGGAGCAGTGGTGGCCCAATGGTAACGACATAGTTGGTAAAAGGCTAGCTAGAGCAGTGGTGGCCCAGTGGTAACGACATAAATGGTAAAAGGCTAGATAGAGCAGTGGTGGCCCTGTGGTAACGACAAAGTTGGTAAAAGGCTAGATAGAGCAGTGGTGGCCCAGTGGTAACGTCATAGTTGGTAAAAGGCTAGATAGAGCAGTGGTGGCACAGTGGTAACGACATAGTTGGTAAAAGGCTAGATCAGAGAAGTGGTGGCCCAGTGGTAACGAAATAGTTCGTAAAAGACTAGATAGAGCAGTGGTGGCCCAGTGGTAACGACATAATTGGTAAAAGGCTAGATCAGAGAAGTGGTGGCCCAGTGGTAACGAAGTAGTTCGTAAAAGGCTAGATAGAGCAGTGGTGGCCCAGTGGTAACGACATAATTGGTAAAAGGCTGGATCGGCGAAGTGGTGGCCCAGTGGTAACGACATAGTTGGCAAAAGGCTAGATAGAGCAGTGGTGGCCCAGTGGTAACGACATAATTGGTAAAAGGCTAGATAGAGCAGTGGTGGCCCAGTGGTAACGACATAGTTGGCAAAAGGCTAGATAGAGCAGTGGTGGCCCAGTGGTAACGAAATAGTTCGTAAAAGGCTAGATAGAGCAGTGGTGGCCCAGTGGTAACGACATAATTGGTAAAAGGCTAGATCGGAGAAGTGGTGGCCCAGTGGTAACGACATAGTTGGCAAAAGGCTAGATAGAGCAGTGGTGGCCCAGTGGTAACGACATAATTGGTAAAAGGCTAGATCAGAGAAGTGGTGGCTCAGTGGTAACGAAATAGTTCGTAAAAGGCTAGATAGAGCAGTGGTGGCCCAGTGGTAACGACATAATTGATAAAAGGCTAGATCAGAGAAGTGGTGGCCCAGTGGTAACGACATAGTTGGTAAAAGACTAGATAGAGCAGTGGTGGCCCAGAGGTAACGACATAGTTGGTAAAAGGCTAGATAGAGCAGTGGTGGCCCAGTGGTAACGACATAGTTGGTAAAAGGCTAGATGGAGCAGTGGTGGCCCAATGGTAACGACATAGTTGGTAAAAGGCTAGATAGAGCAGTGGTGGCCCAGTGGTAACGACATAAATGGTAAAAGGCTAGATAGAGCAGTGGTGGCCCTGTGGTAACGACAAAGTTGGTAAAAGGCTAGATAGAGCAGTGGTGGCCCAGTGGTAACGTCATAGTTGGTAAAAGGCTAGATAGAGCAGTGGTGGCACAGTGGTAACGACATAGTTGGTAAAAGGCTAGATCAGAGAAGTGGTGGCCCAGTGGTAACGAAATAGTTCGTAAAAGACTAGATAGAGCAGTGGTGGCCCAGTGGTAACGACATAATTGGTAAAAGGCTAGATCAGAGAAATGGTGGCCCAGTGGTAACGAAGTAGTTCGTAAAAGGCTAGATAGAGCAGTGGTGGCCCAGTGGTAACGACATAATTGGTAAAAGGCTGGATCGGAGAAGTGGTGGCCCAGTGGTAACGACATAGTTGGCAAAAGGCTAGATAGAGCAGTGGTGGCCCAGTGGTAACGACATAATTGGTAAAAGGCTAGATAGAGCAGTGGTGGCCCAGTGGTAACGACATAGTTGGCAAAAGGCTAGATAGAGCAGTGGTGGCCCAGTGGTAACGAAATAGTTCGTAAAAGGCTAGATAGAGCAGTGGTGGCCCAGTGGTAACGACATAATTGGTAAAAGGCTAGATCGGAGAAGTGGTGGCCCAGTGGTAACGACATAGTTGGCAAAAGGCTAGATAGAGCAGTGGTGGCCCAGTGGTAACGACATAATTGGTAAAAGGCTAGATCAGAGAAGTGGTGGCTCAGTGGTAACGAAATAGTTCGTAAAAGGCTAGATAGAGCAGTGGTGGCCCAGTGGTAACGACATAATTGGTAAAAGGCTAGATCAGAGAAGTGGTGGCCCAGTGGTAACGACATAGTTGGTAAAAGACTAGATAGAGCAGTGGTGGCCCAGAGGTAACGACATAGTTGGTAAAAGGCTAGATAGAGCAGTGGTGGCCCAGTGGTAACGACATAATTGGTAAAAGGCTAGATCAGAGAAGTGGTGGCCCAGTGGTAACGAAATAGTTCGTAAAAGGCTAGATAGAGCAGTGGTGGCCCAGTGGTAACGACATAATTGGTAAAAGGCTAGATCAGAGAAGTGGTGGCCCAGTGGTAACGACATAGTTGGTAAAAGACTAGATAGAGCAGTGGTGGCCCAGTGGTAACGACATAATTGGTAAAAGGCTAGATCAGAGAAGTGGTGGCCCAGTGGTAACGAAATAGTTCGTAAAAGGCTAGATAGAGCAGTGGTGGCCCAGTGGTAACGACATAATTGGTAAAAGGCTAGATCGGAGAAGTGGTGGCCCAGTGGTAACGACATAGTTGGTAAAAGGCTAGATAGAGCAGTGGTGGCCCAGTGGTAACGACATAATTGGTAAAAGGCTAGATCGGAGAAGTGGTGGGTCAGTGGTAACGACATAATTGGTAAAAGGCTAGATAGAGCAGTGGTGGCCCAGTGGTAACGACATAGTTGGTAAAAGGCTAGATAAAGCAGTGGTGGCCCAGTGGTAACGACAAAGTTGGTAAAAGGCTAGATAGAGCAGTGGTGGCCCAGTGGTAAAGGCCGCGACTTACAAGTTGCAGGTCGTGGATTCGAACCCAACAGGCGCTTTACTTTATGTTAATTATTTCATCACCATTGCACCTCAGAACGGTGATGGAAAACATCATGTCGTGGTGGCCCAGTGATGATAGTGTGATAAACTAATAAATAAATAATCGTGAGAAAACTGGAATGTCCTAGAATAAAAAAATCGAGCTCATGTGACATCCACAAAAACCGCGTGGTGGATTACGGCCCATTCCCTCTCACAGAGAGGAGACCTGAGTCCCAGCAGTGGGGACATTAAAACGCTAATGTTGATGAGATGATGATTGAACCGTTTATCATGCAATAACATAGAAAGCGCCATTTAAATTAACAAGCGATGACACTTTATAGTTATACACTGTCGGAGACACAGTGGAAAAGCCTAACCGTCATCAACATCATTTCAGTCAAAAGACATCCACTGCTGGACATAGGGCTCCCCAAATTGTCACCACATCTATCGGTACCGTGGGTCTCGCATTTAGCGGCTTCCCGCAGCCTTGGCCTTGATATTTTTACTCTACTAACTTACTTTATCAATCTTGTTGCCGACAACTAAGCAGACTATGTTCTTCTTCGTGGAGTACACTTGAAGTTCCTCCACCCACTCGTTCAGCTTGGCCAAGGACTTTGGTTCTGACACGTCGTAAACTAAGATAGCACCGTGAGCGTCTCTGTAACAAGGAGTCTACGTAAAGTAATTCGGATTTTACCAATGTTGCATGTTCTTTACTTTGGGATCTGTGATCCCAAAGTAAATGCGGGCGGGCAAAATTAATCAGTTTTCCTATGCGCACGCATCTAACAATGGCGATCGGCCATAGACTAAAAGAATGAGGTTTCTTTTTTTTTGGCTTTTCGTGGATAGTGTTTAAGCCACGTACAAAATAGGGAATTTCAATTTTTCTTAATTACAGAGCAAATAAAATTTATACTTGAGTGAAAGTTTTATTTATTAAGCACGTACAAGTTGAAATTAATACGAAGTTGCATGAAATGAGCAAGCAATAGGTACATTAATTTATTTGTACTATTGAGCACGATCTTTCTTGTATCGAAACTTTTTTAAGAACAAAGCAACTCATCCAATAAAGGTGAATGCCCATTTTGTAAGGGAACTTGGGCCCCTTTGAAAAAACGGTTGTATCTTGATAAATTTGGTTGTATATTGTAGAAAAACACGTTATATTCATAATTAGAAAACATTTTTTATTTATTTTGTGGGGTTCACTTGAAACAACGATGTTTCTGTTCTTGAAATGAACCCTTATTACAATGTAATAAGGTGCATACAAATGTCCAAGTGAAGAAACCTGATCTGTTGTTGTCTGTACTCTGTACTCTAATTTTTGGATATTATTGAAATCGCAGACACGATATCTCATAAGGGGCCTGTGTATGGGTAATCTCCTTTAAAAAAAAAACTCTATAACTCACTTGTGTATAATAGCAATGAAAAAGTCACAGTTTGATAACAGGTATCATTATGTGCCTAATTGCGGTGAAATTAGAGCCACTGTATGAGCAAGTGTGATGAAAATGAGTGTTCTTTTCAGTTTTCACATTTGTTAGGCACAGATCGGCCAAACGCTCGTCAGTAATTCTGCTTATTTTTTTTTTTCAAATTATTTATTGTCTGGTTTTGTTTTTTAATTATAGATAGTTTCGCGCTTGACCAATATCTCATGATAGTAAGAGATGATGTGGTCGTCGGTGAGGCACGTTTGCCTATTATACTTGAACTAAAACAAAAACCGCCCTATTTGCTAAGAAATATAGGCGTTGCTTATAACAAACTAGCTTTCCCACGCGGCTTCGCTCCCGTCAACTGGCTATGCTATTGGTCATATTGGTCGTAGCGTGATGTTATATAGCCTATAGCCTTCCTCGATAAATGGACTATCCAACAAAAAAGATTTTTTCAATTCCAACCAGTAGTTCCTGAAATTAGCGCGTTCAAACAAACAAACTCTTCAGCTTTATAATATTATATTACTATAGATAAGTCACAAGGCCGTGCCTGTAATTTTATTGATGAAGGTTGATGTACTATGCTTATAAAAGGCAGAAAATGGGTTTATTTTTCAGATACAAATGCATGCCCGTCAAATATAAAAAAAAAGAATAATCTCCTTTGTTTAAAATCGTAGTTAAACTGAAACAATATGGTACAAAGCAAACATGCAACACAATAACATTATTAAAGGTGATTAATTAAACTTGGTAAGGTCAATGAGTATAACAATGGGCTGTGTCTATGTACATTATTTCTTACATTAAGTGAAAATAAAAGTTATTTATAGTTCTAGTTGAATGAATTCATCAACTTGAATCACCCGCTGTAAGTTCGAACAAAAATATAAATCAGCTGTTCATATTAATCTTTCGCAAAAAGCTATGTGCAACCTATTTTGTTTAAATAAACTAAAGAGATGTTAGAATATTATATGTTGTTTTAAAGTCAGGAAAATTAATTATTTACCACTTTTGATAACAATTCCCATTAAATTTAGAACTAACATTTAAACTACAAGTATCTGTCACATAGCTAACATGTTGCAAGTGATTTGGCAAATGTTTTACAGTCGGCCGCCAGCCTGACACCAACCCTCCTTGGGAATGCTATTGCTGGTGGTTTACCCGCCATCCAGTATCTGGCCGGACGGTAACTATATGTCTCCTACCGCCGCCCTTAAGGCCTTCTACTATGCCTGACTGCCTCGCCACTGATGGTGGATTGCTATTGCGGCCGAGACAGATCCTGTGCACTCTGCAGGGAGCAACTGCAAGACTTGAGTGCCGAAACACTAGTAGGAGGGATGAAACGCATGTTACTAAAAGAGTTATGAATATAAATGTGGATGGATGGAAAGGGAGGGGATGGCCAAAGAAAAGATGGATGGACTGTGTGAGGAGTGATATGAAAGAAAAGGGAGTCAGTGATAGCGTAACGGAGGACAGGACGGTATGGAAGAAGAAAACGTGTTGCGCCGACCCCAAGTAACATGGGACAAGGGCAGGAAGATGATGATGATCTGTCACATAGGCAAATAGACTATACAACAAAGACAAATGACAATGTTTTATGAAATGCCAGTTTAGCATTCAGCCTTCAAAGAATCAATAATGAATTGCCCTGAGAGTAAATCAAAACCATTTTCAACTACAGAGAGAGGGCAGTGCTGTCCTGTCCATAACTGCAAGCTTTTAGTGAAGTAGGTATTTATCGATGCATCTTGCACTGGTAAAATTATAGTTCCTATTCAACACATACCTGTAAAAACTGGATGTCAATGTTCTGTATCTTTCTTGACCAGCAGTGTCCCAGATACCAAGCTTGACCTTGACTCCGTTCACGTCCATCACTTTACATTTATAGTCAACTCCGATTGTGGCAGGAAACGAGGCATTATAGTCTCCCGTAGTGAAGGCTAGGATTATGCTAAAATAAAATAAAATATTTAATTTAAAGGCATACAGTTTTAAATACTGAATGTAAGGCAATGGGCCTCCTTTATAAAAATCTTTGAGCTGTATAGGCTGTATAACAGATTAACTATTCAAATTCTGTACAGAAAATTTAATATAGCATGTTCTAAGCAATCGCTAATCAGTCCATAGATTTTAATAAATAAGGATGTTCATTCATTTAAGATTGATTCTGCAATAAAAAAACCATGTATTCATGATTGTGACCATGGTATATCAGCGGGTCCTATCAGACTTCTAGTGCCGCATATTATTTTAAATATTCCTTCTTGACCTCACAGATTTTTTTATTTTATAAGTAGAATTATTTTTTTTTAAGTTTTTTGTATTGCCTGTGCGTTCTTAGAATAAACATAAATTTCTTTCTTTTTCTCTAAAAACCTGTTTATCTTGGACACAGCTGACATCCATGAAGGAAAACATTGTGAGGACCTTCCAGTCATTTTCACAACCGTGATTCGCAACCAGTTGTGAATGGAGTGATAGTTAACATAAGTTGGAAATCGCCAACCCGTCTTGAGCAATCATGGTGATCAGTGCTCTTGCCTTCTCTGTATGAGAAAAGGCCTTTGCTTTGCAGTGGGAGAGTTACAGCCTGGTATTACATTTAGTAGGAAAGTGTTCTGTTTTTTGCGATAAAGAGTAATATATTTTAGTTCTTTCTAGTTTATAAGTTGATTTGTAACGATGAGGGTGGCATAATCTGTTTGGATTAAACCTTCTTTAAATAAATAAAGAATTTAAAAAAAAACTATCTCTAATATTATAAGTGCGAAAATTTGGATGGACAGATGTTTGCTACTCAATCATGCTACAACGGCTGAACAGATCTGGATAAAATTTGGCACAAATGATTACAGTCTGGAATATCACAAAAGATTTTATCCGCGTAGTATTTTCCCATTGGATTATTCTCGACATCCATGTGGGTGAAGCCATTGGCAAAAGCTAGTGTTTTAAAAAAACTAATTTTATACCTATTTTATCAATGACTAGCTGTTGCCCGCAGCTTCGCTCCCGTGGACCACCCCACAGAACCCATTTTCGCGATAAAAAAAATAGCCTGTCACTCAGGAATAATGTAGCTTTCTGTTGGTGAAAGAATTTTTCAAATCGGTCCAGTAGTTTCGGAGCCTAATCGGTACAAACAAACAAACAAAAAAATCTTTCCTCTTTATAATATTAGTATAGACTATAGTCACAGCAGATTTTTTTGTCTCTGAAGTAGGCTGAAAGACCCTGTGCAGTAGCTATTTTTGTGTCAATGTGTGAAGGTAGCATCATTGTATAACTGCCTCTTTCACTCGCTTACATTTGTCGCATCATCCTATCTTGCTTACTCTATGCAGTAGATAGATAAGAATTGAAGATAACACAATTGACTTGTTTACAGATAGCAGAGCTAAACTGAAAATAACTCACAGACAAGACAGGAAATACCTTTCTTTATAGGAATCATTCACTTTCTGATTTGTCTCAATTTATCAAAAACACCTCTAATATCTCTGGACATTTTTTTTTAATAATTGTTGCATATTGACTTAAGTTTATGACTTGAATTTGATTTGTAAGTATGAGAATTACCCTCCAATTTCTAAATTAAGAATTTGAAGTTTAGTATTAATTGTCAAACTTTGGCATTAAAGTAGAATTTGATAATTCTTAACTCCAAATACTGAATTCAGAAAGTGTTCTTTAGTTTTTATGAATATAGTTAGTTGCCTTTGGTTTTTATGATTTTTAGCTTATACCTACTTCAGAATTCATATTACCAATTATTTGTACGCAAATTACGCACTTAGACGTGGAGTTGCGGACACCAGCCTGTCTTAACTTAACTTACCAATTATGAAAACCATATTCCTTGATAATCATGCAATAGATACTTTTCCCTCGTTACAGGCCAAAAACTTGCACAACTGATAACTAACATAAACTTAAGATAATCAGTAACCCAGTAAACGGATTATAAGTAATTGGGTTGTAGAGGTCAAAGTGCATTCTATCTACAAAAAATATTGATAGGTACTCAATTTGAAATAGAAAAGGCATGATATTTAAAGAACAACAGAACCTGTTTTTAATTATAGAATTTAAATGCCATAAAAAAATTGTGGTCACTCATCTAAATAATTAAAAATTACGTTTACGAAAACTACGCAATAACGTAATCCAGATAATTGTTTATCAACATATTGTAGTAGTTGAATCATAATTTAAATCAAGGTTGAAAAATACAAAGGTTGGTTGAATACATTTATGTTTTGGTATAAACTGCGAAACTATACGTCAACATCAGTGAACGGAAATAAACATGGAAGCATTACTTCGAAGGAACTTAACGCGCATCCTGACACAAAATCCCAAACAAACTCACACATCGAAACCCCGCAACTGATTCGCCAAACTAGCCAAAGTACACAAACAATATTATTACAACTCATGATGCACAGTAAAAAATAGACCTTATTTACTTAAGTTTTGGGTTTAAATTACCATCTAACGTATAGGCCGCTAACGACATTTCTACGACGCCACTGCGTCCACCAATCGCGTCGCCCGGGATTCTTTATGCAATATGGTGCAACGCAATTATTAATTATGATAGTGATGGTATTAAAGTAATATGAAAGAAAATATAGAAGCATAAATAAACGTGTGTGATCAGGTTACCACCGTCAGGAACAAAGTTCCTTCTCACGTATGATTTAAACAAAAACATTTTTTTTTATTTTTGCGATCTTGGATTATTTTAGCCTCACAATCGACTTTAGCATCCTCGAAAACTAAACCCATGATGAAAAATATGAAAGATTTCGCAGCTGCCATTTTGGATTTATATTTTGACCAAATTCGAAAGAAGGATATCGCATAGAAGTATGAACGCTTTTTCGCGTGATGATTTCTACCAGTCAAATCCTACGGCAATTCGTGTTAAAGAACCATCTTTTATTGTATTAAAAATATATCTTTTTGGAACGGTCAAAAATATATTAGAAAAGATAAAGATACAGCAACGATATCTATTTTCTCCATGCTGTTAAAGGAACTTTTATGTACCTACAATAACTTGGTATATTTTGCATAGTGCCGTCCCCATAGAAAAAAAAAATGGCGTGTATTGTTCCTTAGGTTGTAATCAAATTATATTTGCCATTATTGTCAGGTAAAAAAGTTAATTGTTTGGTTGGCATAACATCATCCCTATAGATTTCGTGGCATACTTCATTTTTTATAGAAATATGAATAGCGATGTATTTACACGTGAAATCTAATTCCAACATTCTTGTTATGCAAATGTGATTTATTTATGCACCGCTTCACTGCACAAGAAGGCATTTTTAAATAATTAACACGCGAAAAACAGTAAATATTAGTCGACCGCCGCTGTTGCCTATTGCGGACGAACTAAAAGCGTGAGCGGCACGATCGGTAAGCCCCGCCCACCGGGGCACAATTTGCGTTGGGTCATTTTTTAAAGCTAGGAATGCTTCCATGTTTATTTCCGTTCACTGGTCAACATACACTTCCGTAGGCATAGCATACTTGATGTAAATGGCAGTAAAGTTATAGTAGGTACTTAATTGGACGATATGACTCAATAGTTTTTTTTTAGAAGATAGGTAGGACACAGCAACGTTTTAGTCAACCTCCATCATAGATTCTTACCTGGATTTACCCACGCCACTCTCCCCAATGACCAAGATCTTCAAAGTTGCAACATAATCCGAATTCGCCATCGTTTACAATAGAAATTACGACGATTTGTGAAAAACCAGAAGCGATATGTTTGTGACGCACTTGCAGTTACATATGTTGGTTAAAACGTTTCAAATCTACACGTACACAACAATATCTATAAGAATAACACGATTTTGAAATAATGTCAAATATTGTACAATAGTTAGCAATTAATTTCACAAATTCTCAATGAAAAATTAAGAAAACAATTCTTGACAAATGTATTTTGACAGTGACAGTTTGCGTTGCGTGTTGGTTGGTCCATTCCTGTGCTGTCGTGACAGACGTTTTGTTATTGCTACGATTCTGGTAATGTAAAAAGTTATTTCGAGTGATTTTTTGTTATTTAGTTTTTTTTTAATGATTCACGCAATATTTCTAACTTTACTTGATTTATTAATAATGCTGAATGAAAACCCAGACTTAATGATTTCGATACTCTTGACTGCCGGTCTAGTGGTCGCAGGCAGTACTTCTAAGCATTTCCGGTTCGATTCCCAGGTCAATCTAACTGTTGATCTTTTTACCCGACTGCCGAAGGAGGGTAATGTGTTTATCAGTCTATGTATGTATGTTTGTATGTATGTTTGTTCCTAAGTGGCGTTCTTCCAGAACGACCAAACGCGTTGGACGATTTTGATGATTCTTACGTCAATCGAATCGTCTTAACTTTGCGAGTGTCATTTGCTACATTATAATTGGAAAATAGAAAAAAGTTAGGAGGATCAAGGGTCAGCCAGTTTGCGAATATGTATCCTCCGACTGCACAGCATGTTTTTTTCTTGTTTAAAGTTTTTTAGTTCGCTTCTTAAGCAGTCGGGTTTTTGATTTTTAAATTGACTTTTTTTATTTACAACTTTTTATTTCTAATTTGTTTTTTTAATTTCTGTTAAATAGAGAGTGGTGTATGTTTTTGAATCACCTTTTAAAACCCTTAATTTTGATACCCCACTCGATGGGTTAGGAAGAAAAATTAAATTGCCGTCAGCAGTTTGGTTTCACGAAAGGTAGGTCGACAACGGACGCGGGAGTAAAACTCATCAGCCACATCTTGGAATCTTGGGAGAAGTCCCAGGATGTCATTGGCATTTTCTGTGATCTGTCAAAAGCGTTCGACTGCGTCGACCACAACACACTGATCTGTAAATTACAACACTACGGAATTCGAGGACAAGCTGCTGATCTTGTGCTTTCCTATTTATCAAACAGACAGCAAAAAGTAAATGTTAATGGGGCGACGTCCTCCGGGTCTCTAGTCAAAATGGGCGTGCCCCAAGGTTCAATTCTCGGCCCTTTCCTTTTTCTTGTTTACATTAATGATCTCCCTTTTATGATGGCCAAATTATCGGATATCATTCTATTTGCTAATGATACTTCGGTAATTTTTAAAATAGATAGGAAAGATACGGATGTCTTACATGCCAATGAAAGTCTAATTGTTCTCTCGGAATGGTTCGCAGCTAACAATCTTTTACTGAATGCGAAAAAAACAAAATGTCTAAAGTTCTCTTTACCAAATGTACCTCAACGTGACCTAAATCTAAATCTTGACGGCAAAAATCTTGAAATAATAACGTAAACTGTATTCTTGGGGATTACTATCGATTCAAAATTGCAGTGGGGCGCGCACATTAGAACTCTTTCGGGCAGGTTAAGTTCGGCTGCCTATGCAGTAAGGAAGATAAGGCAGTTAAACGATGTAGCCACAGCTAGACTAGTATACTATGCTTATTTCCACAGTATTATGTCTTATGGCATTCTGCTGTGGGGGTTAGCAGCAGACGTTGACTCAATGTTTATCTTACAAAAGAGGGCAATCCGCGCGATCTATAAAATGGGTCCTCGCGAGTCCCTCAGAGAAAAATTTAAAGAGATCGATATACTGACTCTACCTTCACTTTATATTTTGGAATGTATTTTGTATGTCCGCAAAAATCGAGGGCTTTTCAAAACTAGAAGTGACTTCCATAATTTAAATACACGCAGTAAGCACGAAATTGTAATACCCAAATTCAGATTAACGAAAACTAGCAAGTCTTTTCTTATAAACAGTATACGCTTTTATAACAAGTTGCCTAAGTCAGTTATAGAACTGACCGATGGAAAGTTCAAAAACTACATCAAACGTGTCCGTATTAAAAAAGCATATTATAAAATCAAGGACTACGTTAAAGATAAAAATTTTAGCTTTGACACCCTCTGCGCATGCGGCTTCCCTGGTAACTCATAAACGGCACAAATATATGGATATCTCTAACTATTCTCAATCTCATTTTTTTTCTCTTTTAATTAGACTTTTTACAATATTTTTCAATCATCATTAATAGCCCTTTGCTAAGAATAGTTATAGCACTGATTACAGTATTTGCCACATGTTAAATTTAGTGTTGTATTTTTTAATTAGTTTTTTTTTTTACCATTGTATAGATTCTTTTACCGATTGTGACTGTGTGAACATGGCTTTCTAGATTTCTAGATGATTTTTAACATTTGTTAACTTTTTATTTCGTACATTATTTTTTTTGTTTGTTTTTTTTTCAATTTCGTACGACTTATTGTCGGGCCTACGTTGTCCTCCCATATCCAAGTACTAATGCTGTAACATGGAAATATTGTAAACACAAAAAAAAAAAAAAGAGTAACCATGGAGTTTCTTGCCGGTTCTTCTCCATAGGAAACGACTAACCCGAACCGTGCACCTTTTGTCGACGTTTTATAAGTGCCCATGTAGGCCTATGTAAAATAAAAATATTTGATTTTGATTTTGATTAGGACTCGCCCAATTATGGCGCCCAAAATCCGCCATGTTTGTTTTTTTTACCTTCACCTATCTAAGAACACTTGGGCGGTCAAGACGTAACTAACGATGTCTTAATTATGTAAATCCGTCTAGTGGTTTGCGAGATATGACGTAATAAAAAATATTACATACATACAAATATACAAGATATGCGTGAAAAACATAACCCTTTCCTTGCAGTCGGGTAAAAATGGCGGATTATGGGCGCTATCTTGTGGGGTCCCAATTTTTTACTGTTCTTATCTCATCGTGTAAGGGTATCAAAATAATGGGTTTTGAGAGAGTATTTAAAAAATATATAACATATACAATTTAAAATAAAAAAAAACACAAAAAAAACAAAAACTCCGACTGCTTGAAGCGAACTAAAAGGACGTTAACAAGAAGAAAATCATGTTGTACAGGATCGGGGGATTCATCTGGTGTTGGTCAGCCAGCTCGCGACTATATTATGTATCCTCCGACTACACAGCATGATTTTCTTCTTGTTTACGTCTTTTAAATTCGCATCGGTTTTTAGATAATTAGATTTTTGAATTAATTTCATCATGAATTTGTCTGCCCAGAGTTTGATTTGTGCCCGATTGTTCGGATTTAAACATACATAGGTATCTGGAAAAATGTGAGTGCACAGGCGTGCACCATGCATTCCTCGCTCTTCATTTATCTATATATAATTAAGATAAATATCTTACAGTAGGTGTAGGGTAGGTGTAGGGTAGGTAGGATAGGGTAGGTACGTAGCCAGTTGACGGGAGCGAAGCCGCGTGGGACAGCTAGTGTGAACTAACATAAAAAGTGTTGTAATATCATACCACGCATATGTCGAATCGGTACTATACTTTATGGACTTGTAATGTGGGGTAACAGCACCGACTTCTGTAGAGCATTCATCGCTGAAAAAAAGTGCATGAGATCAATTGGTGGACTTAAACCTGACGACTCATGTCGGCCAATATTTAGGAAACTTAGTTTGTTACCGTTACCCTCACTTTACATCTACGAAGTATGTATGTTTGTAATGAAAAATAAACAATTATTTAAGACTGCAAATGATGTGAATCCTCGGAGCAGACGAGATCCCTATAGATTAGTGTTGAATGATTTGCCTAGGCTAGCTAAGTACAATAATAACTGCCTAGCAATGTGTGTTCGAATTTATAATAAAATACCAATGCATTTTAAAACATTAAATACAGAATTGTTTAAAACTAAATTTTATTAATGGTTGCTTGAACATAGTTTTTATAGCATAAAAGAATTTATAGATAAAAAGAAATTTGATGTGTTAAATAGTTAATTTGTTGATGCCTCCTTGCCTATTTGCCTGACTTTGAAATTTTGCATGCTTTGTCCTATCCTGAGGTCCTATCCTAGCTAAACATGTTTGTGCCATATAAACTTGTATTTAACACCATTGTATACCATGTTTTACGCAAATAAATAGTTTATTATTATTATTATAACTTAGGATAAGCGCATTTTTCATTTGCTTAACATTTGTATTTTTAATTTTTATTTTGGATGAAAAAAAAAATATCGAGTGGCACTCAATTTCAGTAAGTACTTAGGTGATTGACTTGATTCAAGCTGATGTGTTCTTAAGATAATTATTTGATTAAACACATAGAATCGTCCACGATCACAACACTTTTATTTATTGGCGCTATTCAGTTTCTAGGCGGGTGATGACCCCGGGTGTCACCATTGTGTGGATCGCCCGGAGGACACGGTGGAGCATACGGTGGAGGTCTGCCCCGCTTGGGCGGAGCACCGCCGTGTCCTCGTGGAGTCGATTAGCAGTGGCGACCTCTCGCGTCCGGCCCTGGTTCAGGCCATGCTACGGAGCGAAAGGGCATGGGAAGCTGTCACCTCCTTCTGCGAAGCAGTAATGCTCGCGAAGGAGGAGGCGGAACGTGTGAGGGAGACGCAACGGAGACGCCCTCACGTCCCTATCCACCGCAGGAGACGCCCTGGGCGTCGGGAGTCGCAAGCCGATTCCCGGCCACCGTAGGCGCGGGCTTGCGGATGGCGAGTAATGGGTAGCTCGCTGTCCGATAAGGACCAGGCCCGAGTCGACGGCGCGTAGTGTTCCACGCGCGCCTCAAAGAGATGTCAGCAAAAAATTTACGGGGTCCGATAGGGCCGATGCCTGTCTAGGTCGCGGATAAATTTGAAAAAGAGTTACCGCGGCCCTGGCTCAAGCAACTGAAGGAACACGGGTGGGTTTTAGTCAGTAAAAGTCTGACACGCCCTTCCGCTTCACCCAGAGCGGGAGAAGTCATTGGATGATTTCCCAACCAAAAAAAAAAAAAGGTGGGTGATGACGTTACCCGTAATTCGGTAGAAATATTACAGTTTACAAACTAACACTTCAAAATGTGAAGGAGTAGATAGGTTCTTATTTATCCATTGTGTTAAAGCGGTTTGTGAAACCTTGAGCCTATTATAAATTTTGGATTACGGGTCTGGCAATTGCCACTTTTTAATTTTTTATTTGAGATGTGTTTGCCCTTGACTCTAGTATAGGTCAGAGGTGACAGAGACAGAGTCAACGATGGAGTGAGCTTATCCAGAAGCAGCCTGTGTGCTTAGTGCGGGTTTTTTAACGTACTAACTTGTGTTAACGTAAACGATCTCTCATGTCAAAATGTATACAAAATAAGAGGTTTTGCCTTGCCGTCACCAGACGGCGCTTATCCAGTTTCAATACAAATTTGCGTTAACGTTAACGCGATTGAGCGTGAGTAAAAACTCGCACTAAGGCCTCTGTTCACTCTAACCTTGCAGAGCTTCGGGTTGAATACGCGTAATGTGACGTTGAAAAAGGCGGGCAATTATTTACGGATTCAAAACCGGGCGATCAGCAATATGGGAATGAGGAAAAGTATCTACCTGCGCCTTACCTGCAGGTCGAATCCAACTCACGTGGCGCGAAGACTGGTGAGCTGGTGATTCTTCAAACTCCAAAATGGTGGCTGACGACTTTCTGCTCATTAATGTTAACAAGACCCTTTCCAGTTTATAGTTTCGCGAAGCAGGCAATAGACACAGTTTTATAAAGTTCTCTGAAATCCAACTAATTGGATGCATTGGATGGTTTGATGATTGCAGTCTTAAGCTATGTGGCATGAAGAGCTGGCGGTGAGATGCGAACGTCCTTTTACGGTCAAGGAATGGCCGTGGTAATGGCGTAGGTACATATTGAAGTCGAAAAGGAATGTAGGAAAAGTGCGAGATAGTTCGGCTCTCGATCGCCCGCCAAACCTCAAATGCGTTCAACAATGTATTCGATTTTTAGCAAGCGTGCTTCATCGTCGACAACATCATCGCTTCCCATCAGGTGAGATGGTGGTCAAGCGCGTGCCTATATCAGATAAAAAACAACATAATTTCAATGTGGTGGCGCCATCTATCCTAATAGTTGGCGCCACCACATTGATTTTTAACGAAAGCAAAATAAGAGAAAGTCATCGCGACTTCAAGAGAGTTCTCACCGATTTCGCTTATTTAATAATGAAAAGTCACTTCGACATCAACGCAGTAAAACTGAATTGAAATTTCATTTTACAAATAAGTACTTCTCTGAGTTGGTCAGGCAAGTCGGAGTTTAAAAGTAAAGTTTATATTGCTTTCTGAATAAAATAACGTTGTTATGAAGTTTGTTTAGGTATCTACTGTCAATGTTTTAAATAGGACTTGGCAGGCAAGTTTGAAAGTTCTTTATTTGCGTACATATTTGTAAGAGGTCTTGAACATCCTTCAAAACTGATCTTATTTAGGTTATAAGATGGCTACTCACTACTCGGGTTCGATACCTACCACCTACAGAGAGAGGCAAGCTGTGGGAAGAATTTCACCGGCTTACCACCTTCCAACTTTTTGAAACCCCGGGAACACCTATCACCTGGTAGTGAACTGCAGTGGCCTATTTGGTAAGCTTCCCGGATTGTCGAGGCAGGGGGGCTCAGTGGCCCCCCCGGTGAGATCCCGCATTTTCGAGGCGGGAGGGCTCAGTAACCGTGTTTTGATCACCCACGGTGTAGCGAAGAGGAACCCAAAGAAAGACCGCTTGTCAGGGCTTTTGCGGATAAGCTAACGACGACGTAGTGGCCAACAGGGAGGTTGCGGTGCTGCTTGGGCGACATCGCAACTGAGGAGGGCCGCGATATCGTTTAGGTGGCACCACGGCTGACGGTTCGAGGCCGCGGCGGGAGAGGAGTTCCGGTATTGCGGTGCGCCGCTCTCCCTTCCTTCCGTGGCCTGAAGGCGGACGCAGTGGAACTGCAGAGGAGGAGGAGTGTCTGTATAGCATTGGCCGCTCTCTCTATCCCCTGCGGCCGAAAAGTGGTAGGTGGGCGGCCCACTGACCTGACCCAGCACAGGGAACTGACGATCACGGCATAGACGGGGTCATCTGGCGCCCATGTGCTGGTTTGGTCCCTGGGGTGGCCACTGCCTGACAGGTGCGCCGGTTATGGCGGTACTCCCCAAACGAGGGTCCGGTGACAGACAGCCGCGGCGAGTTCACGGACGAGTGCTAACGCGTGCCCGTGTTCCCACCATAAGCGGCACAGGAGGACACCGTGGAGTTTTAGTCATGGGTTGGAGGCCCAATAAACTGCGATATCGCTCCGCAGTAGCGCAGTATGCATGCGCATTTCTCCACGGTAAAATAAAAGCCTAATAATTAGGTCTTCTAACAAAACCCAGTTATAGAAAAACAAAGCCGACTCTACCTTCATCTACCTACGTAAAACTTCCCATTCACACGACGCAAAAAAATCTGCGATATCAACAGATAGTGCAGTGAATAGCTTGCATAGACCCATTCACCAGTATTTAGGTCTCGACTCAATGCAACCCGGGACAAAACGTTTCTTTATTTCATTAGAATGCATTCATGGCGCGCTCTATTGTGCCACAGACTATCGCAGCCTCTTTTCTAAACAATTGAATTTCATAGCGAAGAAAATGAAGTGTCTTTTCAACGATATTCCTTGGCATATTTCTTGGGGTATCTAAATCAATTGAACTGCACTCAGGAAATGGTTTGCAGGTGTTTTATTCTTGTGCACTTTCGTTTTTTGTTTACTTGTTGATTTAAAATGGGAGCGAGGAATCTTTGATTGCTCTTACTTTGTTCGTTGCTCTGAAAATTTAAGGGAAATTAGTGATAGATGATTGAAACTTGTTGATTATCTAGTCTTAGGTAAAGGCATCTAGCATTATAGGTAGGCCAAGTGTGGTTTTCCGAACCGAAAAACATGATTTTATCTAGATACCCTTAGGTACCTAACAGCAATAGATAGGTTTAAATATTATAAAAAGTGAACTAAAGAGACGTAAACAAGAAGAAAATCATGCTTTGCAGTCGGATGATACATATTCGCGAGCTAGCTGAACAAACCCAGATGTATCCTCCGACTGCTTAGCATGATTTTCTTCTTGTTTACGTATTTTTAGTTCGCTTTCGAAGCAGTCGGGTTTTTGATTGTTGAATTAGGTACATTTAAACATATAAGTGTCATGTATTTTTGAAATCACCACTTAATACCCTTTATTTTGATACCCCACATAATGGGCAAAGGGTTGATGAGAAAAAAATTAGGACCCCACAATATGGCGCCCAAAATCCGCCTTTATTCTATTTTCCAATTTTAATCCAGTGACACTCGCAAGGTTAAGACGAATCGATTGACGTAAGAATCATCAAAATCGGCCAACGCGTTTGGTCTCTGGAATGCCACATAGGAACAAACACATACATACATAGACTGATAAACACATTATCCTCCTTCGGCAGTCGGGTAAAAAGACTAGCTCCCACCCGCGGTTTTACTTCACCCGCGCGAAAAGTATGTTATTAACCCAAAGTATCATTATACCTAGTTTATCGGGATAGTAAGTAATGTGCTATTACAGACTATACTAAAATCTATCTCTGTGGCAATCATTCAAATCTGTTCAGCCGTTCTGGCTTGATTGACTATCAAACATCCATTCATCCATTCAACCAAACTTTCGCATTTATAATTATAGATAGAAGAACATTTGGTCCATACGGAATACCAAATACTAAGTACTTTGGGTTAGATATTAATTGATAAGTATTTAACTCGTTTTATTTGTTAGTTTTTATCCACAAAAAAGGCTGAACAACAAGAAGTTAGTGCTGAATTATAAAATAAATAAATATTTTAGATTTATTTTATGAAACAGAACGGAAAAGCGTTGAAATCATAAAAACAATTCATCGCAAACTGTTATCACGATTTCAATTTTTATTCCAAAATTGAAAATACTTTTAATTTTTTATAAATAGAAGGGTTTCAGATGACGTCATAACATTCGTTCACAACCCTCGAAACGCGACCGTATTTTTCCATCGATAAACATTGTGATCATTCGTTCGTTCGTTCAACGAAAGTGATTTCGTATTGAATAATGAAGCGCTTTGTACAGCGGGATGAGCGATGAAATGAATGGCCGAATTTAAATACCTGTATTTATAACCCTTTGTTAGGGTTGTCGGATGTCGCTTTGTGTATCATAGTTAATGTTTTGGGATTAATAGATAAATTTATTGTTATGCGGGCGATATTTTGGTCTGCAAGCTCGACGGTAGTATTGGTTTTAATTACAGACAAGTTATGGGCATTAATGTGTGAAATGTTTTTGATAAAAATAAAATGAAAATGGCATTTTAAATTATGTTTGATTCATTTATAGCTGTTTTGCACCAAACACGTTCATAAAAGTAATAGAATCCTAGCCAGCAAAGAATTGTCAAGCAAAAAGAATTGTTCACATACGAAGACGTATAATCCCCGGCACGTAAGTTGGCAAGAATCGTTATATGATGTTCTGTCGTTTTTAGGTATCTATGGTAGTGAAGCGGGGCGCGGGAAACGTTTAAGGCGATATATACGCCCCAATGTTAACGCAGTACTGACCGTGCGCCCACTCGATGCCAAAATATCAATATTGAACCTCCTTTTGAACAGTTTTGTTTGCAATATATTATTTGATTTACATATGCTATGTTAGTTATGAAGAAATTCCAGCCATCAATTTTTCTGTGTAAAAATATTTATAAACATCCAAGTCGTTTTGGAGGAGTATTCAAAAGTAGCGAAAAACTAGCGTGTTGTTAATTATTTTTTTAAAGCAAAATAATTTGTTATACGAAAAAATCATGTGTTAAAAATAATATACATGAAACAATAATAAATATATATTTTTTTCAAACCTTTTAACCTAGCCGTTACTAAGGAGTATGCTTTAGAAAGTTACCGTTTTACGGCACTAAAGCGGATGTAGGCCCTTAAGACCATTCCGAGCGCACGATTGGTTGGTCAGTTGACACAAGGATCGACTGACCAATCGTGTAACGTCAACATTCCGTTCGCTATACATGGTGGTTGGACAGTTCGCGGAATATGCGCGAACATACCCTCACTGCGCCAAAAACTTGCCAACTTACGTGCTGGGCACTATAGCAATACAAAACTTCACGAATATCGACAACTGTGGCAGCCCTATCATTCAATCTTCGTTCATAATGAGGGTACAACCTCCCTCTCATGTAGCTTTATGTTAAACGTTTTGTATCTGATGTTGATACGCTATAGCTAACTTTTATTGTATCTATGTAGGTATGTCTTATGTTTTGTGTTTACAGGAAAAGAGTCATATTGCTACCATAGCATGTAGCCAAAAAAACATTAAGGGCCGATTTCACCAACGCGATTAGTTCAACTAGTCACTCAACTCAGTTTATGTAAATACAGCGTTCTGATTGGTTGAGACCGAAACTGAGAAACTACTAATCAGAAGGCTGTATTTGCATAAACTGCGTTTAGAACTAATCACGATTAGTTTAATCTAATCGCCCTTAGTCTTCTGAAATCATCTAGTATTCTCTATCCCTTTATTGACATAAAGATAAAAAAAGTTAACAAAAAAGATCTTACTCTAAATGTAAACTAACATACATCAAATAATGTTAAGTAGGCTAAAATCGCCTCTGTTAACATATAACATAAATAATTTATATGTTGAAAGTTCTTGATTAAAAAACAGTACATTAAGCTAAGTAAATTATGTAGGGTTTGCAGACCCACATTTTTAAATTAAAGTTTCACACCCACCCCCCAATTTTTATTTTTAATGATTTTATACATAGAAAGCGAATAGCTTATAACATTCATTTTTAGGTATAATAACTGATATTTAATAAGTTCAATATTATCAATACAAAACAATGTACACATAAGCACGGTAACAGCAATTAATTACGCTGGTAAGATGGTAAGTAAGCTAGCGTCAAGCCACTAGGAAATGATGATGGGGCAGTTTGTACTTTTTGTAAGTTGTAAGTTTAATCTAATCGCCCTTAGTCTTCTGAAATCATCTAGTATTCTCTATCCCTTTATTATATTCCCATATATATTCACATTATTTTCTTTATGTTAAGAATATTTTGAGATTGATGAATTTTCTTTCATCTCAAGTTAGTGCACAGTTATACAAAAATAAAACTACTTAATATAAGTAGGTACTTCGTATTAAAACAGAATTTGATCAATCAGTGGGTAATTGGACAACACACTTTTGATACTGACTTTTGAAAGTTTCAATCCTTTCGTTGCGTCATTTACTTTATTCAGCTGAAGAATTTAGCAAATACATTGTATGAGGCAAAGAAATACCTTCAAAATCCTTAAGATTGTGATTTTAAGTGTGTTACCTACGCTTTGACTAACCAATCTTGCCATCATGGCATTGGCTATTCCTCCTGTGCTCTGTCAAGTCATCTCCAATGTTGGGGTCGGTTCCCATCGGATGCAGCTGAATTATATATGCCATGTTTTCTAGGTACGGTTATAAACCTGAAAAATATAATTTTGGAATAAATTCTGTTGTAAAAAACAATTCACGTAAATATATGGCACAGGTCAGCTAAAACACGTTATCAAAATCTGATACCGTCTCCAACATAATTAAACGCATTTATCTGATGTGTCAGCTGATATACCAGTAATTACTGTGTCCAATTATATACAACGCACAAATTACCTGCTATTCAGACAGCTAGATAGCAGGTAATCCTGGGCGGCGCGGCAGGTAGGCAGTATTGTTCACACTTCTGATTGCTGGACTGTATCTGTACTGTCATAAATTTATGGTGCATTATCGACTACTTGCGATATACGACCGAATTAGCTCCAGGTCCAGGCTGGATCTGACAGGGTCTGCTAGGGCCGATGCCTGTCTGGGTCGCAAATAAATTTGAAAGAGTTGGGACTGAATTTGAATTTGAACACGGATGGGTTCTAGTCAGTAAAAGTCTGACATGCCCTCTCGCTTCACCCAGAGCGGGAAAAGTCATTGGATGACTCCGCACTGGATAAAACATTTCTACGGCAGGTGCTATTCTGTTCGTGCCAAAACGTTAAATTGGTAGCTGAGTAATAACAGTCGCCAGGAGTCTCTGTTCTCAATCTTTAAGGTTAAGTAACGCTTGTCAGGGTCTGTGTAAAGGTGATGGGTGACTATTCATTAGACGCATGTGAAAACTCCTCAGCAAACAAAGTAGTAAGTAGGTAAACAAAGTCCATACAATCTTACACCAATCTTGCCAAGGGGTATCGTGTTACCCAGTTACTGAGATGGAGAGTTTAGATGGGTAGTCTGGTATGTAAATACCGATATTACATTTGGTTAGACTGGAAACTGATTCCAACATAAGAACAAGGCAGATTTATAGTTGTAGGCAGTTCTCAAAACCTTATTACTTCTCTGACTGTTGTTCTAAATAACAAGAACCTGTCGTTCGGGTTAAATCGATTTTCCGACTACACTAGTACCTACCTGTCAGTCAGTTAAAAATATTTTTTCCGATAACAAGTGCCCGGTTTTAAAAAGTGCCTAGAAACGCGTCGTGTTATTCTAGGAAACGAATTGGTCGCATAAATTATTTGGAAAAGCCAGGAAAGAGGGTTTGTTCTCAGTAGGCGAAGTCAAGCCCGTACCCAATGATTTACTCTTGAATAGCCTCAAGAGTAAATAATTGGGTATGGGCTTGTATAATCGTTGTAAGTTCTAAGAAACTTTCAGATTGCAAAGGATTTAGGAGAAAACTCTGGGTATGAAAAAGAGAGCACAATGTTTTATCTGTGTTTTTGTCAAAACAAGTTTTTTTTTTACCGATTTGCCAAAAAAAATGGTGAACATCTGATGAAGAACTTCGGAGATATACAACATAGTTCTTCAATAAATGACAGCAAATCTCTAGGGATTGCTAAATTTACGGTCATCACATAACCGCCTTCTTCAATGTCCCACTCACCGCACTGACTTCATTCACTGTTCTTTCTTCGTTCAATATATTTCTCTGTGGAATGCGCTTCCCCATGAAATCAGGATGGCAACCAACCGATTTACCTTCAAAGTTAAAGTTCGCGAGCATATTCGTAAGAAGTTGGCAGTAGTATCGTCACAGCGCTAATGTTTTCAATTATTTACCTATTACTTTTATGGTATATTTATGTATTTAGTTTATTATTTGAGTATATATGGTATTTATAGTATAGGTATACGTTTTACATAAACACGATTTGCTTTACTCAAAATATTGCACCTACCACTATTTGTCTCTGCATCACCCAAAGGTCGACTGGTAGAAAATGCCTAAGGCATTAAGTCCGCCTCTGTACATTTGTGTGCATGAAGTATTAAATAAATAAATAGCATGTCTGTTTATTGCTTATACCATTTCATAACATAAAATCACGCCAGTACGCTCTAAAGGGGTAAGCAGATGTGTAGTTTACCTTGGTACACTCTCATTTTACCAGTTATGTTCAGTTTTCATGATATTCGGGTAATCTATTCTGGCATTGTAGTTACCTTACTATCATCATCATCAGCTTATTAATGTGCCCGTTGCTGGAAACAGCCTCATCACTGTCAGGGAGGAGATGTCACATGTCTTCGTTGTTTTGGTTCTAAGACAAGCCGGTTTTCTCACGATGTTTCCGTTACCGTTTTTAGAGCAGTGGTGATGAAATAATTTACACAAAGTAAAGCGCCTGCCTGGGTTCGAACCCACGACCACTTCGAAACGTATGTCGGGGCTGTTACCACTGGGCCACCACTGCTCTATCAATAAATGACCTCTATTATCTGACTATAGAACTCGCCTATTAGGTACAACCACTAAAAAATAATAAAGCTTTTTACAAAGAAATACAACCGACTTCCAAATAAAAACACTACGTAGTGAAAAATAACTTCTTTTTCGGGAATCGGTGACTAAAAACGAAGAAAAGAAAACAGGAACAATGACTTCAAAAATGAAGTTATTTTTTTACTTTGTAGTGTTTTTATTTGGCAGTCGGTCGTATTCGTAGTCGTAGTCGGTGTCACACCCATTATTTCACTTTTTAAGTACTTACCATGTAAAAGGGGGCAGTTCATTGCCAGCAACGAACTGTTCAATGACATACCTTATTTGAAATCTTTAAAAAAAAAGACAGGTGCTTAGTTCTCATTATATACGGCATGCGTGTATGACGCAGATGTATGAACGAAAATTTAACAAAAACTTACGTCACGTTACGTAGCAGGAAGCGTTCTGTTACCTGTCTGTTCTGATTATCCTCATATGAAAAAGTCATCGATGTATAATTATGTTCAGCGTCCTGCTCTATGTGAATTAATAACATAACACACGGTTTATTCAGAAAACTGTAGGAATAAAATACAGTCTACGCTTTCATAAATTATTATATTCTCATATTGCTAGTAGTCCATTTTCGATAGCACAGACCTGCTCATTATCGCGGTCACAGCATTTCATACGTAACAATGTAGCCGTATAGCCTACACTCCCGCCCTATTTGGTGACTCGAAGGAAGATAAATTACGACACAAGATTTATTGGAGAATTCCGTGATGGAAATCTTAGAAAAAACGCGTTATGACAATGGAGGATAGTAGGTATTTCATCTACTTTAATATTATTAAACGCTACTGGAGCTCGGAATTTTAATATTTGGCATTTATTAGAACTTAAATGGTGTAATATAAATAATCTTGCAATATTTTAAACTATATTCTAGCAAATAAAGAAATCATTCACTCATTCGTTCAATACGTTTTGTTTCTTTATCCGAATTTTTATTTGATTAAGATTTAATTTAAATTAAAAATCCCCTTAAAATCTAGCTCTAAATTGTTTCAAAGTAAGTAGCAGTATTCAATTTCAGGAACTAGGAAAAGCGAACGATTTGTGAAACAATGAAACTTAATGTAACGTAACTACCAGACTGTACCTATTCCCTCTGTTTATTATTCTCCTTTATTACCCCTTAAAACACAACATAAGGCGAAACTTGCAGAATATGTTTCATAAATTAAAATAATTGCCATAAACCACCTCTATGAGGTCCGTAAAATTATGTAAATCGAGGATAAGTCTTTGTTTACTTGAGTTTACCCTAGTTGTAGTATTATGAAGTTAGATAAATATATGAAAGGATTTCAGTAACTTAGCTTAAAGTTACTGAAATTCTATCATATATTTTTGTAAATTCTGAATGTAACGTGTACGAAATCATACATTGTCGGGCTTGTGATCCTATGATTTTCCAGTGTTGATCAAAATAACGTATCTAGGTTAATAATCATAAGGAATATAACGCAAAGTATCCACAATGTAACTGGTCACTACCTTCTATCCATAGAAAAGCTATCATCAATAAAACCGATTACAATAAAACATCCAGTCATAGTGAACCAACAAAAATTTCATTTTATTCAATCAAGCTACGTACGAAAATTCCATAAATAGAATGAATAGAAAACAAACAAGAGAACGAGTCAGCGTTTCAAATTATCCGCCGAATGGGACCGATTGAACGACTGAACGGGACGGGACCGAATGGAATGGCTAGCTCGACGGATCCTTAGGTGCTGCTATTATTTTGATTGGAGGTACGAATGTACCCCGGGCATCTTGTATGGGTTAACTTAAGGGCAAGTTGTAAGGGATTAAGATAATTCGTAGGTGGGTGAAATAGGTATCGGATAATGGAGTAACTCGTTTTTTACTAGCATGGTAAAGTGGATTGGGCATTACATGGTCAAATAATTTTCTTGTTCTATCACATCACATCACATCATCAGCCTATTAATGTTTCCACTGCTGGAACACAGGCCTCCTCTCTGTGAGAGGGAATGGGCCGTAATCCACCACGCGGGCCCAGTGCGGGTTGGTGGATGTCACATGTCTTCGAATTTTTGGTTCTAGGACATGCCGGTTTCCTCACGATGTTTTCCTTCACCGTTTTGAGAGCAGTGGTGATGAAATAATTTACACAAAGTAAAGCGCCTGCCTGGGCTCGAACCCACGACTTACAACTTGTAAGTCGCTGCCGATACCACTGGGCCACCACTGCTCTCAAATCAAATCAATCAAATGAAGTTAAACAAAAGCAAAATGCAATGACCATAACAAAATCATATACCTAAGCAGGATTAAATTGGAAACTTGAAGAGTTTGACATAATAGTGACCATAACTCACAGCACACAATTGCATTTGCAGCTTACACATAAGTGCTCATTCTGATGGCCATAACAAAATTCGGTACAAAATAAACAAAAAAAAGAAAATCCCCAGCAATTTCAAAAATTAAATTTAGCTAAGCTTAGCCTTAAGCTTCGGTCTAACACACCGTGGGCATTTTATTCTTTCGGGCAGACGACCGGTCTTTGTATCAAGAGAAAATAGATTTTACTACCGCTACCTAGTCTCGTTTGGGTTCATCGTCAAGTTAACTTTTAACCCCGACTGACTTGACGTCTTGATTTCTTTTAGTGTCGTATTGTTTTGCTTTCAATCTTGATTAGGTATTGTTTTATAGAAAAGATTTGACTGGTGTCACAAAATTTATATTGGTTGGCTTAGACTGGCCATACAATGCGCGACAATTATGGGAAATGGAGCAAGGCAGTGACAGACTGGTACCCAAGAGAAGGGAAAATAAGAAGAACAAGATGTGGAAGACAGTGTCTGAGACGGGAGGAGGAAGTAAAAAAGGCCGCTAGCCCAGGGTGGACATGAGTAGCTTAGGACAGACCCCAGTAGAAACTGTTAGAGGAGGCCTATGCCTACTCTAAACGTGATTCAACTCTACTGAGATTAGGGACACTTTACAAAATACAAAGATGTGTTGTATTTAAGTATAGTTATATAACTCTGATTTCAGAATAAAATGATGTACCCATTAGTATGTTTTTAAATAAACTGCATGTGTTTGATAGGCTTCCTGGCTTGCTTGGATCAGAATGTCCAGCCAAAAAGGCATAAATGACTGGCAATCCTATGTGTAGCGGCACCAACGCTGACACTTACGAACTAATAACATGACGTCACACAACAACACATACAACAGTCCGACAATAAACGTTCGGCAGTTGCCCGGACCAGACACAACACCCGTCTGGTCGGAGGATCCTCTCTTTTCTATGGAAGTTTGCGGGTATTTACATCCAGTTCCACCTACCCCCAAACCATGTATCTGAGGTGTGAGGAAATCGGTTGTCGTTAGGAAAAAATCGAGTACGAATGTGAATGCAAGAACCGATAGATGGATTGAGTGAGAGATGATATGACTAAACTTTTTAACAAAAAAATTAAACCGATTTCCAAAACAAAACACTACAAAGTGAAAAATTACTTTCTTTTCCAAAACCGCTATCTTTACGCCGTTACCTATTGTTTTTCGTTTTTCGACACCGACTTCGGAAAAGAAGGAATGTTTCGCTTTGTCTTTTGTTTTGGAAATCGGTTTAATTTTTTTGTGAGAAGGTTTTTTATTTTTCTGTTTTGACGCATTATTAAGGACAACTTAAAAACTACTCGTCATATCTAGATCAAATTTAAATGGGACCACATGAAAAGCGCCAGCTTTCAAATAAAAAAGAATCTGAACATCAGTTCATAATTGGCGGAGAAATCACGTAACAAACATACAAGTACATTTATAGCCAAAGTACAAAGTGATGATTCCAATAAGCCCAAACACAACTAGCACACATAACAATGTGAAATTCTTGGTTTTAGAACCTTCACAAAATTTCAGAGGTGAACATTTATAATAAGATCGAGCGTCAGCGGATTTGAGATTAACAAGGATGATGTGCATTTGTTTTAACAGATGGACGCGTATTTTTCAATTAGTACCGAACTAGGTAAGTGTAACGTGAGAGACCCAAATTATAAAGTGTTTAAAAAATTATAGTGGACGTTTACTGGCTTTTATTTGTACAAACCAGATTCTTACAAGACAGCAACTAGAACTCCGAAATAACACATTATTTCGGAGTTCCAGTGCCTACTTTCGGTGTCCTTACCGTTACGGCAAAAATGCTAGCACTACTAGTAACATTCGCATTGTTGTTTCGGTGGTAGTTATTAGCTTTTTCCTGGCTTTTACGCGTACCCACAGGTGAGAGAAATTGCAGTGCAAGGAAAAATTTGTTGAATGAAAAATGTCGCACTTAAATATAAAGGGACAGGGGTCAGGTGGCCGGGGGATCATGTATACAGCTTAACTGATAAAATAGAGTGCATTGTTGGGATACTGTTACTAAGGTACTACTTCTTTCTTTCTTTTCTTGTGAACATGTGGCCACATCTGCTGTCAGAGTTAAATTAGCCGCCTTTGGGAATCCCACAGGCCTCTGACTTGGCTATTTCAGGTTTACACACAATATAAATCCAGGTTTCCTCACGATGTTTTCTTTCGCCATTGCCTGTGATGTCGAAGATAAACTTAGAAAGTACATATGCGTTTGAAAAAGTCACAGTGTTACTTGCCCGGATTTGTATCCACGAATTCAAACACGAGAGGTGAGGTCTTAGCCACTGGGCCACCATGACATAAGATACTACTGGGAAACATATACATTTATAGATCGCAGTACCAGTATTCGGTCTAAGACACCTTGCTAACCGATGCACCATGCTTGCCTTACACAGATGTATGTGTAAGGCAAGCATGGTGCATGGCATGGTTGGCAAGCACACATGTGTTTTCTGTAAGCTATGTACTGTTGTACCTACATAAGTATAAAATACCAATGTCAGGATTGAAAAACTGGTCCATTCACAAATTTAGATAGATATTAATCAATATACCTACCTACTGCAGTGCTGCCTCTAAGATCTCATCACATAGAACACAGGTCTAAGCAAGCTACTCTGAGCAAAATTAGATGAAACACATTAAACTCCTAAACACTTCCATATAAAATTCTTCCGTTATGACGTCAAGAAGGTCGTAATTCTGCAAATCTATTAAAGTTCCTTTACCACTCAGCCGCTGCAGCGCTCAATCAGCCTTAATTTGTCTCAGAACAAGCGCTTTAGCTATTCGCTTCAGCGATAAACGTCACGGTTACAAATACAATAAAAGTCATTGCAGTTGTATCGTAAAGCACAATTTTTATGTTACTCAGAACTTTGTTTTACGGCCTCGATGTGCAGTCGTTGTCATTTTATCGATTGCCAGTATTTCTTTTGTTATTATTTTAGTTCGTTAAAAGTTTGCTGTTTGATGGGGAGGTTGTAAAATCGGAGGACAGTCGTTTGTTTTTAGATTCGCCTATATCTCGTTGATCGGCAGTTATGTTGGAGATTTTGTTTTGACCATCACATTAATCAATCAATTTGGTTCCTTTTTTCTTATATTTTCTCAACGTATTTTAAAAACATCTACTTATGTAAATCTAAACTAATATTATAAAAATACGAAGTATAACTCACATAATTACAACTAACGTATTGATAGTTAATTTGCAAATAAAACATGGCTTGTCTTTAATTTTCTTTCCTGAAAAATGCTCCTTTGATAATACTTAACTTACCTGTGACTTGTTTATATTGAGTTCTGCCTAAAGATCCTAGGCAGATCCGCACCCTTATTTCATCCTAGGCAGATCCGCATCCTTATTTCATACTAGGCAGATCCGCACCCTTATTTTATACTAGGCAGATCCGCATCCTTATTTCATACTAGGCAGATCCGCACCCTTATTTCATACTAGGCAGATCCGCACCCTTATTTTATACTAGGCAGATCCGCATCCTTATTTCATACTAGGCAGATCCGCACCCTTATTTCATGCTATGCAGATCCGCACCCTTATTTCATACTAGGCAGATCCGCACTCTTATTTCATAGTAGGCAGATCCGCTCCCTTATTTCATACTAGGCAGATCCACACCCTTATTTCATACTAGGCAGATCCGCACCCTTATTTCATACTAGGCAGATCCGCTCCCTTATTTTATACTAGGCAGATCCGCACCCTTATTTCATACTAGGCAGATCTGCATCCTTATTTCATACTAGGCAGGTCCGAACCCTTATTTCATCAGCACGAAGCAAATCCTTCCCTTTTATTTTGATAAACTGTATATTGTATTTTCGCTATCGAGTAGACGAATTTTTGAACATTAACTTTTATGAAGCAATGAATGCAAGGCAAGCATACCATCCGCTACTCTTTAAACTTACACAATAATAATTAGGGTGCCGTTATATTTTTTTAAAGCTGTGAGGCCAAATGATTTTTTTATTTTGGGACAATCCCACCGCTCTATTCCAAAACCACTGCAACTTGTGAAAGCCAGAATCAACAGTGGTAACCACAAGAAAAGCGCCGAGGCAATGAAGCTCGACGAAGTCCCGGCAAATTTATTTAACTGCCTTGGATCCCGCAACAAAATCAATCAAAAAGAAATAAAGGAGGAGTAGGAAAAATTAACATATTTTTCACTTCCCTACATATCAAGCAGGAGACAGAAACAAGGCCAGTAGGCACAAAGGGTCGTTTACAACTGTGATAGGCCCAGTTGCCTAGCACCACGGATGAAAATTAGTTTTAAAATTAATGGGTCCTAACATTGTGAGCTGTTATATTTGATTCCAATAATAGATATGACAAAACGCTTGAACGCACGGAAATTTGTTCTAGTTTCTACAAAGTTGTAGAACATTGACATAAAGGCGAAGCAATAAGCTTGAAGGAAAATAATTTACTTTTGAAGGTGTCATGTCTTGTGAGAATTTGGGCAACACAGTCTCCAGCCATTATGTCCTGGCCATCGATGAACTGATGGAAAGAATTAGTGGAGGTGTCGGCCGTTGATGGAAGTATCCTACATACATTGGCAATTGAATAAAAGTGCCTCCCAGACGGTCTGTGGTTTAAATAATCTAGAGATTTTAGCACGGTCACTCTGCGTTAAAAAATCCGCGTCCATGGTCTTTCTTGCGGCATAGTACATTGCAGCACATCGGACTGCTGCACTTCAAGATCGACCGGAAGCACGGCAAGTACGATAAGGCCTCAGTACTAACCGTCCTCTACTTATTGCATAACAATATCAAAGCTAAACGCTGACTTTGAAGTAATTTACGTTGTACCGCACCTATGGTGGCCCTATCGGCCCAAACAGGTGCCCCTTAGCACATACAACCCAAGTAAGTAGCTACATAAATAGTCTATTTAAATATTCTTGTTAAGTCATAGTAGTTCTGTTTTGCTTTTTCACCGACTATTTTAATGTGATCTATAAATGCAAAATTCCAAATGCTTACAGCCATTAAAAGTGTAGGATCAAGCTCTGAAACTCCATAAAGTTAACATTTAGTTACACCTCTACACCAAATTCTGCTGTTACCGATCCCTCAGTAATGTAATACCGTTATACACTTCAAATTTCCAATTCACACAGCATAAACATTTTGATATGATAGTAAAACACAAGAATATACATGTTACATGCTCTCCACAAAACGTGATGACGTTTTGAATGGCAATTTGTACCGTTTAAACTATGCGAACGCCTGAATACAACAATGTTACAAACTTTTAGATGCACCTTATTAGAAAGAGACAAAGTTTAAAATTGCATGTTTCGTTTACACCTATAAAATTGCTGGTAGTGCCTACAATTTTGCGTTTTGCTGTCGATGGGAATTTTACTCCGTTAGGTTAGGGTTGGTTTTTGTTTGTGTTGGTAAGTTTTAAAGTTGTAAAGTCCGAAAATGCAGTGGCTAGAAGGACAAAGTTGTGGTGTTGTGTAGATACAAACTTGCAGTTTGGATCGTAACTCTCTGTATATTGTTTGGATACATTCGTTTTATACTGTTACGATTCATATGATGTATCCACATGTTGGATAGGTGGATTGTCTATAAATGCTTGGTTTTAGAACCTTCACAAAATTGCAGAGGTGGCATTTGTAATGAGGGAGAGCGTCAGTGGATTTTAGTCAAACAAGGACGATATGCATTTGTTTTAAGACGATGATTGTCGCCAACGACCTTGAGGGAACAAAACGCGCACTTGTTTCACACCTGCGCGACCCAAAATTTTGTAATTTTTTGTACTTGCATTATTATTCTATGAATTAAAAAAAAAGCTGATCAAAAAGTAGATAATTACAAATTTGAGATGATGACATCATCATCTTCCTGCCCTTATCCCATGTTACTTGGAGTCGGCGCAACACGTTTGCTTCTTCCATACCGTCCTGTCCACTGTCACGTTATTACTGACTCCCTTTTCTTTCGTATCACTCCTCACACATCCATCCATCTTTTCTTTGGCCTTTCTCTCCCTCTCCATCCATCCACATTTATATTCAAAACTCTCTGAGTAACATGCGTTTCATCCCTCCTCATCACATGACCATACCAAGACAAACGGTTTCCCTTTTCTGCCACTGGCGCCACTTTCAAACTGCCTCTAATATACTCATTTCTCACTTAATCCAATCTCGTCACGCCGCACATCCATCTCAACATTCTCATCTCTGCTACATGCAATCTCTTTTCATCCATCTTTTTCACATCCCAACATTCTGTCCAAACAGTAGGACAGGTCTAATCACGGGCTTGTAGATTTTCCCCTTTAACTTGAGGGGCATCCGTGGGTCGCAAGTTGTTCCAGTGACCTGTCGCCATTTCATCCATCCTGAGTTGATCCGGTGCGTTACGTCTCGGTATACCTTGCCAACTCCTTGGACAAGCGACCCTAGGTACCGGAAGTCGGAGCAGATTGGTATGGGCGTAGCAGCGGGAGCTGGTGATAATTTTATTAAAATACGCCCGGCGGTTTTGGTGCGATTGTCGTTTTTTTGGCCGTGTTAGACAACTTTACAAATTAATTACGCTGTTATACGAATAATACTTAAGATTTTCTTAGACTTAGTTATTAGGAAAATGGTCTCATTTAACATAATATACTTTTTCCAAAAAAAAAAAACGACAAGCCGTTTAGACGTGATTCACAGTTTAAAATCAGCTACTGAGGGTGAGGGGTATCTGTGCCTTAACAGATGGACGCGTATTTTTCAATTAGTACCGAAGTACGTAGTAATGAAAAAAATAGTAGGTGGAATGTGAGAGGTCCAAATTACAAAGTGTTTAAAAATGATAATGGACGTTAACTGGCTTTTATTTGTGGCTGAACCAAATGCCTACAAGACAAAAAATTATCTTGCTGAACACAGCCGTGAACAGAAAATATACCTAATATTTTGAGATACAGTGTTTTGTGTTAGGTAACACAACATAATGAAGTCTGAGGTCCTTCTGCATGGTTTCATTACATGGAATATAAAAAAGACATTGACATATTTTGAATAAAATACATTCTTACAACAATCGCATCGAATGAAAATCACCATTTCTAAAAGTTCAATATTTGCCTATATTGTCGTGGTACGGCAGAATTAGAACTTTATAAGCTCATTTAGGTACAAAGATTTTAAAGAATTACCTAAAAACGTTTCGTCCTCCCGAAAAATACATTTTCCCGTACCAAATACATAATTTAAAAAATAAATCATCTGCCCAAGTATCAAAAACACCTAGTTCAACGCTTCACAAGTCTTAATTGCAAAAAGATACCGTCGAGGAATTTTAAATATTCACAAAAGCTTCTGTAAACGGTTACTCTCTTTAGGTAATTTAGAAAGGCAAGAAGGCTAGCCAAACTGAACATTTTACATAACCTTGCCAGAGCAAAACCGACCTTATATCTAAGTTATATAGTAGGACTAAGGCAGATATTGGCGTAAATCAATGTTTCACTTATCAGGGACGTTTGCCTCTTAGAGCCACATTCGATATATCAAATACTGGATTGGAATTTGTTAGGTGAATAAGTTAGTATTCAGGCTTTTGTAAGATCTTTTATATGCAGCCTCTTTTCTGCATAGTGTAATAAAGAAAGGAGTAGCAAATAATAGTTTCTGCGATTGAAAAATTAGCGTCAGATGGTTGTAGACAATAATAACATATAATAACAGCACACGAGTCAATTTTCGAGATAGAACAACGCTTGCCAAGGTCGGTCCATGGATGAATGAACATCTATTACATCCCAGGACACCTCCAAGCCATTTAAATATATAAGAAGTCGTTGGTCCCGATTGTCATTTGAAGATCTTTGACAGTCGTTAATAGTAGCCAGAAAATTGCCGAGGTATATCACGTTACCCAGTTTGGGTTGTGAAGATCAGACAGGCAGTCGCTTTATGTAATCTCTGAAAAACTAATAATCAACTGTATGCGGCCCAACGACCTCTGTTAAAAGTCATGACCTTCAAGCCGTACCGGTTCCCCAGAGAATGCCTTTATGAAAGTTTGCCAAGTTCTTACAGTGAGACAACTATACTTGCTTAATCTCACATTGAAACAGCTTGATAAGACACCGGTAAATCACGCAAATAAACATAAGACAACGATCAGTGATGTATGTAGCACAGTCAAATGTAAGACCGCATCCGCTCGACGGCAACATCTATATCTATCTACTTATTTATACAACAAATTAAACAACATCCTCAACTTCAACCCACTAACAAAAAAGAAAACTAAGATAAAACTAAATTCATGGCTTCAAACACTTGATTACCAACAGACGGAAAACTTAATCAAAGAACTATACTCGAGATGATTAATAGTTAGGTAGGCAAATCAAGTCTCATAATATAACCATAGTCCAGCCACCAACCATGATCACTCACACTACACACCACACACACACACACACATAGACACAACACACTCACACTTTCACACCTACGCATAAACACACGCACACACACCACGCAAGAGCACGTATGTATTATTTTTAATGGTTATTATTCTTTTTCCTATTTCTGATGCATAAAATGTAGTGAACACAAGTACCATAACGGGTGTGGACACTGACTCCTGTAACACTGGTCTCACCTAGTACAGGAGTCAGGGTTTCAAATGGAAATGTATAACTTTTTCTTTGTGTCAATATAAATATTTTTATTATTATTTTAAGCTGACTCCAACATAGTTGAGAAAAGACTAGGGAGAGTGATTGACCTCTCTCTACCTCACTCTCTCATCATCATTATCATCATTTCAGCCAAAAGACTTCCACTGCTGGACATAGGACTCCCCCAAGCTTTGCCACACTGATCGGTCCTGTGCGTCTCGCATCCACCGGACTCGCGCAGCCTTATTGCTTAATGAATTCGGCAAGGTATAGAGCAAAAAGTATGAAAATTCGACCAATCACATGCAAGATAAAAGACGCGATGTGGATTTCCGTTTATGGGATTGGTTGTTCTTTCACAATGCTGCAGGTCATCGCTCCACCTAGTGGGAAGCTTCCAAATTTCGATTAAAAGCACGAGCTACTTAATGATGATCCTTCTAAAGGGGGAAATACTCTGCCATGAATTCTCTTCCTAAGTTTAATTAAATAGGATTATTTCGACCGGAATTCGGACATCCCATGCAATTGAGCATTGGGCAAATGAAGAGGGTGCTTAAAGTTTAAATGCTTTCATAACTTACATTGGAGTTTATATTTTACTTAAATACTAGTGTATTTACTTTAGCCAAATAGTTCCACTGCGTAACCAAATGACTGGATATTGTTATATCGATACTGGAAAGCGGTTTTGTAGTATATAATGGCAAAATATCATTGAATTTAAAAAAGTAAGGACTGCATTGGAATTCTCTAACTCTTGTTTACCTACTTTTAATAAATTAATTGATAAAATATGTGGGCGTCCACGCAAAAAGGGACCATTGGTGGGGTATTGAGTTAAGACTAGATTCAGTATCTAGAATGGTCAATTTATAATAAGGATTAAAATAAACACATTACCCTCTTTCGGCAGTCGGGTAACAAAAACTGGTAAATTTCTTTAATCAAAAATTTTCAGCCTTTTCAAAGATCTCGGAAACTAAATGCCGAGAACTGGACCCTTTTTGCTTGGATAAATATTACTAAACTAGCTGTGCCCGCGGCTTCACTCTCGTCATCTGTCCTGTTCCTGCCTACCCAACTTACCTACCTACCATTTTTGTTTCTATAGTCATCATTCTTTCGCGGAGAATCTTAACACCGCCATTCAGAAAATGACTTCAAATGCACAACGCCATCTATCGAGCTCATCTGGATTGCGTGTGTTGTGGATAATTTTATTTCTTGAACACTTTAAATTCATCTAACTTTTGATAGAATGAACCGATTGACAAACAGACAAACAGACAAAGAGACAAACAGACAAACAGACAAACAGACAAACAGACAAACAGACAAACAGACAAACAGACAAACAGACAAACAGACAAACAGACAAACAGACAAACAGACAAACAGACAAACAGACAAACAGACAAACAGACAAACAGACAAACAGACAAACAGACAAACAGACAAACAGACAAACAGACAAACAGACAAACAGACAAACAGACAAACAGACAAACAGACAAACAGACAAACAGACAAACAGACAAAAATACCACAAATAGGTTATGTGTCCTTTAACACCCTGGCAATTTTTTTTGGAAATATTTTCGATGTACATAAAAAAAAAAAAAAAATACTTTTCTACAAATTTATTATATGTATTGATTGATGATGATTTTCACTGCACTTGTTCACTGTGAACAGAAATATACCTATTATAGAGAATAATCTAAACTCTGTATTGCTCAGAGACAACAATTAATAACTATTGGAAAATAATTAATTAACATATATCGTTCACTTCAAATTAATAACACAATCATATTCTAAGAAAAAGGAAACCATCCTTTGTAACCACGTGTTCAGTTCAGAAGCTTTCCTCGAAAACAAGATACGAACTGGTAACTTCACTTCACTAACACCTACACAACAACACAACTTTATAAGTCCTGCCTTCTGGGAGTTCCTATCGGATTTGTTTCATATCGTTCCCTTACTTATGTATGAACGTATCTTCAGAATATTAGGCCGCTTCTGCGAACACTGTTAAGGTAGTCGATGTTATAAGCTTATTCATTTTAATAACGTTTACAAATCTGCTGCTGACTGCTTTTTCTCGGAAAAAGTATCGAGGTTCAGCGGTGTTTTGTATTTATGATTTCTGATGTAAAATAATGTGTTTCAGGGTTCCAGGAATGCTTGATAAGACGTTAGCTTTTCCACAGATAATATAATGCTGCATAGCTTCGCTTAGAAATAAAGAAATGAAAGTTTTTTTCCCGCAAAATAAAACCCAAATTCGTCCTTTATGCCAAACTGACTTTTTCAATTCATAATTATGTACTTTCAAAGTTTATCTTGAAAATCTCTGACACCGGTGAAGGCAAATATCGTAAAGAAACCTGGATAAGTTTGAAATCGCCAACCCACCTTGAGCAAACGTAGTGATTAATGCTCGTGCCTTCTCTGTATGAGAAGAGGCCTTTGCCCTGCCTAGGGACCGACACAGGTTGGTATTAGTACATAGGAGACATTATCACAAGAGCATTGGAGCTCCAATGAACGGGTAGTTAAGATTCTTCTATTTTAATACTAATTTCTAATTCGCTGGACTCGTCGAAACCAGAATTTTTTTTCTGTTGAATGCTGTAATGTTGCTTCCATCAAGCAACCTCCACATAGTCTTCAAGTATGCATAAGACCTAATTCGACATAAGAGTTTGTCTTTGGCAAAGATCTATATTTAACTGATTTGGCATGGGTTGGGCCATCTATAGCATTATAACTCAAACATTTATTTAGAAGCGATTAAAGTCCTTGAATAATATGTATTTTCTTTCTCCTTCTGTAATCTCATTAACCCCTTATTTACGTAACAAATTCGCCAAAAAAGTACCAGGAAAACATGATCGTAAGAGAGGTGATCAACTTTGCATTTCGCGTTCGACTCTGCTATAAACCATAACTTTATGTGATCTACGGGAGTTAGCGTAGGGGGGCGAACACCGAATTTTTATATGCCTCCTACACTCTGAATACTGATACGAGCAGGCTTTGGTATCATAATGCTTGCTTAAGTTATGATTCGAGAAATTATCGAGTGTTCGTAGCAATGTGTGTAACTCTGAAAGGCTTATTTTTGGTAAGGGAATTGGTTGGGCTGGGATTTTGAATACGTCGGCTTTTATTTTTTTTTCGGTCGTGCTGGCGTGGAATCGCATTTTCAGGAAACAATCAATCCGTAGTGTATTATTTTTCACAGTGTTTAATTCCCACTCTATAATCTGCCGGTTTATCCTAAAACTTAGGTGAAAGAGCTTGGTGTAAACTGTCTTTCCTTCAATGGATGGATTCAATTGACAGCCCACTTAGACTTCATGTTCATTTCACCACTATTTTCGCGTTAAGAGATCTTAACGTGAAAAATTTACTACTTTAAGAATACCACTACTGTTCCGTGAAAATATGGTTAAAACGCTGATAATTGTTTTAAGTTGTAAGGAAGAAGACATTTTGTAATATCCCCAAATAACTTGGGACAAGGATAAGACGAGGATGATGTGTGATATCTTTATTTCAATGAAGTTAATATTCTAGAAATAGCATATTTAGTTTGACCCTTTAAATGTGTTCCATCCTGTTATTTTCTGTTCCGTGGTTCCACTATATAAAAAGGTCTTCGCTTATGTGAGAAGTTATCTGAATATATAACTTGTATATACGTATACGATGTAAGATTCAAATTTTTGCTCCAATGTCACTGCCGCCACCAGGTCCTGTAGTAAACTACCAAGGGAGCAACAGTTTAGTAGAGCCAGATTATTTTATAAAATACTAAAGATATCGCCTTCTTTTTCGTTGGTACACTCTGGCAGAGCGGTCGTCTTCATGTTGCAGTGAGTCTTCGGGCTGACATGATTGTCCTCTCGATGCGACGCCATCCTCTCTGTCGGCTGTTAATCGTATGCACTCATGCATTGCACCGCATACTGTGGACTTGATCTGGTCGGTCCTTGCATTCGAGAGATCGAAGCCGAAAATCGATAAAGTTAAAGGAGATTGCCCATACACAGGCCCCTTATGAGGTATCGTGTCTGCGATTTCAATATTATCCAAAAATAGGATTTATATTTTGTGTTTTTTTTCATCCGTGTCCTTTACTCTTTATGTACAGACAACAACATATCAGGTTTCTTCAGGTTGAAATTTGTATGCACCTTATTGCATTGTAATAAGGGTTCATTTCAAGAACAGAAACATCGTTATTTCTCGTGAACCCCACAAAATAAAGAAAGAAAGAAAGTAAAATTGTTTATTTGCGCCAGGCACGACGAAAAAAAAAAAAAAAAAAAAAAAAAATGTTTTCTAATTATGAATATAACGTGTTTTTTCTACAATATACAACCAAATTCATCAAGATACAACCATTTTTCCAAAGCGGCCCAAGTTCGCTTACAAAATGGGCATTCCCATTTAAAAGTTTGCCCCTTGGCCAGAGGCGGATTATGTTACCATGAAAAAACAAAAAAAAACTATTATTTCTTGCACCTCCGCCTCCACACCAGCCCATGCTATGGCCTCTGTAACATCCCTAGAATCAACTACCATTAATACTTAGCGAATGAATTCGGAAGCAGCAGATGTGTGACAACTGTACGCGACGACGTGTAGGTGTCAACGATTCAACGGTAATCCGCGCTACGTCGGCATTGTCTCTGCCGATTAATGTTCACGCCATTGTGATCTGTAACATAGGTACTATGGTATGTTTTCAATTCGGTTCCTTGTTTTGTCATCCGGTAATGAATGTTTACTTTTTAGGGTTCCGTGGTCAACAAGGAACCCTTACATTTTCGCCATCTCCGTTTAACCCTCCGTCGTCCGTTCGCAGCTTAGCTGAGAGACTCTTAGTACTAGAAAGCTATAATTTAACGTGGATATACATATTAATCACGCCGACAAAGTAGTAAAATAAAACCATGAAATATAGTTTGTTCAGGGTACCACTTGTACATGTAAAGTGGGGATGTTTTTTTTCTCTCGTCTATCCCATGGTGTGGGGTATCGTTGGATAAGCCATTCATAAATTTTACGGGTCTGTGAAAACCATTTTACAATGCATGTCCTCGAAAAGAGTGTTTTTCAAGCAGCCAAACTGTGCGGAAAGTGTTACTTTTTTTTACTAGTGCTTTTTACTTTCCTGTACTTTTTTTAATTTTTAACTCCAACGTCAGCCCGCCGCATAGAGTTTTAATTATTTGAGAAAAGTTTTAAAATTAGTTAAGTACAGATTATCATTCATATAAAAGGTAAAACAAAACTAATACTTCATTTAAGGCGTTTTTAATTACTCTGGATTTAGATTTTGATAAATATTTTTTTTTTAAATATTATAAATTAAATGTGTTTGGCAGAATGAATATTTTGCTCGTGCCTTTTTGTGTTACGACGTGACAGCTATTTGCACATGCGCAGTAGATATGCCCGAGGAACTATGAACTATTAGTTAATCTGTGGAAATGCTGAGCGCCCTTGAATAAACGCCATTTTATTAATTTCTTGCTTGGTTCAGATATATTTTTTTATTTCCTCGCACAATGCATAGTAAAATGTTGTATGATACACGTGCGTAAGGTGATTTCCGACTCATATCGATTTATCCACTCACTCGCTTCGCTCGCTCGTGAATAAATAAAATAAATACCATTCATCGGAAATCACCTACTTTCCGCACTTGTAGCATAAATAACTATTTCGATTCAGGGAGCCGTTTGCGTAAAATTAAGTTATAAATGACTAGTTTTTGTTAGTCAATGCCATTTAGTTGGCAGGGGGAGGCCCCTGCCAACTAAATGGTTCCTTTTGGATATGTGAAAAAAATCACGGCAGTAGTATTATGTAACGGAATTAAAAGGAAAACTATCAAAGCTAAGTAGGTTTTACAAGTCGACCAACTTTTAAAAATCTACTTGGAAAAGAAAAAAAATTGTATATTGATGTATGAGGACAGCAATTTTCGAACGGATTTAAAAAGAAATTCCCTTTGTTAGAGCAGTGTTCTATGCTTTCATTGTTCATGAACGTTAGTAATGTTACCTATTTATTTTGGTGAATGTAGCTGTTTATACGGAACCCACTGTGCGCGAGTCAGACTCGCACTTGGTAGGTTTTATTGTTATTGTAACAAGGTTTATATTACCTTGCTTTAGTATGTGTTCCGGCAACTAGTAATCTATTTTTCAAGCAATTCCTGGCATCCAATTATGCTGAAATTTAGCATACTTATGTAGCTTTGAAATGCGATTTAATAATCACGGAGCCGAAAGGTGGCCATAGCAAATGCTCAACCAGACAAATGTACCATCGTGTACATATTGACAAATAATATTACATTTACTAGTACTTTTCAGTTCAAGAAGCTTGGTTAAACAAAAATACTAAGACTTATTTATTCCTGAGAAAATTCAAGAAAGGAAATCGACTGGTTAAATTTTATTGGAGGAAAAAGTGTACCATGAAAAATATTTGGCAAATTCAAGTGATAGAAATGGTAATTTTTATTTGTTTAGAAGATACAGAGCAGGAAGTGGTTTGAACTATCTGTATTGGACATAAAGTTTTCGATGAAAAATACTTTGAAAAGCCAAGTGAGTGTGGCCGGGAAATCTTTCTTTGTGTTGCATGTTCTTACTAGTGATGATGATATCCTTATAGATTATGATTACCAATTAATACCTACTATAAGTGCCTATCCCTTTAGAGAAAATAGGCGTGATGTTATGTTACATTTTCACAATTTATATTAAATTACCACACCGGCCACTAAATATCTTAAGTCTAACTCAAAACAACCGGAGACAGTCTTGTTAACGCCGCAGATCTTAAGCCCCTTTCATTAGAAATAAGGACATGTGCAAACGAAGCAAGACTTAGATTAATGTTTGCGTTGCAGCGACTGGATGCTGGAGACGTGTTCTGATGTCATACGCTCAGCAGGATGTGAGATAACCTGGGGTAAGGCTGCCGGTGGACTGTGCGACAGAGTTTTGGATATTGCTAATTTTGTTGCAGTTTTGACAGAAACTGGAGGAATGTCACCAAGGGGGTTTTTTAACGCAGAGTAAACTAAACGTATCTCTAGATTATTTTAAGCGCAGACTGATGTCTGGGAGAAACTTTTATCCGAATGGCAATGTTGGTGAGATAATACCATCAAGGGCCAACATCTCCACCAATTCTTTCCATCCGTTCGTAAGCGGCTGGCCAGGACGTGGCTGGAGGTGGATCACTGTTGTCCAATTTCTCACAGGTTATGGTAACTTTAAAAGTAAATTATTTTCCTTCAAGGTTTTTCTTCGCCTTTATGTCACTGTTCTACATCTAACTGCGGAAAAGTACAATAAAAATCTCTGTTGTGTTTTGTGTGCTTTTAATTTATTTTTTTCAAATTGGAATAAGGATATGTGCAAACGAAGCAAGACTTAGGTTAATGTTAGCAAGCCTATTAAAATACTTGATTAAATAGGACTCCCTTCACCATTCCTTTCTAAACATCCCCAACAATTAAAATAACTTACACAGTAGTATAAAATCGCAATACCCGTCTAATTCCTAACGTATTTGCACGTCACAAGCAAGCGAGTCGAGTCGAGACCCTATCCAGCACAACGCATGACAAGTTTAATTATTTCGAGCGAATGTTCTCGAATGGTCTGATAATAGAACGCCTCGGAGACACTTTAAGGTATTCGCTCGTTGTACTAGAGTAAGCACGTTGATTAGTACTGCAGTAATTATTTGAATATGTGGCATATTTATTGAAGTTGAAACTGCCCCGTTGGGTTAAGTGCAAGTGCTACTGCTGACCAGGAGATCCTGGATTGAGTTCCCGGTACGGGCAAAATTTTATTACGTTTTCCCATCTGGAATTTTCTGAAAATAATTGTGAAACTAAAGTGGCAGTGTCGATGAGGCCCAAAAGTTTAGGAGTGGCACCCGCGAACTGGAAAACGTTGCATTAGAAGGCCTAGATGGGCCGAAGACCTGGTAAAGGTTGCAGGAATCTGCTGGATGTGAGCTGGACGGGACCAGCTAACATGGCGACACTTGGGGTCATCTTCAGTAGTGGACGTCTGTCGGCTGAAATGATGATCATAAAAACACATCAGCTACAATATAGATATTGGGGAAGTACTATTTAACGCGGGCTATAGTATTATCACGCTATAATATTATAAAAAGTTTGTGAGTGTGTAAGTTGTTTAACTACTGAATGGATTTGGATGAAATTTGACACAGAGACACAGAGATTCACGCTGGCAGGAGCTAGTGGTCTAAAATCTTTGCACACAGTGGAATAGCATCCTTAATTCAGTTGTACATTGTTTTACATGTTCCCCGCTTAGATAACAGAGATTTATTACCGAAGTACAACGTTTCTAGTCTTATTACAGAGCTACAGTGAGATGTCTAATTTCAGACTGTCTTTTGTCATTAGAAACTTATGCTGAAATTTCTACCTAAAGGCGGATTAAATTATTATCTTCTTGGTTTGAATGCACAATTCTACATGTCAAGTACGAGTATGTATGGCCTAATATTTCATTACTGACTTTTTGAAAGGGCTACGTTCCTGTGGTCTATCTTTCAGTAAACTGTATTTTTATCAGATCAGTACTGCCAGAGGTTACCTTTATAAAAAAATAAACAGTTTATAATATTGGTTCAGAAGATTACTACTGCATTAACAATGGTTTCGGTATATGACTGTCGAAAACAACATTCATAGAACACTCTGGATTTCGTGTGAAGATGATTGCTTACTTCTTCGTGAATGTGAACCGAGGTATAGTAAGGTACCACCTGACCTGAACCGTCACAGGGCGACCAAGTGTGCCATACACGGGGTCTGTGGCACCCATGTGCTGGTTTGGTCCATGGGGTGGTCACGGCGTGGTGTTCTAGTGCGTCGGTGATGGGTGGTGCTCTCCAGAGGAGGATCCGCAGCCGAATTGCGTAAGTATATTATCCAAAGCAAAAGAATCGATTCCTTCCCAAAAACGAATTTTCGTATCAATATGCACTACGTAAAGTTGGTTTTGGGAAAGAATCGATTCTTTTGCTTTGGATAATATACTTACGCAATTCGGCTGCCGGTGATGGTTAGCCGCGGTGGGTCACGGATGAGCGCTAACGTGTGCCCGTGTTCCCGTCATAAGTGGCACAGGACGACACCGTGGAGTTTTAGTGCGTTGGAGACCCACATAACTGCCATATCTCCCTGTGGTAGCGCAGTTTGCATGAGCATCAGGAAAGGCAAAAAAAAAATGGCAGGTTCTACCTCATCATCTGCCCAGCTATGTTGGTGTTCCCTTCCAGTCTAGCTATATGCATAAGAATTCCAGTATGTTGCATGTAGCCACTGCCTATCTGTCTTTCACAATCTAAAGAAAGAAAGAAAGCAAGAAAGAAAAAAAAGAAGGAAAGTAAGTAAGAAAGAAAGAAAGAAATAAAGCCAGAAATAAAGAAAGAAATAGAGAAAGAAAGAAAACAAGAAGAAAATAGAAGTAGAAGAAAGAGAGAAGAGTGAATAGGTTACTTCTAGGCAGGCGTGCTTCACCTGATGACAAGCGATGATGTGGTCGACACCACATCATCGCTTGTCATCAGGCGAGATAGTGGTCAAACGCGAGCCTATCGATAAATAAAAAATAAAAAAAACCTTTTTTGCCAACTGTAACAGAACATGAACAAACACAAATTAGCTCTGAGGCACAATATTATTTCAGTATCTAGTTACTGACCAACACGGTACTCCTTGGTGAGAATAGTCATCTGACTTTCAGACTTCAGACCGTCCGTCTGACAAAGATGCACGGTTAGAATGAAGCAGGCCCAACTAAACACCTCTAAAATATAGTTCGAACCCAAATCAACGCCCTTGACAAACTCATTAACCCCTTAAGATACTGCGTGACAACAATTTACAAATCAAAATATATTATCTACATATATGTGCAAGACATTGTTAACCCTTTAATGCTGGGGTCGGATTCTATTACGGCCGGGTCTCGGGGGCCATTGTGGTGAACCACTATTTTTGGCAGGGATAGGCTTTATTAAGGGCCTTGCCTAATAAAGAGAATTTATTCTCGGCTAGAACACACGGATAGTCCGTGCGTTTTTTGTCAATTCTCCGGCTGAATGGTTTGTTTAGTTGGACGCAGGTGGGTTAAGGGAGGGAACAGTTAATAGACGTAGTCCCGATGTCGTGAGGACGCAATAATGTTGATAGCTACTGAGCCTTTTCGATCGGAAGTATCTATAAGTAGGTAATTGAAAAAGGTGGGATGCAATAACAAAAACAACAAAATAATATTGATACAAAGTTTTTTTTTATTTGGCTCGCCTTTGGCCACTATCCCATTTGATGGTAAGCGATGACGTGGTCGACGGTGAAGCACGTTTGCCTAGCAGTAACCTTTCATGGACATTTAATGTCTACCGGGATCGAAACTAAATAAAATATATTAGTTGATTAGTTAGGTATAAAAGGTATATTAATTCTACTTAATGTTTCTCTTAAAAAAATCGTAAATTATTTTCGTTATTTTCTGAAATCTATTTTAAAATTGTATGAACGTAAATTAGACAAAAGGAGTAATTAAGAATCATACTTGGAAGCGTTCTGTAGTTTTTACCTACCCCCTAGGAAAAGGGGGTGAGTTTATGAATTTAATTAAACGTCTGTACAGCTATTTTCCAAGTTATCTTTCTTTCTATCTGAAAACATCAAACGTAACTCTTTCAATTAATGCCGTATATTAAGCGGCACGTGGCCTTAACTTTAGATTTAAAGCAGCGTGTACCAGCGAGCAGTCGAGCTGGGTATGTGATGTCCGGCCGTGACGCTCTAGGACATCAAAACCAACACAGAAACATGTACCTGATGTATTCCCGTGGCAGCAAAACTTTATCAACAAAATTCTTAATTAAGGGTACACTACTCGAAAATTCTTCCATACAAACGTAGTCTAGGGATTATTCCACTGTATGACAATGTACGTTCAAAATAAAAAGTTATATCAATTTGTCTCATCATTATCTAGCACGGTATGGAAACAAAAAAGTGAAAAAAGTAAAAAAAAACAAGTTATGAGCGTCGAAAGTTCCACATTTCGACACTAATTATAACGCATTATTGGGTGCAAATAAATACCATAACAAGACGGAAAATTGCAAAACGGCCTCCATACAGGGACACATTAGTAGTTCAACAATGCAAATAATTTTATTTTGAACAGATACGTCTAGTCGTTTTTTCATGATATCCAGACTCCCAAAGGTCTGTTTATAAAATTTCGCGCGCTCGGTTTCGTCCTAAATCATTATCCATTTCGCTACAAATTTGTAAAAGTATGTATTCGTACGCGAACTAGCTTTCTACTGCTCATCACAGCATCTATCTCCTTCGCACGTGTTGTCGGTTGATATAAAATGCATTTTAACCGCGCGCACAAAATAGTTCGTGCCGTTTACTAGTGTAACCTTAAGAGTTTTTCATTTAACTAAAACTATTTGTAAGACTCGATGACGTTCATAACAGCTGATATCTAAGATCTAGACTGTTCATTGCCAAACGTAAGTGATCTCATTGACAGATAAGACATCGGTGGTGGTGGTACTGTTTTTCACGGTATTTATTTATTTATTTATTATATACTTTATTGTACACCACAAAAAATAAATAAAGGACAAACATTCACAAAAACATGTGTACAATGGGCGGTCTTATCGCACAGGGCAATCTCTTACAGACAACCTTTGGATGGACTGTACGTTAGGAGAAGAATTTAGGGCTGTCAGTGTACAAAATTACATACTTAAATAATATTACTTAGACATAATAACATAAAATAAAAATTTATCACTCCGTACATCTTTAGATATTTTGGTAAGGAACAGGAGGAAGGAACAGAAGTATAACAATTTAACGTACTTTTCCTATTTCATAAAAAAAATTAGATCTAAACTCCTAGGAAAAAGTAGGATCCTATACAACGTTTCCAGTCAGTTTTATATTTCTGCAGGACATAAAGACCCTGTTATTCATACTCGGCGTTACCGGCGACGCTAGTTTCGTCGTTTCCGTGTGACGTGTCGCACTCTTAATGGGCCCCGTTTTGCCCCACTATGACTCACTCTGCCCCAATGTGACCCACTCTGCCCCGAAACTGTCCAATGTACTTCAACGCATTTGACTTTAAATTTTATCTTTGAAGCAAAAGTTTACGTTAGTTATTAAAGCTATTCTTTTATGAGCTCAATTTTTAATAGGATGTGATAAAATGCAATATAATTAACTAGCTGTCCCACGCGGCTTCGCTCCCGTCAACTGGCTACGCTACCTACTCTACATTCATTATAGTTGCGTAACTTAAACCGTTTACGCAGCGCTCGCAACAAAAGATCTCAAAAGGGATTTTTTTTTCCCGTTTTTGCAAGACTTTTCATTTATGCTCCGCTCCTATTGGTTGTAGCATGATGTTATATAGCCTATAACCTTCCTCAATAAATGGACTATTCAACACAAAAATAATTTTTCAATTCTAACCAGTAGTTCCTGAGATTAGCGCGTTCAAACAAACTAAACCACTTAAATATTTTATTCTGTTTTTAGTATTTGTTGTTATAGCGGCAACAAAAATACATCATCTGTGAAAATTTCATTTCGTTTTTACCCTTTGGGTAAGGAACCCTAAAAATGGCGGCTTTTGGGCGCCATATCGGGGGGACCCAAATTTCTATTTTCTTCCAAACCCTTCGTGTGGTATATCAAAATGAAGGGTTTTAAGAGGTGATTTCAAAAATATATAACACATATGTTAAAGGTACCTAATTTGAAAAAAAAATGTTAACTAAAAAGTTATAAATAAAAAAAGTTTATTCAAAAAATCTAAAAACCTGACTGCTTAAACACATATTCGCAAGCTGGCTGACCAAAACCAGATGTATCCTCCGACTACACAGCATGATTTTCTTCTTGTTTACGACTTTTTAGTTCGCTTTTTAAGCAGTCGGGTTTTTAGATTTCTTGTTTCCATGGGGATAGGCAGAAACAACAGAACGCCATCTGCTACCATCCTTACATACTGATTTTGATTCATTTACACATCTAGACTTACAGGCGCGCCAGCTATGTGTACTGGGTAGGGTCATACCTATCACCATTTTCAGCCAATTTTAATATTGCAAACGGAGAAATCTAAATACAATAAAACATCTTGAACTTTTCAGGAAAACATTGTAGATGTCAGTCAAAGTCTTATTATACAAAGTTGCAGGAAACCGAATAAACAGAACTTTCCTTTCCGTGATATTAATATTTTCCATTTGCTTTATTAACTTCGATAAGTTCCGTGGAACAACAATACTTTGTTGTGTAGCTGAATGTGAATGTAACTGATGCATTTTATCAAGAAACACACTTTCTGTCTCTCATTCTTTTGTTTTCTGGTATCGGAACTTGAGCTTTATACAAAGTAAGGCTGCGGTTCCACTGAGGCGGAGTGGAGCTGTGCGGACCGGCCGATGCTGTTTCCTTTGAAGCGGAGTGGAGAAGAGATGTGGATTTCAAGCCATGTGATTGGTGAATCGCGGCACAGCTCTTCTCCGCTCTGCTCCGCTCCGTCTCAATGGAACTGCACCCTAAGGCTGCTTGTCCACTTCGCGCGGAGCGGAAAAAAGGGGTGCGGAGCCAACCAACCGAATTGCATAAAAACTCCGCCCCGCTTTAGTCGACAGGGTTTTGAAAACTACCTTCAAAATTCATTTATATTTACGCGGAGCGGGGTCACGGAGATGACAAACAGAGCATTGAGGCAGAGCGGGGAAACGGAGCGGGGAAATGGAGAGGAAAAACGAGTGCAACCGAAGGTATGTCATCCGTGTATGTAAAACACAGTCCACTACTCCACTCTGCTACTCCACTCCGCTACAGCGCTCCGCTACTCCGCTACAGCGCTCCGCTACTCCGCTACAGCGCTCCGCTACTCCGCTCCGCTACTCCACTCCGCTGCTCCGCTCCGCTACTCAACTCCGCTACTCCGCCTCGCATTTCTATCTCACTATGTTCCGCTACCTAGCTCCGCGCCTATGGACTGATACAGTCCAAAACTCCGTTCCACATCTCCGCTCCGCTGCCTCGCTCCGCTCAAGTGGACAGGCAGCCTTAAATTTCAACTATCTTAATAAAAATATCAGGTGATTAATAATGACATTTGTAATACTTATTTTTTGTTGATGCAGGAGACATGGGCTCCTGGCTAAATAATGACAGCCGCATTTATTAGGTCCTTACCTATGAAATTGGCGATTTGTCGTACTGGCCACTTTGATCTCAAATATCTGCTCTTTGGTTTGGAATTCCAATTTTAAATTTATACAGCTATTTATGTACTCATGTTTTTATGTTTGGAAAACCGTAATTCATTTGTTTTTTCCTATTTTGGTTTTTCTTTGCGCCCCAGTCAGTTTACAAAATGGAAAACTTGAAATATCGCGTTATTTACGAGTACAAGTTCCATCGTGGCACCAGTGCTACAGAAATGGCTCGAAGGATTAATGATGTGTATGGCGATGGTGTCGCAAAAGAAAACACAGTGCGTTTTTGGTTCCAACGTTTTCGTTCTGGAAATTTTGACCTGCAGAACAAGCCCCGTGGACGGCCGGAGACCAAAGTTGATAATGAAGAATTGAAGGCTATTGTGGAAGCGGATCCATCGCAAACGACGTTCAAGTTAAATTAAAGATAAAACTGTTTTAATCCACTTGAAGAAAATTGGGAAGGTGAAAAAGCTTGAAAGGTGGGTACCTCATGAATTGAGTGCAGCAAACCGACTGCTATGTTACATTACTCAACTGGCACAATAATGAAGGGATTTTAAATCGAATCATTACCTGTGATGAAAAGGGGATCCTGTACTATAATCGGAAACGCTCATCGAAATGGCTGAACCCTGGCGAACCAGCCAAATCCTGCCCCAAGCGAAAATAGACTCAATAAAAATTACTTGTGAGCGTTTGCTGGACTAGTGCCGGTGTCGTTCACTACAGCTTTCTTAAATCTTTACAGACGATTACGACGGATGTCTATTGTCAGCAACTGCAAACCATGATGGAAAAGCTAGCTGCTAAACAGCCGAGGCTGGTCAATCGCTCTAGGCCACTGCTGCTTCAGCACAACGCTAGACCACACACTGTACAACAGACGGCTACCAAATTACAGGAGTTTAATTGGAATGTCTTAGTCATCCACCGTACTCCCCGGACCTTGCTCCAACAGATTACCATTTTTATCGAAATTTGGATAACTTCTTGCAAGGGAAAAAATTCAACTCCGATGGGACAGTCCAAAGCACCTTCAAAGATTTTATTGATTCCCGTCCGAATGTTTTTTTTTTAATAAAGGGATCAATGAACTACTTATGAGATGGAAAAAGTGCATATATAGCAATGGTACATACTTTGATTAAATATATATATTACATTTTAAAAAAAACGACTTTATGTTCCTCCCTTACAAAACGCCAATATATACTAATAATATTATAAAGAGGAAAGATTATTTGTTTTTTTGTTTGTACCGAATAGACTCCGAAACTACTGGACCGATTTGAAAAATTCTTTCACCAATAGAAAGCTACATTATTCCTGAGTGACATAGGCTATTTTTTTTATTCCGAAAATGGGTCCTGTGGGGTGGTCCACGGGAACGAAGCCGCGGGCAACAGCTAGTTTCATATGTAATGACCTAATACTTATTAAAACTTTAACACATCAATCTTTTTTGTATTGAATAACGTCAAAAGTCGAAACTATCAAGTTCAAACGTTAAAAAAACATGTTAGTTATTTTCAACTGCCTTTAAACATTAGCTTCTGCCAGCGGCTTCGCATGCGTGAAAAGTGTTTCCCTACCCTAAGGGAACCGGGATACCAGGATGAAAAGTAGCCTATGTGCTATTCCAGACAATAATCTACCTGTGCCTAATTTCATTCAGGTCTGTTTAGTCGTTCTGGCGTGATTGAGTAACAAACATACATCTATCCATTCAAACTATCGCAATCATAATATTAGCTAGATCACACACATTTTTACCTTTTTGAAAATCGACATACTTATATAACGGCACTTTCTATAGATAGATTCTTCGGCATTCATTAGTCCGCAGGAGAAAAAAACCGGCCAAGTGCGAGTCGGACTCGCGCACGAAGGGTTCCGTACCATTATCGCAAAAAATGCCAAAAAAGGCACGTGTGTTGTATGGGAGCCCCTCTTAAATATTTATTTTATTCTATTTTTAGAATTTGTTGTTATAGCGGCAGCAGAAATACATCATCTGTGAAAATTTCAAGTGTCTAGCCACGGTTCATGAGATGCAGCCTGGTGACAGACGAACAGACAGACGGATCGCGGAGTCTTAGTAATAGGGTCCCGTTTTCACCCTTTTGGTACGGAACCCTAAAAAGATTTCAGTAAATGTTTAAGGTAACAACTGCTGATATTTGGATACATAGAATAATAATAATCGTAATATCAATCAAAATACAAAATAATATTACTTTTTTTTTAACCGTGTCTAGGGGTTGACCATAAGCTCTTAGAGCTGTATCAATTTGAGATCGAATAAGGACAGATGTATCTGACGTGTATACATCTGTCACTTACTCGATCTCAAATTTATACCGCTCTAAGAGTTTATGGTCACCCCCCTGATCTAATAATATCATAATAATGAACTAAAACTCCTTTTTAACCGCGGCATTTTTCCCATCAATAAACTTTAATCTCCATAACAACAAAAGATAAAATCCTATCTTTTTACCCCCATATCGAACAGGGGAAGTAAAAGATACTGTCATCGTGGGGATGAAAGCGAGTCCCCTAATGTCCCCGTTATCGCGGTGTCTTTGTGCTTAATCTGCTAACGCTATTAGGTCAGATTGACTGGCCGTTAGTCGCTGGTAATTGTTTAATTACAATTATTAGGGTCGCAGGGAATTGGGAATGTATCGTTATAATTATTATTAGATTTTTTATGAGTTAATTTTTCGAATTAACACGATTAGTGTTATGATTAACACAAGTAGCGCTCTTAGATACAGTTTTTTGAGCCGTAGTTAACTCAACCAATGGTTTAAATTTACTTAAAATGCGTTTTTTTTATCAATTATTAGCCTCACAATGGTCAAATAAGTTGGAGAGTTAAGTATTTGACCATTTGTTAGACTTGCAATTGATAAATAAACGCGATTTTTATCGAAATTAGAAACCATTAGTAAACCATTGGTTAAATGTGTTATCTCAATCAATGGTTATATATGCTAACCAATGGTTTTAAATTTAGTTACAATGCATTTTTTCATCAATTAACAGCCTCAAAATGGTCAAGTAAGTTGGAGAATTAATTATTTAACCATTTGTTAGACTAAAAATTTTACCGAAGTTTTAAACCGTTGGTTGCCATATTTAACCATTGGTTGAGTTAACCGTGGATTAAAAAACTGGGTCTTACTGTAGTATAAATATGTTTGCTTTTTTTTTATTTGTGATGGGTTTGGTCTTGACTCTAGTCTAGGTCAGAAGTGACAGAGATAAAGTCGACGATGGAGTGAGCTTACCCAGAAGAAGCTTGCTTGCTTACTTTCTTTCTTTAAAAATTGGATAGAATGGAATAGTAGTAGCTGGGTTCAATACTCAGGGACTAGATGCGTCTGTGCAATGGTGGCCCAGTGGTGTCGGCCGCGACTTACAAGTTGTAGGTCGTGGGTTTGAACCCAGGCAGGCGCTTTACTTTGTGTAAATTATTCCATCACCACTGCTCTCAAAACGGTGAAGGAAAACATCGTGAGTAAACCGACATGTCCTAGAACCAAAAATTCGAAGTAATGTGACATCCACCAAGCCGCACTGGGCCCGCGTGGTGGATAATAGCCCATACCCTCTCACAGAGAGGAGACCTGTGTCCCAGCAGTGGGAACATTAATAGGCTGATGATGATGTGAGATGCTTCTGGGATATGAATAGGTATCTACATCATCATACACACCTTGACTTTCACCCACTACTGGGCACAAGCCTCTCTTGCCTGGTGCTAATCCCCACGCTCCTATACCAACCTCATCCAGTTTTTTACTATTGATGGGCTCAGCTATCAGGAAACGCAGACTTCAACAGGGAATTCCAGTCCCTAATGGAATCATTTGAAGATGGAAAGTTCAAGTTCCAACAACCAAAAATGGCGTTCCGTTACATCTCAATCACATTTAAAATTCACTCCAATCAGATAATGGAAGAAATACGTCCATAGCGACTCAGGTTACAATCAAACTTGGCCGGTCACTTACCCTTTGCAGTTTTGATGACTTCACCCTACTAAGAGCTCGATTTGAAAACTCCGAAACTCGTTCCAGAGTTTCAATATAACCGTTTCTTTATGAAATTGTATGAGCCATTGGAATGCCGTTACGATTTGCATTTGAGTGCGAAAGCGTAAGTACTTTTCCGAGTATGGCCGTCTTTTGTTCAATTTTGCTCCATTGTTACTGTAAATTAATGAATCCATACCAATATTCTAAATTCGGAAGTAACTCTGTCTGTCTGTCTGTCGCCTTTTCACGCATAAACCACTGAACGGATTTTAGTGAAATTTCGCAAGGAGATAGATGGCATCCTTGGGCCATCTATTTCCTTGCCCATTTCTAGGGTTCCGTACCCAAAGGGTAAAAACGGGACCCTATTACTAAGACACCGCGATCCGTCTGTCTGTCTGTCTGTCCGTCTGTCACCAGGCTGTATCTCATGAACCGTGATAGCTAGACAGTTGAAATTTTCACAGATGATGTATTTATGTTGCCGCTATAACAACAAATATTAAAAACAGAATAAAAAAAATATTTAAGTAGGGCTCCCATACAACAAACGCGATTTTTTTGCCGTTTTTTTGCGATAATGGTACGGAACCCTTCGTGCGCGAGTCCAACTCGCACTTGGTCGGTTTTTTTTTGTGTCAAAACATAGCCTATGTCCTTAAATAGGCTATGTATTGACACGAAAAAAATATATTAGTTAGGGTAGTGGGTAGGGTAGGGTAGGGTAGGTACGGTAGGGTGGGTATGAGGTAAGGTAGTTAGTGTGTGATAGGTAGGTAGCCAGTTGACGGGAGTGAAGCCACGGGGGACGGCTAGTTATGTATAAATTGGACCTGCCTCCGTAATGGTTAATGGGTCAAAAAGTGGCTTTCAACTTCATAAACGTGCACTACTGGTGGTTTAAGTATGGCATTTCTAATTACTCTTACATAAAGGTTGAGTACACGTTTGTTGTTACTGTTTGATAGATGCTGTTATTTATCCTCTTGCTCTTGTTTTACATTATCCTAACTTTAGGAATTCTGAAGTGAAGAAGTAATATAAAACTGTTCGTTTCGTCACTTGCACGTAAGGTTGCATTAGTTCGTATTCAGCGTCATCCAGTCGACACCGGATATCACTGAAAACCAGCGCTGTGGTTCTGTCTCACACGTGATTCCCAGCATTATGCTGAGCGAAAACCGTTTTGCGTGATTGTGACGCAAGGCGCCTCCCCGAGCAAAACGCCGCGCTAGTCGTTTTTGTGCAGTTTTTAAGAGCTCTACTCATTATTTAAAAAGAAATATCAATTAATAAAAATACATTAAATTTCTACATAATGTTGATTCTAAAATGGTAGTACACTTTTTTTTTTAAAGAGGTATATGTATCACTAATCTCCTTCCAACAAAACCATAAAAATGAGAAATTATTATGATAACATGCATCTCCTCGTAAAGTGTTCATTAATTATTTTTTGTACTAACACTAATGGATAGACAATTTGATAACGGACATTTTGTAAGTTTTTTTTTTTTCAAAAGACCAATATTCGATTTTATAAAGATTTTCTTCTAAAATCTGGGCGTATTCACTACCGTAATTCATGCGCCACCAGTGCCGCTAGGCAATAGGAATGCTCATATCTCATGCTGATTTTTTTGTCAGGGTACGGCCTTAAGTTATTCCTTTTGTTTTTTAGGGTTCCGTACCCAAAGGGTAAAAACGGGACCCTATTACTAAGACTCCGCGATCCGTCTGTCTGTCTGTCTGTCTGTCCGTCTGTCACCAGGCTGTATCTCATGAACCGTGATAGCTAGACAGTTGAAATTTTTACAGATGATGTATTTCTATCGCTATAACAACAAATACTAAAAATAGAATAAAATTAATATTTAAGGGGGGCTCCCATACAACAAACGTGATTTTTTTGCCGTTTTTTGCTCGATATTAATAACGGCAACAGGTAGACGATTGAAATATTCACAGAATATTTAGTTGTATATTCACTTCAAAAATAATAATTATTAAATTAAAATAAAATAAATTAAGGGGGGCTCCCATACAACAAACGTGATTTTTTTGCCGTTTTTTGCGATAATGGTACGGAACCCTTCATGCGCGAGTCCGACTCGCACTGGGCCAGTTTTTTATGGTATGCGTCGTGCCTGTCGCAAATAAACTCTATTTCTACTACTCAACGAAAACTAGTTTATTTAGAAAGAGTCTTTTAAATAAAGCTCTTAGAAAAGTTCTACTTTTAGTCACTGGTTATTCCAATGGGTTATTGAACGAGCTACTAAAATGGTGATAACTTTATTTCTCAAAGGCCTAACCTTTTCGGGAAACATGTAAACTGTAACACAATAGTAAACTATCAATACGCCTCGGTGATACACAGAGGCGTATTGATAGTGTACCTATAGGTACCTAAATTTCGCTAGTTATGTTTAAGTTTACGTAATATCCCAGTCTACTGACATCAACCGGGTACAAAACTTTCATCTCAGAATGCTCAATAGTAGCGGTTCCGATCACATGAGCGATGCTTGGTTCTCGGTGATCGGAATCGGAACTTTTTGTTTTTTAGAGATGGCTCTACACCAGGCTCCTATGTATCGTGGCTGCGCTTACAAACATTTAAACTCACACACTAGTATAATCTATAATCAGCCAGACCCGTTACAATTAGGCCAAACAAATATTTGATCCGTGCGCAAAACGGAACCGCGACACGCAGCGCAGCAGTCAATCACTCAACCACTGCGCCAACCTTCAAACTCGTACTATATATAAGAACTTCTCTGCTAAGCCCTTTTGGTATATTAGCGTGAACACACCTACATTCGGTTCAGTACGCAATAATAGAAAGAAAAACAAAGAACCAAATAAGCTCATTTATCGAGAGTTGAGAGTTGTAAAAGTCGACTTAGGGAAACCGTATTACCGGGTAAAAGTGGGCAAAAGCCAATGGAGTGGCAACCTATCAATAAAACTATAATGATATCTACGAAGGGTGCTTCGTAAAAAAATATTTTACGCGTCAGTAGTCATTATTGTTTTAAGGTATTTCAAAGAATTCGGTTTATTGAGTGCGTCATCCTGCTTTAAGATTCTACTTCACTTTTAAGCGACTTTCTAAAAATGAGTAGGTTCTATGTTCGACTTTGTGTATGTATTGTTGGTTTTTATTTTGTTTATGTTTACATTACTCCGTCAATTATTATTTTGAAAATTCTTTTTTTGTTTAAAAGTGTATAATGTCGAGGTGGTCCCACTGTCACCAAGTCAGGATCTGATGAGGGGATCCCATGGAAATTGGAAGCGCTTCATAAATTGTATTCGGTACAATCAAACAAGCAAACAAAAAAATCTTTCCTCTTTATAATATTGGTATAGACATATTGGTAAAGGAAAACATCGTGAGGAAACCGGCCTGTCCTAGAACCAAAAATTCGAAGACATGTGACATCCACCAACCCGCACTGGGCCCGCGTGGTGGATTACTGCCCATTCCCTTTCACAGAGAGGAGGCCTGTGTCCCAGCAGTGGGAACATTAATACGCTGATGATGATGATGATGATAGACATATAGTGATTTTGGTATTTTCATCAACATGGCAAGCATTTTAAATTGACAAAATAAGAAACGAGTATATTCGTGGTACTTTTAAAGTCCCTATAATCTATACTAATATTATAAAGAGGAAAGATTTTTTTGTTTGTTTGTACCGAATAGGCTCCGAAACTACTGGATTGATTTAAAAAATTCTTTCAACATTAGAAAGTTACATTATTCCTGAGTGACATAGGCTATTTTTTTATCCCGAAAACGGCTCCTGTGGGGGGGTCCACGGGAGCGAAGACGCGGGGAACATCTAGTACACGATAAACTTAGTGAAAACCGCTTGCGCTGGTACGGACATGTGATGAGACGAGAGGATGACCATATGACCAAAAGAGTCATGGACATAAATGTCGGAAAAAGTAGCCGTGGACGACATGACCTGGTTACTAAAAATCAAGAATGACTTGATCACAAGCAACACAACAGAAGAGACAACCCGCAACCGTACGGTGTGGCGCAGATGTACTGGGAGGGATGACCTCAAATAAACTGGGACAATAGTCCAGAGAAAGAAGAAGATTTATTGACACTAATCGTGGCATCTAGAATATGGGCCTTAGTACTTACCTATTACTTCAGAGTTTCTGATAAATCTATACTAATATAATAATTAATAATAATATTATAAAGAGGAAAGATTTTTTTGTTTGTTTGTACCGAATAGGCTCCGAACTTATGTCGATGTGGCATGTTAAAAAAAAAAAACTCCTGGACCGATTTGAAAAATTCTTTCACCAACAGAAAGCTACATTATTCCTGAGTAATAACGGCTATTTTTTAATCCCAAAAATAGGTTCTGTGGGGGAGCGAAGCCGCGGGCAACAGCTAGTACTGTATAATTATAATATGTATTTTCTTAAATTATGTTATCGGAGCAGTGGTGGCCCAGTGGTTACGGACCTACGTTTCGCAGGTTGTGGTTTCGAACCCAGGCAGGCGCTTTACTTTGTGTAAATTATTTCATCACTAATGCTCTAAAAACGGTCAAAGAAAACATCGTGAGGAAACCGGCATGTTCTAAAACCATAAATTCGAAGACATGTGACATTTGCCTACTCGCACTGAGCCCGCGTGGTGGATAAAGACCCATTCCTTCTCACAGAGAGGTCTGTGTCCCAGCAGTGGGAACATTAAAAGACCGATGATGATGATGATATTATCTGATAGGGTCTCTTTTGCCCACTATCTCACATCAAATGAGGTTTGCGCTGATGTACGGTGAACGAAGTACGCTTGCCTAGTAACATATTACTGTTATTAAATACTAGCTGTGCCCGCGGCTTCGCTCCCGTTAACTGACTAACTACTCTATCCTACTTACCATTCTGCCTACTTTCCTACCTACCATTTCTTTTTTGGGGTCATCATTCTTTCGCGGAGAATCTTAACACCGCCATTTAGTAAATGACTTCAAATGCATAACACCATCTGTCGAATATCGAGCTCAACCGAGTATCTGAATTGCGATTGTTGTGATAATTTTACTTCTTGAACACTTTAAATTCATCTAACTTTTGATAGAGTGAACCGGTTGCGAATAAAACAAAAACTAAGTACTACTTCAAGTTTCGCACAATTTATATGTATAAAAGTTATCTACATTGGTTTCGTAAATTTTTCGTACTGCGTCCACAAATAAACAGACAAAAATTCCAAAAATGGGTTCTGTTGGCTATCTTTTAACTCCCTGGCAATTTTTTTTGGAAAGACAAAGACAAAGACAAAGACAAAGACAAAGATATTTTATTTCAAGTAGGCCACCAAGCGGCACTTTTGAACGTTACATTAAAGTTTATAAATAATAATAGTTGATTCTACCGTGCATTCGGAAAGTAGCTTGTAATGGAGAAGAATGCACATTTATAAAGGGATGCGAAATCGCTGCAGTCGTTTGTGTAGGAATGCGAAAAGGCGCCACATTCACAGCTCAATTGACAATTTCAACCCAACGCAAGTATGGCAGTTTTTAAAGACTCTCGGTATTGGCAAAGCCTCTAGCAAGAGTTCTTCTGACAAAATTGACCTAAATGCACTTAATGCTTACTTTTCTAAGTCCCCAATTACCCTCGACGACCATGTTAAATCTTCCACTCTCAACGATCTCTTTAATCTTCCATTGCCAGCAAATACTTCTTTCTCTTTCCACCCAATTGCTGAACTAGACATTAAAATATGTATCCAATCCATCTCCACAAAGGCGGTAGGTGACGATGGCCTTCAACTACAAATGTTTATACCTATTTTGAGTGAAATAGTTCCTGTTTTAACTCATATTGTTAATTTTTCTCTTTTCAATAAGTCCTTTCCTTCAGCGTGGAAGAGGGCTCACGTCCTACCGCTTCCCAAAGTTTCAAACCCATCCTCACCATCCCAATTCCGTCCAATATCCATACTCCCAATCCTCTCCAAAGTCCTCGAGAGTATTGTTCAGAAGCAACTATCCTGTTACTTATCCTCTAATAGCCTGCTGAGTCCTTACCAATCTGGTTTCAGACCTGGCCATAGCACCGTTACTACTTTAGTCAAAATTTCCGATGACATACGACTGGCTATGGACAATAAATGTCTAACTATATTGGTTCTACTGGACTTCAGCAGTGCTTTTAACTCAGTTGACTTTGACATTCTCTTAGGAATCCTTTCCTCCCTTAATGTCTCTGCTCCGGTAATTGAGTGGTTCAAATCTTATCTCCGGGGTCGCTCGCAGTCTGTTCGATCTGATGAGGATTCCTCTGAATGGTGTGACTTGGCTGCGGGCGTTCCTCAAGGTGGTGTTCTCTCTCCTCTTCTCTTCTCAATTTTTATAAATGCTATCACTAAGGTCCTAACTTCTAACTTTCATCTCTATGCAGACGACTTGCAGTTATATCGCCATTTTAAGGTGGGTGAACTCGCCGAGACTGTGGCTGCCATCAATGATGACCTTGAAAATATCAACAAGTGGACTCAGTCCTTTGGACTCCTCCTGAACCCTACTAAATCTCAAGCGCTCATTATTGGTGGCAGATACATGCTCAATCTATTGGATCCCCAGTCTCTTCCACCAGTAATGTATAACTCAGTGCCCATATACTACTCCAAAAGCGCGAAAAACTTGGGCGTCCATATAGACACTAACCTCTTTTGGGAGGTTCATATTGCTGATGTGAGTAAGAAGGTCTTCTACTCTTTTCAGTCTCTTAAACGTCTCCAAAAATTCTTACCATTTCACACGAAGGTCACTCTTGCTCAATCTCTTCTTCTACCGCTCATAGACTATGCGGATGTCTGTTTTCTAGATGCAACGGAGGTACTCCTAAACAAACTCGAGCGATTGCAGAACTTGTGCATCCGCTTTATTTTTGGCCTCCGCAAGTACGACCATGTGTCGGAATTTCGGACCAGATTGAAGTGGCTGCCGATTCGGCGTCGACGAGATACCCATATCCTATCCCTTCTCTATAATATCCTGCACAACCCTACTTCTCCCCAATACCTTCGCGAACGGTTTGAGTACCTCGTCCCGAGGGGCAAACCTTGTCGCACGGCCACTTCACTTCTCCTTCGTACTCCACGTCACACTTCCAGCCGTTATGATGGCTCCTTCTCTGTAACTGCAGTGCACCTCTGGAACTCTCTCCCACACTCCCTACGCGATAGCCCTTCTCTCGAAGTCTTCAAGAGGAAAATTAAAGAACATTTCCTTTTAACGCAATGTTAGTAGTTATATATATTTGTATTTATGTATGTATGTATATATTTATGATTTAATTTAAGATTATAATTAGGTTATTTTAAAATTGTACACAGGATCCTACCCTCTTTTGTCATCATTCTCTGTCACTCTAGGGTTTGCTGTAAGAGAACTCAACATTGAGTTAAGCTCGCCTTTGTACATGTACTTTATTATCACATTATATTGAATATTGTTTTTGGTGTACAATAAAGAATTAAATAAATGCACAAGAAACTCCATACTTACTCTTTTAAAAAAAAAAACTTTTTACAATATTTAGTACATAAGTACATACCTTGATGAATGAAATTGAGTTTATACAATACAAATATATATAGACAGTCTTCAGAAGGTCCAACAATAATTCAAAACAATAATGTTCTGCATATCACTTGTTTTTGCGCCCTAGTGGCTGTGGAGCAGGACTAGCATTTAGCCAAGCATTTTTATCATTGATGTAATCCCCCAACTTATAATATGCCAGCCTGCATAGTGTGCGTTTTATACAAGTTTTAAATTTCGTCTCATTCAGTTCAAGAATGTGGGGAGGAATTTTATTGTAACATTTTGTACAGTACCCCATGAAAGATGAGGCTACTTTAGCCAGTCTGAAACCTGGTTGAACTAATTGGTCCCTATTTCTAGTAACATAATTATGTCTGTCGCCGTTTTTACTAAAAAGATGTAAATTCTTTCTTACGTACATGATGTTTTCATAAATATATTGACAAGGAACCGTCATGATGTTAATGTCCTTAAACAGTTCCCTTAGAGAATCGCGCCGGCGAAGATTGTATATCGCTCTGATGGCTCGTTTTTGCAGAATAAAAATTGACTCAATGTCTGCAGCCCTTCCCCATAGTAAGATACCGTAAGACATTATACTATGAAAATAACTAAAATAGACTAGTCTGGCGGTATCCACATCCGTCAACCGACGAATCTTTCCAACAGCATAAGCCGCCGAACTTAGCCGCCCCGCAAGGGATACCAAATGAGGACCCCATTGCAACCTTGAGTCCAGCGTGATCCCCAGGAAAACCGTTTTATCGACGAATTCTAGCTTCTCCTTGTTTAATATAATGTCACAATCAGTACTTTTGACATTCGGCAAGGAAAATTTTACGCACTTGGTTTTTTTACCATTTAAAACTAAATTATTGGCAGTGAACCAATCCTGAACCTGCCGTAGCGCGTTATTTACGTCGTCAACCTGACCAGTACGTCTATTTATTTTAAAAATTAAAGATGTGTCATCAGCAAATAACACCATGTTAAGTTTGTTTTCCAATAAACGGGGTAAATCGTTTATGTATACTAAAAATAAGAAAGGACCTAAAATTGAGCCCTGGGGTACCCCCATTTTAACGTTTAACCCGGACGAATTCACACCGTTTATTTGAACTAATTGCTGTCTATCATTCAAATAAGATTTAACTAAACTTAACGCTGATTGACCTAGCCCGTAATGCTCAAGTTTCAGAAGTAATGTTTCATGATTAACGCAATCAAACGCCTTCGACAGGTCGCAGAAGATACCTATGGCATCCTGCGAATCTTCCCACGCATCAAAGATGTGTTTTAATAGAGCGACACCAGCGTCAGTTGTACAACGTCCTCTGGTGAAACCATACTGTCTATCATGCAAGATGTTATTCGTATTAAAATGAATGAGCATTTGATTTAGCATTATCCTCTCAAATACCTTGCTGAAAACCGGCAACACGGATACTGGTCTATAATTATTTGTGTCTTTACTGTCCCCGGATTTAAAACATTCTATAAAAGTCGTTTTTAGGGTTCCATACCCAAAGGGTAAAAACGGGACCCTATTACTAAGACTTCACGATCCGTCTGTCTGTCTGTCCGTCTGTCACCAGGCTGTATCTCATGAACCGTGATAGCTAGACAGTTGAAATTTTCACAGATGATGTATTTCTATTGCCGATATAACAACAAATACTAAAAACAGAATAAAATTAATATTTAAGGGGGGCTCCCATACAACAAACGTTTTTTTGCCGTTTTTTGCGATAATGGTACGGAACCCTTCGTGCGCGAGTTCGACTCGCACTTGGCCAGTTTTGTTGTTAATATTATTAACAAAAACGACTTTTACAGATTTATTATATGTATTGATGATACTCTTCATCGAAAGACTCGGCTGGACATCGGGAATAATCGCGTTAGATCACCATCTTACCTGAAAGTAAGCGATGAATTGGTCAGCGATGGAGCTCGCTTGTCGAGAAGTAACTTATTCACTCTTGACTTAAAGACCTTGAATCAGGGGGGTGACCATAAGCTCTTAGAGGTAAGTGACACATGTATACAAGTCAGATACATCTGTCCCTTATTTGATCTCAAATTGATACCGCTCTAAGAGCTTATGGTCTCTCCCCAGGAAGCAGACTCAGGCATAGAATTCAACAGCTTAAGAGAAAATGCGATCGCAGACATTCGACTGAACATCATAAGTAATTTTGTTATAATTCGAGGTTTGGCTCTCGCCTGTTTCCTCCTCCAATATTGGACCAATTTAAAAGACCACAAACTGAAAAAAAAAACGATAATAGTGTGGCTCTATATTTTCCTTTTTGATGATAAATTATCTTTAGAAGCACTGGAACCCTCAAAAAATGCTCAAAATTACGCTGTCAACAGAGGGAGGCCTTTTTTTGGTTGGGAAATCATCCAATGACTTCTCCCGCTCTAGGCGCTCTAGGTGGGCGTGTCAGACTTTCACTGAGTACAAATTTGCCAACTATATATGCACAAACGAAAACATAGAAGCATGTATCTTTTTTATTTAATTTATGGAATATCTTTTAAATTTGTCCAACACTGAAGGAGGAAACAGGCGAGAGCCAAACCTCAAAATACGACTTTTTACTTAGGAAATTCAGTCGGAGCTCTTTGCGTGCATTTCCTCTTAACTGCAGGCCCTTAGCTGTACGCACAATAAATGTATTCCCAAAATGTTTTACACGCATGGGTTCCGTGTCCACCATGGTACTTTAAACCCCTGTACTAAAAGATCATCACGATAGTATTCAGCGTGAGTGTAGGCACAGGCAGTGGTGTCTCATCCCATACAAAGAAACCGTGCCGACATACTGTACTGATTATACTGATTATTGTTCGTACATCGATCGCATTTGTTCCGTTTCACGGCTATAGATAGATCACCGTCTATATCCGTGGAACGGAACCGAACGCGATCGATTTACAAAAACAATCGGTATAATCAGATGAAAAACGCTAGTTACGTCGGCACGGTTTCTTTGCATGGGATGAGGCATCTGTATGCTAGTATTATATTATCTGTGGCATAGGTAAAAACAACGCTCACTTTTCCTTAGTAATGTTCAAGTCAAAGTCCCATATTATAGGGCGATATCTTACAAAAGAAATATCCACTGGAACATATCTACCCACATTATATACCATTCAAAATACATACAGCATACTTATATATAGGTACACATGTATATCACGCGAGACGAAAAGGGGGAAGTCGAAAGTAAAACAATTTAGGGACGCCATGTCGCAACATATGGTGCGATTCATTCTCGCGGTACGCCATAGCGTATTAGAGGAGATTCTGTGTTTATTGAACAGGTGATGCCGGGAAATTGAGCTGGTATTGTTAATGTACCTATTAGAAGATTATATATTTTTACTATCTTCTCAGTCTATGTACTGAATGACGTATATTTTTACGGAGACACTGCTGAAATCGGGCTAACTAGGCAATTGACAAGACACAAAGGCTCATATTAGTAGTTGGATGTAGATAGGATAAAAAGTGATTTTTATGCCCCCATTCAATCACAAATTCGCATATAATTAAAATGGCCATAGCTTGAAGATACTGCATACTTATTCCACGGAATGCATAAATCGTTTCAGAGTTTAGTACAGAGCAGCCGACGCACAGCAATAATGCCCATCCTTCACGCATAGAAAAAGGGTGTTTGCAGCCATTTGCAGCTCACATTATCTAAGTAGCGATGATGGCAAAAACAGCGTGAATTCTAGGAACTAAAAAAGGAAGCAACGTGACTTATATTACCATGATCTGATCCCCTCAGTGCCCACATTGTTACGCCATACTTAAAAATAATTGGCTTCGTAGCAAATAATCACTTTGACACTTTTTCAACACTGTTTCATGAAAACATTTTAAAGGCATTTTTTTTTCAATAGCCGCGGTATTTCTGCATATAGAATACATCAAATAAAACCGTGCTGCAGATTCTTACGTTTTACAAGTGCTCTTGCAGACTTTCAAAATTGCTTGCGTTATATTAATTAAAATAGAATGTGTACTAAACCTAACTATGTACGTTATTTACAAAACAAAGAAAAATTTAAAATTTAGTAGAACACCAGAAAACAAAGACGTCGAAGTACTCCACCATAACGGTGTCATCCAAAAACGTGCCCAGACAACTGCCACGTTGAATGGCAATGTCTTTGGCCAAAGGTTTAGCACAGCCTACTAATCTTTGAATTAGTCCACATCATCATCTTCCTCCTCTTGTCCCATGTTACTTGGGGTCAACACGTTTTCTTCATCCATTCCGTCCTGTCAACTGTCACGCTACCACTGACTCCTTTGTCATTCATATCACTCCTCACACAAGGGATAAGGGTTTAGTTCAAGAAAAATTGTGTATTATGTATGTTATTTTCTGTGGAAGTATTTTTTTTTCTTTCTTTCATCTTTTCTTTGGGCTACTTCAGCCTCACCTCAGCATTCATCATCATCATCAACATTTCAGCCGAAGGAGGTCCACTGCGGTCCCGTGCGTCTACAATCCATTCGATTCCCGCAGCCCTGATAAGGTCATCGCTCCACTTAGAGGAAATAATTCCAACGCTGCAACCTTTCTCAGATTTAAATCACATAATTATCCATCATTAGCCAAAGTCATATGCTATTAATAATTTCCGCAAATGTACGACTAGCAGATGAGCCGATACAACATTACCAGCGCGTGAGATATTTCTCGAATCAAAGACTAGTTTGTATCAGAACGCTAGTCACTCGCACTGATGTCCTCAATCGTACTCAGCGAGCCAATCCATACCTATCGAGCGTTGCCAGTTGCGAATACGGTGATGTTGTGAGCTCACAAGTTACAGGAGATAGGTGGCTATTGATTTTTAAAACATGTGGTTAATGGAAGGAAATAATTTTTCATTCTTTGCTTTTTTTGTAGACATATAAAAATACAATATTTAATAATATTTGTTTTGGGATATTTAGATTATTATTGAGAGCTCGATATTTCGGCATCGTTACAAGCGCCATGATAAAGAGAACTAAAGTCTTATAATCTAAATATACATGGTAAATATCCCAAAACAAATATTAATTCTAACGATTGTGACCATGTCAGCTTAAAAACTTATAATACGAATTATGACAAACCATTCGATTCCATTGTATTTTTATATAATGGTTTGCGTTTTGAGTTTGAGTCACTGTTGTACCCACTGGCCAGAATTCGCCGCGAAGTGGCCTGCCGCGTCGAGAAGGGGAAACAAGAACGAGATATTCGCCTTCCCCTTAAAGAACATCAACTCCAATCCGCACGCCTTAAGGGTACACTAGTCGACGGCACGAACTATTTTGTGCGCAGGGTTAAACTGCATTTTATATCAACTGACAACACGTGCAGAAGAGATAGATGCTGTGATGAGCAGTAGGAAGCTAGTTCGCGTACGAATACACACTTTTGCAAATTTGTAGCGAAATGGATAATGATTTAGTACGAAACCGAGCGCGCGAAATTTTATAAACAGACCTTTGGCAGTCTAGATATCATGAAAAAACGACTAGCTGTTCAAAATAAAAATAATTGCATTGTTGAACTACTAATCTATCCCTGTATGGAGGCCGTTTTGCAATTTTCCGTCTTCTTATGGTATTTATTCGCGCCCAAAAATGCGTTAAAATTAATGTCGAAATGTGGAACTTTCGACGCTCGTAACTTTCAAACATTTTCTTTTTTTACTTTTTTGCTTCCATACAGGGCTAGATAATGATGAGACAAATTGATATCACTTTTTATTTTGAACGTACATCGTCAAACAGTGGAATAATCCCTAGACTACGTTTGTATGGAAGAATTTTCGACTAGTGTAACCTTAAAAACCGCGCATGGGGTCGTCTGGCACCCATGTGCTGGTTTTGTCCCTGGTATGGTCACGGCGTACAATGTGTTCTACGGCAGATGGCGCTGTACCGCTTGATACCTCGATAAATCAGCTCCGTGTTTACATTTTGTTTGAAAATATTTAAAGTCTTTTTTTGTGTCAAAACTTCGTAAAATATATGTATAAAGGCCTAATTTATCAGTGTTAATATTATCAAAGAGACTAATTCAAAAGTGAATGAAATAATAAGTGTAAAAAAACCACCCGTGACTATTGATAATAAATAAAAAACCAGCCAAGTGCGAGTCGGACTCGCGCAAGAAGGGTTCCGTACCATTATCGTTAACGTTTGTTGTATGGGAGCCCCACTTAAATATTTATTATATTCTGTTTTTAGTATTTGTTGTTATAGTGGCAACATAAATATACATCATCTGTGAAAATTTCAGCTGACTAGCTATCATGGTTCATGAGATACAGCCTGGTGACAGACGGACAGACAGACAGACAGACGGATCGCGGAGTCTTAGTAATAGGGTCCCGTTTTTACCCTTTGGGTACGGAACCCTAAAAAAGGGACAATTAAGAGTATTAATAACAGTGATATTATTAGATCAAAACAATCAACCAAACAGTATTTAAAGTGAACATATACAACAAAAAAAAAGTGTTCACATTAAGTGTCTCAAACATTACTCATTACTCTCAACCAATTTGCCAAATTTAAATTTGTCATGCTTTAACAGACGCTACTTAATTTTAACTTGACATTGTAATAGCATTGTGGCTCAGTTAAATAAAAAGCTACATCTAACAGACGCTCGCCTCGCAATCCAAGTTCGAGTCCGGGTCACAAAATTGAAGACTTTTTGCGACATAAATTACTCTGTACACCAGCTATTAAAAATCAAGAACTGGCTGACAGAGGTCGCTTAACATAAGCAATATCATAAATAACCACAGATAAGCATAGATGCAGACGATATCACACTTCGCAAGCAGAACACTGGGTCTGTGAACAATAAAATGCACTTAAGATGGAACTTATGAGTGCTCATCAAGAAATAGACCACCTCAACAGCGAAAACTATTAAGATAAAGCCCTAAAACTGTCGAGACATGTAAAACGTTCTGCTTGACTCCTGGCAGGAAAACCACCATCATCATCGAGCAAACAAAAATCAAAGCAGTACAGGATCCAACCAATTGCCTCAAATAATGACTTCAGCACGACTTCGATCCATAATTGCAAGGAAAATAAAGTCGACACTCTCGACAAAGAAACTCAGACTTCCGAGATGACTTACGATACATTATTAATAAGGCCTACAATAAATCCAAGGCAGCCTGGCAAATTATAAACAATAATAAGCGTATTATTGACTAAGTACAAAGTATATCTTATGACACATCTGACAGAATTACTGATTTAGTAAATAAAAATTCAATGTTTATGTCACCGACAATCCCATATGGCATAATAAGAGCAATTAAATCGCTTAAAAATACAAAAAGTTATGGGTACGATGAGTTTACTACCAGTGTTGTTAAATTTGTTAGTGATGTTGTAGCTGGGCCTCTAAGTCATATTCTGAACTGTAGTATTGAATCTGGTGTATTCCCTAATAGCCTAAAAACCGTAGTAATAAAAACTTTACATAAAAAAAATGGCGACCGCGAACCGGAAGACGATACGTTGGAAGGCCTCCCACTAGGTGGACCGATGACCTGGTTAAGGTTGCGGGAAGGCGCTGGATGCGAGACGCACGGGATCGGTCAATGTGGCGACGCCTGGGGGAGGCCTATGTCCAGCAGTGGACGTCTTTCGGCTGAAATGATGATGATGATGATGATGATAAAAAAAATTGAGAAGATATGTCCAATTATAGACCCGTAGCATTGATCCCAATATTCTCTAAGGTATTTGAAAAGATTATCTATCAAATGGATAGATTTTTGAGTAAATATAATATATTAAGCGAGGAACAAATGAGGTTTAGAAAAAATAAAAATATTAATATGGCAATATATAATCTCTTAACTAATATTATGCCAAATGTTGACAATAAAATGCCTGTATGTGCAATTTTGACTAAAATGACTAAGGCATTCGAATACGTAAACTATGGTGTCCTTTTAAAAAAACTTTACGCCTATGGTATAAGAGTAAATATCCTAGATCTAATAAAATCATATCTTCTAGGCCGACTGCAATACACAGAAATAACGAGATTATGCCTAAAAACTAAACGTGAGCTTAAATATACTTCGGATTGTGGAGAGATCAAACATGGCGTACCGCAAGGTAGCGTTCTGGGACCACCGTTGTTTCTCTTGTACATATGTTTTTATTCCGTCAATTAATTTTTAAATCATACATTTTGATATTGTAATTAAAATTTTAATAGTAAAACAAAGGTTTAAATATGTACATACTTAAACACTAAACAAAAGTAAACTTTACAAAATTATACTTGTACATTAATTATTTACCCCGTCAAACACATCATCCTATGGTGTTGTTTGCGGACGATAGTACTGTGATAGTAAAATGTTCGGGCTTATAAAAATATGAAAGTGAGATTAATAACACATTTTATGATCAAATTGTTAAATGAATAATACTCTTTGTATTATTCTTTGTATAATTTGATCATAAATTTACAAAAAACGAAGGTAATGCATTTTAACCAACGGATTAGTCCCGCTAATTTAACTGTCAGCTATAATGGGCAAAAAGTTGACTCAACATTGCTGTCAATTAAGATTCCCAGGCATCTTAATTGACAGCAATCTGACTTGGAAACCTTATTCTGAGGACGTGTGTACAAAAATGAGTAAATTAGCCTATGTTCTCTACAACTTATCACATTAAGTAAGCCATACTTTACTTCTTTTTAACTAACAGCTTACCATTGTTTGGTTGCATCAATATTGAGGTCCGGAGTCATTTTCTGGTGCAACTGTAGCGAGAGGGAGCAGATTTTCAAGGCTAAAAAGCGCTGCATAAGGTCAATGTCAAGTTTAAAAACGACTGAAAGCTGTGAGCCTGTGTTTAGGTCAATGCAAATACTAACCTTCCCGTCTCTATACATATCGGAAGTGCCTATTTTTGTTAGATCAAATTTAAATTTATTTCCGACACTAGCCAGCATTCGATTACGCTCAGGTCCTTTAAGACTACAATATAATAAGTTATTACATACAGGTAAATATAAAACAGCACTATTAAAAAAGAACATTATGTCATATATAATAAAATTCCGCATAATTTAAAAGAACACCCTATTCGTATATTTAAAACTAAATTGACTACATTACTATTAGATATACAATTGAATATTTCTAATCTTATGCCTAATAACAAAACAAACTTACATACAAATGGGAGAGGAAAAGGGGCTCATTGCGCATCAAAAAATTCATCCACATCGATGTCAATGGGAAACGTGCCCAGAACGCTGGCAGCATTGCCACGTTGAATGGCAATGCTGATTCTGTTAATGACTTCCTGAATGATGAAGATTTATAACTGTACCTTATTTTTTTTCTTGTAATTGACATTTTTAAATGATAACAACTTTTTATAATTCCTAGATTAGCATCTTGATTTGTATTCGACTATGTATGTGACATTTTAAATGATAACATTTTTTTATAATTTCAAGATAAGAATATTGATTCGTAATCGACTGTGTATGTGACAATTAAGCTATTTGTGATTTTTTATTTTATTTTCTGAGACCTTGTTAGATACTAAGTCAATGACAATTGTTGTATTGTAACTTCAAAAAATAATGTTTTTGCATGCCGTAAGGCAGAATGTAGCGGCAACACCCTATTCTGTACCATCTCAAACTTGTACCTACATTGCTGGCCAATAAATAATTCTGTTTCTGATTCTAGTGCTCTAGTGATGGGGGTACTCCCCAGAGGAGAATCGGGTGACGGGCAGCCGCGGTGGCTTTGTGGTGAGTGCTAACGCATGCTTGTGCTGCCGCCATAAGCGGCACAGGAGGACACCGTTGAATTTTAGTGGGTTGGAGTCCCACATAACATCTCCCCGAGGTAGTGCAGTATCCATGATCATGAAAAAAATAAGTTATTAAAAAACAAAAATCTAAATGTTTGTACAACAACATAGCATAAGTGGTGCTTACCTGTTAAAAATTGTGACACTCGACTGTAGTATTAAGTGTATCAATTGTAATATTTAAGTGTTAACAATTGTTGGTGAGCCTAATAAATAAAAACCAATTCTAATATCAATAATAATTCCAATTCTAATATCAATAATAATTCCAATTTAATTTTATATATTTATAATTAGGACATATAGCAGTACTATTGTACTGCTATAATATAGGATAGGATTAAATTATCAAAACTGTTGACCAGTACCTTATTTGAGAAGGGGAACTTCAATAGCGACATAAAGAGGGTATCTTATACAATACCCCTTTACAAATTAGTTAGTTAATTTGCTTGTGACATACACTTATAAGGCCCTATACAACCTCGTAAGTGACAACTATAGGCGACACCCAACCCCGGCATTAAAATGATGAGCAGGACACCAGCCCAAAACAAGGAGAAAGAGGAGGCCATCCCCAGGAAATTGGTAGCAAACCCCTCTCTTAACTCTACGTTTACGAGGGCCTCACCACCGGAAAAAACACCACCGGTAGCGAACTCAACAGTCAGGAGAAGTATCGGGGAATGGGAAGCGGCAAAGCAGGAGACAATAAAAAAGTCCCTAATAAAGCCCCAAACCCCCCCTGAGAAACCAAAAATCGCCCCCGCTACCTCAGCCACCATCACCACCGCTACTGCGTCACCCACCCTGGTCGAGCCAGCAAAGCCGAGAGACAGAGTGACCGAAGCCAGGAAATGCCTAGCAAAAATTAAGACCCAGCTAGGCCTCTCGAGGAACATAAAGACCGAGATTAAGGCGGAAATCACTCTGGCTGCGGAAAAGCTGTACAGCTTGGCAAAAGAGGCAGAGTCCACGACAAAAACAAAACAGACGGAACTGCCTCTGAAATCGCCAAAGTCTTCAAAGGCAAACCAGGAGGGGATAGCGGACCGGGAAAGGGAAAAGGAGAGAGAGGCCCTAAGGAAAATGCTCGTTGATCATGCGGAATTAATCAAGCAGAACACCGTAAACATGGTGAAACTGCAGAATAGCCTGGAAAAAGCCGAAAGGCAGACCTACGCGAGCGTAGCGTCGTCCGCTGGGAGAAATCCTCCGGAGCGGACTGCACTGCACTCGCTCATGGTCACGGCGACAAACGAGCTGGAGACCGGTGAGATGGTTATTAACAGAATAAGAGAGGTGGTAAATGCAAAGGAGGGAGGAGTGGAAGTAGAAAGAATTAGGAAGGCCAAAGATAGGAAGGTAATAATGGGTTTTAGGAATCAGGAAGAAAGAGAGAAAGTTAAGGCCAGGCTGACAAAGTCAGAAAACCTGAGAGCCGAAGAATTAAAAAATAAAGACCCATTAGTTGTGCTCAAAGACGTGTTGCAGTACAACAGCGACGAGGAGATTCTTGGTGCGCTGAAGAAACAAAATAGGGATTTGTTTAAAGGACTCGGCGAAGCCGATAGACTAGAGATCGCCTATAGGAAGCGCACGAGAAATCCGCACCAAAGCCATGTCATAGTGCGGGTGTCTCCCACAATTTGGCGGCGAATGACGGAGGCTGGGTCGGTACACATCGAGTTCCAGAGGATTCGAGTGGCCGACCAGTCTCCCTTAGTCCAGTGCTCGCTTTGTCTGGGATACGGACACGGCAGACGTTTCTGCCAGGAAACCCAGGCACGGTGTAGCCATTGTGGGGGCGCTCACATGAAGGCAGACTGCCCAGGCTGGCTTGAAGGAGCGGGCCCGTCATGTTGTAACTGCACGCGTGCAAAACTTGAAAAAGTGGAGCACAACGCCTTCAGCCAAGAGTGCCCCATAAGAAGGAAATGGGATGCAATGGCCCGAAGCACGACGGCGTACTGCTAAGGTGGTCACCGGCGGAACATCTGTCTCAAACACAAGGCCATACGTAGTAGCCCAAGCAAACTTGCAAAGAAAGGCACTGGCAACTAATGAATTAATGCTTGAGGCGAACAAAAGGAATATGGCCTTTGCACTGCTCCAGGAGCCGTACATCGGAGGCATAGGTAGAATGAAAGACTACCGCGGCGCTAGAATTTACCAGTGCAATAAAACGGAGGACGGTGTCGTCAAGACAGCAATCGCTGTCTTTAACGGCGACATAGACGTCGTCCAGTGCCCGGACTTCACCACACCCAACATCACGGTGGTGAAGATGAGGACAATTGCCTGGGAGATCGTGGTAGTCTCGTTCTACTTTGAACCTAAGCCAGAACCGATAGGGCAATACTTGGAGCAGCTAAAAAGGATTGAGCGGAATTTCGGCCGGCGGATCGTCATGGCAGGCGACGTCAATGCGCAAAACTCTTGGTGGGGCAGCCAGAAAACCAATAATAGAGGGAATGAAGTGGCTGGTGCTCTTGAAGAGATGGATTTGCAGATACTCAACGTCGGCGGCACTCCAACGTTCCACACAGTGCGTGGAACTAGCCTCTACCAAAGTGTAGTAGACATCACGGTCTGCACGACTGATCTGCTCGACTTCGTGGATGACTGGAAGGTAGTGGAGGGCTTGACGAGCTCAGACCACAACACCATCACTTTTAGGCTGGCCTTGGAGAGGGCAAGAGGTATACAAATAAGTAGGACCACACGCATTTATAATAGTAAAAAAGCAAACTGGGACCAATTTCGTGAGAAATTGGCCCAGTTGCACACAGAACAAAATACAAACCCTTCAGAAATAGAAAAAATTCAAAACACAGTAGATTTAGAAGCCAAAATTCAAGAATACCAAAACTCCATTATAGAAGTGGCTAACATAAGTATACCCCAAATAAAGCCAAATAACAGGGTCAGCTTACCATGGTGGTCGGATGAGCTCGCCACGCTGAAGAAGGCAGTCGCCACTAGGCGGCGCAGGATCCGTTGTGCAGCACCTGTCAGAAGACAGGCTGTCGTCGCTGAGTACCTGCAAATAAAGGAAGAATATGAAATAAAAGCCAGAAATGCCCAAACAGAAAGCTGGAAAGCTTTCTGTGAAAGACAAGATGGGGAAGGGCTATGGGACGGCATATACCGGGTTATAGGCCGAACCAAAAAACGGCACGAGGACCTGCCCCTGACCGTGAACGGAAAGGTACTGGACACTCTCCACTCTGCCGAATTGCTGGCGGAAACCTTCTACCCCGGGGATCGAAGGGAAGAAGACAGAGAGGAACATATGCGAGTAAGAGAGACAGCTGAAAAAGTGAACGTCATGGGTCATGATGATAAACATGACCCACCGTTCACCATCGAGGAGCTTAACTCCTCCATACGCACCTTTAACCCCAAGAAGGCCCCCGGGGCGGATGGCCTCACGGCTGATATCTGCCAGCGTTCGATTGACCATGATCCTGGAACTTTCCTAGCACTGGCTAACAAGTGCTTGGAGCTGGGCTACTTTCCCGGGACCTGGAAGGAAGCCACAGTTGTGGTCCTAAGGAAACCCGGGAAAGAGAGCTATACCACTCCAAAATCCTACAGACCAATTGGTCTGTTGCCGGTGCTGGGAAAAGTCTTGGAAAAAATGGTCATAAACAGAGTGAAATGGCATATTATACCGAAACTCAGTACTCGCCAGTACGGGTTCATGCCCCAGAAGAGCACGGAAGACTCTCTATATGATCTAGTTGGGCACATTCGCAGCAAGCTAGCAGAGCGCAAGCTGATCGTAATGGTGTCGCTAGACATAGAGGGAGCTTTTGACAGCGCATGGTGGCCAGCTATTAGAACCAGACTAGCTGAGGAAAAATGCCCGGTAAATGTGAGGAGAATCATAGACAGCTACCTCAATAACCGAAGGGTCAGGGTCAGGTATGCAGGCGAAGAGGTAGTAAGGGAGACGTCGAAGGGCTGTGTACAGGGATCCATTGGAGGACCGATCCTCTGGAACACCCTCCTGGACCCCTTACTAAAGGGGCTGGAGGAACGGGGAGACTACTGTCAAGCTTTTGCTGACGACGTCGTGCTAGTATTTGATGGCGACTCAGCGATCGAGATTGAGCGGAAGGCGAATGACGCCCTCGCCCATGTGTATCAGTGGGGTGTCAGCAACAAGTTGAAATTCGCACCGCATAAAACGAATGCGATGGTAATCACGCGGAAACGGAAGTATGACACCCCCCGGCTGGGCATGGGAGGGGTAGCCATTGGCATGACGCAGGAAATCAAAATCCTGGGACTAACTATCGACAACAAGCTCACATTCAACAAGCACGTGGCGAATGTGTGCAAAAAGGCGATTGGGTTTTACTATCAGTTGTCGAGGGCTGCGAAGGTCAGCTGGGGCCTCCACCCTGACGTCATCCGCACCATGTACACGGCAGTAGTCGAACCGGTCATAATGTACGCAGCAAGTGCATGGGCACCCGCAGCCACCAAGTTGTGCATAACGAAGAGGTTAAATGCGGTCCAAAGAGGATTTGCACAGAAAATGTGCAAATCCTATCGCACCGTATCCCTGAACTCGGCGCTAGTGCTGACTGGGATACTTCCCCTCGATCTCCGAATACGAGAGGCAGCTGCCCTGTACGAGGCGAAGAGGGGGTTGCCCCGGTTGGCGCTAGGAGATGGGGACGTCGAGCGACGCACCGCATTTGCCTTGACACCCCACCCGGCGGAACATATGAGTCTGCAGTTCATATGCCTGGCAGACCAAGAACAACTCGCACACCACTGCACACAAGCAGTGCAGATATATACGGACGGCAGCAAAATTGATGGAAAGGTGGGGGCGGCATTGTCTCTTTGGAGAAATGGCGCCGAAACCAAATGCCAGAAATTTAAGCTGTCTTCCCACTGCACGGTTTACCAGGCCGAACTGCTGGCCATATGCAAAGCCACTCGGGAGATCCATAAGCACACAGAAGGGTCTTTTGGCATATTGAGTGACTCACGGTCCTCACTGGAAACGGTTGCAAACTACCGCTCCTCTCATCCCCTCGCAGTTGAAACCAGGGAGAACCTGCGAAAATGCAAAATCCAAAACAAGCATGTTGCTATGTTTTGGATTAAGGCGCACGCGGGACTGGAGGGAAATGAAAGAGCCGATCATTTAGCTAAAGAAGCAGCGCTAAAACTCAAGAAGAGGCCGAATTATGACCAGTGTCCGGTCTCATTCGTCAAGCGGCAAATCCGAGAGGATTCGCTTGTCGAATGGAACCGGAGGTACAGGATGGGTGACACAGCCTCAACAACAAAACTTTTCTTCCCGGACGCTGTTGATGCGTATAAAAATGTTAGGAAAATAAGACCAACAGGGTTAATCACCCAAGTATTGACAGGGCATGGTGGGTTTTCAGAATACCTGAACAGGTTCGGGTGTAAGGAAAGCTCATCATGCGCATGTGACCCTGACAAGGACGAGACAGCGATCCATATAATTACAGATTGCCCGGTATATGCCCGAGAAAGGTACGACCTTGAACAAAAACTGGGGATTACAATACGACCTGAGAACCTTAGTAAACTTATAGCAGACAAAAAGTATAGTACAGATTTTATTAAATACTGTGTAAAAACGGTAAAAAGAACAGTAGATAAAAACAAATAACAACAGCAATGCTCAAAATTCTATATATATATATAAAATAGGAAGCAAACAGAGCGATACATAATCTATGAACAAAATAGAAACACGGTATCGCTAATAATAAGCTATTATAAGATAACATAAGTCTGTAAAAAATAAGTAAATTAGGAAACTCATATGTAAAAGACATTTAACTATATAGATAATAAGACAATGTATAGTGTAAATTTGACCTTTGAATAAATGAGTCCCCAAGGTCCCGGACTCTGTCCGGGGAACCAACTTAGCTCGCAGACTCCGCCAAAAGCGCGGAGAGGTAGGCGCCAAAAAAAAAAAAAAAAAAAAAAAAAAAAAAAAAAAAAACCCGACTGCTTAAGAAGCGAACTAAAAAGCTGTAAACAAGAAAAAATCACATGTGCAGTCGGAGGATAAATATTTGCGAGCTGGCTGACCGCCTGATCTGATAAATGGGATTACATGACAAGCACCTGCTTTCACATAAAAAGAATCATCAAAATCGATTCAGCTAGTAGAAAGTTCTGAGGTAAAAAACAAAAAAAAACGGTCGAATTGATAACCTCCTCATTTTTAAGGTCGGTTAAAAATTAGCAAGTTCTATAGTATGATATTTAAAGGATTGACAAAATACCCATAATACCCGGGCGATTGAGTATCAGCCTCTCATCGCTGCCCCGTGTGACAGAATTCAAAAACAACCTAGGTTCAACAAAACCTGTAACATACAAACAGAGGAAGAAAGGGATCAGTCAGGAGCCAATGAAGTACGAATTTACACAGATGGCTCGAAAACAAATAACGGCTCAGGTGCTGGCGTACACTCCATTGACCTCAACATTAACTTTCACATACCGCTCGGCACACACAGTTCGATATTTCAATGTGAATGTGTCGCCTTAATACAAGCTGCAAAAACCGTAAAGCGCTTAGGCATCCAGAACTACGGTATCAGTTTCCTATCTGATAGTCTGGCCGTGCTCAAGGCTTTAGAAAATAAACTAACCAACAATAAACTTATCTTTGAATTTCACCTCGCCCTGGAGAGTATATCGAAATCCAATCGAATCACCCTCCAGTGGATCAGGGGGCATAGTGGATCCCTAGGCAATGACGCCGCAAACGAGCTTGCTAAGAGGGTCTCCGAGATGGTAGTGCTATAGTGCTAGGCCCGTATGCGCTTATCCCCTTGCCCTTCTCGCAATTTCGTGCGTGGATTCGCTAAAGATCAACAGAGCTAACAATAACAGATGATCACGGGCAACAGACTGTAGACAGTCGAAAATGGCTTTGCCAAATGTACACCCGCATCTAACTAAAAAACTCCTCAGCCTGAGTAGAAACAACCTCAAAATTATTATAGGGACAATAACGGGCCACACCCTTCTTAACAAACATTTATTCAACATAGGCGCCACGGACAGCCCACTTTGCAGGGGCTGTTTTATCGTCGAAGAATCAGCCGCCCACGTAATCCTGGAATGCGAGGCCGTGGCATCTCAACGCGACGAAATCCTCGGAACAGTGAGGTCGCTCCTGTGAAGCTCCAAGGAAGCTTCTGTGGTTTTGGATTGAGCTAGACTGGCTATGTTAGCCAGTACAGCCCCCACGCACAACGGACCAAATGGGAGTCTAAGTGCGGCAAAGGGAGTCCCTACCACCACCACTACCTACCCCTAATAACTCAATTTACGCATTCCTGGTGTTTGTCACTAAGGAGTTCATTTGTATGATCCATATCTTGAAAACTACTGGACCGACTTTGATAAAACTTGCACTATTCCCTAAGTTAAGAGATATTCAATCCAACACAAAAAGAATAATCACGATCCGATTAGTAGTTTCGGTGAAATACATGGACAAAAATACATACGTACAAACAAACACATATGCACATTTGAAATTTGGCACACGTGTTTAGAAGCTCACATAAAGTACAACATATCTGAATATTGTGCAGTTCCAACAATATTACATCCTGTTTTGTTTTAAAGTCAGTAATAAAATGACGAACTGAAACTGAAAATGGCGGACGTTTAAACAAGATGTCATGTCATGATGACGTTTAACAACCACCATCTTTCTATTTTAATAGAGCACAAAGAATAAAGTTAACTATACAATTCTTTTTAACTACGCCTTTTATAGTATTTTAATTTAAGGAAGTAACAATTAAAACAACACACACAATTACAGTCTGTTAGATTCATAAATCTTTCTAGTCACGCAAAAAAATTACACCAAATTAAATCGGAATAAATTCCAAGCACCATTAGATCTTTGGCATATAAATTCAAATGACACCACATTACCATTCCAATTGCCAATTTCGGAGCTAAAGGGACTCCGTATGCAAACCATAAGCTGCTTATGTGGCACAAAGTGTCTTACTCAGTTGTAGGTAGCTCTTATGACTTCTCTTCAAACGTAAAATCGGTATTTAGACGCCGGTTTGTTTGCTACTAAGTACCTGCTTCTTTTCTTTTGTGGATTACTACGAAAACTTGACTAATAAAATCCACCACACTGTTTCTTGTTTAAGCAATCGAAATTTTGTTAGTCTTAGAATTTGTTTACATGATCATTATTCGCCGTATCCGTTTTTCTCATAACAGAAATAACTTTTACTGGATCTTGAATACCTACTTTTGTGTACGTAAACAAGCACACATTATCTACTTAAGAAACATCGTTAAAAGGTCTCCACGAGGTAAACCATAACACGGTGAGGGCCGTGGGAGTCTACTAGATGCGAGAAGCACAGCAATAGCACAGGAACGGTTGATGTTGCAGCGATGAATAGAATAGAATACAAAACATTTATTCAACATAAACACAACACAAAAACAACAATCACAAAGTAACAGAGAAGAATAGTAAACAAAAGTACAAACAAGAGTGCTGGGCGTGCCCATACCGAAAGGGTTACCAACTCAGCATTTGCTAGGCGTCAGACACCCAGCGCTGATTTTCAATTGGCACCCCGCTTGTGGCACGATGGATCAAGGCCTGTGATGTGTGATGGATCAAAGCAGTGGACATCTTTCCATGGAGATGATGAGTTCCTGGGTCCAATTCTCGGGCAAGGCAGAATGTTATTTGGTTTTTCCATGTGTAATTTGTCAGTGGCAACCAGGGTCTGAACTTGTTCCAGGTTACAGGTCCCCAGTTACATGGGACTCAAAAACTGGCGAATTTTAGGTGCACCCTTGCCTAAATCTATGGAGAATACAGCCGTGATGTTATGTATATAATAATAATAATGATGCCCGTTTTATTTCCAATCTTCAATTGTTATTACATGCTTTTTTAATATATATATTACAAGTATAACATGTAGTGATTAGTTTTAAATATAAGTGTATGTATGTTTAAATTTGTTTTCTTTTTCTTCTACTCGCTATCATTGCTTTCTTCAGTACCATTGATCGGAACCTCCGGACCTCTCTATCCATAGCTTTCTCTCTTTCACTTCCTGCTATGCTTTCTATATCTTCTATTCACACCTTTCGAGGGCGCCCTCTTTTCCTTTTTCCTTTCGGTCCTTTCCATATAGTTGACTCCAGTGTCCATCTTTTGACTGTGTATCTTGCTATATGTCCTGCCCACTGCCACTTTTGTTTTAGGGCATATTGTAAGACGTCTATAACTTTAGTTTTACGTCTTATTTTTTCGCTTTTTAGTTTTTGTATTCTTCTTAATTTCTGTATCTGTATCTGGATGATGTTATGTATATATCTAAATCCATATGGATGAACAATTTTTATTCATACCATGCCTCAAAAGCATTTATTAAAAGCCCTCCTCAACTATAATTTTATTCTGCAACATTTTACACACAATCCGCTATATCCTACCACTTGCGCGTATAAATTGTGTGCCAACGATGCACCGGGGCTAAATCGTCGTACATTTGTCCAAGTAACACCTCTATTTATTTTAGAAAACGCTACCGAAGCCCTGATCAAAACTGAGATGTTGCTGCTTGACATCTAAATGTGGTGCAATGTATCGTGACCTTCTTTTCTGTTGCAGTAAATGGATTTTAAGGATGTAAGTAAGGGAGCTACTTGAGGTTTCATTTGAGTCGTTGCTCATAGAGGTTTATGTTGGATCGAAAGATTCATTCTTTTGTGTTTGAGTTAAGCACCTACATATTCACATTATGACATTATTTTAAGTATCTATTTTATTTACCCACGTCCGTGTGTCACTAGCGGGGTGCCAACTGAAAATCAGCGCTGGGTGTCTGACGCCCAGTAAATGTTGAGTTGGTAACCCTTTCGGTATGGGCACGCCCGGCGCAATATTTCTTAAACCTTGTTTGTACTTTTTTTTTACTAGGTATTCTTCTCTGTTACTTTGTGATTGTTGGTGTTGTTGTTGTATCTATGTCGAATAAATGTTTTCTATTCTGTTCTTATTCTATTCCTCAGTATGGGAATTTGTTTCCAAGTAGGTTGGCCTGGTAAAGGTTGCGGCGATCCGGTGGATGCGGGACGCACGGGACTGGTCAATGTGGTGCCGCTTGGGGGAGGTCTATGTCCAGTAGTGGACGTCTTTCGGCTCATAAGATGATGATGATGAGGTTGACTTTCTAACTATTCTACCACAACAATATCCCCTGGCTTAGTGGCTTTATCCACAGAACTCGTGTTTTTCCAAACCCAAAATATAGCCTATCGCGCTTGGCGATAGTGAAGATATCAATACTTCCTCTTCATCATCAGACTTTTTAATGTTCTCACTGCTGGGACACCGGACTTCTCTCTGTGTGAGGGAATGGGCCGTAATCCACCAAGCGGGCCCAGTGCGAGTTGGTGGATGTCACATATCTTCGAATTTTGGGCTCTAGGACATGCCGGTTTCCTCCACATTTTTAAATACTTCTTCTTAAAAGCATACTTTTTTTTTAGATATACCCGTTCCTTAACTGTTGCGCTATTATGTCAAAATCTTCACGGTGAGATTTATACGGGAACTAAGGTGAAGTGATCATGAAGCGAGAAAGTCAACTCATCCAATCAAGGTCGAATGACAGCTCATTTCAAGCTCACAACACCAAAGTTTCCACGGTGAGCTATTTGCAGAATAGACAGGCTGGTAATAATAATAATGTCAGCTCACTAAAAGAGTAAATTAGTACATACATAACACAAAATATGAATACCCAACCACGGAACAACGCCAACTCATAAGCCCTTCAAAGTTTAATAGCCACAGGAAAATTTTAAAAATTATTTTCACTTAAACAGAAAGTATAATAAACTGTCCTCTCTAATGATGTTTGTCGGTCGCAGGAACAAACAAATTGACTAGCAAAACCTGTTCGCCATTGATTTGCGTCTTTAGTTTGTAAATTTATTTTCGTTATCAGTTGGTTTCCTATATATTATAAGTAAAACTAGGTTCTCCCCGCGGCTTTACTACAGTGGCCTTGCCCACAGAAATCGTGTGTTTTTTCCAAAACCAAAAACAATCTTATCGCGCTCAGTAATAGTGTATGTTTCTTTTACTTCCTCCTAAAAGCATAGGTACCATTATTTTTAGATAAACACGTTCCTTAGTAGAGGCTCTAGACAAATTATTTTTTTTCAAAGAAAGCGTCGTGAAAGCGATTGGAAAATGTCAAAAAGTTATTTACAAAAAAAAAAACATGCTGTGCTGATACATTATATTACATACATATTCGCGAGCTGGCTGACCAAAACCAGATGTATCCTCCGACTGCACAGCATGATTTTTTTCTTGTTTACGTCTTTTTAGTTCGCTTTTTAAGCAGTCGGGTTTTTACCCGACTGCCGAAGGAGGGTGATGTGTTTATCAGTCTATGTATGTATGTATGTAGGTTTGTTCCTGTGGCGATCAAGAGACCAAACGCGTTGGCCGATTTTGATGATTCTTACGTCAATCGATTCGTCTTAACCCTGCGAGTGTCACTGGCTACATTAAAATTGGCAAATAGAAAAATGGCGGACTTTGGGCGCCATATTGTGGGGGCCCAATTATTTTTTTTCCAAACCCTTTTCAAACATCGTGTGGGTGTATAAAGGGTTTAAAGAGCTGATTTCAAAAATGTGTAATACTGGATATGTTTAAATGTACCTAACTCGAAAAAAATAATAACTAAAAAGTTATAAATAAAAAAGTTAATTTAAAAATAAAATAAAACCCGACTGCTTAAACTCGAACTTCTTCTTCTTCATCGTGTCGTTGATTCCATTTTAAAATTTTAATTTAGATGTTGTGCTTCGACCAGAACTCAGCCACGTTCACAGCCCTAGCGTTGGCCTCGCACAGGTCCCTCATGGTGCAGGTGTTTGTGCACATAGAGCAGGACAAAAGATGGGGCATCGTTTGCGGTGTGGTTCCACAATCACATTGTGGCTGATCGGAGTACCCCCATCTGACCAGGTTGTACCTACAGCGGCCCACTCGGGCTTCGCAGCCTATTTAGGGATTTCCAGGTAGGCCATGGCAGTTTATTCCCAGCTGGAAGCTTTTCTGCAGGATCGATATAGTCAGATATAGTCAGCCACAATTTTCTAAGTGCTTCGCCAGGGCTGTTGTCGCGTGTTGTTATAGCCGACTTAAGGAAGCTGTTCCGACTCTTTAGTCGCGCCCGTGGTTGCTCCGCGTTGTACAATAGGTGGCGGTTATTGGTCTCCTGCTTGTGCTTTTCGGAGGAACACGCAACTTCCCTACGGACCTCCGGGGGGGCTATTCCTGCCAACGAGAGAGCGATGGCATGCGACCCGGCTACCACCCGGCACCATGTCGATGCCAGGTCGCATGGTGTGAAGTATGCTACTGGTTCCACTGTAGTGACTCATCAGGCTCAGTGCGTACAGGATGCTACTGGTGACAACGACGCATCTTCCCGAACTAACCGCCCTCAACTGCGGAAGAGGATCATGATTGGGACATGGAATGTCCGGGGCATGCTTCAACCCGGGAAAGTGGAGATCATAGGCAATGAGCAAAAGTGTTACCATCTGGATATTCTAGGGATTACAGAAACCCACATGAGAGGCTCAGGTTTCTATGCCACCGCCTCTGGACATACCATTAACTTCTCCGGACCAGAGAGCGCAAGTAAAAATGGAGTGGGCGTCAGTGTGTCTCCACTTATCAACAGGTCTGTCCTCGGATACAATCCAGTAAGTGACCGGATAATAACTATGCGAATTAACACGAAACCATGTCGCATGAACCTGGTCGTAGTGTATGCACCGACTTCCCAGTCGTCTGAAACAGAGATCGAGGGTTTTTATAGACAGCTAGAGGACACTATTAAAGGCTGCCCCAGAAGAGACATCACTATTTTGATGGGAGACCTGAACGCAAAGATCGGTTCTACAAATCGGGACGATCATCTATGAGAAGTAGTAGGGAAGTATGGTCTTGGGGATAGGAATGATAGAGGTGAGATGTGGCTGCAATTTTGCGTGGAGAACTCTCTCACTATCATGAACACCTGTTTCCAAAACCACCCAAGACGTCTCTACACTTGGGTGATGCCAGGAGATCGCTTCAGAAATCAGATCGACTATATTGCAATCGCAAAGCGATGGAGATCCTGCATAACCAACACTAAGACATACCCTGGTGCCGACTGTGGAAGTGATCACAAGCTTCTGGTGGCAAAAGCGACCATCAAACTGAAGAAGTGACCGAGAACCACATTCAAGCAGCAAAATCGACCCTCCCAGGAAACACTCTACGCTTTTAAAGAAAATTTCAGCAGTGAAGCCGCAAAGTTTGAAGTGGATCCCAGTGCGGACGTAGACACAAACTGGACTAAAGTGAAGCAAATGATACTCCAATCTCGGTCAGAAGTCAAAAGTCAGGACACTGATCGTCCAAAGAAGACGTGGAGACACATGGACGGCTATCAAGGAGAGGAAACACCTATTGACAGCCAGAGATGACTCAGACCGAGCTCAATATCAGCTCCTATCAGCAAAAGTTCAGCGTTTATGCCGCAGAGATTACAACCAATATCTTAACTCAGTATGCCAGGATATTGAGGAACACGCGCAGTCTCTGCATACAAGAGATCTATTTCTGAAGTTGAAGAGTATTACCCAGGAGTTCAGGCCTAAGACCTGGGCTATTGAAAATGAACAGGAAATCTTACTGACGGAAATAGACCAGATCGGGATCTGATACGGGGAGATCTGATGAGCCGGTAACACAGTTTGAAAACCTTTTCCTAGAGCCAGAGATCCTGGCATCCGAAGTGGAAAGTGCGCTGAAAAAGCTGAAGCCTAATAAATCACCTGTGGGAGACAACATCTTTGCCGAAGAGCTGAAAGTCTTGGAGACAGAGGTTTTAGGCTTTTACGGGATTTATGTAACCAGCTATGGAGAAGGAGTAAATGGCCTAAGAACTGGAAGGAGTCTCTCTTGATACCACTGCACAAGAAAGGGTCAACAAGGAATTGCGGGCACTACCGGACGGTCGCACTCATATCCCACGCTAGCAAGATAATGCTCTACATAATTCGCGGACGGCTCCAATCTTACCTACAGCGACAAATACCAAGTGAGCAGGCTAGTCTTGTTAGGGGTCGAGGTACAAAAGAGAAAATTGTAAATATGAGGCAAATGATAGAGAGTTTAATGTTCCAATGCTCTTGTGCTTTATAGACTACTCCAAGGCGTTTGATTGTGTGAGGTGGGACTGCCTGTGGAGAATACTCAAGAAAATGGGAGTACCCTCGCACTTGACAGTACTGATCGCAAACCTGTGTGAAGATGGTGAGTCGATGGTTAGAGTAAATAATGTGGTGTCGGGACATTTTAAGCCAGAAAAAGGAGTACGGCAAGGATGTATTCTGTCCCCTCTTTTTTTCAACATATATGGTGAATACATCATGAGGAGAGCCTTGGAAGAGTGGGAGGGAGGCATCGCGGTAAGTGGCAACAAAATCAGCAATCTCCGGTACGCAGATGACACCACTTTGTTTGCATCCTCTGAGCGCGAACTCGCGGAACTATTTGCTAGAGTGGAGCGTGAAAGCGAGATGGTAGGATTGTCGATTAACAAATCAAAGACCAAAGTGATGATCATCGACCGAGCTGGACTAATCGCACGCACGGACGAACTTGTGGATCTGGAGTTCGTGAGTGAATTTGTGTACCTGGGCTCCATGATCAGTGATCAGGGAGGCTGCGAGGGGGAGATCCGGAGGCACAGCAGGCTGCTATGAGCAAGTTGTCGAGGATATGGCAGAACAGAAATGTCTCCAATAATACTAAGAAGAGACTCATGAGAACTCTGGTATTCTCGATATTTCTTTACGGCTCCGAGTCTTAGGCAATTCGCTCGGTGAATCGGAAAAAGATAGAGGCGTTCGAAATGTGGTGCTGGAGAAGGATGTTGCGCATACCATGGACAGCCAAGCGCACGAATAAGTCCATTCTCGACCAGTTGAACATCAAAACCAGACTCTCCACGATCTGCTACCAACGAGTCCTAAGTTACTTTGGTCACATCACCTGGAGGCAGCCAGAAAACCTAGAAAAACTGGTTGTAGTGGAAAAGGTGGACGGAAAAAGACCACGCGGACGTTCACCTACTCGCTGGTCTGACCAGATAAGAGCCGCTGTCTTCGGCTCTGGCGGTGGCTTGGAAGCAGCTCGTCGTTGACTCCGTCAAAGCTTTTCAAGACGGGCACGACCTTCAGAAATGAAGAAAACGAATAAGAAGAAGATAAAAATGTCACGTGACCATTTCCTTACAATTTGGCATTTTGGCATTTCGACCATCGTCATCGCTAACATTGAATGACACTTGTCCAGAGCTTCTTGTCACAATACTTATGACACCTCACTAAAAATAGCTACATAGTACAAAACATGAATACCCAACCACGGAACAACTCATAAGCCCTTCAAAGTTTGACAGCAACAGGAAAATTTAAAAAATATTTTCACTAAAACAAAAAGTATAATAAACTGTCCTCTCTAATGATGTTTGTGGGTCGTAGAAACAAACAAATTGACTAGCAAAGCCTGTCCGCCATTGTTTTGCTTAACAATAGGCCAAACATGAATAGGCACTGATTGTCGCGATGCGAAGCAAATTTAATTTTGTTTTGAACTTCGGAAAAGGGTGTCTGGTTCGACTAGTGCTATTTTCTCGCACGTGTATTGAAAATGTAAGGAAATTGCTATGGGTTAGCCAACAAATATTGCTAATATAATCCTAGATAAATAGATAAACCAGCCAACCATCTAACCATGAAATACAATTAGGAGCTTAAGAGTTAATAGGAAGTAACAATAGAGGATCTTATCGTTTAAAGCGATCTTTTATAGACAACCTTGCCTACTCTACTATTGCCTAATTTATAATTTCGGCACAGTAGGTATCTTCAACGAGGCTAAACATATTTTTCTGAATTAAGTTTTGTGGTATATATAAAATAACTTTGATGGGTTTCAGACAAGCCTTGGACAGAAACAACTGAAAATCATGGGTAGGGGAGCCTATTCACTCCTGACTTAAAGACTTCTAGATTGTAGCTGTCGGGAAACACAGGGCAGGGCATGTCACTCCTTAGCTGTACGCATAATAAAAGTGTTTCCAAAACGCTTTTTTTGTAGTCGGGTTTTAGTTTTTGAGCTTATTTTTTTTACAAAAAATTACTACTACTTTTAAATCTATCCATAAATAAAAGCATCATTATAGTTTTTCTAAGAACAAAAAAAAAAAAAATACCATAAGTGTACTGAGTTTCCTTGGCAACTGTGCAAAGACGCAATCAAGTCATGTTTTCCTCACATTTGTACGTCTTTCGCTTGATATCCTAGAAGGAAAACGAAACATTATTCTAGTATTAACTTTAAAACTTTCACGTTTCATAATTGAAAAACAATATATCACAATATATCGCGTTAAATTCACGTGATATATTCTTTGTCAATTATTCTATTATTCATAAAATTGATATATTTGTAAAACTACGGAATTAACATACACAGCAAATATGCATAATCAATATCGTGGTGTTATTGGTCCTATTGGTTCGTATCATTGTTGTCACTGTTATTTTCTAAAATGTTGTTCGTCGTGAATCTTGTTCTGTTTTTCACCCTTGCATGGTCGAATATTCGTCGTAAAATTAGAATATTGCAAGTTTTTTTTAAATACATTTTTAATGTTTTTATTTAACCGAATTTATCTATGTCACCCATACTTGTGGCAATTGATTTCTATTTGAAGTATCATAGTTAAGCACTTAAGAACGGCTTCACCGAGTTGGCATTTTTGTTGTTGTTTTGATCTTAATTGTAAGGATAAGGTTTATATTATGTAAGGTTCTTTTTTAATCCAATAATGCTAACCCTAACCTTAGGAGCTCGAGGCTAAATAATAACAGCCGCATCGGTCGATATTCAAGGTTAAGCAACGCCTGCCAAGGCCGGTCCGTGGGTGTGTGACCATCTTTACATAGCGAGTTTCTTCCGTGCCTCGGAAAGCACGACAGCCAACGACATTGAGGGTTCAAGGTGTTGGCAACTGCCGTGTCGTGTCGTGTTTCTGTCGTGTTGTTCCCACAAAACACGCACTAATTTCACACCCGCGCGACCCAAAATTCTGTACTATTTGTGCTTCCTCATTTTTCTTTTTAAAAATAGACTTTTAAAAACGCCTTAGGTCAAAAATGTAGATAATTAAATTGTCTTTGAGATGGTGAAAGTTTCAATAAAATACGCCCAGCGTTTTTTTTTTCGTGTAAGACATAATTTTACAATTTAATTACTCTATATTATACGAATAAAACTAGAAATTGTTTACGGGGGCAAACCTTCAAAAGAAGCCTGGACTTTTGGGGGAAAGACCAGGGAGTGTGGGTTTTCTACCTCACTAAAATCACCCCGGTGATCACCATCAGCACCTGAAAGAGGCCCCATCACCTCTTAAAAGACCACCCCGGAATCCCCTCTGTGCAACGCCTGTTAGAGCACATCCCAGGGGAGGCTGAAAGAAGTGCCTCCCCTGAGCCTCACTGCGTACGGCAGCACGTGATCACTATGCTGCCGTCTTTCCCGAAGTCACTTGGTGGGCGGACAGAGTCCCTAATCTGACCACCCGCGACCCCGGAGTGCCGCTTGATTATTATTATCGATTTAGGCCTCGAGGTGGTTGCCTCCCCGACGCCTTCTTCTTCGAGTGGGATCAGCCCTCTCACGATCCCGTTCGGCGGCCTCCTTCTGGGCCATCATAGTCTCACAAAAGGAGGGCATTTCCCTCCAATTTTCTATCTCTGCCAGCATGGCCCTCAAAGCTAATGGCAGAGACAGCTAGGCCTCGAGCAATGTACCCTGCCCACTACCACTTAAGTTTGGCAATTCTTCGGGCTATGCCGGTAAACTTGCTTCTCTTGCTGAGAAGATAGGATGGCGCAAGTACAAGTTATTATTACTTTACTACCCAACCAGCAAAGCAGTCCTATAATATAAGCCTATACCTCAAAAAAGACATATAAATGAGTTATAAAGGTTTTAGCGGTGACTGCGTGTTGTATAATAGCGTTCGACAACACAATTTTGCTCTATAAGCTTATAGGGCAAAAATGTCCCATAAATAAAAGATGTAAACGTTTACTACACCATTTTATACAACCGTTATAGTGTGTGCTATAGCAAGCGCTAATATCACTAGTACAGAATAATACAGCTCTATAAAATTGTTAAAAAATGCCTTTATTCATCTGATTTGCGTAATAAAGGTTACAAATGAACTGCTATAATCGTTTCGTTTTAGCAGTGATGAACACTCAACTATAAGGCGACCTTGTCGTATTGAGGATATTTGGATCGTTGCTATAGTACTTAGTACTTTAGTAGTTACAAAAAACTCTACAATAGAGTGATTTTGTGATGTAGCTTAGTTCCAGATTATTACTATGTGATGTAACTGTACTTTATTGGTTTAGAGATGACTATTATAGTTTTACTAATAAGAATATCACAAAAACACTTTTTTACCTTACCTATATCTCGATGGTAATCCTAACGGCCCACCTTAAGTGGTGGGTCGTTCCCAGTTGCGGGCTCGATGGAGGGTGGGAGCCGGAGAGATGAATGTTCTACGAAATGTGATCATGGATTTTATAAAAGACTTGACTACATTAGGGGTGGTGTCGGCGAAAGCCGATAACACCCCTGCCCCTGGACCTGCGGTTAACTCCGCGGAATCCAGCGCGGGTGCCCCCAAGGTGGTAGTGAAAACTGCTGCCAATCCTCCGGCTGCGGTGAAAACCGCAGTCAGGAGTGCAAAGTCCCTTGGGCAGCCTGCAGTGAAAGCTGCAGGTCCCAGTACGGGTAGAAAAAATAAGCGGGGTGCTCCTGGCACCCCGCGTTTCCCTGGACCCGCGGCTAAGGTCGCGGACTCCAGCGTATTATCCAGGAGCCTTGCGGCTCCTCTGACCACATCCTCCGGCGTCGCTGCCTCCTGTAATACGGTGGCTGCTGGCGAACTCGTTGGAGAGGCTGCCCTAACCTGGCGAGTGCAAACCCGCAAGGGTAAGGGCAAGGGCAAGGGTAAGCGTAGAAATACTCAAACCCCTGCCCAAGCCAAGGACTCGGCGAGTACGTCTGGACCTGCTCAGGGCGACAAGCCCATGAACAAGAAACAACGACGTCAGGAACAGAGACGAGGCAAAGCAAAGGCTCCAATCAGCTTCTCGGAAGGGAATAGGGACCAACATGCGCCGGACACAAGCCGATCAGTGGCTGACAGACCAGCTCAGACGGCGACCTCATCGCGGCAGACCACTCGGGACGGTCAAGTCGGTGCCAAGCGGGCCCTCAACGAGACCATGTCACCTCGTGGAGAGCATAAGCGGCAGCGGCTTGATCGGTCCGGGAGGGCTGGCGGGATGAGCTACGCCCGGGCTGCCAGCGCTCACCTGTGCGTCGCGGTGACATGCGAACGCACGGGTGCCATCGGCAAGGAGGTGTCGGCCTTGGTGGTCAAACTGATCCAGAAACGGATCATAGACGAGGCTCTCTGTCCCACGATGGAGACACCTGAGCGGCAAATACCGTCATTCACCGCTAAACCGCAATTCGGCAGCGGTGCGCTAAAGCTGTGGTGTAGCGACGACTTTACCTTGGCTTGGCTGAAAAGGACGGTCCCCGAATTGACCCTCCCGGCTGGCACCTCGCTAGTCGTGAAGGGACAATCGGAGTTGGCTAAGACGGTACGCTGTGGTATAGTTATACCGGACGACAGCGGGGTGTACCAGGACCTCAATATCGCAGCTAGAACGCTGTGGTATCAAAACCCATGGGTGGACATTAAGAAATGGGTGGTGATCCACTCGGATAGGCAGAAGGCGTGCTGGTTCGTGGTGCTGGGCGTCCCCGAGGACCACATACCGGTCTTGATGGGCGCCGAGCGCAGGCTTTCTTTCGGCCTGGGCTCGGTGTACATCAAGTTCCGGGGAGCAAATGGAAGGTTTGCGTGCGTCCCTCGGGGGTGGGACCCGATCACGAAGCAGCTCGTCAAGGACGACAGCACAGGGGAGAGTAACCCCCTGCCTAGCAACCCGGAAGCTTCTGCGGCCAACTCTGCAGCAACTGCAGAGAAGGTGACCCCTGACGACGACTCGTCTAAGGTCCCTCTGACGGGCGGGGAGCTGGACGACATCATACTGTCGCCAGTTTCTGGCCCGTCGGAGGATGACCTCATCGAAGGGGATGCTTTCGCGGGTTTGCAACTGGAGGAGGAGGAGGAAGAGGGACCCACTCATGATGGCGACCCCTTCGTCCGCCTGTAAAGTTGTGCAGGCAAACCTCCACCACAGCCAGACTGCAACGGCTCAACTACGTAAGTGGCTGGAGGTACAACAGACTGCCATCGCCTTAATCCAGGAGCCGTGGATTAGGGGTGGCCAAATCAGAGGACTATCCAACCTTGGTGGTAAGCTCCTTGTTACCTCTAATCATGAACACCCTAGAGCGTGTATCTTTGTTACAGGTAACCTCAAAGCACAGCTTCTAAATGATTTCTGTTGCAGAGATACCTCTGCAGCTAGGCTGTACATGCAGCGCGGTGCCACTGATCTGCCGATTGTCTTCGCCTCGGCCTACATGCCTGAGGCGGAGGCACCGCCCCCACATGACCTCGCCCGTCTTGTAACCCACTGCGAGACCAGCGGGGAAGAGGTCATCATTGGGACCGACGCTAACGCACATCACCCCCTATGGGGAATGGAGGCGCCTAATGAAAGAGGTAAGGCATTAGTGGACTACTTGTTTACAACTAACTTGACACTACTAAACACAGGCGCAGAACCAACGTTCGTAACGAGACGCAGTCGTACAATTATTGACCTAACTTTGGCGACGGAAGGCGCAGCGGCGATCACTGCTGGGTGGCAGGTCTCCAAAGAGGCCTCCTGCTCGGACCACAGATGGATCCGCTTCGATATTCAGCTCTGTGTAGCGCCTACACGTCCCTGGCGCAACCCGCGCAACACGGACAGAGCTATCTACACACGCACCCTACAGTCGAAACTGCCTCCCATATGTGAGGCGCGAACTATAGGGAACGAAACGCGTTTAGACATGCAGGTTAGTCAACTTACTGATTCACTGATAAGCAGCTACCATACCGCTTGCCCTTTGACTACCCCGCGCAATACACCGGGCAAACAACCCTGGTAGGGAGTGGAGTTAAATCGCAAACGTGGAAAGGTAAGAAAGGCCCTGAACAGGGCCATGAACACAGGCACGGATGTGGACTGGGACACTTACCACGAGGCCAAATCCAGTTATAAAAAATGCATCAGATTCAGGCGTACCGCAGGATGGCGTAAATTCTGTGGTAACATTGAATCTTGCCAGGAGGCAAACAGGGTAAGGAAAATAGTGGCACAGGAGCACACACCCGAGCCTGCCGCACTCCGTAAACCTGACAACTCACTCACCACGTCACCTGCAGAGGCCAGACGCGTCCTGATAGAAACCCACTTCCCAGGTAGCGTTATTGCACAGGTAACTGACTGGCTCGACACCACTCAGACACCAACAGATGACGATTGGCTCTACGCACAAAGAATGATCACGATGGAAAAACTACAGTGGGCCATCCAAAGTTTCCATCCTTTCAAGGCGCCCGGTCCAGATGGGGTATTCCCTGCGCTGCTGCAGTGGGGAGGCACGTCTGTTGCAGAGAGACTGGTGCCAATAATGAGGGCGTGCCTGGCCTTTAGGTATGTCCCGAAAGGATGGAGAGAAGTGAAAGCGATATTCATACCTAAGCCAGGCAAAGGTGACTATACTAACGCCAAATCCTTCAGACCCATCAGCCTGACCTCGTTTCTACTCAAATCGATGGAGAGACTGTGTGAAAGGGAACTACGAGATGGCGTCCTTAAAGCATTACCTCTCCATGGTAACCAACATGCATACAGCTCGGGTAAGTCCACGGAATCTGCTCTCCATCTGGTGGTAAGCCAGATAGAGGAAGCAATCCATCAGAAAGGTACATGCCTGGGCACTTTCATAGACATCGAGGGTGCCTTCGACAAAACCAACTTCTCCAGCATAGGCGCTGCACTCTCCAGACACGGAGCAGAACAGGTACTAACTGACTGGATAACTAATATGTTAAGCAAACGTGCGGTTCGGCTGGAGGGAGAACAAGAACTGGCCCTTATAGCCAGGGGCTGCCCTCAGGGAGGGGTGCTCTCCCCTCTGCTGTGGAATCTGGTAATCAACGATCTTATTACCAGACTCAACGAACAACGTTATTACACAATAGGGTATGCAGACGACCTCGCAATTCTGGTACCTGGGAAGGTGACTGGAACTATCTGCAACCTTACTCAGCAAGCGCTACGCATAGTGGAAAGATGGTGCAGGGAGTATGATCTTTCAGTTAACCCCTCTAAGACAGTACTGGTCATGTTTACTCAAAAAAGAGTACTAGGCCCTTACCGTCTACCGAAGCTGTTCGGCACTGAACTCCTGCTGTCCAACGAGGTCAAGTATCTTGGGGTCATTCTTGACAGCAAGCTAAACTGGAGCAGTCATTTAGACAGCAAACTTAACAAGGCGTGCATTACCTTCTGGCAATGCAAGAAAATGATAGGCAAGAAATGGGGCCTGTCCCCCAAAATCATTCTCTGGCTGTACTGCGCGGTGATTCGGCCCATGATCTCCTATGGGGCCGTGGTTTGGTGGCCCCGCACAAAGTTAAGTACAGCCGTGAACAAACTGCAACGCATGCAAAGACTGGCCTGCATGGCGACGACAGGCTGCATGAGAACTACCCCGACTGCTGCGCTCGAGGCTATGCTGGACCTGCCTCCACTCCACCTTTTCATTCAGCAGGAGGCCACGACGGCGGCAGTGCGGCTTAAGGCATTGGATCTCTGGGGTAGGAGAACGACACTACACACGGCTCTGCTGGAGGACCTAAATAAAGAGTTTCCTCTTACGACAGCAATTAGTGACCGGATACCTAAACAGTTTGTTTTTGACAAAAAATACAAGATCCAACTCCATGAGGACCACCGCTGTGAGGGGTTACGCCCAGACGAGTTGAGAATCTTCACCGATGGTTCCAAGACAGGTAATGGCTCAGGAGCGGGGGTGTTCTCAGAGGACCTCAACATCCATATAGCCGTGCCACTTGGAGCACACAACACGGTGTTCCAGGCAGAGTGTGTGGGCATCACCCTGGCCGCATCGGCCATTCTAGACAGAAAGGTAAAGGATTTCCCAATACGTATTCTCTCTGACAGCATGGCCGTCCTGCAGGCGCTGGGCAGCCACACCGTCTGCTCCGGACTGATATACGAGTGTCACCAACGCCTAAACCAGGTTGGGTCAAGCAATAAAGTAACCATTCAATGGATCAAGGGGCATAGTGATTCCCGAGGCAACGATGCGGCGGATGAGCTCGCGCGTAGGGGGTCCAGTATGGCGGCGGTTGGTCCGGAGCCAATCGTGCCAATAACATTTGGCTACCTCCGCAGTCTGGTAAGGAAACGCACCAAGGAGCAACACCACAAATTGCGGATTGATCACAGTGAGTGCAGGCAGTCCAAGGAGGCACTTCCCTCTTTGGATGGTCGTTTTACGCAAAAGGTCCTACGTCTGACGAAACAGCAGTTGCGAGCAGTCACAGCTGTAACGACTGGCCACGGGACTTTTAATAAGCACCTTTTTGTCTTAGGGATTACGGACAGCCCGCTGTGCAGGGCGTGCATGGAGGAGGACGAGACAGCAGCGCACCTGCTTCTAAGCTGCCCAGTAATCGCCGGTTACAGGGCCAAATACCTCGGTGAACCAGGTACCGTACAGGAGGTAGTCAGCAACACGAAGGCGCTGTTGGCCTTCCTCGAGGAGTTGGGATGGATCGAGTGAGATAGTTGGTAGAAGGTTAATTCCCACCCGTACGCAAAATACGCGCTTGGTCGTGGAGTTGCGGAAAAAAGCCCGTTTTAACCTAACCTAACCTAACCTAACACTTTTTTAGAGCTGAATTGTTGTGTAATGAGTTTTCAGTCCCTATAATATAATTGTTTGTATCATTACAGATTATGTGTTTCTTTAATAACACAAAAACGACGTAAAAGTGGATAAATGTTGCTATTGAATGACAATTATGTCCGGAAAAAGATTATTTATCTCATTTTTACAACCATAATCACATACACATCACACACACACATCATCACATAGACATTTTTATTCAGTGTGAATTCGGCGTGCTATAATGCTATATTGGCGCTTAAAACTCGAATACCCTTTATTTGAAAAATATTTTTTGTGAAAACTTAACAATTCAAGGAGGGCATGTAAAATTTATGGTAAACATAACCATAGTTTATCCGTAAAATTGCCGTCGCACATCATTTCACACTATAAACAAATATAATAATAAAATAAAAATAATGATTTAATACAAATTGCTTCAATCCCTATAAAAATATTAAATAAATATATTTTCTTAAGTCTTTGCACTCTTATGATAGTAGAATAAATGGTGAGTGAATAATGTGAGGTACCTAAAGGAAACATAAACTCTCATATGGTATGAAAAAGTACTATAAAAGATCCTTAAAGGTGTTTATTAACCAGTACATCACTATTTTGTGAACCGTGCACTGTTACATAGCGTGTATATGACTGATTTGTCATGTGTAACATTGTTATTGGTTCGTTTTAACACTGAATAGAGAAATAAATGCGCCACTTTCGAATAAAATGCACCTTCTTTGGGATTTTATAGGACCAAAAACAGTGTTTCCGAAAACGTTCTATGGCTTTTTATACAACTAGTTTTTGTTACTTGGGATAGCTTCTGTCAGGGGCTTCGCTCGCGTGGAAGTCTAAAATTATCCTGAGGGAAAATATTCCCGGGATAAAAAGTATCCTATATGCTTATCTTGTGCCAAATTTCATACAGATCCGTACAGCCGTTCTGGCGTGAAGAAGTATCAAACATACAAAAAATCAAAATCAAAATCATTTATTTGCTGGAATATGGGTACATGAGATATTACAAACAAAAAAGTTCTTATTGCCATACTTTACCTCAACAGGCGTGCAAATATATATTAAATACTAATACATGCAAATGTCAAATGTTATTTTATTTATTCGTCATTAATTATTAATTATCCATTTCAAATTTTAAAATTAGTAGTCATCTAGTTAGTACATATTTATTACATTTTTTCATTTAAATAATCATTTACATTATAATAAGCTTTATTGATTAGATACGTCTTCAATTTATTTTTAAATGACATAAAATTCTCAGCGGCCTTTATATTCCTTGGTAATTTGTTATAAATTTTAGGGCCCATACAAAATGCACTCTTGTCAAACATAGCCGTCCTATGGCTTATTGCACGAAGTGTACTTGCCAGCCTGGTACTTTTTAACGTTTCATATTTATTAATATTATTTCTAATGTCTAATGCTAGTTCATAAATATACAGTGATGGGAATGTCAATATTTTTAAATTTATAAAATGTGGTTTACACGTATCTGTAGGTTTTAGGGTACATATTGCACGGATACATTTCTTTTGGGCTTTGAAGACAGTTTCTCTATCAGTGGCATTCCCCCAAAACATTATACCGTACCTTAGCGTCGAACCAACGTAAGCGTGGTAAGCAGATAGAAGAGCACTTTGGTTGACAACTTTACGTAGCATATACAAGGCATATGAATACCGACTTAGTTTAGTGCAGACTTGTTCGATATGTGTCCTCCATCTCATGTCTGAGTCTATGTGTAGTCCAAGGAATTTTGTAGAGTTGATTTTTTCTATATTTATTTGTTCATATTGTATATTAACAGTATTGGATTTTGAATTTTTTGTTTTAAATGTCGTTATAAATGTTTTAGTTAGATTTATTTTAAGTTCATTTAAGTTTAACCAATTAACTATAGATGATAGCGTATGGTTTATCTCATGTTCATGAGTCGAGGGGTCTTCAGATACTACTATCGCAGTGCTATCGTCAGCATACAGAACCATAGAGGATTTTATGGATTTGGGGAGGTCGTTTATATAAATAATAAATAATAAAGAGCAGCGGACCTAAAATACTCCCTTGAGGTACACCTCTGAAGACTTTTATTGGTGTTGACAAATGTTTTATTTCTACTTTTGTGACATGTGAGATGCTAGATATTTCAGTTTGTTGTTCTCTGTCACTTAAATATGATTTTATGAGATCTCTAGCCTTTCCCCGTACTCCATAAGCTTCTAATTTATTTAATAATAAACCATGATTGACGCAGTCGAAGGCCTTCGTCATATCCATATATAATGCTGAGACATGTTTCTTACTATCCATGCCTTTTAGTACCGTTTTAAGGAAAGTATGAAATGCACTGTTAATAGATTTATTTTTACGGAAACCCATTTGTTCTTCCGCAAGTATGTTATGTTTTTCTATATAGTTGTATAAATTATTATAGATGACTTTTTCAAACACTTTTGATAAGATAGGTATTAGAGATATAGGTCTATAACTATTCATATTTTCCCTATCCTCTTTTTTAAATATTGGAATGACAATAGATAATTTTAATTTTGATGGGAAGACCCCATCTTCTATGCATTTATTAATTATATAACACAATACTGGCGCTATTATTTCCGCCACTCCCTTAATTATTTTAGTACATATTCCATCGTGCCCCACACTATTTGTGTTTTTTAGGGATTTTATTATTGAGACAATACTCCCTGGCGTGCACGGGCGCATAAAGAATGAGTTGGAATTATTGTATGTAATTCTATAATGGGATTTTTTGTTAATAGGGAGTTTATCTGGTACCTGAGTTGTAAAAAAATTATTAAATTCATTAGCTATAGTAATTGGATCTGTGATTGGTAAATTGTTTACATTAATTTTGTCAATTTTTTTAAACTGCTGGTGGATATTTGTTTTATAATTATTTATAACCTTCCAAGTAGCTTTAGCTTTATTTACTGATGTTTTAATATAGTAATCGTTTTGAGATTTTTGCGTTAATTTAATTATTTTTTTAAATCTTTTATTATACGTTTTGTATAAATCTTTAAATTGTTGGCTTGGTGCTTTCCTGAATTTCCAAAGTAGTTGACGTTTACGTTTGGAGCAGACTCTGACACCCTTTGATATCCATTGTGGTCGTTTGTGTGTAGGTACTTTGACCTTTATTAAAGGGAAACAGAGATCATAGAATAATTTTAATAATTCGTGGAATGTGCTAAAGGCATCATCCGCTGTTTCTACCTTGTAAACTTCATCCCAGGCGAGATTACGCATACATTCAACGAACTTATCTGTATTAGAGGCGCTATAGTCTCGTTTATGTGTGTACCAGTGTGTTATGTTAAAACTTTCTGTGACTGGGTATTGTAGAAGTTGAGCAGTATGATCCGATAGTGCTAGTTCTAGTATTTCATACCTGGTGCCCCGTTTATTACAAATAAAGTTGTCAATACATGTGTTACTACATAGTCGCGTGGGTTCTTTAATTATTAGTTTAAGGTTATAGCTAGCCAGCAGTTGCTCTAATTCTATTACAATTTTATCTCGTTTTAGTACATTGATGTTAAAATCGCCGCATACAATAATTTTCTTATTTTTTAAACAAGTTTTATTGAGTATTTCGTTAAATTTAGAGAAAAATATGTTTACCTTTTCTAGTGTGTTGCAAGGGGGCCTGTAAATGTTGATTACAATAACATTATGCTCTAGGAGTTCAATGGCACTACACTCTACAATATTTCTCACAGTATGTTCCTTTATGTCATAGATTTTAGCCTTTCGATTATTATGTACTAATATGCACGCCCCTCCATTTCTATTGTGCCTAGAGTAAGATGAAATCAATGAGTAATTGGGAATTTTCAGTGAATAAGTATCTTCATTGATCATATTATGTTCCGTGATACAAAGGACATCAACATGTTTATTGTTACGGTTCAACTCTTCCAAATGTAACGAAAGCTCATCTGATTTATTTATAAGACCATTGATGTTCTGATGTAATATATATAAGTTATTATACACGAAAAAAATTCAATCTATTATCAGATTCTGTTAGTTGATTAGATGCATCATGTACATTCATCGTGCTTAAATCTAGGATTAGGACTTGTAAGTCGTTTAAAATAATATTCAAGCCTTTATTATTTAAGCTCCCATACCTTTGGTTATAAGTTTCGTAGGTGTAGGGAAGATTTAAGTTGGAATCCAAAATATACGCATATTTATATGTCTCAACATCCATGTAGATTAAATTATTAAAGGTGTCGACTCTACTATTAAACATTATATTTTTGTTAGCCATATATCTAAAAGTCGGCAGACATATTATAAAGTTCGTGTGGGTTAAAGCTTGTAATTTACCGCGAATGAAAGCAACCAATTCTATATAGTTCTGGGTCCTTTTAAAATCTTCTTCCCCAACGTAAATAACACAGTGGTCGGAGTAAGTTAAGTTTTGTACTTTCTTATCAATACTATCTAATAGTTGCTTTAATCCACAATTTGGCATGCGATAGTGACATATATTAAAATTACCTAAATTAGATCTCTGACTGATTGTGCATAATCTATTAGACTTTTCACTACTTAAAATACATATATTATTCTTTACAACCGGCAGCGATGGGTTTTGCGAGTTTTTAGTTAGGTCTTCAGTTATGGATGCCCCATCATCAGGAATTTCGAAAGTCTGTGGTTTAATGATCTTCTTTTCCGTAGAACTAATTTTATTTCCCTTCGGTGTTTGTAATTTCTTCTTTAATGGACTACTGGTGACTTTTTTATACATCTCATTTTTCTTCAATAAATCGGCGTTTGTTTGCTTCAGAGAGCTATTTTCCAAAGATAGTATTTCTATTTCTCGATGTGCGCTTTGTAATTGAGACCTAAGGTTCTCAATGTCAGTTTTAAGGATGTTTATCTGCTTATCCTCCTCGTCTTCCGAAATTTCCGGCATACTATTAGTAGTCTCATCCAGTGTTTGTGGAATAATTTCACTGGTGTCATTATTGGGTTCCGATATAGTACGTGTGCGACGGAATGTTATATTTTCTAGGAAGTTCATGATAATTTTACAAATTTAAATTATCACAAGCCACAAAAAGTCTCCCAGTAATCGTCGGATTTGAACGTGCGGTCATGCGGTTCGAACAATTAAGTCAGTTCGTACACCGCTAAGCCACTCGTACAGTTAACAGTAGGATCCAATTTTGCAATCTAATGGCGTTTTAACTACGCAAGTCCTTCTTTGTGTAATAGATGTCGCTATTTACAATATTGATTGCCGATTTGTTATTTATTTGTTCGGCAACACTGCGACAACAATGTTAGTGGTTGGTTTATAGGGTATTTGCTAGATGGCGCTGGCGTTGGCACAACTTCAAGTCACGTAGGTGCATTATTTGAATAAAAAAAACGATTTTTGCCAGCACCAATTTTTGTTTAGATCACTTTTTTATCACCACAGTCTAGGAATTATTAGTAATTATGATTGTTTTGAAGCATGATGTCTTAAAATTTGAATGTTTACACTGGTTTATCTTATAGCAATGAGTTTTGTAGTCAATGTTTATATATTTGAGAATCAATGTTTGTATAGTAACCCGGTGTTTTTAATTAATAATAACACTGTCACTGCCAGATTTCGGGTTTAGCTTCACTTTTATTTATTGTCACTGTATTAATACTGGGTCTACTATTTTTAAGAATTATTTAATTACAAGCACAATTTAGATCTAATGTTTACTTGTCAGCTGTCATACTAGCACTACACTACACTCACCAACTTTCACTTTTATAATATTAGTGTGATCATACCTTATCGCCGAAACAATATTATTAACACCCCTTATATCAGAAGATTATATAATATCATAATTATATCAGCATGTAACTGCCCCACTACAGGGAAAACGTGTCTTTTCATACAGAGAAGGCACGAGCACTGATCACCACGCTTGCTCAGTGCGGTTAGGCAATTTCAAACTTATATCAACTTAAGTCCTGGTTTCCTCACGATGTGTCACGGTTGTCACTGATGTTCAAGATAAACTTATAAAGTACATATGAATTTTAAAAAGTCACATTGGTACTTTCCCGGATTTGAATCCACGACCTCAACCACGTCAGGCGAGTTATTTGCCACTGTGCCTCCACGACACTGTGTGAAACTTATTTTTTTATTATATCTAGTTGATGGATGGTAGTGTAATGTTTGATAGGAAAAGTAATAGCACAGTTTTTAAGTATTAAGGATAATAAACCTTTTATAAATTAACTTATTGTACTTATTTGGGCAGTCACTTAAATTATAGTAAGTCTGGAAATAGTAATGATTTATTCCTACTAAGGTACGGAACCCTTTTTTTAATGCGGTCAACATAGAAACGAGCCAATATATTTCAAATTTCTTGATGAATGTATAATATTTCTCTTTACCTCTCATGCTTGAGGAACCCAAAAATTCAAATCCGGGCAAGGCATAGCCAAGCCAAAGGAACCTATGGCACTGTTTTCAATTCATATAATGTGTAGTTACTTTCTTAGATTATCTTGGACATCATTTATGTCAGCAAAGTAAAATATCGTAAGAAAACTAAGACGCAAAGTTAATTCAAGTCTGACATCGCCATTTTACCTTGACACAGGGTAGAAATAAATGCTCGTGTCTTCTCTGTAGGTTTGAGAAGAGGCTTTTGTCCATCAGTGGGACTGTTACAGGCTGGTATAATTTTAGGACATTTCAATAAGTATATGAGCATTTGTCCATTCACCTGTCACTACTCATTCAGCTCGAAGATATTTGCTCTAAGCACCTGCAGCGGACAGGTCCAAAGACATACATCGAAATAGATCAAGCATCTGTATGAAAACCAAGCGTGCCACTTTTTCAAACACAATACATCCAAAGGTTGTCTGTAAGAGATTGGCTAGTGCGATAAGGCCGCCCATTGCACACTTGTTTTTGTGAACGTTTGTCATGTACGCATTTTGTGATGTACAATAAAGTTTATAATAAATAAGAGAACCAGAGATAATGTGCCTGATTATCTCTGGTTATTCTCGTCTAGCTAACGAAGAGTACTTGCGTAAGCACAACCTTGCATCCAGGATTATCCATAAGCAACTTGCTCTGAAATACACTCTTGTAGCGTCGAAGGTTCTGTTTTTTTAATATTTAAAAATGTAAAGAAATAAGAAAGATGATAAATAAAGGAAATAATAATATCGAGGCTGTCATTGAGCGGTTGGATCAAGGGTCTGATACAGAAGGCAGTACTCCTCGATACGGCTCGCATTGTGAGGAGGTTCCTGTCTCTGGAGCCCTTACCACCGGTAGCTTGGACCCTGTTCCCGATACCGGTTGGCCTCTATTTTTATATTTTTAAATGTTTTTCTTTTTTGTATGTGCTTTGTAAAAATATTTGAAAATGTTACAGATAAGAAAAAAAAAAGAATAAAGGAATAATAATATAGTTACCGATGAAATAAAATGTTTTCATAGTCTCGGTATTTTTTTTGTAGAGTTTTAGCTCAATATGTCATCACATTTGAGTTGATGTCTGGTATGGATAACGCTGAATGAAACAGCTCAAAGTAAGATAAATTTTACTCTTTTCTCAATTTATGAAATAACTTACACAAAGTAAAGTGCCTGCTTGGGTTCGAACCCACAATCTACAACTTGTAAGTCGCGGCCGTTACCACTAGGCCACCACTGCTCCATCTAGTTGGATTTATGTCTGTGGACAAGTCCGAGCATTTATCCGATATTAGGGTAACGACACCGATTCTCGGCACGTCTGCAAGGTGGGTTGTTGTGTCGTTAGTTTACCATGTCAAAGACGACGGACATTGGGTAGGCAATACCATAGGTTAAATGCGGAGATGTCTGGAGAAGCGTCAACGGTGTAATTGGAGGTAGGGTAAATGAACTATTATTTGGTGGGGTCGGTACCATGAATGGGATAGTTATAGGGCCGATAGTTATAGGTTTTCAGGCTAAATTACATTTTGACAAATACTCAACTTCACATGCTTAATTCAGAAATCGGGGGTAGAGTAAGTTTTTACGATTGCGGTTTTAGGATCAGTTTCACTTTTTTATTATAATGGATAAGTACTAGCTTGTGCTAGCGACTTCACCTCCGTGAATGTTCCAAGCGAACATATTCTCGTATAAAAGTATCTTATGTGCTTTTTCAGACAATAATTTATCTCTGTGCCAAATTTCATCCAGATCCATGCAGTCGTTTTTGAAGGGACAATTAAGTCAAGTCAAAATCTCAGACGGATATTATATCTCTGACAGAGATCATGATATCTACAAAATGCAAGTTTTATCAACACAATATTACGCAGCGCCATTTTTATTTTCTCTTTATTATTCCTCTCTTCGTGATAGTTACTGTTGTGTCACCACACCAGAAAATATAAACTCTTCCTCTATAAAAGCAGGATGCAGTAATCTTATCTATACACGTTCTGTACCCTATTGTGTGTTGTCTGTAGAGTGGAGCGTTATGATATCGAGTTTCAGGATTCCAAGCGACGGATCCAATCGATTGTGGACCACATTGTTTCGCCTTGTGAGAGTCCATATGACGTCTCTAAACGTAGCGGCAATACATTATGTGTTGGATTAACAGTTTCATGTGGTGAAGATGTTATGTGTGAAAGGGAGTTCTTCTGATATTCGAGAAAGGACTACATTTTATTATTACATGTTCCTTTTTTAACATATATACAATTGATTATTCTAAAAAAAAACAAACCTATATACAAATAGAAAAGGGAGCCGGAAAAGAGCTCATTGTGCATTAAAAAATTCGTCCACATCGATGTCAACGGGAAAAGTGCCCAGAACACTGGCTGCATTGCCACGTTGGATGTCAATGCTGATTCTCTGGCCGAAGAAAAGGCCAGCCCTCTGATCACGTGAAGTGTCGACGAGCTTAGCATTTTATTAGTTAGATATTATAAAGTTGAATAACCTATACGCTTTAGAACGTGCAAACGCAACCGCTGTGGACCATTAGGTGTACACCGAAGGAAATTTTTTGAAAAAAATAAACCTAAGTCTAACTAATACTTATGTTACAAGCTTTGAATTTGATGATTTCGATGTATAGGTTATGTGTTTTTTCATATATTTCACAGAGCGTGCGTGGACTCGTTGCTAGGGTTCTTCTTGATTGTCTCAACAAAAGTCAAATACACAAAAATTAGGAAGAACGTCATTCATCTGAATAAGGCATATTTAAGATCCAACTGTAGTGAAAAACGAAGTATTCATGAAAACAAAACTCTTTATCCTGATAAGTATTACACAAATACGAGCAGTGGTGGCCCAGTGGTATCGGCCGCGACTTACAAGTTGTAGGTCGTGGGTTCGAGCCCAGGCAAGCGCTTTACTTTGTGTAAATTATTTCATCACCACTGCTCTCAAAACGGTGAAGGGAAACATCGTGATTAAACCGGCATGTCCTAGAACCAAATATTCGAAGACATGTGACATCCACCAACCCGCACTGGGCCCGCGTGGTGGATTACGGCCCATTCCCTCTCACAGAGAGGAGGCCTGTGTTCCAGCAGTGGGAACATTAATAGGCTGGTGATGTGATTACACAAATAAGCCCTTTTTCAATACCTAACTCTAAATGATATCTAAATGACTACCTAGACAAAGTACCCTGTTGTATTTTCAACGGTGTCACAGAGTGTTGGCGAAAACGCTCGTGCTACCGGGCCTCAGGTCCAGTCTCTCCGGGAGGCCATGGTGGAGCGCTTAAACCTGTCCTTGCAGGCAGTCTCCGAATGGGGCGATGCCAATCTGGTCAGGTTTAATGCTGCTAAAACCCAGGCGTGTCTTTTTTCCGCTAAAAAGAGTCAATTTCACCCGGCTCCAACTTTCCGAAGTGTGACCGTGCCAATAACTGACCATCTTGAGCTGCTTGGCGTTACGTTGACATCGACTCTCAATTTTGGCCCTTACATTGAGGCAAAGGCTCAGCTGGCTGCCAAGAAGCTGGGGATCCTTGCAAAGGTGAGAAGGTACTTCACGCCAGAACAGCTGCTCAGCTTGTATCAAGCGCAAGTTCGATCATGCATGGAGTACTGTTCTCATCTCTGGGACGGCTCTGCCAAATACCAACTTGATGCACTAGAGTCGATCGATAAGCGGGCCAAGAGGCTCATCGGCGATGAGGCATTGGTTAAGACAAAGCTCCAGAGCCTTGAACATCGTCGCCGAGTTGCCGGCTTGTCGGTTTTTTATCGATTCCCCGAAATGTATTCGGGGAATGTGCGATGGAATTGCATAATCTAATTCCGCCCAGCCCATTTCATCATCGGACTACCAGACGTACGGCGATGCGCCATCGGTACATGGTGGACATCCCACCCATACGCACTAAACGTTTTGAAAATACTTTTATTATGCGTACAGCTAAGGAGTGGAATTCCCTGCCGGAGTCTGTGTTTCCCGATAGCTACAACCTGGGGGTCTTTAAGTCAAGAGTGAATAGGTTACTTCTAGGCAAGCGTGCTCCATCATCGACCACATCATCGCTTACCATCAGGTGAGATGGTGGTCAAGCGCGAGCCTATATGAGATAAAAAAAAAAAAAAAAAAAAAAAACGGCCGTAAGAATAAAATCTAATTTTTACCTAGCAATAATTTTATTTTCGAAGAAGCAAGAAATCGTTATTCAAGATCTAAAGCTAAGCACTAACCTCATCAATAATATTACATCCAGCTACTTACACTGGCTGAGAAGTAGTGAAGGAGACAACTCAATTTACCAATTACGAAGGTAGGGGGTGCCCCAAGGCACCGTCATTGGCCCCAGTAACGACGTTATGTAAGGAAGAATTGCGTCGCGACTGTCAATATTTGGTTCTGTTACCTTAATACAAGGTTATTTCTGGTATGGCGAAAAGACGGAAGACCGTAAGATGTTTTTAATAAAATTAAATAAATATCAGAAAAAAAATATCGGTTTGAATTCTAGTTATTTCTAACCCCGCTGCCATTAATTCTTTCAAATCGGTTTTCATGATCATCGATTCAGCTGAAAGCCGTCCACTGCTGGGCATAGGCCTCCTCCAGATGTGGTGTAAGTTACTAATGTAGAAACAAATAAATATATACACCACAGGATATGAAAAAAGGGTGTTAGATAAGTTTGTTGCTAGCTAAAATCTTAGTTGGGTTCGTAGAGCTCTCTCCTTGAGTCTACATTTGTAAATGAAGCAGCCAACTGACTTCTGTAACATAAGATTCAAACATTTGTAAATATTTGATTTGATTTGAACAGCATAATATTTTATAAATATAAAGAATAATCAGTGAAGGTCTGCTACTCATCTACTGTCTGCGAACTATGTAGTAAAAACAACTGAGTTTGAAAATTGTAAATGATTGAAAATTAAATTTCAATGAGGGCTTCCGTTTTTGTACTCACCAGTTGGCGCGCCAGGCGAATAAAATATAGCTGTTAAACGTTGTTATAACGCGCACGGAAGCATAGTTTGAATTTAAATCATTTCTAATATCGTAACAGTGCGACTAAATATAAAATCAAGTATTCCACAGTTTTGCACTGCCCCTTTTTTTCGAAAAAATAGGAGGACAAAATTTACCGAAACATTAAACTCTGAAAGTAAAACTTTAGTAAAACCCGTACCTAGATAGGTCTGTCATATTTGGAAAATATTTACAATAATAAAAAAGTAAAAACATTAAAATTTGACATTTTGAAGACCTCACTCGAAACCAGTGCCCCTAGCGGCAAATTCAAACGCGATAGCCCTCCTTGCCAGTAACAATAATCATAATTTCAGCTGAAAGATGTCCACTACTGAACATATGCCTCCCCAAAGTGTTGGCACATCGACCGGTCCTGCTCTATACTAGGTACTCTACAATAGAGTGACGAAGTAAGTTTTTACTTTGGATTTGGAGAGCATGAAAACAGAGGGATAGAGATATCTATCTATCTATCACTATACAAAGTCGTATCTATCAGCTAAAAGCCAGTCAGTCAAAGGGTCAATGGGACTAAGCAATGCCTGTTTCGTCTAAAAAACTTTCTACCTACAAAAACGAAGACCATGCTTGTGCAGACTTTAATTTTCTCTTTAATCAACTATGGTGACATGTGCTACATTGACCTAAACGTGGTATTCCAGGATAAGCTGGATAGGCTCTTAAACAACTGCATCCGGTTCATATTCAACCTCTGGAAATATGACCATGTGTCGAGCTGCAGAACTGAACTCAAATAGATGCCTCTCATTCGCTAGAGAAGAAATCTTCGCGCCTTGACTGCGCTTTTCTCTCTAAACAACTCGCCCACACCTCCTTCTTATCTCATGCCTCACTTTCAGTACCTATGTACTTCACACGCTAGGAATCTGCGTTCATCTAACAATCTTCTCCAGCTTTGTCCTTCTCAAACTTCTGATTTTGTTCATTCTTCCTTTCATATTCAATCCATTCTTCTCTGGAATGTATTTAAGCGGTAGTTTCGGCATTATTTTTCTAAACGAATAGCAGAGTCGTCTCAATACGCGCCTTTCTATTATTTTATATATATATATTATTTTACAATTAATAGTATTTATTATAGTACATATTTAAGTATGTTTATTTTAACTATATACTTTTGTACATTTTGTGTTCATAATATTATTATTTCATTTTTTATGCACCTGCTATGCTATCTCTTCACCGCCCTTGGTTGACTGGTAGAGAATGTCTCAGGCATTAAGTCCGCCTATGTACTTTTATGTTGCATAAGGTTTTAATAAATAAATAGCGATTATTGAATAGTCCAAAATGTTTGAGATTAACATGCTTAAATGTCATGTTGTCAGTCGATTGAATTCTGGCATTTCAACAATAATTCCCATCGCTGATATAATCTAAAAGCCAAAGCTCTTGATTGCACAGCGCTATTTTACTATTACTACTTGTAGATATTACTATAGCACCTAATTCACAAAGATCATTGACATCATAATCGTGTGGATTGACCCCTCTTTAAACGTCAACGAAGAATTTCATGGTGGAATTTCCTTAAAAAAAATATCCCTTGAGTCGAGCTTATAAAATGTAGATATAAAAATATGCCACGAGATTTTTAGTCGCTTTCTTAAAATAATTTTGGGATTACGTTTTTTATGTAAAGAAAGAATTTCTTCAATAAAAAATGGAAGAATGGTGTCAGGGGCGGAATTCGAGCGACAGATTCAACGTTCCATTTAGTTAGTTCAGAACACCTCAATTTAATTATTTTAAGTAATGTTGGAAGGTATTTTATAAGTAGAAAAATGTGAATTTATGAAAAAGTTCTATATTTCGTGTAATGTGCTGTGTTTTATGATATACCTAAGTTCTGTATTACCACAACTATAAATCATTCATGACATAACATCACCCCTCTAATGCCCGAAGACTTAGACAGGGGTGCAACTTTAAAAGGTACATCGCTATTTGTTATGTTCAAAACATTTATCTTATTCAAACTCATTTTCAACGTATCTATATTCAGCTTATAATTATAATATATCTAGAAAATATAAGAGTAAATCGCTTACATTAAATTTTCTTCTACTGAAAACTACTTACAAATTACGCCTACAGGCACTAAAGGTTCTAACTAAGCTTTTAGCCACCGAAAAAAAGCAAACTTTACCGATAAACACAACAAACAAAAAATATAATTTACAGCATCCATAGCGCTACCAATTTAACGGTGTGATAACAAAAAAATAACGCCATAATAATGTGTAACTTAACCTAAACACACACGCTTGTAATGGTTGGCGGGCTCTGGCGGCCATATTTGTTCCCGCGGCCGTGTCATACATGACCGGACGGGGATTATCCGGCTACTGAGGGCCAGTTGCGGGGAAAAAATTGACCGGAAAATATATTACTGGCGATTTTGAATGTGTTTTTGCATTCTTTTTTATTAAAATTGTGTTATGTGTATGGATTATGTTTTGTTTTTGAGGGTGATTAAATTAAATTGTTGGGATCTAACGCATTGTACATAGTCTTTATTGAATTAGGAACTTTTTTATGAAGTTACTGCTTTCAGCCGGCAACCTTTATTTGACTTTAAAACTTTCGCGTTTATAATTGAAAAACAATATAACACGGGAATTTAACGCGAGAGGAGCTCGTGGCTAAATAATAACAGCCGCACGGGTCGATCATCAAGGTTAAGCAACGCTTGACGAGGGCGGTCCGTGGATGGGTGACCATTTCAACATACCGAGATTCCTCCGTGCCTCTGAAAGCACGTTAAGCTGTTGGTCCCAGAGCTGTCATTTGAAGATCTTTGACAGTCGTTACGGGTAGTCAGAAGCTTGAGATCTGACGCCAGTCTTGCCAAGGGGTACCGTGTTACCCACTTACTCGGTTGTGGAGGTCAGATAGGCAGCCGAAATCCGGTAAGATTGGAAGCCGACCCCAATATAGTTGGGAAAAGGCTAGGCAGATCATTTGATTTGAAAAATCTCATATTGACAGAATGTTTGATTTACAGTAAACCAACCACAGCAAATATTACGACGGATCTACAAAAAAACCGGTCAAGTACGAGTCGGACTCGCGCACCGAGGATTCCGTACAAACAGCTACATTCACCAACATAATTAGGTAACTAGCTCAATGGGAACCCATCTATCGTCATCAACCATATAGGTTGTCGACCCAAAACCTATAGGGTACTTCCGGTTGACCTAGAATTGTCAATTTTGTTTAAAAGCAAGGTTTTACAGCACAAGTAAAGGGAAAATTCCTAAAAATAAAAAACTTTGAAAATTAAGGTAAATTTTGATACAAGATTTCGTAAAAATCATAAAAAACATATCTTTTTATCGAGTTGAATCAGGATCTTGATATTTATACACCTAATAGGGACTATAAACCTTAGTATCTGGTATAAATTTCAACTTGTTAGGTTTACCCGTTCCTGAGAAAATCGGTGGTGTCACACGGACAAGAAAGTGATCTTATAAGGGTTCCTTTTTTACCTTTTGAGGTACGGAACCCTAAAAACTTGTTCTATTCTCCCCAATGAAGAAATAAAACTGTTTGTGTATTATACTTTTTATGTTTGTCACATTTCAATCACATATAACGGGTATCCATTAAACCTTAAAAAAGAGTTTACAATATTAACTTCGTACAAGTTACAACAAAAAAAATATGGTTTTCTCTATATCTTATTAAATTCAAATAATAGCGGGTATCCATTAAACCTTTAAAAAGAGTTTACAATATTAACTTCGTACACGTTAAAACAAAAAAAAGGTAAATCAAAAACAAATATTAAACAAAAGAAAAACTCAATCCACTTAGTCCCCGAGAGGCATCCGTTAAAACAGAACACGAAAAGAACAGAACTAACACAAACTCAGACTAACATTTATTAATACTCACTAAAGTCAAAGACAAAACTGCCTTTTTAATTATTAATACGAAACGGATAAAGATTCAAGAGTAAAGCAATCAACTTGGACCCTCTTCTGTTACTGTCATGTTCAATCAAATGCTAGAGCTTCGGGGAAAAATACCACAATAACCTTACACTCTAACACACCTCTATTTTGAGATACACATGGTTGAATTTTGGGTGAACTGGATGCAAATTAAAAGGTCAAACAATTGGCTATTTCTGATGTTACGCTGAACGTTAGAAAACAAAGAAAGTTCGCGGTAAGTTTGATAGACATGTTCTATTTTCAAGTTTGTGCATTATTATAGTTTGAAGTTCCGCTTGTAACCGCCGTGTTCCAGATAGAGCTGGATTCAACCGGTACCAACGAGATTTATTTGTGAAAATGTGTTTGATGGCTTTTGTTTTATGGTATTTCTTTGTGAAAATCAAATTTAGATAGGTACATTTTGTTTAATTGGAACTGCAGAACAGTGTTTGTGAATTAGTAAGATTTTTTATCTCTATGTTAATTTGAATTAATTTAAATTTGCAGGTACTGAACGTGATTTCTGAATTAATGACTTCCTTTTATTTAATTTTTAGTACGTAATTTCCACAATGTAGCTATTGTCTAAATTCTATTATTAGCATCGATAAATGTCATCTCTATCAGATAAAGGCATCTTATACCTTATTTATCATTACATTTATTTTATGTGTACTACAAATTAATAAAAAACTTTTTAACAAAAATATATGCAAAAAATAGCTTTCTTTTCGGAATTCGGTATCAATAACAAATACTGACTTCCAAAAGTAAGTTACTTTTCGCTTTGTAGTGTTTTGTTTTGGAAGTTCGCTTAATACTTTTTATTTTCTCTTTTTGTTTTGTACCTTATACATTATTATCTATTATGAAAATAATTTATAGAAAAAGGGCTTCTATATAAATTCAAACAAGCCTAAACATGACCGGGATACATTGTATTATTACGGTGTTCTGGTGCCCACCTTCCAGCTTCATCACCAGATCAATTCGATGGTGCCATTTTCATTAGAAACATTTATTTAAAGCTTCATCAGAGCCATTTAGCCATTATAGATTATCATTGAGATGTTGCTGTGGTCTTCTTCATCAGTTTCACTTCCCCAAATGATACTTTTTGAAAGCAAATGCATGCAATATTGATGAAATACCAAAATGGCTATATTTATGCCTATAAAACTTCCTTCCCATCATCAGATCCTGACTTGGTGACAATAGGACCACCTCGAGATATACCCTTACAAATAAAACAAGTTTTTTTTAAATCGGTCTTCAATTGACGGAGAAATCGGTAATAAATATCTGGATAATACTTATTTTTCAGGAATGTTTTTCCATAATTGCTATTAAGAACATAGATATTTATATTTTTACAAATGCAGGCCACTTACAATTATATTTATCATCGCCCATATGAAACAGGAACCTCTAATAAACAACAGTCTCTCCAATTACAATGATAGTTGAGGGGGTTTCCCGACATTACCGTGGTTAACCAAATATCATGAATACTGATGCATTATGTTTTATAGGTATGGAGCTGGAGAATAGGAGATGTCTTGTTAAAACTAGTTTATAAACGAGGAACTTAATCTTTAACTAAATAAATAAACATTGTTTGATGCGACGTTGATAATTATGGATGACTAGAATCTATCGCGGTTTCACCCGCTTTTATTATCCCAAGGGAGCATTTTATACCGAGTTCATCGGGATAGCAAGTGATATTAAAAAAAACCCCGACACATTTTTATTTTATGCTACATCATTTATCTAGTAGTAGACACGCTTCAATCGACAATCTATTGAAAACATTATTTTGACACGATAGCTTGAGAAAACACCCCAGTTCAAACAGTAAAACGCCCATAACTTTAGAATGGCTGAACCAATTTTCACCAAACACTCTCGAGATAGTCACCCTTTAAACAGAAAAAAAACTAAATCAAAATCGGTTCATCCGTTTAGGAGCTATGATGCCACATACAGATACTAAATACACAAACACATAGGTAAACAAGTCAAACTTAGCTTCCGTCGGGGGTCAAAAAATAGCATAATAATAATTATGTGCTACTCTTGATTATAATCTATCTCTGTGCCAATTTTCATCCAGATCCGTTAAGCCATTTTGGCGTGATTGAGGTACAAACATCCATCCAAACTTTGCTGTGAGAAAAGACCAGTGAGAAAAGAGATTTTTTAAGCTATCTGTGGTCTTAAAGAAGTAATTGTAACTTCTAGACACTTGTCCTACAACTTATTTTATTTGATGTCGGTGCAAGTGGCGACGCCCGTCTGGCGTCTATTTTGTTATGAAATTACTGGAATCACTGAAAAGGATGAAAAAGAATGTCACTGTCTGGTAATGGTGGCTGATTCCAAGTGACAGATAAATTTTCAAACGCCATAAACGCAAATGTAAGTTTGCATTTTTAACCGACTTCCCAAAAAGGAGGAGGTTTTCAATTCGACTGTATTTTTTTATTTTTTTATGTGTGTTACCTCAGAACTTTTTACTGGGTGAACTGATTTTTATGATTCTTTTTTTATTTGTATGCTGGTGCTTGTCGTCTGGTCCCATTTAATTTTCTTCAGGATCTGGTGAAGAACTTTGGAGATATTCATCAGAACTCTTCAAAAAAATACAGCAAATCACTCGGGATAGCTGCAATAGCAATTCTGTTTATTGTTTACACCACTTCATAACATAACATCACACTGGTACGCTCTAAAGAGGTACTCAGGTGTGAACAGTTCACCCTGGTATACTTTCATTCCATGGGTTTTGTTTAAGTTTTATGTTATTAGGTTAATCTATTTTGTCTTCTCTTTGGGTATTATAGGTACCTAGCCTATTAAACTGGTCTATTATGAACCACAACAAAAAAGTGAAAAATAAAAAAAACTTTTTTACATAAAATACAACCGACTTCAAAATAAAAAAACACTACAAAGTGAAAAATAACTTAAATTTCGGAAGTCGGTGTCAAAAAAAAACGAAGAAACAAAAGCAGGAACACCGACTTCCGAAATTTAAGTTATTTTTCACTTTGTAGTGTTTTTTTATTTTGAAGTCGGTTGTATTTTATGTAAAAAAGTTTTGTCTAACAACATTCGAACACTAATATACTGAAGTTTGAAAATCGAAAACCAAAGCTATTCCAATGCCTCAACTGACAGAAAAGCCATCTACAATATATAGAACATTCCTTGTAAGACGCTTAGCAATCACTTATGAAGCGACGAGTGTTTAATGTACATTTTATGTCTCCTATAAAATGTTATCAGCGACAATTACTTGGCCTGATTACTAGTTGATAATTACACAAGTTTATTGGCGACCTAACTTGAATGGCAATCGTGTTTGCGTGATTGAGCGAGATATTTAGTTCAAGAGGATTTTGATTGATAAAGTGAAATTCTGTGCGTTAACAGTTGTGAAAAAAATAAAAATGACACGGATATGTTATACCAAAATGTTAAGAGGTTTATTTAATGCGTCAAGCTTGGATCTCTTGATTGGAACACACAACGCTGCGGTATGTAGCCTGCGGTGCCGGACAAACAGATTAAAACTACTGTTCACAATTGGCATTTGTGATTGTGTGGTTCTTTGATATTAATCTCATTTATTTTAGCAAATATAAGATAAAATCAACCTACGAGATAATATAATTATCAGATAGACCTTTTGGAGTTCGATATAATCCAGTAGAGCTAGCAAGAAATAGATCTAAAACTATCACTTGCCTGCACTTCTTGCGCATTCACCTAGACATTCCAGGACTTGCACAAAGTCAAGAATTGAGTAAATTCAAATTCAAATTCATTTATTGCTCAACTCAGTAAATAAAAATACAGTTCCAGATGTCAGGTGAATGCCCAGTAAACCGTATCCCACCAATTTAGGCGTGCAAATTTAGGCGTGCATAATAATAATAAAACTACTACGACGACGACATCTGTCGAGGCTGTCATTGGGCGGTTGGATCAAGGGTCTGATACAGAAGGCAGTACTCCTCGATACGGCTCGCATTGTGAGGAGGTTCCTGTCTCTGGAGCCCTAACCACCGGTAGCTTGGACCCTGTTCCCGATACCGGTTGGCCTCTATTTTTTATATTTTAAATGTTTTTAAGTTTTCTGTTTTTTAATATTTAAAAATTAAAAAAAATAAGAAAGAAGATAAATAAAGGAAAAATACTACAATGTTACAAATTAAATTAAAATTGCAATTTGAACGTATATGTTATAAAATAAAAATCTAAAAAGTATTCAATGTTATAAAATAAAAAAATTGTATAAAATGTCATAACTTAAAACGCTTACAATGTCAAAAATTTAAACATATCCAATATCATAAATTAAAATTAAAATACTAGTGAGAGTGGTCAAGATGGTGGGTGATATTCAACTAGTCGGACGACACTTGCTTGGAAGTCAATCAAGGAGAAGAAGACTTTAACTCTGAAAAGCACAAAGCCAATCATGAACTCATAAAGGAAACAAACTCTTTTTTAAATGTACGAGAAAAAGAAAGTGGAACGTCAATAAAAGGCGGTGGTTAGCGACAAACTGTTTATTTGGGGCACAGTACCCGGCACTGTATACGAGTGTAATATTACTATGCTTATACCTATGTTTCCGGTCGTCACATCTCTCCTCGCCAAGACCGTTACAAATACCTAACTAATTTAACTGTAACTTAAACAAATTAACAAACTTATGTTACTTAATCATTAAAACGTCTAGCCCGATTGAACGCACGCAGTGCTCGGGCAGATTCACCAGGTGGTGTCGGTTGTGGTGTACGAGGTGAACGCTTTTCTGATTCAGCCTCTGGTGCTGGTCGTGTTTCTGTTAGTGGCGCCTTCGCCACCTCCCCGTCACCACCTGTTGCATCCTTGAACATATCATCGTCGGCTCCCTTATCGACCATTCCTCCAGAAGAAAGATTCTGGGTTTGTTCGTCCATGGCTACCCCACTCATTCGGGATAGAGAGTACCTACCTTTTTTAATATTTATTGGGATAATTTGATCGGCATGACGCCGCCATTCTACCTCACCCCCAACATTAACTTTGTACGATACGGGGCCGGTCTTTTTAACCACTGTAGCTTCGGTCCATTTGTCCCCCCTTGTCGTATAATCGCGGGCTAAAACCGAGTCTCCCACATCAAAATTCCTATCAGTGCCTGAGATGCGGGCGACTTGTCGCTCTTGCTTGGCGCGCACAGTGGCCGCCACGTCCGGTCGCAGTGCGTCCAGCCGGCTGCGCAGTCGCCGCCCCTGCAGCGCCACTGCGGGTGATACCCCGGTCGTCGCGTGTTCACAGTTGCGATATTGTAATAGAAATTTACAGAGAGCCGCATTTACGTCGTCATTTTCGTACAACGCTCTCTTGATCGCCTTTTTTACAGTTTTAACTGCGTTTTCCGCCGCGCCATTTCCCTGCGGCCTGTAAGGAGCCGACGTTGTATGTTTTATACAATTTTTTTGACAGAATATTTTAAATTCTTGAGACGTAAATGGTGGTCCGTTATCGGTCACGAGCTGCGATGGTAATCCGAAACGCGCGAAAACACTTCTCAAGACTTTAATTGTTGCGGCTGCATTTGTATATTTCATTGGTAACGCCTCAATCCACTTAGAATGCGCGTCCACCATCACTAAATAACGAATGCCTCCACAATCCGCGAAGTCGGCATGTACGCGCTGCCACGGATGCAGCGGGAACTCCCAAGGATGTAACTGCGCGTGCGGTGGCGCATCGCGAACTATGCGGCACGCGGCGCACGATTTACATAAGTCCTCTATATCCTTATCTAAATTCGCCCAATAGATATAGTTTCGCGATAAACTTTTCATTTTACTTATGCCTAAATGACCTTCATGCATTTCCTCCAAAATTTTCTTTTGTAAGGCAGCAGGCACTACTATTCTATATTTGTAAATAATACAGCCCTGGTTTACCACAAAATCTTGTTTCCTGGAAAAATAAGGTTTTTCCGCATCGCAGCTCGGGGCCGTCGGCCACCCAAACAGCACATAACCTTTAATCTTACTTAGAAACCCATCGCGTTCCGTCTCTTTTGCAATATCCTTATAACAAACAGGCAGTGACGCCTCAACTAGATTTAAATAATCCACGGTGTTTGTGTCCGCAGAGTGACCCTCCTGAGGTAACGGTAATCTGGACAAAGCATCAGCCGGACCGTTGTCCACCGATCGCACGAATTCTATACGGAAATCATACGCGGCCAGGCGTGCCGCCCATCTTTGTAAACGACTGGCTGCGGTTTGCGGAATGCCGCCCTTTTCCCCAAAAATATGCGTCAGTGGTTGATGATCAGTACGCAGTATAAATCGCCTACCAAACAAATATTGGTGGTGTTTTGTGACCCCAAACAAAATAGCCAGTGCCTCCTTGTCTAATTGACTGTAGTTGCGCTCGGGCGCACTAAGCGTTCGCGACACACAGCTGACGGGCCGCTCGCTGCCGTCCTCGTACCGATGAGCGAGCACTGCGCCCAGGCCGTACGCGCTGCTATCTACCGATAACACTAGCTCGCGTCCCTCCTCGTAGTGTGCCAGTACACGTTCACTCAGGAGGTTTCGCTTTGCTTCCGAAAAAGCCTTTTCACACTTAGAGTCCCAATTCCAGCAGACCTCTTTTTTTAGCAAATTATGCATTGGCTGTAATAAAGTGCTTAAATGCGGTATGAATCGCCCATAATAATTAAGCATACCCAGGAAACTTTTAAGTTGAGTTACGTTTTTAGGTCTCGGTGCGCTGGAAATGGCCTCTATTTTCTCTGGATCTGGCCGTAAACCATCTTTATTAATTATGAAGCCTAAATATTTTACACTGTCCTGTAAAAATCGACATTTACTTAGCTTGACAGTAAGACCCGCCTTACGTAATCTTTCGAGTACAGCTCGCAGATTTTTTATATGTTCTAACTTGTTTGAGCCTGTCACACATATGTCATCTAAAAATACCACGCACCCGGGCACCCCGCGCAGAGTTTCCTCCATAATCTTTTGAAATTTCTCAGGGACGCACGATAAACCGTACGGTGTGCGTCTATACACATAGGTACCCATGTGTGTTGTTATCGCCGTATAGGCTTGCGAATCCTCAGACACAAAACATTGCTCATAAGCATGACGCAAGTCAATTTTTGTAAATTTATCTCCACCGCTAAGGTTTGCAAATAATTCCTCAATTCGCGGTAATGGATAATAGTCTCGTTTTAATTTGGGATTGATTGTGACCTTGTAGTCACCACAGATACGTATTTCCCCATTTGCTTTTACGACAGGAACGATTGGAGTTCCAAAATCAGAGTAATCTACGCGATAGATTGTACCATCTGCCTCTAAACGTTCTAATTCCCTCTCAACTCTCGCGCGGAGTGCCAGCGGCATAGGTCTCGCTCGCACGTACACCGGTTCGTTATCTGCGAGCTGTAGTCGGATGGATTGTTTACACGTTCCTAACTTATCACAAAACACTTCTGGGAATTCAATACGCAATTGTGTTACTAAGTCCTCATCTACTATTTCATTGAGCGTAATTTGAGTTATTTTTAGAATGCGCATCCACTCTCGTCCCAATAGAGGTCGTGCGCCACCCTTAATAACATAAAGACGCAATGAATTCCCCTTTATTTCCCCTAAGCACACATCTACTAAAATATAACCTAATGACTCAATTCGTGAGCCCGAGTAACAACGTAATAATAAATTGTCCGCGATAATTTTTTTATTCGAAAACATCTGTTTGTACATATCCTCACTTATGGCCGAAATACGGCTACCTGTATCTACTTCACATTTAATGTCCATGTTGTCAATTGTCAATTTAATAAAATATGGTTTGTTACCTCGAGCTGCGACTTCCATGTTGAACATACCGTCATCCGACTCTCTATCGCTCACGTAATTCTGCCGACCACCTTTGCCGCGCACTTGTTTACACATCACCCTCAAATGACCTTTTTGACCGCATTCATCACAACTATAGTTTTTGAATCGACATCTATCAGCCAAGTGCGCCTTGCCGCAACGCCAACAGGATGCGCGCGAGCTCGCCGGCTCCGCGCCTGCGCTGCCTGCTCCTGCGCCTCTGCTGCTTGTCCCTGCGCCTCCATTCGAGGCCCGCGGTTGGTGCCCGCGCTGGCCGGCTCGGCCGCCGCCGCCGCGTGCGTAGTGCAGTCCCTCGCCTGCCGCGCCATCCGCTATTGGTTTTGAGTCCGCCGCCGTCACCGCCGCAGTGGTGTTACCGCTCATCTCAGCATGTTTCTCTGCTGCCTCTAGAGCCAGAGCTAGCTCCACTGCCTCTTTATATTGAATAGTTTTTTCTGCAAAAATCCTAGACCGCATTGCGTCGTTTGCTAAACCCGACACAAACTGGTCGCGCAGATTTTCTTCCAGGCTTGTGCATGCGTTACATTTGCCGAAATTGCACGTCGTGGCGAGATGTTTTAACGCTTGTAAATATTCTGTGAGGGATTCTCCTGTTTTTTGCCTTCGTAACCTGAACACATGGCGCTCCGCTATCTCTGAGCGTTGTGGCTCCAAATGATCCGTCACCAGTTTTATAAGCTCATCGAAACTTTTATTTTCTGGGAAACTAGGAGAACACAGATCACACATTAACGCATATGTTTCTTCACCGACCACGGTTATTAACATCGACACTCTCAAGTCATCGCCAATGTTATTTAACTTGATGTATTGGTTAACGCGGCGGATATATGCTGGCCACTGGTTGGAATTTAAACTAAACGGTTCAATTTTTCCGATCGGCATATTGTTAAAGTCCACGCACAATACTAAAGCCAAAAAAATATATATTAATCCGTACTCGTCGCCAATGGAACGTCAATAAAAGGCGGTGGTTAGCGACAAACTGTTTATTTGGGGCACAGTACCCGGCACTGTATACGAGTGTAATATTACTATGCTTATACCTATGTTTCCGGTCGTCACAGAAAGAAAGGCCTCCATTTTTGCAATCACAATGTTCAGTAAAATTATTACGGCGCCGACGTCATAAATATAAGGCTATGTACCGAACTCATTAAAAGTAAAGCTTGTGTGTTGGGAGGTGCTTCCTGCACAATTTATTGTGTGTCCCGGCCTAATGCGCTGATGGGAGAAGCTTTATTGCCAGTCTTTATGGTGGAGTTGATGGCTTCATAGACTCTTGGGTGGGGGTATAGTTGCTTACGTATATCTCGGATTGTGGAATGGAACTTCTATAGTTATGTTGCTGTGTTCTTAATGATTTATACCGACTTCAAAAAAAGGAGGTTATCAATTCGATACGTATGTATGTATTTTTGTTGGAACTGCACAATATCCACATCATAATCATTACTCTATGTGGGCACATGTGTGCCAAATTTCATAAGTGTGTGTATGCATGTTTGTTTTTATGTTTGTTTGTGTGTTGGTATGTATTCTCCTAAACTAGTTAACGGATCGTGATAATTCCTTTTTTATTAGATTAAGTATCTCTAAACTTAGGGAATACTGCAAGTTTTATCAAAATCAGTTCAGCTGTTTTCAAGGTATGGAACATAGAATCGAACTACTTAGCGAAAATATGTACGTAATACGTTTTTTGTCAATCCTTTAGAAGCCTTACTACAGAACTTTTTTTTTGTGATGGTATACCAAAACTAAATACTTCTTTGTTTTTTTTTAATAACTTTACAGTTTCGTCTAAACGTGCTTGATAAATTGTGTTAATTTATTTATTTACTTTGATTTAAATAACGATTATGGTTGTTCAAATTAAATTTATGTTACACCATTTGAAAACCCTATAAAAGAAATATGACAGGACGAATATGCATGTCCAAAGGGTGGTCTTATTGCTTAAAGCAGTTTCATAATAGATTTACTTATATATCTTCATTTTTCTCCGTAAACAATGATCACCGCAATTTAGAAAACAGAACAAGATAACCTTTTACTTCTACTTGTACAAACTACATCCACAAGAAAACCATCTTTATTTTCCCAATGAGGATGTACAAGATAGTTGGCAGTTGCACATGTTTATTGGCCCAGCATTTTACTGGAATACTCGTATTCTCGTCGCCAGGAAGAGGGAGGCGACGAAGGCACAATATATTATCAGCACATCGGAAACCATATATATAGCAAAGTCGGCCCCTAATGTCGTGTTTTGGGCACATTTTAGGGAATATATCAGGCATGTCTGACTGTCCGTATTTAGGTTTCTTTTTGGCTATCGTGTTTTTCCGGTGTACTGTAGTTTAGTGGTCAATGTGTCTGTCTGTATTCAGCTGGTTAGTGATTTGTGTGGAGCTGATTTTGACATAAATCAGAAGCTCTTTACAAGTAACTTTTCACCAACGAAAACGAAAGCGTCGCAACAGCGATTGGAGACATATCAAAAATATATGGGATTGTCAAATTATATTTATAATTATATAGATTAAATTGAATTAAATTAGAATAGATTAAATTAAGCTAGAATAGATTAAATTAAAATACATTAAATTCAATTATAATTAAATTAGTATACATTTTATTATTTATGTAAAATTAGGTATTAGAGATACCCACTAAATGGCAAGGGCGACTTTTTTTAGTGCAGGTAAAATGGTGAAATGTCATGTCATCAATCAATCTGATTAGGTGGATTAGCAGCTGAGCCGTTGGTTAGACTTAGGCTATACACCCAAGACTAACCAAAGATATAATTAGCCTTTACCTTTTCATTTTTAGTTTTTTCGCGTTATGGAATAACGCGTCTAACGATATGTGATTCGGGCAAAAATTAAATATCACTTAAGATTTTAGCGTTATACATCCTCCATAATCCTTTCTGTGTCTTCCAGTGTATCTTGCTTTCTCTGCGTGAGAAGCTGTGGTCCTAACGAGTTTTTTTATACCAGGGGGTATGGTGGATATCCCACTTATACGCACTAAAATTTTGGGAATACTTTCAATGTGCGAACAGGTAAGCAGTGGAGTCCTTACCTGTTCGCAACTTTCCTTACCTGCCGGAGTCTGTGTTTCCTGAAAGCTACAACAGGGGCTTTAATTCAAGAGTGTATAGGTTACTTCAAGGCAATCGTGCTTCAAAGTCAACCACATCATCGCTTACCATCAGGTGCTTTAGGGGACAAACGCGAGTTTTTTGTTATTAATAAAAAAACACAAAAAGCATAGCATAAAACTTGAAACTAACTTTTGCTATTCATGAAAATAACGAAGCGTGGAATATAAGTAATAGTAGTTTATGAAATACTATTAAAACATTCGTGCGATACTTTTAAAAACCTCGCCTAATGTTTTAATACCTAATTATGTGCAGTTTCATACACTACTTTATCTGTACTCATACATTGGGATTGAACCTACTTAATAAAATAAAAATGTCAGAAGATTAAGATAAGATAAGATATATTTATTTTGTAAACATGGGTAGCACATACAATATGCATGCAAGATAATAAAAATAACAAAATATTCCGACATGTTTGCCACATGCTATGGCGTGCAAATATTATGCAAGTTAAATTATAAACAAAAACAATGAATAAATTAAATTATGTTTAATTCCATAATTATCACCAATGAAATTAAAATAATAATAATGATCACTAAAAAATGTCAAATAAAAATCTATGCAAACAATATAAATCAGATGTCAAAATGAAAATAGTGCATGCCAAATCAATGTAGTAGTGAATTAACTGCAAAATAGCAACAACACATCACTATCAAAATTATAAAACAAAATATAAATCAAATGTCAAATAATATAATGCATGTCAAATATGAAAAATAAACAAATGTCAAAATGAAAATTTCAATCATATGTCAAATAGGAATAATGAATATTAAAATCTATATAAAAAATTCAATAAAATGTCAAACAAAAATTAATATTAGTTATGATTAGATTAGATTGCTTTATTTCTTCAATCATTGTATACATACAAGAGCATGCAAGATATTAAATCGAATTAAAATTCATTATTCATAGAAATTTATTATTATTGTCAGGAAAAGATAAAACTAACACAAACAAAAAAAAAAAAAACTTTTTCAGCTAAAAAATCGGAGGCACTATGCTTTTTGCGTAAGAAACACATTCAACTGACGCTTGAATGCCTTACCATTAGGTCCTTCCAACGTTTAGGCAATATGTTAAATATAGTAGGCGCCATGCAGACGATACTTCTGCGTATGAGTGCCGTTTTTGCTGAACTAGTATAGTTTTTGTTTAATTTTACACTTTCGTAGTCACACTTCACTTTTGTTTACTTAAAGGTTTTCCTTGGGAGAATTTTACACGCACATGTGTCCGCAGTAATTACATATAAAACAAAAGACTCAGTAATGTCACAAAAATCGTCCTTAAGAAACATTCAGCACGGCAAAACGTATGAATGGCGCTAAAACCCAGCACATCACCGCAATAGCCACGTGCGCTGAAGCGGGTGTTGCCATAGATAAGTAAAAATTGGAATCAAAACTTTTTTAAATAGGTACTATAAAAAAACATTTCCCTCCCGCAGTCGGGTAAAATGGCGCGCCCCGCATAAGCTTTCCATAACAATAAAATAATTTATGGAAACTTCTTGATGATATTAACTTCTTGCATTTGCCCTGTATCGTAATAGAAAAAAAAAATATTTAATAGCATTATTTTGTTAGTGAAAAAGTGTTATACGTGGGACACTCAGAAAGTTTTGCGAAACTAAAAAAAATTGTTCTATACGTACATATATTTTTATTAAATCTTTTCAAAGTACTTTCCACCAGCCTCTATACAAAGATTCATGCGCCTAAACCAGTTTTCAAAACACTTTTTCCAGTCCGCCGCAGACACCTCGTTTACAGCCTGCTCGAACGCAGCCAGCGCATCTTCCGGCGACGAAAATTGTATCCCTTTGAGCTGATTTTTTATTTTTGGGAATAAAAAGAAGTCACACGGTGCTAGATCAGGGCTGTAAGGAGGGTGACCCAGGAGTTTGACTGGCGTGCTGTCCAGGAAGTCCCTCGTTTTGAGTGCGGTGTGCGCAGGTGCATTGTCGTGGTGGAGCAGTAGCCCGCGGAGCCCTGTGTTTGGTCGCTTGTTGCTTATAACAGAGAAAACTTCTGGCAAACATTTGGTAGTATACCATTCAGCATTAATGCTTCTTTGATCCCGTAAGGGAATTGATACCAAGTGGTCAGTCAAATTACAAAAGCTAGCGATCAAAATCTTACCCCCGCTTCTAGATCGCTTCACTTTGGTAGGCGTTGGCTCATTTTGAAACACCCAAACAGTCGACTGGCGCTTGGTTTCTGGGTCGTATTGATAAATCCAGGACTCATCACCTGTAACGATGTCGTAAACACGCCGAGACGAGCCTGCTTCAAATTTGTTAAGCATATCACGGCACCATTCCACCCGGGCCTGCTTCTGAGCATCGGTGAGGTTGTGCGGCACCCAGCGTGATACTATCCTCCTCACGCGAAGATGGCTGTGTAGAATCTCGTGAACGCTTCCCGATCCAATCTTCAATATGTGTTGAATCTCCTGATATGTAATTCGCCTATTGTCTTGGATTAAATTTTTCACTGCTAGCACGTTTTCTTCGGTAACAGCCGTCAAAGGGCGACCGCTTCTTTCGTCATCCCCCAAAGTTGGTCGACCGCGCTTGAATTCGTTATACCAACGATACACGGTTGCCTTGGAAGGGCCTTCATCCATGAATGCCATTTGAAGTCTATCGTACGATTCATCCGGTTTCAGGCGACACTTGAAATCGTATAAAATCATAGCTCTAAAATGTTCCCGGCGCAGATCCATATTTCAGTGAGACACAATACTTTGAATTAACTCGCAAAAAATGTGGAGGGAAATTTTGAAATTGGAACTTACTTATTTTTACTTATAAATAATCATATTTTCGAAAAACATTATAACTGGCCAGTCTCCCATATATAAAAACTTTTTTTCGCAATACTTTCTGAGGGGCCTGGTACTAAGATTCTATTTTCAAATTTCGGTATTGTGTTTATAAAGTATGTCAATATAAACTCGTTTTGAAGTTTACAATTCGAATATTACGATAGGAGGGTAGATAAATTATTTTACAATGCATGTCCTCGAAAAGAGCGTTTTCCAAGCAGCCAAACTGTGCGGAAAGTGTCACTTTTTTTTACTAGTGCTTTTTACTTTCCTGTACTTTTTTAATTTTTAACTCCAACGTCAGCCCGCCGCATAGAGTTTTTATTATTTGAGAAAAGTTTTAAAAATTATTTAAGTACAGATTATCATTCATATAAAAGGTAAAACAAAACTCATACTTCATTTAAGGCGTTTTTAATCACTCTAGATTTAGATTTTGATCAATAAATTAATTTTAAATATTCATAAAATATGTTTGGCAGAATGAATATTTTGGTCGTGCCTTTTTGCGTTACGACTTGACAGCTATTTGCACATGCGCAGTAGAACTATGAACTATTAGTTAATCTGTGGATATGCTGAGCGCCCTTGAATAAGCGCCATTTTATTAATTTCTTGCTTGGTTCAGACATATTTTTTTATTTCCTCGCACAGTGCATAGTAAAATGTTGTATGATACACGTGCGTAAGATGATTTCCGACTCGTGTCGATTTATCCACTCACTCGCTTCGCTCGCTCGTGAATAAAATACCACTCATCGGAAATCACCTACTTCCCGCACTTGTAGCATAAATAACTATTACAATGCATGTCCTCGAAAAGAGCGTTTTCCAAGCAGCCAAATTGTGCGGAAAATTTCACTTTTTTTAATAGTGTTTTTTACTTTCCTGTACTTTTTTAATTTTTAACTCCACCGTCAGCACGCCGCATAGAGTTTTTATTATTTGAGAAAAGTTTTAAAAATTTGTTAAGTACAGATTATCATTCATATAAAAGGTAAAACAAAACTATTACTTCATTTAAGGCGTTTTCAATTTAAACTAGATTTAGATTTTGATCAATAATTAATTTTAAATATTAATTAAATATGTTTGGCAGAATGAATATTTTGCTCGTGCCTTTTTTCGTTACGACGTGATAGCTATTTACACATGCGCAGTAGATATGCCCGAGGAACTATGAAGTATTAGTTAATCTGTTGATATGCTGAGTGCCCTTGAATAAGTGCTATTTTATTAATTTCTTGCTTGGTTCAGATATTTTTTTTTATTTCCTCGCACAATGCATAGTAAAATGTTGTATGATACACGTGCGTAAGATGATTTCCGACTCGTGTCGATTTATCCACTCACTCGCTTCGCTCGCTCGTGAATAAAAATATCACTCATCAGAAATCACCTACTTGCCGCACTTGTAGCATAAATAACTATTTCCACTACCTTGTCTATTATGTAACACATTGCCTATGAATTTCGTTTCGAAACATGAACATTTAAACACAAGATTATTAAACAAAAATTACATAAAAACAGTTACGAAATGACTTTTGTATGGATTTTTGATATCATTATGTAACTACAACGTAATTATTTTTCTTTTTGGCGGCCAAGTACGAGTGAAATAATTTGCAATTTAAAGAAAAAAAAGTACGTAACTGAATAGGCTACTGTTGGTAGACGAATTCTACTGCTACGCCCGCGCTTATTCCACCGCCCCATCCGGCAGAATGATACTGAACCTGTTACCTCTCGAAAAAACGCGCGTTGATTGTGTGTATACAGTCTGTGGTTTTGAGTCTGAATTGAATAATAAATTTTTGTTGGAACTTATTTGCATTTAATTAAGTAAGCTCATCAGGTAGTGGAAAAAGAATCGTACGTGTCTCGCATAAAAAGGCTTAATTTTAACACTTGCATGAAGCTTTCGAAATTGGCTACATCGCTCGTGCCAAAATCTAGACTTTTTATGCTCGACACGAAATATACTATTATCTACACTCACAAAGTTATGTTCTAAATATGAATTCAAAACATATTGTATAAACACTTACTTTTTATCGTGGATAGGTAAATAAAAAAAAACAACTTTTTAATTTTTATAGCACACTTTTAGATTTTTATTTATTGGCGCGTATGGTCTCATTGACTTAATGGTAGAAAAATAGTGTCATTGTCGCTCTAGTCAATCTAAATTGCACGTCATACCACATATTTTTTCCGTTTACACTTTTGTTTTATTTCTACTGTATGCGTGAAGATATAACAGGATAAAATTACAAATTTATAAAACCCCCGATTTTAATTTTACTTGCTTCTTAAACTACATATAATATACCTAGTAGCAGACACGCTTCAATCGACAATCTATCGAAACACGTAATAATGACACGATATCTTGCGACAAAATCCAGATTCAAAGAGTAAAATGCGAATAACTTTTGAACGGCTAAACCGATAGCTAAGAACACTCCAACAAAGTCACCTTTCAAACAAAAAAAAACAAATCAAAATCGGTTCATCCGTTTAAGCGCTATGATGCCCAGACAGACACACAGCAACACACGTCAAATTTATAACACTTTTTCCGTCGTGGGTTAAAATAGTGTTTGTATCAGCATATAGAGAGCAGTGGTTGCCCAGTGGTATCGGAAGCGACTTACAAGTTGTAGGTCGTGGGTTCGAGCCCAGGCAGGCGCTTTACTTAGTGTAAATTATATCATCACCACTGCTCTAGAACTAAAAATTCGAAGACATGTGACATCCACCAACCCGCACTGGGCCCGCGTGGTGGATAACAGCCCATTCCCTCTCACAGAGAGGAGGCCTGTGTCCCAGCAGTGGGAACATTAATAGGCTGATGATGTGTGATGTGTGTGATGTTCGGCATAGAATTAGGTATTAAAACACTCGTGTTTTAATAACCCATATTATATGACCGTTGCATAAACTACTATTGCGAGTGATACTAAACATGGCTTTGACAATAAAGTAACTGTGAGATAAACAGGTTTCTAAACTTTATCTCGCAAACAAATGAAACTTCCGTTTCAAAGGAAATATGTTTCAAAAACATATTCAGAACCATGTAGGAGGCCTAACAAATCGCCTTTGTTACAGTTTATTATCATTTCAAACATTGTCTTTATTACCTAGCCATAAGGTTTCATTTCATGTGATCACGTTTTCGATCCAATTGAATTTTTATCTGTATTCCTTTGAAAGAAGATTGAAAATACTTTGATGCAATGATTTGTACTTACTGGCACTCAATTTTGAATTCTCTCTACTCCAAATAAAGTTGGGTATTGAATGATGGTTGGTTATGTCGCATCCCACGTATGGTCAGTAAATTTGGATGGGACTCTTCCTGACCGGATCAACTATTTCAATGAAATACGAATGATATTGATAACTGTGAAAGCATAAGGTTTCAGGGGTCACGCATTTATTGCCCGCACTATTTCTTTTCGGAGATTCTATAGAAAAATGAGTGATGTTATGTTAAGGGATAATTGGATGTTCACTTTGTTGGGTGTTACTATGCCAAAATGAACAGACATTTATTATATATATATATATATATATGAGCTCGTAAATTGCTGCTGAAAATGGGCCTTTCAAAGGAACACTATGATAATATAATATTTGAGATTATCAGAATATGTCTGTTTATTTTTTTATTTTTTTTTAACTTTGCCCCACACTAGGAATTTCTTCTTGTATCGTGGGTGCGTTTACAAACATATAAACTCACATACACAACACCCAGAGCCGGAACAACTATCTGTAGGTCATACAAATATTTGATCCGTGCGGGAATCGAACCCGCGACACGCAGCGCAGCAGTCAATCGCATAACCACTGCGCCAACCGTGTTCTGCAGCAGGTAATTTTAAATGTTTATTTTTGGCAGTAGCTGGTGGGGAAAAGGCAACCTTTAGAATTCTAAATCAAGACGATAATGCTAATGAAGAGGATTATAATAATAGCGGTTTTTTAGTCATTTAAAATTCAATAGCGGGCCAACGTTTTACTGAGTCGGTGTCTGAAGTAGGTGTTCGGTGCGGGAGTGGTGTTGATGGCCATCAGTGGGCAAATGACTGACGTCTAAACTTGTATCACGTCACCACTGTGCCTGCTTCAGTTAAGCGGTATGCCTATTGCTAGCGACATGCTTATAGCTAGCACATAGCTCAAAAATTATTCATTTCTACTCCGGATATTGGAAGGAGCTATTCTCCAGCACTGCTCTCCTACGGGAGGAGGGGAGCAGTCAAATGTTGGTGACATCTGCGCCATATAAGTTGTAGGTCGTGGGTTCGAAACCAGGCAGGCACTTTACTTTGTGTAAATTATTTCACCACCACTGCTCTCTAAACGGTGAAGGAAAACATCGTGAAGATGTCTTAGAACCAAAAATTCGAAGACATGTGACATCCACCAACCGGCGTGGTGGATTACGGCCCATTCCCTTTCTCACAAAGAGGAAGCCTGTGTCCCGGTAATGATGATGATGATGTCTCCGGATATTTCTATGTAGGTATTTTTTTTACTAGCCCGTTCAGTCCCACACCTGGGCAAAAGCGTCCCATCACTGTGTCCACTTTTAACTAGCCCGCGCTTCAGTATCAGTTGTAACAGAAAAATGTTGACGTAGATTCGTGAGCTCAGAAGGTGCATCTGTACATCATAAACAAAACTGATAAAGTATTGTGCATGGGCATACATATTTTAAATAGGCTATATGTAGTGAAATGATTGAAATAATCAAGTTATCGATGCGTCAAATCAAAATGCAATCTTAGAACCAAAATCTTCATTCACCAAACCAAACATCCAAATAGCCGTTCAGATCAGTCATTGAAGAACTATCCTCATTACCACTAATTCGCTCGCTATGTGGAAACACACGATTCGTCGCCGTCGAATTGTCGCTGATTTGTCTCGGTAATGGCGGCATTTGTCTCGTGGTACGGGGCGGCCTGATGGTACGAATCAATTCTGGTGCCTATTGTCTCATTGTTTATCGACTTAGGTTTTTGGAAATCGATTTCGAGATGGCAATTGTTTTTCTTTTCATAGAGTTTCAGGAAGAATACGTTTGAGAAGGTTTTGATTTGAGATATTTTTTTCGCTTATTGGTGAAATGGAATGAATTTCGGAAAGTTACAATTTATAAAAAAAACATAGAATAAGCTTTACGGTCACTGCTACTAAGTAGTAACCGTTTCTGCTTTTCTGCCCATGGGAAAAAGGCGTGAGTTTATGTATGTATGTATGTTTTACGGTTACTAAAGGATGAGTAGAAAAAATATACAAAAAGCTACCTGCGTGAGCTTTAAGTCTAAACACATCTGCCGCAATTCCTACAACCAAATGGGCCAAACCTTAACTTAGTGGATCAATGCTTCGCACATTGCGATAGATCCTTGTGGCGAGATGAGTTGTAATTCTTCCTTTTGGCGCAGCCGTGAATGGCGTCACTACTGTAAAATAAAATAAAAATGTTTTTTTGATAAAAACTGGTTTCAAATAACCTTGAACATAGTGAGGTCCGTGGTGAGGTGGAGGGAGAGAAAATGTCCTTGGGTCTGCAAAGGGAAAATCCAGACTATTAAAATAATATTTTTAGGCTCGAGCCCTTTCTAATTGTAATATTTTTAGACTGAATCCTATTTATCATTACAAAAGCATACTTTCTGTTCTAATTATTAAATCAGACATCATTTTAACCCCACAGCCTCAAGAGTGTTGATTTTATATTAAAACTAATTCTAAACTGGTTTTAAAATCAAAGATCTAACGTGGCTAAAACTAAGTCTTTATCAACAAACTTTGATGTGCAGTACTCACTAGAGACTTCTAAACTTTAATCGGAGAGATTCAACTTCGGAGAAATTTTAATCGTTTTCAATTATTTCGCATTTAATTTTATAAATTGTCGACTGGTCAAGTTTTATAAGACTTGGCAGCATTCTATGAAATTACTATTGATTTTTAATCAAACTGGTTTAATGTTGTTTATAGGATGATTTTGCAATATTATGAGTCTCTCACAAGCTTTTATTCATCACTAGCTTCTGCCAGCGGCTTCGCAAGCGTGAAAAGTGTTTTTTTATCCCAAGGGAACATTATACCGGGATAAAAAGTGGCCTATGTGCAATTACACACTATAATCTATCTCCGTGCTACATCCAGATCCGTTCAGCCGTTTTGGCGTGATTGAGTAAAAAACATACATCCATCCATCCAAGCTTTCGCGTTGATAAATATTAGTAAGAAACAAGTAAGATGAATTTCTTCCCTACATTCCAACATAATTGGGAGCTTCACTCATTCTGTTCTTTCATACTTGTCTATAAGTTGTCATCTCAGTATTCACTCTCTTGCCAGCCATATTATTATCTTTCGTTTCTTCGACCGGGGCCATATTAGGACGGTTCCAGGGTGTACAGCGTCATCCCTTTTTCACAACGAAATCGTGATGTAGCAGCATCAACGCCGCCACCTACGAACTAATGACATGACGTCACACAAATCCTGCATCGCGTGGGCAAAGTTTTCAGGGCGATTTGAACGTATACAACAGTCCGATAACAAACGGTGGACAGTTGCCATCCGTCTGGTCAGAGCATCCTACCTTTTCAACGGAGGTTTGTGGGACTTTACACTCTGTTCTACGTAGCCTCGAATATGAACGTCAGCGCAGCCTCCATGCAGATCTATTTCATCGTGACGTCATCATCACTATCCCTACACAAATTGAAATTGAACAGCGATAACTTTTGACAAAACTTCATTAGAATTGACATGCACTATCACATTGATATCGTTACTGTTATCGTCAGGTATTTAAAATCTGCCTAGTCTTATCCCAACAATGTTGGGGTCGGCTTCCAGTCTAACCAAATTCAGCTGATTACCAGTGTTTTACATGAAATTACTGCTTATCTGACCTCCACAACCCAGTAACTGGGTAACACGATACCCTTGGCCAGAAGAGTATCAGATTTCAGGCTTCAGACTGTTAAAAATCTTCAAATGACAGCCGGGACCAACGGCTTAACGTGTTTTCCAAGGCACGCTAGAAATTCACTATGTAAAGATGGTCACCCATCCATGGACTGACCTTGGCAAGCGCTGCTTAACCTTAAATATCAACCCGTGCGGCTGTTATTATTTAACCACGAACTCCTCTTAAATATTTTAAGCGATAATAGTTTTATTTATCACCTATTTACGAGGGATAAAACTTGCATCTAAAACATTATTTAACTCCTTCCATATTCATAGCCCGAACAGATTTACACAAGGCAAAGGTAACATATTCGTAATTGTATGTAAATCCCTGAATATTATGTATGTATGTTACGGTTTAGTGACGCCGTTTTCCTACAGACTATCCCGAGCCAATAATCTTCTATTGGAGGCAGAATGTATGTATAGATGAGACGCTACAAAGGTGAGACCTAGATTTGGGACCGAAGAAAAGCATCGTGTGAAAATATGCATGTATTTTGTTTTTTGAAGTTCATTTGTTTTGTTATTGTGAGGAACCTGGGCTATACCGGTGTATTGCTTGGTTATTTTGAGGTCAGAGCAATTAATTGATTACTACTTTGGTAACTTATTCCCAGCAAATAAAGAATGATATAAAGACATGCCAGTTTCTGAAACAATAAATATTTTTTAAGTATTAAAATTTTACAAAATGAAACATATCTTTTCTTCTGTGAAGTGTTCAGTTTGGAGTTTTTATCCGAAAGTGAGACAGTATTGAAGTTTTTGCGTGCCTTGCTCATAATTTTCTAAGAAGCATAATATTTGTTTGTATATAACCAGGAGTTATTCCTATTTCATGAACCTATTACCATATCATAGCGTAATACTTTATCTCGTGTAGTATATAATAATGTAAAAAATATTTATTATAACAAACATCAAAATTATCTCATGAAGCTGTTTCGCCATCCTACGCAAGTTCTAAATCTAAATGATTAGATTATTTGAGGAAAATGCCCTTTAGAAACTTTGCTTATTTCGAAACACTTAGTATTAGTACGAGATCCCACATCCAAAATTTGCAGGTAACCTTTTTTTGATGGATCTTAATTTTTATTAATGATACCTTCTTCATAGTAGTATAAATTACTGTGAGTTTGCCTGGCAATATCTAGTCGCGTTACCTTAATTAAATAAATTGTAATTAATTTTAGTTAATTAACGCCAGATATATTATGTTTGTCAAGTGAATCCAACGTCATTTGAAAGAAAGAAAATAAAATAAAGTCTATTTATGGGTTGCCAGCTCTAAGTAAGCCGCAACCACTGGGTTGTCAGTTTACTTGTTTACACCTGGCAACCCATAAATTGCAACTAACTGAGAGTTGGCTGATATTACAAAAGCACCCACGATACAAGAGAAATACATAGTTAGTTTAAAAAAAAACCGTCCAAGAGCAAGTCAGACTCGCGCACGAAGGGTTCCGTACCATTATGGCAAAAAAACGGCCAAAAAATCACGTTTGTTGTATGGGAGCCCTACTTAAATATTTATTTTATCCTGTTTTTAGTATTTGTTGTTATAGCGGCAACAGAAATACATCATCTGTGAAAATTTCAACTGTCTAGCTATCACGGTTCATGAGATACAGCCTGGTGACAGACAGACAGACAGATGGACCGCGGAGTCTTAGTAATAGGGTCCCGTTTTTCCCCTAGGGTACGGAACCCTAAAAAAGCAACTCATTGTGTGTAGATATTGACAGGCATCCCTGTAGTAAATAAATCAACTAACTACACATTTTAGTAATGGGATCTCGAACTATAGCACTTACCAAATTTTGAGGTATGATACAAACACAGTCTACTAACTCTGAAAATCGTGTTCCATACACAATAATGGCTGCTATTGATAATGGTGTTCTAGAAGCTAAGTTGACAGCTGACGTACCTAAGAATCTGTATTTGATGCTGGCTTTTCACGCGCGGATTTGCTCTTGTGGATTTTGTCAGAGGAACTGTATATTTTTGCGTCATATAAAGCCAAACCCAAAGGTAACTCAAAGGTTGACTGGTAAAGAATGCCTTGCTAAATTAAGTCCGCATATGTATCACCATTGTATATTAAGTTTAAATAAATAAATAATAATAATAAAGAAGCCACAGGAGAACTTACCGACATAGCCCAAAGAATAGCCAAACTTAAGTGGCAGTGGGCAGGGCACATTGCTCGCAGAACGGATGGCCGATGGGGCCGAAAAGTTCTGGAATGGCCACCGCGAACCGGAAGACGATACGTTGGAAGGCCTCCCACTAAGTGGACCGATGACCTGGTTAAGGTTGCAGGAAGACGCTGGATGCGAAACGCACGGGATCGGTCAATGTAGCGACGCCTGGGCCTTTGTCCAGCACTGGACGTCTTTCGGCTGAAATGATGATGATGATGATGAAAGAAGCCACTCAATGATAGATATAGTTTTCTATATCTGAAATATGTTTTGTCTTTGGATCTTCTTTAAGTAGGTACTTCTAGAGATAAGCTAACCAGTAAATCTAAGTAATACAGTAACAGCTACAGAATACTGTAAAGTTCTTTTCCAACTTTATTTAACCGCACACCGAAAAATAAACCCATTGTTTTTTTTTTATAAAATTATGTATGCGTCCATCATAGTTTTCATAAAGCGTCAGACCTTTCAAAGATTATCCCTCTTAGACAAGATTTTTTGGTAAAGATGACAAATTTCACACAAGACAAAACAAAAAAGAAAATGAAAATATCTCCACTGTGCATACTATCTTACCCGATAACATAACCTTTGATAATCCTATCTTAGAGGTTCCTAGATAGTCGCCACACTTGATAAGAACCGCACCTGCAATGAAAACTGGTCAAGCGTTTGATTGCAATTTGTGACATCAAAGGAGACCTTAATAAACTCAAGCGGGATAGCACTAGGATTAAAATGACGGACTAGACAAAGGACTGGCATATACCTAGCCTTTAACGTGTATATGAGTCGACAGATTGTAGATTTATGTAGAAGAGGGTATAGGTTTTACGTTAATAACTGTCTGTTTTTAACCGACTTTCGAAAAAGGAGGAGGTTCTATGTTCGACTTCTTGTATGTTTTTTTTTAATGTATGTTCACCGATATCTCCGTCAATTGTGGACCGATTTTCAAAATTATTTTTTTGTTTGAAATAGTATGTTTCGAAATTAGTCCCATTTTAATTTGGTGAAGATCTGATGAGGATCTTCGAAGATATACAACAGAACTCTTCAATAAATAACGGCAAATCTCTCGGGACTGCTGCAATCGCATGTCTGTTTATTGTTTATACCATTTCATAAAATAACATCACGCCAGTACGCTCTTAAGGTGTAAGCAGATCTCTCATTTGATCGGTTTTGTTCAAGTTTCATGATATTCGAGTAATCTATTCTGGCGTTATAGGAAACTTACTAAACAACTTGCCTATTAGTATTACTAAAAAGTGAAAAAAAAAAGTTTTTTACAAAACAATACTACCGACTTCCAAATAATAAAACTACAAAGTGAAAAATAACTTTACTTTTGGAAGTCGGTGTCCATAACGCAAAAAAACCTACGAAAGACACCGACTTCCAAAAGTAAAGTTATTTTTCACTTTGTATTTGGAAGTCGGTAGTATATTTTTGTAAAAACTTTTTTATTTTGTATAGAGGGTTTGGTAATTACTGTTTAAGAACCAATTGTAGAGAGAACACTTTGAATTTAGATTTCAAGCTTTTACTGCTTGTTAAGACTTAGTTTTTGGTAATTCAAGGTGCTTGTCATGATCGTCACTACCGTCTTTTAGGCGAAAGACGTCACTGCTAGTTTATGATAGGATTCAAACGTCGCCACATCGATCGATCCTCCGCATGCAGCGGATACTGGTAACCCTTATACCAGGTTATCAATCCGCCATGATGCCAATGAACAAATAAAAATACAATAAATAACATATCACACCTATAAAAGAAAGGTATGTGCTGAAAAGCTGTAAGTATCCTCTTGGCACTCGGACATACAAAAGACTAACTCAAACAAAGTAACAAGAAAAAAAAAAAAAATCCGACAACATATTTTTTATTTCATTCCTTAGAATTCATCTAGTAGTAGACACGCTTCCATCAACAATTGATCGAAAACGTAATTATGACACGATATCTAGCGAGAATAATTTGAGAGATTATCGGCCGCGACTTACAAGGTCGTGGGTTCGAGCCCAGGTAGCTTTACTTTGTGTAAATTATTTCATCACTACTGCTCTCAAAACGGTGAAGGAACACATCGTGAGGAAACCGGCATGTCCAAAAATTCGAAGACATGTGACATCCACCAACCCGCATTGGGCCATTCCCTCTCACAGAGAGGAGGCCTGTGTCCCACCAGTGGGAACATTAATAGGCTCTACCGAGAATACCCATATTCAAACAGGAAAACCCCCATAACTTTTGAACGGCTGAACCGATTTTCATTAAATATAGCTAAGAACACTCTCGATAAAGTCACCTAGACCTCACTCACTACCTTAAAATCGGTTAACCCGTTTAGGAGCTACGATGCCACGGACAGATACACATATACCTACACAAGTACACAAATACACAGGTACACACGTCAAACTTATAACACCCCTTGGTGGTGGGTATGGGATCTACCTCCTAGCGGTCCATCCCGGGCAACGGCACCACAGGCTTGCCTGTGGTACGGCTGAACGATCCCACTTAAGCGGTGGTAGGCTCCGCAAGGGGCCGCCTGGCTCGCGACCACCATCCCACCGGAGTCCGGCGCCAAGCAGCTTACTGTGTTCCGCCGGTGTGTGGGACTGCCAGTGCCTTTGGGGGAGAAGGAGGATGTCAGTTGCGCTGTTCAGAACCGGTCTTGGTCTCTGGGCAAAACTGGCCGGGTAACTCATTTTGGAGGGTAGCGGGATCCGAAGCACGGTGCCAGCCGTTGGCCGACCGCAGTCAGTAGGGGGCCCAAGTAGCACGCCAGCCACGTGCCAAAGGCTGCCCCGCCAACTCGCGAAAAATCCCGGTATGCTCCACCGTGCCAGCTGGCGACTGGATGGGAGGACCCGGTGGCCATATCCGGGGGGGTTCGGGCGTCCCCGCAGTCTCCAAATGAGTTCCCCATAGGTTGGGTTAGCTCCAGTTTTCCACTTGGTTCACTGAGCAGCGCCTCGACAGTTCGACTTCTTCCCCACCATACTCTAACACAATGACCAGAAAAAATAAGAATAAGGTGAAACAACGGCTGCACTTCCTCCCACTAAAAGTGCACCTCACTAACATCAGGGGGTTGCACTCTAATCTCGATCCGGTCCACCACCACCTCGAGACCGAGAAGCCGCACCTGTTTTTTCTAACGGAGACGAAGATAACAACCCCGTCGGACGTGGCGTACCTCAACTACCCGGGTTACTCTCTTGAACACAAATTCAAGAAGCAAGCTGGGGTCTGTGTGTACGTCCGCGATGACATTTGTTGTCGTCGTCTCCGTTGCTTTGAGAAATCGGGCTTTTCTGCCATATGGCTACTTGTGGACACTGGCGTGGAGAAGTCTCTTTACATCGGCGTCTACCGATCGCACTCAGGTGACCAGGAGACGACAGCGCTTTTTAATTGCCTCGTGGAGTCGGCTGACATAGCCCAGCAACGGTACCCAACAGCGAAGCTTAATTTTCTGGGGGACTTTAACGCCCATCATAAAGAATGGTTGTACCCACACCGGAAAACTGACCATGCCGGGTTAGAGGCGCGCAAGTTTTCTCTATCCCTAGATCTAACCCAGCTGGTGAATGTGGCAACGCGGGTACCGGATGTTGACGGCCATACACCCAACTGCTTGGATCTTCTACTGACAACTGATCCGGACAGTCATTCGGTGTCGGTCTCAGCCCCGCTGGGATCGTCTGACCACTGTCTGGTGAAATCCGTTTCGACTTGCTCCCCTCCAGATGAGAGCCCTAGAGGCACGAGGCGAGTATGGCGATACGAGTCAGCAGACTGGGACGAGATGCGGCACTTTTTTGCGTCTTATCCTTGGCGGCATGTGTGCTTCTCCTCGGGTAGCCCCTCGAGCTGTGCAGACGCGGTTGCGGATGTGATTCGGCAGGGAATGGAATATTTCATTCCATTCTCCGACATTCCGCTCGGTCACAAAACCCGACCTTGGTATAATGCAGAATGCGCCCATGCTGAGGCCCGAAAAGAGTCTGCTTACCAAGCCTGGGTCGGGGCCCGCGACCGCAAAGTTAGAGCGCGTAGGGTTCGCGCGAGGAAAAGAGCCTTTAATTCTGCCGCCAAGTTCTGCAAGCGGGTTCTGCGTCGGGCACGTTTTGACCATATTGGACGTATTGGGGCCAAGCTGGCATCGCACCCTCCGGGTAGTAAACAGTTTTGGTCCCTGTCTAAAGCGGTTGAAACGAATTTCTGTCGGCCCACTTTACCTCCGATGCTGAAACCTGATGGGTCGCTGGCTCACTCTGCAAGTGACAAAGCAAATTTATTTGCATCTCTTTTTGCTAGCAAGTCACGTCTGGACGCTGGCTCCAAGCAACCACCTACTGTACCTCATTGTGACTCTTCGATGCCGGAGATCGCTGTGCACACTAAAGAGGTCCGGAGAGTATTGTGCAGTCTAGACGTGAACAAGGCCAGCGGACCTGACGGCATTCCAGCGAGAGTGCTGAGGCAGTGTGCGCCAGAATTGTCTCCTGTGTTGACTCGCTTGTTCCGCCTCTCTCTTGTAAAAGGGACGGTGCCGAAATCCTGGAAGCTTGCAAATGTGCAACCAGTGCCCAAAAAAGGCAACCGTGCAGACCCTGCCAATTACCGTCCGATCGCCATTACCTCTATTCTGTGCAAAGTTATGGAAAGGGTACTGAACAGAAAGTTGCTGACCTACCTTGAAGACAACAATCTCCTCAGTGACCGTCAATATGGCTTTCGCCAGGGACGGTCAACTGGCGATCTTCTTGTGTATGTCACGCACTGCTGGGGCGAAGCCATCGAGAGACACGGCGAAGCACTTGCTGTATCGCTTGATATCTCGAAGGCCTTCGACAGGGTCTGGCACGCGAGTCTGCTCAGTAAGCTTCCTGCTTATGGCATCCCCGCTGGTTTTTGTAGCTGGATATCAGACTTCCTTAGCGAACGGTCGATCCGAGTAGTCATTGACGGCTGCTCCTCAGACCTTATGGCAATTGATGCCGGAGTTCCTCAGGGGTCTGTTCTCTCTGCAACTCTTTTCCTGCTGCACATCAATGACCTACTTCAGCCTGGTATTGTTGGGTACGCAGATGACAGTACTGTTTCAGAGAGATACTTGTCCAGCGCAAAAACCAGCATGGATGAAGTTCGTTCCTTGAGGGAGGCTATGGTTGAGCGGACAGATTTGACCTTAAGCCTTGTCTCCCAGTGGGGTGATGACAATCTGGTCTCTTTTAACGCCACCAAAACACAGGCGTGTCTTTTTACCGCCAAAAGGAGTCTGTTCGATCAAACGCCTACTTTTCGGGGTGCGTCTGTTCCTGTGACTGATCGGCTCGAGCTCCTAGGCATGGAGTTGACATCCAGTCTCAACTTCGGCTCCTCCATTGAGAACAAAGCCCAAATCGCGGCCAAAAAACTGGGCATCCTAAATAAAGTGAAGCGATACTTTACGCCAGGACAGCTTTTAACCCTATACAAAGCACAAGTCCGATCCTGCATGGAGTATTGCAGCCACCTTTGGGATGGCTCAGCTAAGTATCAGCTTGCCGCGCTTGACTCAGTGGAACGCAGAGCCAAGAGGCTCATTGGCAACGTGGAACTGGTGGACGCCAAGCTTCACAGCTTGGCTCATCGCCGCAAAGTTGCCTGCTTGTCGGTCTTCTACAGACTGTACTTCGGTGAGTGTGCTCAGGAACTCCACGACCTCATCCCACCAGCCCCCTTCTACCATCGGACATCTAGACGCACTGCAAGTTATCATCCTTACCTTGTTGCCATTCCACCAATTCGAACCAAGCGCTTCCAAACATCCTTTATAATGCGCACAGCGAATGAGTGGAACTCACTGCCTGCGTCTGTGTTTCCGAACGCATTCAACCCGAATCTCTTCAAAGTTAGAGTGAACAGGCTACTTCTGGGTAAGCTCACTCCATCGTAGACTCTGTCTCTGTCACCTATGACCTAGACTAGAGTCAAGAGCAAACCCATTACAAATAAAAAAAAAAAAAAAAAAACCCCTCTTTTTCGTCGGGGATTAAAAATGAGCTTGATAGGTGTGCCTGAAGCAGTAAAATTATCACCACTCATCGCGAATAAAGCTTTGATAGCACCGCCTGGAAGAACCCATATAGAAAGGGCTAATTTCACCAATGAATCTCAAGGCTTTCAGCTCCTCTTGACCTGATCTTGATGAGGTGATCGTGCCCTTAGTCCTCTACCACGACTACCACTATAGTATATTACAGACACAAAAAACCGGCCAAGTGCGAGTAGGACTCGCGCACGAAGGATTCCGTAATTGGTGAATTGCGGTTTACAATTTATGACGTATTAAAAAAAACTACTTACTAGATCTCGTTCAAACCAATTTTCGGTGGAAGTTTACATGGTAATGTACATCATATTTTTTTTTTAGTTTTATCATTCTCTTATTTTAGAAGTTGTATCCCCATTGTACCACTTTGGAAGTGTCTCTCGCGCAAACTATTCAGTTTAGAAAAAAAATATATTACAAACCTCAATATCATTTTTAAAGACCTATCCATAGGTTCTAAGTATGGGGAACCCCTAAAATTTATTGTTTTTTTTTCAATTTTTGTGTGAAAATCTTAATGCGGTTCACATAATACATATACGAGTACTTATCAAGTTTCAACAGCATTCCAGCGTTCCTTGAGAGAGGCTATGGTGGAGCGTACTGAGTTGACCTTAAGTCTTGTCTCCCGTTGGGGTGATGACAAACTATGGTCTCTTTTAACGCAATCAAAACGCAGGCATTTCTTTTTACCGCAAAAAGGACTCATTTCATCCAAACGCCTACTTTTCGGGGTGCAATCTGTACCTGTGACTGATCGGCTCGAGCTCCTTGGCATGGAGTTGACATCCAGTCTCAACTTCGGCGCCTCCATCGAGTAAAAGCCCAAATTGCGGCAAAAAAACTGGGCGTCCTAAACAGAGTGAAGCGATACTTTACGCCTGGACAGCTCTTAACTCTTTACAAAGCGCAAGTCCGATCCTGCATGGAGTATTGCAGCCACCTCTGGAATGGCTCAGCTAAATATCAGCTTGCCGCGCTTGACTCGGTGAAACGCAGAGCTAAGAGACTAATTGGCGACGTCAAACTGGTGGATGCCAAGCTTCACAGCTTGGCTCATCGCCGTAAGATTGCCTGCTTGTCGGTCTTCTACAGACTGTATTTTGGCGAGTGTGCTCATGAACTCCACGACCTCATCCCACCGGCCCCCTTCTACCATCGGACATCTAGACGCACTGCAAGTTACCATCCTCACCAAATTGCTATTCCACCAATTCGCACAAAGCGCTTCCAAACATCCTTCATAATGCACACAGCAAAAGAGTGGAACTCACTGCCTGCGTCTGTGTTGCCGAACGCATACAACCAGAATCTCTTCAAAGTTAGGGTGAACAGGCTTTTTCTGGGTAAGCTAACTCTATCGTCGACTTTGACTCAATCACCTCTGACCTAGACTAGAGTCAAGAGCAAATCCAGCACAAAAAAAAAAAAAACATAGTTCTTATAGTTTCGGAAAAAAGTTGCTGTGACATACAGACGGACAGAAACCCTTATGGATTCGTCATGTATGTCTGATACATGACGAATCCATAGGGGTTCCGTTTTTTGCCATTTGGCTACGGAACCCTAAAAACAAACCCACAAAATTATTAAAATGGACACACCCACAATACTATAGATTACAATAAAAGTTTACATCATATCGTGAGAAAGGTCATATTATACCGAAGGGAAGCAAAATAAAAGTGTATCCTTCTGAAAGACGATATTAGGACCCTCGCACATAGCCGACATGCGTGCGGAATTTCTATTAGGTACCTAACAGAGCGTTTTGCTTTATGTTCTATATGCGGGATATACAGGAGTATATTTTGCCGATCTTAAGTATAATTTTAAAGCTGTGATCATCTGACTAACCCCCAATATCTGAATGAAGCATTTGAATTTGAGTATTTGTCAAACTTTAAATGAGCCTGAATAAAAATCAAGATTTTGCACTAAAGTAGGGTTTGAACTGTTTTTAACGTCAAAAATTCAATTCAGTCTTAAAGCTTTAAAGCAAGGCCTAAAGTATGAATTACTCCCACAGGTTTTTCTTCACGTAAATGTAATTTATTTAGACGAAACGTTTATTTTTCTTCAGCGTTATAAGGTACTTGAAAGTAAGTATTATATGAAGGAAATATCACATTGTTTCTTTCCTGGTCAAGAAAATAAAACATTATCTGGGATGTCTTTTTTTTCTTAACTCTTATCAGTACATGGTGGATATCCCACCCATACGCACAAAGCGTTTTGAAAATACTTTCATTGTGCGTACAGCTAAGGAGTGGAATTCCCTACCGGGTCTTTGTTTCCTGATAGCTACAACCTAGGGGTCTTCAAGTCCCCCCCCGGTGGGTTCCCGCTTTGTCGAGGCGGGGGGGCTCAGTAACCGTGGCTTGGTCACCCACGGTGAAGCGAAGAGGAACCCGAGGAGGGGCCGCTCGTCAGGGCTTTTGCCGATTAAGCCGACGACGTAGCGGCCAACTAGTAGGTTGCGGTGCCGCTTGGTAACAGGCGACATCGCAACTGAGGCGGGCCGCGATGTCTTATGGAGATTCCCAGGTCCCATACGATATCGCGGCTGAGGGTTGGAGGCCGCGGCGGGAGAGGAGTGCCGGTATTGCGGTGCGCCGCTCTCCCTACCTTCCGCGGCCTAGACGGGGTCGCCACCGTCTGATGGCGGACGCGGTGGGGCCGCAGGGGAAGAGGAGTGTCGGTATAGCGTTAGCCGCTCTCCCTATCCCCTGCGGCCGCAAAATGGTAGGTGGCGGGGCCATTGACCTTGACCCGTCACAGTGGGACCAAGGGTGCCATACACGGGGTCGTCTGGCACCCATGTGCTGAATGGGTCCCTGGGGTGGTCACGGCGTACAGTGTGTTCTGGTGCGCCGGTGATGGGGGGTACTCTCCCGAGGAGGGTCCGGTGACGGACAGCTGCGGCGGGTTCGCGGTGAGTGCTAACGCGTGCCCGTGTTCCCGCCATAAGCGGCACTGGAGGACACCGTGGAGTTTTAGTGGGTTAGAGTCCCACATAACTGCACTATCTCCCCGTGGTAGTGCAGTATGCATGAGCATTTCTCCACGCAAAAAAAAAAAAAAAAAAAAAAAAAAAAAAAAAAAAAAAGGGGTCTTCAAGTCAAGAGTGAATAGGTTGCTTCTAGGCAAGCGTATTTCACCTTCGATCACATTATCACTTAACATCAGGCGAGATAGTGGTCAAACGTGAGCCTATAACAAATAAAAAAAAAAACTATTCTAAGGGCATAATTTATTTTTTAACTAAAAGGTGCGCAATAAAAATACAATAAATACAAAGGTGCTATTATAAACAATTTAAGCAAAAGGTGCTATTTATCACAGTTGAGCAAACAGTGCTGTTTATCACAGGTATACAGAAATCTGGGTCGTAATCATCAACTCAGGATGAAAGACAGACACTGTTTAAGGTTTTCTCCAAATTTTCTAAGTCTGAACTTATATTTTTGACAAGATCAAATTACACATATTCAAAACTGCTAGTTTATTTGTAGTAGGTTACTCCAAAAGTACTGTGATCCCATTATTAACTACAAAAAATCACTGATTAAAAGCCGTACTATTGCTGATTGCCATAAGCTCCTTTCTATCCTGGCACGGATGATGGTGCCTGTGGAATCCATGGGAGCGAATTTGCAAGAAAAAGCTAGTGCAAGAATTTATTTCGATGAATATCTTATGATAGTCATCATCATCATATCAGCCGAAAGACGTCCACTGCTAGACATAGGCCTCCCCTAAGCATCGCCAAACTGATCGGTCCTGTGTGTCTCACATCCACCGGATTCCCGAAGCCCTGACCAGGTCGTCGCTCCGCCTAGAGGGAGGCCTTCAACGCTTTATCTTCTGAGACGCGGTCGCCACTCCAGAACTTTTCAGCCCCATCGACCATCCCATCTGCGTGCAATGTGCCCTGCCCACTGCCACTTAAGTTTGACAATTCTTTCGGCTAGATCAGTAACCCTGGTTCTCTTGGACCTTATTTAGTACTCTGACATAAAACTGGAATTTGCTTGCAAACTTACCGATCCGTGTATTCCAAAAATAGGCTCTCATCCTAGATCACGGTGAGCCGTGGACAACGCAATATGAGATGAAAGGGATTGTTCCATAGTACGCGATAAAAATAACACGAATAACTATCCTTGTTGCGTATTTATAATATTGCGTTTCGCTTGTTTTTTGGGCGAATTCAGGTTTTGGTTCATGAAATTGAACATGAGGTACATGAAGTCGTTATATTCTTTTAGCAGTGAATATGGACATTGTTGGTTGCAAAATGTTTTGTATTATAACCAGGTATGCAGTGAATAAGGCTGCTCAAAGATTGTTAATGTTATAGACACTTATTAGTGTGTGTACGTTGAAAATAACAGCATTAGTCTGTAGATATGTAAGAGCGGGAGTACTCAAGGTTCTCAAATGATAACGATCAGACATCTTGTTAACACTTTTTATTACTCACACCAGCAGTAAATCAACTTAATTTTATAAGAAGATGTGCAGAGTTCAAAATACAATTCAATATTGAGTTCTTTCGACTAGAAACAGCCTATTTATACGTTTAGACAAATGAAAAGGCGTCACATAGCAACAGTTTATCAATAAATTTTAGATTTAAGTTACTTTCCATTTTTGATTTTTAAAATATTACTCAAATAAAAAGAAATCTTTACATTAACAATACTTAATTCGTGTTTCCGTTAAGTCATCTGCCTTTTTGAAGTTTGATTTCGTCTGTGGTACTATTTTCATTTAGCAGCGCTATCAGATATGTCTGAATTGCTTGGGTCATTGGCCTTGTCTTTGTGAGAGGAAATGTCTACCTACAAAAACATCTATGGGAGTTTTTATTTTAAGACAACAAAGCCTGGTATAATACGATACAAAACAAGGAAAGCGAAAATAAAGCAAAAGGACAATGTAAGGTTCGTAGCAGGTGACGTTCTGTAGTTTCTGCCTACCCCCATGGGAAAAAGGCGTTTATGTTTGTAAGTATGTAATACTTAGCTTTTCCTGCGTTATAAGTGTTTTATCAACCCATGAAAAGAAATTGCCGCGATTAAAACTAAACTATGACCTTTCCAGGGTCTGACTCAACATATCTCTATACTAGCTGTCCCACGCGGCTTCGCTCCCGTCAACTGGCTACCTACCCATACCATACCCATCTACCCTACATGCATGATTGTTGCGTAAATTAAACTGTTTACGCAGCGCACGAAACGGAAGCTCTCAATATGGAATATTTTTTCCCGTTTTTTACAACATTTTTCATTTATTATCCGCTCCTTATGGTCGTAGCTTGATGTTATATACCCTACCTTTCTCGATAAATGGACTATCTAGCACAAAAATAATTTTTCAATTCCAACTAGTAGTTCCTAAGATTAGCGCGTTCAAACTAACAAACTCTTCAGCTTGATAATATTAGTATAGATTTCTGTGGCCCCTAGTGAAAAGGGATCTAAGTCCAAAAATGCTACATTACAGGAGACGACAAAACACTTGTTTCTAATTGCGTGTTCATCTACAACACCAAAAAAAAAGATATTTTTTATTGGTAAACGATTTATGCTCTTTATTATATTTTAGTTATTTTTTATGTAAAGTTAATAGTTTTTAAGATGGTGACTATTTTTAAGGTGGTATATACTATCCACAAAATGAATTCCTTTAGGGTATAAAATCAGTTTTACCCCTACTCCCATAAGTTAAATGTTAATTCACACAAGTGAAATTCCGTTTCACTTGTGTGAATTAATATTTAACTTTAACATCTAAAACGCATTTAAATAATTTTTATTTTAACCAAGTAATGCAAAGAAATATTGATTTTTCCCTTTATTTTGGTGAAAACGGATTTAAGTCTAGTAATATCACTACTCACTAAACCATTTTAAGGACCAGGTGTTGTTTTATTGATAAACACCAACCAAATAAAAAGTGGGTAATTTTTTGTTAATTTAGAAAAAAAAAACAAAAAAAAAATATGATTCCGTTTAAAAGAATTCAAAAGTACTTGAAACCAAATTTTGTAGTTTTATTGGTGTCAGTAGGACCCTTTTACACAAAGTAACTTCTTTATTTTTAGTGATAGCTTAAATCCGTTTTCACCAAACGGTAGAGCATTTTTCATCACTTTGATGTATTTCACTCATTTTCGACAAAATCGGACTTATACCCCTTTTCAATAGGGCCACAGATTTCATCTCTAAATAGGTTCACCCGTTTAGTCGTGAAAAGGTAAAACAAACAAATACAAAACAGGTAAAAATATATAACTTTCGCATTTATTATATTAGTATTGATTTATAGTAAGTATGGAGAAGCTTATCATCATCATTTCAGACGAAAGACGTCCACTGCTGGACATAGGCCTCCCCCAGGCGTCGTCACATTGACCGATCCCGTGCGTCTCGCATCTAGCGCCTTCCCGCAACATTAACCAGGTCATCGGTCCACCTAGTGGGAGGCCTTCCAACGTATCGTCTTCCGGTTCCGTTCCGGAGAAGCATATAAGCTTCTATAAATATAAAAAAACAAAATGGCTGCGTCGTTGCTACGCCATAGCCGATCAGAAAATGTCACCGCTACGCAGCTACGCCGTAGCACAAACGCTACACATCAAAAACAGTGCGATATCAACGGTAATTGATATTTCGCTACTGTATAATTTCAACTGTACGGTTTTAATTAAAACGGTAATTTTCAAACGAATGCTTTCTAATTATCCCATTCTCTTAAAAATACATTTTCATCACCCCAGCGATGTATTTTCGGGTTTCTCTCTCATTTTCAACCAATTCTTCATAATAAATACGACCTTTTCACAACACCAATTGTCTTTCTATATATGCGACAGATTAAAATGGATTTTACAGAAAGGGTATACCTGCCCGTCTGAAACAAAAGCTGATGAAATTCATCAGTTTTCAATTAACCCTGGTCCGGCGATCCGTTTGTTTGGAATAGATTATTTCCGGTTCGACGGGTTAAGCCGAAAAAGTTCAATTTAATTGATTACTGTCTATGGTATATTGTTTTACAGGTTGTCAATGTATGTAGTTTTGTTTGAATTTGTATTGTTAAAGTTTGGGTGACCGAACGATTAATATGTATTGTTTGTCGGAATTATGTCGAATGTGTTACGTTTAGATTTATGTGTTTTTGTTACATAGTAACTTTATCAAAAATATGATTAGCCTGAATTGTTACTACTGTGGAGTCTCAGGACTCACTATCAATGAAAGGAGGTATTGCAGTAATGAAAATTCTATGAAAAGTTTTAAAACAACATAGAATTATCATCATCATCTGCCTAGCCTTTTCCCAACTATATTGGGGTCGGCTTCCAGTCTTACCGGATTCAGCTAAGTACCAGTGTTTTACATGGAGCGACTGCCTACCTGACCTCCACAACCCAGTAACTGGGTAACACGGTACCCCTTGGCAAGACTGGTGTCAGATCTCTAGCTTCTGACTACCCGTAACGACTGTCAAAGATCTTCAAATAACAGCCGGGACCAACGGCTTAGCGTGCTTTTCGAGGCACGGAGGAAACTCGGTATGTTGAAATGGTCACCCATCCACGGACCGACTTCGTCAAGCGTTGCTTAACCTTGATGATCGACCCGTGCGGCTGCTATTATTTAGCCACGAGCTCCTCATAGAATTATCATCATTATACATAAATAAACTCACATCCAGGCAGAAAGTACAGAATGCCTCCTGCTTAGATTTTTCCATCGGTCATTTTGTGTCATCTTCATTATTTTTGCCAAGTAACATCCACTGCACACCCAAGCGTTGTGTATCAACCGTTTCTGGCTCCAGCGGACTCTCACAGTCCTCGCCTTCCAACGCCTTCCTCCTTCCATAGAGTGGAAAACAATCAGGCAGCCCACTTGACAGTACGTGGTCACTGCAGCCTTTGGACATCTGTAATAAGCCAAAGATATTTTATTTCAAGTAGGCCACCAAGCGGCGCTTTTGAACGTTAGGTACATTAAAGTTTACAAATAATAATAGTTGATTCTACCGTGCATTCGGAAAGTAGCTTGTAATGGAGAAGAATGCACAAGAAATTTCATACTTACTCTTTTAAAAAATATATGTTTTACAATATTTAGGTACATAAGTACATACCTTGATGAATGAAATCTTTCGAAGAAGATTCTCTTCAATATTTGAACTTAAACTTTGTTGCCAAATATGACGCAAAGTCAGCGCCCTCTAGCGTACATCCAACCAGACTCACAAACACACATTGTACGCAAGCATAACCCAAGCATTATGTATTCTATGGTCAACTTGAAGTTAAACTCGCAACATGTTTGCAGTTTGTACCTAGCGTGCATAAGTTTCAGGCAATTTCCATCAAAACTTGAGAATAACTGGGATTTACAAGTAAAACGTTAAGTTAAGGCTTTAGTTACAAACATTAATTAGAAGAAATAAGTTTGCGCTTTTGAAGAGTCGTTAATTATTTCTGAGAACTTAAAGTTTGTTAAATAGGCTTCATTTTTTGATGTAAATAGATTTTATAATATTTTGACTTTACTTCATTGTAGAGTTTATTAGGAGTACAGAACAATGTATTTTGGTACTTGTACAGCAGTGGTGGCTCAGATGGTATCGGCCGCGACTTACAAGTTGTAGGTCGTGGGTTCGAGCCCAGTCAGGCGCTTTACTTTGTGTAAATTATTTCACCACCACTGCTCTCATAACGGTGAAGGAAAACATCGTGAGGAAACCGGCAAGTCCTAGAACCAAAAAATCGAAGACATGTGACATCCACCAACCCGCACTGGGCCCGCGTGGTGGATTATGGCCCATGCCCTCTCACAGAGAGGAGGCCTGTGTTCCACCAGTGGGAACATTAATAGGCTAATGATGTGACTTGTACCTATATAATTGAAATAGCCTCTTTGGTTTTTTTGCTTAGCGTCAGTGGAAGAGATAATAATTAACAGCCACATGGGTCGATCTTCGTGGTTAAGCCACACTTGCCTAGGTCGGTTGATGGATGGGTGACCATTAATTACATACCGAGACACTACCGTGCCTCGAAAAGTACGTTAAACCAGTCGTTCTGTCTGTCATTTGTAGACCTTTGACAGTCGTTACGGGTACTCAGAAGCCTGAAATCTGACATCGGTCTTGCCATGGGATAATAATATCTACACGATATCCTTTGGCAAGCCTAGCGTCAGATTAATTGTTAATCATCATAAAGTATTATGCTTTCTAAGAATCATCTATATGGAGGTGAGAGTAGAATAGTATAGTATGTATAGTACAGTATAGTATAGTATAGTATAGTATAGTATAGTATAGTATAGTATAGTATAGTATAGTATATTATAGTATAGTATAGTATAGTATAGTATAGTATAGTATAGTATAGTATAGTATAGTATAGTATAGTATAGTATAGTATAGTATAGTATAGTATAGTATAGTATAGTATAGTATAGTATAGTATAGTATAGTATAGTATAGTATAGTATAGTATAGTATAGTATAGTATAGTATAGTATAGTATAGTATAGTATAGTATAGTATAGTATAGTATAGTATAGTATAGTATAGTATAGTATAGTATAGTATAGTATAGTTTAGTATAGTATAGTATAGTATAGTATAGTACAGTACAGTACAGTACAGTACAGTACAGTATAGTATAGTATAGTATAGTATAGTATAGTATAGTATAGTATAGTATAGTATAGTATAGTATAGTATAGTCTAGTATAGTGTAGTGTAGTACACAACTACAAGAACAACGACTTAACAACAAATTTACAAGAACTTAATTCTATGGGTACAAAGGCGGTGTTATCGATTTATGGAAGGAGAAACATACTACATAAATAAATTGGGATAAGGGCAAAACAACTATAGCTTTATGTTATGATTTATTATGTTAAAAGTTTTCTCATTTAAACAAGTATATTGGCATAAATCGATTTAATTTTAATCGTACCTTTATCTCTTAACTATATATTCTTCGTACACGAACCCTATTAATAACATAATATTATTATTAGTTTTCAATATAAGTGACTTGTTAACAGGATCAACATTATGGTTTTAATTTATTAGTACCTATCCTTTCCAGTTAAAAATATAAAACAGCACCAAATATTTTTGTATATTTTTTATTACATTATATGCCTAAGGCCTAGCGCATACTCACAACTTTTGCATCGACTAAACTGTTCAGTCGAGTTGTGTACTTCTCGTGATTTCCACACAACTAAACCGTTTAGTCTTTTATGGAGATATTTAAACCTTTAGATGGAGGTGCGCATACAATTGATGCAGTCGATCTTCGATTTATATCTCCTAAGGAAATCGACCAGTCTTTCTTCGGCAACGCTTGTGTCCGGGTACTACTTACAATTTCAGTTAACAAAAAAAATGTATTTGTGCTTAGCTCTATAGACATTTAAAAAATAAGAAAAGGAGATTATGGCGAGGTATTTTCCCGCCATGGCGAGAAGAGACGTGACACCACTTTAATTGCTAATGGGAGACCAGTCGCGGATCGATTGTTCAATCGATGGTTTTCGCACACCAATAGATCGCAATACAAATTGAACGTTTGATCGATACTTGTCCAACTTTTTAATCTAAAGCAAATCGATACAGATTTTTGATTTTCATGTCGAGCAACTATCGAGTTGACAGTATGTGCAAGTTCTATGATATCTACATATTTATATAAACTTTTGACAGACAGCTAAACAGTTGTTCAATTAAAAGTTGTGAGTATGTGCCAGGCCTTAATATAGTCACACTTTATCTCATTCTGGTAGACAAAAACTACAGAACACCACAGACTACGATTCTTACTCCTTTTGCTGTTTTAATGTTCATATACATTGATATACAAGCACGCCAGTTAAATTATTCCGATCTGTCACCCTGCTTTGTCCCCGCAGAGGGGCAGATCGGAAAAAAAATTGTCTGATCCCCCGTGAGCAACTTTATTCACTCCTATCTGTGTCTGTCTGTCTGTTTTTTCACTGATAGGAGTTCAGATAGGAAAAGTTTAAACTGTCTCCTCATTGCTAACAGGGAGACAGATCAATCTTTTTTTTTCCGATCTGCCCCCCTGGGAGTACAAAACAGGGTGACAGATCGGAATAATTCCACCGGTTGTGCATTGTTGTACAATGCACCTGTGCTCTCTGAAAAATATAGCCAATATGGTCTATATGTATATACTTCCGAAGCGTCCACTCAATATTGCCTTGAAAATAAACTTTATATACTTTCATCATCATATCAGCCGAAAGTCGTTCACTTCTGGACATAGGCCTCCCCGAAGCGTCGCCACATTGACCGGTCCCGTGCGTCTTGCAACCAGCGGATCCCTTTAACCTTCACCAGGTCATCGGTCCACCTGGTGGGAGGCCTTCCAACGCAACGTCTTCCGGTTCGCGGTCGCCACTCCAGAACCTTTCTGCCCCATCGGCCATCCGTTCTGCGAGCCTATATACCTTATATTTTAATAAACTTTATATACCAGGACGCACCTCAAATATTATAATTTTATAGTGTAAACAAGGTATTGGTGTTGTTCCGTACCGTTCTTCATTTCAAGTGTGAATACTACTTACACTGTTCTATTTTAGTGGGTTCGTACGGAAAATAAGCATAAAAATTTCAATGGATTTTTCTGGGCTTTTATTCACCTCACATCGACCATAATTTCATCAATTATGTATTGATTTATTGAAAATTGAGTGGATTTGAGCGGAACCGCCATTTTGGCTTTTCATCATTGGCCGAGCCATCCGATTGGTGTACAACACCACAGCGCCACAAAAGCGTGCGTGTTTTTTCACTGAACTAAAGGACTAGCGCGCGAAAGTGAAAAGTGTAGGCAAAGTGACCAGCACCTGTGGAACTGTGCGTGAATTGCTGGATTCAATACTTCGCTGTTTGCACGTTGACCAAGCCCACGATGCGCAAGGCTGGTGTGCAGGAGTTGAAAAGGTGAGTTCTGATTCGAATCTACACATGAATGCTTTCTTCAATACAGGTGTAGATAATAAAACAATCAAATACGAGTCATAATAGTCTTAAAGTTTGTTTTTCATTTACTGTCACAAGTTCATATCCAGTTTTGACAAAGCCGTTTCTAAGTTTCTTCCTAAAAACCCCGATATCAAGACTCAGACACATCGACATGAAACAAATTCTAATAACCTCAATACATTAAACCGATATTTCACCACAATAACCGATAACCCCTCAATCGTAACCAGTCTACTCACGTAACCGTAAAACCGTAGATTCTCAGGAGATCGTAAAATTATTACTGCCGTCTGTCAATACCGATATTGGGAATTACGAGTACGCTCGAGACGTATTACGCAAGACAAAAAGATTAGGCGACATTTTTTCGTCAAAATTCGGAGATTTCGAGGTGTTGGATTTTTTTTGTGGAAGATTTTTATTTTTTGGTTTAAATGTATTTACTGAGGAAATCAGGTGACACTTTTTTTTATTATTTCCCCGTTTAGGTCTACTATAGCCTGATTACATTCAATTCAGTGGTATACCATTCATTATGGATGGACTTCCCAAGGCGTGAGTTTAACAGTTAAGTATCCCATGTTGATAAAAAAAAACAAAAGTCCATAACTAGAGACTGCATTTGCAAAAAAAATATTTTGATTGATTGAAGACTATTTAGAACACCGACGAACCCACCTGATTGTTTACGTTAACAAAAATGTTAAATACACTTTGCTATTGATAATTTTTGATTGAGTAATTGACTTACGCTGATTTAGAAATAAAAAAATTAAAACCTATCATATTTTTCCTTTTTTGTAAAACTTTAATGTTGCATATTTTACTATTTTTCATGCATATTTTACTCATTTCTCATGCATATTCCAAGCTTTTCATGTTGCATATAACTATAGAACGTCACCTGTTACGATTCTTACAGATTCCTTATGATCCCAGTTATGAACGACACTTTGTGCCTATTGGCCTTGTTTGTTCTGTCTCCTGCTTGATATGATGAAGTGGAAATTTGTATCTTTTCCTACTCCTCCGTTATTATTTTCTGATTAATTTCTTTGTGGGATCCAATACACTTAAATTCATTCTTCGGGACTTCGTCGAGCTTCATTGCCTAGGCGCTTTTCTTGTGGACTCCACTGTTGATTCTGGCTTTAAGGAGTTGCAGTGGTTTGGTAATAGTGCGGTGGGATTGTCCCAAAAGACTCCTTTTGATTCGTTTACGTCTTTACCACATACGTGCCGTTCGTGAGTACTCGCATCCTTACCGTTCTGAAGAACTTCACCAGTAAGGTCTGTGTTTGTCTTTTTATGGTGTCTCTTCGTTTTAATTCACATCTGACGTCTACTGCTCGACATAGGCCTCCCCCAAGCGTCGCCACATTGACCGATCCTGTACGTCTTGCATCCAGCGGATTCCCGCAACCTTAACCAGGTCATCGGTTCACCTAGTGGAAGGCCTTCTAACGCATCGTCTTGCGGTTCGCAGTCGCCATTCCAAAACATTTCCGCCTCATTTTACCATCTGTTCTGCGAGCAATGTGCTCTGCCCACTGCCACTTAAGTTTCACAATTCTTCGGGCTATGTCGGTAACTTTGGTTGTCCTGCGGATATCCGCATGTCTGATGCGATCACGCTAGGAAACTCGGAGCATAGCTCTCTTCATTAGCCTTTGGGTGACTTTAAGCTTTCTGATAAGGCCCATTGTTACCGACCTCGTCTCGGTCCCATAGGCAATACATTGGTCATAGACTTTTCTCTTGAGACTTTGTGGTAAATTGGACGAGAAGAGACTCCTCGAAAGCCGCCCAGTCGAGTCGGATTCGACGGTTGACCTCTTTTTCGAAGTAAGACCTACCCAACTGGACTGTTTGTCCCAGGTAGACATAATCGTCTACAACTTCGAGTAGTAGAGTAGAGAGAGTAGACTACGCGATCTTAAAAAAAAAAACCGGCCAAGTGCGAATTGGACTCGCGCACGAAGGGTTCCGTACTATTATCCCATAAAATAGCAAAAAAATCACGTTAGTTGTATGGGAGGCCCACTTAAAAAAAAAATATTATTTTTAGTAGTTGTTATTATAGCGGCAACAGAAATACATCATCTGTGAAAATTTCAACTGCCTAGCTATAACCGTTCATTAGATACAGCCTGGTGACAGACGGACAGACAGACAGACGGATCGCGGAGCCTTAGTAATAGGGTCCCGTTTTTATCCTTTGGGTACGGAACCCTAAAAAGCTACAACTGATGCTAAAATAAATAATCAACTAAGTCAAACACCATCACCAGTATCAGACAGTCTTCTTCAAAGCAAATCCTGAATTTACAAGTGACAATAGTTCAACACTCCTTACAATATCGCTCACAAAATCCTACCGGTTACATCACTACCATCACTTTGGCGTAACTAGATTTCATGGTCGAGTGGCCAACTCTATTCTGTAAAGGCTTTAGTCTACCGATAGTGTTCGTCGCTTGTTATGCAAAAGCTTTGTTTTGGTGCTTCGTTCTTTATTATTTTTGAGAGGTTTATGTTTTGATGCTAAATTGATAAAAGGCTTTAGATAAAGTGGCATTTTGTCTCCGATATTGATTGTGAAAAAGTCTAAAATTGGGTTGATATGTACTACAGATACGTTAACAGTCAATGCCAGTTTTGTTCGCTTTTAGGAAGAAACTTTGTATTGAGCCTTTTATGGTGTGATTCATTGATTTTTGCGACAATATGCATATATGTATTTCAGAAAATAATCACTGGAGTTAAAGAAAGAATAGATCATTACTAGGATAATGTCATCATTACTATGATAATGGCATCATTATCCTAGTAATGATGTTTGCGACAATATGCAAATATGTATTTCAGAAATAATCACTGGAGTTAAAGAAAGAATAGATCATTACTAGGATAATGTCATCATTACTAGGATAATGGCATCATTACTATGATAATGGCATCATTATCCTAGTAATGATGTTTGCGACAATATGCAAATATGTATTTCAGAAATAATCACTGGAGTTAAAGAAAGAATAGATCATTACTAGGATAATGTCATCATTACTAGGATAATGGCATCATTACTATGATAATGGCATCATTATCCTAGTAATGATGTTTGCGACAATATGCAAATATGTATTTCAAAAATAATCACTGGAGTTAAAGAAAGAATAGATCATTACTAGGATAATGTCATCATTACTAGGATAATGGCATCATTACTATGATAATGGCATCATTATCCTAGTAATGATGTTTGCGACAATATGCAAATATGTATTTCAGAAAATAATCACTGGAGTTAAAGAAAGAATAGATCATTACTAGGATAATGTCATCATTACTATGATAATGGCATCATTATCCTAGTAATGATGTTTGCGAAAATATGCAAATATGTATTTCAGAAATAATCACTGGAGTTAAAGAAAGATTAGATCATTACTAGGATAATGTCATCATTACTAGGATAATGGCATCATTACTATGATAATGGCATCATTATCCTAGTAATGATGTTTGCGACAATATGCAAATATGTATTTCAGAAAATAATCACTGGAGTTAAAGAAAGAATAGATCATTACCAGGATAATGTCATCATTACTAGGATAATGGCATGATTATCCTAGTAATGATGTTTGAAACAATATGCAAATATGTATTTCAGAAAATAATCACTGGAGTTAAAGAAAGAATAGATCATTACCAGGATAATGTCATCATTACTAGGATAATGGCATGATTATCCTAGTAATGATGTTTGAAACAATATGCAAATATGTATTTCAGAAAATAATCACTGGAGTTAAAGAAAGAATAGATCATTACCAGGATAATGTCATCATTACTAGGATAATGGCATGATTATCCTAGTAATGATGTTTGAAACAATATGCAAATATGTATTTCAGAAAATAATCACTGGAGTTAAAGAAAGAATAGATCATTACTAGGATAATGTCATCATTATCCCAGTAATGATCTATTCTTTCTACACTTTGGTTACGGAACCCTAGAAAGGATCATTCCTTTTTAGGGTTCCGTAAAGTGTAAAAATGGGACCCTATTACTAAGATTTCGCGGTCCATCTGACTGACTGTCTGTCTGTCACCAGGCTGTATCTCATGAACCGTGATAGCTAGACAGTTGGAATTTTCACAGATGATGTATTTGTTCCATTGTAACAACAAACACTAAAAACAGAATAAAATAATAGTACATTGTGATACAAGGGTGGAAAGTAGGTTATTACAAACGAGCCCGAGCCGAAGGCGAGGGTTTTTAATGACACGAGTTTGCAATAACCTACACACCCGTGTATCACACGACGTTTTTCAATACAATTGTGGGAAATAGTAAAAACAAATCAAAGAATTAGATTTGTTTATCCACAAAAAATGTTTTTTTTAGAAAATGGCGCGTTTTTGCAACTGGACATAATTTTTTTACAAAGAAAACAAGGAAGCAAAATATTGCCTATAAAATTCATTCATTGGCGTGCACTGAGAAAACTATTGATGATAGATAGGTAGATAGGTAGGCAAGTAGAGTAGGTAGAGTAGGCAGAGTAGGTAGAGTAGGTGAAGTAGGTAGAGTAGGTTGAGTGGGCAGAGTAGGTAGAGTAGGTTGAGTGGGCAGAGTAGGAAGAGTAGGTAGAGTAGGAGTAGGTTTTTTTTTTGCCGTTTTTTGGGACGCACTTGGCCAGTTTTTTCTTGAAATGCAGGATTTATCTCAAACTCAGGAGGCATGCCACAACATTAAACTATGTCTTTTACTGACATTTACGCGAAGCCTTCATAATTATCCTACTAATCACACTAATATTATAAAGGCGAAAGTTTGTGAGTGTGTTTGTATGTTTGTTACTCTTTCACGCAAAAACTACTTAACGGATCTGGATGAACTTTGGCATAGAAATAGATTATTGTCTGGAATAGCACATAGATGTTTTCTGTATGTATTTTCTGTGTGTACATTAATAATAAAATAAATAAATAGAATACTTTCTATCCCGGAAATATGGAACATCCTCTCATTCTCTCATCACTCTTGATAATTTACGACTTTCACGCGGACGAAACCGTTAGCAGAAGCTAGTATTACAACTGCGAATGTTTGGATGGATGTATGTATGTTTGTTACTCAATTACGCCAGAACGGCTTTACGGATCTAGATAAAATTTTATACAGAGTTAGAATTATAGTCTGGAATAGCACACAGGGGGCTTTTTATCCCGGCAAAATGTATGATTCCCGCGAAACAACTTGCGACTTTCACGCGGGCGAAGCCGCTGGCGGAAGCTCGTACATCATACTTAACGTCACGCCTATGTTTAATGAAGGGTTGGATGCACCCACATTTCATCATAAATAATTCTACACAATTTATTCAATTTACCTGTAAAATAGCATCTCTCCATTATACGAATCTAAATTCATGTCATCACAATCAACCAGAATACGCTGTCAGCAGCTCATTTTCTCCACCGCTACAAAGCATCTACCGCCATTATTTCCTTTACCTTACAAATCCTCGCTCCACTCCGCTCGCCTCGCTCAGCTACCGCCACTGGATCGTTATCTTAAAACTGCGGTAATGGCTACAGAAACTCGAAGTTAGTTAGTTACCGTTTTAGACGCTTGTATTTAATTTTACTGTAGAATTTTGAATAGTAATTTTGTATTGCTTACATTTACTGCGTTTATTGGGTAGAACTTTGTGTGATGTATTTGTTGTGTATGATTTGATGCTGTATTGGTTCGAGTATACTATAAAAAACCCTTTTGTTGTATGGGAGCCTTTATTTTATTCTGTTTTTAGTATTTTTGTTATAGCGGCAACAGAAATACATCACCTGTGAAAATTTCAACTGTCTAGCTATCACGGTTCATGAGATACAGCCTGGTGACAGTCAGACAGACGGATAGTAGAGTCTTTGTAATAGGGTCCCGTTTTTACCTTTTGGGTACGGAACCCTAAAAAGCATTTTTTTTTTTACCCACTGTCCCACACAGATCTCATCACGTGGGCCAAGTGCGCATTTGTACTCATGGACATTAGGTGTCTTTGTTTTTTATTGTTTTAAGTATAAGTCGGATTTATCACGCCTAATATGCTTACCTGGGTTCGAATCTATGACTTATGACCCGTAAGGCCCTTTCCTGACAGCGATATCACGCACGTATTTAAAAAGACAAACATGTGCGTATCGGTCGACTTGCTTCACATTGCTTCCATCTGAAATCTGAACATACCTACTTGCAATTTCGCTTACCGGTGAGATATAAATCGAATTGCATCGCGTCATCAGGTAAGGCCCGAAGTCGGAGGTTACCACTGGACTCAAAGTTTGCACGAGAAGATATAAGGCCCATATCCTCTAACTCGATTCTAACTCTAATAAGTAAATCGACAATAAGTAATCGACATAGCCCTTTGCTAAGAATAGTTACAGCACTGACAACAGTATTTGTGCCACATGTTAAATGTAGTGTATAGCGGATGTATCCGAACGTCTCCCTGGTCGCAAAGGTAGAGGTAGGCCGCCTGAGCGATACTCGCCGTAATGCGTATCCGAACGCACCTTCGCTCATGCGTCTCGCGCCAACCAATAATAGCCGAGACGGCGCGATTACCAGCCACTGATTGGCTGTTTGTTTAGTTTTGTTAAGTTGCTAGATTGGTGTTGGTTTGAAGGTCGCCACAATAATTAGAATAAGGGTGGCGACATTGGATGGTACTTCGAGCTCTGTTCTGAAAAGCGACATGATTGTAATTCAAAGTTTTATAAAAAAGTTCAAGTTTATGCCCATTACAAAACCCTTTCATTAAACTGACTCACCCCGACTACAAGTGTTGTGTTTTTTTTATTTTTTATTTGTTTCTTTTTTTTTATTTTACCTTTGTATAGATTCTTTTACCGATTGTGAATGTGTGAACATTGTAGGCTTTCTAGATTTCTAGATGATTGTTAACATTTGTTAACTTTTTATTTCGTTTTACATTACTTTATTTGTTTGTTTTTTTTTAATTTCGTACGACTTATTGTCGGGCCTACGTTGTCCCCCCATATCCAAGTACTAATGCTGTAACATGGAAATATTGTTAACACAATTTTTTTAAAAGAGTAACCATGGAGTTTCTTGCCGGTTCTTCTCCATAGGAAACGACTAACCCGAACCGTGCACCTTTTGTCGACGTTTTATAAGTGCCCATGTAGGCCTATGTAAAATAAAAAAAAAAGGATTTTGATTTTGACAGTTTTAGCTTTTAAACTGTCATGGTCACTAACACTAACATTAACATTAGAAACGGGATATTTACCATGTTCAACAGCACCAAAATATCGGAAACTCGTAACAAACAGTAAACATGGTAAATATCCCATTTCTAATGTTAATGTTAGTTTTAGCTTGTTATCATTTTTTAATCTTCGGGTCCAATGTCAACTCCATGCTGCTCTAGGGGCGCGAAACGTGGAAGGTCACAAAGGACATCTCACACCAAATACAAGTCTTCGTCAACCACTGTCTCCGCCGCATTCTCGGCATTTACTGGCCCGAGCTCCAACGTAGAGCTGTTGGAGAAATGCCACGAGAGCCCGATCGACCGCCAGATCAAGCGTCGCAAGTGTAGATGGATTAGCCACACGCTCCGAAGGGGTCCCGATCATGTGGCCGTCCCCGTCAAACCTGGCGTCACACCGTGTTGGCAGAAGCGACGAGCATCGGAATGACATGGAGCGAGGTGAAACTTGAACCTCAAGATCGATCGCGTTGGAGGACATCTGTGGACGCCCTCTGCCCCATCTAGGGGTTATAGGACATTAAGTCAAGTAAGTCAACATTTTTGCCGAAGTCATGGTGATTTGTTTTAGATGGAGTTCCTTTAAATGGGCTTGGAACATAGGCCTAAGGACTTACAGGAAGTCATTGAATATTTAGTCTTAAATCAAATCTGAGTGCCTATAAAGGCCCGGATTATGGTTGTCCTTATTCATATAACTAACTTTAGGGTGTCATAAAAGGCGACTGGAGGACCCTTGGTCACCTTTTACTACATAGAGATGTATAACATATGTATGAGTAGCAGAAGTAGGTACTTGATTCCGTGACTGTGTACATTTTGACGGAAAATAACAACTGATTTATGTAAAGCTAAGATGGATTGGTAATCGATCGAAAATTTATTTAAAATCTCCCTAAGCGTAATATAACTGGTACACGCTAAGAAAAGTCAACGGGCCTACGCTACGCAAGAACTTTTGTCGTTTCTATACACGAACTGTGTATCGAAGTTTTTTCTTGTTCAGCACCGTGTCCTGTGTGTGCTGAACAAGAAAAAACTTCTCTGCGCTAGAAAAGATTAGTGCCTATGTCCAACAAAATGTTTGTCGTGTACGTGATGAATTGGTCGTGTACTATAAGGGTCAAAATCGCAGTCACACTCTACCTAAACAGAAAAGGCATTTTTTTTGTAGGCAGCAGAATTTCAACTTTTCGCGGTTAGTATAGTTCTCGCCAAACTTCTTGGCCGCCCTGAAGTTGGCTACAATGGCTGCGCAAAAGAAAATCTCATACAAAAACAGTAACGTTTCGTGCCTCGCGCATCCGGTAAACCAACTTCAGGGCGGCCAAGAAGTTTAGCGAGGGCTATAGGAATAATCTATACTTTAATTTATATACGAAATATTAAATCAGTTGTGGATAATTTAACTTCTTCTAACAAAAACTAGTCATTTGAGTTTTGGAAGAGTATGACTGTACTTTTGACCCTTGACTGTACATGCATTCTTGTCGTAGACCCGGACAATTTTCTTAGCATGTACAAAGGCGTAAACAAAAAAATTCTCGCCATTGAAAATCTTATTCATCTATCTTTATCATAGTATGCCTAACACAGGAAAAGAATAGGCAGGTGTTTCGGCTTCCAGTAAAATCGGAGCCAAGCAGCAGTAAATTACATGCTGATGATTTTGATGATGTTTTAATAAAAAGATATTTTAGCTTTTAATAAACATAAATGGCTCTTAGTTAGGCACCATAAGTGTTCCCACTGCTGGGAGAGGGCCTCCTCTTTTGGAGAGGGACTAATCCACAACGCGAACACAGTGCGGTTCGGTAAATGTCACATGTCTTCAAATTTTGTTTCTAGGATTTCCTCACGATGTTTGATTTCATTGTTCAATAGAGATACAATCTCAATATTTTTAGGCTGTAAACGCCTCATAAAAATACCCTAACAAGTAGAATTTCAATCACATTTCCACAATAAAAGCCAGAAAACTTTCAGTTTTAATCCGTATCTCGTAAAGTACGGATAAAAACCAAGCTCCCACCAGAGGGCGCTAATTGCGGGATATCGCGAAGTTCGCAACAAGCTCAGGGAACTAATAATTAATAGAACATGCCGCTTCAAGGTAACTCCAGTGGACTTGTTGAGAAACTAAATTCAGGAACGATGTATTTCAGTTTACCTTTTTTTGTGGCAGTTTGAATTAGTAGTTTGTGTTTTGTTGTAAGTTAAGGACAAGTTAAGAGACTAGAACTTGAGTTATTGCAGTCAGTCCAGGCTAATAATAGCTTTTTGCATTCTCTCAAGGTTGGGTTATCTTTTTTAAAACAAGCCATTTTCGTATTCTTCTCAGCAAACTTTTTCATTTGATACATATATCATGGCAGTGCACAAAAAATAACTAGTCCGCCATCTTGGGCCGGCCGTCATATTGGATTTAGAATGACGTTACTTAGCTAACCATGCTTTGTCATCCAAACGTGTATGCAAAATTTCATCTTATTCGGTGGAGGATAACTGCTTAAAAATTCAGTTGCAAGATTTGACCCGTACACACATACATACATACATATATTGCGTATAAGTTTAATAAAGGCTTGTAAAAAAGTGTGTCTGTCTGTTCGCGATATACTTAAAACTACAAAACGGATTTTCAAGCGGTTTACACCAATAGACAGAGTGATTCCTGAGGAAGGTTTAAGTGTTTGATTTGTTACGGTTTTGGATAAATTGGTTGAAATATGACGATAATTGTTAAAAATGGTTTTTTTGCACAGCTAAAATTGTTATGCACAATAACAATTATGCTACAACCCGTGCGAAGTCGGGGTAAGTCGCTTGTTTATAATATAATTAATAAACTAATAGAGCTCATAGCTACTCACGAGGTATCGTGCCAAAATTAAACATGTGGAAATACATAATTATCTAAGAAAATATAAAATGTGTTAAACTGGAGCATAAGAACCAATGGACAGGGAAACAGAGAGTTTGAATTACTTTCTTCGCTTTTCGAGAGTATGGAATGCAAGAGAAACCCGTCTTTTATACAGACAAGGTAAACGTATTCGGCACAACACTCAGTGCGTATTCTTCCAAAGACAACCATTAAATCCTCCAAAAAATTCCTAAAAGTCCCAATATTTTCCACGGCAAAACAAATTAAAACGCTCACGAGTTAGCCAAAGCCTAATACTCTATACCACTAGGCAGCCAAATTTAACAGCTACTGACCATCTGCAGTTAGGAAGTGGAACAAAGTTACCGCCTCTATATAAAGTTCTGCCTAGACCGGTGAATTTGGTCCGCTGCTAAAAGCTTGATGATTACTGCTAGTTATGACTGTTTCATTGAGTTTGGCTACATCGTCGTCGTCTGCTGATAGTACTTGATATAAATTGGTTTAAAGGCTTCTGATTCATGTTTTGGGTACTTTGATTTGATTATAATATCGATCTTCCTAATGGTTCGACGCGATTATATTTATATCACATCCATATGCGATTTTTAATTAGCAAAATTACAAAAACGACGCAATGCACTGCAGTTCTTAGATAAGACGTCCGCGATAACGCCTATTGACGCAATTTAAATTGCATCACGCCATCAGTCATTAACATACAAGTCCTGCAAAATGATAGTGAAATAATTAAAAAAAAAACAAGTCTAAATCAGTTCAAACAGAAACATAAATATTTTTACTCAAAAATGCATGTAATGTGGTCATTATTTTGACAACCTTGTTTGAGCAAAGTCGACCTTGCCGTTCTGTTTCAAGAAGTGGCCGGCAAAGTTTTGCTGGCCGCTCTAACAGGCCGGCAATGTTTTCGTAGCAAAAAAAATTCTAAATCTATGTGCCGGCCGCTATTTTGACGTTTCAACGTTTTAAAAAATCAAATCCAAAAAGATTTTATTTAAAACACAGCTGTTTGTATCTATAGAGATAGGTACAAAAAGATTTTATTCCATATTAGGCTGTATAGTTCCAACTACCATTGATCAAAAAAAAAACTAAGAAGTAACAAAAGTGCAGTTCAGCGAAAATTTTGTTTTTGCTCTAAAATGAGCTCTCAAAGCGAACATCTGCTCAAGAACCTGAAGAAAGGAATTATGAAATAAATAAAGTAATAAATGAAGAAATCAGTCAAACACCGCATTAGAATTATCGCAAACTATTAGTAATACTACTTGCTGGTTTAATTTAGATTAGGTACTTGCATTTTTGAGTAAAGCACTATACAAACCTTGGCCCACAATGACAGCTTCGCTGGTCATGCTATGATTGCCTCGAGCTAGCCTAGCTACGCTCTAGGCCTTTCAGCTTGGCCATCATTGCAGCCCTTGCTGTCCTCGCTGTAAAGGCCTCGACCTACGGTCTCGGCCGTAGGTCGAGGCCTTTACGTGGAGCTGCGCTACGCTGCGCTGTCGGCCATAATCAGCGCGACCAGCAAAGTAGTCATTATAGACCGCGGCAGTAATGTACTATAAATGTCTTTTAAATACGCTACCTAATCACGGCAGTCTTTACTAAAGGCCAGCACACACCGTCCACGCACATAATAATTATATTGGAATCACACTACCGATGCCGGTTTGTTTCTCCGTTTTGAGAGGTGTGGTGATGAAAAAATTTACACAAAGTAAAGCACCTGCCTTGGTTTGAACCAAGGCAGGTGCTTTACTTTGTGTAAAACCCACGATTTACAACTTGTAAGTTCCAGCTGTTGCCACTGGGCCACCACTGCTCACACAATATAAGTATTTAAATCTAGCGAAGTTCATATTCTCTAAAATATTCTACCTTATCACGACAGTCTTTACTAAAGGCCACCACACACGGTCCGCGCACACATAATATATTGGACACACACCGCCAAATAAAAGGTTTTTGCTGAGCCGACGCATAATTTCCATGTGCTATCGTAATGTTTATAACTAGGCCTAAGTAAATATTCTCCGTTTGTTTTGGAAATGCGAAACCAAGATTTTTTCGTTCATTTTATTTTTTATCGCAGTATTTCAGGAGATTCGTTACTGTTATGTTGGACTTGTTTCCAACTGTTGTTGTTTGGAGTTTGTTGGTAAAGTTTTCGTTAAATATTTCTTTTATGATAACGGAACCCTGAATATCGATGTCCAAATAGCTGATAACTAAAATTAGTATCGGTGAAGCTACAAACAAGGGTTTAGCTTAAATCATCTGTATAACTGAAACTATGAAACTAAAAACACTACCTACTTGTTTAGCTGCTGCATTGCAGTAGCTAAAATCAGTGTTAGTGTATAATTGCTAGGGTGTAGCTAAAATAGGTGCTTGTGTAAAAATAGTAGTTTATGAAACTGTTGTAGTTGGGGTATGGCGAAGTTTTTAAAAGTATCACACGAATGTTTTAATATCTAGTTATGTGCAGTTTCATATACTACTTAAGTTACACTCATACATTCGGATTGAACCTACTAAATAAAAGAAAAAGTCAAAAGACTAAGAAAAAATCAGTACAGCAAAACGTATGAACGGCGCCAAAACCCAGCACATCGCCACATTAACCGTGCATGCGCTAAAGCAGGCGTTGCCATAGACAAGTAAATTGGAATCAAAACTTTTATATTATTATGTACTATAAAAAAGATTTCCCTCCCGCAGTCGGGTAAAATTGGCGCACCCCGCATAAGCTTTCCATTACAAAAAAATAATTGATGGAAACTCCTTGATGATATTAACTTCTTGGATTTGCCTTGTATCGTAATAGAAAAACCAGCCAAGTGCGAGTCGGACTCGCGCACGAAGGGTTCCGTACCATTATCGCAAAAAACGGCCAAAAAATCACGTTTGTTGTATGGGAGCCCCACTTAAATATTTATTTTAACCTTTTTTTAGTATTTTTTGGTATAGCGGCAACAGAAATACATCATCTGTGAAAATTTCAACTGTCTATATAGCTATCACGGTTCATGAGATACAGCCTGGTGACAGACGGACAGACAGACAGACAGACAGACGGATCGCGGAGTCTCAGTAATAGGGTCCCGTTTTTACCCTTTGGGTACGGAACCCTAAAAAAAATGTTTTATATCATTATTTTGTGAGAGAAAAAGTGTTATAATAAGATTCTATTTTTAAATTTCGGTATTGTGTTTATAAATTATATCAATATAAACTGTTTTTGAAGTTTATAATTCGAATATTACGATATGAGAGTAGATAAAATAACATAACATAGAGTCTGGCTATTTAAACTATGCTTAACTCAAAAAATGTGGGCTACCGAAAATTTAGGGAAGGTAACACCGTCTATTAATAGGATTGTTGGTTTTGATAGGCCACTTTGTTTATATTTGATTCATTCCTGGTAAATAATAGTCACTTTAATACGATGCATTGTGGATTTCATGCAGTTTTGTCACTGTGAGCGACCGTTTTCTCAGTGTGTGATTACCGCAAAATCACATAGTTTTTTGTTTTGCTTCACAATGTTGTAATTTGACACGATCTTCTTGTAAACAACATTAACAGGCGTATGAGAATTTGAAAAAAAAAAACTTGGTTAAATAATCTATTATGCAAAAATCAAAAGGCAAATATCAAAATCAGTAGGCATACAGACTAATACAGGCATTGTTTGCCTAAAGGGGGGACTCCATTCACAATAACATATAATGTAATTTCTAATTGAAACAATAAAGTATTTGTATTTGTATTAGATCGACGTACACGTCAACGTTCCAATATCTTGTAAACATAGTCGTTATTGGCTAAGAACGACATCGTGCTGTTCCTTCAAATCTTGGAATTAACTGAACATTTAATACAATAACTTCCAACCCTCCACTTCTAAAAGGTTTAATTCTTATTGGATTTGTGAAAAACAGAGTACAGTGTAAGCAATCTGACAGCTCAATTACCACGAAACTGACTGATGTAAAAGCAAATAACATACAAAACTTTTTGGGGATACCAATTATGAGTTCTGCATAGTTATAATAGCCAGACTCTACCAGTCCTTACAAAGTTACCGCAACGCACTGAAAGTCGAACAATTAAGACGTTCAAGGGTATGGACCAAGTCTTCCCATAATCTCACACAAGAACAATAGACATTTAAGTCATCCTGTCCATATTTGGTTTTATATATTTATGGCAGAACTTGACTTGCTTTTCAATCAATGGTTTCTTTTTCCTTCTAGACCCATTATTATTTACAATTGTGAATTAGAGTTTTTATTTTACCTAGAGTTTCAACTAACCAATTGAAAATGTCGCAGACATTCATATTACAAGATTTATAATTCATAAAGTTTTCTCCGACCATCTGCGTGTCCATTAATCATATTGCCTTTGGCATGCAACGTTTTGATATTTTTTCAATCAATCAAAATAAATTAGTTTTATGTTTATCTTTAAATTGTTTGAGTAGTTGAAGTTGAGATCTATAAGTAAGTGTTAAGGACGATGACTGGGATATCAGCAAACTGAGTGGTCTTTGAGTGGTCTAAAAGTAGCGCAAGTACTTACACAGTCTGATGCAATAACTAGAACGATGACTTTTCTTGTATAAATCTATTGAGTTTAAAAAAAACTTATTAACTTAACAAATCCGGGATCCGCGATCTCTTCCAGGTTGCCTGGAAAATATCGCGGCATGCGATAAGGCCGCCCATTGTTTGTTTTTAGTATTACGTTTCTTTTTTCTCGTTTATTATGGTGTACAATAAAGTGTATATAAATAAATAAATAAATAAATCCGCCGTGCTAAGAAGAATAGAATAGACTTTATTGTACACCAAAAAAGTTACACATCTCATTTTAAAAAAAAACTTATTCCTACGGGTACAAAGGCGGTCTTATCGCTGACAACGATATATAACAGACAACCTTTGGATGGCCCTCTTTAGGTCCTCTTAGAATAAAGCAGAGGATAGTCTGTGGTGGAGTCTTCTACATTAAAATATAAATACATATACACAAAATTATGTTATAGGCCTATGTAGTATGTGTAGACGTCTTTCAGCTGATATGATGATGATGATGCAAATTATATTATTATATTAAATACTATACATAAGCTTATATATAAACAGACATTACATGTTACACAAATTCATAGATGGAGAAAAAATAAAAAGGGTTGAATAATGATGGAAGAAATTAGATCGAAATAGAAAAACGTTAGAGAGAAAGGAAATGGTTACTAACCAGGTTCTTAAAAGTAGATAATGACTGGGCTTGAATACTGTAGAATAATGATAAAATATGGGCATTCTGGCGAAAGCGGATTGGTAGCCACTTGAGCTTAATATGAAAATCTGAAACATGGTCATATTTGCGTAAACCAAATATAAGAAGATGGGATCCCACACCAAAGGAATACCCACCTTCCAAGGCATTATAATAATCCCGTCTGATCTCTTCCCACCGTCGCGTGCCAAGCCATTGGAATCTAAAACAGCTTGCACCCCAGCCGGTGACAAGAGCCCGACGTATATGATGCCATTAATGTTGGCGTGCCGTGCTATCCGACTAGTGCTACTACTGCAGGATAGGCCATGGTGACCGAGGCGGTCGACTGCTTCACTACATTGGCAACGATGTGGAGGTCCGCTAGGTGCACCCACGCAGACATGTACCGATCCGGAAGGTGTTGACACTCAACATTGTACTTATGTTGGATGAGGGTAGCGCCTATAGGAAAAAATTAATAAAAAAAAAGGAACAAAACAAATATTAAATTACTAAAACAATAGAAGATTCGGCCGTCAGCCTCATCTGCCTTTGAAACAAATTACAGACTTTATAATGGTGATTGTACGTTCATGTGTATTTTTAACCCACGACGGAAAAAGAGGGGTGTTATAGAATATTAATTTAACGTGTGTACCTGTGTTTGTGTAATTGTGCATATGTGTATCTGTACATGGCATCATAGCTCCTAAATGGATGAAGTGATTTTGACTGTTTGTTTGAAAGGTGATTTTATCAAGAGTGTTATCTCTCGTGATCTTAGCTATGTTTGATGCAAATCGGTTCAGACGTTCTAAAGTTATGAGCGTTTTACCATTTGAATCGGGGTGTTTTCGCAAGATGCCGTGTCATAATTTCGTACGAGATAAATTATGAAGCATGAAATATCATATCGCGGGTTTTTTTTTTTTGTTTGTCAAAGTTGGTTAATTTAATTTTGAAATCACCAACTAACCTTGACCAATTTTGGTGATCAATGCTCGTGCCTTCTCTGTAGGCCTTTGCCCTGTAGTGGACATTAACAGGCTGGTATTAATATTATACACGCGTGATTTTGAGCCTTAGCCAGGGCTCAAAACAAAAGCATCACGAACGAAGCTCCACAAATAAGGCTATCTCCAGACGATCACGCCAGAATAATCAGTGTGATCGTCTCGAGTCTATTGTTAATACGAAAATCTCGTCATCTTTATTCCAAGCATGTTTGAGGGCTCGAATGCCCCCAGAGCCTCGTCACCAATATCCTATGACAATAAAGTTATAAATCTCATACATTTTTATAACACAATTTCAAATAATTTATATGGTTTTTGTGATAGTTCTTTCTCCTTTGAGATTCTTTTTGATATTCTTGCGGCTTCGGGTGTTTTAGTTGACTTCGGAACATTGGGTTTGTTTCGTGTGAAAATTGCGGTGTGTGTTTGAGAGCTAAAATATATTTTTAGATGGATAGTGACCGCTTTTTATATACCTTTCTTAGAGATTGTGTTTGAAAATAATGTACATCTACATTCACCAGATTGTTGAAGCGAAAACTTATTTAGCCACGATGAGCGATTTTTGGTAGGGGCGAAACTTATGATGGGTTCGCGTCAGCGACGTGCTAATTTGACAGTGTCATTGACACCTAATGTGTTGTGTGACGTAATAACACGCAGCGTCGTCAGTATGTCACTCAAAAACAAAGTTACGCCAAACAGCCTATTTTTTAGGGTTCCGTCCCTAAGGGGTAAAAACGGGACCCAATCTGTCTGTCTGTCTGTCACCAGGCTGTATCTCATGAACCGTGATAGCTAGACAGTTGAAATTTTCACAGTTGATGTATTTCTTTTGCTATAACAACAAATACTAAAAACAGAATAAAATTAATATTTAAGTGGGGCTCCCATACAACAAACGTGTTTTTTTTGCAATTTTTTGCGATACTGGTACGGAACCCTTCTTGCGCGAGTCCGACCATCACTTGGCCGGTTTTTTAAGGTTGATGATGTGGTCGATTATAGAGCTCGCTTGCCTAGAAGTAACATATCCACTCACAATTCAGTTGAATTCTGAATAAATCTATACTATATATATTATATATATGTAATATATATATTAATATTATAAAGCTGAAGAGGTTGTTTGTTTGTTTGTTTGAACGCGCTAATCTCAGGAACTACTGGTTGGAATTGAAAAATTATTTTTGTGTTGGATAGTCCATTTATCGAGGAAGGTCATAGGCTGTATAACATCACGCTGTGACCAATAGGAGCGGAGCATAAATGAAAAATGTTGCAAAAACGGGCACTATATTCCTTTTTGAGAGCTTCCATTGCGTGCGCTGCGTAAGTGGTTAAAGTTACGCAACATTCATGTATGTAGGGTAGGTAGGGTAGGGTAGGTAGTTAGCCAGTTGACGGGAGCGAAGCCGCGTGGGACAGCTAGTAATAAATAACGTTAGTGTTGTAAATAAACTTGGAAAACATATTCTTATTGAGTTATGCATAATGAACCCATTCGATCTACAAAACATCATTATTTACAAAGACTGATAAATACTATTTTAATAAGAACAGTCAACATAGCATCCCCTTAGTAAATATTCTATACGAATGTACAAACAAGCAACTAGATTCAATAATGTTTTCATTTCGTAGGTATAATGTTTACTTTATTTTCATCTCATAGATAACTTGGTAAATATAATGTTACTTTAATAATAATGGTACGCTGAAAACATATTGACATATAATAACTTATTAAAATGCGTTAAATATTAAAAAAATATTTGCTTCGATATATTCGAACGATATAATATATCTATGATATTTTATTATTCAATCATTATGTCGTGGTTTTCGAATGACTATAGGCAGTCTCAGTAACAGGTTCGTCACCTCGTCACGTCACGTCGTCAAGGTCTGATTTTGTTTGCTCCGTTCACGATAGTAGCTGCTTAACTGAATTAAAATAAAATAGTTGTTAATGTTGCATAATGACACTCAGAAGGGTACCATAAGCTCTTAGAGCGGTATCAATTTGATATCGAATAAGGGATAGGTGTATTTGACTTGTATACATCTGTCACTTACTCGATCTCAAATTGATACCGCTCTAAGAACTAATGGTCACCCCCCTGGTAGTAATTGAATTTATGACACTGGCCACTAAATAAATCGATTTGGTTTACATTTCACAAAATGGCCAGGCCATTAAAAAGTTATTAGTTTGTTGTCAACAAGACGTTGTTTTGTCCTCCAGTTTTAAAGTGATTAAATTTAGTTTTTTATGCGTATTGTAATGAAAGGATTCGAAAACCGACAAAAATATAATTGACTCAACTGTACATACTCATAATGAGTGACAGTAATCGTTACCCAAATTGTAATCGTGTATTTTTCGAAGTATATTAAATATTCGTCTGTCGAATTCTGTAATCATGTTCGTTCATGGTTATTTTACGAGCATTTAATAATTAAAGTATCCTAACATTGGCCAGTAATTGCGTCATAAACATTTTTCGGTAGGGATTTTCATTCCTGTACATTCTGAGCTCTGGGTATCAATTTCGGTAGGTAGGTATAATAAAGAGTCGTCGGTTGAGACGACTTATTAAGTCGTGCAGCCTTGACCTTACATATGAACTTCACGCCTTTTTCCTATGGGGTATGCAGAAACTAGAGGAACGCCACGTGTCCCATATAAACTAATTTCGTTTACTTCTTTTAGACGTTAATACGTAACGGACGTTCATATCTAAATTATTTAATAGTTATTTATGCTACGAGTCGGAAATCATCTCACGTACGTGTATCATACAACATTTTACTATGCATTGTGCGAGGAAATAAAAAAATATATCTGAACCAAGCAAGAAATTAATAAAATGGCGGGCTTATTCAAGCGCACTCAGCATATCCACAGATTAACTAATAGTTCCTCGGGCATATCTACTGCGCATGTGCAAATAGCTAACGCAAAAAGGCACAAACAAAATATTCATTCTGCCAAACATTTAATGAATATTTAAAATTATATTAATGTCGACCACATCATCACTCACCTTCAGTTGAGAGTGGTCAAGCGCGAGCCTATCAAAAAAAAAATGTTATTGATCAAAATCTAAATCTAAAGTAATTAGAAACGCCTTTAATGAAGTATTAGTTTTATTTTATTTTGACTAACTTCTTCGAGATGAATCGAAATTGCTGTACTGGCCATATACATGCGAGCAGCGGCCGGCAAAAGTTGTATAATAGTAGTTTATGATAAAAAAATATTAAGTAGGTTCAATCCCAAAATGTATGAGTGTAGATAAAGTAGTGTATGATACTGCACAATAAGGGGTATTAAACACACACTCATTTTAATACCTAGTTATGTGCAGTATCATACACTACTTTATCTACACTCATACATTTTGGGATTGAACCTACTTAATATTTTTTTTTGCATTTTCCATGCCATAAAGTCGTGATAAATGCATCATATAATAATCTCGACTTTGCTGATAAGAGATTATGAGTAATTTCCTTCGCCGCATATAAAATGTTTGGCAGAGTCAGACATTTTAAGCAAGAATTTAAAAAACTCATGAACTTCTACTGAAGTTCATGAAACCTGCAAATCGTATGAATGGCGCCAAAACCCAGCACATCACCGCATTATCTGCGCATGCGCTAAGGCTTAGCACACGCACTGCGATATTTATTCGCGCGAATTTTTTCCGACCATTCTGCGATCTATGGAAATGTATAAAGCTGCTCGCATTGCGGTAAAAAAATCGTGCAGCAATAATACCGCATGAAAACCGTGTTTTGCAACAGAAACCACCGCATCGCGGCGCGAATTTAATTCGCGCGAATATTTTGAGCTCTATGAACAGGTACAAAGAGACAAAATTCGCGCGAATAAAAATCGCAGTGCGTGCATTGGCATTGTCACAGACAATTTAAAATTGGAATCAAATCTTTTTATAATAGTTACTAAAATGGCATTACAAAAAAAAATTGATGGAAACTCCTTAGTGATTAACTTCTTGGATTTGTCCTGTATCGTAATAGAAAAAAAATGTTTTATAGCATTATTTTGTTAGAGAAAAAGTGTTATAAAGAGATTCTATTTTTAAATTTTGGTATTGTGTTTATAAAGTATGTCAATATAAACTCGTTTTGAAGTTTATAATTCGAATATTACGATATGAGAGTAGATAAAAATCCATATCTGTCGTGTTTAGCTGCCAAATAAATTACTTAGTAAATTCATATCTGTCGTGTAATTAAAAAATGGAACGATCTTTTACTCCGAAACATGTTAACCAAGGAAGTAACTTATCAGAGTTTTTATTAAAATTTCGAACTGACTTACATATAGAAAGCTGTTTATATAAAAAAAAATACAGTTGAACACGGGAATAATTATTGTTGTTCGTTGTTCATCATTGATTTCGAAAAGTAATTGTATTTGACAAAATGAGTTCTAGGTGATACTTAGTTTTAATTTCCGCGCATTATTTGAGAAAAGTACTATACAAGCCTTGGCCCCAACTAGGCATTGATGGCTTCGCCTCGGCCCACATTTACACGTTAGTCCATCAATGCCTCTTTTGCTGGCCGCTGCAATAATGTACTATATTTGTAGGGATGGATAATATTTAAACGTATTGATCCCATTACCTACGAGAATTCTTTCACTAGCTACACTACCGCTACAGCCCAGTTTTTAGTTCACTACACCGATATTTAAATATGCTAAACAGTGGTTTCAAATTTCGGTAAAGTTAATTATTTACCTTTTGTTAGACTAACAATCGATGAATAAAAGCGCTTTACTGAATTTTGAAACCATTGGTTAGTATATTTTAACCATTGGTTGAGTAGTTAACTACGGAACAAAAAAACTGGGCATAGTGTCATAGTATACTTTTTATTCCAGATAATCTGCACGATTAGACAAGTGAAGCCGTGGGAAAAAATATAGTCTGTTATAAAAGCTATAGCTAGCGTATCAATTATTCTTACATTTATTCAATTCAATAACAACAAAGGAACAAAGCTCCTTCCAATTAACAATCAAACGAGAAAATAACTGAAAATTTTCCATTTATTTCGTAACACTGTCCAAATGTTGAACATAATCTAACCATCGGCCCGAATTTACCTTGGAATGTTGACTGACTTGACAACATTCCCAATGTAAACACAATTTGCATTGCCAACACCTTGCCGATCCGAAAATTTCAATATTTAGCTTTTCGGCCTCTGGAAATATCGATTCTATTGACGAGGGTTGATTGAAATGTATTTTAAAACGAATAACATTATAAATGTATTTTTTTAATAATCTATCTTTTTCTTAGGGTATATCATTTTTTGAAAAACAATATATCACGGATATTTAACGCGATGATTTCGAAATTGCGAAAGTTTGCGAAAGTTTTAAAGTTAAATATCATTTTTTAATTATTTTCAGCCATTTTTCATCATCATCATCATCAACCATAGCCTGACATCGCCAATTGCTGAGTCTAGGCTTTGCAATACATTTACGTACGATTAAGTGCTAGTCTCATCCAGGTTCTACCTGCAATGTCAAGAAATTGTCTGCACTTTTCACCGCCATTTTCAGTGTCTCTTAAATTTTACAGTTGGAGCGAGTGGCAGCCACAGAAATATCGTGTTTTTTTATTAATAACGATAGATTGTATCTAAATTATAATATTTAGTTAATTATCTCGCTTTGGGCTTTTACTGGATGGCAGGTATTTGGCCTACAATGGGACAGTACACTTCTTTTCATTTGTATTCTTCATTGCTTTAGGTCGTGAACGTCCTGAAAGCTATGACGAATTCACTGACGAGCTGCTTCCAGGCCACGTCTTCGGCACTCCTCACCATGAGTGGGAAACAGTACAGCCAGATAATAATAATAATTATTGGAATAATTTATTTTGAGATTTTGTTGTGATTTTGTCATTTTTATAGGGACACGTGTATCTACAGAACATGAAATGTTGTAATATACAATAAAGGGTATTCTATTTATCCATCTATCTATGATATTAGAGTGCAAAAGACTGAAGCTTATCTGTAATTCTCTTCTTTGTAATAGTAGTAGGTACTTGAGACGTCTATTAGCCACTACAATGGAGCAGCAATATTGAACACGGACTATAAGGTCAAGAGCATTGACAGCATCTGAAGGCTTTTTACTTTCTGGTAATATAATTTAAATTGGAAAAAGCGACGATAAATGGGGAAAAATATTTAAAGATTTTCTTGCTGAGAATTTATGATAACACCGGCTTCTTGATTTTGACTGCGTGTATTTCATCTAAACTAATATTGTAAAGTTTGTGACGTTGTAAGGGGTAATCTCTGGTTCTACTGAACCGATTATGAAAATTCTTTCACCAGTAAAATTTAGTTAGTAAAGTAGTTTAGTAAGTACATTAGTATTTATATCCTTATGAAAATTGCAATAATGTAACCCAAGGTAGCAAAATGTTGCCTATAAAATTCATTCTTTGGCGTGCGCTGAGAAAACGATTTATGGTAGATAAAAATCATTAGGTAGGTAGGTTGGTAGGCAGAGTAGGCAGGGTAGGCAGGGAAGGCAGGGTAGGCAGAGAAGGAAGGGTAGGCAGGGTAGGCCGTGTAGGCAGCGTAGGCAGGGTAGGTAGTTGACGGGAGCGAAGCCGCGGGGGTCAGCTAGTAATTAATAAGAGTACAAATATAATGGATAAATAGTAACGTTTATCCCTCTCCAGCTACCTGGCTGGCTGCCTACATGTAATAACGATCGATCAGTTTTGTGATTAACGCCCAGTTGGATTAAGAACACGTAATTGATTGATGTCTGGCTGAGGCATTCGTGGTGTGGAGTTGGCTGACTGGCCTGCGTCCCTACCGACTGACCGGCATTCCGTTTTCATTCTTTTTTTCTTCAACCCTCAACGTAAAGATATAATTTTACCAGCCAACTGCAACCAACAACCCTATTTTACTTTTAATGTTTTTCATTGTGACGTGTTTCGGTAAATGTTAGCAAATTAAACCAATTGTATACTGGGATCTTGCACTTTATTTACCCGATCCAACGTTACATTACCACGTAACACGTATCCATCAGATCCATCATCAACGTTACACGTAATTTGAAGAGTTTGACATCTCTTCAAATGGTCAATTTACAAATTGGGTATTAGGGGTGAAAAGATATGGATGCATATGTATCTACTTCGTAAAAAAGTAAAACAATATAAAATACTATTCAAGTATTTACAAAAACAATCGCAAAACCAAATCCCAGTTTTTACTTCGCGACCTAAATCTCGGCAGAAGATATCAGAATCTATAAATAAACCAATTAAGAAGAACTTAGTCTGGAGATAAGGCAACTTTGCAAAATGGTACACAGCAAAAACAGGAAGCGTGGCGAAAAACAAAATGGGCTCCTAAGCTGACGCACCAGCAATTTAAGCATTAATGAAGACGGCTGTAAAATTTTAAGACACACAACAAATAAAATAAGACGAATTTTATGCACGTGTTAGTATTGGCAATACGTGTGACGTCATTAAATCATAAATTTCCAATACTTACACGAACTACGTAATATTTTATAAGATTATCATCACTATGGCTTATAAGTGTAATTTTATAGTTATTTCCTGTACACACAACAATATTTAATCAGGTGGGCAGTATAACAATTATAGGTATTTGACAACACAATAATAATTAAGGTAGGTACTTCGACATTTGTCGGTAGATGCTTAACAAATATGACAGTTTGTATATTGTAGCAAATCATTGTGCTTATAAAGTGGAAATTATAAGCACAATTATAGGTATTTGACAACACAATAATAATTTAGGTAGGTACTTCGACATTTGTCGGTAGATGATTAATAAATATGACAGTTTGTATATTGTAGCAAATCATTGTGCTTATAAAGTGGAAATTATAAGCACAATTATAGGTATTTGACAACACAATAATAATTTAGGTAGGTACTTCGACATTTGTCGGTAGATGCTTAATAAATATGACAGTTTGTATATTGTAGCAAATCATTGTGCTTAGAAAGTGGAAATTCATGATTAAATGACGTCTCACGTACTTCCAATAGTAACACACGCATTTGTAAAAAAAATGCGATCGATTTTCCTAGTCTTATTGAAGCTGGTTACCAAATATATTTTACAATTTAAAAAAACAATCTCTACATAATTATTATTTTACTGCTGATTTAGTTTAAACTTTAGTGTTAATCAAACTCAGCTTCAGCTTGAAATCCTATAGGTACAATTTCGCAAATAAGGATTTGACACGTTCATAGCTCTCAAATCAAATCAAATCAAATCAAATATTTTTTATTGACAAATAAATTGTTTACACCAAAATAATTGAAGCCCTGACTTCTGAGCTAGGCAAAAACCTGTGTTACAGAAGTCAGTCCCATTGTTGACGCTTGTTTACAATATTAGTGACAAAATAAATATATTAAAATCATGCTCAAACTAAGATAAAAATAAAAATAAAAAATAAATTAAATCTGAAAAAAGTGAAGTCAAAGTAAATTCCAAATTGCAATAAAATCAAATAAAATTAAAATCAATATGAATTCAAAATTACAATAAAATTAAAAAGAAATCACAGTCAAATAATGTCAATATAAAATTTCAATAAAATTAAAATAAAATAAATACAAAATTGCAATAAAATAATATAAAATAAACTGAAATTGATTCCTAATTGCAATTACATGAAAAAAAAAAGTTAAAATCACAGTAACATAATGTCAAAATTCAAATATTCAATTAAAAAATAATATTAAAATAAACTCAAAATATAATAAAATCAAAATTACAATAAATCCAAAATTAAGTTTAAAATTCTGAAGACAGTTTGTGAGTGTTTGTGTGTGTGTGTTTGATGGTGTTTGTGTGTAAGGTTGAAGATAGGTAGTATTCATCGTGTTACTGTAGGACTTTCTCAGTCTGCTCGTAATCTAGTTTTTGAAGCCAAGTTTTTATTTTCTGTTTAAATTTGTTATGTGGTAGTGGGTTAATGTTCATTAGCGTGTTAACTTTATTGTAGATTTTTATGCCTAAAAACATGTGCTGCCGTCTTGCTGATGCAGTGTTACATTTAGTAGACTGACAAACATCGCGTATCGTACGTCTGCTTATTGCATGCTCGTTGTAAGGAGTAACACGATGCTGTTGTATGAGGAGATTCAGTAGGTATAATTGTCTCACTGTTAGAACTTGACAGTTTTGGTACAGAGTCACCGTTGGAAACCGGTATGGCCTAAAAGTCATGAGTTTGAGGAGTGATCTTTGGGCTCTTTCCAAATTAATCATGTAGGACTTACATGCTCCACCCCAGACCGTGTTACAGTATCCCAGTACCGACTGCGCTAGCGCGCAGTATACCGTCCGAAGCAGCCCCAGATCAGCAACGTGTCGTAACTTTTTGAACGCCCAGATTAACTTTCTTGTGCGTGTTGTAATTAAGTCTATGTGAAGGTGCCAGTTGAATTTGCTATCCAAGAGTACTCCTAGGTATTTGGTAGAGGAAGATTCTTTTAGGGACAGGCATAAGCAGTGTTCGGTATTACCTGGATAGTTGCAGGAGTGGACCTTAATTGATACTTCAGGTAATTTAGTTTTAGAAAAAGCAAACTTTACGAAAGTTGTTTTCGAATGATTGAGGGTTAGCAGATTTGCTTCTAGCCAAAATTTAATTTTATGTAGGCCCATTTCTGCATGTTGTTGTGCCTCTTCCCAAGTCCCTCCATGAAAAATCAATGCTGTGTCATCGGCATAAGAGAAGATTCTTCCGTTTGTTAGAACTTGCTGACACAGGTCATTAATATAAATCAGGAAGAGACTCGGGGCAAGGACACTTCCCTGCGGCACGCCGAAACTGATTGGTGATTCGGAGCTTATGTTTTCACCTATCTTCACTCTTTGCGTACGGCCACACAGAAAATCCTCAAAGAGTTTTAGGGCGTTACCTCGGATTCCCGCGCGTTCTAGCTTATCCGCAAGGATTGAAATACTGACGGTGTCGAAGGCCTTGGCGAGATCAAGAAATACACCCAGACATTTTTTTTTTGCGTCTACTTTTGCTGTCACATAATCTGCCAAGTGGTTTACAGCGTCTTCTGTGCTCTTTCCCGATCTAAACCCGAATTGCGATTCAGATAAGATACTATTGTGTTCTAGAAATTTTTTGAGTCTATTATTCAAAACCTTTTCCAATATCTTCGACAACGCTGACAACACTGAGGTTGGCCTATAATTTTTGTAATCGGTCCGATTGCCACCCTTGTGCACTGGTGTTATGAGAGATTTTTTTAAATCTTGCGGAAATATTCCCTGTGCAAAGCACATCTCCACTAGCTTCGTAAGTGGTGGAACTATAGCTTAGTTAAGCCTTTAACTCTAAGTTAGTTAAGCCTTTTAAATTAAGTCTTTTAAGGTTTTAGACAAGTGTTATGCTGTACAATAAGTATAATTTAATGTATTGAAAAATAAAGAAAAAAAACTTGAGAGGTGTCAAGGGACACCCGGATGGGACGAAGTTCCTTTAGAATATATATATGTGTATATAATATATGTATATAATATATATATGTATGTATATCTATATATACATATATATATGTATATATACTCTCTCGACTAGTCTCGACTTCGTGAACACAGTTGCGTATAGGTTAGAACACGCACGAAACACGCGCACGCCGCACGGCTTACAACTATATCAAAAAGTGTCGTTACAACTTTTTGTAAGATTTTTTTCCGTCTAGCCCCCTTTCGCAACGCGTGATAAGGAACTTCGTTCCAAAAAAACTCAATTCCGAAACTGCCCCTTGGAAAGCAGAATCTGGATGGACTAGTACTGTGACAGGTTTGAGTCACACATTTTTATCACAGTTTTGGAGCAAAAACCGTGCTAAAACGCGTGACTCAAACCGTTAATACAGGCGTTATCTTATGTTGTTATGTGTAATTCTGATTCCCCTTTCAAAGTCATCCAAATACCCCATCTAATATTTCTATCAACGTAAATCATAGACCGAACAAGAACCCGCAATTCAAATGAAACATAACTCCCGGCCTCTGACGTCATTCCTCCTTGGAACTCCAAAAAACTTCCATGTAAGCCTCATAGTTGCGTCAAACAATTCTTTATCGCGTAACACAATTACAGCTTCGCAAATTCTATCGGCATCGCTAACCTCGTTTCGAGTTTGAGAGCACCGCCAGGAAATAAAAGATTCCACTTACAAGAGAGTAATCCAAGAGCATGTGCTGCGAATGGCCGGCAAGATAAGGCAGCTAATTTATAGCGTTTCAATACCTCCTCGTCAAAGATTTGGAGGATGCTGGAAGAATACGTCAGTGGTTGTTGTTTGTGTCGTTCATTGGTTTGTAGTTTGGAAATTAGGAATTTATATTGTGTTGGTGAGCACAAGTAAATATGAAAAAGCTAACATAGCTAGCTATTGGTGACAGATATTCTAAACAGAAATGCCACTTAGTTTATTTGACTCGTCTTCTTGGCTCGTACTTGAGCCTTGACCACAGTAGCACCACTTACTTATCTGGTAAGGTAGCGGTTAACCGCAAGCCTTTCAAAATATTAACTAAAAACTGTCTGCGTTGCATGTGAATCATATTAGTAACATTGTCATTGAGTAAAGGGCTTAGCTAGTATATCTTACCAACGTCTCAAAATAAAACACGTCGGGCACCCTGTTATGCGAGTGCGATGGCGGAGTGCTAGTGACGGCGTCCCAGACCAAACGCGCTGGACAGATCAATTTGTTTCTTGAATAAACTTGCAGCTAATTTTTCAATAACCACATAATTCAAGTCCAAAACTCAACTTCTTTAAGCTCTTCCCGTAATTTTGTCCCTACGATCCCATGACAAACACAGACTGTATATTACAATTATAAATTTCTCAGCTACCTCATCCAGTTCCACAACATCGTTGACCCAAGCTCAGAGGTCAGCAGCTGTTGAGAATTTAGTTGTGCTCACGTGTTATTCTTTCTCAAGTTATTTGTGTCTTTCTGGAGTCTTCTACTTGTTTCGTTATTATATTATTTGCTTCTATACAGTGTGTAACTGATATGTTTCTGTGTTTGAAAGCTACTGCCGATAGTATTACTGTGAGTGGAACTACATTTAATTTCAGTGTGAACATTTTATTTTTGTTGTTGTAGTTTGTAGTGAAAATAGTTATTAATTTATGCTACAAGTGCGGAAAGTAGGTGATTTCCGCTGAGCGGTATTTTTAGTCACGAGCGAGCGAAGTAGATAAATCGACACGAGTCGGAAATCATCTTACGCACGTGTGTCATACAACATTTTACTATGCATTGTGCGAGGAAATAAAAAAAAAATATATCTGAACCAAGCAAGAAATTAATAAAATAGCGCTTATTCAAGGGCGCTCAGCATATCCACACTCCACAGATTAACTAATAGTTCATAGTTCCTCGGGCATATCTACTGCGCATGTGCAAATAGCTGTCACGTCGTAACGCAAAAAACACGAGAAAAATATTCATTCTGCCAAACATATTTATCGAATATTTAAAATTAATTTATTGATCAAAATCTAAATCTAGAGTAATTAAAAACACCTTAAATGAAGTATTACTTTTGTTTTACCTTTTATATGAATGATAATCTGTACTTAACTAATTTTTTAAACTTTTCTCAAATAATAAAAACTCTATGCTGCTATTAAAAATTAAAAAAGTACAGGAAAGTAAAAAGCACTAGTAAAAAAAAGTGACACTTTCCGCACAGTTAGGCTGCTTGGAAAACGCTCTTTTCGAGGACATGCATTGTAAAGGGTATTTTCAAGGTTTCAAATAAGAATTGAAGATGAAGGCCGTAAATTTTTGAGTTACATTTTATCAACACTAATTGACAGTTTGTTGAAAAGACGAAATGAATCGACAAAGTGACATTTTAGTAACGCTAGTCAGTTCTATGGATTTTCATTTTTGTTACAATCTTATCGATAGTAAAATGCCATTATTTTAAGAGCGTCTCGATGATTAAACTTCAGAGAGACATGAAGACGTTAAACGACAATGCTCAACGATAGAATGGATGGCACCCCAAGATTAAAAAAGTCAGCCCCAAGTAACGGGAAAACCAAAGAGGACGCAACTTTTGCAGGGAATTATAGTTCTTATTTGATGACTTCTAGCTTGACCTTGATACATGGGTAAGAATTTATAATTCAGCCTTCAAAAGTCTAAGCTAACACCAACCTTCGTAATGACCACTAAAGTGTTGAGGGACAGTTATATTGACATAGGCTCGCCCCCACAACAGTAAACAGACAGGGATCTATCACTGTCTACCCTTTGAGCGAATATAAGTAAGATGTTATTTTCTGTAAACAAAAGGATTGCATCCATCACAGCAGAAGACTTAATATGTATTTGTATACCACTCTATTACAGTCTGAATTTACTAACAGTTTCTGCGACTCCGTCTGAATTTCTTCTTTGCCAAATAATAAAGTACTCTATCACCTTCAAAATACGGTAGCAATTTTCGTTTGCAGTATAAGAAAAATTACAAGTAATGTGAGTTAATATCGGGATGGTTTGTAATGGCCTTTTATAGAAATGGATCGTCTGCGTTAAATGGTTTAATTTCTGACACTTTATTGTCTAGTTATTTGAGTGTGAGTAATAATTTGGTTTCTCCCTGTCAACGGATTCTTACGACCTTTACCAGGTAATTGATTTACCTTTTTCCACCGTTACTTCTTCCGGCTACGGGAAACATGCGACCGGTCAATGAGAAGAGAACGCTTGTGGGACGTTTCTGTACAGCAGGGGACGTCTCTCGGTATGCGGAGTATTTGGAGGTATGCGGAACAGAGTGTAAAGTCCCACAAACCTCCATAGAAAAGGGAGATCCTCCTCCGTTGGTGTTCAAATTGCGCCGGCGCAATGCAGGATTTGTATGAAATCATGTCATTAGTTCGTAAATGCGGCGTTGATGCCACTACATCACTTCCCTCTGGAGGCCGGATGTCGATAGCTGGTTGAGCCATCCGTACATCTTGTGATGCGTGCTAGGCCTATGAAAGGTTGGCTCCCTGAGTCGGAACCGGCAGTCGCAGAGTTCACGGTTCGGAACTGTATGCGGTGGTGCCACAGTGAGTCGGAGTGATGATATTCCAGTGAGTCGGGATAGTGCTGCTGGTTCCAGTGGGTCGGAGCGATGTTGCTGACTCCAGTGGATCAGAGCGGTGCTGAGCGGCGTAGTGACTTGACTGCTGGCGTCGACCAGGAGAGGATTTTCAAGACTCTGCTTTGTTGACCTGCCGAAGGTGCAGTTTGCTGTGCCAGAATCGCTGATATGGTTGAGGGTGAAGACAGAAGCTGAGGGTGATGACCAGGAACGCACGTCTGGTGCATGTTGGTGGTCAGGATACCCCTGTAGATGCCGTGGGTACTGGCTGGCTGTGTGACTCGCTGCTCGAAAGCTTGAGGAAGTGATGATGACGTCAGGATGAAGTAGATCTGTACGAAGGCTGGGCTGATGTTCATATTCAAGGGTCACCAGTTTGCCAACCTCCATAGAAAAGGGTGGATCCTCCGACTAGACGTTTATTGTCAGACTGTTCAAATCGCGTCGGCGCGATGCAGGATTTGTTTGACGTCATATCATTAGTTCTTAAGTGGTGGCGTTGATGCCGCTACGTGTATTTTACGATGACGAAGATGTAATTATAACTGTGTAAAAAACTTTATTCATTGTAATAAAGTCACTAACAAGTTCTTTGTATGCAGTAGACTGAAAAAAAGCAACCAAATTACTATATTTCAATAAAATTAGGTATTGTAAGCAAAATTTTTTTTTCTTTCCTTTTTGTGAAAATTCAAATTTTATTTATGGTTTGCATGAAATAAAGAGATTTTTGTGATTTTTATTTATGTTTAAGCAAAATATGCAAATGACTTCACCTCAATTTTTTCCCTGCTTTTCGATGATGGTAGAAAATATATCAAATTAAGTTAGTAAGAATACCCTAAACAAGCCTCATAGCAATGTGGATGCAATGGGTGTATAAGAAATTGTATTACTCTAACCGTCATCATTTCAGCCGAAAGAGATCCACTGCTGGACTTAGGCCTCCCCCAAGTGTCACCACATCAATCAGTCCTGTGCGTTTTTCATCCAACGCCGCCATACAAAATAATAATTTTAAATTCCAATACACCACAACCTCCTTAATCGCTGTAACCATTAACAGACACTAAACTTGAACGATGAAAAACCGTTAATAGCTACCCATTTAAAAATAAATGAGCACCAGTCTGCAATGCCAAGTACATTATTGCACCAACATTATAAAAACTAAGCAAGCCGCTGTATTTCATGTTGCTGGCCGTAATCTTTATGACCTAAACGCCAGAGAGTGGGATTAGCACTGAATTTATGATACCTATAAGGCCTTAGCAGACATGCTACTTTAAGTAACCGCGATGAAAAAACATATGGAATTTTTTACATTATAATATGAAAGAAACGGTGGTTGAACTGTGTAAATGATGATAGGAGGAAGAAAAACAAAACACTATTACATTATAGTATTGATATCGCCAGGAAAGATATGGCTAAGTGGAATTGACTGCTGAGATGATGACGAATGTAAAAATAGAAAAAGACGTGTTACACTAACTCCAAATAAGTCGGTATAAGATTAAAAAGATGATGATGATATTGACCCAGCTGACAAATTAGAGCAGTGGTGGCCCAGTGGTATCGGCCGCGACTTACAAGTTGTAGGTCGTGGGTTCGAGCCCAGGCAGGCGCTTTACTTTGTGTAAATTATTTCATCACCATTGCTCTCAAAACGGTGAAGGAAAACATCGTGAGGAAACCGGCATGTCCTAGAACCAAAAATTTGAAGACATGTGACATCCACCAACCCGCACTGGGCCCGCGTGGTGGATTACGGCCCATTCCCTCTCACAGAGAGGAGGCCTGTGTCCCAGCAGTGGGAACATTAATAGGCTCATGATGTGATGTGACCATTTTTGCTCTCTGCTTCATCATCATTGCAGCCGAACGTCTTCCACTGCTAAACATAGGCTTCCCCCAAGTGTCGCAGCTTGTGGCATAAAAAAAGAGTAATTTAATAATTTTTTGAAGACTCGACAGACTGAATAATGACACAATATTGATTGATTAATGAGGAAATAACACGAAATGATAATCATGTTTCAAAATACAGTGTATCGCTGAATTGGAATTGTTCCTGCTTAAAATAGCATGTCTGGTACTACCCTTAACTCCCTCGGCAGCTTTGTTCTGTGCTGAACAACCTTTAGCCAGGGATTATGGTGAATAACGTTAGTCAACGGCCATACCACGATAAGTGGAAAAGTAATTAGGAATTCCCGAAGTTTAGAATTGAATGGTCGCTTTGGTAATTAGTTGTGGGTTAGGAAAGGTGTTGAGATAAAATTTTCAGTAGGATTTATGTCAGATTTTGTACTACTTTTTGTTATTAACTAGCTAATGAAAAGAATTGATTGAAATATGGAGCAGCAAGGAAACCTATGCGTAAGTAGCTTAGTCGTGTCGTCAATGGTTTTTACTTCGGAACACATAGACCTGATAAAATAGACCATAACAGACAATGTAGTATTGGCAGAAGATCTAATCTTATCTAAATAGAATATGCCGTTTGTGCCATGGTTTTCTGCGATTTGAATGTCGTCTGGCGTTTAATGGTACACATTCAGTGGTTCTTTAACCCCATTTGTCATGGTGGTAGATAAATAATATTGATTAATATTGTCTTTTTTGTAAAATAACGTTATCATTAAGAACAAGACCAATCTGTGAAAATTTATTAAAAAATAACTTCCTGTCAGCAAAAAATATTCTCAAAGAAAAGTAATCGCCAATATACAAAAACAAAAAAGAAATTACATCGTAAACCAAAGGCATAAACTTCCAAGCACACCTTCCTTCGGAAATATTCCAATGACGAGGGCAAATTTATTGAGCTGTAGAGAACTAAGTAGACCCCGTATAATCTCTACCAAAGTTACCTACAGAATGTATACCGGGAATCGATAATGCAAATTTTATGTAAAGAGACTGTGAGAGGGCAAATTTCAGTAGGGGAGCCAGCCGATCCAATCAGTGAATCTTAATAATATGTATCGAATGTTTAGTTTTCGCAGGTTTACATTTGCCCCTACTATGTGAGGTTTTCGAAGATGATGATTGTTTGTTTAAGACGACGACTAACGCCAACGACCTTGAGGGAACAAAACGCGCACTCGTTTCACACCCGCGCGACCCACAATTTAGTAGTTTTTTGTACTTTCCTTATTATTCTGTGACTTTAAAAAAAACCTCAGATCAAAATGTAGATAATTAAATTGTCTTTGAGATGGTGTCGATTTCATTAAAATACGCCCAGCGGTTTTGGTGTGATTGTCGTGTTTTTGTCCGTTTTAGACATAACTTTACAAATTATTTACACTATGTTTTACGAATAAAACTCAAAATTTGCTCAGATCAAATTATTAAGAAAATAGTCTAATATAACATATATTTTTTTCAAAAAATTACGACTAGCCATTTAGACGTGATTCTCATTTTAAAATCAGCTACTCAAGGGAATCGGCGCCTTAATAAAGCATTTCATACGAATGCGCAAAGTATTCACAAAAGGGGTGCGTGTATGCCCAGATCCATGAACTTAAGCGATGCAAAAGGATTGTGTAAGTATCGTAGCAAATGGTGTTCTGTAGTTTCTCACTTACCCACGGAAAAAAGGCGTAAGTTGATATATGTATGCATACGAATAATGGTATAACTGTTAACATCAAAGGAGAAAAACACGGTTTTCAATTTGCTTTAGTTCGTATCAATGAAACTATTTTACTAATAACTGATATAAAAAACAATATAGAATACTACCAAAATAGTTACACAACTGTGATGGTATAACCGAAGCAAAGCTAAAACTGTAAACAATTGATGGGTGATCGGAATATCTCAATCAATTACTAACACTTCTAATGTAATCTTCTGTCTTCGCTATATAGAAAACTACTACAAGAAAAACACAATTAAAGAAATAAACCCAGATAAACCTAATTATTTCTGCATTAATGTGTTCCAAATGGATTAAAATCGAGCACTAAATATATCGCGGCCGATCATCCCACGCAAATTGTAATTGTCTATTGAAATGAGATGTGGGAACCCCGATAACTGTTTGTTTTGGAGCGTTTGAATTACCATAGAAACTATATATATGGATACTAAAACAATTGCAGTAACGATGAAAATTTAACCCTGTGTAACTATATTGAAATTGGATTTCAGTTCAGATACTAAGCTCATCATGGATATTTTAAACGAATAATTAAGTTATTCGTCAAAATTTAAGCTAGGGATGAAACAATACAAAGAAGATAGTGGACGGTTGCAGCTCTAAAAGCTGGTGCAGTGTTAATACATTATTAGATTTTACGAATATAAATTAATAACAGAACTTGTAATTTAATTTTCATTAATCTATAAAGGTTTTATTAGAAATTTTCTGTTGATGTTAAGTTTATGTACAAAGATTTATTTAGAGAAAACACTAGATTTTTCTAGTTCTTGCAGTTAATCACATTAAAACACTATTCACCGCTTTGATGATTTTGGGCTTTCGTAGAAATTAAAAGCATATGAAATTCTTCACAATTACATAATAAAGTGTAACATCTCGCATGCCATGTTTATGTATACTCAAAGGTCAAATTCCTTAAACATTTCTCATATTATGAAAATATTAATGCGACTTCCAATCGAGTTGCCTTAGTAGGCTTCTCAGTTAATATATGTAAACGTGGGCGTAACACATTGAATAATGTTTGTGTACGTTTGTTCTGAGGGCATATCAATATCCTCCGTCAGCCCTTTAGCATAGTTCACCAAGCGGAAAGGTCGCTAGACCCCTTACATTAACTGTTGCAATGTTTAGATTCCTGCCTTGAGTTAGGTGTCAAGGATTTGTGCTCTGCCTTTAGGACTACGAAAATTTGAAAATTTAATGATTGTAAATGAATATTTTTTGTTTTTTTTATAAAGATCAAAAAGGTACCCTTTTGAAATTGAAACAGAATTTAAGTGAGTGACTAAAATACTATAAACTGTATTATATTAGCTTATTATAATAATTTACAAGTGCGCATAAAAAGATAATATGGACATAAGTCATTGGGCATCTAAAAATTTGTCAACATAGCTATTAATTGGAAAAGTGCCCAGAACGCTGGCAGCATTGCCACATTGAATGGCAATACTGATTTTTTGGTCGAAGAAATTGCCAGCCCTCTGGTCACGTGAAGAGTCGACAGAATATTAGCTCAAAAATTTGTTTAAAATCAATTAACCATCACACAAACAAAAACACCTACTCTACGGCAAAAGTCAGAACAATACATCTGAGAAATTGATAGAGAAGTTTTCTTGTTAAAGAAGATATTACATAATTCTATATTAGTTCAGCCATTCAATCATACATGATACTCCAACATGTAACTGCCTCTCATACCACCAAACAAATTTATTTAGCAAACCACTAAACGTAAACTAACTTATACCAAAGGAATCTTAGTAATAACTTTATAACACGTAACAGTATGTTATTGAGTTAGGGCGTGTCAAATTGGCGCTAACTTGGGGCCAAACTTGAGGCTTCGCATTTGACAGAAGTGAATTTGTAACTCGACTTGCCCCTTGGCGATGAGTTGTGAATGCTGGTTGATTGTGCATACAGCCTTATAGTCCATAGCGGTCCGGAGTTCGAGGATTCCGTATAGGATGTATTGGAAGTTTGTCCGTACAGCTGGCGTACTAAAATTTTCACGGACGATCGTATTTGGTAGAAATTTTATTAACAGTCGAAAAACCCTTATGCCTGCAACTCCTGAAAGCCAGAATCAACAGTGGCGACCACCAGAAAAGCGCTGAGGTAATGAAGCTCGAAGAAGTCCCGGAGAATGAATTTAACTGTCTTGGATCCCGCAACGCAATCAGAAAATATTTTTTTAAGGAGAAGTAGGAAAAAAAATGCAAAAAAAAGAAAACACAATTTATTGCATATCTACAAATAATAAATTAAACATAGGGGTTCAGGGTTATTTTCGCGAACCGGAAGACGTTGCGTTGGAAGGCCTTCCATTAGGTGGACCGATGACCTGGTGAAGGTTGCGGGGATCCGCTGGATGCGGGACGCACGGGACCGGTCAATGAGGCGAAGTTTGGGGGAGGCCTATGGCCAGCACTGGACGTCGACGACGTTATGGCTGATATGATAATGAAGGTTCACCATCCCTTAACTAGCTTCTGATATAATATACATAATATCACCCCTGTTTTTTTTATGGTTCCGAGCTTATTGTCATCATCCGAACGCAAATCTTATAGGCTAGATATCACATATACCACTTATTGTACGCGATTTGCCACAATAATTAGTTATTATTATAGAATGTAAAAACATTGATGGACGTGGGTTTTAATCAGATTGACTTAACACAAACAGGTATTCAGTATTAGGGTACAGTAGGCTGTACTGTTACAGAAGTAATAGTTATTTCAGGCAAACCGAATCAATCACGAATAATTGAAAGTTTGACATCATCGACCACGGGCCCCTAAAAGCATTCCACCACGGTATCCATATTTAGGGAACACAAGAGGCGTCTGATTCCGCAACAGAGAAACTTCTCGATTTAATTTATACACTTGTTTGGTTTTACTCTTATCGAGTGCGGGGACCAAGTTTGTAGGAATCAGGGGAAATTACAGCAGCCATTGTGAGTTCTCACACGGAAAAGTTTCGGAGTCGGAATGATCAAGTTTTGAATAGGTCTGTATTTTAGATATTCGATATTCCAATACTGTGAGAAATTTGTAGTAAGGATACCATCGGTGCGGAAGTTATGTGAATATTTTTGAGCTGTTCAGTTTTATTGGATTTTATTTTGAGTTGGAATATTTTATCGGTATTTGACTCTTTACTATTTATAGTATAAAACAAAGTTTGGCCGCGTTTGTCGATTGCATTTGTGTTTCACTACTAACTTATTCTAAACAACGCAACTGATATTGACAGGGATATCACTAATAGAAAGAGTGATAAACGAGAAAGGTTTTTGTTTAGAATTTAGGCTAGTTAAGTAATTAAATAATGCACGAACAAAGTAAAAAAAAACAATGAAGCACATATGCATTCGAATTTAAATAACCGGCCAAGTGCGAGACGGACTTGCGCATGAAGGGTTCCATCGCAAAAAACGGCAAAATTATCACGTTTGTTGTATGTGAAATATTTATTTAATTCTGTTTTTATTTTATATGTTTTTGTTGTTATAGCGGCAATAGAAATAACCTGTGAAAGTTTCAACTGTCTAGCTATCACGGTTTATTTATATTTATTTATTTGTATACACTTTATTGTACACCATAATAAACAAGAAAAAATAAACTTAGCACTAAAAACATACAATGGCCTTAATCGCACTCCGCGATCTCTTCCAGGCAACCTGGAATGGACAGAGATTACCTGGACATGATATGGGGTTGTCAGTGGTGCGACAATACCAACAATGAACATAATATTTATACAATAATACTTACTAGAAACCAAAATACATACATATGCTAAATAACAGATACATAAATACATACATACTTAATACATAAGCAATGAAAATAAACAATGTACAACAATCATAGCACATTATGTCAAAAAACCAAGAGCACAATCACAGCGACAGGTAATGTTCTTTGACAAGTTTTTTAAATACAGGCAACGACTGAGCACGTTTTATTGAGTCAGGCAATGCATTCCACAGACGAGCAGCCTGGACAGTAAAAGATTTATCCATGAAAGTTGTGGAATGCACTGGCATTTTAAGTCGCAAGTCATCTGATGACCTTAGAGATTTCGTGTGGGAATCGCAGATAAATTGAAAACGATCCTTCAGGTAAAGAGGGGTGGAAGGAGTAAAGAGCACATTAAACATAAGAGAAAGAATATGAGCATTCCGGCGAAGGCGAATTGGCAACCACTTGAGCTTTACATGAAATTCGGAAACATGGTCATATTTGCGCAAACCAAATATTAACCTAATACAAAATTTTTGAAATCGCTCAAGTTTATCGAGTTGTTCTTGAGTAAGGTCAAGATAGCTGGCATCAGCATAATCAAGGATGGGAAGAAGAAGAGATTGTGCAAGCGCAATCTTAGTGGCAGTCGGAAGAAAGTTACGCAGTTGCAGCAGATGAAAACAACTTGCAGCTGACTTGACGGTTTATGAGATAAAACCTGGTAACAGACAGACAGACGTACAGTGGAGTATAATAATAAAGGTCCCGTTTTTACCCTTTGGGTACGGAACCTTAAAAAGGTAAAACGATATCAAATCAGTTAATATTTTCAGAGAAAACGGATCCAGATTTTAAAAATATAGAAAACATTAATACTTCTCTGACTTTATAACTTCATAAGAATACCAAGGTTAGATTGTCAATCAAACATAAAATAATAATACCAGCCTGATATTATCCCATTGCAAGGAAAAGGCCTCGTCTAGTTTAATGAAGGTACGAACATTGATCACCACGCTTGCTCAAGGCGGGTTGATGATTTCAAAGTCCAGTTTTCCTCACAATGTTTTCTTTCACCGATGTCAGCGTTGTCCAAGATAAAACTTAGAAAGAACATAGGGTAAAACCTGGAAGTTGCCCCAGGGCTATAGTTGCCCTGCGTCGACTGCCGGGAGGACACGGCGCGGCATATGCTGGCAGAGTGTGCCGCTTGGGAGGGGCCACGCCGTGCCCTCATCTCAGATGTAGGCAGTGACCTGTCGCTGCCGGCCGTAGTCGAGTCTATGGTCGGCAGCTAGGAGTCCTGGGGCGCGGTGGTATCCTTCTGCGAAACAGTCGTCTGCAGAAGGAGGCTGCGGAGAGGGAGAGAGAGATTTCATCCGCTCACCCGATCCGCAGCAGACGCCCCGGGCGTCGGTGGAGGGCGGACAACGCCCTCTTCCAGCCCGGGTCCAGGGGCGACGGACTCGGGAACGTCCGTCGCCGGCACACACATCAGGACCCGAGGTGGCGGCGCGTAGTGTTCCACGCGCGCCCCTATTAGACGTTGCGGGGGGAGTCTAACACCTCACTCCCCCCCAACCCGAGACCGAGGCCCGCAGAGGCGGGCCGGCACTAGTTGAGGGTTGCGGAAGTATTGTTGTTCCCGTGACCCCCAGCGTAGGTGTGAGATGGAACACCGGGGTGGTATTTAGTCAGTACGAGTCTGACAGACCCCTCCACCCTCCCCAGGGTGGAGGACATCCAATGAGGATTTTCCACCCCGGAACAAATAAAAAAATAAAAGGGGTATATTTGCCTTGATAGTAATTAGTCTAGTTTCGCGGATGAATAACATGCTATTTTATTTATTAATCTATCGAAAGGGGCGACGCCTTATTCGGCGGGGCATCTATCCTAAACGTAATTTACATGGATTAGGCAGCTATCCCCTATGTGGGATAGATTTCCCATAATATAGAGGTCCGCAAAAATCACTAATACTCTGGAAATATTAAAGATAATGTTTTTTACGTTTCATAAATTTGTAGATAAAAACCAAAGTCCCGGCCAGTATAACAAATGAAGTGTTTTGCTTTTTGTACTAAGAGATACTCGTATAGAGTGATTTCAGAAAGTGTGGCAACTAGCCGGCTTTTACCCTATGAATTTGAAACAATAGTCATTTAATATCAAGCCCTAGTGTATTCAAAATATCTAACTGTACATATAGAATTAGACAAACTATTCGTTAAATAGTTTTCGATAGAACTTTCCTTTAACCAAACTCAAAACGTTCCTGTTTAGCATCAAAGTGGAAATCCAAAATCCCTTAAGCCGTGTTAGCGATTTACAATCTTGTTTATGCAAATCTCTTGCTACAAAACTGATACTTGTGCCTATAACAATAAGGTCGATATTGCCAGTACATGTAACGTACTTTCTCAGTAAATGTGAGCGAATCCGACTGGCAACTTTATTTTCAAGCGACAATTGCCGAACTAGGTTTTGCCAACTAATTGTTGAGATTACAGTTCACTTCGCTTACCAACTTCGAGCTTAGATATTTGGATTTAATCTTGTTAAGGCTTTCCACTTTACCAGTTTCATGGAAGGCTGTATGGCTGTTGGCAATCGGAAGGAAAGAAAGAAGCGAGAGAAGAAAGTCAGTCTGCAGTGTCACCAGGTAATCCTAGAAATGGTACAAGTCTGAGGATGAGAGATTGGGTGGTTACTGTGCACCAATGTTTTTTTATACCGACTTCAAAAAATAAGGAGATAATCAATTCGATACGTATGTATGTAATATTGTCGGCACTGCACAATATTCACATATATTACTATACATGGGCTTCTATTCTAAACACGTGTACCGAATTTCGTAAGTGTATGTAGGTATGTTTGTGTTTGAGAATCTCTAAACTTAGGATATAGTGCAAGTTTCATCTAAATCGATTAAGCAGTTTTCAAGATATGGGGCATACAACCGAACTCCTTAGCAACAAACAACACGAATGCCACGCCGTGCTCTCGGTCTCCCACGGCACAGCAATATGCTGAGTGGAAGCCTTCATGTCACAGTCACGACATGCATCTGCTTGTACTTACTCATCATCCTAGTACTGTACTCAAATTTGGTATTTAATTTTAATCTTACTTTTCTTTACTAACATAATTTAAATACTTACTAACATTGGATACCGTTAAGGGTTTAATTTAAGATGTCAAAAATTTTGTATGTCGTTTTGGTGGCGAATAAACACTTTTTCTTTCGTTCTTTCTTTCTAAATTGAGTTATTAAGGGTATTTTGTCAATCCTTTAGGTAGCTTACCATAGAACTTGCTCATTTTAGTGGTGATTTACTAAAACAAAAAACCGGCCAAGTGCGAGTCGGACTCGCGCATGAAGGGTTCCGTACCATTATAGCAAAAAACGGCAAAATAATCACGTTTGTTGTATGGGAGCCCCACTTAAATATTTATTTTATTATGTTTTTAGTTTTTGTTGTAGCGGCAACAGAAAAACATCATCTGTGAAAATTTCAAATGTCTAGCTACCACGGTTCATGAGATACAGTCTGGTGACAGACGGAAAGATAGACGGACCGCGGAGCCTTAGTAATAGGGTCTAGGCCGCGGGGTCTTTACCCTTTGGGTACAGAACCCTAAAAACCAACTTCTGAAACGAAAGTAATTTTTCTTTTTGTAGTATTTTTCTTTAAAAATGTTTTTTTTTTTTGTTATAAAGTTTTTGTACTTAAACTTTGTTTTCTGTGTTTATTTCAATTTTCAGTCAGCCTTTTGGCTTCATAAAATAATTCTCGTTGCAAAATCTTTTCACCAAAATTCTATGTTCCTACCGGAATGACATCTGTCCATTCTGTGCATGTACATTTTGCTTTGCTTCTACCGCTGTTTTGGTGTTAATCTTATCTTCTTAACGTCAAGATCGAGCACTGTACCGTAAGCCTCATTACTCATTCAATGTTCACCACTCAGTTCAAGCTCAGCTTTACAGGTTTCAGTAGTTTCCACTCCATCCTGAATGCCATCTTATTGCAACGGATGTGGTTGCATGGGTTCCGTACCTTGTATTAAATGTTGTTGGCCGAATTAACTTTTAAAGTAGTATTCGTATTTAGAATGATATTTAGACAGATTAACGACCATTGTCAAGAAGCGCGGAGGGCTCAGGCGCGTGTGCTTTTATAATTATTTTACAATAGTTATTTAGATAGGAATAAATTATATAATAATCGCAAAAATGTTAATTATTTAAAAGTGACTCATTTGAGGCATAAGTTAGATAGATAGATAGATAGATAAAACATTTATTCAGTACAAACACAATAGAAGACACAGCACAGAAACGACAAATTTACACGACAAATAAAAACAAATAATAATTACAAGTAACACACAATAAAAGAACAACATTAAAAAAAGAAGAAGAAAACAACACAAGGAAAATAAATTGTTTATGGCAATCCTCGGTGGGAATGCCGAACTACATATCTTCTCAAAAAAAAAATATAATAAAAAATATTCATACTTCAAGATTTGCATCTTGAAGCTTGAACACCTATACTTGTGCGGTGCGCGTCTCTAAGTTGCACTGAATGGGAGTCCAGCTCAGCATGTGCCAGGCAATATACCTGACGCTGATATTCTGCTGGATCCTTGTGGCGACATACGGACGCCAAGGCGATGCAGAACGTTTGGTGAGTTAACCATATTTGATTATTAAATATTGTGTTTGTTTTATGTTTGACTACCTATTACTAGTACTAGCAGGACTGCATTTAGGTTTTTAAAGCATGTCCTACTTACTACTATAAACGTCAAAAGTACTGATTGTGACATTATATTAAACAAGCAGAAGCTAGAATTCGTCGATAAAACGGTTTTCCTGGGGATCACGCTGGACTCGAGGTTGCAATGGGGTCCTCATTTGGTATCCCTTGCGGGGCGGCTGAGTTCGGCGGCTTATGCTGTTGGAAAGATTCTTCGGTTAACGGATGTGGATACCGCCAGACTAGTCTATTTTAGTTATTTTCATAGTATAATGTCTTACGGTATCTTACTATGGGGAAGGGCTGCAGACATTGAGTCAATTTTATTCTGCAAAAACGAGCCATCAGAGCGATATACAATCTTCGCCGGCGCGATTCTCTAAGGGAACTGTTTAAGGACATTAACATCATGACGGTTCCTTGTCAATATATTTATGAAAACATCATGTACGTAAGAAAGAATTTACATCTTTTTAGTAAAAACGGCGACAGACATAATTATGTTACTAGAAATAGGGACCAATTAGTTCAACCAGGTTTCAGACTGGCTAAAGTAGCCTCATCTTTCATGGGGTACTGTACAAAATGTTACAATAAAATTCCTCCCCACATTCTTGAACTGAATGAGACGAAATTTAAAACTTGTATAAAACGCACACTATGCAGGCTGGCATATTATAAGTTGGGGGATTACATCAATGATAAAAATGCTTGGCTAAATGCTAGTCCAGCTCCACAGCCACTAGGGCGCAAAAACAAGTGATATGCAGAACATTATTGTTTTGAATTATTGTTGGACCTTCTGAAGACTGTATAAATATATTTGTATTGTATAAACTCAATTTCATTCATCAAGGTATAATATGTACTTATGTACCTAAATATTGTAAAAAGTTTTTTTTTTAAAAGAGTAAGTATGGAGTTTCTTGTGCATTCTTCTCCATTACAAGCTACTTTCCGAATGCACGGTAGAAGTCTAGCACTAATACATCAGAATAACACATCATCATCTGCCTAGCCTTTTCCCAACTATATTGCGGTCGGCTTCCAGTCTTACCGGATTCAGCTAAGTACCAGTGTTTTACTTGGAGCGACTGCCTATCTGACCTCCACAACCTAGTATCTGGGTAACACGGTACCCCTTGGTAAGACTGGTGTCAGATCTCAAGCTTCTGACTACCCGTAACGACTGTCAAAGATTTTTAAATGACAGTCGGGACCAACGGCTTAACGTGCTTTCCGAGGCACGGAGGAAATTCGGTATGTTGAAAATGGTCACCACAGACCGACCTCGTCAAGCGTTGCTTAACCTTGATGATTGACCCGTGCGGATGTTATTATTTAGCCACGAGCTCCTCATACATCAGAATAATATATAGGCTATAATTTATAAAGTTATAAGCGGGAAGTACACGCGGGTGGAGCCGCGGGCAGCAGTTAGTATCATCATCAGCGTTTTAATGTTCCCACTGCATGCTGGACACAGGCTTCCTCTCTGTGAGAGGGAATGGACCGTAATCCACCACGCGGGCCCAATGCGGGTTTGGTGGATGACACATGTCTTCGAACTTTTGGTTCTAGGACATGCCGGTTTCCTCACGATGTTTTCCTTCACCGTTTTGAGAGCAGTGGTGATGAAATAAATTACACAAAGTAAGGTATAACACCTTTTTTTTGTTAGATAAGAATTCTTCTTAAGGGTACACTAGTCGACGGCACGAACTATTTTGTGTATCTAGCTGTTCAAAATAAAATTAAATGCTTTGTTGAACTACTAATCTATCCCTGTATGGAGGCCGTTTTGCAATTTTCCGTTTTGCAATCTTCCGCCCAAAAATGCGTTAAAATTAGTCTCGTAATGTGGAACTTTCGACGCTCATAACTTTTAAATATTTTCTTTTTTACTTTTTCGCTTCCATACAGGGCTAGATAATGATGAGACAAATTAATATCACTTTTTATTTTGAACGTACATCGTCAAACAGTGGAATAATCCCTAGACTACGTTTGTATGGAAAAAAGATCGACTAGTGTAACCTTAAGGGAAAATTAGTTAGTAGCTAGCCTAGATCATAGCTGAGATACACCGTCTTTCATTCCTTTTTCGACGATTCATTATTCTGACCTCGTCGCTGGATTGTGGAACCACATGTAAACTGCACTTTGGAGTAATAATTTCATCAAAGTAAAGTACGAAGTCAGGGCCGTTACCACTGCGCCACCACAGCTCTCATCAGTTAATATAATATGTAAGAAAATTTTCGAATAAACATCAGTTGAAATGAAAAGCAATAGATAATATTAATATCATCATCTGCCTAGCCTTTTTTTCCCCACCTATATTGAGGTTGGCTTCCAGTCTTACCGGATTCAGCTAAGTACCAGTGTTTTACATGGAGCGACTGCCTATCTGACCTCCACAACCCAGTAACTGTGTAACACGGTACCCTTTTAGCAAGACTGGTGCTAGATATCAAGCTTCTGACTACCCGTAACGACTGTCAAAGATCTTCAAATAACAGCCGGGACCAACGGCTTAACCTGCTTTCCGAGGCACGGAGAAAACTCGGTTTGTTGAAATGGTCACCCATCCACGGGCCGACCTCGTCAAGCGTTGCGTTGCGTTGATGATCGACCCGTGCGGCTATTATTATTTAGCCACAAGCTCCTCAATAGAGAATATTAATATAAACAATAATAATAAAACTAACTGCCTCGTTGGTTTATTGGTTTAAATCGCTACTGATGATTATGGGGTCCTGGGTTCGATGCCTGGGTCAGGCTAGAATTATTAAATTTTTCTTTTTGGAATTATTCAGTTGGAGCCTGGAGTTTGCATTTCTGCCCGGTTGATGGCATAAGGCTCGCCCTTTATTACAAGGTTTTATTTATGAATGTATGTATGTATGAATGTAAGTGTCAAATCTTGCAACTGAATTTTAAAGCAGTTATCCTCCACCGATTTAGATGAAATTTTGCATACACGTTAAGTTTGGATGACAATGGATGGTTAGCTAAGTGACATCATATATTAAATCCAATATGGCGGGCGGCCCAAGATGGAGTACTAGTTATTTTTTTTGCACTGCCATTATATGGGTATCAAATGAAAGGGTTTGCTGAGAAGAATACGAAAAAAACTGGCCAAGTGCGAGTCGGACTCACGCACGAAGGGTTCCGCACCATTATCGCAAAAAACGGCAAAAAAATCACGTTTGTTGTATGGGAGCCCCCCTTAATTTATTTTATTTCAATTTTATAATTATTATTTTTTGAAGTGAATATACAACTGAATATTCTGTGAATATTTCAAGCGTCTACCTGTTGCTGTTATTAACATCATGCAAAAAACGGCAAAAAAAATCACGTTTGTTGTATGGGAGCCCTCCTTAAATATTAATTTTATTCTGTTTTTAGTATTTGTTGTTATAGTGGCAATAGAAATACATCATCTGTGAAAATTTCAACTGTCTAGCTATCACGGTTCATGAGATACAGCCTGGTGACAGACGGACAGACAGACAGACAAACGGATCGTGAAGTCTTAGTAATAGGGTCCCGTTTTTACCCTTTGGGTACGGAACCCTAAAAACTTCTTTAAAAAAAAGATTGTTTTATTGAATAATTTTACTAAATGTAGGTTTACTATACGTTTATCTCTGCCCAACACTTCGTGTAATACTAGTGTGTTATGTAAGAGTATTTAATTTTCAAACAAACATTTCCGAGTACTTGAAATGAAAAGCGGCAACGTTTAATATTCACATAAAGATATTTCTATGAAGATGGAGTACAGCGGAGCGCCAGACGTTAATACCGTTGATGGTGTGAAACAAATTAAAATGCATTCTTGCTGCAGTAATAAATAACTTCACGGGCCATTGGGGCGCAGGATTAAGTGAGAAAGGTTTTATAAATTAGTTTTTTTTTTGATAGACAATAGCTGTTGATGTATTAAGTGTTGTAAGTGATTAATCTTTAAAAATAAACCTTATTAAAGGCCTCGCAAAATATAAATTTTTTCGATGGCCAATTTATTTTGAGAAAATTGATGGATCCATTTTGTGAGCTGTCTCGGTCCCGGTTTACCGTCTGAAAGTACCAGTTTTTGCTTTTTCGAGCAAATTAAAACTCTCTAAAATAGAGAACAGTCATTGGCAAAAAGAACAAGCGCAACGACCCCTTCTACCATCGGACATATAGACGCACTGCAAGTTACCATCCTCACCTAGGTGCCATTCCACCAATTCGCACCAGGAACTTTCAAACATCCTTCATAATGCGCACAGCAAAAGAGGGGAACTCACTGCCTACGTCTGTGCGAACGCATACAAATAATCTCTTTAAAGTTAGAGTGACAGGCTTCTTCTGTGTAAGCTCACCCCATCGTCAATTTTGTCTCTGTCACCTTTGACTTAGAGTCAAGAGCAAACTTTGAAGAAGTGGGCGTTCATTCCGCACCGATGAAGAGATGCAAGGGTTTGACAACTGACTTCACCTATGTGTTCACGGTGAGAAATTTACAGAATAACACTATAGAATAACACTACATGTCAGAAAAGTAACCACATAAAGAAAACAAAAGAACAATGGAAGCTCATTGAGAATGTTAAAAATGTTAGTTGCGTGCATACAAGCGTTCTCATGTTAGCAGTAAAGGGTCTGAGATTAGACGCCAGCCGTCTCATCGCGCGCATCACGTAACTCGGCGATACCATCAACACTCACGACATGCAGCTCTAGGGATGCGACGATGTCGATAAAACGTGTTTTGTTTTTTCGATCGTTCCTCTGCTTGGTAATCCTATACGTAACCCTCCGGAGGATACAAACGTGATGTTATCTCGAGATGTAGAAATAAATAAGAAGGTTTTTCTTCTTCTGCTGTCTACAATATATTACAGGATACGGTATTTTTTATCACATCACATCATCAGCCTATTAATGTTCCCACTTCGACACAGGCCTCCTCTATGTGAGAAGGGATGGGCCGTAATCCACCACGCGGTCCCAGTGCGGGTTGGTGGATGTCACATGTATTCAAATTTTTGGTTCTAGGACATGCCGGTTTCCTCACGATGTTTTCCTTCACCGTTTTTGAGAGCAGTGGTAATGAAATAATTTAAACAAAGTAAAGCGCCTGCCTGGGTTCGAACCCACCACCTACAACTTGCAAGTCGCGGGCGATACCACTGGGCCACCACTGCTCTCAATTAAGGTATTTTTTATAACTACTTATAAAAATAAAAGTAGGATCTTGCGTGTAAACGGGCAAGTACTGAAAAGGAATCCACTCTCCTGATAGTTTTAACATCTTGATGATTTATAAAGAGTTTCACAATCGTTTGTTCTCTTGGAAGAACTCATCTGAATTATTACCAAAACATATTTTCTAGTCTCCCTATGCCATAGACTGGCAAACAAGCCATCAGATGATAAGTAATCACCGTTGCTTATGGACATCAGCAATACGAGTACTGGGGGTTGTGTAACACAGGTGCGTTGTCAGTAGAGTTGGAGAGATAAACCTTAAATTATCTCAACCTTTTTTGCAGCCGTAGTAAAAAACCAGTCTTACTTATCGATAAATAGCCAGCACTAGCAGAGGCGCTCGAGGTAAGTGTCGCAGGCTATCGCGACGGATCGCTCTAAGCTCTCCTCCGAACAACAGTCAGAGATCTGATTACAAAGAGGAACGCTTGAAGCAGACCATCCATTTACCTTTATTCTTTTCTTTTTCATTTCATTTTGGTATCATGCTTTATTATTCGCGTATCGTGGGAGGGATTGGCTTCAAATTGGACCTTAAGTTTTTCCAGCTAAGGTCTTTGTAATGAGAGAATTTTCTTTTAAATAAATACCTTATTATTTTATCTTGACTTTTTTCAAATGATTTTCACTTCAAGATAGTATCTAGATGTGTAGTAGTAAAACATTTAGCTTATCTAACATTTAACTCTCGTTAAAACATTTAGCTTATTTATAAATAAGAAGGGCAGGCTCGCAGAACGGATGGCCGATGGGGCAGAAAGGTTCTGGAGAGGCGACCGCGAACAGGAAGACGTTGCGTTGGAAGGCCTCCCACCAGGTGAACCGATGACCCGGTGAAGGTTGCGGGGATCCGCTTGTTGCGGGATGCACAAGACCGGTCAATGTAGCGACGCTTGGGGGAGGCCTATGTCCAGCAGTGAACGTCTTTCGGCTGATATGATGATTTATAAATGTCACCCCTGCCGGAAAAAGGCGTGTTATAAGTTTGACGTGTGCATCGTGTGTCTTTTTTGAAAAATTCTTCGAGAGTGTTCTTAACTAAGTTTGATAGTAATCGGTCTAGCTGTTCAAAAGTCATATCCGCTGATTTTACACTTTGAATCGGGGTTTCGTGATTCCGTGTCGTGATTTCATGTGTCGATCTTTCTTAGTTGATGTATAGTTTTAAAAGCATGTTTTTTTAATAAGAATGTTATTTAGGCCAGCATGAAAGACAAAGGGAGGTACTTATGAAAGATGATTTTATATAGAAGATATAATAATCCAAAGATCAAAAAATAACAATGTTAATCTGTCAATTAACGTCACTGGGCGGAAGGTTCAACTGACAAAAAATCGGAACAAGTTCCCTGAAATCATAAATTCTTAAGAAGTCAACATGAATTTTCACTACCCAACTCAAATATTATTATGACCCAATTTTTAAAAATTAAATGATCAATTCGCAAATTGGGAATTCGATAAATGGAAAATGGGAAATTTTTCGTCGTTAACATTTTTCGATACTATTTTTTTGTATTAATTTAAGAATATTTTTTTCGAGATCCTCTGATAGGGAATTGGAAACTTTTATTATTTTATAACTATGTATTTACTGTTCACCATATATCAATTTGATATCGAATAAGTGACAGATGTATTTGACTTGTATACATCTGTCACTTACTCGATCTCAAATTGATATCGCTCTAAGAGCTTATGGTAACCCTCCAGGAATCTTCTTTGGAATATAGATATTGTGATTTTTACAGTTCTTCCGTTTCATTTGTTTTATTTCAAATTTAAGAGTGAAGATAAAGTAGTGTATGCAACGGCATATAATTAGGTATTAAAACACTCGCGTGTTAGTATTATCACATTCGGCTTCGCCTCCCAACCCACGCTCGTGTTTTAATAACCCCTATAATATGACCATTGCATAAACTACTATAAAATGTTTTTATACAGACAAAGACAAAGTGGGGAAAAAAATACCTATCCCGCCGAGTGAGGTATCGTTGTTAAGAAGTCGTAGAGTAGATAAATACTGTATTTTTTTAAACGACTTACCAAAAAGGAGGAGGTTCTATGTTCGACTTCATTTTTTTTTTGTGTATGTTCACCGATAACTCCGTCAATTGTGGACCGATTTTAAAAATTCTTTTTTTGTTTGAAAGAATATATGCCGAAATTGGTCCCATTTTAATTTGGTGAAGATTTGATGAAGAACTTCGGAGATATACAACAGAACTCTTCAATAAATAACTGTTAATCTCTCAGGATTGCTGCAATCGCATGTCTGTATATTGTTTATACCATTTCATAACATAATGTACGAGCAAACCCGTACATTTTGTATTGTTAAGTAATAATGCTGACGCTTGCACTCACGATGCGGTGCATCGCGTTCATTTATAAACTAATTACTTTAGTGCCAATAAATCCGTGTAATAGTAAACATCGTTTTACTTAATCAATTCCCTAACCTGGGTCGCGGCTCGGTACTCATAACATTAACTAACTAAGGTGTAAGGTGAACACTGTACACATAACATCACGCCAGTACGCTCTAAACGTACGCAGATGTGTACAGTTCACCTTGGTACACTCTCATTTCACCGGTTATGTTCAGTTTCATGATATTCGGGTAATCTATTCTAGCATTATAGGTACCTTACTTATCTACTTGCCTATTAGGTAGGTACAACTCATCTTCATCTTCCTGCCCTTGTCCCATGTTACTTGGGGTCGGCGCAACACGTTTTCTTCTTCCATACCGTCCTGTCCCCCGTCACGCTATCACTGACTCCCTTTTCTTTCATTTCACTCCTCACACAGTCCATCCATCTTTTCTTTGGCCGTCCCCTCCCTCTCCATTCATCCACATTTATATTCATAACTCCTCTAGTAACATGCGTTTCATCCCTCCTCATCAGATGACCATACCAGGACAAACGGTTTCCTTTCAACTTTTCTGTCACTGGCACCACTATCAAACTTCCTCTAATATACTCATTTCTCACTTTATCCATTCTCGTCACCCCGCACATCCATCTCAACATTCTCATTTCTGCTACATGCAATCTCTTTTCATCCATCTTTTTCACAGCCCAACATTCTGATCCATACAGTACGACAGGTCTTATCACGGACTTGTAAATTTTACTCTTTAACTTGAGGGGCATCCGCGGGTCGCAAGTTGTGCCAGTGACCTGTCGCCATTTCATCCATCCCGAGTTGATCAGGTGCGTTACGTCTCGGTCTACCTAGCCATCCCCTTGGACAAGCGACCCTAGGTACCGGAAGTCGGAGCAGATTGGTATGGGTGTTCCAGCGAGAGCTATGGCCACGGAACTAGAGAGACAAGGAACAAGGTACAACTAAAAAGTGAAAAATAAAAAACTTTTTTTCAAAAACATACTACCGACTTCCAAATAAGAAAACTACAAAGTGAAAAATAATTTTATTTTTAGAAGTCGGTGTCCATAACGCAAAAAATGGTACCTATTAAAGACTGTAGATAAATACTGTATTTTTGTTGAAAAAATATTGGAAATCAAAGTCAAAGCCACTAAATTCAGTATTTTTTTTTTTTAATTTTGTTCTGAAGATTTTTTTAACTTGCCATTGACCTAACTTCAAATTAGGTGATTATGTATACTATTCCATGTTTTTTACTAACAAATACCAATTTATTGATAAATCAGTTTTTTCTTTGAAATGTCCTAATTTTTCCTTTTACAACCAACTTGATTCTGCGGTTTCGCACGGCACCCTAAATGTGTGAAATCAAACACGCACTTGGCCGGATTTTTGAATACGTGACAAAAGAAAAACATGTCTAATATTTTTTAGTAATCTAAATGACCGATCAAAAAAAATGACAAATGAAAAAAATGACGGATCAAACCTAATTTTCAGAAGAATTTCTGAAAATTAGATTTGATCCGTCATTTTTTTCCTTATTTTTCCTTATTTGTAATCACCATGTCTGCAAATGGATTGCTTTAAAACTAATTGTTCTTTAAACTCTTGCTGCACCACCTACTCACGGGAAAATAAATATATTTTAATACAAAATATTATTAGCATTAAACCCACTTGCTTCAAAACCACTCAAGAAGCAAACATTATAAAAACAAACAAAACACTCTCGACATAGAGCTAGAACGATATTTAATTTTGTGCACCGGTTATGTAGGCCCCTAAGGCTTTACGTAGCTTGCGGTACCACGACACCGCGGAATGTGAAACAACGTGTGAGCAGAATAGAAAAAGGAGCCGACCCCGAAGGTATAAAAGGATTTCTCGATCAACAAATTTTTATTGAGGATTTGGAGAAAGGATTGGAATTTGGGGATTCTATGTGTGCTAATATTGATGGTTTTAAATATTTTTGGGCTTTTATTGTAATTTTATGTGTGGAATATTGCATTCCAGTGTGATAAGGGATCACATTGGAATGCAATTTCAAGATTAAATATTCTTTCAGCTTACGGACTGCATTCTCTCTTCTGACATAAAATAGAACATAGAAAATTAAAACCAAAGATTTTCTAATGCCATTAATTCAGGGTTGGAGATGTGTGAGAAAATACTTAATTATTACTATAACCACTGAAAAAATCCAATAAAATATCTGGGGTACTTAAATATAAACCTGATGTAACGCAAAATATTGGCCCTATCAACTAAACATCTAAAAGAACCAACAAAGTGCGCCAACATTCCAAAAAATAACAACGAGCTAAAATAAAAAAATACTACGACGACAACACAATAAATAAAATCTATCATCTCCGAATATTTTCCGGGTTTCATGTACGGCAATTTGGCTGAAATATGTTTCATAAGCGTGGCCCCTGGTGAGAGAAACAAAACTGATAGACCGGGTTTTTATTACTAACCGTGAGAAGAATTTGCTATACAACTGCATATTGCAAGCCTTTTTATGGCTTGACCACAGCGGTGCCGCAAATTGTGGCATATAAAGCTATGAAAAGGAATAACTTTGGAAATGTGGAATAGAATTTATTTGTTATTCTGGTATTGGTTTCGGCGATAATAATGATAGGGCTATTTTATTTTTAATGTTTTGGACGCTGTAGCATATAATTAGCTGTTTTAATCAGAACCTTTATTTGTATAGGAAGAGTGCACATGGAGTGTGAGATGTTCAAAGTGTTAAACAATGATCATAGCACAAATTGACAAGAATATTTTATGCTCTTTAGGTTTGCTGAAGGGTGGATCCTTTGGACTTTGGGACTACTTTTTTAAAATACCACAAGAATGTGGAGTTTCAAAACGAGACAAAAGTAGTAGAGACAATGCTCAGCTAAAAGGACTAATGTGTAAAGAGAACACTCTCTCATTCATAGAATAAGTTTTTTTTTTTTTTTTTTTTTATCTTTATTTATTTACGGGGTTTTTTCTTAACAGAATATGTCACCCCGGTGATTTTATACAAAATAATTACTAAAAGTATAATATACTAGCCTACCCGCAACCTTGTAACCATTATAATAATATGATAAAGAGTTCTGGCCTCATCCGATAAAGGTGAGGCCAGAACGCTATTATAAAAGCCTACATCAAAGCTATTGCCAAAAGCCCGACGCCTTTCGACCCCAACACGAACACATTCCAACAGGATGTGATGTACGTCTTCTACAACTCCACAGACCACACAATTGGGAGAATCAACTTTGCGCATCATGAATCCAAAACTGTTGAGCGGTATGTGGCCGGATCGGAGTCTCAAAGCCGTCACCACTTCCTGTCTTGTCATCCCGCCCTCGCTGAACCAAAGCATGCGTGGAAGAGACGGCTGAATCGTCTTGTACCAAATGCCCTTAGTTAAAGACCTTTTATCAAAATACTCTGACCATAAATGAGAACATCTGTCTCTAACCAAGGGTAAGAGCTCAGTATGCCAAGGCGAACACGCATAAAGTTCTCCATCCGACCCGGCTTCATTTGCCATACGATCAACCGTCTCATTACCTTCTAATCCAACGTGGGAAGGGATCCATTGCAATACAACTGTTTTATTTTTGGCAACAAAATCAGTAATGGTTCTTAATACAGTATATGCCAGTGGAAGCCCCCTAATAGATGAAGTACTCGTACATCTCACCAAATGGAGAAGAGCACTCTTAGAATCAGTAAATATGACAAAACGATCACCATCCAATGATTCGATATAAGCCAAAGCTTCAGCAATAGCAATTAATTCCAAGTGCATTATTGAAACTTTTGATAAAATTTTGAATTTGAAAAAGGCATCTATTTGTGAATCAAAAAAGGCCGCGCCACAGAAATTCTCACGTTTGGAACCGTCCGTGTATACACAGTAAAAGCCAGAATACAGTGCATTTAAAGACTTACAACATATTGATCTTAAATTATGTTCATTATAACAATGCTTAGGTTTATCTACAGAATCTAAATTAGACTTTACAATACTTGATAAGTCTATATTGCTGACCCAAGTAGTCATGGCGAACATGTCTACTTTATTACTGCAGTGCATATGTTCTTGCTTTAGAGAATCATGAGTCAAAACTAACAATGGTTTTTTCTTTTTTCTCCAATAATTTGTATTGTAACAAAGACCATGTAGCTTATCTAGTATGCCAATAACAGGAAGATCGAAACATTTAGATTTTAAGTAAAACTTACCAGCTAAGTATCGGCGTCGAATAAAAAGAGGAGGCAACATTAATTCAGATTCCATCACGTGAATCGGAGTGGTTTTGATAAACCCACCTACTAACCGTAGGCCAATGTTTTGTAGTCTATCCAGTTTAATTAAATGTGTGTCGGCGCTATTATCCAGTAAAAAGCTACCAAAGTCTATACGACTACGAATAAGCGAAATATATAGTCGTCTTAAGTGGTTGGGATGGATACCCCACCCAGGTCCCACCAAAACTTTAAAAATATTAATTAACTTAAGAACTCGTTCACGAACTTCGTTAATATGTTTGTTCCATCGAAGGCCCTTATCCAGCCACAGTCCTAAATACTTGACATGGTCTACTAACTCTAACAATGTCCCGTCTAAATGCACTTCTATAATTGGCCTACGATAACCTCTACTAAACCAACAAATTTTACTTTTATCGGGAGAAATATCTAAACCTACATGCGTTAACATGCTGTTGATTAAATCAAGAGTAGACTGGATCTTGCATTGCCCGTCACTAACGGAAGAACACTGAGTATATATAGCGAAATCGTCCGCGTACTGGCATATACAAATGTTGTTCTGCACGCGTTTACAAATATCCGACGTTATTATATTAAATAAAAGTGGTGATAATGGGTCACCCTGGGCCAAACCACAACCTGAATGTCTACTAATAAAGCCATTACCTGATCTTATTTTGAGTACTCTTTTATGAAGAAAATTCCATAAATATTTACAGATGAGTGATCCTACTTTAAGTTTATCCAAAACATTGATTAAAACAGTATTATTTACATTGTTATACGCATTACTTATATCTAAAAAACAACCTATAGTAGAACAATTCTCGGAAAAACCAGTTTGTATCGTGGAGATTAAACAACTCAGGCCATCTAAACACGATCTACCCCTACGGAAGCCAACTGTGTTCGTAGAGAATGTGTTACCTTTTTCCAGAAACCATTCCAATCTTCTAAATAAAACATAATGGAAAATTTTACATATGCACGACAACAAGGATATTGGTCGGAGTGAAGAAACGTTACTTGGGTCACGACCAGGTTTTGGAATAGGCACAATACAAATGTCGCGCCACTGGGAGGGGACAAAACTTTGTTGAAAAAAATTATTAAATAGTTTTAATAATATAGACTTACCTACATCAGGTAAATTCTTAATCATAGAATAAGATATATCATCGCATCCAGGAGATGTATCCTTAGACTTGATACATTTATCTAGCTCCTGTATGGAGATCTCACACTCTAATATGGGGTTATTATGATGGATCGTAGGGTTCGATGGGGACACATAGTCTGGTGTTAGAATTTTTAAAAGATCTGTAGCTCTGTGAGCGTCTACAAATTGTCTAGGCGAACGGTAACCTTTAAGCCATCTCATTTTGCGCCACATGTCACTAGACGTTGTAGTGTGGTCAACTGAGGAACAAAAATTTTGCCAGTTCTCGCCCTTGGCCTGACGGATTAGCTTTTGCGATATTCTTATCCGTCTGTTAAGAGTATCAAGGTTTTGGGGAGAGGGATTGCGTCTAAATTTTGATAAGGCAAGCCTACGTTGGGCCACAGCGTGCGACAGTTCTGCAGTCCAATACGGCTTTGGAGTGAAATCTGAGGTAGGGTTTTGGCTTAATTTTAACATCGGGATGAATTTGTTTGCAGCATCACTCAGAATATCTAAAAATAAGTCGTAAGCTTTTTGGAGGTCATTAGGTAGACATAAATTGCAAAACTTTTGTTCGAGATGGTTTTTATATGAAGCCCAGTCCGCTTTAGCAAAATTTCTTTTAATTATAGAAGGGAAATGTGACGTACAAAGTGTTGAGATTTTAATTATTAAGTGGTCGCTGCCTAGATTTTCATTCAAAACGGTCCAATCGAAATTAAGCGCAATATCTGAAGAAACCAAAGACATATCTGGCGAAGACTTTTGCAATTGATTATCCACCAAACGAATTCGTGTATGTAACCCAGTGTTCAAAGAAATAAAGTTGCTGTCTGTGAGCGAGTCGTGAATAAGACTGCCTCTGTGGTCAGTTTTATAAGACCAACTAACGTGATGGGCGTTTAAATCACCAAGAATTAGCGTTTTGGAAGGCCATAATGATACTAAACTTTCCCAATCCTGTTGAGTTGTTACAATTCTAGATGGACAATAAACAGAAACAATATTTTCGAACGGATAACAGTTAAATAATTGCACACACACTACCTCAATACCGTTATTAGTCACGTGAACGCGCCGCAGCTGCGCTTTAATAGACTTATGTACAACGATAGCTACGCCGCCGTATGAGTCATCCCGGTCCGCGCGATAAACAACATAATCATTAATTTTAAAATTACTTTCTGGTTCGAGCCATGTCTCACTAAGTGCAGCAATATGTACTTTTTCCAGGCATAAAAGTTGCTGAAACGATACCAACTTAGGCCTAATACTTTGGGCATTCCACTGGAAGATATTTAATTTAATTGATTTGTTAGCCATCACGAGAAATAAAAAAGTTAAACAATGTTTTTATCCACGAGCACTCTGAAACAAAACTCACTGACACTAAGGTTAACCATTCTAGGCACAATTGGAGAATACACCTTATCTTGCAAATTACACTAGACTTTTTGAGGTAGATGACTTCTTTAATTCTCGCCCACAACTCATTAAAAGATGGACATTCACTGTGACCATCTCCATCATCTGCTGCTTGATCCGATGCAGGCGTGTCTGCATTCCAAAACATCCAGTCGTCTTTAGGTGGATTGTTTTTTCCTTTGGGAGACTGTACCTTTAATTTAGGTTTAGAATCCTTTCTAAATGTGGTAGGAGTCTGTTCTTTGTGGACTGTGGCCTTAGTTCGAATAACTTCGGCATAAGTGTAACGACGAGGGGTTTCCGGGTATGTTTTCCTGGCTCGTGAGGGGTCGTCTGAAAGAGGTGTGGAAGAAATAGGATTGTCTATGGCTACTGGAGTTTGAGGGAGAATGCCAGTTTCGGGTGGAACATAGCATTCCACGGCTTTCCTGTATGTACATCCAAACTCAGACATAATCTCCCTTAGTCTTCTCTCTTTCTTATAGACTGGACATGTCTTGCTGAGAGACATGTGGTTACCCTTGCAGTTCACACAGGAAAACTGAAGAGTGTCGCAGTTTTCGTGACGCCCTCCACATTTTGGACATATCACGGTTTTTGAAGGACACATTCTCTTATTATGGCCTAATCTCCAACATTGAGAACATTGTGACACCTGGTGTATGTAGGGCAAAACCTTTATATTAATGTCACATACACAGACTGACGGTGGCAGGTGATCACCGTCAAAGCAAAGTCGAATGGTTTCACTTGGGCACCAACCACCCTCATCCCTGTTGCGACGGTCTAGCCTCTTTATAGATAGAAGCTTTGTGGGGGCTGGACATGAAATGTTGTTCAGTATGTCGTCGTCCGTCAACTCTAAATCTACGTCCTTGATAAGGCCATAGCAGACAGAAAGCTGCATCGCCTTCTGAAACCTCCAACCCTTCTCCAAAAGTTTTTCGCATTTTATTAGGTTCTCAGCAGCCGATTCACTATCGAATTCGATCCGTATTTTAAAAGGAGTCAAATACTTAACCTGCCGAATATTTGTAATGCTATTTTCTTTAAGGATACGTGCCATGGCAAACTGTTTTGGAAGCCGATCCTTGAAAGAAGCATATACTTCATGTTTTTCTTCTTCCTTGAGCTGGTTTTTACTGCCATGACAAACTTTTTTTTTTATCCCTTTAACTGCTGTCCAACCCTCTTCGTCTTCAGTACTGTCCTCTCTTCCCCTTTTTTCTGGTCTTGACAGTTCCTCTTTATTTTTAATATCATCGTCTGTGGCATCCATATCCGAGGAATCATTTAACAAGCTTTGTATGTCATTGCTAAACATAGGTGTTTCACAGCGTGGTGAAACGTTATCTTTATCTGCCATGGCTCGATCGCGTAAGGCACACTCTGGGTGGTCCGGCGCACACCTGCGCGTCACAATAAGTAAACAACTTTGCGCAGTGATGTTAGTAATTAACTCCGCGACAGTAAAATAAAATAAACACAACCAGCCCGCACGAATGCCGGTACGGTTATGTAGAATAAGTTTGAATTGTAAAAGTTTATTTTGCATTCTATTTCTATTGATAGAAAACAATTATAGAACAAGGAAATTAAAATTAAACATAGTTTAAATCATATATTTTTTTAATAACTTACAAAACCTAGTTGTTCTTCTTAACATAACTTATTAACCTAAAGTAATAGTTCGACTCCTAACAGGCTTCACGTGTTTCGTATAATTCATCTTATTTCTAGAAACAATTGGTTTATATTTGAACTGTACTTGTTTTGTCGTAATTATCACCTTTTGTCCTTCTGTTGTTGGTGAAGCATAATTCTCGTAGTTCTGCGCGTGACCTTTCTTGTTGAAACCGGATTGCTCCGCCATCTTCCTCAGCCATACTTCAAAGTTTGACAGCTTCATACTTTTCTTCTTGAGAGGTATGTTGTATTTCTTCGATTTACCTTTCTTTACTATAGGCTTCTTCGAATGGTGTTTCTCATTTGGGTTCAGTATCTCTACTTTAATCTTGTATAAGACGGCGAGGTTTGATTGCATCGCCACTTCTTGAATTCGTTCGAAATATTTCTGAAATTGTGTGTTTGCATCGAAACCTTGGACTTCGAATGATTTTGGTATTTCTTTGAAATGTGTTACAACTTTTGAGTCATGGAGATCTGGAATTGAATAAAGTGGTTGAAATAAATCAAATTGTGTACTTAATTAAAACTTTAGTTTGTAAAAAAATATTTTCGTCCCTATAATGGAAATTTTGAAATTAATTATCTGATGCTGCTTCTACTGATACTGCATCGTTAACCTAGTACTAGCGCTACTGCGGAGTATGAGGTGCTGGGTTCAATTCCTGTTTCGGGCAAAATTTTATTGGGTTTGTCCATCCAGAATTTTCCAGTAAAAGGTTGGACTCTAGACTTATGCCTGGTTGATCGTAATAGGCATCCTATTACATAACACATGGTACCTAAAAATAACTGGCGAAATGTGGGTATACTAAAGGTGCACCTCTGCTTAAGAGCCAGTCCACACGGCGCGTTGCGTCAGCGTTGCGTCGACTTAGCGCTGTCGCTGACTCGTTTTATATACTAATAAGCATAGTGTATACACGGTGCACTGCGTTGACGCAACATACACACGACTAACTGCAGTCTCCGAGACAAAGCGGGAGGAGCGTGACGCCGGAGCGGCAACGCTCAGTTGTATGTGCGTTGATAGGGAGGAGACACACCCAAGCTCATTTCGTTCAAAATCCTCGCCGCAACCGTGCGTCGCCGCTGTGACGATGGAACGTTATGATTGCGTCGTAGTAACGCTGTGTGTGGCCGGCAATGCATCAAAATATTTGCGTTATGACGACGCAACGCCCCGTGTGGATTGGATTTAACTCTTTGAGAAATGCAAGAGTGATGTAATGCTGCTTCTAAGCCCTTTGCTGTTACATAATTTATTTAAAAGAACCTTATGTAAAAGGAAAACACAACTACTTACTTTCAATATATTCCTGTGTATTTACCCAACTTAAAGATAGGACGAGAACAAATAATTTTACTTTAGTACTTCGCACCATCTTGTATGAGAATCAGTTCACAACAGACTAAAGATCATCAGCACAGATGGCTTTTATCCAGTGAGGAATTTTTAACAAAAAGTAGTAAAAAATCCGCAAACATTCACACTTGTCGCGGCGCTAAGCCTATTAACCCTGCTTGCGCTGACGTGTTTTCTAAAGCCAGGTGTTTGAAAAGATTAAGTTTTTGTTTTCGGAATTAATCCTAAAATATACAAAATAATAAGTATGAATTATGTTTTTGATAGAGGAGATACATTTGGTAAGCTGGTTGATTGTATTTTTTATTGTTTAACGAGTTTAATTTCTAGGGTTCCGCACCCAAAGGGTAAAAACGGGGCCCTATTACTAAGATTTCACGGTCCGTGTCTGTCTGTCACCAGGCTGTATCTCATGAACCGTGATAGCTAGACAGTTGAAATTTTCACAGATGATGTATTTCTGTTGCCGCTATAACAACAGATAATAAAAACAGAATAAAATAAATATTTAAGTGGGGCTCCCATACAAAAATTGATTTTTTTGCCGTTTTTTGCGAGAATGGTACGGAACCCTTCGTGCGCGAGTGCGACTCGCACTTGGCCAGTGTCTTATGTTTGATGATGTGAATCAAATGTGAAAAATCACGTTTATTGTATGGGAGTTCCATGACCGCAAGAGATCCCAATGGGTCGAAGTGTCCGAGTTATTTCTCGGCCCCTCCATAAGATAAGATGGGAGTTCCATACAACAACCGTGATTTTTTTGCCGTTTATTGCGATAGTGGTAAGGAACCCATCGTGCGCGAGACCGACTCGCACTTGGCCGGTTTTTTATTACGCCCTGTTGGCCTTTAATAGGATAGAAACTTGTATTCTTTTTAATACGTATATACTTCTTTCATTTTGATTCTTAATTTAAAGATTCGAATATTTATATTATTACATTTCGATATTTAGAATTTGTTATGTAAAGTCATTGAACTCTGACATACTTACAGTTTGTTTTAGAACGTAGTGTAATTTAAGCTACAAACATGAAGTTGGCAGACTTCCTAGAAACGATATGGATTATATTCAGGGTCTTTACCATGTAGCTTCATACAGTAGTATATGTACATGTAGGTACTAAGTATAAGGGTACTTTTCTACCAAGGATATGAGAGAAAGCTGAGCGGTGTGACGAAGCATGGCGGACTTTTGGCTTACTGCGAGCAATTTTTTACACAAGAAGCCAGAAACGAACAGAACACAGACATTTCTCGAGTCACTTGTTTGGTGTACAGTAAACGGTCAAAAGTGAAGTCGTGCTCTCCCGAAGTATAAAGTGCCTAAAAATTGTTTTGAAGTAGAATTACACTAATTTGATATTACGTGATTTTTGAGATTACTTTTATTATGCGTACAGCTAAGGAGTGGAATTCCCTGCCGGAGTCTGTGTTTTCCGATAGCTACAACCTAGGGGTCTTTAAGTCAAGAGTGAATATGTTACTTCTAGGCAAGCGTGCTCCATCATCGACCACATCATCGCTTACCATCAGGTGAGATGGTGGTCAAGCGCGAGCCTATATAAGCTAAAAAAAAAAAAACGTGGTGTCTAAAGTATAGATTAAACTATATGTGGACCATTGACATACTTCTATAAAAGCTTTGGAAGAGTGCAACAGCACTTTTGACTCTGGATTGTACAAGTCTTCGCTCCGCTTAGCTCTTTCCAATCAGAGCTGCGATTTGTGAGGCTAGATAAATGAAGTAATCCGATGGTTGGTATCGCACATATCCCGTGCTACACATGCACCCTTGCAAACCTCTGGTGGAAACATACCCTAAGGCAGGTTACTAATTGCAGTCTGCGAACTACTTGGGAACCTGGAGTTGAGTTCAGTATAATTATCAATGTTACAAGTTAACAGACGCTACGTGGAGTTTGTCTATCGTAATTTTGCAGCGTTTTCTAAGACTATGTTTAAGTGGAAAATTTAATCAAAACTCACTCTTGGGATCATGATCCTCATAAATCTATATATAATACTTGGATATTGGTCTCTTTTTGTTTGAGCCATATTCAATTGACTTAGCATGCTCAATTGCTATTGGCGAAATACTCAAATTTCTACTACATGTCTGTAAATAATAGAAAACTAGAATTTCCCGCGGCTTTGCTGCCTCGGCCTTTCTGATAAGAACGGTCTATTTGCCGAGATAAAAATAAGTAACCTTTTACTTTCATATGTAGTGTACCTAGTTATTTGATCGATATAATTATTTTCGTATTCGTATCAGTATTTTCAGAGACTACCCTCTGCAAAAATAAACAAACAGTTGTAATTTTTGTTGTTTAAATAGTTACAAAAGTAGTGGTTATCATCAATTACTTAATGTCTAATAACCGAAGAAAATTTTACACAGCTAAAATCTTTCCTAGTATGTACCGCACGTTACCAATCATCCTCTACAGCCAATTTACAGCCACATAAACCATCCATTGACTCAAATTCAGCCATAAAACAGCCATGAACACCCAATAAACCTTGTTTAGAACCGTGCCTCATAACTCGAAGCAAATCAATGGCTTCGTAAATGAAACTAGTGGCGCAGTTATATCGTACCATAGAGCAACGAGATGCCTTTGTGGACACTACTAAATATAAGAAAAAAAAATGAGAGAAAATACACGCACAAATTTAGAGGGACAAGTTTTCTAGACAAATGAAAAATAAAAAATATCGTTGTATTACTAGAGACAGCATGGTCAAACTAATCTCTAAAAACCTATTAAGTGTTGCAGTACACTCCATAGACATTTAGACAGAAAACAGGCATCTTTCTGTCAAAAAATTGACAAATCTGTATACAATGGTCGTATTGACGAAAGTAACACTGGCAGCCGGTGACAGTTGTGATATGGACCAATCAAAATCCTGGATAAAAATCAAGTGGCCGTACTTTAAACCTTTTTTAGAACCGTGCCTCATAACTTGAAGCAAATCAATGGCTTCGTAAATGAAACTAGTGGCGCAGTTATACTGTGCCATAGAGTAAAGAGGCGGCTCTTTACTCTATGGGACATTATAACTCTCTCAGATAATACTAGAGTCAAAACTTTCCATACAAAGTAATTCCATACGATTTACTCCATAGGCAGTTAGACGTAGAGAACTAGGGCGGTAGACAAGTGACATTTAACCAACGAAATCGTTGCGATGGCGATTTATAAAATGTCAAATATTTATGGGAAAGCCAAGCTCTATCGAAATGTCACGTGATCAATACAATATATTTCGGCATTTCAACAATCGCCATCGCTGATAGAATTACATATTTATTTCGGTAATGCTTAGTTTAGTGCTCGGAATTATAGGCAAAGATAAACAGGCTGCACGTGACGGATTTGCCTCTCATACATTCAGTTGTCAGTCAGGGAACGCTCAACCCAGTTTTCTATGTCAATGGTTTACACATAGAAATAGATGGGCCGTGACAAGAATACCTATAACTGTGACAGGTGAAACTTGTGCTCAGTTACGTTGTGTGATAGTGGCGTCTCCAGTAAGATGTCTAAATGTTTTGGGAATACCATTATTGTGCTTACAGCTAAGAAGTGGAATTTCCTGCCAGCGTCTGTGTTTCCTGGAACCTACGACAAAGGGGTCTTTAGGTCAAGAAGAAAAAAATTTAGGCAAGCGTGCTTCAACATCGATCACATCACCGCATACTCGTATCATCAGGTGAGACTGTGGTTAAATGTCATAAAAAAATAATGCTGCCAGCGCGGCTATTCCTTGCTCTGTGTACTATACTGAACCCGTATCATGAATTACAAATGGGTCAATATAATTACCATCTCAAGTAAACGGCTATCGAAGCCGGTAATTAGGTGTTAGACCTCATTTGAATAACGGGGTGTTAATCGGGCATCGACTGTAAAGCAATGTGTTTTTGTTAGATTAAACCAATTATTTGACTAGGTTTAATTTGGTTTGAATTGATTATATGTTGCTTGATTTGATTCGATTTTTTTAATACTGCCTATTTTTTATTTCTAATTTTTTTTTCGACATTGGCGGAAAAGTCGATACTGGCTTTGCTTGCCGTTTAAAAATATAGATAAGATATTTGTTAGAGCGATTATACTTCCACAAGCATTATTTTCTTATCGGCGCAAATTTTTAGAGCTCGTAGCTCGAGCTATTTTGAAAACGCATAAAAAGGTTGTGAAAGCAATCCTGACCATTAGGGCTATTTTAATCTCTTCGGGTGTTTTTATGAGATAAAATTAACGCTTAAAATAAATATACTACAGTGTTTAATCTATGACATAGACCGGTAAAAAATGGCACCTAAATTATTATAAACTCGGTCAAAATTCGAACCCTACATGACCATTAATCACAGTAGCATTGAAGTGTTAAAATCTCTTTGAATTAGGCCCCTTATCCGACGCTATTGTTCCGAAGCAGCTGAACACAAATGTTTATAAGAAATTGTAGGTTTCATGGAAAATTCTCATTCACTTACTGGTATACAGTAGATAGATAAGAATCATCATGGGGCTATCTATGGGGACAGCAAAACGTTGGATTGTTCCATCGCAGGTGCAATTTCCAAAAAAGAAAATAGAAATAAAGAAGGACGCAACTGGTTTACTTTCAGTATGGCTCATGGTTCTCTCAGACAAACGCGACGTTACAAACTGACAATGCGACTAAGATGCGGCGAATTTTTTTAATAATAATTCTGGTTTGGAGATTGAAGCAATAGAAATTCTATTGCTTCAATTTCGACATCCGACCTTATGCGTCTAAGGTCGAGTATTATTTTACGAGTAATTTCTGAAAGTACACTCAGACAACTCTTGTTGCATCGTCTTGTAGCGTCTGTTTGCAAGATCCTGCAATCATTGAAGCCATATGTGTGTGTGGTGTGTGTGTTACTTAAGTACCGAAGAAAAAGGTTTTTGTTATCATCGAAATTTTGAAAACAATGCGATAAGTAGCGATAACAAACAAAAGTATAACGGTTGTGTGTGTACGAGTGGCAATAATAGACGTTATGTCATTAAGTTCGTAATAAGACTTAGTTTGTATCTAGCATTCTTGTTTTAGCTGGGACGTAACTCAAAATGCAAGCATATAGAAAAATAAATTACAATACATAATAATTACTTGTATCATTGAAAAGCACAGATAGATTTTGACACAAAGATTTTGACGTCTGAATTTGCAAGAAACACTGTCATTTTAATAAAAACATAAAATACTAAGAGTGATAACATCAAATCTTTTTATAAACACGTCCATTACTATATCGCAATATAACAACACCAAATACTCCCCAACATTTTATTAAACAACAACAGTTCTCTCCTTTTAAATTCCCAGCTCCCATTACCCTTTCAATTTTGTTTCCATATCGGCGTGTATATCGATATTAGATTTCGATACACATTCGATAACAATACCATTTCAGTTCGATAGCTCGCAATCGGTGAAGTTTAATCCGTTTAATCTATGTGTTGATATGAGAATTCTTGATCTTGAACAACTTGAGCAAGGGGTAAAAGTTTCACTTGAAATATCTTCGCTCTGTGTATTAGATTAGTTCGCTAGATTCCAGTTTAATATATTTCTAGGCTGGTAGTTTGAAAAGTTTATTGGTTTAGAGATAGTGGTTGTAAATCTTAAACTGTACTTGATTTGTTGGATTTTGTATAGCAAGAATTTTGGGGTTTCCAATGGAATTATTATTGTTTTAATTGTGCGCCAAACTTTTGTGTGTCTAGAGGAGAACTTCATGCATATTTGTTTAATGTTGTTGGATTAAAAGCAATAGTTATCAATTACTTTGATTTATTATTCTATAGAATCAAATCAAATGATTTTTTATATTTTCCACCGTGAATTTTGTTTTATTTATTTTTTGGTTTTCTTGCAATGACAAGAATATTTAGTTTTTAAAGTATTATATTATTTTATTTTAATTATTATGAATGTGAAGACTATGTGGACCATTCTTTATTTTTTTTGTTTTTTTTTTTAATTTATCTTAGTTTTTAATCGTGGTCTGACAGTTTGAGTAGTTTATGCTGCCTACCCGAATGTCCTTTCTTTGGTATTGTTCGTTGAATCGTTGAGCTCCTTAAATTCTTTGTTAAGCTGCTCGGTTATTGATAAATGCACTGACTAGACAGGGCCACTCAATCTGGCTGGTTATTTCCTCAAAAGACCATTTCAGACATCAATTTGCATGGTCTTCACATGATCTCACATGATCTCACCAAGATTTTTGTCTAGACTTTAAAAGAGACTGTGACCTCTGTGTTTGTTTCGGCCTTTCTTCTCAGAGTAGTCAGATAGGAAACGCCGACCTCATCTAGTTTTAAAAATATGATCGACATGTAAAAGTGTTTGTACAAACCAACTTACAGAAATAAAATCATTTTCAAAAGCTTCTATGGACTCTGAAATGGGCTTGGACATGAAATTGGACTATACAATCTATAAAGCCGGCAGTATATACATATGTTGAAGAAAATTCACCCTAAAAACTAATGTAATCTCGACTATACATTGCTGCAAATTAAATTCAGCAAAAACTCCTATAAAATTCCATCGTCGATCACATAAACTACAAAGTTGACTTCTTCAATATTTTCTCACAAAATTATGACGGAAAGCAGTGTCCAGTCAGTGCTCAAGTTCCTCCTAAGTTATCACGCTCAATCAATACTTATTGAGAAGTTGCCGACACACTGTTCCCGGTTGCATTTCCTGAGGTGGCGCCCCCTAGTGGCGGCGAATAAAACTTATTTATTGAAGAGTTGCTCCAAAGTATGGACAGTGTTTGGTTCAAGTTGTTGTAGCCTGTTTTGACGTGTGTCCAGCTACAAAATGAGTGGATAGTGTTGCATTTTGTGTTGTGTTATTTCTCGCTTTGTGATGGTATTGGTCGCAGCAAACCGCTAGGAATATAATACTATTGAACGGAGCTGTAACTTTAAACTGAATTATTTATATGGCGGTTTTTTTACCTCCGTAAATCATACAAGGTCTGAAGTACTTTGATTGTCAAAAGGTATTTTGTAAATGTCAAAGTTTTGGCTTTAATTACTATTCTGGTCAATTGGGTGATTCTTGATGCCAACAATTCGTCATCATCATCATCATTTCAGCCGATCGTCGTCCACTGCTGAACATAGACCTCCCTGAAGTGACGCTACATTAACCAGTACCGCGCGTCTCGTATTCAGTGGATTCCCACATCTTTAACCAAGTAAATTGTCCACCTAGTGAGAGGCCTTCCAACGCTGCGTCTTCCAGTACGCGGTTGCCACTACATAACTTTTCGGCCCATCGACCATCCGTTCTACAAGCAATTCGTAACACCATTAATTCTATATTATTAACATTGGACCAGGTTGCCTGGAAGAGATCATGGAATGCGATAAGGCCGCCCGTTGTATGTTTTTTTTTTTTTTTTTCTATATATTGCATTGGTTTTGTTCTTTCATCATCATACGCCTTTTTGATGTTCCCATTGCTGGGACACAGGCCTCGTGTCTGTGAGAGGGAATGCGCCCTAATCCACCACGTGGGCCCAATGCGGGTTGGTGGATTTCACACGTATTCGATTTTTGGTACTAGGACATGCCGGTTTCCTCACGATATTTTTCATCCCCGTTTTTAGAGCAGTCGTGATGAAATAATTTACACAAAGTAAAGCGCCTGTCTGGGTTTGAGCCCTCGGCCTACAACTTATAAGTCTCGGCTGAACCACTAGGAAACCACTGCACTCTGTTTTGTTCATGAGGGCTCTAAAATATACAACAACCATCCGAATTTATTTCCTAGGCAGAAAATAAAGATAGGTTTCCTCACGAAAATAAATATACCATTTCTATATTAAGGTCACATCACGTCGTATCCCTAATTTAATATAAGCTGACCCTTAATTGCCATTTCAAAACCCACACGTATATACCCGAACTAAACCAGGGTCTTAATTAATAATGTCGCAGTCACATTAATTACTAGTTCACAAATCCGATTAACACTTTAATTTACTTTTATTTTAGTTCCAACTTTATTTGTTTACTCTTCAAATTGAATTTCATTAATGTGTTTCGGCGCTTTAAGGTTACACTAGTCGAAAATTCTTCCATAAAAACTGTTTGACGATGTACGTTCAAAATAAAAAGTGATATCAATTTGTCTCATCATTATCTAGCCCTGTATGGAAGCAAAAAAGTAAAAAAAGAAAATATTTGAAAGTTATGTGCGTCGAAAGTTCCACATTTCGACACTAATTTTAACGCATTTTTGGGCGCGAATAAATACCATATGAAGACGGAAAATTGCAAAACGGCGTCCATACAAGACAAAGACAAAGTAAATTAGTAGTTCAACAATGCAAATAATTTTAATTTGAACAGATAGATTTAGTCGTATTTTCATGATATCTAGACTGCCAAAGGTTTGTTTATAAAATTTCGCGCGCTCGGTTTCGTCCTAAATCATTATCCATTTCGCTACATATTTGCAAAAGTGTGTATTCGTACGCGAACTAGCTTCCTACTGCTCATCACAGCATCTATCTCTTCCGCACGTGTTGTTGGTTGATATAAAATGCATTTTAACCCCGCGCACAAAATAGTTCCTGCCGTCGACTAGTGTACCCTTAATATGTTTGCTTATTTTGCTATAGGTAAATAATTTGGTGGTGATTTAAGTATATTAAGTGGCTTTCATATGCAAATATGCTGTGAAAATTGGATGTTTTATTTATTGTTTGTTCAGCTAATACCTAGTAATACAATTTACTCTTATTTATGTAGTAAAGTAACATTTTGTAGGAATGGATAAACATTCGCAATTATAATTTATAGGTTTGATGTAACATAAACATAATTAGCCAATATTATTCCCACTAATTTTCACAACCAACGTGCGTGTTTGACTGCAGTATCTATGAACGAAATTGACGTCAGCACTGTTTCTTTTTGGTTGTAGGAAATACCAGTTGCCTCCCGATGTTATTCGTGCCCGTTTTGGGTGAATTGGTGATAAAATAATTTACACAAATTAAAGTGCCAATTTGGGTAAAACCCACGACCTACAACTCGCAAGTCGCGGCTGTTAACACTGACCACCACACAAATTAATTTTCAATGTGTCTACAAGGTTGGAAATGGACAAAAAATATCTTGGCATACCAATGCTTTTCATGGGTGATAGTGGCGCTACTTTCAACAACTCAGCTTGTTTGCTTGACTTTTGTAATGAAGCTGCCGTCAACAAAAATATATATTTCATATATGTATTACATTTTCTCCACGGACCGACCTCGTCAAGCGTTGCTTCAAGGTTAAGCAACGCTTGACGAGGTCGGTCCGTGGATGGGTGACCATTTCAACATACCGAGTTTCCTCCGTGCCTCCCTTCCTCGTTGGTCCCGGCTGTCATTTGAAGATCTTTGACAGTCGTTACGAGTAGTCAGAAGTTTGAGATGACACCAGTCTTAAGGGGTACCGTGTTACCCAGTTACTGGGTTGTGGAGGTCAGATAGGTAGTTGCTCCATGTAAAACACTGGTACTCAGCTGAATCCAGTAAGACTGGCAGCCGACCCCAAAAAAAGGTTTGGGAAAAGGTTAGGCAGATTGATATGTTTTTACATTTTCTATTAACCGTTCCAACAAAAATCAAATAGAAACATCTCTATCACCCAGTCTCCCCACAAAATCAAAAACATCATTATTTTCATAATAAAACTTTAACATAAACACGATAACTATCAATCATTTTGTATAGGCTTGTTTTCAGCTGCCCCTAAATGTGAATAGTTGATTCGGAATGGTCCAACTCCAGCCATTATCTGTTGGCAAACAAATAAACGAATAATATTCTGTGAAATCGATTGAGAAATGAATGTATATTGGTAAAGTTAGCCAATTATTTTCTTTATGCTTAAGTAAGGTTGATGTTAATGATGATTTAAGTCATGTGTGAATGGATGTAATTAGGGATATTTATGGTGTTATATCGCAGTTTATATTGTAATATACATATTGGCACAGATAAAATGTTATTTCCCATGTCATATTTTATTCAATCTCAGTTGTATCTCTAGCAAATTCGTTTTTATATTGAGTTGTTTTGTTAGTGGATTCGTCCGTGTAATAGTCGAAAATTATTGTTCTGGAACGTACGAAGTGGATAAAAAGTAGTTATTGGCCTGGATTGAAAACAGAATACTTACGAGTATTCAGCATTGCCATCCAACGTGGCAATGCTGCCAGCCTTCTAGGCACTTTTCCTGTTGACAGCGATGTGGACGATTTTTTTGACGCCCCGTAATTGTACATACTTTTATTCTTATTGAAGTTCTAATATTAGTTTGTAAATAATAATGTACATAATATGTAAATAAATAAAATTGTCAGTCTACCCACAGAGTATTCTGTTTTCAATCCAGGCCATGTTGTACCGGTGTTTCCAATATCATCCAAATATGTGCAACCGTGGGCGTGGTTGCTTAACAAACGTATTATATAACGTATAATAATAAACTATACAATAATAAACGTATAATAATAAAATAAAATAAAAATATATATTTTTTAGGCTTCGTCTAGAGGACGTCGTCATGTTGAGATCCGCAAGAGAACCAGAGTTACCGACATAGCCCGAAGAATTGCCAAACTTAAGTGGCAGTGGGCAGGGCACATTGCTCGCAGAACGGATGGACGATGGAGCAGAAAAGTTCTGGAGTCCGCAAACCGGAAGACTGCGATGGAAGGCCTCCCACCAGGTGGACCGATGACCTGATGAAGGTTGCGGGGATCCGCTGTTTGCGACAAGGGACCGGTCAATGTGGCGTCGCTTAGGGGAGGCCTATTTCCAGCAGTGGACGTCTTTCGGCTGATATGATGATGATGATGATGATGAGGCGTCGTCTTATATACTCGTAAGTTATTATTTATATTAATCTTTTATTCATTATTATTAATAGTCTCTCGATTGACATCTATCTCACCTGATGATAAGCCATAATATTATTGACAGTGAAGCACGCTTGCCTAGAAGTACATAGTACGTATAACTAAGTAACAACCAGATACATTAAAATTCAACTTAACACGATGAAATGTTATTTAAGGGAAAAAGGCCTTTAAAACTCAGTAATTTATAATACAAACAAGATCATAAAATTGTCTGAAGTCTTTTTCGACAAAGGCCTGAGAATGTTACACGAGTTCTTCTGAAGCTGATCAAAATGCTTCTGAATAATTTATTTACTTCGAATTTAAATTTGTGCTGGAACTTCGTGCCTTAACAAAATTATTTCAGTTACACGTGCCATCAATACCGAAATAGCCTGAAGAACTGTCAAATAACTTACTTACTTTTGGCAGATCTATAGTTTATTTTGGTAACCTTGGTCATTTGACCTTAGCCAGACCATTATTGCTCACAGATTGTTCAGATGCCTGATGGGGCCGAATTTTTGTGAAGTGGCGATCGCTTAACAGAAGACGTAGCGTTGGAAGGCCCCACAAGGTAGTTTGATGACCTGATCGAAGTCGCGGGAACCCGCTGGATGCAATTCGTACAGTATCAGAAGAAGTAGGAACGTTTGGGAGAGGTCTATGCCCAGCAGTGGGCGTCTTTCAGATGCAATAATGATGGTGATAAAAAAAATACTCTCAGATTGTTCTGTTAGGTCTTGTTTACACTTTTCTATACTGTAATATTTTAAAGAGGAAAGATTGTTTTGTTTGTTTGTACCGAATAGGCTCCGAAACTACTGGACCGATTTGAAAAAGTCTTTCACCAATAGAAAGCTATATTATTCTTGAGTGACATAGGCTTTTAGAATCCCGAAAATAGGTCCTGTGGGGTGGTCCACGGGAGTGAAGCCGCGGGCAACAGCTAGTGATCAATAATTAGGGACTTAACCCGCAATGGCAGTACAATGTCAATGAGCAAGCAATGATGCAGTACTATAACGTACTAGTACAAGTTACCACGAAACGAGGCTTAGTTTATCCTCATTGCTTTATTATAAGTGTGAAAACACAAGTAACATAACTGATCTTTCTTCTCTATCCCGTAAACATTTTTCTGATTACAAATATAAACAGCTTTTTCAACTCTTGTTAGTTTTTCTTATGATTAAGTTTGCCGTTGGAACACAGTTTAACTTTTGAAGAATACTCCGGGACGACATTTTGCATTTTAATATTAGTTTTACAAGTCATCGTGGAAATGGCTGACATAATAAATACATTAAATCCTTCTTATAGATAGATGGCTTTTTGATATCTCTAATGGGTGTACAAATAGGTGACTGTATTGATCGTATAACTGACGGTATAGTGCTCGTCAAACTTCTTGGCAACCCTGAAGTTGACTTTCCGATGCGCAAGGCACGGATCGGTGCTGTTTTTTGTAGGAGATTTACTACTGCGCAGCCATTGTAGCTAACTTCAGGGCAGTCAAGAAGTTTGGCGAGAACTATATCTGATTGTTACTGTCCATAATATAGGGGAAGATGAGCCTATTATCTATCGACTGTCAATGGAAAACTGTTATTGAATTGATATTTTTTATAGCCTGGAGAAATGCGCCACCATGGGGAGAAAGCGCAGTTATGTGTGACTCCAACCCACTAAAACGCCAACGCCATGGTGTTCTCCTGTGCCGCTTATGGCGTGAACTCTGGCACGCGGTAGCACTCAACGCAAACCCGTTACCGGACCCTCCTTTATGGTGTACCCCCCATCACTGGCGCACTAGAATACATTGTACGCCGTGACCACCCCAGCGACCAAACCAGCACATGGGCGCCAGATGACCCCGTGTATGGCACCCTTGGTCCCCCTGTGACGGGTCAGGTCAGTGGCCCCGCCACCTACAACTTTTCAGCCGCAGGGGATAGCGAGCTACCCTGCGGACCCACTGCGTCCGCCATCAGATAGTGGCGACCCCATAAAGGTTGCGGAAAGCAAGGAGAGCGGCGCACCGCAATACCCACTCCCTTCTCCCGCCGCGGCCTCCAAACCTCAGCCACAATATCGTATGGGAGGCCCTGGGAAGCTCCATACGACATCGCGGCCCGCCTCAGTTGCGATGTCGCCTCTTTTACCAAGCGGCACTGCAACCTACTTTTTGGCCGCTACGCCGTCGGCTTAATCGGCAAAAGCCCTGACGAGCGGCCCCTCCTCGGGTTCCTCTTCGCTTCACCGTGCGAGACCAAACTACGGCTACTAAACCCCTGCACCTCGACAATGCGGGTACCCACCGGGGGGGAACAGGACATATCTGGAGTCCCGTTCAAGTCTTTCATTCTACGTACAGTGGGCTTCAAGTAAGTGGTAATAAAACCAGTAACAGTTGGCATCGTTTTCTACTGAAAGTTCGTACTACGCAAGGCCAGCTCGTGATCAGAGTAATCATTCTGACGCGTGGTCCACAGCACATACGCAAGTAGATATATTTTCTACATTTTGCATGATCTAACACCTATGCCCCAAAAGGGTAGGCAGAAACTAAAAGGCCACGCGCTAAAAATAGAGATTTTAATGATTCTGGATTTAAACGGTTCTTTAAACCCAGAACCCATTAAAACCTCTCTTTGTATAATGACAATCCAATGTATAAGTATAGTCGTATACTGTATTTTTAAATTAAATAACATTTTGCAAATGTTGACTTGTCATAATGACAAATTATTGTTTTTTGACACTAATAAATTTATTAGTGGACTCCATGTAACACAGAGCTTTCTCTCTGTCACCTAGGTGTAGGCGTACGATTGCTATGTTGATAGCATATTCTTTAAATGAATTGAATTTATCTTTTACTATAAACTCAGACATAAATATTATGTCGAAGGCATGTACTGTAGTTGATATTAGTAGTAATACTAATTTGGTCAATAAGTTTAATAACGTTAGCACTTCAGCTATTAATATTTATAGTTTAAACTAGTTTGTAGGACAAGGGAGGGTACCAACAACGAAATAGCTACGAGAACATCCACCATCAAGAAGGTACCTTCTTGCTCTCAATTAGTTAAGTTAAAAAAAGGGGCTAAGCAGAATTCCTTGAAATTATTCCATCAAAATATTCAAGGTTTTTCTGCGAAGCAATTGGAAATAGAACTGTTTTTGGAAAAAACAATGTTTGAAATTGTTTGTTTTACTGAGCATTGGCTCAAAGATCATACAATGCTAATTAATTATGAGAATTATACCGTGGGCAGTTGTTTTAATATAAATATTATGTTGCGTGGAGGTTCACTTATATTAATTAAAAATGGCATTAAATCAAAATCTTCGCCCTCGCTTGCTTTCGGATTATTAAACACGAACGTTTCAGCCTGCCCGAATGTATTTAACTTTTCACATATAAACCCCATAACAGTAATAAAAGCTTTTAAGCAAATCAAGATCAAGCCGACTGAAGATCTGTGGGGAATGTCCATCAAAGCTTGTACCTCGATTATTCAGACTATAGCGCCGTACTTGGCTTTGATTTTCAATTTGTGTGTGGATCAAGGAGTTTTTCCGGATCTAATGAAATATAGTAAGGTTATACCTCTTTTTAAATCCGGGGACAGTAAAGACACAAATAAATATAGACCAGTATCCGTGTTGCCGGTTTTCAGCAAGGTTTTTGAGAAGATAATGCTAAATCAAATGCTCATTCATTTTAATACGAATAACATTTTGCATGATAAACAATATGGTTTCACCAGAGGACGTTGTACAACTGACGCTGGTGTCACCCTATTAAAACACATCTTTAATGCGTGGGAAGATTCGCGGGATGCCATAGGTATCTTCTGCGACCTGTCGAAGGCGTTTGATTGCGTTAATCATGAAACATTACTTCTGAAACTTGAGCATTACGGGCTAGGTCAATCAGCGTTAAGTTTGATTAAATCTTATTTGAATGATAGACAGCAATTAGTTCAAATAAACGGTGTGAACTCGTCCGGTTTAAACGTGAAAATGGGGGTACCCCAGGGCTCAATTTTAGGTCCTTTCTTATTTTTAGTATACATCAACGATTTACCTCGTTTATTGGAAAACAAACTAAACATGGTGTTATTTGCTGATGACACATGTTTAATTTTTAAAATAAATAGACGGGCTTGTCAGGTTGACGACGTAAATAACGCGCTACGGCAGGTTCAGGATTGGTTCACTGCCAATAATTTAGTTTTAAATGGTAAAAAAACCAAGTGCGTAAAATTTTCATTGCCGAATGTCAAAAGTACTGATTGTGACATTATGTTAAACAAGGAGAAGCTAGAATTCGTCGATAAAACGGTTTTCCTGGGGATCACGCTGGACTCAGGGTTGCAGTGGGGTCCTCATTTGGTGTCACTTGCGGGGCGGCTGAGTTCGGCGGCTTATGCTGTTGGGAAGATTCGTCGGTTGACGGATGTGGATACCGCGAGACTGGTATATTTTAGTTATTTTCATAGTATAATGTCTTACGGTATCTTACTATGGGGAAGGGCTGCAGACATTGAGTCAATTTTTATTCTGCAAAAACGAGCCATCAGAGCAATATATAATCTTCGCCGGCGCGATTCCCTAAGGGAACTGTTTAAGGACATTAACATCATGACGGTTCCTTGTCAATATATTTATGAAAACATCATGTACGTGAGAAAGAATTTACATCTTTTTAGTAAAAACGGCGACAGACATAATTACGTTACTAGAAATAGGGACCAATTAGTTCAACCAGGTTTCAGACTGGCAATAGTAGCCTCTTCTTTCATGGGGTACTGTACAAAATGTTACAATAAAATTCCACCCCACATTCTTGAAATGAATGAGACGAAATTTAAAACTTGTATAAAACGCACACTATGCAGGCTGGCATATTATAAGTTGGGGGATTACTTCACTGATAAAAATGCTTGGCTAAATGCTATTCCTGCTCCACATCCACTAGGGCGCAAAACCAAGTGATATGCAGAACATTATTGTTTTGCAGTGTTCTTGGAACTGCTGAAGACTGAATGAATATATTTGTATTGTATAAACTCAATTTCCTTACTATTGTATAACTGCAAAGCACGTGTGTGAGTACTATGTACCCAACTGTAAATCTACCATTTACTGTACCTGTGTGTCGTTCGTTGACTTGTGTGTGCCCTGGCAGTTGAGTGTGTCATGCTCTCTCAAATGTCTCTCTGAGGGTGGCGCGTGTGTTGGATCATCCGGTTCCCTTCATGACGGTTGAGCTGGGTGGTGCCAATTCATGCGTCATGTTCGTGAACGGACGCCGTCAGCTGGGATTGGTCATAACTTAACTGCTTCAGATGTTAATGTTTTTTTTTTCTAGCTTCTATTATATAACTGCACAGTGCATGTGTGAGTATTTTTATTACTTTATGCCTGTACGTAGTATAGTGTGTAGTGCTATTCTGGGTGCATTGTCCTCACATATATGAATTTATTAATGAATGTACTTATATGTAACTAAATATTGTAAAAAAAAACATTTTTTTTTTAAAAGATTAAGTATGGAGTTTCTTGTGCATTCTTCTCCATAACAAGCTACTTTCCGAATGCGCGGTAGAATCAACTTTTATAACTTGTAAATTTTAATGTACCTAACGTTCAAAAGTGCCGCTTGGTGGCCTACTTGAAATAAAATATCTTTGTCTTTTGTCTTTGTCTATACAATTGAACTTGTCTTTATAACAACTCAATACTAAAATATTAAACGCACACAGTCACACCCACCAATATTTTATTTGACGTCTCACGTAAGTGCAAACCCTTAGGGAACAGAGTTATGTAACAACCCTTGAGCAATGGACTTGCTTGGGGAGGAAAGGGTGAGAAATGCTTCAAAGTTAACTTGATGAATCAAATAAGTAATATTGGAAAAAGCTTCAACTTTTGCTCCGAAGCCGAGGAGAACTTAAGCTTGGTTATGACTTTTTTTCAGAAAGTTATTTTTTAGATTTTGAGGTATCAGGAAAGTTATCATTATAAATATTAGGATGCATCGTTAACTGTTAAGTCTCTAGACAACTCAAGTTACCTCTAAATTCTAAGCACTCGTATTTTACTCCACCGCGCCTCAATAAAAGTAACAGTATAGCTTGTTATTTATTTATATCAAGGGATTTTACGTTTCCATGGCGACTGCGTCTGTTGGTGTGGAGTAAGTTTTCTTCAAAAGGACTTAGGGCCGATTTTTCAATAGTCTGTTAACTTTTAACTGAGGAATAAAAATGGCCGTTTGACGACTTTTGTATAGAAAATATGTCAAACGGCCATTTTTATTCCTCAGCTAAAAGTTAACAGGCTATTGAAAAATCGGTCCTTACCAATCAGAACGCTGTATTTGCATCAACTGAGTTTAGTTCAACTAATCGCGATTATTTTCATTGGTGCAATCACCCCATTTGTTGGGGTTAATAAGGTAAAGACACCAAAGAAAATAACAGTTTGTAAGGTTTTCAATAATAACAGTTAAATAAACAGTTTAATTACCCTTAGTTTTATATATCAGTAAGGTGTGTGTAGCACATGTGGCCCCTATTAAGGTAGACGGAATACAGTACCGCGACCAGTTAGCGATTTCAATTTCAAGTGTTGACTAGAACTCAAAGCAAAAGTTTTATAGCTCACAGAGGTTTCCGTATAAACATCTACATTGACCAAAATAAATAGGTAACATTACTAATGTTCATAAAGAAGGAAAGTACCGAATATTGCTCTAACGACGGAACAAAATTAACTTTGCCGTTCAAAAACTGTTGTCCCCTTACATCAATATACAATTTTTTTACTTTTCCAAGTATATTTTGAATTGAATGGCCTAACCAACGATACCCCACACCATGGGATAGACGAGAAAAAATTGCCCCACTCTACGTGTACAGGAGATACAACAATATTTTTTTCCCCACTTTGTCGGCTTGATTAATATGTACCTATATCCATGCCAAATTATAGCTTTCTAGTACTAAGAGTCTCTGAGCTAAGCTGCGGACGGACGGACGGACAGGCGAACATAGCGAAACTATAAGGGTTCCTTCACTTCAGAACGCCTGTGTACCTATTTGGCTAATTCTGTTTTTTGTTGCGTTTGTACTCTACTCGTATAATCGTCGACCACATCATTGTTTATCATCAGATGAGATGATTGGCACATTCCACATATTGACAGTTTACCGAATTTATTCAGTTTTTTAACATCTCTACTAAATTTTTATTTAGTTTTTAATGGTCTCTAAAATATGTCAACTACAGTTAATGGGTAAAATCTTTTTATATTGTAGTTAAACTATTAAATAAATAAAATTAAAAATAAAAAGAGAAGTACGACGAACAACTGTAACAACAAACACTATTTTCAGTTTCCCATTCAATCCGGAGCCAGTCGTTAATACAACATTACATTGCGTCATAAAAACAGAAAATGGTACAGAATAAAAATAAAAAAGTACTAACGAATGAGGCGAATTCAACTTCGTTTCGGAATAAACAGGAAGTGTATAAAAACGTGACGAAAAAGCCACAATGCTTCGTGTCGGGCCCGATAATGAAGACTACGGAAAATTGAGCCATAAAAGTTTTATAGTACCGAGTAGTGGCCTTGAGTGCCAGTGCTTGTAAGCGCTACTGCTAAGCCTAAGGTCCTGGCTTCGATGCCCAGCTTAGGCAATGAGTCTGGATTAGTACACCTGTAGATGTCAATAGCCTCGTCCACTGTTATATGGTATTTAAACATGTATATTAAGTGTGCAATGTAAATATTTTTTATGTTTAGAATATAACCGTGAATATCGTGTTGTTTTTCTATATTTAAATGTAGTTGTTGTTGAGATATAAGAAAAGAGATACAAATTGAAGAATCCATAATGATGTATCATGGATTAAATACTTATACAAATCGAAAAGAGAGATATGAAAACACAAAAAAACTATCTTGATTATAAAAGTATTTTTACTGAAAATGTCGATATTTTCGACTATTCCATCTAGAGCAACAAATAAAGCAAGCAGCCTTGGCCTTTGGTAAGTAGGTCCTTACAAACATTCTTAGAGCAAGTCTAAAATTGTAATAAAATCCAAACCAAAGTTCGCTTTAAAAACTTGCTCTTTCAGTCTCAAACTAAAAGCGAAGTAATAAACTTGTAAATCTCATCCCTTACGAAATTAGCTAGAAATGATTTTCCCTCTATGTTTTAGACAAAAAAACACCGACCAAAAATAATCATCGAAAATCTATTCGAATCGAGTTCACAAATTGTTCGCAAGTTTCGAACTTGTCAAAATAACAAAGAACTAATGAAAAGACCGCTATCGAGTGTCAACAGACCGTATCGATAATCGATAGTATCGATGGAGACTAGAGTGGCTCTCGTGCGGGATAAATATCGTCTGTGGCGAGTTTCTTGTTCAGAGTTAGAGGTGTCAATCGGGTTGTAGATTACGAGTGTTGCTAGGGAAGTGCTTTTCCGATTGGCGTTTCTTTCTTTTACGTTTAATTTTCTTTTGAATTTATTGCCTTTTGTAGTGCCTTGTTTTCTAGAAACCGGACGGTTTCTAGAAAGGAGTTATTGACGCGTCACAAATTAGAAGCAAGTCAAGAGTTGCGATTGGCTGTTAAAAATACATTTTAACCAATTTATGTTCAGAAAATTAATTTGTAATTAATTTATGTTCTGGAAAGGAGTTATTGACGCGTCACAAATTAGACGCAAGTCAACTGTTGCGATTGGCTGTTAAAAATACATTGTAACCAATTTATGTTCAGAAAATTAATTTGTAATTAATTTATGTTCTGAAAAGGAGTTATTGACGCGTCACAAATAAGACGAAAGTCAAGTGTTGCGATTGGCTGTTAAAAATACATTTTAACCAATTAATGTTCAGAAAATTCATTTGAAATTTTTACAATAATTGTTAATTTAATTTTTTTTTGTCACATAAATTTTCCGGAAACTAGGCGAAATGTTGCAAAAAGACTTACAATAATTGTATTTGTTAATGAATTAACTACGACTTTTGCATTTCACTCTTGGATATCGAAGTAGGTACATACCTAACTTAACAAACGGAACCTTAATAATTTTCTTCGCTAACTCAAAAAATATTAAAGTTCCGTTTGTGTCATCTCCTTTTACCATCGCTTTTCAACTTAAACAATTCTGGTAAACTCTAAAATTACGATGCTATACGAATAAAGAATGGAACACACTGATTACTTTATCCAAAAAACTAGATAGCGGTCGAAGGTAAAATAGACATCCCAAACTACCTCTGCCCATCAAAAAAGACTTTCCATATCTACCCGCAAAGTCGTCGTCTGGCGTCAAAAAGTTGCTCGCTCATAAAACAGCGGTTACCCGGGTATTCATATACGAGGGAGTTGATGGACCGTCAACTTGCTCGGAAAACATGGCGCCCAAGTTTCGTCTCCGCCTCAGTAGCAACGTCTAATGACGTCATGATAACAGTGTGTGTTTTGATGTGGAGATGTGCCGCAAGTGTGGAGAAATTTTCTGTGTAACGGTGTGAATTTGGGAAAATATTTGTGTTAATTGGGATGTTATTTTGAAGTACATAGCTAAAGTGAATAAATCGAATTACGTCAATAACTGGGTCACATGTGGAGTTGTCTGTGAGGAGCTCGTGGCTAAATGATAACAGCCGCACGGGTCGATCATCAAGGTTAAGCAACGCTTGACGAGGTCGGTCAGTGGATGGGTGACCATTTCAACATACCGAGTTTCCTCCGTGCCTCGGAAAGCACGTGAAGCCGTTGGTCCCGGCTGTTAATGAAAATCTTTGACAGTCGTTACGGGTAGTCAGAAGCTTGAGATCTGACACCAGTCTTGCCAAGGGGTACCGTGTTACCCAGTTACTGGGTTGTGGAGGTCAGATAGGCAGTCGCTCCATGTAAAACACTGGTACTTAGCTGAATCCGGTAAGACTGGAATCCGACCCCAATATAGTTGGGAAAAGGCTAGGAAGATGATGATGTGGAGTTGTCTAAACTAATAACTTCACTTCACACTTCCAGACGCCATGATGGCTCCTTCTCTGATACTGCAGTGCGTCTCTGCAACTCTCGCCCACAATCCCTACGCGACATCACTTATCTGATTGTTTTCAAGAGAAAAATCAAGGATTATTTTCTTTCAGAATGACTTAATATTAGTATATGTATATACCTAGGTACATATATATTCGTACTTATGTATGTATATTTATGATTCATTTTACATTATTCTAAAATTGTATACTGGATTACTTGTCTTCTTTCTGTTCTTCTCTCTATCACTCTGAAGTTTGCTGGCAAGCGAGCTTAACTCAAAGTAGAGTATATTTTGAGTTAAGCTCGCTTTTGTACATCAATTTAACAATCATAATCACTCTATATTGTATGTAATTTATAGTAAAGAATTCATTTTATAAACAGGTGACGTTTTTTGTATAGGGAATCTCTGGAAGCTCTGACCCAATAAAATATATTCTTTCACTAAGTCACTTATGCTACTTTTAATATAGGAAACATGCATGGTTCTTCTGAGATCTATGAGAGCGAAGCCACGGCAAAAAGCTAATAATGTACATCGGAATTGGCCGAAAAATTTGTCACGAGTGTAGAGTAATAAAAAATAAAAAAACATAAATATTAAACCGACTTATATTATGATACATTGTTTTATTTCGGAGTTCCAGTGCCTACCTTCCGGCTTTATCATCAGATCATCAGTAGTATTTATTAGGGTTCCGTACCCAAAGGGTAAAAACGGGACCCTATTACTAAGACACCGCAATCCGTCTGTTTGTCTGTCTGTCTGTCCGTCTGTCACCAGGCTGTATCTCATGAACCATGATAGCTAGACAGCTGAAATTTACACAGATTAGATATATCTGGTGCCGCTATAACAACAAATCAAAAAATATTTGAGTGGGGCTCCCATACAACAAAAGTGATTTTTTTGCCGTTTTTTGAGATAATGGTACGGAACCCTTCGTGCGCGACTCTGACTCGCACTTGGCCGGTTTTTATAAATATTTGCTTCATAATAGTCGGTTAATACTTAGCATGCAGGCGTTCCAGTGGTCATCTGTGGTTTCATCAGTTCCCCTTCACCAAATGAAACTTTCTGAGTGCAGGTGATTGCATTGTTGATGAATATACCAACATCGCTATATGTATGCCTATAATATTTGAGGAATTCCCTCGATTTATCCAGGATCCCATCATCAGATCCTGACCTGATGACCACGGGACAACCTGGGAAGAAAACCGTCTCAAAAAAAAAATTGTTCAAATCGGTCCAGGCGTCTTTGAGTAATTCGTCGGCATCTTTAGTTTTTGTATGTTCCCCAAAATACCAAAAAAAAAAGATGCCGACGAATTGAGAACCTTCTTTTTTTTTGAAGTCGGTTAAAATTAATGTACCGGATATTTTAATCGTAACCTAAAGTAATCAATTACTATCACATAAACTTCGACTAAAATTTCATTTCGAGACTATCAATTAAATTGTCACCAATAAACCTAGGCTCTCTGTCTCAGCTCTCAATGAGAGTTAGGTTTTCATTGATCAAACACAATGGCCTAAAAGGAATATTACACTATCAGCCCCCGAAGATTGATCGCTTTGAAATCGAGTCGTATTCGTAAGTGACAACGTAATCGATTAAGATGTCGGAGCCATCTTTGAAATAGATTTGAATGAAGTCCTTCAGATAGAAAATTATCGTTTAACTTCTGATAATTCGTAAAAAAGAGTGACTAAAAGTTACACCCCATTATTGGTTTGGGAAACAAACATATAAACTCACATACACAACACACCCAGGGCCGGAACAACTATCTGTAGGTCATACAAATATTTGCTCCGTGCGGGAATCGAACCCGCGACACGCAGCGCAGCAGTCAATCGCTCAACCACTGCGCCAACCGTGCGCCCACTTTTACTGACTAAAACCCAACCCTGTTCCTTCAGTTGCCACAGTAACTCTTTTTACCCGGCTGCAAGGAAAGGGTTATGTTTTTCGCACGTATCTTGTATGTATGTAATATTCTTTATTACCTCATATCATTCAAACCACTTGATGGATTTTTATAACTAAGACATCGTTAGATAGGTCTTGGCCGCCAAAGTGTTCTTAGATAAGTGCCGTTGAAAAAAAAAGAAACACGGTGGCTTTTGGGCGCCATATTATAGGGTTTGCAATTTTTTTTTCTTCAGAACCCATCGAGTGGGGTATCAAAATTAAGGGTTCTTAGAGGTGATTACAAAAATATATACCACTTAAATGTTTAAAGTCATTCAGAAAAAAAGGGTGACTAAAAAAATACAAAAAACCCGACTGGAACTAAAAAGATAAAAAAAGCTAAAAAGTAAACAAGAAAAAAATCTTGCTTTTTTTTGAGTTCGCTTTTTAAGCAGCCGGGTTTTTTGATTTTATTAACTTTTTTCAAATTTATCCGCGGCTCAAACAGGCATCGGCCCTAGCAGACCCCGTCAGTTTCTGCTTACATTTCTGTGATGCGCGCGTGGACACTACGTGCCGTCGACTCGGGCCTGGTCCTTATCGGAAGACGAACTACCCATTACTCGCCTTCCGCAAGCCCGCGCCTACGGTGGCCGGCAATCGACTTGTGACTCCCGACGCCTAGGGCGTCTCCTGCGGTGGCTAGGGGCGTGAGGTCTCCGTTGCGTCTCTCTCACGAGTTCCGCCTCGTCCACACGGTGCACCCCTGGGACTTAATGTATACCTACTACAATTGGTGTCGTGGTGGAGGACTGGCGTCATCTTTTCAGACTGACTACCAACACATGCTATAGTTTTTAATGGAGATCACCCACTCCACCATTTTAATTCCCTATGAAGCATTTTTTTAAGAAGACATTCAAAATCATTAAGCTCCATAGTAGTTGTACAAATGTCAAAGCTGAAAGCGAATGGCTGTTACGTCAGAGACGCTACTAAATCACTTGCAAAAGGAATTTGTCTCGTCAATTTAGTATATGCGGAGAATAAATCTTGAAAGGCGTAGTGGCGGTTGTTCGAAAGGATAATTTTGTCATACAGGTGATTATTGTAATTTTTGCTAAATACGGGTATCTTTACTGTGACTTGGGACCTATAAAAAGTCTACGCAAGCGCGTTAAAGATATGAAGTGATGCATCTTCCTTTTCTTGAAGTCTGTTTCAGATTCTACGCTTGCTAACATAAAAAGTAGAATCGCATAAACTTTGAAGAAATAATATGACTATCTGATGTTGCTGTGCTTAGATTATTTTACTGAAATGGTATATAGCTACCTACCCTATAATAACACCTACTACCCTATAGTGACATTATTTATTATTTTTAATCGTTTTTATATTATGAATTTCTTAATGATTTTGATTTGAATCTTGACTTAATGATTTTTTATTTATTTTTCGACGTTTTTGATATTATTGTATTTGTTTTTTTTTACGGCTGATTTTTGAGCTTATGTTGACTATGGAATATTGTTTCTTACATTTAATTTTTATTATTCAAATTTTGTATTTTGTTTCCATAATGATATTGATTGTTTTTATTTTTATTTGGATTTTATAATTTTGATTATTGACATTGTGATTTTGATTCTGGACTGTTTTTTTATTTTAGATACTATTTTGATTATTTAACTGATTTTGACCTGTATTTAAAATTATTACTCGTATTTTTTATTAATTATGTATTGAATTGTGACTATGTAGTTATTGTGGGCGGCAATGTTATGGTTATAAGTGCTATGTACGCCGTTCTTGTCATGTGCATTGGTTCTGTTTGTTAATTTATTTTTCTGTCAATGTGAAATGCATGTGATGTGGCTGTGCTATTTAAATAAATAAATAATGATGTTTTGATATAACATGTACACAACAAACATTTCACTTATTACATTTTACTGTTATGACAACATTTTACCTGTTTACACGACAATTTTATGCACATGACAATTTAAAACAATTACCACAAATTAATTACATCCATCCATTTCACTTTACATCGCCAGAAATGTACAGTCAAAACACTTAATCATGCTGCTCAACAATTTGTCCAACTGTGTCTCTTTTACTATACGTCAGGGATGACAAACCTTCACACATGGTTATAGAGAGTGACGAAATAATTCCGTTCGGCCATTATTAGATTATTAGTAAAAATGATGTAATTTGTAACAACAGAAATTACAATCAAACATTTAAATCAAACTAAAATTGTTCATTGTTTTACGAATTTCAAATAAAGAGTATTAAGCTAATTGCATATAGTTTTGTGTCCATAAAATTATTTCAATAATAAATACAAATAAAATAATTATTATTATTGATGGTCCCTACATCATGGACATTTGGAGTATGTGGAACAGGGTGTCATGTCCCACAAACCTCCATAGAAAAGGGAGGATCCTCCGACCAGACGGGTGTTGTGTCTGGTCCGGGCAACTGCCCAACGGTAATTGTTGGAATGTCGTATGTGTTCAAATCGCGCCGAAAACTTTACTTGCGCGATGCAGGATTTGTGTGACATCATGTCATTGGTTCGTAAGTGGCGGCGTTGGTGCCGCTACAGACATATTATTACTATCCATATTAACTTTATCTATCTGTCTGTCCGTTTGCTACATTTTCATGCCCTAACGGCTAAACGGATTTGGATGAAAGTTGAAATACGGATAGAACCATCCGCTGGCAGAATTTCACTGCTAGTTTGTCTGTGTTTTGTTGTACTGTGTCACATAAATGTTTTTCTTTCTATAAAAAAAGTTAATTAAAAAAAATCAAAAAACCCGACTGCTTAAAAAGTGAACTAAAAAGAAGTAAACAAGAAGAAAATCATGCTGTGCAAGGTTTATATTATCTTTCTATATTTGTTTTATGTTTTTGTATTATATTAGACACAACATGCTTTGGTTTCCGTACGTCACGTCCTAGGCGACCACTGAAAATCAGCGCCGTGCTGTGGGTCTCCCACGGCACAGCAATATGCTGAGTGGAAGCCTTCTTGTCACAGTCACGACATGCATCTGCTTGTACTTACTCGTCATCCTAGTACTGTACTCAAGTTTGGTTTTTAATTTTAATCTTACTTTTCTTTACTAACATAATTTAAATACTTACTAATATTGGATACCGTTAAGGGTTTAATTTAAGATGTCAAAAATTTTGTATGTCGTTTTTGTGGCGAATAAACACTTTTTCTTTCTTTCTTTCTATTCATTTTACATTATTCTAAAATTGTATACTGGATTACTTGTCTTCTTTCTGTTCTTCTCTCTATCACTCTGAAGTTTGCTGGTAAGCGAGCTTAACTCAAAGTAGAGTATATTTTGAGTTAAACTCGCTTTTGTACATCAATTTAACAATCATAATCACTCTATGTTGTATGTAATTTATAGTAAAGAATTCATTTTATAAATAGGTGACGTTTTTTGTAAGGGGAATCTCTGGAAGCTCTGACCCAATAAAATATATTCTTTCACTAAGTCACTTATGCTACTTTTAATATAGGAAACATGCATGGTTCTTCTGAGATCTATGAGAGCGAAGCCACGGTGAAAAGCTAATAACGTACATCGGAATTGGCCGAAAAATTTGTCACGAGTGTAGAGTAATAAAAAATCATAAATATTAAACCGACTTATATTATCATACATTGTTTTATTTCGGAGTTCCAGTGCCTACCTTCCGGCTTTATCATCAGATCATCAGTAGTATTTATTAGGGTTCCGTACCCAAAGGGTAAAAACGGGACCCTATTACTAAGACACCGCAATCCGTCTGTTTGTCTGTCTGTCTGTCCGTCTGTCACCAGGCTGTATCTCATGAACCATGATAGCTAGACAGCTGAAATTTTCACAGATTATATATATCTGGTGCCGCTATAACAACAAATAAAATAAATATTTGAGTGGGGCTCCCATACAACAAAAGTGATTTTTTTGACGTTTTTTGAGATAATGGTACGGAACCCTTCGTGCGCGACTCTGACTCGCACTTGGCCGGTTTTTATAAATATTTGCTTCATAATAGTCGGTTAATACTTAGCATGCAGGCGTTCCAGTGGTCATCTTTGGTTTCATCAGTTCCCCTTCACCAAATGAAACTTTCTGAGTGCAGGTGATTGCATTGTTGATGAATATACCAACATCGCTATATGTATGCCTATAATATTTGAGGAATTCCCTCGATTTATCCAGGATCCCATCATCAGATCCTGACCTGATGACCACGGGACAACCTGGGAAGAAAACAGTCTCAAAAAAAAATTGTTCAAATCGGTCCAGGCGTCTTTGAGTAATTCGTCGGCATCTTTAGTTTTTGCGTGTTCCCCAAAATACAAAAAGAAAAGATGCCGACGAATTGAGAACCTCCTTTTTTTTGAAGTCGGTTAAAATTAATGTACCGGATATTTTAATCGTAATCTAAAGTAATCAATTACTATCACATAAACTTCGACTAAAATTTCATTTCTTGACTATCAATTAAACTGTCACCAATAAACCTAGGTTCTCTGTCTCAACTCTCAATGAGAGTTAGGTTTTCATTGATCAAACACAATGGCCTAAAAGGAATATTACAATATCAGCCCCCGAAGATTGATCGTTTTGAAATCGAGTCGTATTCGTATGTGACAACGTAATCGATTAAGATGTCAGAGCCATCTTTGAAATAGATTCGAATGAAATCCTTTAAATAGAAAATTATCTTATCTTCTGGTCATTCGTAAAAAAGAGTGATTAAAAGTTACTAAGCGTTCGCTTGGTGCAACCCATTTTTGGTTTGGGAAATCGTCCAATGACTTCGCCCGCTCTGGGTGAAGCGGAGGGTGTGTCAGACTTTTACTGACTAAAACTCAACCCTGTTCGTTCAGTTGCCATAGTAACTTTTTTTCAAATTTATTCACGACCCAGACAGGCATCGGTTCTAGCGGACCCCGTCAGTTTTTGCTCACATCTCTTTAGGGCGCGCGTGGAACACTATGTGCCGTCGACTCGGGCCTGGTCCTTATCGGAAGTCGAACTACCCATTACTCGCCTTCCGCAAGCCCGCGCCTACGGTGGCCGGGAATCGACTTGCGACTCCCGACGCCTAGGGCGTCTCCTGTGGTGGCTGGGGCGTGAGGTCTCCGTTGCGTCTCTCTCACGGGTTCCACCTTGTCCGCTCGGTGCACCCCAGGGACTTAATATATACCTACTACAATTGGTGTCGTGGTGGAGACTGGCGTCATCTTTTCAGACTGACTACCTACCTTGTATAAATAAAAGTTGGGACCAACACGTGCTATAGTTTGTAATGGAGATCACCCACTCCACCATTTTAATTCCCTATGAAGCATTTTTTTAAGAAGCCATTCAAAATCATTAAGCTCCATAGTAGTTGTACAAATGTCAAAGCTGAAAGCAAATGGCTGTTACGTTAGAGACGCTACTAAATCACTTGCAAAAGGAATTTGTCTCGTCAATTTAGTATATGCGGAGAATAAATCTTGGAAGGCGTAGTGTAGGTTGTTCGGAAGGATAATTTTGTCATACAGGTGATTATTGTAATTTTTGCTTTGCTAAATACGGGTATCTTTACTATGACTTGGGACCTATAAAAAGACTACGCAAGCGCGTTAAAGATATGAAGTGTGGTATCTTCCTTTTCTTGAAGTTTGTTTTAGATTCTACGCTTGCTAACATAAAAAGTAAAATCGCATAAACTTTGAAGAAATAATATGAGTCTCTGATGTTGCTAGTGCTTAGATTATTTTACTGAAATGGTATATAGCTACCTACCCTATAATAATGATGTTTTGATATAACATGTACACAACAAACATTTCACTTATTACATTTTACTGTTATGACAACATTTTACCTGTTTACACGACAATTTTATGCACAAGACAATTTAAAACAATTACCACAAATTACATCCATCCATCTCACTTTACATCGCCAGAAATGTACAGTCAAAATACTTAATCATGCTGCTCAACAATTTGTCCAACTGTGTCTCTTTTACTATACGTCAGGGATGACAAACCTTCACACATGGTTATAGAGAGTGACGAAATAATTCCGTTCGGCCATTATTAGATTATTAGTAAAAATTGTGTAATTTGTAACAACAGAAATTACAATCAAACATTTAAATCAAACTAAAATTGTTCATTGTTTTACGAATTTCAAATAAAGAGTATTAAGCTAATTGCATATAGTTTTGTGTCCATAAAATTATTTCAATAATAAATACAAATAAAATAATTATTATTATTGATGGTCCCTACATCATGGACATTTGGAGTATGTGGAACAGGGTGTCATGTCCCACAAACCTCCATAGAAAAGGAAGGATCCTCCGACCAGACGGGTGTTGTGTCTGGTCCGGGCAACTACCCAACGGTAATTGTCGGAATGTTGTATGTGTTCAAATCGCGCCGAAAACTTTACTTGCGCGATGCAGGATTTGTGTGACATCATGTCATTGGTTCGTAAGTGGCGGCGTTGGTGCCGCTACAGACACATTGTTACTATCCATATTAACTTTATCTATCTGTCTGTCCGTTTGCTACATTTTCATGCCCTAACGGCTAAACGGATTTGGATGAAAGTTGAAATACGGATAGAACCATCCGCTGGCAGAATTTCACTGCTAGTTTGTCTGTGTTTGCTGTACTGTGTCACGTAAATGTGTCTTTCTATAAAAAAGTTAATGAAAAAAAAAAAAAAAACCCGACTGCTTAAAAAGTGAACTAAAAAGAAGTAAACAAGAAGAAAATCATGCTGTGCAGTCGAAGGCTACGTATTCGCGAACTGGCTGACCAAAACCAGATGTATCCTCCGACTGCACAGCATGATTTTCTTCTTGATTACTTTTTTTTTGATTTATGTACTTTTTAACATATAAGTGTCATATATTTTTGAAATCACCTCTTAAAATCCTATGTTTTGATACCCCACACGATGGGTCTGGAAGAAAAACAATGTTGTCCCAAGCAATATGGCGCCCAAAAGCCGCCATTTTTCTATTTTCCAATTTGAATGCCAGTAGCCAGTGACACTCGCAGGGTTAAGACGAATCGATTGACGTATGAATCATCAAAATCGGCCAAAGCGTTTGGTCTCTAGAACGCCACAAAGGAACAAACATACATACATACATAGTCTGATAAACACATTACCCTCCTTTGGCAGTCGGGTAAAAATGCCAAGTTCACCAGTAAAGGTTCTCCATCCCTGTTCTACGTCATATAAGCAGGAAGCGTTTGGATTTCGACGTTTCATTAGGGGAACGAGCAAATCTTTCAACAGATCGATTCGTACGGAGGAGAATTTGATTTCCTAGTTAGTTATTTTCATTTCTATATTCGTATGAATACTGCTCATATTATTATACCCTATATTTTATGTATGAAGCGTTGCTATGTTGATTTTGGCGGTTCGGTTTTAGTTTTGTGTATGAAGCCCTTGGCTAAATCGTAACAGCCATAGGGGTCGATCTTCGAGGCTAAGCAACACTTGCCAAAGTCAGTCTTTACATGGGTGACCATCTTAAATAGCTAACTAATGCAAGTAAAGCCGTTGGTCCCGGTTGTCATTTGTAGTCAATAGTTTTTACCGGTAGTCAGAAGCTTGCAAGGCTGACACCAGTCTCGCTAAGGGATATTGTATTACTGCAATATTGTTTTGACATCCAATTGTGTACTCCATACCTTCATGAACTCTTTGAATACCTCGTGCCGAGAGGTAAACCCTGTCGCGCTGCCACTACTTTTTTCCATCGTCCTCCGCGACACACTTCCAGCCGCTGGGATGGCTCTTTCTCTGCTATGGCAGTGCGTCTCTAGAACTCTCTTCCACACTCCCTACGCGACAGCCCTTCTCTGGAGGTTTTTAAGAGGAAGATCAAAGGTCTTTACCTAGCACAATGACATAATATTAGTATGTATATATATATTTATTTATGTACGTACAGTCTGTGGCCAACAATATTGAACCCACTTGAATAACAGCGAATTTGAACCTTATCGCGAAGCATTTAGATAAATCATGTTGTTAAGCGATTGTTATCATTATATTGTTGTTGTTAAGGTTGAAAAGCTAATGAGTAAAACGACTACTAAAACTAACCAAGGCGAGGGTGGAAGGAAAAAAGTATCGCGCATCAGGAACACTAAAGTTAACTGTCTACGGATAATAGTTAATGCCGTGATCTATTTTAACAGCTGCTTGTATTTGTGCGATATTGAACTTTAAGAAAAAAACGATTGGTTTCAAATTCTTTAGAATATTGTTTTTAGTGTTACAAGGTCGAATTTCAAAACGAAGTAAAAGAGTCCAGTTGGTCTTGTGGCCACTAAGGCAGATCGACACTCAACCTTTTCTGCGTTCGAAACCAGGCAGAACCCTATAATAGCTTTTTGTTCACAATGTTTTGTTTTTAATTATTATCTTTTTTTGACCTTTCTTAAACGTCGTTCTTTAAAGAAAAGTCAAAAAAAGATAATATAAGTCGGGAATTATATTTTTAAATGGGCAGTTTGAATGGAAATGAAACAAAATCATTGCATGTTACGAAAATGTTTATTTTTTCACTAAAACATACTTAAGTAAGATAAAGTAAATAAATGCTCATAGTTCAAAATTTATATACATTTTATTATCATTTATCATATTCAAACCTACCTATATTTAACTAATTTGTTAAATATTTTACAGATATATAGCTATAAATTTAGTGAATCAACATGTTATTTAAATAGAAAATGCATTTCCATTTATAACAATAACATCACCACAGAATCTGCAACATTTTGACAGTTTAGCATTCATTCAATTGAGCATTTACTTACATAGGATTTTTAAATATACTTATAAATAGATTGGCTGTTCTATCTCACGATGACGGGTTACGTGACTTTTATGCCGCCGAAATAAGATTAATTTTGCTACGATTCACCCGTCATCGTGAGATAGAACAACTTTAGCGCACTGTCACCTTCTATAACTTGCTGTAAGCGGCTACGCATACCGCACACCATGTTCCAACACAAATCTATTCCTCTCATGTGCTCACAAAGATCACGACATTTTCTTCCCAATTGGAATTGGAAAAAAATTGAAATATAGGGGCAAAACGGACCCTTTCTTGGCGGTCATTTCTGTGCCGGTTTATACAATTGCTTGAAACAATGGCCTGGTGGCGTTCGGATTCGGGACTATACATCATGAGTTTTTTGCCTGGACGATTTCGCTGAATATTTTCAGTGTCTCCAACGTCTTAGCCGTATTTTTCTAAAACAAAAAAATATATATCATTTTTGGAAATGTTTAGAATATGTATGGGTAGATAAGGAGTGGGTGTGTATGACGAAGGTCTATACACTTTGTTCAAGTGCACGATGATTGTTCTATACACTTGATATGATGGAAACCCGGGGATAATGAAATAAACCGCCCGTGTTGAGTGTGGTAAAATCACTGATTTATTTTACTTAGCAGGTGAACTAAAATGATTGCGCGTATGCAAACGCTGATGTAGCTTAACCTACTTAATATTATGAAATGTGCGGGTTCACCGTACAGGGTGTAATGGGAAAATAGCCAAATACACGATCACTAGGTTGTAAGAAATACTTATCAAACGTCTTTAAAAAATCTGTTAGTCTTTACTTAGTAAATTTTAAAGAGTTTAATGAAATAGGTATTAAAGCACTTACCGTTATATTAAGTCTACGACCAATCTCTCCGATTCCAACATTCTATAAAATAAATAAATAAAATAAATAAATAAAAAAGCCCTTTATTCCACTACTTACAATTTTTACACTTAACTAAATATAGAAACACTGCTAAAAATATAGAAAATACTTTTAAAAGAAATTCTTCTTCTCAATCTCGCTCTGTTACTTCCTTCTTTACTTTATTTTATGAGCGTTTGCCATCGCTATTCGTAGCGGTCGCCTCTGCGGCGTAGGCCTCCCCTAAATCACTCCACACGATTCTATCGCGCGCCTTCTGCATCCACTCTGGTCCACAACGCTGCGTAAATATATCTCTCCATCTCTTTCTTTGTCTTCCTTGCTTTCTTTTACCTTCTAGCGGAATCCATTCGGTAACCCTCTTCGTCCACCTAGTACTTTCCAGTCTACACAGATGCCCTGCCCAGTTCCACTTCAGTAATCTTATTCTATGCTTTACGTCGGTTAGTTTTGTTTTCATCCGTATTATTTCATTCTTTACTTTGTCTGATTTTTTTATGTTTAGCATACTTCTTTCCATTTTCCTTTGGCATATGGCAATCTTCTCCTCGTCTTCTTTCCTCAACGACCACGTTTGGCATCCATACGTAAGGCAGGGTAGTATAGCTATTTCATAGACTTTCTTTTTTATATTTAAGCTGATTTCTCTGTTTTTCATAATTTCTTTAAGTCCCCAGTACTTTTGCCATGCTAAAGCTATTCTTCTATGTGTCTCTTTTTCAGTGTAGTTTTCAAACGACACCAACTGCCCTAGGTAAATATAGTCCTTAACATATTCTATTTTTGTGTTCTCCACTGTGACGTCATTGTTCTCTCCGTTTGTAATAATTTTTGTCTTTGAAGCGTTTAGCGATAGACCGACTTTCTTACTTTCTCCTGCTAATTCATTTACCATGGATTCCAATTCAGTTGCGGTTTCAGCGAAGACAACAATATCATCCGCGAAGCGGAGATGACTCAGGAACTCTCCATCCACCTTAATGCCCTTTTTGTTCCACTCTAGGTATCTAAACACTGACTCGAGTGCCGCCGAAAACAACTTTGGTGATAGCGGGTCCCCTTGTCGTACACCTTTTTGTATGGGGAACTCTGTTCCTTCTCTTTCCAGTCGCACTTTAGCCCTACATTTAGAGTAAACGCTCTTGATTAAATTTACATATTCCAACAGATTCCAACATTCTGCTCATGTATAAATATTATTTTATATTTTGTATAGTCACACGCGACATGACGGTTTGATTACACCAAATTTATTAGTCTTTCTTCACCAAATTTAGTGAGACTTTTTACGATTTACGATGTTTGTGCGCAGTCGCTGCTATTAGGCGTAGGTAGACTGACTTTTGTCACTTAGATCAATTTAATATCCATCTACCCCACGAAGTAAACATATTTAACTTCAAATCTACTCATCTGTGGAAAAAAAGTTTTTTTTTGTTTACCCACATGTTTACAAGATAAGTTTTAGGCAAAATAATATTAGTCGTTCTAAAGCAAGAAATATTGTAGAAATCATAAATGAAAACAAATGAAATAAGAAATTGATAATAGGTGGAGTGTGTTTCCGAACCCACAATGTTGTTCATCGCCAATCCAGCATCGAATCGCGAAGCCACGATAACTTGTTGTGAGCACTCGAAATTAAAGATTAGCTAGTAATTATAGCCCTGTCACTTAAAAGCCTTTCAACTTTAACGTCAACAAGATAATGATTAAAATGGCTTAACAAGATATGTCCGTTGGTCAGGCAATATTGGGTAGGTCAGTCCATTTTCAACTTTAAAGACAAATGCACAATGATTAAAATTGCTTAACAAGATATGCCGGTGGGTTAGACAATTTTGGGTGGGTTATACAATTTTGGCCAGGGACTGTACGTAATAAGTATATTTGTGTTTTAATTTAATTCGTTATAGGTTTACTTTATTACCCGACTGCCGAAGGAGGGTAATGAGTTTATCAGTCTACGTATGTATGTTTGTTCTATGTGGCGTTCCAGAGACCAAACGCGTTTGTCGATTTTAAAATTGGAAAGTAGAAAAATGGCGGCTTTTGGGCGTCATAATATTGTGGGAGACAAAATTTATTTTTCTTCCAAACCCGTCGTGTGGGGTATCAAAATGAAGGGTTTTAAAAAATATATATTTCAAAAATATATTACACTTATATGTCTAAATGTACCTAAATATTAAAAAAATAACTAAAAATTTATAAATAAAAAAAAACAATCAAAAAACCCGACTGCTTAAAAAGCGAACTAAAAAGACGTAAACAAGATGATAATCATGATGTGCAGTCGGAGGATACATCTGGTTTTGCTCAGCCAGCTAATTCAGTCGGGTTTTTTGAGATGTTTTTTTTTAATATTGTACACTGGATGAGACCCTGGATGGAGGAGCTCGTGGCTAAATAATAACAGCCACACGGGTCGATCATCAAGCAACGCTTGACGAGGTCGGCGAGTCAGTCTTTACATGGGTGACCATCTTAAACAGCTAAGCAATGCAAGTAAAGTGGTTGGTCCCAGCTGTCATTTGAAAATCTTTGACAGTCGTTACGGGTAGTCAGAAGCTTGAGATCTGACACCAATCTTGCCAAGAGATATCGTGTTACCCAGTTACTGGGTTGTGGAGGTCAGATAGGCAGGCGCTCCATTTAAAACACTGGTATTCAGCTGAATCCGGTTAGACTGGAAGCCGACCCCAATATAGTTGGGAAAAGGCTAGGCAGATTGATTGTACACTGGATGCCTGCCCTCTATAATTGTCAACTTTCTCTGTCACTAGGGTTTGCTGATGGTTTGCTGTAAGAGAACTTAGCATTGAGATAAGCTCGCCTTTGTACATGTACTTTATAATCACATGCATGTAATGTTGTTTTTTTTGGTGTACAATAAAGAATTAAGAATGTACTGATAGTAAATTGTATATTTTAATCTTATGTCACGTGTCTTCGAATTTTTGGTTCTAAGAAATGCCGACATTCTGACGATGTTTTCCTTCACAGTTTAGAGAGCAGTAGTGATGAAATAAATTACACAAAATAAAGCAACTGCTCAGGTTCGAACCCTCGAACTACAACTCATAAGTCGAGGCCGTTACCACTGGGCCACCACTGCTCTCCATACACCCTGTAACAAGCCAATTAACATTCATGGTGAAATGTAAATGTATATTAAAGTTAAACCTCTGCTTATTCCTGCGGGAAATATAAGCGTAATGTTGTGTTCTGTGAAAGTGTACATAGTAGGGCATATCATGTGCATGTGGATTGAGTAATCCTCTTTTTAACCGACTTTCTAAAAAGGAGGAGGTTCTATGTTCGACTTCTTGTTTTTTTTTTATATGTTCACCGATATGTCCGTCAATTGAGGACGAATTTAAAAAAAATTCTTTTATTGAAAGAGTATGATCCGAAATTGGTCCCATTTTAACTTGGTGAAGATCTGATTAAGAAATTCGAAGATATACAACAGAACTCTTCAATAAATAACGGCAAATCTCTTGGGACTGCTGCAATCGCATGCCTGTTTATTGTTTATATCATTTAATATTATAACATCACGACAGTACGCTCTTAAGGGGTAAGCAGATCTCTCATTTGATCGGTTTTGTTCAAGTTTCATGATATATCGTGTAATCTATTCTGGCGTTATAGGAAACTTACTTAACAATTTGCCTATTAGGTAGGTACAACTAAAAAGTGAAAAATAAAAAAACTTTTTTCAAAAAAATACTACCGACTTCCAAATAAGAAAACTATAAAGTGAAAAATAACTTTATTTTTGGAAGTCCGTTTCCATAACGCAAAAAAAACGTACCTACGAAAGATACCGACTTCCAAAAATAAAGTTATTTTTCACTTAGTAGTTTTCTTATTTGGAAGTCGGTAGTATTTTTTTGTAAAAAAGTTTTTTTCAATCTTAACGAACATCGCGTGCTTTAAGAAAACGTGATAACATGTATATCTCAGAATATAATTATAGCCTTTACACTTTTTGTTTCAATATTGAAAAATGTTAAAAATAGTTAAAAACTATTAAGTAACAATTTGAGAATTCACTTGCACGTTTCGTTCCTAATTTATTACGATTAATTTGGAAATACAAACAGGACCTGTTAAGAACACAATGTTTTGTAGGTACATATTATTAATGTAATATGACTCAAGTGTTATATAAACAGGGAAAAAGCTGTTTTTGCTATTAATAAAGCCTAAGAAATTGCTGAAAGATATTGAATACCTTTTGTATACATGAATCGTTTACGATTTCCTTCGTTTATCTCGTAAGGAAAGTTTTTAAAACATCTCGGCTTTCGGCTTTTACTGGGAATTGGCTAAATACGTTCGGCTTTCTGATTTCCCGTAGGTGTTGTCGGAAGTGAGAGAGAGGTTATAGAAATTCTGTTTATTCAGTAAAAATAGAAGGTCTCAATATACCATGTACAACGCCGCGCTAGTCGTTTTTGTGCAGTTTTTAAGAGCTATCTACTCTTTATTTAAAAATAAATATTAATTAATAAAAATACACTAAATTTCTAAATAATGTTGATTCTAAAATGGTAGTACACTTTTTTTTTAAAGTGGTATTTGTGTCGCTAATCTCCTTCCAACAAAACCATAAAAATGTGAAATAATTCTTAATAGCATGCATCTTCTCGTAAAGTGTTCATTAATTATTTTTTATACTAACACTAATGGATAGACAATTTGTTAACGAACATTTTGTAAGTTTTATTTTTTTCAAAAGACCAATATTCGATTTTATAAAGATTTTATTCTATAATGTCGCCGGTATCACTACCGTAATTCATGCGCCGCCAGTGCCGCTAGGCCAATAGGAATGCTCATCTCATGCTGATTTTTTGGTCAGGATACGGCCTTAAGATCCCCATTTTCTAAACTATAAAAGGTAAGGATATTTTTGTCTTGAACCTTCAAGCTTCAGAGACCAGAGCCACTTATAAGAGGTAGGCGTTAATCCTGGATATGTCAAGCAGTATTAAGCATGATATATCCAGGTGTAGGTAAGTCTTCCTACATCGGAATCTTGATTTTATTCTTATATTAATACCAATACCTCGTAGATCAAACAGTCTATTAAAAAAAGTTTAATGAAATACCGATCAAAATGGGTTTACAGACTCAAGCTCCAACAGAATACCAAAGGATACATATAATAGTATTGCAAAACAAATGGCCGTTATTTAGTATTAATTTGAAAGGCCTATAGCAGGGGTCACCAATTACTTTCATTTGGCGTCCGTTTCTTAAAAATAACATGCCCGTCGCGGCCCGTAAGGCCAAGTACCCTCTATTATTTAAGAGCTTAAATAATAAACAAATTTAAGGTTACACTAGTCAACAATTTTTCCATACAAACGTAGTCTAGGGATTATTCCACTGATTGACGATGTACGTTCAAAATAAAAAGTGATATCAATTTGTCTCATCATTATCTAGCCCTGTATTGTAGCGAAAAAGTAAAAAAATAAAAAATTTGAAAGTTATGAGCGTCGAAAGATCCACATTTCGACACTAATTTTAACGCATTTTTGGGCGCAAATAAATACCATAAGAAGACGAAAAATTTCAAAACGGCCTCCATACAGGGATAGATGAGTAGTTTTTTCATGATATCTAGACTGCCAAAGGTCTGTTCATAAAATTTCGCGCGCTCGGTTTCGTTCTAAATCATTATCCATTTCGCTACAAATTTGCAAAAGTGTGTATTCGTACGCGAACTAGCTTCCTACTGCTCATCACAGCATCTATCTCTTCCGCACGTGTTGTCGGTTGATATTTAATGCATTTTAACCCCGCGCACAAAATAGTTCGTGCCGTTGACTAGTGTACCCTTAATCAATAAAAGTAAGTACCAAGTTGTTTCTCAAGACTAAAGTTGGTGCCGGCTATTTTCATTAAATCTTGGAAATATTCATCGGAAAGTTCATCTTGGAAACTATCTGGATGCGATACGCACGGGACCGACGAACGTGAAGACTCTTGGGGCAGGCCTATGTTCAGCATTGGACGTCTTTCGGCTGAAATGATGATGATCATGATGATGGAATCTATCTTGGATAGGGCCGCACAAAATAGGTCGGCGGTGCATATCTGGACCGCACGGTCCGCCATTGTACGTGCAGTAGGATCTACAAGCTTTTGTCACCCTTTATTTAAAATGCACGATTTTTTTATACCAGGCCAAAAGTCCGACCATTGAATTATCCCCATCCAAAATGCCTAAATGACCGTAAAATTATAATTTTGGTATTCTTCAGGCTTTTGATGAAAGTTTTTTTTTTATATTTAATATCTTTTTGACCTGATTTCAATATTGGAAATTTATTTATTTTCGTGCCTCGGGGAAGGACTTTGATTAAACTTATAACCTGGAAGAAAAGTAAATATAGGCATTAGCCTTATTAACATAAATATCGGTATCTACATTACTAACTTTTCTACGCTTGTAAGTTTTCCTTTGGTAAAAAATATATTATGAAAATAGAGCTCGTATCTTTCGTAACGTACTTTGACGAGTTTTATTTATTATATTCTTTACTGTATCAACACGAGGAGCTCATGGCTAAATAATAACAGCCGCACTGGTCGATCATCAAGGTTAAGCAACGCTTGACGAGGTCGGTCAATGGATGGGTGACCATTTCAACATACCGAGTTTCCTCCGTGCCTTGGCAAGCACGTTAAGCCGTTGGTCCCGGCTGTCATTTGAAGATTTTTGACAGTCGTTACGAGTAGTCAGAGGCTAAAGATCTTACACCAGTCTTGCCAAGGGGTACCGTGTTACCCAGTTACTGGGTTGTGGAGGTCAGATAGGCAGTCGCTTCATTTAAAACAGTGGTACTCAGGTGAATCCGTTAAGACTGGAAGCCGACCCCAATATAGTTGGGAAAAGGCTAGGCAGATTGATTTTACTGTAACAACAGTGGTGGCCCAGTGGTACCGGCCGCGAATTACAAGTTGTAGATCGTGGGTTCGAACCCAGGCAGGTGCTTTACTTTGTGTACATTATTTCATCACCACTGCTCTCAAAACGTTGAAGGGAAACATCGTGAGGAAACCGGCATGTCCTACAGTAAAACATCCAAGACATGTGATATCCACCAACCCCTATTGGGCTCGCGTGGTGGATTAAGGCCCGTTCCCTCTCTCACAGAGAGGACGTTTGTGTCCCAGCAATGGGAACATTAAAACAGGCTGATGATGATGATGACTGTACAGTGTACACCATAAGATACATTGAAAAGGAAACTTAAATATAAAACACAATACATTGAGCGGCCTTATCCCATTCCGCGATTTCTTCCTGGCTGACTTTTCCGAGTTGTGTTAGTTCAATACTTTTTTTTTCAGTTTTCATCATAATTGGCCATTATCACGGCCTCTAATTTATATTTAAGTAGATATATATTTATTTATATAATATAGGTACTTTATTGTACACCAGATTTAAAAAATAAAAAGGTAATTAGTAATTTAAATACATACAATAAACTAGTAGTATGTGTAAACACCTGACAAGCATGAAAACCTATTGATACAAAGAACTTTTGTTCATTATATTTTTTTTTCATATAGAATTTCAATTGAGGGCATTGCCTTTTACCTATTATTTTTCGTAGAAACAGAAACAAAACTTTGTACGCTTTTTAGGTATACTATCGATTCAGGGCGGTCTTAGGTTTACTTATATTTCTTTTTTTTTTTAAACTAAGAATTTAAATAAATGAAGGTGGGTCAACAACCCTTGTTGTCATGCAAAAACAAACGATAATTCTGTTGTGAAATAGGGAGCGTGATATTTGTCACTCCGACTCATTCTCACACCGGAATCAAGAAGGATTTAAATCGTCGTAGTAGGACTTCTGCTGTAACACCCTGCTAATTCTCTATTCGAATCTTGGATAGTCCACAATAATTTTTTTAACGTTAACAAACTGCTAACATGTGTCAAAATTATCAACCAGCCAATATGAAGTTTATATTAGGTACTTACAACTAAGGACCTCATTGCAAGTATAAAAGTGGACTGTGTGCGATATGAGTCTTTAAGAAACGATTTGTTTCGGGTCTTGAGGTTGAACCGACTTGACGTAAGCACGTTCCATAGACTAATGTGTCAACTAAATGGTGATGAAGCGAAGAGTCTGTACAAGTTCATGGCCCAAATCTGATGTATCTGAATAAATGTAGTTACCTAGAGTATGTTTAATTAATTCCAAATCGAACGTCCAAAAACAGAACAGCACTTAACCCTCCCAAGATCGCAGAAAGTTTTTAATATAATCCACCGGTTTATCGGATCTAGTAATTGTAACGAACGCCAACCGTCTCCGAGGGACTGGTTCCATTCAGTTCCATTAGAAAAATGGTAATTTATCCGCTTTTCCTGTTCCAGAAAGTAATTTTCGATAAAACAATTTGTCCCCGGCAACGTTTCACACATCTGTGCTATGCGAGTCTCAATTTTTCCGCTCCTACATTTTTGTGCGCTAAGTTTTTACGTATTTCTGTGATGTTTCTTGTTGTCGATGAAATTGGTTTGCTTGCTTGGAAATTGCAGGAATTGTTAAAGTGGAAGTTGTGTTTGAAGACTTGTTTGGAATATAGTTTTAGTTGGGGTGGGGAATCAGAGAAAAAATCTCGTTTTTTAAGAATTTTCGCATTCTAATTTCTCAGTTCTCAATCTGTCAACCCAAAGACTTTTAATTACCCAATTTCGCTGCGGGCTCCAAGACAGTTAAATTCATTCTGCGGGACTTCGTCGAGCTTCATAGCCTCGGCGCGTTTTTGGTGGTCGCCACTGTTGATTCTAGCTTTCAGGAGTTGCAGTGGATTGGGAATAGTGTGGTGGGATTACACAAATAAAAAAAAAAAAATGTTTTTGGCATTGGTTGTCATTAAGATGAGATTACGATTTGAATTTGATCGTTTGTCAGAATGAGAAATGGTAAAAGCTGCAACACTTATATACATAACACAACATCATGTATGCATTATCGGGATAGATACAAGTATATTATTATAATATATCCACATTAATTCGTGTACATACATCAGATTTCAGTATATTTATTCAGATTAAGACTGAAATGAGATTACAAAAGTTCTTAAAAAATACAGGAATTATCCCTTTAATTTAGACGGATGGCGAATCAGACTAAATAAAACAAAGCGAGCTCCTAACTGAAAACCACATTATTAAAACAACAGCATGCAAATAGCCTAAAGGTTGCTAGTATTTGAATTTCGGATGCCTAACTCCTAACACAAACACAATGTATTGTTTAGATTAGTTCCAAGTACAAACCAGAATATTATTACAAACAACAAACAATGTTTATAGGTCTAGGAATATTAAATCAGTTTCTACCTGTTATGGTTTACGAATCTGTCTGTGTGGCCGCGTCTGCGGCCCGCGGACTATATTTGTACGGCCCGCGACATAGCAAACAATTTTAGTAAACAATGACAAACGGAAAAATAAGTGCGCGAGTACTAGAAACTAACGATATCCTTAGCGACCGCCAATACGGCTTTCGCCGAAATCGGTCTACTGGGGATCTTCTAGCGTATGCCTTTCACATATGGAGTGAGGCCATCGAGAGGCATGGGGAAGCGCTTGCCGTCTCCCTCGACATCTCGAAGGCTATCGATAGGGTCTGGCACGAAAGCCTTATTGGTAAGCTTCCTTCATTCGGTTTGCCCGGTGGTCTGTGTGATTGGATTGCAGACTTCCTGAGAGATCGGTCCATTCGAGTGGTTATCGATGGCTGCTCGTCGGACCAATTGGATATTAATGCCGGGGTCCTTCAGGGGTCCGTACTCTCAGCAACATTGTTCTTGTTGCAGATTAACGATCTGCTGAAGCCCGGCACCTTTGGGTATGCAGACGACAGCACTGTTGCTGAGAGATACTTGTCCAACGCACGGGCTACCGGGCCGCAGATCCGGTCTCTTCGTGAGGCCATGGTGTAGCGTTTGAACTTATCCTTGCAAGCAGTCTCCGAATGGGGCGATTCCAATCTGGCCAAGTTTAATGCTGCTAAAACCCAGGCGTGTCTTTTCTCGGCTAAAAAGAGCCAATTTCACCCGGCTCCAACTTTCCGTGATATAACCGTGCCAATAACGGACCATCTTGAGCTTCTTGGCGTTACGTTGACATCGACTCTTAATTTTGGGCCATACATTGAGCCAAAGGCTCAGCTGGCTGCCAAAAAGTTGGGGATCCTTGCGAAGGTGAGAAGGTACTTCACGCCGGAACAGCTGCTCAACTTGTATCAAGCGCAAGTTCAATCGTGCATGGAGTACTGTTGTCATCTCTGGGACGGATCTGCCAAATACCAGCTTGAGGCACTAGAGTCGATCGAAAAGCGGGCCAAGAAACTCATCGGTAATGAGGCACTGGTCAAATCAAAGCTCAAGAGCCTTGAACATCGTCGCCGAGTTGCCAGTTTGTCGGTATTTTATCGGTTACATTTCGGGGAGTGTGCGATGGAATTACATGATTTAATTCCGCCCAGCCCGTTCCATCATCGGACTACTAGACGTACGGCGATGCGTCATCGGTACATGGTGGACATCCCACCCATACGCACAAAACGTTTTGGGGACACTTTTATTATGCGTACAGCTAAAGAGTGGAATTCCCTGCCGGAATCTGTGTTTCCCGATAACTACAATCTAGGGGTCTTTAAGTCAAGAGTGAATGGGCTTCTTCTAGGCAACCACATCATCGCTTACCATCAGGTGAGATAGTGGTCAAGCGCAAGCCTATAGATAATTAAAAAAAAAGAGTAAAATCTTGCCCGGGTTTCAGCGAGCATGCCATTGTTTTAATACCTGCTGTACCACACACTTACTTAATTTTAAATTGCGCGCGAAGTTTACTTCTCTAATAATTAAACGTGTTACTTTTAGTAGTCATCAGCATCATCATCGGCCTTTTAATGTTTGTGGGATCATTGAAAGGCCGACGATGATGCAGGGACAGAGGCCTCCTCTCTGTGTGATAGGGAATTATGTAATACACTACGCGGGCCTAGTGGTAGAGGTCACATGGCTTCGAATTTTTGGTGCTAGGATGTGCGGGCTTCCTCAGAATGTCTCTCCAGTGGATAACCTCAAATAAATCTTCAATTCGTCGTCAACAAAATATTATTACGACTGCGTTTGGCACAAAATGAGGCTGTTACAAAAGCATGAAAAAAAAACAAAAAAAAACACTGATCAGAGTTAATAAAGGGTTGTAAACTAACTGAAAATCGCGTTTTCATACACAGTTCTTAAAAATATGTCAATAGATTGGTGGTATCAACTATACAATACAAGAGTATGCGGTCCGCGTACCCGCCTCACATTGTCCTATTTGGCCCTTGATCAGACAAGTGTGAGGACCACTGATTTAGAGGATTTATCGTTTATATAATGTCTATTGTTCAATACTAAACGTATTTAAATAAAATTGTGTGAAGCAGGGGCTGGTCGCGATGCTAGTATTATACAAGGTAAATATCGAATGATTTACAAACGATTACGATTTTTATCAAATCCGACGCGTTTCTCGTCAAGACTTGACAAAACATAAAGTCTTACTTCAATACGTATTTACTAAGAAATCCTTTAGTATATTTTCATGAATGTTCCCTACTGAACATGGTGATTCGATACTATCCTGGAGAAGAATGGGTTTTAAAGGTAATGTGAAGTGTGAGGAATAAGCAACAGGATCAAATAAAATTCAATTAACTAGCGGGATCAATAATTTATACACTAGCTACACACATCACATCTCATCATCAGCCTATTAATGTTCCACTGCTGGGACACAGGCCTCCTCTCTGTGAGAGGGCATGGGCCGTAATCCACCACGCGGGTCCAGTGCGGGTTGGTGGATGTCACATGTCTTCGAATTTTTGGTTCTCGGACATGCCGGTTTCTTCACGATGTTTTCCTTCTCCGTTTTTAAAGCAGTGGTGGTGAAATAATTTACACAAAGTAAAGCGCCTGACTGGGTTCGAACCCACGACCAACAACTTGTAACTCGCGGCCGATACCACTGGACCACTGACTGACTGCTCTAGCTACACAATTCCAAATAAAACTTCTCTTTAAAACTGTCGCCAATTGTGTTTACGTAATTCTAAGAATCTAGTTGAAATTAACATCATCATCATATCAGCCAAAACACGTCCACTACTGGTTGTATAGGTCTCCCCCAAGTGTCGCCACGAGTCACAAGGGACCGGTGTCCCTTGCATCTCGCATCCAGTGGATCCCCGCAACCTTCTCTCAGCGGTCTCCACTCCAGAACCTATTTGCCCTATCGGCCATCCGTTCTGCGAGCAATGTGTCCTACCCACTGCCACTTAAGTTTGGCAATTCTTCAGGCTATGTCGGTAAACCTGGTTCTCTTGCGGACCTCTACATTTCTGATTCAATCATGCAAGGAAACTCCAAGCAACAACTCTCCATTGCCCTTTGGGTGACTGTAACCTTTCTGATGAGGCCCATTGTGTGCGACCTCGTCTCAGAGCCTTAGGTCATCACTGGCAACACACACTGATCATAGACTTTCGTCTTGAGACACTGCGGTAAGTTTGACGAGAAGGTACCGTGCTACTTCCCCAAACGCTGCTCAGCCGAGTCGGTTTCATCGGTTGACCTCTTTCTCGTAGTTGGCACTACCCAACTGAAACGTTTGTCCCATGTAGACATAATCGTCCACAACTTCGAGTGTAGTGTCTCCGACCTTGATAGGAGTGGGTATAACATGGGCATTCAACATCACCTTGGTTTGGTCCATGTTCATCCTAAGACCCACTCTGTCGGAAGCTCTACTGAGGTCATCGAGCATTGTACTGAGGTCTTCCATGGTCTCAGCCATGACCACTATATCGTCGGCAAACCGAAGGTCAGTTATGTACTCACCATTGACGTTGATGCCTAGCTCTCTTCAGTCCAGAATATTGAAGACATCTTCCAGTGCAGCGGTGAACAGTCAAAGATATTACGTCTCCCTGTCTAACACCTCGCTACAGAAGGACTGGTTCCGAGGCCTGATCCTGAAGTCGAACTGACATGGTGGCTTTTTTGTACAAACACTTCAACACCTCGATGTACCGGCAGTCGATTTGGCACCATTGGACAGCCCAAGTCTCGATGGAGTTGACGGCTTTCTCGTAGTCCAAAAACGCTAAACAGAGAAGCAGGTTGCACTCTTCGGTCTTTTGTATAACCTGCCGCAGCATATGTATGTGGTCTACGGTGCTGAAGCATTTACGGAATCTAGCTTGTTCGGGAGGCTGGAAATCGTCAAATCTGCACGCGAGACGATTTGGGAACTCTTGAAAACAGCTTGTAGACATGTCTAAGAAGTAAGATGGACCTAAGGAGTATTCAGTATACTATTGTCACCCTTCTTGAAGAAGAGTACCACCACACCCCTGCACCATGCCTTTGGCGTTTTCCCCTCGAGTATGACGGAGTCGAACAGCTTCTGAAAGGCCTTAAGAACTGGTTTTCCATCCGCCTTCAGAAGTTCGGCCGTAATTCCGTCATCACCCAGCGCCTTGTTGTTATTAAGCTGTTTCAGAGTCATCCTAATCTCATACAGGCTGTTGTCCGGAATGTCTTCGATACAGTGTCGGGTCAATCTAGCTTTAGGGTCATTTGCTAGATTCACGACGGGTTTAATGGTTTACGTTTACAACTGCCCATAGAATCTCTCGATCTCCCTCAGTAGCTCCGGTTTGGCGGATACCATCCTGCCATCATCGGTCTTCAGTTTCGTGAGTATTAAAAATAAATATAAATTAATGCAAATTCAACATTAAATGCAATGTATAATGTTGCATTTAAAAAACTAAGTACAAAAAGCAATAAAAAAAAATTACCTTCCTTCGGTGCCCAGCATACATCAAAACAAATTTAATCTTACACGCATGTTTGAAGTCTAAATTACAAAGTTCCAGAACAGTCGATGTTTGTTACAATAGTTGTCGCGTTGTCGACGCAGTTGGTCAAACAATCATATTTAGTATTTTATTCATATTTACTGTTTAATTCGGTTTTTACTTTATGAAAAACACTTGATGATATAAACTTGCCGAAAAAAGATTTACCTTCCAAAATCTCGGTATTGCAGTGGTTATTTTCACAATTTTTGAACGCACACTGCAGAATTTTGACGTCTTAATGTTGGCTATGATTGGACCATACGAATTTGAAATAAGACCACGACCGTATTTGTGCTCTTATTTTTCGGCCCGTTTTTGAAGCGCTTACTAGTCATCTTTTGTATTATTGATCGAAGAGCAAGTCTAAGCAAAGTTATGGGTATCGACATTTAATGACGAAAAACCAACCCGTAGTTACTTCAAATATGAGCAAAGATTTTTTATCTTTTTTATCGTGAAAGGTTGATTTGTTTAAAATGTAGTTAGATTGATAAAAATTGTTTAGTTAGTAAAATTTATACCACTCAGGTATGTAGGTAAATATTTGCTGTAAATTAATAACCATTAGATACTTAAAGTAACTATTTTCAGTAAAAGCGTAAACAAATTCCTAAATTGATTACATTACTTTCAAATAAATGACTGATTCAATATAAGAATGAGATTTTTATTTATTATTTTTTATTTATTTATTATATTCTTCATTGTACACCACAAAAATATCTATATACAGGACAAACCATCATAAAAGCAAGTGTACAATGGGCGGCCTTCATTTTTACCCGACTACGGTTAAGCAAAAGGGAGTGTTATAATTTTGACCGGTATGTGTATGTAGGTACGTATGTTTATCTGTTCCCTCATAACTTCTAAACTACTTATCATTATTTGACAAATGAGGTGTCTTGTTTGTCCGCTGGTTGGCTATGTGAAGTCACTTTAAATTGAATATGGCCCTCTATAGGGGGTACGATATCAAAAACAAAATAAATTTCTCCCCACCTCATCATGCATGGTATTTATGGTTATACATAACAATTTCAGATCAGAATATTTTCTTGTTTCATACTTTTTAGAGCGTGATTTTTCAGTAGTCAGGTTTTAGTTTTTGAATACATTTTTTATCATTAATCAAGTCAATAGGTTATTAAATTAAAACAAAATTTTAAGTGTCTTGATTATAGTTTTAGATACTAGTGAATGAAGATTTTGAGATCCCAATTGTCTCGCTTATTTAAAATCCAATGCTAGAATGCAAGATATTTCCCAAATAGATTACACCCCACTATCTCTTCCAAAGCCTGTACCTATGAAATGTTAAACATCAATAATCTCTAACCCCCGCCCAAAAATCAACCCTTCCACACTTCATTAGACTTCGGGCAATAGATCTTGTGAAAAAACTGGGGCTAAAAGGCCTCGGTAATCGGGCAAGTTTAACGAGTGCTTGTCAACGAGCCAACGGCGAGTTGAGTGATTCCTGAGGGCACGATAAGGCTGGAATGAAGGAAGAGGCGGAAGCGAATTGACTGTAGTTGAATTTCGAATTATTGGTATTGGGGTACAGGCTTCAGAAGATAGGTGTAATGTGACATTGCGATAATCATTGTAAAGTGATAAAGTTTAGAATGGTACGGTATTGATTAAAGGCACCTGAAAACGCGCAATGCAATATTGCGACTGCTCATTGAAATAGTGCAAAAATTTTCGACGTTTTTAACAGTTTCTATGAAAACTTGCTATCATTAAATTGTGTTAATATGTTAAGTCATTTTCAGTAGAAATGGCTGCGAGTTTTCTAGAAACTATGAATACGAACATAATTTCACACACAAGTTAGACTCCCGTTAGCGCTCCTGACCCTCGTCATCACAAATTACATCATCTGGTCCTATACACCTCTACCAATACCTGAAAATACTAGCAAACAGACAAGTGTTATAACAAAATACTAGTTATACAGATTTTTTATGTATCTACTTACTTCTCGTATTAAGACGACGCCATTCACCAACGACCTTGAGGGAACAAAACGCGCACTCGTTTCACACCCACGCGACCCAAATTTCAGTAAATTTACGTCGATTCTATATTATTCTATGACTTAAAAAAAACATTAAAATCAAAATTTAGATAGTTAAATTGTCTTTGAGATGGTGTCATTTAATTAAAATGCGGTTTTGGTGCGATTGACGTGTATTTGTCCGAGTTAAGCATAACTTTACAAATTAATTACACTATGTTATACGAATTGAGCAGTAGTAGCCCAGTGGTATCGGCCGCGACTTACAAGTTGTAGGTCGTGGGTTCAAACCCAGGCAGGCGCTTTACTTTGTGTAAATTATTCAATCACCACTGCTATCAAAACGGTGAAGGAAAGCATCGTGAGGAAACCGGCATGTCCTAGAACCAAAAATTCGAAGACATGTGACATCCGCCAACCCGCACTGGGCCCGCGTGGTGGATTACGGCCCATTCCCTCTCACAGAGAGGAGGTCTGTGTCCCAGCAGTGGGTACATTAATAGGCTGATAATGATGTTATAAGAATAAAACTCAAAATTTTCTTACATCATATTAATAAAAAAAATGGACTTATGTAACATAGTTTGTTTTCCAAAACATTACGACTAGCCGTTTAGACGTGATTCTAATTTTTAAATCAGCTACTGAGGAGTATCTGTGCTTTTAGTGTTAACGTTTACTGAGCGTTTACGCTGCGATTAATCAACGCTAATGCTGCGTCAACGCGACTTTATACTTCCACGTCTACGTGAAGCAAACACAGCGTCTAAACAACCACAAGCAACTCTCTTGTTTGCTTTTTTATGACATCCAAGGCTAGTAAAGTTTCTACCATCCAGCGTTTTTTCCATCAACCATATTATCAACTCCATTTCAAAGCCACTAACCCCTTAAGAGAGTTAAATTCAGTCAGAGAGTTATTACCATGTTCTTACCTAATGAGAAGAGTCGAAAGTCAAAAACGCGATGAAATTGACTTGGGGATCCTTTGGTAATCGTAACGAACCCCTGACTGAGAGAGGCTTAAAAATGGAGCACTTAGATTGATTGCGTTGTCTGATAGGTTTCAGTTTTAATTTTGAATTGAGCGTCAGATATTTTGAATCCTTTTTGTTAATTGGAGTTTTATTAAAAAGTGAGATGAGTTCATTGGTGTCTGAATACTAGTCTTTCTGTGTATCGTTAGCTGGGTTGTAGAGGCCAGATGAACCATATAAAATCCAAACTAAACTCACGGTGAAAGAACTCTATCCGTGGTTTACCTTTTCACGCCTAAACTATGATACCCGACTACGGGTGGGTAATGTTTTTCGAGCGTATGTATGTATGACGTATGTATGTCCATTTCTAAAACATGGACGGATTATAATATATGAGGTGTCGTTGGATTTGCCTCAATTGTGGGAGTGGCATAGGCTATATAATCTTTTTAAATAGCGGTAAAAAAGGGGGCGATATTTTTTTTTCAATATGTGTATTAAATTATAGTTACTGAATAGGCCATTTCCAAAATATATACATTGTAACAATTTCATGTTCCTATTTTGGCACAAATTCAAGATAAGCGTAACTTTAATAGCAAAATAAATAATCTTTTACCACATAACTTATTTGGAGAACTCGTTCATTACTAAAACTAAAATGTTTGAAATAAAACAAATTATTATAAAAACAAAAAACGCCACTGCTAAAAATAATCTTTTACTACATAATTTATTTGGAGAACTCGTTCATTACTAAAACTAAAATGTCTGAACTAAAACGAATTATTATAAAAACAAAAAACGCCACTGCTAAAAATTAATTAACTGAATAGAGAAAAACAAGTACTAGATAAAATTAATACATTAAATAATATGAGGTGCTGCAGGCGGGGACATACAAAAATTATAGAAAATCCAACCAAAACTTCGTTTGTCACCGCTGGCTTAGTATAATGAATTATATCGTTCGATATATTGGATCATGGACAAAGAATATTTTATATCGTGTTAGTACGTTCCCATGGGACTATTTATGACATTGTAGGTACTGGTATAAAACAGTATTCAACTGGACTGGAAGCCGACTCAATCTTTGTTGGCGAAAGGCAAAGCATATTTATTTTGATGAAGTCGTTGGTGTCTGTCGTTTATGTGTTACCAGCGAATATAATATTAATTTCAGGAAACTTATTCTTGAATTCAAAATTTGACCGATTTTGTACTTTTATGGACCAGAATTAGCCTTTACACTAAAATAAAGAACGACATGGTTCCTCCAAATAAAACTCTACCTATCGTTTCAAATTATAATATATTCCAGTGGCGACCAAAAATGTACTGCAGTTTCAACACGATGCATAGCACATGATGTATTACTTTGACATCGTAAATAAAATTAACAGCAGCAAAAAAAACTGTTACCAGATGAAACTGCACAAACCGGGGTGCCGTTTAAAATTTCGAGTTGTTCATCAAAACTGCAGCTTGATTTCACCCCCAATTAAGCTCGTTATTTATGCATTCGGTTAAATTTAGCAAGCCTGTGGCAGTAGTATTCTGGATTTACCGTGCGAGATAAGTAGAGTATCTAGGCGTAGATAGATATGACACTCGAGATTTTGAAAGCAACTGTCACTGGGTACGAGTGACAGAGACGTCTCAAGAAAGTCTCAAGCTTTTTCTCAAAATGTATGGGACATACTAACGGCCAGATACATTGCTCCTACAACATTATCTCTTGTAAATTTAGGTAATAACGATGGCCAAAATTTTCACCAAGATTTTTTTTGGCCTATTGTTTATAAAGAATTATTTAAAACAGTTTGTATCTGTAAAAATGTTTAGAGCTTAAAGGCCTATAAATAACATGTATAACTCGAATTGATCGTGGCGTACTCCTTTATCTCCTATGTAATGTTAGAAATCACTGAATCATACAAAATCAGATTTGTTGAACAATATTTTCCATTAAAATATCAAAGCTTTTGAAACAATAGGGGCCTGGTAACGAAGTGCCTACCTAAAAGCCTCGATTAATTTCTAAATTCTCTGGAAAAATCTATTTCTGTTATTTGAAATGGCAATACGAATGCCAACTAGGGATGATGACTAAAAATATTTTTTTAGTACGTCCGGTACATTAATAAAAAAAAAATTGTTCACTTATTTTTTTATTGTTACACAAACCAAAAAATAACGACGATACAGTGCGTTGAAATTGCATGTGACGTCACATTTTAGTACATTTTTTACTCGCAAGTAACGTAACAAGCTTTATCTTTATCAATTTGATAAAGTACAATAACTAATTGTTTATTAGCTTCAAAATTAACAAAAAAGTGAACTACTGATCCCTGAGCTAGGTAACAGCACCTGTGTTTCAGGGTCCAGTGACCTCCTCCGTTACGTTACGTATTTGAAATTAATTAAACACCAATGCAATTAATATTGGAATTATAATCCTAATAAGTATTACGGTTTTATTCATTAAATATCCTAGACTAAAATCATAATTAAAATCAATTAATCAATGATTTGATAAAGATAAAATTTCGCTAACAATATTTTTTAATAATCTAACTGACAGTCCAAAGGAATAATCCATATTCCTTTAATTCTGCTAAAAAATAGAACGGTTGATTAGATCAGCACTAGAAATTCTACTGAATCGAACAGTACTGAAGGCCCGTTGATTGAATTTATGAAATCTTCCTGAACCCTTCACAATCCATTAACACTTATCTGGTCCAACAATTCCAACGAAAATCGGTTACAGACGATCCATCCAATCATTAAGGTTTATTTATAAGATGGATGTTTCTAGGAACGGGTCCATGGTCCATGCGTAAATTAGATTAGACTAGCCAAATGATTATTGTAATTGTTTGTTTAGACTCAAGCGATAAACAAAATCTCGAACATGTAAGAACAATATAGATAAGGACGGTTACGCACTACATCCGATCATCATCATCATATCAGCCGAAAGACGTCCACTGCTGGACATAGGCCTCCCCCAAGCGTCGCTGACCGGTCCCGTGCGTCTCGCTACCAGCGGATCCCCGCAACCTTCACCAGGTCATCGGTCCAGCTGGTGGGAGGCCTTCCAACGCAACGTCTTCCGGTTCGCGGTCGCCACTCCAGAACCTTTCTGCCCCATCGGCCATCCGTTCTGCGAGCAATGTGCCCTGCCCACTGCTACTTAAGTTTGGCAACTCTTCGGACTATGTCGGTAACTCTGGTTCTCTTGCGCATCTCTACATTTCTGATTCGATCACGCAAGGAAACTCCGAGCATAGCCCTCTCCATTGGCCTTTGAGTGACGTAAGCTTTCTGATAAGGCCCATTGTAAGCAACCACGTCTCGGAGCCATATGTCATCACTGGCAACACACACTGGTCATAGACTTTCGTCTTGAGACACTGTGGTAAGATGGACGAGAAAATACCGCGCAACTTCCTGAAAGCTGCCCAGCCGAGTCGGATTCGACGGTTGACCTCTTTCTCGAAGTTGGCCCTACCCAATTGGATCGTTTGTCCCAGGTAGACATAGTCGCCCACAACTTCGAGTGTAGAGTCTCCGACCCTGATAGGAGACACCCGACATCCGATACGAGACCGTAATTTGAGTGCCGAGTTCTATCCGAATTGAAAATGTTCTGAATTCTGAATTCGGTGTCTACCCGGGACCTCGGTCGTTGCAACACGGCCGAAACGTCGGGTTAAATAGGTAAATAAATAATCTAAATTCAAATATTCCATTCAGTATGCTTTCTAATGCTTTTACTCCATTAAGGGTGAACTATTGAACCCTATAATATACTGACAAATACTAAAAACATTATACTACTATCTCAAAAAATGCAGGTAAAATTTCAGTATAAATATAGACGTGCCTCTAAAAATTATTTTAGTAGTAGATGGCGCGCCGTGGTAAGCAGACATGTCTACACATACATACTTTAAACTTCTATGAACCATTTAGTATGGTTGATGACGCTTCGTCGCGAACACTATTCTTAAAATCTATAGGTACATAATTATTAGAGCGCGAGCGTATTTGTGTGTGTGCGTGTGTGTGTGCTTGTGTGTTTGTGCGTGTGTGCTGTGTGTGCGTGTATAGGTGTGTGTGTATGTATGTATGTGCGTGAGCGTGCGGCTGTGTATGTCAGTGTAAGCGTGCGTAAGTAAGGGGATTGGATTTGTGTGGGTCTATGTTTTGGGTGAGTGGTACAATATACAAACTTATCATAATTTAATTAAATTAAATATTTTTCTGTTTCGTCGTAGGTTTTATTTTGAAGGAATGTGCGGACGGTCTTTTTACAATTACGATAAGACAATTTATAAATTGGGCAATTTTTGTTTATTGTATTATAAAGAGACGGACCTAAATAATAAAAGAATCTTCTAGTAAACGACAAGCGAGTTTTTGGAGGAGTACATATTTTATCTTTTCGGCGTTTCGTAATTTCAATGTAGGGGGTTATGCGGTGTTGCAACAGAATTAACTGTAAGATAAAGTGTTGCCGCACGTTGAGAACGTTGCAGTTTTTGTATAACTGATCAGTTGGATAAATTAGTGGACGGAAAGTAGCCACTTTCAGTATGGCGCGATGTGCAACTTCCAACGGTTTAAGGATAGTCTTTGCAGCACCACCCCAACAGGGAATACAATAGGTAATAATAGATATAATAGAATTTAACAATGGTTAAATTCCCGTGATAGTTTTTGAGTTCTGAATTCGGTCGGACGAAGTTTGGATGTCGTGCGTAACTTCGCCTACAATAATTACGATATCAATTTCGAAACCGAAATTTCTCGGATTCGGAACGGATGCAGAGCGTTATCACTCTAAGAAAAGCATACCTAACTGCGACACTCAAAAGGTAATTTATTTGAACAGTGATGTGAAAACTAAAAATTCGAAATTTGTTTTTAATATCTTCGTCGTAAAAATCTGAGTGAATATCGACTTGATAAGAGACTATATTTGTTTTTTCTTTATGGCTCTCGCTTGGCCACTATCTCACCTGATGGTAAGCGAAGATATGGTCGAGGGTGGACGCACGCTTGCCTAGAAATAACTTATTCACTCTTGACTTAAAAGTCCCCTAGATTGTAGCTATCGGGAAACATAGACCCCGGCAGTGAATTCCACTCTTTAGCTGTACGCATAATAAAAGTATTCCCAAAACGTTAAGTACGTATGGGAATACGCTATCAGTACATGTACTGATAGCGTATCCCCGTACGTCTGGTAATCCGATGATGAAACGGGCTAGTAGGAATTAGATCATGCAAACCTATCGCACATTCCCCAAAATGCCTAGGTTGCCGAGGTTGTTGTCCATTCTTCTCGGTTTTGAGCAAGTGTGGACCACTCTATCGTAAGTATGTAATAATAATATAGGTATATATAATAAATATCCTTCCAATAATCGCTTGTTCGAAACCAGAAAATCTCTGATCGATAAAGCATACCGTTACCTAACATCCAGAATACGGTCGCCACCATTCAGCGCAAGAAGCCTGAGTATTTGGCAAGCTCGTCGAGGGCCTTGTATCATTTTAAATGAGTCGGGTAATCGGTACGATACCGCATTTTTAAATGGCCGTATCGTCGCTGCGTTTTGATTAATTTTTATTAGACTTTGAATGTTCAGCAGTAGCGTTTTGTTAAGCTTGTTTTATACTCGTTGGAGTTTTATTGGATTGTGATTCTAAAATTGTGGGGGAACGGTGGGAAAATGGTTAATTTGAGTACGTGATTAGAAACATTCTCAAAATCGTTTCAGATTCTTCGGTGTAGAAGCACTCTTCTAAACAAAAGTTAGAGCAAGGTTGTCCATTTAGAACATACTATGGTCACCATCCAATTAGGCCTCAAACAATATATTTTCTCCTATGCATTTTGCAATTATGCTTCCTCCAAGTGCGTTCAGGAACTCTTCACCCGCACCTCCTCGAAATAATATTCGCGATAATGTGTCCAGTTCTTCTCGGTAACTCTTTCTGGCGAGAGCTGGTTCGAGCAGGTGCAGAAGAAGAGTTGCTGGAAGGACTTGGGGAAGCCTTTGCGCTGCAGTAAGACAATAACATTTCCGGGGGGGCTCGGGCGTCCCCGCAGTCTCCAGACCAGTCCCCCAATGATGGCGTCCTGCCGGCGCGTGTCTGTGGGATGCCAGCGTGGAACCTCATCTCACTTCCTTCTCCTCTCCTATCCTCTCAACTATGACAATTAGGAACAAAAGAAAAAAAGCTGTACAGCGGCAGCACTCACTGTCTCATAAGGTTCACCTCTGTAACATCAGAGGTATACACTCTAACCTTGATGCAGTCCACTATCATCTGGAGACTGATAAACCAGCGCTTTTGTTCCTTTCGGAGACGCAGATCGGATGTCCGTCAGACGTGGCGTATCTTTCATACCCAGGGTTTACCCTGGAGCACAGGTTCAAGCCACGCGCGGGTGTATGCATGTACGCCCGTGACGACATCTGTTATCGGCGTCTCCGAAACCTTGAAGATTCCCGATACTCAGTGCTTTGGGTCCTGGTGGACACAGGTCTGGATAAAATTATCTATGCCTGTGTCTACAGGTCGCACAGCGGAGATCTGGAGACAACCGGGCTTACACAATACCTTAGTGAGGCGGCTGACGAGGCTCAGCAGTGGTACCCGTCCGCCCAACTGGTGATACTGGGGGACTTTAATGCCCACCACCAGGAGTGGCTCTTCCCGTACCAGTACACTGACCATGCTGGGCGAGAGACGCGAAAGCTTGCGCTAGCGTTAAATCTCACTCAGCTGGTCCAGGGGGCAACAAGGGTGCCGGATGTTGATTCGCATACGGCTAATTGCTTGGACCTTCTGCTGACCACAGATCCAGACCGTTACTCGGTGTCGGTATCTCCACCTTTGGGTAGTTCCGACCACTGTCTGGTGAAGTCTGTATCCGTCTACTCCCCTCCCGATACCAGCCCAAGAGGCACCCGGCGGGTATGGCGGTACAAGTCAGCAGATTGGGATGGGATGCGATCTTTCTTCGCATCCTATCCTTGGCAGCCTACTTGCTTTTCTTCATCAGATCCTACGTCGTGCGCGGACGCCGTGACGGATTTGTTGCGTCGGGGAATGGAGTACTACATTCCGTTCTCTGACGTAACAATGTCTAGCCAAGACCGACCTTGGTTTGGCGCCGAGTGTAACCGCGCCGATGCGCGTAAACATGAAGCGTACCATGCCTGGGTCGACGCTCGAACGCGCAAGGCGAGTGACGTTGGTCAGAGGAAGAAAGCCTACAACAGGGCTGCCAAGTCCTGCAAGAAAGTGTTGCGAAGGGCTCGGTTCGACCACATTAGCCGGATAGGGATAAAACTTGCTTCCTACCCAGCAGGTAGTAAGGCGTTCTGGTCCCTGGCTAAATCGGTTGAATCGAACTTCTGCCGTCCCTCACTACCACCACTGCTGAAACCCGATGGGTCGCTGGCCCACTCCGCTGAGGAGAAAGCAAACTTGTTTGCCTCTCTTTTTGCGGAATTTTCGCGTCTGAATCCTGGTGGCGCACGCCCCCCTCCTTCTCCCGATGGATGCGGAACGAGTATGTCGGACATTCGCATCCATCAAAAGGACGTACGTAGGGTGCTGCGCAACCTCGATGTGAATAAGGCTAGCGGACCCGACGGTATACCAGCAATTGTTCTCAGAACCTGTGCGCCTGAATTGTCTCCGATCTTGACACGCCTGTTTCGCCTTTCTTATCAGACTGGAAAAGTGCCGAATGCATGGAAGCAAGCCAACGTACAGCCCGTGCCCAAAAAGGGCAGTCGTGCTGACCCGGCCAACTACAGACCCATCTCTGTAACGTCCATACTCTGTAAGAGTATGGAACGCGTACTTAATAGTAAGCTCCTGGCATACCTAGAAGCCAACGACATCCTTAGCGACCGCCAATAAGGCTTCCGCCGAAATCGGTCCACTGGGGATCTTCTAGCGTATGCCATTCACATCTGGAGTGAGGCCATCGAGAGACATGGGGAAGCGCTTGCCGTCTCCCTCGACATCTCGAAGGCTTTTGATAGGGTCTGGCACGAAAGCCTTATTGGTAAGCTTCCTTCATTCGGTCTGCCCGGTGGTCTGTGTGACTGGATTGCAGACTTTCTGAGGGGTCGGTCCATTCGAGTAGTTATCGATGGCTGCTCTTCGGACCTATTGGATATTAATGCCGGGGTCCCTCAGGGGTCGGTACTCTCCGCGACATTGTTCTTGCTGCACATAAATGATCTGCTAAAACCCGGCACCTTTGGGTATGCAGATGACAGCACTGTTGCTGAGAGATACTTGTCCAACGCACGAGCCACTGGGCCTCAGGTCCGGTCTCTCCGTGAGGCCATGGTGGAGCGCTTGAGCTTGTCCTTGGAAGCAGTCTCCGAATGGGGCGATGCCAATCTGGTCAAGTTCAATGCCGCAAAAACACAGGCGTGTCTCTTCTCCGCGAAAAAGAGCCAATTTCACCCGGCTCCATCTTTCCGAGGTGTAACCGTACCGATAACGGACCATCTTGAGCTTCTTGGCGTAACGTTGACATCGACACTCATTTTTGGCCCATACATTGAGGCAAAGGCTCAACTGGCTGCCAAAAAGTTGGGGATCCTTGCGAAGGTGGGACGGTACTTCACGCCAGAGCAGCTGCTTAAGTTGTATCAAGCGCAAGTTCGATCTTGCATGGAATACTGTTCTCATCTCTGGGACGGATCTGCCAAATACCAGCTTGATGCACTAGAGTCGATCGAAAAATGGGCCAAGAGGCTCATCGGCAATGAGGCATTAGTCGAGTCAAAGCTCCAAAGCCTTGAACATCGTCGTCGAGTTGCCAGCTTGTCGGTTTTTTATCGGTTGCATTTCGGGGAGTGTGCGATGGAATTGCATGATCTAATTCCGCCTAGCCCGTTTCATCATCGAACTACAAGACGTACGGCGATGCGCCATCGGTACATGGTGGACATCCCACCCATACGCACTAAACGTTTTGGAAATACTTTCATTATGCGTACAGCTAAGGAGTGGAATTCCCTGCCGGAGTCTGTGTTTCCAGATAGCTACAACCTCGGGGTCTTTAAGTCAAGAGTGAATAGGTTACTTCTAGGCAAGCGTGTTACACCGTCGACCACAACATCGCTTACCATCAGGTGAGATAGTGGTCAAGCGCGAGCCTATCAAAAAAAAAAAAAAAAAAAAAAAGTAAAAAAAAAATGGTCTTCTCTATTCTTGGTTTGATCAAATTCTCAGCACAGGATGATCCTCAAATCAATACCAACCCTTTCCTATTCACAAAATACAGTGTGAAAACACTCCAATCAAATAACTTTCTTCCAATATTAAAACAGCTATCGGTAACCCCAATTTAACGATCTCTACTTACACATTGTTTTGTGTAATTACTAACGCACCGACCAATCTGTTTCGGGACTAACCATAGTTTAATTGAACTCATGTAAGCCCCGCATTTGTGTAATCCTCTGGAATTCATGATAAGATTATGGATACCTATAGGTACTAGTGGAGAGCTGGCGAATATTTTGTACAAATTGGTGTGAGTTGAGAGTGTTATATTGACCAGTGGAATTTTGTAGGTAGGTAATCTGAGTTGATTGATTGATGGAGTGCACATAAATCTATTCGTTTCATGGGTGACGTAATGGGTCATCAGTATGTTCCACTGGATATTTGAAAAAAAATTTGGTTACCTTAACGACGATTCATGGCAGTTTTTATACATACGGATACTCTTAATATTCCCTAGATACACGAGGAAGGGAGTATTAATTGGCCAGGCATATAAGTCGTAGAACCGATGACCGTTGGAGTAAATATGGTCTTGCGTGGAGGCCGCGAACTGGTAATGGTAGGACGCCTTCGGGCTAGGTGGAGCGACGGTCTTCGCAGGGTGGCTGGTAGCAGCTAGATGACGGTTGTCGAAAATTTAACCAAATGACGTGCAATTGGGAGGCCTATGTCTAGCAGTGGACTGCAATAGGCTGATGATGATGTGGGCGGGATTCAAGAGAGTTTTGCCACATTTTTTTAGGTTTACGAACCACGAAGAAAGGACTACAAAATGTATTAATTACTACTAAAGACCAGAAAAGTTTTTTTGGAATGCAAGATCTGCAAAACTGTAACAAAAATAGAAAACCTTCAACCATTACACAACATGCCAAAAATAAAGACTTCACATTGACATTCGACAGCCCATCAGAAAATAAAGTACTTACCTTCAAAAAGTAACCCCTGACATATCACGTACCCAACTAAGCAACACTCAGAGTACATGATGAAATCCTTCGTTCTTTGAGTCACGATGAAACGAATCTGTCCATCATAATCTGTAAGCATTTGTACAAGACGGCCCCAAAGATGCTTTCGCACAACACTTGAATACTGATGACTTATTTTTTATTTATATTTTGGTATTTTTTTCGTAGGGTGTGTTTCGAGTGGTGCCATTTTTGTGGCCGCATTTTGATTTGGATTGAGTGAAGAGGAGTGTCTTTGTCAATTGTTTCTGTATTACAAATTGGTACTTACATTAGGAGAAAATTTAAATGTTGTTCAGTAATCCACATTTTTTTAACATACTTTATATTTGATTCTAGAAAACGGGGATGCTTCACGTTTTCCGACTCCCATCAATTCCATCACGTTTTAATTTATTCTTGTTAAAATTTACTTTGACTTCGGAAATAACGTCGAAATTGAAAAAGAAAATCTGCTGCTTCATTCGTTTATATTCGTACAACTTGATATAATATTAGGAAACAGCTATTTTTTGCGATTTCATGCTTTTACCTATATTTATAGTTGTTCAGAAGTGGTGGTTTTCAGTTATTTCTATTACTTCTTGTTTGTTGTATGAACTATTAGTCACAATTTTTGTTTTCTCTGTGTTCATTGTAAGTCCTGCTTTCGCACTTTCATCCGATAGTTCTTGCAGCATTTGCTCTAGTTTTTTTAGGCGAAATAATTAACACAACAAAATTAAAAAAAATGCCAAACAGGTATACAGGACTCTAAAATGGAGATGGACAGGACACATGTTAAGAGAAAAATCTGATAAATGGACAAGAAGAATAACTGAATGGTACCCTTGGGACGGAAAGAGAAACAAAAGCCGACAAACAAAGCATTGGGAAGATGAACATAAGCGTGTGGCCGGTCTAGAATGGATGACAATAGCTAAAGATAGAGAGAAGTGGTGGCTCTTAGAGGAGGCCTTCCGATCGTCATTGATTAATCTGAGTTGTATTAATAATATTGTAACAGCAATAAAGGCTTATTTTATTTTATCTTACTGCTGGTCAAAGGTCTCCTCCATATCTTTCGAGCTAAATTTATCTCCTGCCTTCTTCGCTCAATCCGGCAGGAATATTGTTTATTAATCACTAGCGACCCGCCCCGGCTTCGCACGGTTGTAATTTTGGAAAAAGACTTTAAAAATGTGGGTTTTATTATATATAAACCTTCCGTGAAAAATTACCTAAACGATGGTGAAAACCGAATTTAAATCCGATACATAATTAGCGGTTATAAGAGAGACGCGGCAAGCGACTTTGATTTATACTATTTAGTGATGAAAATAGATTAGTACAGTTGTTCTATCTCACGACGGCGGCGGGTGGGTCGTGTGTGCATACACATGCACATTGTTCCGGTGTGCGTAAGCTCGGGAGCGCTCAGTATCGCCTGAGACCGCCGTCGTAAGATAGAATAACTGTACCACACCATGAGCGACTCTTTAGATTCTCATCAGAATTCAGTTCTGTATTGCTTTCCATTAGTTCAAATGGAACGCCATTTGTTATAATCAACGTTATTCAGGTAAAATTTCACAAAAAGCTGATTAGTTTTTTGTGTAATGTATGTTGAATAACGTGATGGGAATTCAATTTGTTGTGTAAAGGTGTGTGGTATTGGCAACCATTTATAAATAAAAAATCTAGCGTTTTCTTGCAGCTTCGCTTTACTTTGTGTAAATGATTTCATCTCATTTTTAGGAAATGTTTTTTTCAATTCAATTCATTTATTGCATCAAATATGGTAGGTACATAAAGCTCTTATATAAAATATTTAGCAACACACATTTGGCCAATATATAGCATGCAATAGTACAAGTTTTTACACTTAAGATATTAATTAGGTAACTATATTATGTCAATTTATGTGTCTACTTAAAAATTAAATATATCTGTGCTTTAGTGTATAAAATTTACAGGGACACTTTTGAAAGAACTCATCTATCGAATAAAAACACTCTTGTAACAACCACTTCCGCAACGCAACACAAAACTTATTGAAGGGTAGTTGAGTAATTGACCCAGGCAACGCATTGTAAATTAGGGGAACCATGTAAACGCAGCTCCGCCGAAAAAGTTCTAGCTTTGGAACGGGCATTTCAAAATCTAAGTGTGTAGGTTTCCTTTTATTTGTGTTATTTTTCCGTTCAAATAGTTCAAGATTGGACCTCACAAACCTGGCAACTTCGTAAATATAAATGCATGGGACTGTCAATAGATTGTGCGACTTGAACATAGGCCTGCATGAGTCAGACCACTGCATATTGAATATCGCACGTATACATTTTTTTTGGGCGATGAAGATCTTCGCCATTTCGGTAGAGTTTCCCCACACAACTATGCCGTATCGTATTACTGAGCAGACGTATGCGTGATACACCATTATGGCAGTACGCAAAGATGTAATATTTTTAATTCTTCTTAAAGCAAATACGAATTGATTAATTTTTTTTGAAATTATTTCGATGTGATTCTTCCAGGTAAAATGCTCATCTAGTGTTACACCCAGGAATTTTGCATTACGTACCTGTTTTATATTATTATTGTTAAGTGCAACATTAAGGCGTACAGGTTTACTTTTAAATGTTTTGCAAAGAAGCACATTAGTTTTAGAAATATTTATTTTTAATTTATTAATGTCTAACCATTGTATAATGTCATTTAATGTTTGCTTAATTTCAATGTCAAAGTTTTGAAAATTTTTACTTTTAATAATAACGGTGGTGTCATCGGCGAACAATACACACTGATGTTTTATTGACTTAGGCAAATCATTTATGTAAAGAAGAAACAATAATGGTCCCAAGATACTACCTTGTGGTACACCACAGCAATTAGTCCGTGGTTCAGAATCAAAATCTTCTAAATTGTTATTTAATTTGTAAAATTTTGTTAACCTCGTTACCTGTTTTCTGTCAGTTAGATAAGATTGAAACCATTCCTTTGCCGGACCTCTGATACCGTATCTATCAAGTTTTTCTAGAAGCCGCGCATGATCAACACGATCGAATGCCTTACTTAAGTCTAAGAGCAGTGCACAATTAGGTATTTTATCATTAATATTCGTCATCATTGCTTTCACTAGCGTAAATATTGCCAAAGTCGTCGATTTATTTTGTCTAAACCCGTATTGCTGATCGACAAGAATGTTGTGTTTAATAAGAAATTTCATCACTCGCCTGTACATAATTTTTTCAAAAATTTTTGATATAATGGGAGTGAGAGCGATAGGTCGGTAATTGTCAACGTCGGATTTTGACCCTTTTTTGTATAGTGGCTTTATCAGAGACAGTTTTAGCCTATCAGGAAAGCGGCCCTGTTCCAAGGATAAATTGACAATGTGAGCCAACGGCGATGCTATATGTTTAGCTATTTTTTTAACGAGCTCGGTTGTGATGTTATCATATCCAGCCGATTTCGTGTTTTTTAAAGACATTATAATACGATATATTTCAGAATCGTTAGTAGGTTCTATAAATATACTTTTGTCATTTGATTCTATTTTATGTATGTCAGTTTTATTATGTTTATACGTAGAGCAATTATCATTATCATTAGAAATGTCAACAAAGTGATTATTAAATTTATTAGCAATGTCAGATCCAGATGTCAACGTAGTACTACCATCAATAATATTACTGATATATTCCCTAAACGGTTCGTTACCCATGTTGCGCTTTACAACATCCCACGTGGCCTTAATTTTATTACGAGATAAAGAAATGTGTCTTTCATTACACAAGGACTGTAGATTATTCATGCATTTCCTTAATAATTTAGAATACGCTTTAAACTTACTCTTATTTTCATTACTTTTATTTGATTAATACTTGTACCTTAATGACCGCTTAGTATTACAACATTTCCTTATGCCTTTTGTTATCCATTTAGGTTTACCACTATTGTGTTTCATTTTAACTCTAATACAAGGGAAACATAGCTTATAAAATAATGTCAACAAATCATGAAACCTGTCAAAGGCTTCGTTAGTATCTGATAAACCATAGATTTCACTAAAACTTATGGAACTGATGCAATCCACGAATTTTGTGACGTTCTCTTTATTTAAATCATTTATAGTCATGAAACAGTAGTCCACTGCCACTCTGTTGGAAGTTTCCTGTTCAATTTTGACTAGTTGAGCTGTGTTATGATCAGACAGATACAAATTATATGTCTTACCAGTGACATTATGAAAGTTGCTGATAATATTGTCTATGCATTTATTAAGCCTAGTCGGTTCATTTATGTGATATTTCAGCCCATAATTAAGCATAAATTCTTTGAATATTGTACTAGTTTTATCAGATAATAGCAAGTCTATATTAAAGTCGCCACAAACTACTATATTGCATTTTTTGCGTTGAAGTTTTGTTAAAACGTTCCTAAAATTATCAAAGAAAATATTAATGTCAGAGTTTGGTGTCCTATATATACAGATTATGACTAGCTTTAGCTGTTTTATTTCAACACCACATATTTCGAAATGTTTATCAGTAGCAAATTCCTTTACTGCATCTAGCTCAACGCATTCGAAACCTCTCCTACACAAAATACACGTGCCACCACGTCGTTCTAGTCTGGAATAGATCGCACCGAGATAAAAATTATTTATATTCAAATATTTTTCTTCACTTCTTTTTACGAAATGTTCACTTAGACATACCACCACCACATTTTCATCTAGATCATGCAGCTCACTTAGTGCTACCTCTAAATCTTGCATTTTATTTAAAGCACCAGCAATGTTTTGGTGAAACACAGAAAATTCATATTTAGTGACGAAAAAGATGATTTTTTGTCCCCGCAGCATCATTTGAGCCTATCCGCGAGGTTATTTTATGGGCTTTAAAATAATAAGGTATCGTGCCTTTCCTTGGTTCTATATTAGTTACTGTTTTATCATTGAAATTTACCTGCGAGGTTTTATTACTTAATGGAAAATAATAAGGTATTGTTCCTTTCTTTGGTTTTACGTTATCATGATTTTCCCGGAAATTATGAGGCAATGTTTCCCGAGTGTCAATACCCTTTTTGAATTTGTGGTTGTTATAAGAGAGGAATTTTTCACTGTACTGGATAACATTTATCTGATGAATTATTTGCTGTGGAACATTCTTTATATTGTCTGTTTCAATAAATGTACAGTTTTCATAGTTTCTGATAAGTAGCTTTAACTGATTATTTAGTTTACATTCATTAAGGAAAAGATTATTAAATATATTTACTACAAATACATTGCAATTTTTAAGAAAATGTAACGCTATAGAAATTTCTGACATAAACTCTACTGGATTTATATCATTACTCCCTGTCATTATGATAACATTGTCGGTTTTGGTTAATGTCTTAGCCATGTTACTACAGTCCGACAAGACATATTTCGTTCTTGCGTCTGGTCTTGTTGTAGATTGTATTTTATAATCCTTGATTATAAGTTCACTTTTATTCTCGATTAGCATCTGAACGATGCCTTTCCCTTGATTGTCCGATAGAAGAAATATTTTGCCACATTCTTGACTACATAATCGGTCATTACTCTCAACTTTAGGCTGATGTTGCTGTTGTCCAGTTGGTGTATATTCAGTTAAATCCTTCCCTACATAGGTGCATCCCGAATTATCATTGTCAGTGTTAATAACATCCATGTCAACGTTAGTAAAATCAGTGTCATTTTGTAAACTCTTGTCTTTCCTGGTATTGTTAGCTTTTAAGTGGCCGCGATTATCTCGGCTATCTTTATTATAGCATTCATTCAAGCTCGGTTCTAGTCGTAAGCACCCAGTATTCAATACATCTCTTTCCTGTTTCGTATGCCGTAATTTTCCGCCTAGCTCTTTCATAGTAACATTCTGAGGAGTAGTGACATACTCTTCTTCTGTACTTAGACTTAAACATTTGGTAGTTCGCTTATTCCTCTGGGACTTTGGTGTAGCCCTTCTCAATGTTGACAAAGGACTTTTGCATAATTGTTTCAAGGCAACCACCTGCTGATTGAGATGTTCAATTACTTCCAAGAGACTATTTTTTTCTAAGATGGTAGTGTCAAGTTCATTTTCTATGCTCCGTAGCTGTGATTTCAAGCTATTAATTTCTTCCTTTAATTCTTCAATATAGCTATGATTAACATTAGTAGATAGGTCTAAACTTTTTGTTAAATATTCCGAGTCCGTGCTAATGAGAGAAGTGTTAAGCGATTCTGTCGATCTTGATCTAAATAATTTTCTTGGTTTAACATTTACATTGAATTCATCCATTTTATAAACTGATTCCCTTTATAATTTAATAAACTTTCGTAAGTAGGTGAATAATCATTCAAATAATAATGCTTCTTTGCATTTATAATATGATTTTTGTATTTGGAACAGTTCTTCTAATTAGTCGATTTTTCCGAAATAGTCGATTATTTAAGGTGAATGCTTCAGTCTGAAAAGACTCGTATCTAAGTTGGTAAATTATGTTTCCGAACTAATATGATTGAGTCACAACTTTTACTGAATTCCAATTGGTCAGTCATACGTCAGCTAGTACAAGGTTTGTTTTTTTTATTTTCATTGACTAATAAAATTGAAACTGACATTTAAATAAAAAACGGATTCACCAAACCTCTTATTTCTTATTTCGTTTCTTCACCATTTTGAGAGAAGTGCTCTCAAAATGACGAGGACTGAGGACCCCTGTGTGCCAGCAGTGGGAACATTAAACGGCTAGCACTCAGTTATAGTTTTTTTCAAGTTTATTTTCGTAATTGGATCAGACTACCAGAGATTTCTTTTTCTAGCTTTTGCTGTCCTACTGCTAGGCTAAGACCTACTCTCCATGGACGCTTTGCTGTATAGACGCGTATTCGTCATTATACGCTTGGTGTACGCCTGCTTGCAGCTTACATACAAAACTATGAAACCCTGTCTACGGAGCGGCAGCGTCGCGCTCACGTCGCTGCATTCAGGCTTCATGACGCCTGCCGTACTGCATGTTATATGCCGGGGCGTTCATCGAGTGGACGCTCGTGTTCATTTTTTTTTGTAAAAATAGCGGGCACAACAGCGGCCTTTATTGAAATGATTGAAAACGCACGCGTGCAATACGCCTGGTGGACAGAGTTCAGTACGCTCGGCACGGCGTATTTTGAAGCGTCTATGAAGCTACGCGTCCGTGGAAAGTAGGCCTAAGGCTTCCCACGCCCTTACAGAGATTGCCTACTGTAACAAACAATGTAACAATTTCACGTCTTTACAACATTAATAAAAGCATTACATTCAAAAATATCTTTTCATGGCCAAATTGTAATAACTGATTCGGCTTTGGCTTTACTTAGTAGTCGTAAAGATAAATTTAAATATTTTTCCTAGATGCAAATTCTCAGAAAACTGAAAGCCCCACAAGACAGTCCCAAAAAAAAACACTTTTCGCACACAACATTTAAATAAACTAATGAAGTATTAAACAGCATTAACTTATTCACAGCCAAATAAAACGGTCGATCAAAGGCGACGCGTAAACAAAATTCGCCACTTAAACGTTCGGTGGGCGTCGAAGGCTCAACACCACATAATAGAATAGACACAGAAGGCCGACTCCGTACAACGAGAGAAAACGCACGCAGACATAGACACACTTCACGTACAACGAGTGCAAGCGCTCTTGCGCCTAGTACTTTTTCAACTTTGTTGGGGTCCGAGTCACGTCTGACTGCATACAGCAGAATACCAGATTTAAAGAAGAATCAATGTAAAGGAGCGGATGCCTATCTGACTCCCACAACTAATTGCAGTAAACGGGAAACACAACATGGGGTATGCCGCGGTGAGACAGACTGACACAATTTCGAGTTTCTTACTATCCCTGACGACTGGCAAAGATCTCTGAATGACAGCCGGGAGTGATACTTTAACAAACTTAAGTGCATAAGTAACTGGTATTCAGCTGAGACAGTTTAAGATCTCCGTACATACGCATGTCTGTATAGTTGTTTAAAGGTATGCGGAACTGGGTGTAAAGGCCCGCTAGCTCCATTGAAAAGAGTCGATCAGACGGTTAACTGGGAAAATATGCCCGATGATTGTTTTCTGGTTGTTGTTGTGTCACTTTAAGAGCAATTTAGGATTTAGTCTGACATTAGGTCTTTTTCACCCGACTGCCACAGGATGGCAATGTTTTTATCAGTCTATGTATGTATATTTGTTCGTATGTGGCGTTCTAGAGACCAAACGCATTGGCCGATTTTGATGATTCTTACGTTAATCGATTCGTCTTAACATTGTGACTGTCACCTGTTCCTCAATTGAACAATCATAATATGCAGGAGCTGTGGTTACAACAAGACGGCGCAACATGTCACACAGCTCGTGCCACAATTGATTTACCGAAGGAAACGTTTGGTAACCGCATTGTTTCACGTTCTGGACCCGTGAATTGGCCTCCAAGATCGTGCGATATAACGCCGCTAGACTGGGGATAAGTGAAGTTGCTAGTTTACGCCAATAAACCCGAAACGATCGACCACTTGGAGGACAACATTCGCCGCGTTATTGCCGATATACGGCCACAAATGTTGGAAAAAGTGATTTAAAATTGGACCTCCAGATTAGATTACGTCCGAGCCAGCCGTGGCGGTCATATGCCAGAAATCATATTTAAATTATAATGCCAAAAGATTATCTTTTGAATAAAGTCAATTTCATGACAATTTTAAAAATTCATCCTTGTTTTATTCCATTCCAAAGTTATATAAAAAGTTAACTCAAAAAGCAGCCGCGATTTTTATGATGTTTAGAACAAACTTTTTTTTTGTATTTCGTATGTAACGGGACATATGCCACTACAATTGCGTATGCTTTGGTTCGTTGTATAGAGCCAACCTTCTGTACTTGTCTCTTTCGTAGCAAAGTCACAACACCCTTCAATGGGCGTAATTCGGTCTCAATGATTGACACTTTCACTTCGGCTCGCTTTGAACGCTCGAACCTAGAAAGTTCACACCCAGTTAGCTTTACCAATTACATCAGCACAATGGAATCGTTCGGTTTAATTTCTGACTTGAGTTATCTCTCCATTCCGATTCAGTAATTGGTAGCTAGGAACATAGTTTTGATAAGATAAGTGTTAGAATTCTGGTTATCATTCGTCCGCTATTTGAAACTTGTTTTTAATTATCAATATTCTAAGTATTTCCACTTCAGTTTATTGAGAAATAGACTGGCGATGTAATAAGAGGCATCGAAAAGTGGAACAAAAATTAGTGTTTTGGTACCCAAGAAGTAGTAAAAGAAAAAAGGTAGACAGTTTCGAAGGTGGGAAGAAGAAATAAAGACAAGAGAAAACGCTTAGCAGAACCGAGTGGAAAGAAATGGAGGAGGCCTTTGCCAAAGTTGGACAAACAGACCGGGTTGTCGGTGTCACCGACTCGCCAGAGGCGTTATGATAAGTTCAGTATAATTATGTGAATTTCTGTGTCTAAATAAAGGCTTATTTTTACTAAGTTTTTTTTAAAAAAGCTTAACAGTGAAACTGTAAGTGTTAAATAACTGAAGCAATCAATAAATTTATACTAATATTATAAAGAGGTAAAGTTTGTCAGTTTGTGGGTTTGTGTATTTTGATTCGATTTTGAAATTTCTTTCACCAATAGAAAGCTACATTATTCCTAAGTGTCATAGGCTATAATATATTTCCAAAAAAAATAGAGATCCTTATGAAAATTGTAATAATATAATCCAAGGTAGCAAAATGTTGCCTATAAAATTCATTTTTTTTTTTTTTTTTTTTTTGTAATGGGTTTGCTCTTGACTCTAGTCTAGGTCATAGGTGACAGAGACAGAGTCTACGATGGAGTGAGCTTACCCAGAAGTAGCCTGTTCACTCCAACTTTGAAGAGATTCGGGTTGAATGCGTTCGGAAACACAGACGCAGGCAGTGAGTTCCACTCATTCGCTGTGCGCATTATAAAGGATGTTTGGAAGCGCTTGGTTCGAATTGGTGGAATGGCAACAAGGTAAGGATGATAACTTGCAGTGCGTATAGATGTCCGATGGTAGAAGGGGGCTGGTGGGATGAGGTCGTGGAGTTCCTGAGCACACTCACCGAAGTACAGTCTGTAGAAGACCGACAAGCAGGCAACTTTGCGGCGATGAGCCAAGCTGTGAAGCTTGGCGTCCACCAGTTCCACGTTGCCAATGAGCCTCTTGGCTCTGCGTTCCACTGAGTCAAGCGCGGCAAGCTGATACTTAGCTGAACCATCCCAAAGGTGGCTACAATACTCCATGCAGGATCGGACATGTGCTTTGTATAGGGTTAAAAGCTGTCCAGGCGTAAAGTATCGCTTCACTTTATTTAGGATGCCCAGTTTTTTGGCCGCGATTTGGGCTTTGTTCTCAATGGAGGTGCCGAAGTTGAGACTGGATGTCAACTCCATGCCTAGGAGCTCGAGCCGATCAGTCACAGGAACAGACGCACCCCGAAAAGTAGGCGTTTGATCGAACAGACTCCTTTTGGCGGTAAAAAGACACGCCTGTGTTTTGGTGGCGTTAAAAGAGACAGATTGTCATCACCCCACTGGGAGACAAGGCTTAAGGTCAAATCTGTCCGCTCAACCATAGCCTCCCTCAAGGAACGAACTTCATCCATGCTGGTTTTCTCTCTGAAACAGTACTGTCATCTGCGTACCCAACAATACCAGGCTGAAGTAGGTCATTGATGTGCAGCAGGAAAAGAGTTGCAGAGAGAACAGACCCCTGAGGAACTCCGGCATCAATAGCCATAAGGTCTGAGGAGCAGCCGTCAATGACTACTCGGATCGACCGTTCGCTAAGGAAGTCTGATATCCAGCTACAAAAACCAGCGGGGATGCCATAAGCAGGAAGCTTACTGAGCAGACTCGCGTGCCAGACCCTGTCGAAGGCCTTCGAGATATCAAGCGATACAGCAAGTGCTTCGCCGTGTCTCTCGATGGCTTCGCCCCAGCAGTGCGTGACATACACAAGAAGATCGCCAGTTGACCGTCCCCGGCGAAAGCCATATTGACGGTCACTGAGGAGATCATTATTTGGCATGCGCTGAGAAAACTATTGATGATAGATAAAAATTATTAGGTAGGTTGGGTAGGTAGGGTAGGCAGGTAGGCAGGATAGGCAGGTAGGGTAGGGTAAGTAGGTCGGTAGCCAGTTGACGGGAGCGAAACCGCGGGTGTCAGCTAGTCACAAATAAATTGTTTAAGTTTTTGTTATTATACAAGCAATGTAAGGAAAGTATGTATGTTATCTAACAAGATAGTGTGTCGTTGCGTGTTGCCAACCGGAAACTAGCACTGGGTGTCTGAAGTCCAACAAATGCTGTGTAGCTAACCCATTTGTTATGGGTACGCTCAGCGCAATTATCTATATCTATAATTATATACTATATAATATAATAATAATATTATAAAGATGAAATATTTGATTGTTTGTTTGCATTGAATAGGCTCCGAAACTACTGAACCGATTTGAAAAAAAAAATCACTTTTAGGAAGCTACACTATCTTCGGATGACATAGCTTTTATTAAATTTAAAAAAAAATAATAGGGATCCTTACTAAAACTCCAATGATGTAACCCAAGGTGTAAAAAATATGCCTAAAATATTCTTTACGTAAATTTTAATTTAAATAATTTACTACAACTTTGCAGAACACATAATTATTTACAAAAAGTGTCGGGACATCATATGTCTAACTATTATAGTTATGCCACAATAAGGGTTCTTTTATTTTAATTTTTTTATTGAAATGCCGCCGCTAGAAAAGGCTCTTTATTTGTATCTTGGTACTAATCCTTATCAAAATAAATTACTTCATATTCAAGACTGCTTCAATACCTTTATAATTTATGCATTTAATGTTTTTTTGGTAATTCTACCTCTTACGGGGTTGAAAGTATGTATGATTTTTTTATAGTTTGTAAATAGAACACGTGTTTTTTTTATTGATAAAAAGAATTTACGTATTTATTGGTTTTGGAAATTCTACCCCTAAGGGTATAAAATAGGGGTTGAAACTTTATGTGAAATTTCTTCGGTTTGAAAGGTAAAACATCTGAAATTGTTGGTTTACGCTCTTGGTTAATAAAACAACAATGAGTTTTTTTTTAATTTCGGTGGTTCTACCCCTAAGGTAGTAAACAGTCGGTTGAAAGTTTGTGTGAAACTGCTACGCTTTAAAGTGTAACACGTGAAATTAAAGATTTACGCTTTTGGTTGATAAAAAGAATTCATGTATTTATTGGTTTGTAGAAATTCTACCACTAAGGAGGTGAAAAGGTGGAAATTTGTTGGGCTTATATATTTGAAACTTGGCATAAATACTAACCTAAGTAAATAGTAAAGGTTTTCATTATTAGTTTTTCAAAACTACTCCTAAAAGGCGATTTAGGGGGTGTTAAAGATTTTTGATGAATTTTACTGTACAGGGCTTCTTTTTATAATGTAGGGGAGCACTTAGAAGGGATTTTTGGTAATTCAATCTTTAAGGGGGTGAAACTAAAAAGTTATAGTAGGATAAAACACGGATCACGCGAACGAAGTCGCAGGCGAAGTGCTAGTTGATTATATTTGTTTTGTAGATACTATCCTTCTCTTTTATATTGTAATTGTTGCTGTTGTGTTGTGTCTGTATCTAATAAATGTTTTTTATTGTTATTTTCTATGCTATTGTAAGCAACATTTCCTGAAAAAGAAAACACATATTTATTTATTTATTATAATTATACTTTATTGTACACCACATAAAAATTACAGGACAAACATTTATAAAGGTTACTAACTGTACAATGAGCGCTCTTATCGCAGAGGGCAATTTCTTACAGACAACCTTTGTATCGACTAGACGAGGAAGATAGACATAGGGCAGTCAGTGTACATAACTTCTTAAATAATATAACCTAATCAATCCTAGAGACAGTTTGGGAACTACCAACAAAAGCCATTTGAGTTTTAGTCGGTTTGATCTTCAGCCCATACTCAGTGCTTAAGTCACCTATTCGATACAGGTCCATATTAATAGTCTCAATGGCGTCAGTTAACTCTCCGAGTGGGGCTTGAGTATAAATTTTGGTGATTTTCAGTGTACATGTGGTAGAAAGAAGATAGTCGCTGAGTGATAGCATTAATAAAGACTCCGAAAAGTATGGGAGATAAAACGCCACCCTGCGGTACACCAGCAGAGGTGTGACACCAAGAAGAGAAAGATTCTTCAATGCAAATACGCTGCCGGTGGCCAAACAGGTAACTATTAAACCATTCAATTACCGAAGGAGATAATGTTAAAAGAGCAAAGGACTCCCAGTGAAATGTCGAAGTCAATCTTATTGAAAGCATTGCTGAAGTCAAGTAGACCAAGTACAGTTATCTTTTCCATGGCCATGCTTGACCTAATATCGTCCCTATTATGCACACGATCTGAGTTCGTCCTGTGTTCCGGACATAAACCAGATTGGAAGGCATTTAGTAGCTTGTGTTTGGAAAGGAATGAGCTGAGTTTGGATAGGAAAGAAAGAATAGAAATTGACGATAGTCAGAGAAAGATGCAGGATGAGATTGTTTGGGTAAAGGAATAATTTGGGCATCTTTCCAGGCTTGTGGAAAGACACCACTGGAAACAGAGAATTTGACATACCACTTCAGTATTGTAGCTGTAAATGATAATGAAAGGTACCGTATAATATCCGCTAACGATAAGTATTAATGTGCTTATTTTACACGAAAAGCAAACACCAGCTCTAAGCACTAAAAACTACACCTCAACGCAAAAAATAAAAATCCTAAAAATATTTTTCCGTACAAAAGCGACGCAATCGCTTCCATTCCGAAACCGTGTCGCCGCGCACCATCGTAACACAGAATAGATAGGTGCAGAAGGTCAGCTCTATTCAACGAGTGACACACTTCACATTGACACGCTTCACATGCCTAAATCTGCCATTGGAATTTCAAATAATTTATGTAAACATAGAACTTGTGTGAAAAATAGAGATGAAACGGATAGCTTTTTGGCCGGATACCCGATATCCAGCCAACATTGCTGTTTTAGTCTATCGCAAGAAACGAGCTTGCCTAGGCGCAAGAACTATCAGGCGGACTCGGTCAAATTCGGGTATTTTCGTTTATGAGCGAAGTTACCAATTGTTTGAAAGAAAACTGATTGTTGATTGAGATTGTTTTACTAGATTTCTTTCGAAAACCATTTTCCTTAATATCTGTTGTTGGATAAAATCTCTTTTGAATTCAATCTCTACTTATTTTACATCAATGTTGGGTCACTTTGTCAGTTACTTTTCATGATATTCAATAGTTTACATAAATTATCCGAAATTCCAATAGCATTGTACCGCCCGGTATTCGCTATAGATCGAATTTCGTTCGCGTCATGTGTAAGTCCACCTATTTTCGCTCGTTGTATGGAACTGGCCTTTTGTAACCTATCTATTCCGTGCCGCAACCGTGTCGCCTTCCTAGTCTGCATATAGCGGACAATAATATCGATGATTTTCAACGGTAACGATCCACTTGTACCTGGTGCATTGTCTCTGGCGATAGGAGCTTGCGAACCGGACACTTTTGATAGAGTAATGCTGTTCTGAGCCCCGTATTTCGATAACTAGTAGTTGGGTTCCAGAATTGTACGGGCTAAGTGGGTTCTACAAAGAGGTAAAATTAATTTCAAGTAAAGTCTGTTCTTCTTTTTTCGTATTGTAGGTATGTTGTGAAAGGAATATTAGCAGGAAGAGTTGAAAATGGGAGTGATTACCCAGGGTTTGCCTGTCCCAAGTTAGAATTGCAGTATGATGCTAGAAATATTATTCAAACTGCTTAGTCTTTACACATCTATCTTCGGGTCGTCATCCAGTCATACCGGGTACAACTTCATTACTAGTATTTTACATACTTCTCTAGTATTTTCCAGCGAGTTACTGCATATCTCGAGAACTCAGTTACTGGGTAACACTTTACTTCTTGATAAGAACGGTGACAGATTTTCAGGCTTCTAACTGCCTATAACGACTGCCAAAGTGCCACAAATTACAGCCTCGGGACCACTGCTTAATGTGCTTGCCGAGGTGTTTCAACTATTATTTTCTCAGTGGATTGGCTCCAAGTTTAAACTAACTAAAATTGTCAAAAAATAAAACGCCTGTATTGACAGCTATAGAAATACTTAATAATAATTAAACTTGATGCTTGCGAATGATACTCGTTGTCATAGTGTATCGGTAACATAGTATTTAATTAGGATTATTAATTAAATTTTCAATTACTTACGTAGAAAGTTATCGCGGCATGTAAAATTAGAAACGTCAACGAACTTCTTAGATAGTGACGACATTACCAATTAAAATAAAATAATTACTAAAAAGTATTAGCAATATTTTTTTCAACACACTTGCTCATAAAGTGGCTCTAATTTCACCGCAATTAGGCACATAATGATACCTGTTATTAAACTGTGACTTTTTCATTGCTATTATTCACAAGTGAGTTGTAGAGTATTTTTTTTAATTTATTGGTTGAGTTGCTTTATTCTTAAAAAAGTTTCGATACAATTAAAGATCGTGCTCAGATAAATTAATGTACCTATTGCTTGCTTATTTCATGCAACTTCGTATTTAAATAGATAATTTCAACTTGTACGTGCTTAATAAATAAAACTTTCACTCAAATTTTTTTTTTGTTCTGTAATTAAGAAAAATTTAAATTCCCTATTTTGTACGTGGCTAAAACACTATCCACGAAAAGCCAAAAAAAAAACAAACCTCATTTTTTTAGTCTATGGCAGATCGCCATTGTTAAATGCGCGCTCATAGGAAAACTGATTAATTTTGCCCGCCATTGTGAAAAAAATTTCACAACTCGTTTTTACTGTTGAAAATGATTTTTTGTATTATTTTCTTCACAAGTGTGTTGAAAAACGTCGTATGATACACGTGTGTATTGATGATTACCGTCCTCGGCTCTCTTAAGATCCTCACCTACGGCTCGGGTCTCAATGGCGCCTCAGCGGTAATCACCAACATTGCACACTTGTACCATAATGTACTATTATCCACTGCTAGATACTACAAACCTCCAATAGAATATCACGTCAAATGGATTACAGCCACCGGCATCTATCCGCTTCCGGCGACATGACATCTTACATACAATACATCCTATAAACTCAATTAGCCGTACCGAGTCATGTACGTAAATGTAATTACAGACATTTGACAAGACAATAATTAGATTACAATCAGTGCACCGCAAACCACACGTTAAGTCTTGTAGGACTTGTAGTAATAAATCACTTGGATGAGGATTCCCTTTAATTCGATTAACTGTTACTTATTATCATCCACCAACCCGCACTGGGCCCACGTGGTGGATTACGGCCCATTCCCTCTCACAGAGAGGAGGCCTGTGTCCCAGCAGTGGGAACACGGCTGATGATGAGATGTGTGTGATGTGTTACTTATTTGTCGGGTTTAGTCAATAGTACGGACGTCAAAATCACAAGCACGCCCCTAGCGACAATCAAGAGCAACTACGCATTGGCGCGCTTTTATAAGCACGTCCGTGGTGCGAAATAGAGCAGTTGAGTACTGACAGCCGTGGAGCTAAGACGTCGTAGAATCAGTGTCGATCCGTAATATTAGTAAGCAAGAATGTAACTTGTGTCTATTAGAATATACTCAGTGTATCGAATAATTTGTGTTTTTTTCATTTTCACGATTAATTTAACTCAGCAGTAGACGTTTTTCGATGATGATGAATTCAGACTGGCACCCAGCAGGGTAACAATAGACGTAAGGTCGTAAGAAGATTTAGGTTTTACTCACAAAAATCTATCCATTGTCATAAAATAGCTTATAATTATGCAGTTTCATCATCATTCATCATTTCAGCCGAACGACGCCCACTGCTTGACATAGGCCTCCCCCAGGCGTCGCTACATTGACCGATCCCGTGCGTCTCGCATCCAGCGCCTACCCGCAACCTTAACCAGGTCATCGGGCCAACTAATGGGAGGCCTTCCAACGTATCGTCTTCCGGTTCGCGGTCGCCATTCCAGAACTTTTCAGCACCATCGGCCATCCATTCTGCGAGCAATGTGCCCTGCCCACTGCCACTTAAGTTTGGCAAATCTTCGGGCTATGTCGGTAACTTTGGTTTTCGTGCGGATATCTTCATTACTGACATGATCACGCAAGGAAAATTCGAGCATAGCCCTATCCGTTGCCCTTTGGGTGGCTTTAAGCTTTCTGATAAGGCCCATTGTGGGTGACCACGGCTCGGTCCCATAGTTCGACACACACTGGTTATAGACTTTTGTCTTGAGACACTGCGGTAAATCGGACGAGAAGATACCACGCAACTTCCCGAACGCCGCCTAGCCGAGTCGGATTCGACGGTTAACCTCTTTCTCGAAGTTATACTTACCCAACTGGACCGTTTGCCCCAGGTAGACATATTCGTCTACAACTTCAAGTGTAGAGTCTCCGACCTAGATAGGAGTGGGTTTTACATGGGCATTCACCATGCCCTTGGTTTTGTCCATATTCATTTTAAGACCAACTCTTTCTGAAGCTCTACTGAGGTCACTGAGCATTGTACTGAGGCTCTCCATGATCTCAGCCATGACCACTATGTCGTCGGCAAACCGAACGTGAGTGATGCACTCGCCATTAACGTTGATGCCGAGTCCCCTTAAGTCCAGAACCTTGAATTGCACTTTAAGTAGGTACAAATTCTGTAGGTCCAGTTATTTACTGAACCAATACTGCATATCAATTAAAATATTCACAATCATCTTCAAAGTCAATCTAACTTCCCCCACCACACAATCACTAACAAGAACACGCCGAACATACCACCTCACTCTAAGCTCATAACAGTTATGACGAAGTCTATTAAACTAAAGGAAACTTATCCACACTAATCCTCGGTACAGTTGGCATAAAAATCGCTGGATCCATTCAAGGCTGTAATGAGTTACTAGTACTACCCGCAGCGCTGCCGTCCTTTAGCTAAATTGTCACTATATGACATTATGCTGATTTTGAGTTTTTAATACCTCCGTAATCAACAAAAATTCTGTATCGATTCGTCTAAGCAGTATTTTTCTAATATTAGATAGCGAATAAAAAAAAACCGGCCAACTGCGAGTAAGGCTCGCGTACGTAGGGTTCCGTACCATCATCGCCAAAAAACGACACAAAAATTACGTTTGGTCCCGTTTTTACCCTTTGGGTACGGGACCCTAAAAATAAAAAACGTGCCAAATTGCCATGTTTACCAATATATTTTTGATAAGAGTAACTAACTTATTCAAAATAATATTCTAAAGAACGTATAGACCTATTTTTGGACATCGGAAACTCTCGAATACGATTTATTATTTCGCGGATTTTTGCTTTTTGTCTATACCTCAAAATATGATTTTGTCAGATAGTAATAATTTAGCTATAGGACGGCAGAGCGGGCAACGATACACCTATGGTTGTGGTAAACCGGGATTATTAACATTTTTAATTCGGGCTTAACCTTTTTTGTGACATAATCGTTGTGAGTTTGGGTAAAGGTTTAATGTGTGTGTTGATGATATTACAGTATACGCTGTGCTTGTATTTTCAGATAATCAGTATTAAATTATTTTCCTTTTTTTATCTTTGCGAAACGTCGATACTAATGAAGGCTCTGAAGTGTAGTTTTGATTTTGATTTTTTTTATTTTAGATAGGCTCGCGCTTGACCTCTATCTCACCTGATGATAAGCGATGATGTGGTCTACGGTGTAACACGCTTGCCTAGAAGTAACCTATTCACTCTTGACTTAAACAACCCGAGGTTGTAGCTCTCTGGAAACAGACTCCAGCAGGGAATTCCAATCCTTAGCTGTACGCATAATGAAAGTATTTCCAAAATGTTTAGTGCGTATGGGTGGTATGCCCATCATGTACCGATGGCGCATCGCCGTACGTCTTTTAGTCCGATGATGAAACTGGCAAGGCCGAATTATATCATGCAATTCCATCGCACGCTCCCCGAAATGCAACCGATAAAAAACCGACAACCATGCAACCGTCTGGAGCTGTGACTCGACCAGTGCCTCATTGCCGATGAGCCTCTTGGCCCGTTTTTCGATCGAGTCTAGTGCATCAAGCTGGTATTTGGCAGATCCGTCCCAGAGATGAGAACAGTGATTCCATGCAAGATCGAACTTGCGCTTGATACAACTTAAGCAGCTGTTCTGGCGTGAAGTACCGTCTCACCTTCACAAGGATCGTCAACTTTTTGGCAGCCAGTTGAGCCTTTGCCTCAAAGTATTAGGCCAAAATTGAGTGTCGATGTTAAAGTTACGCCAAGAAGCTCAAGACGGTCCGTTATCGGTACGGTTACACCTCGGAAAGATGGAGCCGGGTGAAATTGACTCTTTTTCGCGGAGAAGAGACACGCCTGTGTTTTTGCGGCATTGAACTTGACCAGATTGGCATCGCCCCATTCGGAAAACTGCCTCCAAGTACAAGCTCAAGCGCTCCACCATGGCCTCACGGAGAGACCGGACCTGAGACCAGTAGCCCGTGCGTTGGACAAGTATCTCTCAGCAACAGTGCTGTCATCTGAATACCCAAAGGTGCTGGGTTTTAGCAGTTCATTTATATGCAGCAAGAACAATGTCGCCGAGAGTACCAACCCCTGAGGGACCCCGGCATAATATCCAATAGATCCGAAGAGCAGCCATCGATAACTACTCGAATGGACCGACCCCTTAGGAAGTCTGCAAAACGTTCACACAGACCACCGGGCAGACCGAATGAAGGAAGCTTACCAATAAGGCTTTAGTGCCAGACCCTATCAAAAGCCTCCGAGATGTCGAAGGAGACGGCAATCGCTTCCCCATGCCTCTCGATGGCTTCACTCCAGATGTGAATGGCATACGCTAGAAGATCCCCAGTAGACCGATTTCGGCGGAAGCCGTATCGGCTCTTTTCCAGTCTAATAAGAAAAGCGAAACAGGCGTGTCAAGATCGGAGACAATTCAGGCGCACAGGTTCTGAAAACAATTGCTGGTATACCGTCGGGTCCGCTAGCCTTATTCACGTCGAGGTTGCGCAGCACCGTACGTCCTTTTGATGGATGCGAATATCCGACATACTCGTCTCGCATCCATCAGGAGAAGGAGGGAGGCGCGCGCCACCAGCATACAGACGCGAAGATTCCGCAAAAAGAGAGGCAAATAAGTTTGCTTTCTCCTCAGCGGAGTGGGCCAGCGAGCCGGCGGGTTTCAGCAGTGTTGCTGTGAGGGACGGCAGAAGTTCGATTCAACCGATTTAGCCAGGGACCAGAACGCTTTACTACCTGCTAGGTGGGAAGCAAGTTTGATCCCTATCTGGCTAATGTAGACGAACCGAGCCCTTCGCAACACCTTCTTGCAGGACTTGGCAGCCCTGTTGTAGGCTTTCTTCCTCTGACCAACGTCACTCGCCTTGCGCGTTCGAGCGTCGACCCAGGCATGGCACGCCTTTTACGCGCATCGGCGCGATTACACTCGGCGCCAAACCAAGTTCTGTCTTGGCTAGACATTGTTACGTCAGAGAACGGAATGTAGTACTCCATTCCCCGACGCAACAAATCCGTCACGGCGTCCGCGCATGACGTAGGATCAGACGAAGAAAAGCAAAGCTCCCAAGGATAGCATGCGAAAAAAGATCGCATGCCATCCCAATCCACTGACTTGTACCGCCATACCCGCCGGGTACCTCTTGGGCTACGATCGGGCGGGGAGTAGACGGATACAGACTTCACCAGACCAGAGGAGATCTGGAGACAACCTGGCTTACACAATACCTTAGTGAGGCGGCTGATGAGGCTCAGCAACGGTACCCGTCCGCCCAACTGGTGATACTGGGGGACTTTAACGCCCACCACCAGGAGGGGCTCTTCCCATACCAGTACACTGACCATGCTGGGCAAGAGACGCGAAAGCTTGCGCTAGTGTTAAACTCTGGGTAAAAAAGATACGCCACGTCTGACGAACATCCGATCTGCGTCTTCGAAAGGAACAAAAGCGCTGGTTTATCAGTCTCCAGATGATGGTGGACTGCATCATGGTTAGAGTGTAGACCTCTGATGTTACAGAGGTGAACTTTATGGGACAGTGAGTGCTGCCGCTGTACAGCTTTTTTTCTTTTGTTCCTTATTGCCATAGGTGAGAGGATAGGAGAGGAGAAGGAAGTGAGATGTGGTTCCACGCTGGCATCCCACAGACACTCGCCGGTAGGACTCCATCATTGGGGGACTGGTCTGGAAACTACGGGGACACCCGAGGCCCCCCGGAAATGTCCATCGGGCACTGTCTTCTGGTCGCCAACCAGCACGATGGCGCATTCCAGATTTTTCGACAGTTGGCGTGGCAGCCTTTCGTGTGTGGCTGGCACACTACTTGGGCCCCCAACTACCTGCGGTCGGCCAGCGGCCAACCGTGCCTCGGATCCCGCTACCCTTCGCGACCAGTCTCCCGATACATCCCTAACAGCACGCATCAGGCCGGTCTGCCTGCAGTGGGACAGCTATCTCGAGGTCAATGGCCCCACCACCTACCATTTTTTGGCCGCAGGGGATAGGGAGAACGGCCAACGCTATACCAACATTCCTCCTCCCCTACGGCCCCATCGCGTCTGCCGTCAGACGTCCGTCCAGGCCGCGGAAGGTAGGGAGAGCGGCGCACCACAATATCGGCACTCCTCTCCCGCCGCGGTGTTACCCAGGCAACCTACATGTTGGCCGCTACGTCGTTGGCTTATCGGCAAAAGCCTAGACGAGCGGCACCTCCTCGTGTTCCTCTTCGCTCCACCGCGGGTGACCAAGCCACGGTTACTGAGCCCCACCGCCTCGACAATGCGGGAACCCACCGAGGGGGGGACTTACCTACCTACCTACCCTGCTTATCTTGCTAACTACCCTACCCTCCTAAATGAACCGACGACATTGTCGTCATCTTGGTTGAACCTGGATGAGGTGGTGATAGGTGCGGGGGCATAGGTAATTTTATTGGCAGGTCTGGCTGCGGATGATTACGATGAAGCCATTTTTAACACACTTTTATAACGGAATCTTTGAACGTGATTTTCACCTCCTTCAAAACGTGGGATTGATTTGAAACTTTTCACACTTATCAAGGACCGATGACAATGCAAAAATTTAGTCAAAGTCAAATATATTTATTCAACTAGGCCTCGTGTCACCTGCTAATTAGCAGAAACAATAGAAATTTCCATTGTCTTGCGCCAATAAAAGTAAAAAAAAAAAAATTACAAGTAATAAAAGTTGATTCTACCGTGCGCGTTTAAATATAGTTTGTCGCATTAGCCTTACCAAGATCTTCAGGCTTACCAACTTTTTTGTTAGATTTACCATTAAAGCGTGTTTTTTAGTTTTTAGAACTACATTTTATTATATTGTCAATACATATTATAAATCTGTAGAAAAGTCATTTTTGTACATCGAAACTATCCCAAAAAAAATGCCAGGGTGTTAAACGATAAAAAAAACAATTAAATTGAAACTAGAAGATAATGGTAATTTATCCGGTTAGCCTAAAATATCTGGACTCTATCACAGTTCCAAGTACCGAACATTTTCCCGAATAGCCGGGACACCTGCGTTTTACCGGGAATTATTCTCGAATGTCCTGGATAAAGATTTTAGTGAACATTGAAAGTAATTTGGTTATTAGGTACTTTATGAATACTTTTACTGGACCGCCTGAGTAAAATTTTCGGGAATTAATTTTTATGTTCTATTTGCTAACTGGGATCATAGTATACTAACGCCATTGTGATTCCTTTGAATATAAAAGGAGGATACATATTCGCGAGCTGGCTGACAAAAACCATATGTATCCTCCTACTGCACAGCATGATTTTCTTCTTTTTTAAATCTTTTTAGTTCGTTTCATAAGCAGTTGGGTTTTCTGATTTTATTATATTTTTTTATTTACAACTATTTTAGCTATCTTTTCTGTCGAATTACTTTTAAACATATAAGTGGTATATATTTTTGTAATCACCACTAAAATCTCTTCATTTCGTTATCCCACTCGATGGGTTCGGAAGAAAATATAAATTGGGGCATTAATTATGGCGCCCAAAAACCGCCAAGTTTGTTTTTTTTAACGTCATTTATCTAAGAACACTTGGCTGGTATTAGGAGGAAAAACATTTTTTAGATGTTTTAATTATATAAATCCATCTAGTAGTTTGTAAGATATGAGGTGATAAAGAATATAACGCTTAAAAGAGCATTATCTTTCCTCTCAAATCTGAGCTTTATGTATTTATATTTAGTATCTATATATTTTAGAGTTATGTATTTATTTAAGTATATATCACTTACACTATATGTGTATGTATTTTATATCTTAGTTTAGTCGTTCACTTTTCTTCTCTTCCTGTTCTCACACACTATTTGTCTACATTTCTTCTTCATTTCTCCTTTTCGCGGGTCTGCTGGTAGAAATTTCTTAAGAAATAAGCAGTACCTTTGTACTCCTATGTCATGATGTGTTTTCTGTATGTATTTTCTGTGTGTACATTAATAATAAAATAAATAAATAAATAAATAACGTGAAATACATAACCCTTTCCTTGCAGTCTGGTAGGAGCAGTGGTATTCGTCCTGTATAGCTCCGTCTCTATCTCACAGTGGATCCATGATAGTTTTGACACGTGAGATTAAGACCACAGCCAGTCTTGATATAAAATAAAATTATTCAAGTCAGGCATCAGTTTTGTTTCTCGCTTGTGTGAATATTGCTCTCTAAGTAAGACAGCTGTTCCTGAACTAAAGTTCTTAGTAAAAAAAAACGACTTTCATAACAATCAATAAGTATCTAATTGTTTAATACAGTCCATCGGATCACAAAGCCAAGAGGTAACGTCGGGGCCCATTAGCGACGCTGCTACTCCTGGATCCTATCAGATCCTGTACCCTCGAAACTGTGGTTCACAGCGGTGGAAAGCTAGGGATCTGGTCCTTATTGGGGAGAAATACTGGTTCCTGTCTGACAGGTGGGAAGTGGCACATAAACGTGGTACTTACCGGGATCCTCGCAGTGTTGATGAGGAGAGCATCCGGTCGAGGTGTTAGTGTGAAAATATATATATATAATACTAGCTTTTGCCTGCGACTTCGTCCGCGAGTGTGCTGGATCCGAAGAGCAGAAGACTGGTCGGGTTTTTTGAGATGAATAATTTCGGGTGGACCAATTACTTTAGTATGAAAACTAATGCTGTGTAAATTACGCGACACAACACAAAAATCTAATACAGCGTAAATTACGCGACACTAAAACGTCACTCACACACAACTATGTTTACCTGAGACAAACGGTCCAGTTTGGTAGTTCCAAATCGATGTAGAGGTCCTCGTCTTAGAGCCATTTGATTCTTCATAAAAACTTTGACATCCCCAAATCGTCTACTGGTAATACGGGTAATTCCGAACTAATGATGCAATCCTTTATTATTATGCCAAAAGAATAAGATTTTTCATACAAATGAATGTCTCCCTTTTAACCCCTTAAAAAGTTGAATTTCCAAAAATCTCTCCTAAGTGCTCCCTTACATCATAAAAAAGAAGCTATGTGCAGTAAACGTAATCTAAAATCTTTACCACCCCGAAATCGTATTTTAAGGGTCGTTTCGAAAAACTAATAATTAAAATCAGGCTGTAAGAGCGATCCCTCTAATTATAGACCTATATCCGTGCTACCAGCATTGAGTAAAATCTATGAAAAAATCATGCTGGACCAGATGTTGTCTCATTTCAATTCAAATGGGATCCTGCATAGTCAGCAGTTTGGTTTCACGAAAGGTAGGTCGACAACGGACGCGGGAGTAAAACTCATCAGCCACATCTTGGAATCTTGGGAGAAGTCCCAGGATGCCATTGGCATTTTCTGTGATCTGTCAAAAGCGTTCGACTGCGTCGACCACAACACACTGATCTGTAAATTACAACACTACGGAATTCGAGGACAAGCTGCTGATCTTGTGCTTTCCTATTTATCAAACAGACAGCAAAAAGTAAATGTTAATGGGGCGACGTCCTCCGGGTCTCTAGTCAAAATGGGCGTGCCCCAAGGTTCAATTCTCGGCCCTTTCCTTTTTCTTGTTTACATTAATGATCTCCCTTTTATGATGGCCAAATTATCGGATATAATTCTATTTGCTGATGATACTTCGCTAATTTTTAAAATAGATAGGAAAGATACGGATGTCTTACATGTCAATGAAAGTCTGGTTGTTCTCTCGGAATGGTTCGCAGCTAACAATCTTTTACTGAATGCGAAAAAAACAAAATGTCTAAAGTTCTCTTTACCAAATGTACCTCAACGTGACCTAAATCTAAATCTTGACGGCAAAAATCTTGAAATAATAGCGGAAACTGTATTCTTGGGGATTACTATCGATTCAAAATTGCAGTGGGGCGCGCACATTAGAACTCTTTCGGGCAGGTTAAGTTCGGCTGCCTATGCAGTAAGGAAGATAAGGCAGTTAACCGATGTAGCCACAGCTAGACTAGTATACTATGCTTATTTCCACAGTATTATGTCTTATGGCATTCTGCTGTGGGGGTCAGCAGCAGACGTTGACTCAATTTTTATCTTGCAAAAGAGGGCAATCCGCGCGATCTATAAAATGGGTCCTCGCGAGTCCCTCAGAGAAAAATTTAAAGAGATCGATATACTGACTCTACCTTCACTTTATATTTTGGAATGTATTTTGTATGTCCGCAAAAATCGAGGGCTTTTCAAAACTAGAAGTGACTTCCATAATTTAAATACACGCAGTAAGCACGAAATTGTAATACCCAAATTCCGATTAACGAAAACTAGCAAGTCTTTTCTTATAAACAGTATACGCTTTTATAACAAGTTGCCTAAGTCAGTTATAGAACTGACCGATGGAAAGTTCAAAAACTACATCAAACGTGTCCTTGTTAAAAAAGCATATTATAAAATCAAGGACTACGTTGAAGATAAAAAATTTTGGCTTTGACACCCTCTGCGCATGCGGCTTCCCTGGTAACTCATAAACGGCACAAATATATGGATATCTCTAACTATTCTCAATCTCATTTTTTTTTTCTCTTTTAATTAGACTTTTTACAATATTTTTCAATCATCATTATAGCCCTTAGCTAAGAATAGTTACAGCACTGATTACAGTATTTGTGCCACATGTTAAATTTAGTGTTGTGGTTTTTTTTTTTTTTTTTACCTTTGTATAGATTCTTTTACCTATTGTGAATGTGTGAACATTGTAGGCTTTCTACTTTTCTAGATGATTGTTAACATTTGTTAACTTTTTATTTCGTGCATTATTTTTATTTTTTTCAATTTCGTACGACTTATTGTCGGGCCTACGTTGTCCCCCCATATCCAAGTACTAATGCTGTAACATGGAAATATTGTAAACAAAACAATTTAAAAGAGTAACCATGGAGTTTCTTGCCGGTTCTTCTCCATAGGAAACGACTAACCCGAACCGTGCACCTTTTGTCGACGTTTTATAAGTGCCCATGTAGGCCTATGTAAAATAAAAATATTTGATTTTGATTTTGATTTTTTTGAAAACTTTTACTGTTTATTTAGGTTGGTATTTATGTCAAGTTTCATGTTTATTGACCCAAGAAATCAGATTCTTCCATAAAAACTTCAACACCCCCAAAATCATCATTTGGGGGAGTTTCGAAAAACTAATAACGACAACATTTATTGTTTACTTAGGATGGTTTTTATGTCAACTGGCAAATGTATTAACCCAAAAAATAAGATTTTTCAAAAACACTGTAATAGCCCCTAAATCAAATTTTGGGGGTAGCTGCAAAAAACTAATAATGACAACCTTTATTGTTTATTTAGATTGGTATTTATTTTAAGTTTTAAGTTTATTAACTGAAGTAATAAGATTCTTCAAAAAAACTTTAACATCCCTAAATTGTCTTTTGGGGGTAGTTTCAAAAAATAATAATAACAACCTTTATCATTCATTTAGTTTAGTATTTGTGGCAAGTTTCAAGTTTATTCACCCATGAAATCAGATTCTTCCATACAAAATTCAACACCCCCTAAAATCTAAATCATCATTTGGGGGAGTTTCAAAAAACTAATAATGACAACCTTTATTGTTTAGGATGGTATTTATGTCAACTTTCAAATGTATTAACTCAAGAAATAGGATACTTCAAAAACACTTTAAAACCCCCGAAATCATCTTTTGGGGGCTGTAACTAATAATAACAAACTTTATTGTTTATTGAGGTTGGTGTTTATGTCAAGTTTCATGTTTATTAACCCAACATATAAGATTTTTTTTTTAAATGCTTCCCCTAAATCATCATTTGGGGGTAGTTGCAAAAAACTAATAATGACAACCTTTATTGTTTATTTAGATTGGTATTTATTTTAAGTTTTAAGTTTATTAACTGAAGTAATAAGATACTTCAAAAAAACTTTAATATCCCTAAATTGTCTTTTGGGGGTAGTTTCAAAAAATAATAATAACAACCTTTATCATTCATTTAGTTTAGTATTTGTGGCAAGTTTCAAGTTTATTGACCCAAACTTCAATACCCCCTAAATCATCATTTGGGGGTAGTTTCGAAAAACTATTAATGTCAATCTTTATCATTTACTTAGAATACTATTTGTGGTAAGTTTCAAGAATTTTGGCCGAAAGAATTAGATTTTTCATACAAACTTTCAACCCCCTTTTTACCCCCTTAGGGGTGGAATTTCCAAAAATCCTTTCTTAGTGCACACTTACGTCACTTGAGGAACCTTTCTGCCAAATTTCATGCTTCTAGGCTTAGCAGTTTTGGCTGTGCGCTTTCATATATATAGACTAGGATAAGATGAGGGATAGCCGACGGCTTCTGGATCGGAGTTTCCGGCGTCAACCAGGCACCTGGTCGACACAAAATAACTCGCTGCACGCGAAATATACACAAATATCAAAGCACAAGCGCCGCATAAAACCAATCACGAATGGCGGGCGCACTTTTCAACAAAACAAAGATGTCTGGATTAATTCACAATTACAATATTATCACACGAGACCCCTATTTTTCGCGTTGCACAAGTTCACACAAAATTTTCTAGACTATTAATGACACCTGTCGACCGTCAACTCACAACTGTCAAAAATCGATGACAGTCGGTTGACTCAGTGTTGCAAAAAAACGATTTGATATCAAACACTAATTAATTACATTCAAAAACCTATGCCTCCCACTAGGCAGACCGATGATCTGGTTAAGGCTGTAAGGATTCGCTGGATTCAAGACGCACATAAACGGTCATCCGTTTCTGTGCGTCTCGTTATGGTGTCACTTGACTTTGGCTTATGTCCAGCAGTGGACGCCTTTCAGCTGAAATGATGATGGGTTATGATGATGAGATACTTTAGTATGGGCTTACAGTTATTTCAGCTTCTGCCTCTCTTTACATTTCAAAAATTCATTACCATCAGCCGTTTAATCTCCCCCGTGCTGGGACACAGGTCTTTTCTCTGTGAGAGGGCATGGGCCGTAATCCAACTACGCGCGCCCAGTGCGGGTTGGTTGATTTCACAATCATGTCTCACCGACATGTCCTAGAATTTTTGGTTCTAGTACATGCCGGTTTCTTCACGATGTTTTCCATCGCTGTTTTGAAAGCAGTGGTGATGAAATAATTTACACAAAGTAAAGCGCCTGCCTGGGTTAAACCCACGACCTACAACTTGTTAGTCGCGGCCGTTACCACTGGGCCAATTTTTTCGAGAGCAGTGGTGCTCTCTAAAAAAATACTGCTCTGCTCTGCTTTCAAAAATTATTTCACACAAAGCTGGTCGTTGCAAGTTGGTTGTTTTTATTACTCGATGCAACACAGATATCATAGTACCATGGCCCTAACGATGTGAAGGCCACAACTATTCAGGGCGTTGAATCGGGATTTTAATTGATACGGTCTGCGTACTAACGATCTCATGTACACCGCGGCACCGTTTAGATAAAATATACTCGTATTCCCAAACTGAATGAGACTTTATAAATATGTTTGAAAAAATGTTATATGTGAAATATTTATTTTTGGAGTTGTTAGAGCAATTTATTTTACAGTAGGCTCTTTGTACAAATAAATAAAATAAATAAAAAAAGCCTTTTTATTTCCAGTAAATTTACACTTACTTAAAATCTATGTATATGTTAGTTTTATTTAGTTTATTCTATGTTATTCATTTTTCTCTTATTTAATATTTACTTAGTTACTTTACTTTTTATACAAATATCTATGGCGAAATAATATGAGCCACACGGGTCAGACGTTGAGCAACGCTTGTAAAGGTTGGTCGGTGGATGGGTAACCAAATGAGCGTTTATTACTTACCGTGTCTCCTTCGTACCCCGGAGATCACGTTGCCGTTGGTTCCTGGCTGACATAGGTAGATGTTTGATAGTCTTTACGGTTAGTCAGAAGCCAGGTAGTGAGAAGCCTGACAATCTGGCACCAGCCTTACCTTCGGGTAACGTGTTACCTAGTTAACGGGTTGTCGCAGTTAAATAATTAGTCGCTTATGTAAAATACAGGTATTCTGCTGTACCCTGATAGACTGGTTGTAGAATAAAGATTAATTGATACAAATACATACGTTATGTCATCATCATCATTGTCAATCAGCCTTTTAATGTTCCCACAGCTGGGACACAGGCTTCTCTCTGTGAAAAGAAATGGGCTGTAATCCACCATGCAGGCCAGTGCGGGTTGCGGCTTGGTGGATGTCACATGTCCTCGAATTTTTGTTTCTAGGACATGCCGGTTTCCTCACGACGTTTTCCTTCACCGTTTTGAGAGCAGTGGTGATGAAATAATTTACACAAAGTAATGCGCCTGACAGTTCGAACCCACGACCTACAATTTGTAAGTCGCGACCGTTACCACTGGGCCACCACTGTTCAAAAGACTAAAAAAACATAAATTCATCATTATCTCATCAACGCATCAGCCAAGTGACTTTCTATCATCGGAAGCTCGGCGATAGCGATGAAAAAAAATACAAAAAACCGGTCAAGTGCTAGTCGGACTCGCGCACGGAGGGTTCCGTACCATTATCGCAAAAAAAACGACAAAAATATCACGTTTGTTGTATGGGAACTCCCCACTTAAATATTTATTTAATTCGGTTTTTAGTACGAGTATTTGTTATTGTTTCATCTGTGAACATTTCAATTGTCTAGCTACCAAGGTTCATGAGATACAGCCTGGTGACAGACGGACAGACAGACAGACCGACAGACAGATAGACAAACGGACCGCGGAGTCTTAGTAATAGTGTCCCGTCTTTACGCTTTGGGTACGAAACCCTAAAAATTAATGGCAATGACTGACGCTATCAAAATGTCACGTGATCAGCATTTCAACCTTCACCATCGCCTACATCGAATGACGCTTGTCTAAAGCCTCTTTCCTCTGGAATCGCACGCCATTCATCTCGAGCCATTACCAATGCTCTTCTCAGTACATGAATGAATGACCACATTTTACCAGGTTCGATCACTCTCACGTAGCTTACAATGAGCGAACCTAAAGCTACCGAGCACGAATCCAGAATTCGATCGGCTTCTGAGAACTGCCTAATGTGGAACGGATTTTGAATTAGGAAATTCTTCCTGGAATTATTCAATGACTCGTATTTGGACGTTAGTGTCCGTTAGGAATTGTAATGGTTTAATTAATGTAGGGTTGTCATGGACTAGCGTAAAAATGGTCACATACCTCCAACTCCAAAACCTCCTTATAATTTTTAGGGTTCCGTATAGTCGAAACGGAGCCCTTGCTGTCACTTACGTGTGTCTGTCTGTCTGTCCGTCGTCTGTTACACAGGTTTTACAGCCAAACGATTGGAGCTACAGTCTTCGAATTTTCATAGTATAAAAATGTTGTTGACCCAAAGCCATGAAAGTAATTTTTCATAAAAGTATGTTTTTAAGTGGGGTTCAAACAAAAAAAAAAAAAGTTACATTGGAAAGGAAAAGATGGCTGCGATAAAAAAATTGGCCTGCCCAAACATATTTTTATTTTATAGGTGGCTTTTTTATTTAGAAGGGACTTTAAAGGAATATAACTTATCAGTACTTATAGAATCCCCAGCATAGGGGATTCTAGTGGAACGAGTGAACCGAGTGGGGTAGTAGTAGTAGTAGTAGGGACTCCCTTTTCCGCACTTAGACTCTCATTTGGTCCGTTGTACGTGTGGGTACTGGCTAACATAGCCAGCCCAGCTCCGCCCAAAAGCACAGAAGCTTCCTGGGAGCTTCACAGGCTTCACGGAGCGACCTGACTGTTCCGAGGGTTTCTTCACGTTGAGAAGCAACGGCCTCGCATTCCAGGATTACGTGGGCGGCTGTTTCTTCGGCGTTAACCGAGTGGTGTATTGTAGTTTAGAATTTGTTGAGGAGATAAATAGTGTACTTTTTGTTTTAAAAATATTGGAAAACAAAGGAATGAGAAGCAATCCAAAGTCACCTTGTTATACAAAATTTGTTCCGAAGAATTGTATAACTTCCCATAGACCTATGAACTTTATATTTGATGATATGATGTTTATTAGTATTTATTTTAATAACAATTTAAATAACAATATATTGATAAATCAGTTTATTCTTTGAAATGCCCTAATTATTTCCTATTAAAACCAACATTTTGACACGTACTTGGCCGGTTTTTAGGGTTTCATACCCGAAGGGTCCAAACGGATCCCTATTGCTGTTACTCACGTGTCTGTCTGTCTGTCCGGCAAGTCCGTTTTTAACAAACAAACAAAAAAAGCTACAGTCTTCAAATTTTCACAGTATAAGTACCTTGTTAACCAAAATCCAAACAAATTTAAAAAAAATATTTTTTATGTTTAGGGGGGCACCTATACAATAAAAGGAGGAAGCGAAAATAAAAATGTACGTGCCCCATCTAGTGGGGTATTGTTGTTCAGGACTCGTTGAGTAGATAAATAGTGTATTTTTAATTTTATAAAATATTGGTATACAAAGGAATGAGAAGCCACCAAAGATCAGCTTTTTTTTGCAACATTTTGTGCCGAAGAAATGTTTAACTTCCCATTGAACTATGAACTTTGTGATAATGTTTATTATTACGTATATTTTACAAAAATATTGATGAACCAGTTTTTTTCTTTAATATTCCCATTTTTTTCCTATTTAAACGTACTTAATTTTGCGGTTTGGTACGGAACCCAAAATGTGCGACACGCACTTGGCCTTTTTTTCTTTATAAGAAGATTTTGCCGAGGTGCAAAATATTTTCACAACATATGAACACGCATGTATTCCCGAAAGGCTAGGCAGGGGTACACCTAGAGGTAGCGCATACACATTTCACCAGATATTTTTAGTCCCATCAAATATGGGGCGAGCTATTGCCATCAATCGGGCACAAAACCAGACTCCGGGTGGCTATTGAGAAAATCCAGATGGAAAAACCTAACAACACCCGACCCGCAGGCTTATTACGTATCTTTTGCTAGAGCAAAAGGATAGCGATTTTTGCGCAATTATTTCTCTTCAATACAAAAGTTTTAGAGTTGTTGGCGGTTTTTTTTTTTTTAATAAGTGCATTTGACAAACAGCGAGCGATTAGTAAACAATTGTGTAGGACCTACCATACCTACAGATCAGGTAATTCCGACTTTAATCACATAAAGCGTTTGATCGCTATCGTTTTGCTCTTGAATAAGATACGTAATAAGCCTACTGACTTAGTAATCGAGGTGGTATCGGCAGTTGAAGGGACCTTTTCCGCATTAGACTACCATTTGGTCCATTGTGTGTGGGGACATTGGTTAACGTAGCCAGCCTAGCTCCATCCAAAAGCACTGAAGCTTTCTGGGAGCTTCACAGGCTTCGCGAAGCGACCTCACTGTTTCGAGGATTGCTTCGCGTTGAGATGCCGCGCATGCCAGGATTACAAGGGTGGCTGATTCTTCGGCGTTAAAACAGCCCCTGCACAGTGGGCTGTCCGTGTCGCCTATTGTTAATAGATGTTTGTTTTGAAGGGTGTGGCCCGTCATTGTTTCTATAATTATTTTTAGGTTATTTCTATTTAGGCTGAGGAGTTTTTAGGGTTCCGTACCTCAAAAGGTAAAAAGGAACCCTTATAAGATCACACTCTTGGCCGTCTGTCCGTCTGTCTGTCCGCGTGTCACCACCGATTTTCTCAGGAACGGTTGGACCTAGCAAGTTGAAATTTATACCAGATACTAAAATCTATAGTCCCTATTAGGTGTATAAAAATCTCAACACGATTAAAAGATATGGGTAAATAAAAAAATCGCGAAACCTTTTAAGTATCAAAATTTACATTAATTAAAAAAAACTGAATGTTCCCTTTACTTTTGCTGTAAGACCTTGCTTTTAACCAAAATTGACAATTCTAAATCAACCGCAAGTACCCTATAGGTTTTGGGTCGAAAACCTATATGGTGCCCGTTGTCTATGTGTGGTTCCCGTTGACCTAGAATCACGAAATTTGGCAAAAAGTAAGGTCTTAAAGGTAAAAGTCCAAAAAATAAAAACATTGTAAATTAAGGTTACACTTGTCAAAAATTCTTCCATACAAACGTAGTTTGGGGATTATTCCACTGTTTGACGATGTTCGTTCAAAATAAAAAATGATATCAAATTGTCTCATCATTATCTAGCCCTGTATGGAAGCAAAAAAGTAAAAATAGAAAATATTTGAAAGTTATGAGCGTCGAAAGTTCCACATTTCGACACTAATTTTAACGCATTTTTGGGCGCAAATAAATACCATAAGAAGACGGAAAATTGCAAAACGGCCTCCATACAGGGATAGATTAGTAGTTCAACAATGCAAATAATTTTATTTTGAACATATAGATATAGTAGTTTTTTCATGATATCTAGACAGCCAAAGGTCTGTTTATAAAATTTCGCGCGCTCGATTTCGTCCTAAATCATTATCCATTTCGCTACAAATTTGCAAAAGTGTGTATTCGTACGCGAATTAGCTTCCTACTGCTCATCACAGCATCTATATCTTCCACACGTGTTGTCGGTTGATATAAAATGCATTTCAACCCCGCGCATAAAATAGTTCGTGCCGTCGACTAGTGTACCCTTAAGGTTAATTTTGGTACTTCAAGTTTTTGCGAAAATCTATATTTTCCCATATATTTTTTTAACGTGTTGACCTTGATTTTTATAACCTGTACTACCACACGTTAGCAACTCAACCATTACAGCACACACACACACACTTAAAAAATTAGCCACCAAATGATATGAAATGATAAAAAAAATATTAGGGCGGTATAATGGGTAGGTACGGTACCCTCGGCGCACGAGTTCGACTGGTACTTGACCGGTTATTTTTAGTAGGTCGCGGGTGTACTTTTGGCAAAGCCATTTTTGACTGTCTACAGTCTGTTGCCCATGACCATCTGTTATTATGTAGTTCTGTTGATCTTTGGCGAATCCACGCACGAAATTGCGAAAAAGGCAAGGGGAGAAGCAGGGCCTAGCACTAACAACTCATAGCCCCTCTTCGCAAGTTCATCTGCGGCATCACTTGGGAATCGAACTCAGGACCTTACGTTCAGCAGAAGCATTTGCCACCACCAGACCATCGGGGCAAAATATTTGCATCCCATTAGAAAAAGTTACCAAGACTGGCTGTTTATTAGCCGTGTTCAGTGTATGCGTAATATAAAAAAACCATTTTACAAAATATAAAACCCACTTCCAAAAAAAAACTGCGAAGTGAAAAATAACTTCAATTTCGGAAGTCGGTGTTCCTGTTTCTGTTTCTTTTTTGTTGACACCGACTTCCGAAATTAAAGTTATTTTTAAGTTGCAGTGTTTTTTTTTGTAAGTCGGTTGTATTTTTTTGTTAAAAAGTTTTTATGTTTGACTTTTTAATTGTGGTACCTAATAGTTAAGTTCTTTAGTAAGGTACCATAATGCCAGAATAGATTACCCGAATATCATGAAACTTAAATATGTGAACTGTATACACCTGCGTACCCCTTAAGAGCGTACTGGCGTGATATTATGTTATGAAATGGTATAAACAATAAACAGACATCCGATTGCAGCAATCCCGAGAGATTTGCCGTCATTTATTGAAGACTTCTGTTGTATATCGCCGAAGTTCTTTATCAGATCTTCACCAACTTTAAATGGCACCACAAGAAAAGCACCAGCTTTTAAATAAAAACAAATCATCAAAATCAGTTTACCTAGTAAAAAGTTCTGAGGTAAAACACTATTTTAAAAAACCGGACAAGTGTCAGTCGTACTCGCGCACAAAGGGTACACTAGGACCACTTAAATATTTATTTTATTTTGTTTTTAGTAAATTTTTTTTATAGCGGCAATAGAAATACATCATCTGTGAAAATTTCAACTGTCTAGCTATCACGGTTCATGAGATACAGTCTGGTGACAGATGGACAGACAGACAGTCAGTCGGACTGCGGAGTCTTAGTAATAGAGTCCCGTTTTTACCCTTTGGGTACGGAACCCTAAAAACCCGACGAATTGAGAACCACCTCCTTTTTGAAGTCGGTTAATGATATGCCAATAATGATATACATAGTTGTCGTAGTCAAAAACGTTCTAGGAAAACCTTTCTCTTTGTCAAGAAATCTAATTGGTAAAGTCCAATTACAGGTTAATTCCTAATTAATACGAATCAATCATAGTTAGCAAACAAGATTGGTGAACTAATATATGAGCTGGATAATTATATTTGTTAAGAGATATTTACCTACATTGTTTAGGTAAATATAAAAGGCACTAAAAAAACACCTCGAAGATATACTTCCAACTATCTGTCAATTTTGTTTATTTATCATTAAACTAAAGCTGGTTCTAACTTCAGCCGCTGACAAAGTTGACAGCGGTTTCAACTACGTGGAAATCGAAAATAAGCCCACGCGGGCACACTACTGGCATAATGCCATGGGCCTACTGGGCTATGGCATTATATTCTCCACCTCCTATCCTGCCCTCTGTGCCCCAAAAGATACAGCCAAAGTGATTATTGACGATGCCGTGGAAGTAGCAAAGTTTGGACCAAACAAATTTTAATGTCTGCCGTGTCCCTATCAATGTCAGCCGGGATCAATGGTTTAGCCAGCTTATCGAGGCATGGAGGAGTCTCAATACGTTACTAATTGACTATCTATGATCCGTGTTTGCGTGACCTTGGCATGCATTGCTTAACCTGTAAGATCAGCCCGTGCGGCATTATTACTTAGCCACAAGCCCCTTTCATTAATATGGAAAACTTAATTAACTCACGCAATTCTGTATTAGTCTGCTCCTGAAAATATGTAGGCGTTTTGCCCGCCACGAATATTATTTTTCGAACAAAAAATGTATGTGAAAGTAATTATTAAAAGTACTTACCTACCTGAATTTCGTGTCACATTTTCTTTATAAAAAATTGCGTTACTTCGCAGTGTAATTTTTGTTACGTTTTGTGACATATTTCGAGAGAATTGGTCTCTATTTAAATAATACTTTTTATTGACACTTTTATCTGCAGTGAAATTGACAAACCCTTATTTCAGCTTTTGATCTTAGAGTTCATTGATGAACAATATTTTGCCTTATTTTGGTGAAACCAAACACTGAAGAAAAAAGAAGGGCGGCGTTCGGGAAGTTGCGTGGTATCTTCTCGTCCAATTTACCGCAGTGTCTCAAGACAAAAGTATATGACCAGTGTGTGTCGCCAGTGATCACCTATGGGACCGAGACGTGGTCGCTCACAATGGGCCTTATCAGAAAGCTTAAAGTCACCCAAAGGGCAATGGAGAGGGCTATGCACGGCATTACCTTGCGTGATCGCGTCAGAAATGGTGATATCCACAGGAGTTACCGATATAGCCCAAAGAATTGGCAAACTTAAGTGGCAGTGGGCAGGGCACATTGCTCGCAGAACGGATGGCCGATGGGGCCGAAAAGTTCTGGAATGGCGACCGCGAACTGGAAGACGATACGTTGGAAGGCCTCCCACTAGGTGGACCGATGACCTGGATGATAGACTAGACCTCTTGTATCAATGATTGGTGGCTAGCTGAAACTGAGCTGAGCATCGCTGGCTGACTTTTGGAACTAGCGGCAATAGCAGGCGACGTGTCGTCACTACACTGCTGGTTTCTATGTATTTCTAGACAGGCAACCTATTGCTGGCTACGGAAGTTATATCATAGAAATAATATAGAAACTAGAAAATAATTTAGCTTTTTAATCAAACTTTTGAATTTGATCCACAGGAATACACACATAAATGGGTCCCACTAATATTTACCACCATTTTTTCATGAAATTTTTCTACATCCTTTCAAGTGGCTCCCCTGATTGTACATTTGCGCCACACGTTGCTTCACTAAGTGACTTTCGATAGAACATATTGGTCGGGCCGACCTTTTGAGGCGGTCCGGGGTGGTTTTAGCATTTTTTCCTATAAATTCAGTTCCATGTAAGCGGTGGTAACAGCAGACCCGGCGAGAGAGGCGAAAATTTGTAAATTGTATGAAATGGCTACCGCTCATGGAATATAGTTGTATTTTTGGTGGAATGTTTAATATTATTTCATTTGGACTACTTACTGGTTTTTGTGGGTATCGATTAGAGCCTCTAAAATATTTGTTACTAAATTCCTAAGTACTATGATGGTATTTAGTTTTTAGTCCCTAGCCAATATATTTACCGGCTGCAAGGAAAGAGTTATGTTTTTTGTATATGTTGTCTTGTATGTATGTAATATTCTTAATTACCACATATCTTTCAAACCACTATACGGATTAATTTAATTAAGACATCTGTAGATGCGTCTTGACCACCCAAGTGTTCTTAAAAAGGTGACGTTAAAAAAACAAACATGGCGGATTTTGGGCGCCATATTGTGCGATATTTTCTTCCAAACACTTGGAGTGCAATATCAAAATGAAGGGTTTTAAAGGTGATTACAAAAATAAATCACTTATCTGTTTTAAAGAAATTCGGAAAAAAATATACATAACATAAAAGTTGTAAATAAAAAAAGTTAATTTAATATATACGCCATATTGTGCGGAACCCATTTCTTTTTTCCTTCAAACTTATCGAGTAGGGTATCAAAATGAAGGGTTACAGGAGTGGTGGAGGTGGTTAAAAAATATATACAACTTAACTGTATGTTTAAAAGTATATCGATAAAATAAATGATAACTTTAAAGTTGTAAATAAAAAAAAGGTTATTAAAAATCAAAAACCCGACTGCTTATGAAACGAACTATAAAGATGTAAACAAGAAGAAAATCATGCTGTGCAGTCCTTCATCAGGTGGTCAGCCAGCTCGCGAATATCCTCCGACTGCACAGCATTAATTTAACTTTTTTTATAACAAATTATTTATTCAAAAATGTATCTATGTTATTAGCATGTTCCTACTTCCGCTTTGGAACGTGAAACTATCTTCATCTTTGCGAATGATTCCATGAAAGTACCTAATTGTTTCATTTATTCAAGACTGTGTCCATGGTGGTTCTCGCAACTAAGTTCATCTTCCTGAGTGTCAGACTCCTTGAGAATTCAAAATTCCCTTTAAATAGTTAAATAAATATTTCGACTTTAAGCCAAATTAAAAATTTCGAGAATAAGGATTGTAGGTATTATGGTTACACAACATCATGAACTGAAAGAATTTAATTCTTATAAATATAATCACTAAACAAAACCATATCTGTCAACCCCCTTTCAGTTAAAGGGACTTAATACTAAAAAGGAAGACACAATAAACTCAAAACGTTCGACATAAAACAGTAACGACAGTCGATGATGAAATAGATAATAATAAAAAATCTAAGAGCTGACACAGCCGGTGCGTCGATAAATGTTTAATTGGACCTACTGAATTGTAATACATTTAATTGGAGTATTTTAATCTTCATTGTTTTATTTTATTGCCATAGAGTACGGAGACGCCTCAGTGGTCAATCTAAAGGCGGCACTGTCAAAACTGAAATAATACCGAAAAAATACGAATCAAGCAACAATGAGTTTAATCGTTTACTCATTTAAATTTAAGGGTCATGATAAAAGAGACGATTCCTGGTTTAAAAAATCTCTATTTAGTCAGACTATCAAAATATATTGGACATGTATTTTATGCTTTATGAAATCAACAAAAACCGCATCAAAGTTAAAATGCGGGATGGACGTCACATCTAAGTAAGAAATGAACCCATCCGTGACGTCACGCGAATCTTCATTTTTAATAACCTGATAAAAGAAAATACGTAAGCAATTATTTTTGACGTGACAACGTCTAATAAATCGATGAACGCCGGCTGCACGCACGAAAAAGGATGACTCATTGTAGCGTTACGATCGGAGCGAGAGCGCTACACGAGCGAACGAAAGGCACGATCGGCTTGAGCGTTCGGCTTGCGCCGCAACATGACGTTGTCACGTAAAAATATCGTCCATGAACGGACTTTACAGACAACCAATTTTTTTAGTCATCATTCTCATACTGACTATTGCTATGTCAGCTGAAACTTCTACTTTGCGTTTATTGCTCGGCACGAAATAATGAGAGTAATAATGTTTCTATTCCCTGCTAGAGCTCCGGTTCCGTGTTCTATGTTTGGAGCGATTGTAACATATAGCCAATGTTGGCTACCAACATTTGCAACAAAAAAAAGAGCTTCCTGTTGCTGAGATTTTCCGGGCAAATTCTGCCATTATTTTTTCTGCCATTATCATGAAAAATATGCTTTGTGTAGCACGACAGTAAGTTGTATCGTTTCTGTTTGAAAACTATGGAAGCTAGGAAAATATTCCGTTATAGATATTCTAGCAAAGTGTATATGCAAAAGAAGCCTTTTATGATGTGTAAGGAACCTATCAGCCTTTCAAAGCAAGAATAAACAAGCGTCTTCTGAGCTTGCTTGAAGTCAAAAGTGGACTCACTGTAAAAAAAAACTACATCACAAAAACAAACAACGACACTTTTAGACCGTTAGTCTGTGTCCCAAATGTTGGGCACCAAAGTCAATAAATGCCCATTGCAGTAAACGTGTGGTGATTTCAGCATCTACCGGCCATCGGGGCATGAAGTTGCGGTCTGTTATCAACCGGGCTGACTGCGTGCAGCCATGGTACATATTTACGGCAAAAAGCCAATATGGATGCATTCTGATGAAGGTTTTTTTAACCCCCGACGAAAAAGAGGGGTGTTATAAGTTTGACGTGTGTTGCTGTGTATCTGTGTGTCTGCCTGTGGCATCATAGCGCCTAAACGGATGAACCGTGCATATGTGATCCTGAAAAACAAGAGATTGTCCTACATATACTGACGGACTGCCCCGCCTATAGCCTAGAGAGATTCCAGATGGAACAAGAGATATGGATAGAAATAAAACTAGAAAATTTTAAAGAATTAATAACAAAGAAAGGAACTAGAGAAAAGTTCATTGGGTACTGTACAAAAATAGCAAATAAGGTTATACACAGGAACAAGTAAACGGAATAATGCTTAAGATTCATATTTGCATATAATATGTAACAGTAGCACTCCACAGACCGTTGAAAATGTCCGAAACAGACAAAGCTAAACGAACCCAATAAACACTGCGTAAAGCGGTGCTCCCGCTAAATTGGTGTGTTTGTATAAATATTGTGCTAAATCTGTGATAGTAAAATGTACTTAAATCTGATAATAGGATAAATAAAATAAGGATAAAGTAACTGTGATCAACAAAAACGTATAGATAGGCCTTAAAGGCCATCTGTTGAATAGAAATTATTGATAGAAATAAAACAGTAACCAAGATTTCAGATTATGTCCGAGGGAGATCCGTGTCAGGAAGGAGTAGGTTTTAGTCAGTTGGAGCCTGACACTACCCAGGCTGGCTCGTACTGTGAGGCAGCTTGGATGTTAGTCCGACCGGATTTCCCATCCAGCCACAAAAACAAAAGCGAATAACGGATGAACCGATTTTGATTTAGATTTCTTTGTTTGAAAGGTGACTTTGTCAAGAGTGTTTTTAGCTATGTTTGGTGAAAATCGGTTTAGCCGTTCAAAAGTTATGGGCGGTTTTCTGTTTGAAACGGAGTATTTTCGCAAGATATCTATAGATAGATTGTTGATCGAAGCGTGTCTTCAACTAGATAAATAATGTAGTTTAAAAAGTATGAAATAAAAAAAATTGCCGGTGTTTTTGAAATTTTGACATTTTTACTTGTTAAACTGAGTTATTATCAGTGTCGCTTCCCAGTTTAAAAATTATAAATAAACAATTATAACGAATTAATTAATGTAAGTGAAGTGATTCTTCGTCTCGAAGAAAAGTGCTAATCATTAGTGAAGTCCCTTTCAAGCCGGTCAAGGATTGTAGTTGTCAACTGAATGACATTGACGTAAAAAACTTGGAGTTAGTGACGACGGTGGTGGCAACAGTGAGAAACTCAACTCTTTAAAGCTTAATGTACTTGACAACCATATCAAATCTGAAAATCGTTTCAAATATCACGAAGAGATCAAAATATAACGTAAAAATATAAAGCTATACACACATCATACGTTCAATTCCCAAGTTCTTTCACGTCATTCCAAAAAGTCTTGCGAAATACGATTCCAAGAAATTCATTGCAAACCGAATCTCCGCAAGAAAATGCACTTCGATACAAACGCATTCCAGCTCAAAGGGTGACCTCATATACCATTCCTTCATGAACGTAAATACAGGTTTGCTGTTTTCCAACGTCACTAAACCGGGTATTACCCTGGGGTTCTAATAAACCTACGGTGGTAAGGTAAATCTTTTTGCCGTACTCGTAAAAGTGGAATTTTACGATGCGTTTACCGCGTTATGTGTAGTAGGTACCAACCTTAGTGTGGGGACACACCTACTGGAAATTCATCGCGTGATTTGGCACAGAAATGAACGCTTTGACGGATTTTGTTGCTAGGAAATACAATGTTGAAAATTAAACGGCGTAATTCTTAAAGCAGCGAAACGTTTATGACGAGTTTTCCGTTTGCTGATGTTTTTATAATACCGGTCTGTCACTTTCCCACTGCAGGGCCTCTTCTCATACAGAGAAGGATTAATCAATACGCTTGCTCAATGCGGGTTGCTGATGAACTATATTAAAATGAGTGGACGTAATTTCGGCCCGGTGTATCGTAGGTACCGAATGTAAAAAACCGGTCAAATTTGAGTCAGTTTCGCGCAGCTAGGGTTTCGTGAATACCATAGTTTTCTTACAGGTTTTCCTGTAATCTCTAAGTCATCATCTGCCATCATCTGCCTAGCCTTGTCCCAACTATATTGGGGTCGGCTTCCAGTCTTACCGGATTCAGCTAAGTACCAGTGTTTTACATGGAGCGACTGCCTATCTGACCTCCACAACCCAGTAACTGGGTAACACGGTACCCCTTGGCAAGACTGGTGTCAGATCTCAAGCTTCTGACTACCCGTAACGACTGTCAAAGATCTTCAAATAACAGCCGGGACCAACAGCTTAACGTGCTTTCCGAGGCACGGAGGAAACTCGGTATGTTGAAATGGTCACCCATCCACGGACCGACCTCGTCAACCGTTGCTTAACCTTGATGATCAACCCGTGCGGCTGTTATTATTTAGCCACGAGCTCCTCTTCCTGTAATCTCTATCAACAATTTTCTGTACTTTTATAAAAAATGAAGGCCCATCAGTTTCGGAGATGATAAATTTTTGCCTATTTTCTTAAATAACTTCAAAATTATTTATCTTAAAATTATAAATAAAAATATATTTGAGATGGCCCACAAAAAGCTCTTTTATCTAATATGTCAAGCGATATAGTTTGCAAAAATCCCCAAAACCCTCCAAAAGTGGCCCCCATGTTTAAAATACATTGAGTTACGTTACACGTCCGTCATTGGGTCACCGACTTTCTTAGGTGTACTAAATTTAAATACAATCGGTTCGGTATTTTCAGAAAAAAATGGCTGTGAATGACGGACGGAGAGACAACTAAGTGATCCTATAAGGGTTATTTTTTTTCTTTTTGAGGGATAGAACCCTAAGACGTTGCAGGCGTAATGTTATCGAACTTTCCGTTTTGAGTATGAATGGATAATGTGGAAGTTGGCTAGCTAGACTGGCCAGAAAAGAGGTGACAATTGTAATGACTGCAAAAATAGACCGTGTAAAGATACGTGGCATCGACCCCAAAATAAATTGAGATCAGGGCACGAGAATGATGTCATCTAGCTACACTGACTTAAAAATATGCCGAAAGAAGCTGACGTTTTTCATATTACGTGAAAACGCAAAGTAATTTCAGTAGGTGTGTATCATGCTCTACGGAAAAACCCAGAGTACACTGCGGGGTACAATTAGAACGGTTGTTGTGGTGATTATTTTTATTGATATTCTTATGAATGCCAAAGTTCCTCCACTGTAATGGATCCTTGATGTTTGTACGTACTTTTCCTAAGAATTTATTTCTTTCTATATAGTCTCATATATCAAAGGTCACCTTTCAAATAAAGACGCGCCACACCAAAATGTTTTTCATGTAAAGGCCTTTTATTTTTAACCGACTTAGCAAAACGGAGGAGGTTCTATGTTCGACTTTAGGTTTTTTTTTTGTGTTTATTCACCGATATCTCCGTCAATTGAGTGGACCGATTTTTTCAATTCTTTTTTTTTTAAAAGAGTATGTTTCGAAATTGGTTCCATTTTAATTTGGTGAAGATCTGATGAAGAACTTCGAAGATATACAACAGAACTCTTAAATAAATAACGGCAAATCTCTCGGGACTGCTGCAACCGCATGTCTGTTTATTGTTTATACCATTTCATTACATAACATCATGCCAGTACGCTCTAAAGGGGTACGCAGATGTGTACAGTTCTCCTTGGTACACTCTCATTTCACCTGTTATGTTCAAGTTTCATGATATTTGGGTAATCTATTCTGGCATTATACTTTAAATATACCTTGCTAAACTACTTGCATATTTGGTAGGTACAACTAAAAAGTTAAAAATTAAAAAAAACTTTTTTACAAAAAAATACTACAGACTTCAAAATAAGGAAATTACAAAGTGAAAAATAATTTTATTTTTGGAGGTCGGTGTCCATAACGCAAAAAATTGGTACCTACCAAAGACACCGACTTCCAAAAACAAATGCGATCTTTGGCGAGAGAAATTTAAACTCCCTGACATTTCCTAGAGCCATCGGAGACCCTTTCGCCTGGGCACGCAGTGCCTTGGCCGACCTGGAAAACTCTGAACAGGCTCCGCACTCAGATCGGCCGCAGCAAAGACAATCTTCATAGGTGGGGGTTCTCGGATGGTTCCGATCTTCGGTGCTTGTGCGGCGTCTCCCCGCAGACCATGGCCCACCTTTCGTCTTGTGCCGCATGTCCTGTTGTCTGTTCACCTGAGGACCTTATGACTGCGTCAGCGGAGGGCGTTGCCGTGGCTGAATTCTGGGCCAGGCAAGGCATTTAACTAAAAAGAGTGTTTGTCATCGACACGCTAATAAGAAGAAAAACAAAGATTTTTTCACTTTGAAGTTTTCTTATTTGGAAGTCGGTATTATTTTTAGTAAAAAATATGTTTTTCATTAGAACACTATTAAGCCCTCAAAAGGAATTACAGAATTCAATTTCGCTTATTAGTAGATACTACTTCAATAGGCAGGAATAGTAACAAAGGCAATTGAATATTTGATGACGACCTTTAATTAGTTTTGTGGTCTGAATGCTAAGATGAAATAATTTGGTAAGGTCTTGATTGTATTTGTTAGATAGAAAATCGAGGCCTATAAATTTTACTGTCTTAAGTTTCAAGGTTACAGCATAATAATGAAGTAAAATAAACAGCCTATACTTAAGGCGCCGATTCCCTTGAGTAGCTGATTTTAAAATGAGAATCACGTCTAAATGGCTAGTCGTAATTCTTTGAATAAAATATATGTTATATTAGACTATTTTCATAATAATTTGATCTAAGCAAATTTTGAGTTTTATTTGTATAACATAGTGTAATTAATTTGTAAAGATATGTCTAAAACGGGCAAAAACACGACAATCACACTAAAACCGCTGGGCGTATTTTAACGAAATGAACACTATCTCAAAGATAATTTAATTAGCTACATTTTGATCTGAGGATTTTTTTTTAAAGTCATAGAATAATAAGAAAAGTACAAAAAACTACTAAATTTTAGGTCGCGCGGGTGTGAAACGACTGTGCGTTTTGTTCCTTCAAGGTCGTTGGCGTTAGTCGTCGTCTTAATGTTCCCGCTGCTGGGACATAGGTCTCCTCACTATGAGCGGGGATGGGCTGTAATTACAGTATTCGGTTACCTGGACTATTTTCATACCCGGGTACTACGTTTTTTTTTAGATATCCGGGTACGCGGGTATCACCTATTTACAAATATAATACCAGATTGTCATGTTTTGCTGAATCATTATGACTATTTTCACCAAAAAATGCCCGGTTTTGAAAACGCTTAAATACTTGGGTATACCCAACCAGGGTACTCGGTGCCGAAAACCCTAGTTGTAATCCACCACGCAGGTGGATTGGTGTCATACGTTTTCGATTTTTTGGTTTTGTGACATGCCGATTTCTTTACTACATTTTTCCTTTATTAGTTTAAGAGCTGGTGATTTTGAAAAAAAAATTCAAGACCCTGCCTGAATTCGAACCCACAACCTTCATGTCGCAATTCAAGGCCGTTATAGACAGTACAATTCATCTGTGCTCGTGGCGTTATGTGTGCGTGCGCTTGTAATTATACATTATTCATTTGTGTGTCAGTGACGCGGTAGACGTCGTCCGAGCAAACAACCATCCACACATGCTTACCCACACATAGCGCCGCGCGCAAAGATGAGTTATACTGTTTATACCATAGGACCAAGACCGCTAACGTGTTGGAATTCACACACATGAGATATGAATCTCAGTCAACTATATAATAATAATATTACCATCCTAAATATTCAACAATTTTAATACATTTTCACAGCTCATTTAACACTGAACTAAAATTAAATGAATCGAAACAAAATCTACATCTATAGCCTCGCTTTGTCTTAAAATGAAGATGATTCAAACAACCAAATCGGGCATAAAACAAACGGTCCCGTTTGCCCAATTAACTTTTTATTGCGAAGCTTTAGGTAAGTACTTACACATTTTATTGAAAATATTCTTCTTTAAACATTTTTCTGAACGGTCGATTTCTAATGATTGAGTCATAAATCCATTCATTCATGATGAATGAAAGAAGTGGCGTTTAATGTATATGTGTGCAGATGTTATTCGAATTTTCTATTATCCAGTTAATAGGTAGAATGTTCTTACCTATTACATAAGCTGGTACTGAGTAAAACACAAGTCGTATGTGAAGAGTGACTTAAATATTACCTAGTGACTTTTTTTTATATCCTATAGGCTCGCGCTTGACCACTATCTCACCTGATGGTAAGCGATGATGTGGTCGACGGTGAAACACGCTTGCCTAGAAATAACCTATTCACTCTTGACTTAAAGACCCCAGTTTGTAGCTGTCGGGAAACACAGACTCCGGCAGGGAATTCCACTCCTTAGCTGTACGCGTAATAAAAGTGTTCCCAAAACGTTTTGTGCATATGGGTGGGATGTCCACCATGTATCGATGGCGACAATATTAAGGCACAAGATAATATATCTTGCTTATCTTTCTCACTTGCTCATATCATTTGGAGCGACTGCCTATCCAACACCCAGTACACACATACCGCAAACATACAAACCCGGATTGCAGACAAAGAGGTAAGCTAGTCTAGCTTAATTCGCATAAACCATGTACGAATTGGTAAGTAAAACAAAACTACCTATGAAAAATTACCTATGCGGTTATACGTATGGTCTGCTAACTGATTTAGCCTCGTGTATTTTATCTATGGCCAATAACGACATAGATAAGGGCGAATACGCACTATTCATAGATCCGTGTCCGTGATTTGAGTTCAGAGTTCAAAATTTTCTGAATTATGTCAGGTTATGACTTTATAACGGATAGAGTTCGGATGTAGTGCGTAAGCTTCCCTACAAGAAGTACTACGGCTACTTCGAAACCGAAAAATAAATACTAGCTTAGTCGAATTAAATGTCAATTCAATAGACTACTTTAACTTTCATTACGTCACAACATATTTTAAGGTCATTGCTGCTGTCTATAAAAATTGGCAAGAACTAATAATATAGTAAAAAAAAACAAAAGGAAGTCAAACTTGCTACTAGATGAAGAAGAGAGGTTTCTGTTAGCGTTCAGTCATTCGCATTTTTTCAAATCTTACAACTCTAGAAACAGGGCCGCTCTACCAAACATGAATTAATTTCAAATTGCGTGGACCAGCGAGACTTGAGTCCGGCCCTCGCCACTGCCGGTCTTCTCAGTAACAACGGACCTCCCGAGTGCATGAACAAACTCAGTTCTTATATACAGACTGCTGTGAAAACTTTAATAGCGCGATGCAGGCCTCGGCCTCTCATTGGCTGATGATCATGAAAGTGAGCGTGTCCGTTCCACTGAGTGAGCATACGAGAATCGATGGAACAGTAGCTACAATTAAATAAAGAATGTATTTTTTCTATTTTGTCAATACATACATCCGGTTTTTTTTTTAATATAGAATAATAAGAATCGGTTATTGAGGACTTTTCACATATATTCGAGATATTGCTGGCAGCCTGTAAAAAAAAGCATTATGACTAACACGACAGGTGTTAGGCAAAAAATTCAAACGTCTGTTCTATTGAGGTGTAATGTTTGACAGTTCCGGTAGTAAAAAATAACACAAGGTTCTAGATACATTCTGTCTAGCCAGTACTCGTGAGGAATACATTACGGGCTGTTGACATATAGATTGGGCTCTTTTATTTATTTTTCATTCATCACGTTATCGTTTACTGTCATTACCTAGGTATAATTATTATTATTTGTAAAAGTCTACTCTAATAAGATTCCAAATTGTATTTAGACTGTATTTTTAACTCTGTGTCCCACTTCTATGCAGAGGTCTCCCCCATCATAGATCAGAGTTTTTTTTATTATATCTGCAACTGCCATAGATTACATATATATTCCAATCAAGTTAACCATAGAGTCCTCATTATGAATATATCGACTGCCTATCGACAAAATATGCAAATTAAAACCATCTATAAAAAAATACTTTTAATCCTGACCGTACATTAATCAATCCAGCATAATTCCTCGTGTTCAAATCATCGAAGCATGTCTTTTCTCATTTCTACATCGACTTTCCCTTTCAAATTTATCGGAGCTATCTTTTCATTCGGCATGCGATCTGGGAGTCGAGATTCTGCACATTTCACTGAACGCTAGCATTTCTACTGCATTTATTTTGCTTTCATGCTTTTTATCATGTCTTGCTACCAAATGAAATGCAACGGTTTAGTCTGGGAATAGATTTTTTGACTCTTTTACATATTACTTTATGAAACAGTTCTTCTTAGATGGGATGAAACAACAAATTCAGGGGTCAAAGAACCTTTTTTAGTCCAAGCAAAGAACACAGACCTGTGAAGAATTGAATGCAATGACCGGACCGGATTTTAATAAGAAGTAAATAGCAAAAAAGTTAATATATATTCTATTATTTATTTATCTAAGACTAGCTGACCAGGCAAACTTTCTTTTGCCATAAAAACACCAAACTTTCATCTACCCTACCTACCCTACTTACCCTACCTTACCTACATTACCCAACCTCCCCTACCCTACCTACTCTACTTACCCTACCCTACCTACCCTACCCTACCGTACCTTACCTACCCTACCCAGCCTACCTTACCTAATTTACCTATGTAGGTAAAGTAACAATAAAAAAAAACACAAAACACAACAAAAAAAGAAATAGCGAAATCGGTTCAGTGGTTCTCGAGATTTGCGCTTAGCAACACAGATAGAGAAAAAAAAAAAAACAAAAAAAAGTCTACCAAAGGGGCAAAAAAACTAAAGAAGAGAACAACTAACAACAAAAACATCTGTAAGTCATACAGATGCCTCATCCCATACGAAAAAGTATGACAAATATTGACGTCACGTGACACGTCAGTCAATTGTTTTGCCTTCCCGGAACCTCTCCACTAACACTTAAACTTTATGGTAAGGTAATAAAGTTCAAATTGACTTTTAAGTATTATTACGAATCGTTTGTATCGGAGTATAGAAAAGTGTTGTTTAAGAATTAGCGAAATCGGTTCAGTGTTTCTCGAGATTTGCGCTTAGCAACACATTTAGCGATTCATTTTTATATTATAAATAGAAACAGAAAATAAACATGCCTACAATTATGTCTACTGGCTACACGATACATAAATGGTTTCTCAAAATCGGCTTTCATAAAAATATAATAATTATTAAAATAAGCAGTAACGTAGGCTTGTTCTATGTATACATCTTCGTGTCTTCAGTGTTATATGTGTACATAAAAATTACGTTTACCACAGCCGTGGGATTGGAAAGAAACCCGAAATGATTCTAAACTTTTAATTATTAAAGTTAAATACAATAAATTATCTTAAAAATGGCCATTCCAAGTCGAGGTTGGAACATGGAATGGTTACAATAATTAAATAGACTAACTACAACTAACTAGCCTACGAATAACCACCCTACTTTAAGTAGGAATATGGAATGCCTCCTTCTTACAAGAAATGCTCTTAAATATTAGTTCGGCATTGATCGATTCCTTGACGTCATGGCAGCATCTGTTTCGAGGTAATTGCGCCGTCAGTAACTTCCTATACTGATGCAACGTAGTTTCTGAGTCAGCAAGTCAGCTAATTCCTAAGCTATGCGTTTTGTGCTCAAGGTAACTGCACCGTTGCAAGGTCTATGAACACTTAGTTTCCGCAATGTTAGCAGATTCCTAGGCATACGTAACATAAATGAACAAATAAATAATAACAAAACAACAACACATTGTATTCCCCGAAGGAATTGGGTATCCTCGCGAAGGTGAAACGGTACTTCACGCCAGAACAGTTGCTCAACTTGTATCAAACGCAAGTTCGATCATGCATAGAATACTGCTCTCATCTCTGGGACAGATCTGCCAAGAACCAGCTGAATGCACTTGAGTCGATCGAAAATCGGGCCAAGAGGCTCATTGCCAATGAGGTACTGGTCGAGTCTAGCTCCAGAGCGCCGAGTTGTCAGCCTGTAGGTTTTTATCGGTTACATTACGGGGAGTGTGCGTTGGAATTGCATGAAGTAATTCTTCCTAGCCCGTGCCATCATCGGACTACAAGACGTACGGCGATGCGTCATCGATACATGGTGGACATCACACACACACGCACCACACGTTTCGGGAATACTTTTATTATGCGTACAGCATTAGAGTGGAATTCTCTGCCGGACTGTATTTCCTGATGTCTACAACCTAGGAGTCTTTAAGTCAAGAGTGAATAGGTTTCTTCATGGCAAGTGTGTTTTATCGTCGACCACATCATCGCTTACCATCAGGTGAGATAGTGGTCAAACGCAAGCCTTTAAATAATAATAAAAAAGGGTAAGACAGAAGTGCTCCAACAATACGTACACCCAAATTCCACCAGCTATGTTTAAAGTCCCATGAAATAGGGAGCGAGACTATTGCCATCAACCGGGCAAAATAAATCGCAGTTGAAAAAACCCAATAACACTTTTCCCCAACCGGGCACTTTGCCCAAACTGGGCAACCGAAGAACACTTTGCCCAAACCGGGCATCCCAAGAACACTTTGCCCAAACCGGGCAACCCAAGAACACTTTGTCCAAACCGGGCAACCCAAGAACACTTTGCCCAAACCGGGCATCCCAAGAATACTTTACCCAAACCGGGCAACCCAAGAACACTTTGCCCAAACCGGGCATCCCAAGAATACTTTACCCAAACCGGGCAACCCAAGAACACTTTGCCCAAACCGGGTAACACAAGAACACTTTGCCCAAACCGGGCAACCCAAGAACACTTTGCCCAAACCGGGCAACGCAAGAACACTTTGCCAAAACCGGGCAACACAAGATATTATGCTCAGCAGTAGCGGTCACAACCACTACAACAATAAATAAAGAAACACGAAAAAATATCTCCTGTCTCAAGAAATAAAATTATACCTGTAAAATTTGCCACCATCTTTGAATTTCCCCGTCCCATGAAAATACATAGTAAAGGAAGGTACATTTCTGACACTAAAGGATGAGCGAGCACAGGAAATAAAGTGCATCTCAGAAAGGTCAAGCTTTGTAGCTTAGTCAACGCCAGACGTCCGTACTTAGGATATGCTTTATGCATATACGGCTAGAGTTTGATATATTATTTATAGGTTTACCCACGTGAGAGATTTTGAAATGGAAGAAGTGGCTGCATTTTCACTAGCTAAACATTACTTCAGTTTAAAAGAAGATGAAGCAATATGGCCCTTTAAAAAATACTTGAAATGTCTAGCTACTGCTTAGGAGATTCAAAATTCAAATTCTTGGAAAATTTGAATAAAGAATGTGAAAGTAATTGCTAATCAGAGTCGCGATTTTTTAAAAACGTGTTATTTGAAAGGAGTAAGCTTATAGTGTTAAAACACGTGAGGATTTGGTCCGGCCGGACTAACTCCGCCCACGAATCCGTTCTCGCTTTTAAAAACGCGTAAATGTTTATGGCTTTAAAAAAACATAATAATATAAAGTTAAAACGACATAAATATTTATATAAATAACAACACCCGTTCACAACCGATGCAACACTAAAGTTGGGATAAAACGCCCGACACAGCATTTGTGCCGTGCGAAGTTGTGCGAATTAATATCACGTAAAACTTTGTTAGCAATACGGGGTGACTAGTTCAACGAGGGTTATATTGATATGGACGAGGGAATTCTCTAGTACCTAGTGCTAGAGCTTTGTGTGAATAAGCTCTTTCAGGGTGTGGACGCTGTATTGCAAACTATGACTTCTATGTTCATCTTCTATCTTGATTGCTACCCTCTGTGCCCATGGAGCCTAAGAGCCGGATTTAAAATTGAGTATTTGGAGTTAAGGTCATGTCAAACAAACCTTTCTTATAGAGTTTGAAAAATACACAAACTCTTAATTTACAAGTCAGGGATTGTGGTCTGTGCGCTACCACCAATGACGCCGTGGGAGTGGGGATGTTTTAGGGCAACAAAATTTCATATTCTGTCGTGCCAGCAACACCGAGAAGTATAAAATAGTATATTATGCCACTAGAGAATAAAGTACGGATTTAAAGCGAAGGCCATAGCATAGGCAATCACGAGCATAGCGAGTGATTCAAGTGTTAGAAACCTGAGCGACGCGAGTGATTCATGGCACTCGATATAAATCCATTTTATTCAAGAGTTGCATACTATATTTTTACCATGACTACGAGAAAAAGAAAGATTTAAGCGAAAAGCATAAGGAATAATAATAAATAAATAAATGGTTTATTACTTTCACAATTTACAAAAAATGTGAAACCCTGACCCCTGAGCTAAGTAACAGCACCTGTGTTTCCGGGGCCAGTGACCACCTCTGTTACGTTACATCATTATAATTAATAAAACACCAATGCAATTAATATTACAATTACAATCCAAATAAGTATTCATTAAATATCCTAGACTAAAATCAAAATCATTATTAAAATCAAAAGTCTAAACAAACTCAAAATTAAAATCGACGAAGTTTGAAAGTAGAGTATTCTTTGCACAAGAAGTTTGTATCGAGTATTTTTTGCGCAAGCATGTTATATAGCATTGAGTTGGAGTTCGAATATATTGGTGTGTTCTAAATTCAAACACCAAAACAGTGATTAAAAGTGCTTTTTATTCACTGTTTTCAGTGAATAAAATAAGCTTTTCAACACACTTGCTCATAAAGTGGCTCTAATTTCACCGCAATTAGGCACATAATGATACCTGTTATCAAACTGTGACTTTTTCATTGCTATTATTCACAAGTGAGCTATAGTATTTTTTTAAATTTTATTGGTAAAGTTGCTTTGTTCTTAAAAAAAGTTTCGATACAAAAAAGATCGTGCTCAATAGTACAAATAAATTAATGTACCTATTGCTTGCACATTTCATGCAACTTCGTATTTAAATAGATAATTTGAAGTTGTAAGTGCTTAATAAATAAAACTTTCACTCAAATATAAATTTTATTTGCTCTGTAATAAAGAAAAATGAAATTCCCTATTTTGTACGTGACTAAAACACTATCCACGAAAAGCCAAAAAAAAAGAAACCTCATTCTTTTAGTCTATGGCCGATCGCCATTGTTAAATGCGCGCGCATAGGAAAACCGATTAATTTTGCCCGCCATTTAAAAAAAAATTCACAACTCGTTTTTACTGTTGAAAATGATTTTTTAGTATTATTTTCTTCACAAGTGTGTTGAAAAACGTCGTATGATACACGTGTGTATTGATGATTACCGTCCTTGGCTCTCTTAAGACCCTCACCTAACGGCTCGGGTCTCAATGGCGCCTCAGCGGTAATCACCAACATTGCACACTTGTACCATAATGTACTATTTTAGAAGGGGAATAGTATTAGTATAAAATAGTAAATATACTAATAGTATTAGTATATTTTTTTAATGTATGTGAGAGTATTATTAGTGGTGAGTGATATAATGTTTAGATTTTGTTTATTCAGAAATCTGTTGTAATTTTAGTTGTGAACTTTATAGATTGTTAAAGTTTGTGTAACATTTTTATTTTATATTAGTCTGTTAAAAATTTTCAGCTTAGTTTGTTTTACTGTACTAGAGTCAGTCTGAGGGCAGACTGAAAGCAGAATGGCCGAGTTGTAGGATGTTTATTAGGAACGCATCATAATTTTAAGAAATAGTTAAGGAACATGAACGCAGCGATGAATGAATGAAAGGGTATGTGTGGGAGAGAGAAGAAAAGAGGGAGGAAAAAAAAAGGATGGCGTGCGAGCTATTACGAGGTTAAGACGAAAAACATTTTGTAAGAAGTTTAAAAATTATTAAAGAAGTTTCTACAGGCTAAAACGATTTTATTTTGGTCATCCACACACCACCCCTACATGTATTTATTTATTTCAGACATTATTCTAGTCCATAGTTATACACTCATACATTAAATTAGAAACTGAAATAAACCCAAAATAAAATTGATGGATAATTAAATTTAAATAGTCAAAAAATCATCAAAAATAATAATTTGAACGGTCCAAAAATTATTAAAATATCAGAAAAGCATAAAACAATGTCAAATGTAAAATTGTCAATTGTAGAAGAATGTTATAAAAATGTCAAAATAATAAAAATGAAAATTATATAATTGTGTAACAAAATAAAAACATTAAAAAAATAACTATGGTAACCGATGGTACTATGGGAACCGGTAATCACCGGGGTGGTCGGAGATCACTATCGGCACGTAGAAAAGGTCCCGTGACCTGTCAAAAGACCACCCCGGAACCCCCTCTGTGCAACGCCTGTTAGGGTACATCCCTGGGGAGACTGAAAAGCACCTCCCCTGAGCCTCACTGTGCCCGGCAGCACGTGATCACAGTGCCATCGTCTTTCCTGGAGTCACTTGGTGGGTGGATAGAGTCACCAAACTGAGCACCCGCGACCCCGGCGTCCCACCTGCTTTGATGGAGATGGGGTTTCGGCGTTTTTTTTCGCCGAGTGGGATCGACTCTCTCACGAGCCCGCACAGCGGCCTCCTTTTGGACCATTATGGTTTCCATTCGTAGACTATATCTCTCCAGTTTTCTGTCTCTGCCAGCATGGCCCTCACAACTGCTGGCAAAGACAGGTCTCGCCCGATTTTGGAGACCAAGATCTGCCGCTCAGAGGCCCACGCCGGGCACATACACCTAGCGTAATGTAGGTTGTTTTCCTTTAGCGATTGCCAAGATAAACTAAGAAAGTCAGGTCTGTCAATTTTACCGACACAAACCATACTGTATACCGACATAAATATGTATGTATTGCAGCATAGTTAATTTTATAGTTAGAATTAACTTTGTTTTGATAATGTCGAAGTTTATTACATGGCGGTCAGTTGAGGCTGCGGGCGCTACAATGTTCCTGCATAATATAACCCAGTTTATGTTTATAGGCTTTACATTATTTACTTGATGATACATAATAGTGCTTACACATTTGAACTATTCAAGTGTATCATGGATATCCTGACAATAAGAAACACAATTTTCTGAACTTATTATGTATCTGTCAACGGATCAGTACAAACATCGGAAGATTATAATAAATCGCGTGGGATTTAACACAATCTTACGGTGTTAAACTCTTTCTTCCCAAAAAGGTTCGGGTGTATTGTAAACTGTCTGATTTGGGAGGATTTTATTGTATTTGAAATTATATGTAAACAATATATAGAATTTCTTGCTTCTGCCAGCGGCTTCGCCCGCATGAAAGTAGAAAATTATCTTAAGGGAACATATACTCGGGATGAAAAGTATTCTATGTGCTATTCCAGACTACAATCTATCTCTTTGCTATTTTTTATCTAGATCCGTTCAGCGGCTTGAGCGTGAAGAAGTAACAAACACACTTAAAAACTTTCGCCTAAATAATATTAGTGTGATATTGTTAAATGTGATGGAGAGTTTATAATCTCGTGAGATTTATCTTATGGTGTTTATTATATCGGAGTCATCTTAGCGCTTTTTTCAAATTCACCTTACATTATAAACCTGTAAAGTTTCCACTGTTGGGATACAGGACATCTCTCTTTGAGAAGAATGTGGGCTATAATCCAACACGTGTACCCACTATGGATTGATGAATGTCTTTGTACGAGCAAACCCGTACATATCAATAGTTTCATTTTTATGCTGACATTGATGCGCCGCGAATGAATAAAAATCACACATTATAGTAAGCGTGTAGTAGAATAGAATAGAATATACTTTTCAACACACTTGCTCATAAAGTGCCTCTAATTTCACCGCAATTAGGCATATAATGATACCTGTAATCAAACTGTGACTTTTTCATTGCTATTATTCACAAGTGAGTTATAGTTTTTTTTAATGGTTTCCTGCCTTCATTTTAAATACTTTGAAATTAAACTAATTTTAAAATTGTCACAAATCAATCCAATGAAAATTAATAAAATAAATCATTAATTCTAATCCAGTTAAAATTGAAGTGTTTTCAACATAATAAAATGTAACACTGTTAATCAATTAAAAGTGTCCCATTCGACATTAATCCCTTTCTATTCCTGTCATGGAAGTAGTACTTACTATATCCATAACATAATATGGGTAGTAATTACTATTGCCATGATATCCATTGAATACATAAAATGTGGCATAGCTTCTAGTCAAACAATTCAGTAAAATGCTAGAACCTAACATATTGTTTGCTCATTGCATGCAACTTCGTATTCAACTAGATAATTTCAACTTGTACGTGTTTAATAAATAAAACTTGCCCTTAAATATAACTTTTGTTTCTCTGCAATAAAGAAAACTGGAAATTCCCCATTTTGTACTTGGCTAAAACGCTATCCGCAAAAAGCTAAAAAAAAAGTAACCTCATTGTTTTAGTCTATGGCCGATCGCCATTGTCGTGCATCTAGCGCGCGCATAGGAAAACTGATTAATTTACCCCGCCATTGCGAAAAAAATATTCACAACTCGTTTTCACTGTTGACATTGATTTTTTAGTATTATTTTCTTCACAAGTGTGTTGAAAAACTTCGTATGATACACGTGTGTATTGATGATTACCGTCCACAGCTCTCTTAAGACCCTCACCTAAAGGCTCGGGACTCAATGGCGCCTCAGCGGTAATCACCAACATTACGCACTAGTACCATAATGTACTATTATTGTACACCATAAAATTATACATATTTTCAAGAAAAACTTATTTCTACGGGTACAAAGGCGGTCTTATCGCTGACAGCGATATCTTCCAGACAACCTTTGGATGGACTAAAAAAGCTTAGAATAAAAAAGGGGGTAAGGGGGTTGTTGTTGGGTTGACTCATTCGCCGCGGGTCGATCATATATCGGTTTTCGGGTGTTTAAATCAATACATAATTTGCAATTAAATCAGTTTATCATTTAAATGTACCTTACCCGTACAGTCTTGTCTTCGAATTCATTCAGTGGTCATGAAATAAATTGACAAAAAGAAAGAAGTTCACAACCTACGACAGGGTCAGAGTCGTTATCAATGAGCCTCTGAATGCTCACAATTTTACCTCACCTTTCATAATGAACTCTATTGTCTCCGTAATACACATTAAAAAAATTGGCCTATAACAGCCAAATTTATTCCAAAACAGTTTCACAAAGGCACTTCCACAGCCTAACCCATAATAACGATAAAGTTAATGGTTATACTGCCGATCGAGCACAGATTAGTTACGCTGTAGCTAAACTGTGACTTTATCCGTATTGTGTTAGTTTAGCGAATTAGCTTTGTTGTGATTACAATATTTGCAAGTTAATTATATGCGTGAACATTTTGAGCCGTCGGCGCTTATCTGTTTCTGCATAATTCATACGTATAGAGGGGGAGTTAGCTGGGCTTTTGATAGGGTGCGGCTTGACGCGAAATTACATAAATAGGTAAGTAATATTTATACAAAAATTTGTATGACCTACAGATAGTTGTTCCGGCTCTGGGTGTTGTGTATGTGAGTTTATATGTTTGTAAACGCACCCACGATATAGGAAGAAATTCCAAGTGTGGGGCAACGTTTAAAAAAAAAAAAAACTGACGGAGAAATGGTGCGTTTTTCCTAAATTAAGACGATGACTAACGCCAACGACCTTGAGGGAACAAAACTCGCACTCGTTTCACACCGTAAATATGTCTGAAAAGTTTCAGATAGGGTTTTGGACACCTTAAGATTTCTGAAAAAACAGAACCGATCAACGGTTGCGCCTTGACACAAAAGGAAATAAATAAGCAAGTCTGACGAAGAAATGGTGAGCTTCCCTAAATCAGTAGACTCTTAAAAAACTTTTTAACAAAAAATCAAAACGACTTCCAAAACAAAACACTTCAAGGCGCTAAAATAACCTTTGTTCCGAAGTCGGTGTCTTTTGGAAGTCGGTTTGATTTTTTGTTGAAAAGTTTTTTATTTTCCTCTTTTAAGTTTTGGTAGGTATCTCCAATTAACATGAAATTTATAGCCAAATTACATCTCATGACGATGCCAATAAGCCCAAACACAACTAGGATACATTGTTTTATTTCGGAGTTCCAGTGGCCATTGTGGTCTTCTTCATCAGTTCCACTTCACCAAATGATACTTTCTGAGTGCAAATGATTGCATTATTGATGAAAATACCAAAATCGCTATATGTATGCCTGTAAAATTTAAGGAGTTACCTCGATTTCTCTAGGATTCCATCATCAGATCCTGGTTTCCTTATCATGGTACCGTATAATTTAAAACAAATACATTCTTACCACTTCCCCTGGATTTGGGCAAGTGTCGACCAGAGTCCTGTATCTGTCAAATTCGTCCCATCATCTTTGTCTGAGTCTGTCCTAAATATACTTGCTCAAAAATACTGCCAGTTCCCCTTCTGTACCTACTTTATCGAAACAAGTTAAGTTGTTCGGAGAATATCAGCTGTGTCTGTTGTGATTTGTGTCTATGTTGGTTCAAGTGGAATAAGTTTGTTAGTTATTGGGTAAGAATTTGATGGCTTTAAGCCCGTTTGTAGTATCTACCACACGTACGGTCGACTTTAAGTTGAAGGTTACATTTTGACCTTGATCAGCTAGCCTTAGCTTATTAAGAAGTTTCAGTAGAATAAGATGCCTGCTTATAAATATTGTTATCTTGGAAGAATGTGTGTGTGTGTGTGGTCACTATACTACCGATGACCTAACACATTTTGCGCGACTAGTAAGTTGGGCGATGATGAAAAACATCTCCTGTTTAACTTCTGTTCTCTGTTTTGGATTCATTCGTCATCGATTAAAGTGTCTTGTTCTAGGCAATCTGAACACAATTTTGTATAGGAGATACAACTATTTTTGTCCGAATTGTCTATGACTTTTGTTGGAGAAAGTTGTTTTTATTCATATGGGCAGAAACAGTTTTTAGGGTTCCGTACCCAAAGGGTAAAAACGGGACCCTATTACTAAGACTTCGCGGTCCGTCTGTCTGTCTGTCTGTCTGTCCGTCTGTCACCAGGCTAAATGGTAATGTCCTTGGTATCGCATGAATCATGATAGTTGAAAAAATTTTCACAGATGATGTATTTCTGTTGCCGCTATAAAAACAGAATAAAATAAATATTTAAGTGGGGTACCCATACAACAAACGTGATTTTTGTGCCGTTTTTGCGATAATGGTACGGAACCCTTCGTGCGCGAGTTCGACTCGCACTTGGCCGGTTTTTTTTTAATATTATCGCACGTTTCCGTTACAAATACAATAAGAACTGCACTATTTGGTGCAGCCGTGAGCTACTGCCTGTTGTTTTTAAAACAGAAAAGAGTTTTAGTTTTTAACTGATTTGATTTGTTTGCCGACCACGGTTATCCTTTGAACACCACTATGTCTATGAATATGTATGAAATATAATAACATAAGTATTACATGTTAGTTGTTTATTAAAATACCCGATACATATTGAATAGTTTGTACATAACAATTTTTTTAGATGAGAATATTTTTTTTGTTTTATACAGTTTAGAGCGTTATTTTTCAGTAGTCGGGTTTTACTTTTTATAATTATTTTTTATTAGGTTTTTGCGCGAGTTTGTTGTAAATATTTTACAAATATGGCAGATTACGATAGGAACGGGTTTTACCAACCACAGATTTCATAGAGTTTTATGTTTTGGCAAATTTTATCTCCCATGTTTTAGTACAAAAGGGGCTGAGCAAAACTGCAGTATACTAGACGTTATATTTAATCGCACTTCTACGGCATTAGAAATGATTTTTAACCGACTTCATAATTCATGCTGCTTCCGTGCGCGTAATAAAAACGTTAAACAGCTATATTTAAGGACCTCACTCGTCAGAGGCGCCAAACTGGTGGGCACAAAAACGGTAGCCCTCATTGTTTTTATTCGATTACTATCGCTCATGAATACCAAATCTATATAGAATATCTTGCCAGAATCAACTCAAGCCGACAGATATTTTTCACGAAAGTTTCACTGAACTCTAACTTTACGAAAACTGAACAGCATTACCATTTTTTACGAACAACTGAGTAATTACCGTAATATTTCATAAAGGTAAGTCAAAAGTTTCCTTCAGGAACTACTTTGAATATAAACAGTTTTGGAATTCGAATAAAAGAGTTTTGCAGGCTTCTTTAGTGTAGTAACCTTCTTTGTTGCAGTTTCTTTGGAAGCTGTGTGTTACACCGTCGTGGTTAAAGATACGAATATTTAAGAATATTCTTGTTGTTTTCATGTTATGGGGTTTTACGGATAGATTAGTGACATCTTCATTTGTTTTTATTTCACAAAGAAAATCCATGGACGTCTATTTTATTTCAAAACAAAGAAGCTCACCACCACCCCGATAAAGTCGTCATCATCTTCAGCCCACAGTAGTCCCCTGTTGAACACAGGCCACTCCAATTGCATACATTTTTTATCTTTGGCAACCCTAATACAGCTGCTACCAGCCACCTTGGGAAGATTGTCGCTCCTCTAAGCCTGATGGCGCCTTACGTTTACCAATACGCGGTCTCCACTCAAGAACACATCTACCTCATCGGGTTCTACGGCTAGTACAGCGCCCATTGCCACTTCAGCATGCGTTTTCTATGAATTGCGAGTATGTCGATAACTTTAGTTCTCGGTTCTGACAGTTTTTGTACTGAAGTACAATCTTATGTCAGTTTTGAATTTGGAAAATTTATATGAATATTTTATTACTAGATTTACGGTTAATGATACGTGTCGGTGTGATAGTAGTTCAACTATTCAGGCTGTAACGGTCCAGCTTGATCGCATAAGACTTGAGCAAACTCCGCGCCCGCTTCCTGCTCCAACTACCTATACTTTCATGTTTATTTTACTTAAAAATGAAAATGTTTATTGTGATATTTTAGTAAATTAGATTACTACTACAAATAAATTTATTAATTAACATTTTAGACTAGTTTATTTTTATTCTTAGGTAGTAGTTTTGGATTTAAGTATACATGTTTTTTTTTATAATTACTAGGCTCGCGTTTGACCAGTATTTCGCCTGATGGTAAGCGATGATGTGGTCTACCGTACGGTGAAGCATGCTTGCCTAGAAAAAACCTATTCACTCTGTGGTGTATGTAGTTATAGTTAATTAAGTATTTTTACACTATTCATTTTAATTATCACCTAATTTTGAAGTTTGTTCCAAGGTTTTATTTATAATTAAAATAATATATACAATTGAATATTTCTAATCTTATGACTAATAACAAAACAAACTTACATACAGAGGGGAGAGAGAAAAGGGCTCATTGCACATTAAAAAAAATTGAAGTTAGTTATTTCTTAACTACAAGCTACTTAATGGGGTAGATCACACAGAAATCGTGTATTATTCTGAGATTAAATTTAAAGCACTCTCATTGGTCACTCACTTTTCTATGAGGTATAGAATTTTCGTAATCGGGTATATACGTACATCTTTACCCTTCACTAATAAACAACAATTATACTTCTTTTTAATGATATATTAGTTTAGGTAGATTTAATATTTCCCTATTATGAATCGATCCACAGGTGCTTTTTTGCTGAGTGGGAGTCTTCTTGTCGCATTCACAACAACCATCTTCCTAGTTACTGCAAAAAAAAAACTATCATTTTGTTTGTGTTAATTGTAAGTATTATAACGAATTATAATTTATACTAACACAAAGAGATGCTAGTCAGAATAAGCCATAATTATTCTCTTCTGTTATTAGCTACGTCTAAAGATTGAGTTTTTCAAGTGGGCGTGGATGGCACGTTTCGTTTCTCCTAATTAATAAGATTTCATGGCCTTAGATCCTAGTTATTTTAAGCCAAAATATTTAAGTTGTCACTTACCTTGTTAAGGCCCTGGATTCTTTATCTTCCAAAAAAGGGGAGATATTAGATCATAGATTTAGAATTTTTTGTACATACTATATCTATGTATTAGATACAGCAACATAGTATGTGTTGTCTGTGCTTGCTTGTCACTTGAATTTCCTCCCGACTTGTCAAAACTATTATGTATCATGTACTGTGTCTCGCCATATTTTAATAAACTATATAATCAGCCAGGACCGCCTTCATATTTTCACCTAACACCGATAAGTACTTACTACTAGTACTATCGCTAAGCATAATTATTCATACTTAAACAAGTCAGTTTCTGAGGCATTAAATACTTTTTCTGCCTTTCGTTTTCTTGTGCCTTTAATGATGAATTAAAATGAAAAAATAATACAGGAATATTTTCGTTCTAAGCCCTCAGCACTGTATATGTTCTCGCTTATTCTGGGGGTTTGTCAATAGTAACAAAACTGACTCTTTATGGGTTCCCGCCTCTCAAACCCCTATAATATTGCACTGGACACAAGGTCAACGTTAACACTAACAGTAAAATATGACTAAAACGTGCCAAACCCCACTTTAGTAAAGGTCAACTTAAGCTGTACAAACAAGTATAAAACAGGATAAAATATCACCAAAGAATTCTGACTGAAAAAAAATATACAAAGTTTTGAACAAAAAATTATTCCACTTTTCAGGAGACACTTTTCTTGTGGCACTCCCATTTATATTTTAGCTTGCATAGATCTGTATACTACATACGTTATAAATGTGAAAATTTGTATGTTTTTGTGACGCGCCTCAATGGAATTTGGAAGTTTGGAACATTGTTTTTTTTTATTACGGACAGCCTCCTCGGATCCTAAACGATGATGTGTTGGACGTTGGGAATGCTTGCCTAGAAGTAACCTTTTCATTCCTGAATTAAAGGCCACGGGTATATCATGGCCTGAATGGACACAGGATACTTTTTAACTCGATAGTAGGTGCTTTGATAGAGATGGCACGAGCTGATAACCTTAAGATTGCCCTAGTCGATGGCACGAACTATTTTGTGCGCGGGGTTAAAAAGCATGCTATCTCATCCGACAATATGTCGAAAGAGATAGATGCTGTGACGAGCAGTAAGAAGCTACTTCGCGTACGAATACATACTTTTGCAAATTTGTAGCGAAATGGATGATGATTTAGGACGAAAACGAGCGGGCGAAATTTTATAAACAGAGCTTTGGGTATATGGATATCAAGAATAAACTACAAAATGTATCGATTCAAAATAAAATTATTTGCATTGTTGAACTACTAATCTATCCCCGTATGGAGACTGTTTTGCAATTTTCTTTCTTCTTATGGTATTTATTTGCGCCCAAATATGTGTTAAAATTATTGTTGACATATGGAACTTTTGACGATATGTTTTTTACTTTTTTGTTGCCAGGTTTAGATAATGTTGAGACAAATTGATATCAATTTTTGATTTGAACGTACACCGTCAAACAGTGAAGTGATCACCAGACTACGTTTGTATGGAAGAATGATGGACTAGGGCAACCTTAATATTTCACTGGCACGAAACGCTGTTTCTGCTTTTATGTTTCGTATAGGTTTGAAATATTGTAAAATTTTAATTGAATTTTGTCAGATTGAAAAAGCGTTTGGCATAAAAATACATATCATCCGGATTTCTGCGTGGTTTAAATTTGTAGCACAGGTACTACAGTACATTCACGTGGAATAATTTTAGAATTTCACATCGGCAAAGCCGTATGCAAAAGTTAGCTACAGTATACAAAAGACGGTCACCCGCCACTAAATCTAAGGCTCGCGCCGAATCAGGCGTCTGTCAGCTAATAACAATAACTGTGTCGCAGCCGCACTGGACGCTGCGAGGATTTACGACTGTCGTTTGTTTTGCGCAGGTGCCCGCGATAGGATTACTTGCGGTCAAGCTGCGCCCAAACAAACGAGGATGTGGAAAAGGACTTAAATTGTGGGTAAGGTAACGGCGATATTTGAAATTGGCATTAGGATTGTTAGGGTTCCGTAGCCAAATGGCAAAAAACGGAACCCTTATGGATTCGTCATGTCTGTCTGTCTGTCCGTCCGTATGTCACAGCCACTTTTTTCCGAAACTATTAGAACTATGCTGTTGAAATTTGGTAAATAGATGTATTCTGTGAACCGCATTAAGATTTTCACACGAAAATAGAAAAATAACAATAAATGTTGGGGTTCCCCATACTTAAACCTGAAAAACATTTTTTTTTTCCATCAAACCCATACGTGGTGGGTATCTATGGATAGGTCTTCAAAAATGATATTGAGGTTTCTCATGTAATTTTTTCTAAACTGAATAGTTTGCGCGAGAGACACTTCCAAAGTGGTAAAATGTGTCTCCCCCCCCTGTAACTTCTGAAATAAGAGAATGATAAAACTATAAAAAATATATGATGTACATTACCATGTAAACTTCCACATAAAATTGGTTTGAACGAGATCTAGTAAGTAGTTTTTTTGAATACGTCATAAATCGTAAACCCTTTGTGCGCGAGTCCAACTCACACTTGGCCGGTTTATTTTTTATCCAAATCGGGAGAGTAACCAGAAATTCTATTCTTACAAAGGTTAGTATTTGTCCTTACTAAATTATTTTTAGAAAACGTTTGGCGTCATAGACTGGAAGCCGACCCCAATATAGTTGGGAAAAAAGCTAGACAGATGATGATGTTCGGCGTCATAGAGCAAGAGACTATGGTCTATTACGACAAAATACGGTTTATATCTTGTACTTCATTTGTCTTAATATGTAGGCAATTTCCAAACGTAAACTAAACCAGCTTTTGCCGAGGTTTCGGTTCCTTGACGAATCTCACAGGCACCGTATTTTTTTGCACGGGTGTAAGTTGCCGCATCGATATGCGGGTGACTGTCATACGGATCAAAAGTTTCAATAAGCTTACTATGTTTTTTTTTTGTAGTCAGATCGGCGCTACAAGAGATTATCGCCTGCAAACAAAAAACAATTTCAACTCTTTATAATATTAGTTTAGGTAAAATAAATTGATCATAGATAAAAAATAAATTAAAATAGATTGAGAGAGCAGTGGTGGCCCAGTGGTATCGGCTGCGACTTACAAGTTGTAGGTCGTGGGTTCGAGCCCATCAGGCAGGCGCTGCACTTTGTGTAAATTATTTCATCACCATTGCTCTCAAAACGGTGAAGGAAAACATCATGAGGAAACCGGCATGTCCTAGAACCAAAAATTTGAAAACATGTGACATCCACCAACCCGCACTGGGCCCGCGTGGAGGATTACGGCCCATTCCCTCTCACAGAGAGGAGGCCTGTGTCCCAGCAGTGGGAACATTAATAGGCTGATGATGGTGATGAAATTGATCATAATGTTCGTTAAATAGACTCTGTAAATAAATAAAATAAAAAGCCTTTTATTCCTTGCGAATGTATGTACAATATTAACATAATTTCTAGCAATTTCTAGCAGTGCGTTTCTTGTATTAAATGTATTGGTTAGTTTGTTAGTTTAATTATTTTGCAAGAACCCCAGATTGTGTAAAGACCTCCTCCAAAGATGCCCAAGTGTGTCTATCTTTTGCTATTTGGCTCCAATTTGAGCCGGCTGTTCTCATGACCTCGTCCTCCCATCGTGACAGTGGTCTGCCTCTGTTTTTACCTGTAATAAATAGACCCTGTAATCTCATGAGAATAAATTAATCTCAAACGTAATTAGACATCAAAGAAAACATAGGTAAACAAAAACTGGGTTGCCACCTCCAAACTTTCACAAATCAAGGTAACTACGCCTACACAGTAACAATAGCGGAAAATTTTCAGAACGCGCCTTTATATTTGCTTAGTCCTCTTCCAGTTAAATGAATTTAACTTCTATTCAAACTTTGTTCTCTTTGATCACGACACAAGAACCTGGCTTATAAAGTAGGTAGAAAGGCAAAAAAAAAAGAAAAACAAAACATCACCGTCCCTGTATTTCTCGAAGATTTAGTCAGAATTTGATTAATAGTATCACATCGCATTACATCATCAGCCTATTAATGTTCCCACTGCTGGGACACAGGCCTCCTCTCTGTGAGAGGGAATGGGCCGTAATCCACCACGCGGGCCCAGTGCGGTTTGGTGGATGTCACATTTCTTCGAATTTTAGGTTCTAGGACATGCCGGTTTCCTCACGATGTTTTCCTTCACCGTTTTGAGAGCAGTGGTGATGAAATAATTTACACAAAGTAAAGCGCCTGCCTGGGCTCGAGCCCACGACCTAAAACTTGTAAGTCTCGGCTGATACCACTGGGCCACCACTGCCACCACCACCATAGTATACTCACATATATTTAGATGTATAAATGATCAGCTTTGTTTTCACCTGCGCCTTCGTTCTCTAGAATTAAAAGTAACCTATATATACATATTTATCAGATATACGACAGGTATAAATAGTCCTCGCCAAACTTCTGGGGCGCCCTGAAGTTGGCTTTCCGATGCGAAAGGCACGGATCTCGGATCGGTGCTACTTTTGTATTAGATTTACTACTACGCAGCCATTTTAGCCAACTTCAGGGCGGGCAAGAAGTTTGGCGAGAACTATACTCAGTGATAGGTAGTGTAGCTGTTCTATCTGAGATTCCTCTCCATATCCTCTCGATATCCACAGTCGGCATCAGTTCGGCATCGGTTCATAAAAAGATCAGAAAGTAAGAAAAAGAGAGAAACAAAGAAAGAACGATAGAAAGAAACAAAGAAAAAGTGTTTATTTATATTGATGATTTGTTATATTGGAAGAAAGAATTAGCAGCACTGGACTCATCAATATTTATTTATTTAAAATTACGTAAATAACACCTTAGCAGTTCTAACGCCAATTCAATGTTACTACCACAAAGATACGCATAAATCTAACTTAAATTTAATATAATAAAAATATCTATAAGTAAAATACAATTAAAATTAAACTAAAATACAATTAAAAATTCAATTAAAATCGCTTCTCAACATTTTCAGTGCTACTCCTGCGAACTTCATCAGGCTGAAGTGAAATGTATCTACCTCATTTGCAACTCCTATTTAAAAATCTTATGGCACGTGACATGGGGCAAACCTGTTTAGCTTTGTCCTACAAGGTGGCTCCAGTATCGTTGGCGTACGGCGACGCGCACCGCCACAACCGGGCGGCGCGTGCAGCCCCAGTTCCGCTAACAGATTGGTGTGGCGAAGCCAAACATACGCAGCACCCGAAACACGTAACTACACAGATTGATGTCCCTCCGCACCGATAGCCTGTTGTACCCAACCATCCCTATTATGAAGAGACTCGAGTAAATGATCGGGAAGAAGGGATAGACACCGTACAGCTTAAAATACTAAAAACGAGTGAATTTGTTTTTGGATTCGATCCACCATGATACTGTATTTAGCCTCATGGGGGGTTCCAAACGATAGCACTCGTTTCTAGATGGCTCCGTACCAGCGCAGTGTACATGATTCTAACCACTGCCGTATTCTGAAACTCTTTGTACTGTCTTAGTATAAATCTCAGATTTCAGAAGGAATTGCCGCATATGTCTAAGATGTTTTCACGAAACGGTAATTCTGCAACCATATCCACCCCCAGGTCCCGCACATGCATGTTTCGTGACATGAACGCGGCTTCCATCTCATATTGATGCAGCAGAAGTTCCCGCGCGTGAGTGTAGCTCATTATACTGAATTTGGAAACGTTAAAATCTAACTTATTATCTACACCCCTATCAATATCATCTGCTTGCTATGCCTTAAGAACTCTAAGGGATGAAGTGAGTTTAAACCATTTAATAAAGGTATACTATACGTTGATTGAGTCCAAGCTGAAGTATAAATATACAGTTTTGGGGAAATAGCTACCATTACAACTGGCACAGGGAATTCATTTTCCAAAAAAGAGCGATTTGAACCATTGTCCGCATCTCTCAACAAGACACCTGTCGACCATACTTTAAAGAACTTGGCATTCTCAAAGTAGAAGCCTTTATGTAGAATTACTGTTAGGCAATTGTGACGTTACAAAATTATTTTACAATGCATGTCCTCGAAAAGAGCGTTTTCCATGCTGCCAAACTGTGCGGAAAGTGTCACTTTTTTTTACTAGTGCTTTTTACTTTCCTGTACTTTTTTAATTTTTAACTCCAACGTCAGCCCGCCGCATAGTTTTTATTATTTAAGAAAATTTTAAAAAAAATGTTAAGTACAGATTATCATTCATATAAAAGGTAAAACAAAAATAATACTTTATTTAAGGCGTTTTTAATTACTCTAGATTTAGATTTTGATCAATAAATTAATTTTAAAAATTCATTAAATATGTTTGGCAGAATGAATATTTTGCTCGTGCCTTTTTGCGTTAAGACGTGACAGCTATTTGCACATACACAGTAAAAGTTAATCTGTGGATATGCTGAGCGCCCTTGAATAAGTCCGCACTTTCATTAATTTCTTGCTTGGTTTAGATACATTTTTTTATTTCCTCGCACAATGCATAGTAAAATATTGTATGATACACGTGCGTAAGATGATTTCCGACTCGTATGGTTTCCGACTCCACTCACTCGCTTCGCTCGCTCGTGAATAAAATACCACTCATCGGAAATCACCTACCTTCCGCACTTGTAGCATAAATAACTATTGTAGTCTAGTGGTGACATTTCTATGCTTAATCTCTCGGTATTGTCATTATTGCCAATCTATAACTTCAATAGAAGCAAAGAGATAGCACCAAAATCGGCAACCATGTTAGAAGTGGTTGTCTGTTTGATTAATTATATGTTAATTGTGAACAATTCAAATCAGGGGAGCAGTGGTGGCCCAGTGGTATCGGCCGCGACTTACAAGTTGTAGGTCGTGGGTTCGAGCCCAGGTAGGCGCTTTACTTTGTGTAAATTATTTCATCACCACTGCTCTCAAAACGGTGAAGGAAAATATCGTGAGGAAACCGGCATGTCCTAGAACCAAAAATTTGAAGACATGTGACATCCACCAACCCGCACTGGGCCCGCGTGGTGGATTACGGCCCATTCCCTCTCACAGAGAGAAGGCCTGAATCCCAGCAGTGGGAACATTAATAGGCTGATGATGTGATGTGAACAATTAAAAATAATAACACAATTAACATAAATACATTATTTAATTGCAAATACAAACTCGACAACATTCTAAACAATATTCCACATGGCGTGTCTCAGTCTGACTTGCTGAACCCCAGAACGATACCTCTTGCTGCGCAGCCGCCACAGATTGACGGATTCTCGCAAGCTGATTTCCAGGTTTTATTCCTGGATTTGCCGAGGTAAGTCGCACAAGGATTCTTTGTTCTTTGTCCTCTCGAGATTTTTTGAGTTCTTTGTTCCTTATGAGAGGAGATATTGTTACAGATCTGGCTCCTTTAGGCAAGGCCTGAAGACGGACTAGTGGACGACCGTTAGGTGCATGCTGTTGGACCCGACGAGTGTGCGGACAACGTGGCCAACCCATTGCAGAGGTGGCATACGCCTATTTCGTCGTCGTTTGAGGAAGCCCAACAAGGTACAAACGTCCTGTCTGTTCCCGACCAGAGATTCTATTCCGATATCGTCCCCGTAGGACGCGCATCGTCGTGTGGTTCTCGTGCTGGGCGCGTTGAACTGATTCCATGGGGCTCGTGTTCCGCTAACCAGCTAACCAAGTATCAGAAACCAATAACCAGTTAGGTTAACTAGGCTGTAGTAATGTTTAATTTACATTGCGTTATATTTCGAGAGAGTTAGTGACCATCATAGGTTCATTTAAAGATAGGAAGATCTAGTATTGAGTGGTTGTTATAATTTTGAAGGTAGGATGTGTTTTTAAGTATAACCCTATATGCTGCACTGAGCACGACTAGATCAATCCGTAATTAATATACTTATACGATTGAGCTACGAAGAGAGTTTCTAATTGGTCATCTCACGAAACACATATATATTAAAATGACCCTGAGTATGTGTAAATGTGTACATACAACATTGTTTCTCATGTTACCTGTTCAGCTTGGAACGGAGGCAAGTTCTTTTGGCTTCATGTAAGTTTTTACAGGGTTCGTAAAATATTGAACCAACTATTGGATGGGTGTACCCGTCTTACTGATTAAATAAATATTGTATTTGTATAGCATGGTATTTGTTTTAATTTGAATATTTCCCTATATTCCATTCCTACTAAATTTACTATAGCACGGTAGGAGATCTACCACCTGCCATGTAACACAATAAAAAATAAAAAAAATGAATACGAAACAGACGTGGGCAGGCTGGTAAGAGAAACAACGCGTAGGAAAGACTTTGCAAACAAAATCACCCTGACTCTTGGAATAGGCATACATAGTCCACAGTATCAGCCAGATAAAATATTTAATAAATTACTCTGGAGTTAAAAATCATAATATATACACGCTTATTTAAGGCAAGGCTCGAGGCATTTCTGTTGGAAAGATGTCTCTACTCAATAGATGAATTTATTTTGATGTGCTTATAACTGAAATGTTATTTTGTTGATTAAGATGTTATTTGTGTTCGACTTTTAATACACAATTTTTATTTTCGTTTACGTTTTAAATTGCTAATAATTTATTAAAAATATGAAAACTTAACAATACTCCAAGTTGCGCACAATTTGTATGTATAAAAGTTATCTACATTGGTTTTGTACATTTTACGTGATGCGTGCACAAATAAACAGACACAAAATTCAAAAATGCTGGAAATGGGTTCTGTTGGTTCCCCTTTAACACCCTGGCAATTTTTTTTGGAAATATTTTGATGTACAAAAACGACTTTTCTACAGTTTTATTATATGTATTGATGATTTGTACATCCAATACTATGTTTCATGCTGATTATATTCTAACGCAATGTAAATTGTTACCTACTGAATAAAAAAGTGAATTGAATTGTTTAGTGTTTTTTTTTTCACACCCTTTGAATGTTTTTCATTAATTACATCATTATGCGATCCTTTTGTGTTCTGAAACAGTTTTAAAATAAAATTATAAACCTCACCACAAGTAAATACTGCGTTGTTAATTACGAAGAGTTTAAATGTAATAAGGTTTTAATTGCACGCAATTCGTCGGAATTGGTCGGATTTTAAAATGTTTTTGCCATGTACAGGATATATTCCTTTCATGTCTTTGTGGTTGAAAACATTTCAGAAAACTGAATGCACAGGCATTTATCATGATGTTTTTATAGTTTAGTATTTATTAAATAGAAACACTAAACGAACATCAAGCCGTATTCCCCAAGGTCTTGAGATCAGAGGTCTTGGAATCTAAAATGAATCACTATGGTGAGGTTTGGCCACACCCTAGTGGTTCATTTTGCGTAATTTTTTGAGCTGTGAGTCGCGGAAAATGATTCGCGAAATTTACGCTGCATTCGGTTTCATACTAAATTCCTGTTTGTACCACACGGCGACGCAAAATGAGTGAAATATTTCTAGTAGAATGTAAAATACGCGACTCAAAAAGCACAATCATAAAATTACGTTCGTGCTCACCTTAAATTCAATTATTTTATTTATTTGATTAGGTATTACATTAATTCTTGAGAGTAATGGCTTATTACTTCATCTCTTGATTAGTTACAGTAACTTGCCAAGGAAACTAATTTCTTCCTTTTTTTTCAGTAACGTAGGTTGATGTCGGATCCTCAATTTAGTATCGTGATAAGATAGTGTCAGGGGGTGACCATAAGCTTTTAGAGTAAGGTTATTTTGAGTGTGTGTAAGGGACAGATGTATAAGATCATAACATCTCATCTGCCTAGCCTTTTTCCCAATTATTGTTGGGGTCGGCTTCCAGTCTTACCGAATTCAGCTGAGTACCAGTGTTTTACATGGAGCGACTGCCTATCTGACCTCCACAACCCAGTAACTGGGTAACATGATACCCCTTGGCAAGACTGGTGTCAGATCTCAGGCTTCTGACTATCCGTAACGACTGTCAAAGATCTTCAAATGACTGCCGGGACCAACGGCTTAACGTGTTTGCCGAGGCACGGAGAAAACTCGGTATGTTGAAAATGGTCACCCATCCACGGACCGACCTCGTCAAGCGTTGCTTTACCTTGAAGATCGATCCGTGTTGCTGTTATTATTTAGCCACGAGCTCCTCATGTAGATGATCATAACATAACACACGTGGATGGCTAAGATGTGATCACGTGGATGAGTAAGGTTATCTTGAGTTTGCTTTATGATCTTATGCGTTATGATGTATAAGATCATAACGCAAACTCAAAATAACCTTACTCATCCACGTGATCACATCCTAGTCATCCACGTGTCATAACCTCTCAACGATCACTGTCGCTCCATAACAAATATCTCGACTCCTTACAGTCGCCATAGACAAGTTCTCAATGTTATAGACATTCAACCAGTATTACTGAAACCAACACGATCTTTACAAACCCTGAAACCCACAAAAAATGGCCACTTCACAGATAATTACAGAGTTTAAACTTAATGAGTTTTTAATTAGACAGCAATCGTCGTTGCTGAATCGTTCCGACGCTATGTGGATTAAAAGAATGCTGTGCGGACAGCGCGAAAAATTAAGAGTAAAATGGTCGCGTAAAAGCCTGTTATTCGTTAACTGTAAGTGGGTCGTATGTAGAGATACGAACGATACGAGAAATATATACTTTTGCATTCATTTTACGTTTATAACATTGTTTCATTTTTTATGCACCTGCCATGCTATCCCTCCACAGCCCTTAATTGACTGGTAGAGAAATCTGAGGCATTAAGTCGGCCTATGTACTTTTATGTTGCACGAAGTTGTAATAAATAAATATGTTTTGAAGTAAAAAGTTGTACAACAAAACTATAAAAGTCTAATAATTTAATCATTGTATTCCTCTAATTTGGGGTATATTCGTCAGACATTAATATTTTTTTGCTCTAAAACATTGTTTTAAAACAAGCTTTTAGCTAAACGTGCATTGCCATCCAAGCCAAACGTGTACGCAAGATTTCAGGCTGAAATTAATCGGTTCGAGATAACTGTTTTAATATTAGGTTGCAAGATTTGCACCACATATACTAAGTACCTTTTTTTGGGTTAGAAATCATCAAATTACATCTCCCGCTCTGGGTGAGGCGGGAGGGCGACTAAAACCCAACCGTGTTCCTTCAGTTGCTTGAGCCAGGGCCGCTGTAACTCTTTTTCAAATTCATCCGCGACCCAACAAGGAAACTTGTTGTAAAATTCAGTTGTAAGATTTGCCCCACACATATTATGTGCCTAACCAACAAGGAAAGTTAAAAACTCGTAAAAAGGTTGATTGGGTGTTGCGGGGCTGACAACCAAGGATGTGTATAAAATGAAATAAATATACAAACAGTATTCAATCCAACGTATAAAAGGAGGACATTTAAGAAGGTTTTAAAAATCACTGTTTTGGTAAATTATACCAAACCATGAATAAAAGATGAATACAAAATAAACTATTGTGCACAGAAAAATATAAAATGCTCCCCGTATTTTACACTATACGGTTGACTTCACCAAAAGCGTTGAGGTGAATAAACAAAAAATCCGTGTACAGCCCTCCAGTCAGCAAAAAACAGTTGTTCTGCCATCCTGAAATCAGAAACGGCTCTTAAATATTCTGAAAAAACATTTCACTCCGAGCTATCAACTTCACTCCAAAAATAAAATTGAGATAAACGCTGTACGGAATACAATTTCAAACAGAATTTCGGTCCATCTGAACAATTTTCGGGAATATCAACTTTTAAAGCTGATCAAACGGGCCCAGGGGCCTATTGTTCGAATGCAATTATGACGATTTTCGTCTGTAAACGACTGTTGATTTAATAATAAACATGGAGCGAAACGTTGCCCGCTCTTTCAATACCCTTTTAACAACATTAAACTGGTTATCCGCCAATTATAAAATGATTATCATGTAGTAGAGATTTAAATGTTTTGAATACATGGGTATTGATTTCATATAGCCATGTAGTGATGCCCTCGACGGTTAATTTTGTTTCCAATTTGGAATGACAGGTAAAATATCAGATGTGGTTGGAATTACTTAATTAATTTTTGAAGCTATAGGTCGTAAATTGGTTTAAAACAATGTAATTAAAATGATACTTGATGAACTTTTCGATAATAGATATTAAAATTTCACAACGAGCCTTCGTCATCATAGTCATCCGCAACCTGACTTTGCCCACTGTTGGGGATAGGCCTCTCTTGTCTTGTGCCCTTATCTAAGTTATATCCGCGATGGCAACAATGTCACCTACCCATCTCGCCGCCGGCGAACCAATTTCTTCTGCCAGTCCTTGGATGACACTCGGTCACTGCCTTGCTCCACCTGTCATTGTGACGTAGGATCGGGTTCAGCTAAATAAAGCGCAAGATCCCAGTATACAATTGGTTTATTCCGCTAACTCTCACTGAAACACGTCACAAAAAAAAATATAAGTAAAATAGGGTTGTTTGTAGCAGTTGGCTGTTCAAATCATATTTTACATTGAGGGTTGAAGAATAAAAGAACTAAAACGGAACGCCTGTCGCTCGGGAGGGGCGCGGGCCAGCCAGCCAACTACACAACTCGAAGTTCCGTCTCAGGCAGACAGCCCCAGCTGAACGGACGGTCCCAGTTTCACAATTGGCCCCAGCTACACAGATAGCCCCAACTCTACGGATAGCCCTGGCCGTACAGTCGGCCCTAACCGGCTATATGCCTCCTGAAGTTAACAGATTAAAAACATTATAGAAAATAAACATAGATCAAACACATGTGTTTCATGGTTATACAGTTAACCTAAAACACCATACTCATAAACAAAAAATCTTATACCATCTTACACACATATCATACACACGGACTAAATACAACAAAGGATAATCATCACATTCCATTGATAGAGGTTGGCATAACCCTTTAACGCACACCCTAACTTTTTTTTGAATTCTTAATATTTTGTGATTAATATATATTCTGTGCCGTAAATCATAATGACATGTTCTTGAAAAAAGACCTGAAAATCTTTGTTTTTCGAGAAAATCATGAAAATCATATGGCCAGTAAACTGGCCATTGAACGTTCTGCGTCACTAACCATCACAGCAAAATCACTGGCCAGTAAAATGGACACTAATGAAATCTATTTTATTTTTAAGAAAAGACGGTAATAATAATAAAAAAAATGTATTTCCTAATCAGCCTTTAATAATAGAACATATAATTGACAATCAGTTTTAATTACAGATAGAATTAACATAACATATTTCTTCGAAAGCAAAACTTCTTCATATTTTCAACGGTGAATTTAGATCTACTTCAGTTTTTATGCCCACGTAATTATTGAATGTACTATTCTTGTACACTGGTGGTTCTCGAAATCTTTTATTACTCCACTTACTAAGATCTTCATGTATTATATTCTCTCGGGGAGCTGCGTCTTCGTTTGGTGATAGCGGCTGTGGCGGTGGAGATGGCGGCGGCTGCGGAGGTGGCGATGGTGGGATAGGCGGTGGTGGTAGAAACAAAAACTCCTGTGGTGGTTGTGATGAAGACGATGTTCCAGAGCATGATCCTTGATTTCGACTACGTGTGCTCAGGGTACTGGTACTAAAACTTTCGTCGAAACAATCATCAGCATCAGAATCACCACCGATGTCTGATTGTGTGGCCTGGTCATCAGTAATACCCACGAAGTCATTCCATTGGTCCTCGTCTAGTGACTCCAACTCCCGATAAGTGTATGAGTGTCTAAAACAATGAGATAATTACAATGCAAAACTATTACATTACGATTTTCATAAGTACCCACACACCTGCAAAAAAACCGCCAAAACATACCTCAAACGTTCATAATAATAGGTTATAACTACCGAACAAGATTGTTTATCGCAAACTTATTATTATATCATAACACATGCTTATATACTTGTTGTAAAACAATATGGTTTATAGGGAATACTCGAAAATAAATACTCAATACAAAATCTCAAAGTTAGGTAGGCATTTTTTAGGTTGTATTTTTTCAACACACCGGTTTGTATTCAATCGAAAATAATACATGTTTTTCTTATTATCCTCGATTACATTTGCATATAACATCGAAGTATATACTATAAAATAATAGTTTTACTTACCTTTTCCAAGAAGACATGATTTTTGTAAACCATAAAACTTGTAAACACGTAACGTACACACGCGATGACAACAAATGTTCCTGCGCGGGTGCACGGTGGCCAGTTGACAGGCCATCTTGAAAAAAGGCGCGAAAATAAAATGTCGCGCGGCGAACTTGAACGCTGGCCAGTTGACGAGCCAGTGTGCTCTAACGCGGGTCGTAAATGTTCATAAGGTTCAATATATAAACAAAAATCTATGAGATAACGACCTTGAAGTGACTGTCCAGTTTACTGACCACTTTGTATGAGCCGTCCTATAAAGGGATAAACTACAAGAACATTCTTACCATGTCATACCGTCCATATATCACAGCATGACACAACACAGCCCTAACTGTGACAAAATTCCAACCAACAGAGTTTTAGAAAGACGGACACATACCTGTCGGAGGAAATAAATCCAGCCATGAGTTGGCCCAATGTCAATTCCACGCCACTTTGTTCTGAAAAACCGCCAAATCTACTCACAAATTCATAAAAAGTTTAGAGGATGGCCACGAGGTTATTCCTTTGAGCAAAGTTGCCTTACCGTGGAGGAAAATAAGCCCAGCGTGGGAACACATTCCACGCCCAGATCACACCACAACAGCAACAAAGGACACACTCTCGCGTCCCAAATCAAAACCGGCCACTCTAAACAGCAACAATCAGCCCTCAGTACATTGCTTTTGTCACTCGTAACAAAAAGCGAGTGAAATTAGCTTGTCTTCCTCCAACCTCAGCTTCTGCTCATCGAGATCTATTTCAGGTATATTATCAAGTACAAGTGTGGCTTCGTAATCAATTGAACCCAAAAGAATGGGGTTGGAAGTTAATAAAAAATACTTCGAACCAATTCAGACTTTAATTCCACTTGCATCGGAAAAACTCCTCAACACATTTCAATGCTAAATGCGTCTGCAAAAAAGTTGGATTATTTTGTTCTTTAGCATGTACCAGTTGTCAAGGTCAGTCGTGCTCCAATGCTTCAATCGCTATCAGAAGTGGCTTCGTACGATATCAGTGAGGAGACATCTGATACATCGCTGTTAGAACAATTTACTTACACCCTGGAAGAAGAACAAGGAGATGAGGAAGCAGAATTATCTGATGGTTAAGAATGAGAGGGATAATTTTACCCATTTTTTTTTTAATTCACACGGCATTCATCATTTCCTGTACCTGTTTTTACATAATTTTGAATAGTATTGAATTAAACAGGATCATAATAGATTGTGGAATAGGAATATCGGGGAAACCACGTTTAAAAAGACGCGCCAATTACCTACCTGCCAGGTGGCGTGGAAACGTGTGCATATTATGAAGAATACAACTTTTTCATCTTTTTCAACCATTAATATCACAGAAACGGTGACGTTTAGGAGAATAAACTAAAAACATTTTTATAGATAATTGCATAATCTACAATTTTTATCTATTCTAATTTTATCATAAAACTTACTCAGCTAAAAAACGCAAAAAACCATTTGCGAACTTTGACCTTGAATTAAAATTCTCACAAGTGTGGGATCGATGGGGACTTTTTACATTTTATTTAGAATGGTGTTCCAAGCATTCGTACCAATTTTGAGCTCTATGCGAATTAATGCACTTTGATATGTCTAATTAGACCGGACTAAATAATCTTAGGCCAAGAATGGAACGAAAGTTGCACAGAGAGCTAACAAGAGTAACTTTTAAATCTATACACAACCTTTTGCCTGAGAACATCTTTCTAAGTTTTTACCTTTTTTACTTTATCTTTTACAACTTTATTCTTACAACCAATTAGAAGATCATCAACGAATATTAGTATATATTGAATCTTTACCGGTACTATTTAAATATAAGCAGTAATCATAGTTACTTCTAACAAAATTCAATTTTTCAATAAATTTGTTGAAACAATCATACCATACCTGGGCTTTCTCTGAGACCATAGAGTCCCTTTTGCAACTTATAAACTGTATTATCCTCAGTTTCATAAGCTTTAGGTAAATTGACAAGTTGGTATATTTGATAGTTCTAACCCACATCTAACTTCTCGACATATGATTGTCTTTCTTACCACACATACTGCGATTTGCATAAATCTTACAAGACGGTCCCTGCATAGAAAATGAGAGATCTTGTCATCTGACACGTTCTAAGGACATAAACTGATTTGATTCTGAATTTAAATACGCTTTTGGGTAAAATAGATAGGTGGCAGAGTGACTGGCTGGAAAAAGATAGACTGACTTTAACAAAAAATGATTAACTTTTTTTTTTAAATATCGACTCTGTTTAGCGTTGCTGCATTCTATATTCAAATTTTCAACAGTGAATTTGCAAAAGAATCAGCTACTCAGCTCTAGCCCAGTAGAAATAGACATTGAAATTGAAAACCTTTATTTGTAGTTATGAATTTTTAACATGTTATTTGGGCCAGCTAGTAAAGTATTAATCCAAATTTGCAATTTCGAAAAACGTGTGCTCGCTGTGTACCACGCAAAAAAAAACGGAGAAATTTTGAGGCTTTTGCTCTAAAAGTCATAAACTATACGTTTTTCGACAAACATAATTAAAGTTCATTAAATTTGCAACAATTAAAGTCTTATAGAGCTGCGGTTAGCTCCATAAACCCTATTGGGATCAAGCTATAGTCCTTCAAATATTTCCATGCATTCCGCACCTACCACCAACTGCGAAAGTAGCTGAGGGTAGAGAAGAACCCCGCCGAGTGGGGTTGAGCAATGAGCTCCTGCGGCCTCATCCCACTAGCAACTAACAACGACCCAGCCCACCATACCTTCTCAAAATTATAGCCTGCAATTGAAAGAAGGGCGCAGGAGGAAGTGTACTTGCCTGAGAGCTGGGCTTGAATGGTCGGTTTGAGACAGGGAGATGTCATATGTCAGACACTGTTCACCGCTGCGCTGGAGGATGTCTTCAATGTTCTGGACTGGAGAGGGCTAGGCATCAACTTCAATGGCGAGTACATCACTCACCTTCGGTTTGCCGACGATATAGTGGTTATGGCTGAGACCATGGAGGACCTCAGTACAATGCTCGATGATCTCAGTAGAGCTTCCGAAAGAGTGGGTCTTAGGATGAACATGGACAAAACCAAGGTGATGTTGAATGCCTATGTTGCACCCACTCCTATCAAGGTCAGAGACTCTACAATCGAAGTTGTGGACGACTATGTCTGGGTCAAAAAATCCAGTTGGGTAGGGCCAACTTCGAGGTCAACCGTCGAATCCAACTCGGCTGGGCAGCGTTTGGGAAGTTCTCGTCCAACTTACCACAGTGTCTCAAGACGAAAGTCTATGACCAGTGTGTGTTGCTAGTGATAAGCTAGGTTCTGAGACGTGCGTGGTCGCTCACAATGGGCCTCATCAGAAAGCTTACAGTCACCCAAAGGGCAATGTAGAGGGCTGTGCTCGGAGTTTCCTTGCGTGATTTAATTAGAAATGTAGAGATCCGCAAGAGAACCAGGGTTACCGATATAGTCCGAAAAATTGCCAAACATAAGTGGCAGTACGCAGGGCGCATTGGTGAGCAGAAAAGTTCTGGAGTGACGACCGCGAACCGGAAGACGTTGCGTTGGAAGGCCTCCCACCAGGTGGACCGTTGATCTGGTGAAGTTTGCGGCGATCCGCTGGCTGCGGGATGCATGGGACCAATCAGTGTTGCGGCTGATATGATGATGATGATGAAAAGGATTTTTATAAATAAGCCCCATACGCATGATGGGATAAATTTTACCTTACGTGCTTTAAATAGGGCATGCAATTTTGTGTGTTCAAAATTCAAAATCAAATCATTTTTTTTATTTTACTTTGGCCTACATGGGCACTTATAAAACTTCGACAAAAGGTGCACGGTTCGGTTTTATCGTTTCCTATGGAGAAGAACCAGCAAGAAACTCCATGGTTACTGATCTTTTAAAAAAATGGTTTGTTTTTACAATATTTCCATGTTACAGCACTAGTACTTGGATATGGGAGGACAACGTAGGCCCGACAATAAGTCGTAAGGAGGAAAATAAAAAAAGTAAAACGAAATTAAAAGTTAACAAATGTTATGTTCAAATTGTTGCCGTTTTGAAATAATATTTTAACATTGTTCCAAATTGTCAATCAACACCATTGTCATAAGAATCAAATATGAGCAGCCTAAACAATAGTTAGAACCGTATATTTCTTATAAACCAAGAACTGGAAAACGACTTCTAATAATTGAGCTTTGAAAACTTATTGTGGAAAGGTTTCTTTGTCGCAAAACCAATAACAGAGCTACCTCATCCAATTTTCACTTCATTCTGGGCAAGCACTTTGTTCTTTGAAGGATAGATCGGATCGCGAGTGGAATACTAAGAGATGCTCTCAGAAAGTAAAAGATATCGCTATAGGTACCTACTTAGCTACGGTTAGATGGCTAGGTATGGCCCTGTAATGTTTGATTACGTGTGTAATATCCTGAGAACATAAAATCTTTAATTTATTTATAATTTTGAATTTATCATGAAAAAGTACGATTAAGGCCCAGTTTTTTTATCTGTAGTTAACTAGAACAATGATGAAATATGCTAACCGTAAAACGCGTTTATTCATCAATTTATAAGTCCAACAAATGATAAAAAAATTAACTACCTATTCAACTTATTTGACCATTTGTGATGCTAACAAAATGATGAAGATTTCGTTTTACCGAAATTTGAAAACATTGGTTAGCTTTTTTAGAATAGAATAGAATAATCTTTATTGTGTAGGTACACCATATACGTTACAGAAAGTATAGACGAAGAAAACATTACACTAACAACAACATGACACAAAGGGTGGACTTATCGCTAAAAGCGATCTTTCACATAAACAGTTTTTAACCATTGTTTTAGTTAACTCAGATAAAAAACTGTGCCTAAGTAGCAAAATAATAAAAATATCGTAGTTCTGAACACGATGTCAATAATCATTAGCAAAATAATTCTCAAGTCCTGATAATTCTAGTCATAAGAAAACTGCTTATAATCCTGTCGATATCCAAATTTAGGCACCCTGTGCCGGTTTTCAGGTTCTACAGGAATGACGGTAAATAAAATAGATACTTAATTCTTTATTGTACACCAAAGTGAAAAGAATATTCATGTACAAAAGCGAGCTTAACTCCATTTGGAGTTAATTAAATTATGCTTAGGCATAACCAGTTATAACTCCACATTGCAACCTCCCTTACATAAATCCAACTACCAAGCAGTAAACACCATTTAAACTGCAAGCAACATCACAGTTTATGCACAGCAGCCATTGATACGAACAAACATAACATTTGCCAAGATGTTTGTCTGTTACAACTTGTGCTACACTACGAGTATCTATCGCTACAGTAACAGTTCTACGAATATTAATTATACCTGTTACCCCTTGGGAAGGAGTTTCTCTGGCGTGGCTATTAAACTGCGCTGCTGCAATTGGAATAAACTAATGGATAGTATTTAAACATGTGAAAATAAATTCAAATTAAAGGTGAAAAATCCGGCCAAGTGCGAGTCGGACTCATGCACGAAGGGTTCCATACCATTATCGAAAATAAAAGCGTGTTAAAACGGCATAAAATCACGTTTGTTGTATGGGAATCCCACTTAAATATTTATTAGATAGATAGATAAATCATTATTATTATTATTTTATTATTGATTATTTTATTCTGTTTTAGTATTTGTTGTTATAGCGGCAACAGAAATACATCATATGTGAAAATTGCAACTGTCTAGCTAACACGGTTCATGAGATACAGCCGTGCAGCCTGGCGACAGACAGACAGACAGACAGACGGACCGCGAAGTCTTAGTAACAGGGTCCCTTTTTTACCCTTTGGGTACGGAACCCTAAAAAGTACTGAATATACTAAGTAGTAGTACTGATATACTAAGTAGGCTACAAACAGTGGGCGAATACCAACTGTTTAAAACTGACCTGAAAATAAAGTTTTGTCGGGTCTACAGTAACCTAACATGAAGGAGATGACGAGAGCTAAGTTCGGTCACTTCAGCTCCCGTCATCCCCTTCGAACCTAACGTATCGGTGTCGGGGTTATCTAAGCTCCCGAGCTCGCTTCGCTCGCTCTTGGACTAATTCGTTGAAAACACGAATACACCCGAACTCCCGTTCTGCACAGCGATGTCACCTCGATGGTTGATCAGCTATTTTCAAAAGAATAATATTCTAAAATAGAAAAAATAGAACCCCAAATACAATTAAACTATGTAACAATATGATTACCGCAGCTCACAAAAACCTCCTAAAAGGTATTACTCAAACCGGATAAATAGTTACTTAGTATAATAGTCGCCCATGCAGTATATTTTACCCCCGGTTAATAATTACTCGCGAACGACACGCCATCACTGACTACCTTTTTAATCATATGTTTCTTCAGACACTCTTTCCATATTGTCTATGGCCTCCTTCTTCTTCTCTATCTATCAACATTTATAGAAGCTATTGATTTTTCGTAATAAGCAGTCACAAAACGTCATTTACCGTTACAATAAATTCAAATTCAAAAGTCATTTATTCAAACTAGGCTGAGAATCAGCACTTTCCGAACGTCAAAATTACATAAGACAGTCCCCCAAAAACGCCCGCCTTTCACCACTTCCTAGTGCTTTTGCTGGGAAGAAGAAGTGGCGCAACAAACTCCCCAGCAGCACAGCTGTCAATAGCCGATTTTTATCTATTAAAAACATTTTCACAAAATTAAATTACCCGTACCATCTCCCTTTTACCCTCAAAGTGCGTCAAAAGCCGTTATTTACTGCTTCACTAAATAAAGTAAGCTGTCCCATCCCAACTTTTTGACACGACTCCTTATTGTCTCTTAATTACCAAAATTCTTAACAGACCAAAGAATTCCCAACACAGGGACTTGAACAAGAATCTCTTTGAAATGTATTATTCATTTTATTAAAAAGTTTGGCCTGAACGATAAGGTCAGCAACGATAGTCGATTAGCAATGTTACTTTTATCTTCCTACATGTAAACGTATAGTGTTGTGTCAATATAGGTGACATTAGCACAAAACTTTTTGATAAAATACTCATCAGGATTTTAATTTTTATAAAAATGTTGTGCCAAACTGTACGGTCAGCAGTAGCGGTTGTATCATCTAGAATCACAGACATTATTATTCCAAACACAATTTTTCAGTATTTTTACTAGTATGTATTACTTTTTATTGGATTTGTGTTGCTTTGATTTTACAGAAGCTTCGATTTTTTTGACTCATTATGAGACCTAATTTAATAGTGGTTTGCTTCTTGGAAGGTGATCTCCATAAATTTTGGATTTACGATTTTTCTAATAGAATGTACTTAATGCTTCATTGTTTAGTACTATAGGCAAATTTTTTATCCCAAAATATAACCGGTTTCTATTCGAAAGGTTACAGAAGCGAAGGCGGTAAAAAGAACTTGTACTTAGTAAAACCTGAATAATTAAGAGACTTTCGCTGCCGATCGTACAGACCAATTAACTCGTGATTATTATTGCAGAGTAAAGTCTCGTCTCCGGAGTTGCAATTCGTAAATATTAGTCCACACTCAAAGCCGGACGTCTGAATTATTAAGCCGATGAAACATAACTGACTGAAACTTAGTTTGACTTAGTGATATTTGAAGTAGATTTCTGCCATCATGTAGCTGTTAAGTGTCACTATATGAGATTTGGAGATCGTAATCAGTAAAAAATTGTATATAACAGTTTTAAGCAGTGTTTTTCTACAAACAATAGATATCGAATGAAAAATAAAAATGCTTGGAGCATTGCAATGTTTACAAACCTATTCGAAAATGTACAACAAGATCTATTTTTTGACCCTGGTTACTCTCGCATAAGATCAGTAAACAGCATCGATTTGAATTATTTCGCGATTTTTGGTGTGTATAACACAAAATTATGATTTTGTCAGATAACGGCACTTTAGTTATAGGACGGCAGATTTGTTTTTGATGATAAATAGCTTGTGAGCTACAGAAATTTGCGGCAGGCGAACAGTTTTAGTTCGGTTGGCTTTGTGAATTAGAGATACGGTCAGGATGGACGGGATATTTGTTAGAGAATGTCTGGAACAGAAGTGGTGTTTTACGGATAAATGCAGTACAAAATCATACTCTTGTGATACACGAAGGTTTGTGCATAGGTGTGTCCATAGTGCATCTACATCCTGCCCGTTAAAGTCCTAAGTAAAACGGGTAAGCTTATTGTAAAATTACCGCCAACTGGCCACAATTTTCTAAACATTTGCGCCCAGTTGACAGCAGTTCTCCGGGCTGGTACCGAGAAATTTCAGATAGAAGAATCCAGTAACAATTTGCTAGACCTGGTAATTGAACTATGGCCCTCATGCTTACCTATGTAGCACCTGTTACTAGCGAGGTAGTCTGACTATAAATCTTTAGAAATTTATATTCTAAGCTTTAAATAATGACGCACGTACGAAATAAGCAAGCAATCAATCAATATAATTTCGAAATCAACTTTCAATCTTCACATTTTACGGCACGTGTCTCGAATACTCTGAATGAAATCAAAGGTTTTTAATGTTGATTTAAAGAACCTCCCCGAAAACCTATTCAATCAATGTATACAGTTTTTAAAGACAATTCGCGAACGCAATGAATACCAAACGTTCGACCTTGCCACCCAACTCCCCAAATTAGAATTCGTTCAAATCAACTTTCGCTTTACACAAAGGATCATGGGTATTAAGCACCAATAAAGCTATAATAATAAAAGTTTTATTCAAACCTAATATTTACGTAAGATTCGAGATCCCTGAGGAGATCGGGGCGAACTTAACAACCGACAGGTTTAATTAGGGAACGAAGCTAATTCCCAAGTTTTGATGAATGCGATTTCACGGATACAACCCCATTTCACCCTCGGCGGGAGTAGCATAATTTGAAATTTTGATTTAAAGCCCTGTTTGGTTAATTGCTGTTAATACTATCTGCTGGGGCTCGGTTATGGTGACCGAAGTGATCGTTACCCTTTTGTGATTAATATCCGATTGTTTGCCGAGTTTTTGATTGGATTCTTCTTGTGTAAATGCTGGGATTTAGAAATGGGATTGCTGTGTAATTGGACTGTAGGTCTGCAAGCTGTTGGAAGTAGTGATTTGAAATATATAATATAAATATAATAGATCGGTGTCGGTTGAATAGAACTAAGAGGAAATTGATAGAACAGGAAACAGGGCTTTCGTAGATCGACTAAAAGAAAGAAAAAGACAGCAAGAGTTGTAACATAATGGAGTCAAAAACTGTGTAGGTTAGGTTGCCATATCATTAGTCCGAAAGCATTTTTTTTGTCAATAGGCTCGCGCTTGAACACTATCTCAGTTGAGAGGAGATGATGGTAAGCGTTGATGTGGTCGACGATGAATTACGCTTGCCTAAAAGTAACCTATTCACTCTTGATTTAAACCCCTAGGTTGTAGCTATCGGGCAACACATACTCAGGCAGGCAATGCCACTCCTTAGCTGTACGCATAATAAAAATGTATCCAAAACGTTTAGTGCTTATAGGTGGGATGTCCACCATGTAAAGATGGCACATCGCCGTACGTCTGGTAGTCCGATGATGAAACGGGAGTGCCTCATTGCCGATGAGCCTGTTGGCCCGCTTTTCGATCGACTCTAGTGCATCAAGCTGGTATTTGGCAGAGATGAGAACAATACTCCATGCATGATCGAACTTGCGCTTGATACAAGCTGAGCAGTTGTTCTGGCGTGAATTACCTTCTCACCTTTGCAAGGACCCTCAACTTTTTGGCAACCAGCTGAGCCTTTGCCTCAATGTATGGGCCAAAATTGAGACTTGATGTTAACGTAATGCCAAGAAGCTCAAGATCGTCCGTTACTGGCACGGTCTCATCTCGGAAAGTTGGAGATGGGCGAAATTGACTCTTTTCAGCGGAAAAAATACACGCCTGAGTTTTAGCAGTATTAAACCTGACCAGATTGGCATCGCTCCATTCGGAGACTGCCTGCAAGGACAGATTCAAACGTTCCACCATAGCCTCACGAAGAAACCGGATCTGAGGCCCGGTAGCCTGTGCTATGGACGAGTATCTCTCGGCAAAAGTGCTGTCGTCTGCATAACCAAAGGTTTTACCAGATCGTTAATGTGCAGCAAAAATAATGTTGCTGAGAGTACCGACCGAGTGAGAACCCCGGCATTAATATCAAATTGGTCCGACGAGCAGCCATCGATAACCGCTCGAATGGACCGATCTGTCAGGAGGTCTGCAATACAATCACACAGATCACCATGCAGACCGAATTAAGGAAACTTCCGGCCTTCGATATATCGACGGCAAGTGCTGTCCCGTGCCTCTCGATGGCCTGACTCCATATGTGAATGCCATACGCCAGAAGATCCCCAGTTGATCGAATACGGCGGAACCCGTATTGGCGGTCACAAAAGATATTGTTAGCTTCATAATAATAATAATTGTAATTGTAATCTTCATAATTGTACACATTCACAGATGGGTCTGTAGTTGGTCCGGTCAGCTTGACTGCCATTCTTGGGCACGGGTTGTACGTTAGCTTGCTTCCAAGCATTTGGTACTTTTCCAATCTAATACGAAAGGCGGAATAGGCGTTTCAAGATCGGAGACAGTTCAGGCACACAGGTTCTTAGAATTATTGCTATTTTTCCATCAGGGCCTCCAGCGTTGTTCACGTTGAGGTTATGCAGTACCCTACGGACATACTTTTGATAGATGCGAATGTACGACATATTCGTCTCGAATCCATCAGGAGAAGGAGGGGGCCGCGCGTCACCAGGAATCAGACGAGAAGATTCCACTAAAAGGGAGGCAAATAAAATTTGCTTCTCTTTAGCAGAGTGGACCTTTGCCCGTCGGGTTTCAGCACTCGTGTTCGTGAGGGACGGGAGGAGTTCAACTCGACCGACTTCGCCAGGGACCTAAACGCTATAAGTACTACCTGCTAGATAAGAAGCAAATTTGGGCAATGTGGTCGAACCGGCCCCTCGCAACACCTTCTTGCAAGATTTGGCAGGCCTGTTGAAGGCCTTCTTCTTCTGACCCACGTCACTCGCTTTGCGCGATCTAGCGTCAACCCATGTCAAACCATGGCATTTATCGACAGTTGGCGGGGCAGCCTTTCGTGTGTGGCTGACAAACTACTTGGGCCTCCAACTAGCTGCGGTCGGCCAGCGGCATACCGTGCCTAGGATCCCGCTACCCTCCGCGATCAGTCACCCGATACGTCCATTACAGGCTGGTCTGCCTGCAGTGGAACAGCTATATCGACCCAACTCCTCTAGTTGGCTACACCGAGCATCGTAACTGGAACACGCTAGTCCACTTGCCGGTACGTCTTTGCCCAGTTGGCGGTTACAAGCCTTCGGCCGAAACCTACCACCAGTTAGTGTCACCTGAGTAGCACCACCGGGAATCAAAGGTTACAACCCTACGGACGTGGGTTTCTCGGCGCCCAAAGCATTTAGCCGAAGAATGAATCGAAGACGTGATAACTGCGCAAAGAATGACAAAACCACATACAAAGGTATTATTGAAAGTCGAAAATTATCCCACGGCAATTTATTATCGGGATAAGAAGTGTCCTATATCCCATGTTTCAAATTCATCCAAATCTACCATTTGGCCAAAGATGCGTTATTTTTGCTAGCTTCTGCCAGCGGTTTCGCCCACGTGAAAAGTGTTATATTATTACAAGGGAACATTATACTGGGATAAAAGGGATACAGTTAGATATTACAGCTGAACAGATCTGGATGAAATAATGTGGAATAGCACACAGATACTTTTTATCCCGGGCATAATTCCCCTGGCAATAATTTTCGACTTTCTCGCGGGCGAAACCGCTAGCAGAAGCTAGTTTGTAATATTAGTAAGATACTTTATCTACATTATCAACGTAGTGTTCCAAATATGAATTCAAAAAATATTGTATAAACAAGTACACGAATTTACGTGAATAGGTAAAAACAAAAAAAAACACAAATAAATACATAAATCACACGACAAAATATGAACGCAGACATAATTAATGAAGAGGCAGTCGCTGTGTGAACGAGGGGTAACTGTCGTACTTATATTTATTACTAGCTGTTGCCCGCGGCTTCGCTCCCGTGGATCACCCGACAAAACCCATTTTCGGGATTAAAAATAGCCTATGTCACTCAGGAATAATGTAGCTTTCTATTGGTGAAAGAATTTTTAAAATCGGTCCAGTAGTTTCGGAGCCTATTCGGTACAAACAAACAAACAAAAAAATCTTTCCTCTTTATAATATTAGTATAGATATAGATTAGTATTAGTATAGATTAGTATAGACGACGTATCGTAACAGTCAAAAAAAAAAAAATTAAATTAAATTATATGCTATAAGTAAAAAAAATCATTTCTTTGACAGTGGCTATCGTTGATAAAATGTCACTTTGTCAAGAGCTACTTTCAGCCATTTCACAGAAAGAGAGATAGAAAACAAAAAAAAGAAAGAACGAAAGAAAGGAAGAAAGAAAAAAAAAATGAGGAAGACTTTGAATTTTTTGACAGTATTTGCAAAATGTTCCTTTATCTAGAGGCTCTTCAGTCTTTATTGCTGATCCAATTCACAGAAAGAAAAAAAGAATGAAAAGAAAGAAATAAAATAAAAAGTGACAATTTCTAATAGACAATCATTCCGCTAAATATATACCCACAGGCATCTCACGACAAATGAAATCAGACACATAATAGGTACTAGTAATTAATTAAGAGGCAGTCACTTTGTTTCTGGGTCACTAACGTTTCTATTATGAGCGAGGGGTAATATGAGTCTTACTTATATTTAGGGATGATTAATGCTCTTTTTGTATTATTATCTCTGAGTATTATTGATCTAATGTGATGGTTTAATAACATTGAATGGTGAGTTTGGGGATGGAGAAGAAATTATTACTCGGGTAACATTGTGGGTAACGTTTTGCACAAGCACTACATGTACCAATGTATAATCAGTGTTATGCTCTAACTCTAAATTTTACCCTCTTCCTGCGGCAGTCGTGTAAAAAGAGGATGTAGTTACCCCTGGTTCCTGAATTGAAAATTCGATGTTGATATCTTGTCATACTCAACTTAAGAAAGATAACTTGTTAAACTTAGTAGAGTTATATAAGTTTTTAACCTGACATGGTCACAATAATTAGAATTAATAACATCGTTATTATTAATATTAGTAGATTTGACAAGTTTTATACTTAGAACTCGCTGTTAAACACCGGGGCGACCATATTATAATTATGAGTTAGGCGTGATATATGATTTTGATGGTAAAAGCTCGATTAATGGCGAACGACTCATACTTTGGTATGACTTTTTTGTCTTCTGCAGCTATCTTAAATACCCTAATAAGACACCCACTGAAGTCTACAATAAATTCGATATTAAAGTCTTGTTTGGAAGTCAAACAAAACTTTAATATTGTTGGTCTAAAAATACGCTCTTACAGACAATTTTATCTCTCGTCTTCAAATTTCAAGTTAATGTTAAGCTTTCCTTGAAATTCTGATCTGAATTTATAATAAATCTAATTAATCAATCCATTAACTTATCGAATTTTATTCTTTGCAGCTGATTTAAGTCTATTTTTACATAGGTACTGGCTGTACCCACTGCTTTGCTCACGTGAATTGTGTATCCTATATGTCATTCATCATCATCATTTCAGCCGGAAGATGTCCACTGCTGAACATGGACCCCTTTCGTTTAGCGTGTAGAAATGCTCATGCATACTGCGCTACCACGGGGAGATAGCACAGTTATGTGGGACTCACTAAAACACCACGGTGTCCTCCTGTGCCACTTGTGGCAGGAACACGGGCACGAGTTAGCACTCACCGCTAACCCGCCTCGGCTGTCCGTCTCCGGACCCTCCTCTGGGGAGTATAGTTGTCGGCACGTAACTTGGCAAGAGTCGTTAGATGCGCATCACAAGTCATTTTTTAGGTCTCTTTTGTTACCCAGCGGGACGCGGGGAGCGTTTAGCACCGTTCCGGGCGCGCGATTGTTTAGTCAGTTGACACAAGGATCGACTGACCAATCGCGTCGCGTCCACGTTCCGTTCGTTCTATACGATGGTTAATCAGTTCACGCACTATGCGCGAACTTACCCCTACTACGCCAAAACCTTGCCAAGTTACATGCCGTGGACTATACCCTCATCACCGGTGCACCAGAAGACATTCTGTTCCATTCTATTCTATTTTGTTCTATTCTGTTTTATTGAGTCTCTGGCCATCGCATCGGTTCAAATAATGGAAGGCCTTCCAACACATCATCATCCAGTTCTATATTAGTAACAGGCACGCGAAGTTAAAGTACTATACAATAATACTTATTCTTAAAGAAATTGTGTTCATAATCACTTTACTAATTAGGTGAATTTAAGTAGATTCGCCGAATTTACTCTGTTCATAATGTACGAGGAAAATAACTTTCTCAAAACTGTCTATAAATAACACCAATGTGTACGTGACATCAATAATTCTTAGATTTTCTTATCTACATAAACGTTTGTGCTCCTTCCTTCCATACTTGTAAATTTTCTCTTATGTATATTTAGTGAGTTCTTATAAATAAACGTAGATAAATACTTGTTTTTTGCTACGAACATAAGATTGATGTTTAAGGACATGATTTTCATAATATTTTCCCTACATCATCATCAGCTAACAAAAATCCACTGATGGACATAAGCCAATTGCAGGCTATTTATTTAGTTTTTCGTAAAATATCATCCAGCTACTCTGCTACACTGCTACAGCTGGGACGCCCTTTATGCTAGTCAGAGCAACCTCCGACTAGCCTGACGGCGTCCGACCTTCATCATCTTCATCGTCATTTCAGCCAATAGACGTTCACTGCTGGGCATAGGCCAGATCCAAGCGTCCCCACACTGATCGGTCCCGCGCGTTTCGAATCCACCGGACTCTCACAGGGTTGTCCGGTACGCCTGCCAATGCTGCGTTGTCCGGTACGCGTTCACCACTTCAGAACGTTTGGCAACTCTTCGGACTATGTCTCTTACGGGAAGGAAACGCCGAGCATAGCTCTCTCCATTGCCCTTTGGTTGACTTTAAGCCATCTGATGAGGCCTATTGTGAGCGACCCACACTTCTCTATCAATCGTTTCCACATGTTTAGTCACATTCCTTCAATCTGGCAATATCATCTTTTTTACAGTCCAACCATCGGTTCCTTAGTCTTCTTCTCTTTATATAACCATCTACATTCATACTCAAAATAAATCAAATGTACGAGTATGAAAGAAACATTAGAATAATCACTACAAAAAAGCAATTAAACAATTGATAAAAATTGATTTCAGCCAATCTTGAAATTGGCCAACTAATCACGTAAAATGAAAAATACGTTTTGGTTAACTAATAACCTAATTTTCGGTTTCAGAACAAAATTATCCAGCCTCTGCAACAGTGCGGATTTAATGAGCTTTAACTGCGTAAAAGGGAACTGACAATTATAGGAGTTGGTTCAAGTTATGCGGGTCTAATCGGCGAATGTGAAAATTAAAGTGATTGCTTTTCAATGAGGTCGGTTATTTAACAGTCAAGTTGGCAATTTAAAAAATATTTATTTGAGAAAAGTTTTGTCGTTCATTTGCGGGATTACAATGAGATTTCAGATCTTGTTCAATCGATGGGAGATAGGATTCTAAAAAAGATCAGAGGGTCTACGGAAGTGGCATTTTTCAAAAATTACAAAATGTATGGGATTGAGAAGCTCTATCGAAATGATGACCTTTCGGTAAACCCTATCGCGAATCAAATGTCGCTTTGTCTAGTGGAACCTCAGATAGACAATCAAGACAGACATGCTAATTGGGTGTAGCGTGTGCTGCCATTGGAGAAAAAGTAACTACTTAAGTATCAATTCGTTCAAATAAAAAAAATAAAAAAAAATGAAATTAATATGCTTAGACCTGTCACATATTGTATGATGTTGGCTTTCAGTCTGCGCAGCTGAATACCAGTTTTTTTACACGGAACGATTGCCTACTCTTCTACAGGCGAGTAACTGGGTGACACAAAAGAAGAAGAATTAGAAATACGTACAAGTAAAGCATACCAAGACCCATTAAGCCGTTGTTGGCTCCAATTGTTGCCTTCAGAGGTTGAAAAGCTTCACAAGTGGTCAATCCTTCGAAAGCACTAGTAATTAACTAGCCACTGGATCAAAAAATCTAAAAAATTGTGTAAAGATACTAATATTCAAATGGCTACAACTAAATAAAAAGCGTAAAACTCTTCCTGCAGTTACCGTTTAATGCACTTGATCCGGACAAACGGGTTCGTTATTTCAAGGAATAGCTGAATCGTACAAAGTGACGGGGACATGCTTTAGTTTCTACCGGATTTATTACTTGCTGACGTTCATACTTGGGGACTACTAAAAGAATTTACTATAATGCCCGTCTAGGTTTACCCGCGACTCCGGTAAGTTAATGATTCGTCATAATTCTGAGATTTTTATCACTTCCTTCGATTTAAAATAGTGGGTTGAAGAGTGGGGGTAGTTTATGAGGATTTTAAACTATCAGATCAGTGTTTGCTACGTGTGGATAGGATAATTGTAGTTTTTGACGTGACAACGTCTAATAAACTCGATGAACGCCGGCTGCACGTACGAAAAAGGATGACTCAATGTAACGTTACGCTCAATGTAACGTTACGCTCATTGTAACGTTACAATGACGTTAATTGTATCGTTATTTATGTGACGTTATCACGTTAAACTGTCGTCCGTAAACCGACTTTACAGACAACCAATTTTTTATCGATCTATAATGTTTCTGATACATATATTTTCTTTCTCTAATAAACACCTGACTAGGTGAGTTCATTTACATATATTAAAATATTTGAAGATATTTAGTGCATTACCCTCTTGTTAATTCAAACACATATTTGGTTATATGTTAAACAAAAGGCAGCCCTCTTGACAGTGAGTCATCTTGAGACAGAGAGAGAGATGAACGTCCACCCTGAACCAGAAAACTGGTAAAATCTCATGCTAAGCGCATGAGATTTTACCAGTTTTATTTCATACGTAGTTAATTACAGCTAAAACCGAAACAAAGTTGCAGTGAAACATTTTCTGTATTATTCTATTCCGTTTATCGATAAAAAAACACATTTTATAATCTGATAATTTAATACTAAAACTTGTACATTTGAGTCAAGCACTTGCTGTAAAACTTAATACGCAATGTGACCTAAATTTAAGACAACAAGGAGATCTTAAGTCTTATTCGTAATAAAGTCGATCATAAAATTTTGAAAGCAAGGATGAAAATAAAATATAATACGATATACGCGGTTCTTTTCGAGATGGCTTAAATTATTACTGAGATTGTACAATGTTATTTAGATGTTTATCGCAGGATTTAATGCCGATCATTTTCTTGTATTTTTAACCGACTTACCAAAAAGGAGGAGGTTCTATGTTCGACATTATGTATGTTTTGTGTATGTTCACCGATATCTCCGTCAATTGTGGACCGAATTTAAAAATTCTTTTTTGTTTAAGAGAGTATGTTCCGAAATTGGTCCCATTTTAATTTGGTGAAGATTTGATGAAGAACTTCGGAGAACACAACTCTTCAATAAATAACGGCAAATCTCTCGTGATTGCTGCAATCGCTTGTATGTTCTTTTTTTATACCATTTCATAACATAACATCACGCCAGTGAGCCCTTAAGGGGTACGCAGATCTCTTATTTCACCGGTCATGTTCAAGTTTCATGATATTCAAGTTAATCTATTCTGGCGTTATATGTTACTAAACAACTTGCTTATTAGGTAGGTACAACTAAAAAGTGAAAAATAAAAAACTTTTTTGCAAAAAAATACTACCGACTTCCAAATAAAAAACTACAAAGTGAAAAATAACTTTATTTTTGGAAGTCGGTGTCCATAACGAAAAAAAATTGTACCTTTGAAAGACACCGACTTCCAAATATAAAGTTCTTTTTCACTTTGTACTTTTTATTTGGAAGTCGGTACTATTTTTTTGCAAAAAAGTATTTTCATTAAAACAATCAGTTCTTTTTATATTTGGAAACAAGTTTTTTTTTTGCGGAGTATCACTTCAATGCATTTTTCTTTTTCTGTTAAATAAAAAATATTCCAATGATGTTCAGCGATCAAGTAATTTTATTTTATCATAATAAATGAGAACAGATTTAGATGAAAGTTATTACAAAAATAGATCTATAAACGGGATGAGATGAGTTATTACTTCTATATAAAATGAAACAAAGGTTGCGTAAAATAAACACTATCACGCAAGCAAATAGACACAAGCAAAATATAACAAAACATTCAATAGCAACTCATTCTAATTTACCCAACTTTCCACCCCATTTTAATCATAAAACTCCATCTCTATGGCTTACCATAAAATATTAAACAAACCCTTGAAACACAAAAGCCCATTACGATGATATCAAACGAGGATACCGCTTCACCGGTCCGGAACACCTAAAAACTGGATTGAAACATTTATCTCTCGATCCTAAACCATTCAGTTTTTCATTCACCATTCTTCGTATAAACTGTGACACTTCTCTTTAATAGTTCCCTCTAACGATCCCTGGGTACATAAAAGATAAGATAATACCGGCTATCGACACGATGAACGGAAAATTTTCAGCGTATTTGATCGCCGGGCGCGGATAAAGGTCCATGGTTAAATTTTAAAATTCTCATTTTGATCTTTATTCTTTTAGGCCATTATCATCGTGCACGTTAAATGTTGTAGGGAAAATACATTACAGCGATATTCTCTTGTACTTACTTTCTTAAATTGTATGTTCCTGAAAGGTACGTAAAAGTTGATTGACGGAAGGATATACGGTGCTTAAATTCGGGAGATGCACTTTGCAATCTGAAGTTCGTGGCACGAAAATGCATGAAGAGTTCTACTTAGCTTAAAGATGATCGAAAAAAATATTTTAAATTTGTAAGTTGCTGTAACTGTTTCGTTAAAATTATACTCATCCTCTGTATCGGTTCTAGTGGTCGAAACCGCTACTGTACGAGCACGCTCGCCAATTTTATGCTGACGCCCGCGATCACATGTACTTACTTTTATTCATTATTACATGCGCATTACCGTAATTACTGATAGATCAATAAAGCTGCTTGTTTAATACACATGTCGGTGTTTACTTCCACATTACACATAAGAATTCCCGGTACACATCGCACCTCAGTGGCAGGACTGCACATTTTTTTGGTCCTTCGAGCCGGAAAGAACCAGCGATCTATGGATAACATACAACACACTTACACACACACATATTAACATGAGGTTCTTGGTTTGATTCCCGGGTCGGGAAAAGTGTTATTGGGTTTTTCCATCTGGAATTTCTCAAATCCCGGAGTATGGATTGCCCGGTTGATGGCAATAGGCTCATAGGACTTAACATAATTTATGAAATGTGGGTGCAGGTACTATACGTCCATCTATATCTTCGGAAAATTTAGGCGTGATGTTATGTAACGTTATGTAGTTTAACTTAGTTGGTAAGATGAGTGACTGTTCACTTATAAGTTGTTATGTACTATTTCGTTGAAATTAACTCATCATCGTCTCTCGAGACATTCCTGTAATTAAAGTTCATGACAGTGTTTAGAGTGATCTGCTCTGCTCCTCTGTGATGTCAATCAGTTGGAAATCTAATCAAAGATGTCAGAGATTATAATCGATATACATATATGAAAAGTTTCCCAAAACTCAATTTTGTTTTGATCCCTCCATCTCCCTTTTACTGCCGGACAGTGGACCATCTGACCAGGTCGTACTCAGTGATTCTCCTTCAAACTGATTATGCGCTTAGAAAAACTGTGGAACTCTCTTTGAAATCTATCTGTGTCTTTGTACCACCTACAGCACATCAGCTTTCAAATCAAGGGTGGAAACTAAACAATTTAAGAACGGACTCATTGTAAAATTAATAAAAAGCTGGTTTTAAATTCACGAAGTCACTTGCTAATATTCTAAATTTGTGTTACTCATATTTCATTACGAAACATCAGCAAATAATATCTTACGAACAAACAGACTTGCAATTAGAATAAAATCTCTATATGACGTGCTGAACCGAACTAGTCGTTAAGTATAGTTGAGTAAATCCAAATGAAATGAAGGGTAGCTTGTCTAATTACGATGGTATTAAGTGTAACGAGTTCTAGACACGGAATGAGATCACGCGAGCGTAGCGCAGGGGGCCAAAGAGTATGTAGTGAAGACCGGACAAAACGGAATATGGGTTATTTTTATTATTATTATTATTATAAACTTTATTGTACACCACAAAATAAAAAAAAACATACAGGACAAACATTTTCAAAAACAAAGTGTACAATGGGCGGTCTTATCGCACAGGGCAATCTCTTACAGACAACCTTTGGATGGACTGAAAGATAGGAGAAGAATTTAGGGCTGTCAGTGTACAATAGATCATAAATAATATTACTTACATATAAATAATAACATAAAATACATACATACAATACTACATATCTAATATACTAATAATATACTAATAAATATCGAATATATGACAGATAGGAGAAGACTAAAATAATAGTGAAAGGTAATGCTCCTTTACCATTTTCTTAAAAGTTGGCAGTGTTTGAGCACGTCTTATTTCTATAGGTAATGCATTCCACAACCGAACTGCTTGAATCGTAAAAGATTTGTCAAAGAAGGAAGTGGAATGCATACGAACACTCAATTTTAAATTCTCCGATGATCTCATGGACCTAGAATGGGTGTCACAGAGGAACTGAAAACGTTCTTTAAGATAAAAAGGAGTAAAAGGATTAAATAGCACATTATATAGCAAAGAGAGTATGTGGGCATTCCGGCGAAGGCGAATAGGAAGCCATCTGAGCTTAGTACGAAATTCAGAAACGTGATCATATTTGCGCAAGCCAAATATAAACCTAATACAGAGATTTTGAAGTCGCTCAAGCTTATCCAATTGGTCTTGGGTGAGATCAAGATAGCTGGCATCAGCATAGTCCAGGATAGGGAGAAGAAGTGATTGTGCTAACGCAATTTTAGTAGTGATGGGAAGAAAATTACGAAGACGTCTCAGGGAGCCCGCAGAAGCAAACAGTTTACGACTGACTTCCTGCAGTTGTTTGGTCCAAGCAAGAGTGCCATCGATATAAATCCCCAAGTTCTTCACAGTGTTAGCTATAGGAATAATGGTGTTGGTGTGTGTTATTTTTTTAATATAGGTAACGATAGAAACGCGTTTGACCACTATCTCACATGATGGTAAGCGATGATGTGGTCGACAGTGAAGCACGCTATAACTTATTCATTCTTGACTTGAAGACTCCTAGTAGCTATCAAGATACACAGTCTTCAGCAGAGAGTTAAAAAAATAAATACCTATTCTCAAAACGATTAGGGGTGTATATGCACCATGTACTGATGGTGCATTGTGGTACGTCTTGTAATCCAATGATGGAAAAATTCCATCGCACACTCCCCGAAATGTAACCGATAAATAAAACGACAAGCTATAGGCTGGCGTCGATACCCAAAGCTTTGGAGCGAGATATCAATGTTTTAGTCCTTTTATAAGCGGTTTGACCGACTAGTTTTAAATCAAAGTAAATCGATGTTTTGGTCTTAACTTTGACAGAAGACTTCGGCGTGCTGAAGGTGGCTCGGCCAAAGCGTTGCTTAAACAGAAGCGACTAACCGTTTGTATCCGAAATTGGTCGACTTCGATGGCCAACAGAGTCGTCAGACGACTGAGTATTCACTTTTGGTCGATCACTTGGCTGTCAAAGTCTTGGAGAGAAGGATAGAGCATTTAGAATCATCATCATTATCAGCCTATTAATGTTCCCACTGCTGGGACACAGGCCCCCTCTCTGAGGATCTCAGGAATGGGTCGTAATCCATAATGAGCATTTATAATATTGAGGTTAAATGATTACATAATTCGAATTCCAAATGCTCTTCTTTAATACTCTCAATCTTCCTTTAATACTCTGCTTCTCTTCTTTAATGCATTGCTTCTTTTTTTTCTCATTTATTATTTCTGTTGGTTCTTCTGATTTGCTTTATTTTTCTAAGAGCGGTTACGCACTGCGTCCGATCCGACTCCGAGAAATTTCGGTTCCGAAGTAGCCGTAGTATTTCTTGTACACAGTTACGCTGGTTACGTACTAGATCCGAACTCGAACTTCTGCCGAACATTTTCGTTCGTTTTCAGAACATTTTTGAACTCGGAACTCAACTCCCGGACTCGGATCGGATGTAGTGCGTAACCGCCCTTTTAGGGTGAATGACTCAATGACGCAAGTCATAATAACTATCAAAATAATGTAACCACTTATATTATTTCTAAGAGAATATTAATGGATTATTATGTGGGTGGTGAAGGCTAGGATAAAAGTGTAAGCAGAAAACTAAACCCACGTATATCTGAGACAATATCCTTGCAGAACAAACGGTAAGAATGTTGTAAACAGGAAAAATCCTTATATAAATATGTTTTGATATTGTGTTACTTATTCTGTTTGAGGAGTTGAGGCTGTTGTAAACGATTACAAAAATACATAATAATATCACATACCTATTAATATGAAAGTAACGTAGACTGTCTGTTTTGCCTACTTTTGCATCTAAGCCGCTAAAATTATATAATTTTTTTTTCTCTAGAATGATTATGAGATAGAATACTTTTTGACAAACCACGCGGGAGAAGCCGCAGCCATAAGTTAGTACAAAATAAATCCTAATTAACTTTGAGCTGCCAGTATTAATCTTAATAAATAACTTATATTAATTATGTATTTGTCTGTAAATAAACCAAGAGTATATAGAAATCATCTAAAACTAGTTGCTACAAGTGGCTTAGCCCACGTTAACGTCAACATTGTGAAAAACTGGCCAAGTGCGAGTCGGACTCGCGCACGAAGGGTTCCGTACCGTTATCGCAAAAAACAACAAAAAAATCACGTTTGTTGTATGGGACTTAACGTTTGTTGTTGTTATAGCGGCAACAGAAATACATCATCTGTGAAATTTTCAACTGTCTAGCTTGGCAAGGTTGTTGAGACACAGCCTGGTGACAGATGGACAGACGGACAGACGGACAGACGGACAGACGGACAGACGGACAGACGGACAGACGGACAGACGGACAGACGGACAGACGGACAGACGGACAGACGGACAGACAGACAGACAGACGGACCGTGTAGTCTTTGTAATAGGGTCCCGTTTTTACCCTTTGGGTACGGTACCCTAAAAAAGTGTCCTATGTACTATTCTGGTCAGAGTTAAATAACTTAACCCTACTTTACACTGCTACTTTAGTGTGTCTGATAACATGATATACTGATGAACATAGACAAGAACTTTAAAATCCAAAAATAAAACAGACACGTAACTTCAATCATCGAAGCATGAAAGCATGCTCGCCACGGGGATACTGTACTGAGCGGCATATCTCACTACTGTGTCCGGTATTCTGCTAGCCATACAGAACATTCTGCCCGAACAAAACGTTCCTTCGGGGATATTGCCATTATCACGGAGCTTAGCGGACTCTGCTAGTGCAGTGCAATGTTATTAATTTTCGGATACTGAGCTGCCCATTTAGCTCTATGAGATTTAGTTGTTGTAACTGTAGTGGATTCTGAATTGACGATAATGTTTGGTCGTGCACGTTATTAATTATTTTCACTAAAGCTTGGTAATGAGCTGAGTAAGGAATCAGTATTTTTTTTTAATTTTTGACCTATTTTGTCCCACTGCTGGGCAAAGGTCTCTCCCATAGCTTTCCAATCTTAAATATTAATATTAAATATTATTTATTTCTCCATAAAATTGTACAATTTGAACAATATAATATTTTTTTTAAAGCTATTATGAATATTCACAAGAATGAAAGATGAGCAACTGCGCCTGAGCTAGGCTGAGCCTGTATTTCAGGACGCAGTTCACTTTACAGAAATTTTGAACAACAGTAGTTTCGTTTAACATAATATTATATCATTTTAAAGCAAAGGAAGGTTTTACAACAAACAGAGGGAGTGTTGAGCGAGTGTTGTGTATTGTATGCTTGTGAGTGTGTTGGGTGTGTTTGTGTGAGTGTGGTGTGCGACGGAAAAAGACGGGTGTTACAAGTGTGACGTGTTTGTTTGTATGAGTTTATCTTTATCTAATCTAAAAGAGTTTATCTTTATCTAAAATAAAATCTGCCCGATTAAAGTAAATATAGAAAAATATATAAATAATTAATATACGTATATTTTATATATGTATATTTATTATTATTATCTTATATACTAATCAGTAGATTAGTATAAAAAAATCCTGAAGACTCTTTTGGTAAGAGATGCTTCCAGCTTTCTTTCAAAAATGTCCTAATGTCTTATGGAATGGAAAAAGCTACATTTATAAGACGATGCTCCTTCACACTGTCAGTAATAGAAGAAGGTTCTTCTAATCCAACTTAAGCATGTCTAACGATGCTCAGGACCAAAGCCGGTCTTGAAAAACATTTTGGAACAAAGCGTCTCTTGTACAAAACGTCTTATGATTACGGAAACTATGTCATTCAACTTCACACAAATATTATAAAGCTTACATGCTATTCTTTACACATTGCTAGTTTACTCTCCAGAAATCAGCACTGAACGTTTAAAAACTAGGAAAAAATACCCAACTTAGGAGACGGAAATATCAATCATTTGCCAATTTGTCGCACTAAACCGTCACGATCGGCGTCGCCGTCGATATTTTGTGAGAAACTAAAGCATGTCCGCGTGTTCACTCGTGCGGTGGTAACTAGCTGCGGAAAAACGGAAAAAAAATACCGCCAAGAAATACAAACCGCATTGTTGTTTGTGACACGTTTTTGTGACTATGTTGAAATGTATACCAGCTTTGCGGGTGTATCGTTATGTTGATTGTGTTATACAATATGTCTGGTATTTTTACATTACAGAGGGAAATCATCTGAATGATAAGCAGAGTAGCGTTGGAATGCCTCCCACAAGGTGGACCAGTGACCTAGTTTAGGCAGCGGCAATCCATTGGGTACTAGACGGAGTGGTAGGTTTGGCGACACTTAGGAGAGGCCTATCATCATCATCTGCCTAGCCTTTTCCCAACTATATTGGGGTCGGCTTCCAGTCTTACCGGATTCAGCTAAGTACCAGTGTTTTACATGGAGCGACTGCCTATCTGACCTCCACAACCCAGTAACTGGGCAACCCGGTACCCCTTGGCAAGACTGGTGTCAGATCTCAAGCTTCTGACTACTCGTAACGACTGTCAAAGATCTTCAAATAACAGCCGGGACCAACGGCTTAACGTGCTTTCCGAGGCACGGAGGAAACTCGGTATGTTGAAATGGTCGCCCATCCACGGACCGACCTCATCAAGCGTTGCTTAACCTTGATGATCGACCCTTGCGGCTGTTATTATTTAGCCACGAGCTTAGCTTAGGAGAGGCCTATATCCAGCAATAAACGTCTTTCGGCTGAAATGATGGTGATATGATAGATGAGAACATAGATGAGAACCGCACAAGACCGGTCGATGTGGTAACACTGAAATATAAATGATATGCGGCAGTGGCTTCCTGCCTACTTCTACTAGGAAACCGCGAAAGGCAAAGAAATGTTCATGGTAGAAATTATCTCTTACACCGTTCATTGTTGTGGCTATTTATAGCCTTATAAAAATATCGAGGTTTGTGTTCGCTATCATGTCGAAATCTTTAAAAATAAATGAGCATTTTTAAAAACAAAGGTTATGTGCTGAAGTGCAACAAATATAGAGGAATAAAGTTAATGTTACATAGTGTAAAAGGTGATGTGCTTGAGTGCACCAAATATAGAGGCATGAAGCTAATGTTACATAGTGTAAAAGGTGATGTGCTTGAGTGCAACAAATATAGAGGAATAAAGTTAATGTTACATAGTGTAAAAGGTGATGTGCTTGAGTGCAACAAATATAGAGGAATAAAGTTAATGTTACATAGTGTAAAAGGTGATGTGCTTGAGTGCAACAAATATAGAGGCATGAAGCTAATGTTACATAGTGTAAAAGGTGATGTGCTTGAGTGCAACAAATATAGAGGAATAAAGTTAATGTTACATAGTGTAAAAGGTGATGTGCTGGAATGCAACAAATATAGAGGAATAAAGTTAATGTTACATAGTGTAAAAGGTGATGTGCTTGAGTGCAACAAATATAGAGGAATAAAGTTAATGTTACATAGTGTAAAAGGTGATGTGCTTGAGTGCAACAAATATAGAGGCATGAAGCTAATGTTACATAGTGTAAAAGGTGATGTGCTTGAGTGCAACAAATATAGAGGAATAAAGTTAATGTTACATAGTGTAAAAGGTGATGTGCTGGAATGCAACAAATATAGAGGTATAAAGCTAATGTTACATAGTGTAAAAGGTGATGTGCTGGAGTGCAACAAATATAGAGGAATAAAGCTTATGTTACATAGTGTAAAAGGTGATGTGCTTGAGTGCAACAAATATAGAGGAATAAAGCTTATGTTACATAGTGTAAAAGGTGATGTGCTGGAATGCAACAAATATAGAGGTATAAAGCTAATGTTACATAGTGTAAAAGGTGATGTGCTGGAATGCAACAAATATAGAGGTATAAAGCTAATGTTACATAGTGTAAAAGGTGATGTGCTGGAGTGCAACAAATATAGAGGAATAAAGCTTATGTTACATAGTGTAAAAGGTGATGTGCTGGAGTGCAACAAATATAGAGGAATAAAGCTTATGTTACATAGTGTAAAAGGTGATGTGCTGGAGTGCAACAAATATAGAGGAATAAAGTTAATGTTACATTTTTTTTTTTTATTATCTATAGGCTTGCGCTTGACCACTATCTCACCTGATGGTAAGCGATGATGTGGTCGACGGTGAAGCACGCTTGCCTAGAAAAAAACCATTCACTCTTGACTTAAAGACCACTTTTTTTTTTTTTTTTTTTTTTTTTTTTTTTTGCGTGGAGAAATGCTCATGCATGCTGCACTACCACGGGGAGATAGTGCAGTTATGTGGGACTATAACCCACTAAAACTCCACGGTGTCCTCCAGTGCCGCTTATGGCGGGAACACGGGCACGCGTTAGCACTCACCGCGAACCCGCCGCGGCTGTCCGTCACCGGACCCTCCTCGGGGGATTACCCCCCATCACTGGCGCACCAGAACACACTGTACGCCGTGACCACCCCAGGGACCAATTCAGCACATGGGTGCCAGACGACCCCGTGTATGGCACCCTTGGTCCCACTGTGACGGGTCGAGGTCAATGGCCCCGCCACCTACCATTTTGCGGCCGCAGGGGATAGGGAGAGCGGCTAACGCTATACCGACACTCCTCTTCCCCTGCGGCCCCACCGCGTCCGCCATCAGACGGTGGCGACCCCGTCTAGGCCGCGGAAGGTAGGGAGAGCGGCGCACCGCAATACCGGCACTCCTCTCCCGCCGCGGCCTCCGACCCTCAGCCGCGATATCGTATGGGACCTGGGAATCTCCATAAGACATCGCGGCCCGCCTCAGTTGCGATGTCGCCTGTTACCAAGCGGCACCGCAACCTACTAGTTGGCCGCTACGTCGTCGGCTTAATCGGCAAAAGCCCTGACGAGCGGCCCCTCCTCGGGTTCCTCTTCGCTTCACCGTGGGTGACCAAGCCACGGTTACTGAGCCCCCCCGCCTCGACAAAGCGGGAACCCACCGGGGGGGGACTTAAAGACCCCTAGATTGTAGCTATCGGGAAACACAGACTCTGGCAGGGAATTCCACTCCTTAGCTGTACGCATAATAAAAGTGTCCCCAAAACGTTTTGTGCGTATGGGTGGGATGTCCACCATGTACCGATAACGCATCGCCGTACGTCTGGTAGTCCGATGATGGAACGGGCTAGGCGGAATCAAGTCATGCAATATAGAGGAACAAAGCTAATGTTACATAGTGTATAAGGTGATGCGCTGGAGTGCAACAAATATAGAGGAATAAAGCTAATGTAACAGAGTGTAAAAGCTTGGGCGAAAGTTATTGAAAGGCGGCTGAGAGAAGAGTTCAATTCGGAAATTCAGTTTTATGCCTTGTTGGGGTACAACGGATGCCATTTTTGCAATTCGCCAGTTGTGCGAGCAATACAGAAGTGCAAATAAAACTAGCACGTGGTGTTAATTGACCTCGAAAAGGCATACGACCGGGTGCCTCGTGAGGTTTTGTGGTGGGCCCTTAAGAAGAAAGGAGTGCGGAAAGTATATACAGTTCATATGAGCGATGTACAAACGATGCAGTACCCAAGTCCGGTCTACAGTGGGCACTACTGGCAGCTTCAATGTGGCAGTCGGCTTGCATCAGGGGTCGGCCTTCAGCCCCTACCAATTCCTTGATGATAATGGACGCTCTGAAATCGGTCATACAGGAAGAGGCACCCTGGTGTATTTGTTTGCCGACGACATTGTGCTGGTTGCCGAGAGTGGCCTAGGGGTTCGGAGCAGATTGTTGGTGTGGTAGCACAAACTGGAGAGTGTTGGCTTGAAATTAAGCAGAACCAAAACGGAATACTTGTTCTGTGATTTTGGCGGACTTTCCAGTTCCGTACCCATAGCTCTCGCTGGAACGCCCATACCGATCTGCTGCAATTTCCGGTACCTAGGGTCGCTTTTCCAAGGTCGCAGGTTGTCCCTTAAGATTTGCACCTGCAACACTTTTAAAATTACCTGTTATATCTACATATTCCGCCAGATCAAGCGTCGCAAGTGGAGTTGGATTGGCCACACGCTGCGAAGGGAGTCTGATCATATACCGAAGCAAGCGCTGGATTGGAATCCCCAAGGCAAAATAAAACGTGGCTGTCCCCGTCAAACCTGGCGTCGCACCGTGTTGGCGGAAGCAACGAGCATCGGTATGACGTGGAGTGAGGTGAAGCGTGAAGCACAAGACCGATCGCGATGGAGGACTACTGTGGACGCCCTTTGCCCCATCCAGGGGACGTAGGTCATTAAGTCAAGTAAGTCATCTACATATTTGTTTCAAGCTTAATATTAATATAACCACGCGGCATTTCCATCACGTATATTTTTGTCCAGTGTAGCTTTACGCAAAGAGCTACAAACTCTCCAGCATCAAAAACAAATGATAACGAATGCCACTCAAAAAAATCAACACCCCCGTGATATAATATTCCAGTCTTACCACACTGATACCACCTTTATCTCGTACATTGTTTACAGCATACCATTTAATTCCTACAATGTTATAATTGAAACACGCGCGCAAAACGCGGCCTGCATTCATAATACGTTTTAAACGGTCAAACTTTACATATTTTTACATCATTTTTATAAAACAGTTTTAATGTAAAAAGTTTTAAGAGTATACATCGCTTTTCTGGTTACAACTTTTTTCGGAGATTCCATTTTTAATTTTAGATTAAGGGTGCCTTATTTATATCGTTCGGTGAGGTCGGTTATTGCTTTTTTTTCTTATTGGAAAGTTGAGTTTTCTTGAAGGTACAATAAAAATGTTTCTGGGAGTTAGGTATCAATTTCTTAAAAATAAGTTGTTTCTCCTCATAAATATTTTTATCTACTAGGTAGTACCTAATTTTGAAAGCTAAGTTGTCGTTTTGCCCTCCCATGACTCCTGTGGGGTTACCATAAGCTCTTAGAGCAAGGTTATTTCATTGTGCGTAAGGGACAGATGCCTTACGTTTTCCATATACCGTTATTTGTAAAAAAATCATCTAGCTAGCCTTTTTCCCGACTATGTTGGGGTCGGCTTTCAGTCTTACCGGATTCAGCTAAGTACCAGTGTTTTACATGGAGCGGCTGCCTATCTGACCTCCACAACCCAGTAACTGGGTAACATGCAGTACCCCTTGGCAAGACTGGTGTCAGCTCTCAAGCTTCTGACTACCCGTAACGACTGTCAAAGATCTTCAAATGACAGCCGGGCTTAGCGTGCTTTCCGAGGCACGGAGGCAACTCGGTATGTTGAAATGGTCACCCATCCGCGGACCGACCAACCATTGCTTAACCTTGATGATCAACCCGTGCAGCTGTTATAATTTAGCTACGAGCTCCTCATCTATAGTAAAAAAATATAGTATCTATTTATTTTGCCTTGACAATATTTTTTCTGTATGCTTCAAGCAAATAAACCAATTATAAAAAAAAAACTTTGTGAAACTGTTCAAAATCGAGGCTTGAACGTAATTACCAATAGTAATAATAGGTACATAACGTTCCTATTAAATTATTACCAAACAGTCCTGAATACATTTTCATTAAGTATTCCAAATAGCACAAGGCCACAATGTTGATGTACTTGCTACTGAAATTAATTTATTCGCTTGAAACCTTTTAAATCTATTTGCGTACATTTCCTTTTGGGTTTTGTTCTATAAATGTTATATAATTTTCACATTTGCGTACTAATTTATATTCTGTGTTAGTTTTTAACAACTACTAACCATTTTTTTTTTGTTTTTTGAAAAACCTTGCCCCACACTAGGAATTTCTCCTGTATCGTGGGTGCGTTTACATACATATAAACTCACATTCACAAACACCCAGAGCCGGAACAACTATTTGTAGATCATACAAATATTTGTTCCGTGCGGTTTCGAACCCGCGACACGCAGCGCAGCAGTCAATCGCTCAACCACTGCGCCAACCGTGCGCCCAACTGTGTGGTTTATTAACTGTGTGGGAATAGGAACTAAGCAGTGGTGGTCCAGTGATAACGGCTGCAAGTTGTAGGTCGTGGGTTCGAACCTAGGCTGGCGCTTGACATTGTGTAAAAGATTATTGTATCACCACTGCTCTCAAAACGGCGAGGACAGTTTCCTGAACCATCCATCAACCCGCACTGGGCCCGCGTGGTAGCTTACTTCCCATTCCCTTAAACAGAGAAGAGCCCTGTGTCCCAGCTGTGGGAATATTAAAAGGCTGATGATAAGGAACCTCCAAATCATGTCCTCCAACTCCAATCATCAAATTGACAGATATAGCCCGACATTTTGTCATTTGTTACGGCGACTAAGTTCAATGAAGTTCTTTCAAACTGATCTGTAATATGAGCCCTTGTATTTTACAAGCTTGTATTTAACTTGCAATGAATGTGTGTATGAATGTAGCTTGGATGACAATGCATGGTTAGCTTAGTGACGTCATTATATATCCAATATGGCGGATGGACAAAGATGGCGGACTAGTTATTTTTTGTGCACTGCCATGATATGGGTATCAAATGAAAGGATTTGCTGAGAAGAATACGAAAAAAGAATGTTTACAAAAAAATTATTTTATTTAGATAGATTTTGATAAAAAAAAGGATATTAATTGTTCGCAAAACCAGATCTCTGAGAAAAACAAAAGACAGTAATATTATTATCATTAGACCTTTATAAGAGTTAATTAGTGGTGTAATTATTACCTAAAAATTACCTGTTGTCATAGAAACAGTTAATAATACATGGAAAAGCTTTCCAAATAATTAGTACTCTTTCTGTCGTAGTCATAGAGATGATTTTTTCCTTATTGCTAATTGCTATAAGACTGCTAATTGTAACGAGTGCGTTAGGGCTTGTCCTCATCACCACGTCAAGACGTTGTCAGCGTGGAATGGTGCGGAGTCGCGGTACCGCACGTTGGCGTGACGTGCTTATTCACGTTACCTTGTCGTTATTATACAAGGCACTATGCCTCAACGTAACACGTTGTCGTGCCTTGAAAAAATCCGCATTATTTTGCAGCATATCTGACAGAACGAATCAATGTCTAGTTTTGTTTCTTTTAGTTTCTGACAGTTACAGCATTTCTGAATCTTTTTTGCACAACAGTTGCCTTACCGTGCATTCGCACGTCAAGTCAATGCACCGTGCCGAGACACACCGTTCCACACCGTTCCGTTCACGACGTCGTGACGTGGTGATGGGGACAAGCCCTTATGATTGCCTGAAGTTCACCTTACTGAAGGATGTTCGCCAGAATATTCGTTTGCCTGAAGAGTTGTTGTTCGAACAAATGATTAGGTATCCGAAGAATAACCGCTCGAATGTTTGTTTGACCGAAGAACTGTTGGTCATACGGACGATTGCCCGAAGAACTGCACCTGTAGCCAAGTTAACAATCTACAATCGATTACGCTAGTAGAAAACGAATCAATGTATGGAAACGACACATCTGAACATATAGTCCATGTGGTCAGACCATAGAAATGCAGCTAAGGAGTGGAATTCCCTGCCGGAGTCTGTGTTTCCCGATAGCTACAACCTAGGGGTCTTTAAGTCAAGAGTGAATAGGTTACTTCTAGGCAAGCGTGCTCCTTCATCGTCCACATCATCGCTTAACATCAGGTGAGATGGTGGTCAAGCGCGAGCCTATATAAGATAAAAAAAAAATGAAATAGAAGGCGTTAACGATTGTAGAGATTCGACACGAAACGTTTACAACTTGGCTAGGAGGGCTCGGGCTAACTCCTGAACGAACATTTGCCCGAAGAACTTTTGGTGAAAAGAACGGTTGTCTAGAGAAAACAATCATTTAACCGACAAGGAAACACTTTCTAAAACAAGGTTTTCATTCCATTTCAATGTGTTTTTGTCTTTTTCTTTATGAATCACAATGTTGAGCCACAAAAAGGATGAAATAAGCTGCAAAGAGAATACCAATAGTGTGTCGTGTGCTATTTACTCGAATGGAAATAATAAGAAATGAGCTTAAAATAGGAAATCTAAAAGTGGCACAGATCTCTGAAAAGTTGTAAGGTAATCGGTTATCATGTGTTCGAAAATGTTGAAGGATTTTTTTTTATAGATAGGCTCGCGCTTGACCACTATTTCACCTGATGGTAAACGATGATGTGGTCGACGGTGGAGCACGCTTGCATAGAAGTAACCTATTCACTCTTGACTTAAAGACCCGAGGTTGTAGCTATCGCGAAAGACAGAAGCCGGTAGGGACTTCCACTCCTTAGCTGTACGAAAAGGCTATAAGAAAAAGCAAAAAAACAAAAAAACCCGACTGTTTGAAAAGCGAACTAAAAAGACGTAAACAAGGAGAAAATGAAGCTGTGCAGTATTAAAATTTTCATAACCCTGTTTTTCCTAAATTATGAAAATTTATGAAATTTTTTATGAAAAATCGATTGACGTAAAAACCATCAAAATCAGCCATAATGAATGTGACAAACTCGAGGGAGGCTGGGTCGACCCAACGCGAATGTATACGTACATCCGTGGTGGGGCGACCCGGACTGCCAGGCACTTCTTCTCATGCAACCGAGTGGGTGGGCAGGTTGCGGATAGCCCAACCCCGGCTGCGGGACCGCAGCTCTCTTTGCTGATTGGCGATCCTGTGGTCGGGGCATCTTTTAAAAAGATCCCGGACAAGAGAAGTTCCCGAAAGCCAAACCCCAGGCCTAGGGTAACCAATACACCACCTTCCTATGTGTCCATCACCTAAACTAGCCATCCCTCCCTATCCGTACACATCCCGTCGATCCTTAAATCCCTAGGTCAACTCCCAGGCCTAGGGTGACCCCCAAGTAACCCACACTCCTATTCCATCAAACTCCTTCCCTCCTATCCCCTTAATCCCGTCGGTCCCCGAGGAAGGGTAACCTCGGTTCCAATAAAAGCCCACCCCCTTCATCAATGTAATAATGCAGAATGAAAAGCCACATACCCAGGTGGGTCCCGGCCAAGCCGAGGAATCCCACACCGCTTCGGCGGTTAGCTCCCAGCGTAGTATGGGGGGAGCATCAAACTGCATAATTAACCAACTCATGCCGCGCTTTACAGCGCGGCCGGCTGCTGACTTAGCGCCCATAGCACAGGCTGCGACAAACGCGCCCATAAACCAGACCGCGGCTGCGTCCAACGCGCCCACTGACTCGACCCCGACTACGACACCCTCTACACGGTGTATGCCTCCCACGAACCCCTGGCAACAGAGCGTCGTGCGGAGCAGCACAAATTACCCTGACAAAGACCCAGACCAACACGGACAGACAGACATGGGGAAGGTTAGTGGAACTGGCAGTTCTACAACTCTCCCGGCTGTAGTGGAAGGAGTACGCCTGCTGAATAAGCGCGGCAAAATCCAAGCCCGCGAGAGGAAAGTAGGTGACCGAAAGTGCAACACCCGCGACGGCACCAGCCAGAGCGAAGCGCGATCGGACGCTGAAGAGATGGCACGTGACCAGCCGCAAGTACGCGTAGGGCCAACCCAGCGCGAAAAGCGGCCGGACGCGGGGCCACGGGACCGACCGCAAGTACGCGTAGGGGCAACCCAGCGTGAACAGCGATCGGACGCGGACCATAGCGAGCGGAGGCAGGTACGCGAAGGGGCAACCCAGAGCGAAATGCCTTTGCAAGCGATAGATTCTGCCAGGGCCGCAAACCGACCCCAAGGCACTGAAAAAACCCACGACGGACCTAAAAACAGACACACCAGGAGCAAGCGCGGTGGAGCCGCACGCAAGGCAAAACAAACCGTGCCAAGCTCCCCAAACCCACAACCTGGACCGAGTGGGACAGCGCCACTGAAAAGGGTGCGCCCCGACGACACGGCTTCGCCAAGTACACTACAGGAGGATGCCAAGCGAGTGAGAATTCACTCCGCTCAGGGGGGGCAGAGGACCTACGCACGGGCCACGAAGGATATTCCTGCGCGGCTGGCGGTAGCAATCTGCCTTCCCCATCCCGGCAGAGAACTGACCCGACAAGAGGCCGAACACATAAAGACCGCACTAGAGGACAGAATGCTGGACACGGACTCGACGACACCGCTCCCGGCCTTCCGCGGATACCCACGGATAGCGGAAGGCACGGTGCAGCTGTGTTGCGAGGATGAAAATGCTCTGACCTGGCTGACCCATAATGTTCCCCACATTAAAACTCCCCGACAACGACCTTACACTGACGGTACTCAAACAGACCGACGTGCCCACCCGTGTCCGAGCCTCGCTCTTCGTCCCTCGTTACAGAGGTGACGTGGGCAAGCTCCACGGTATTCTGATCCGTCAGAATACCTGGTATGACATCAGCAGGTGGTCACTGTACAGGGCGACAACCGTCGGTGGCGACCGACACGGGACGTACTTGACCCTGGGGTTGCCACCGGAGGAAGCCGAAAAGGTCCTGGGGCGAGAGCGACGAATGTCGTACCTCTTAGGGTCGATATACGTTCGCTTCTGGCCCACGACCCGACCCTCCGACACCCAGACCGACAACACATTGACGACAGAACCGACGACGACACAGACGATCGACACGGACGTTGTCCAACTCGAGGAGGAGATGGCTCGAGCGGCAATGGCCGATGACGACGAACCAACACTGCCCGCAACGAACCAACACTGCCTGCATCACCCGGTTGGAACGTGCAGCTTCTTGCCTCATCGCCGGGGGATGAGCACGACGACGAGCATTACCGGGAGGTGGAGACGGAGGGACTTTCTGATGGATCCGTCTCCGACTAAATCCACTCCACCTCCACAAATACCCATCAACATCATCCAAACAAACCTCCAGCATAGCCAGACTGCCACGGCTAGCTTACGCAGGGCACTGGAGGTAAAGCCCCGAACCATCGCACTGATCCAGGAGCCGTGGATCAGGAATAACAGAATATGTGGCCTCGGTAAAATCGGAGGTAAGACAATTCTCGACACACATGGCTCAGATAAGCCAAGAACCTGCATCTTTATATCCAATGAAATTCCCTTTACGCCACTGACCCAATTCTGTTCCAGAGATCTGACAGCTGTCAGGCTCCAAACCGAAATTAGCGTTCCAGATGTTGCACTGGCCTCGGCATACATGCCAGGCGAGGACATCGATTGCCCGCCAAAGGAGTTGGCTGACTTGGTGCAGCACTGTGAGCGCGCCGATTTGGACCTGATCATCTGCACCGACTCAAACGCCCACCAGCCGCTCTGCGGCAGCGACACGCCGAACCCCAGAGGAGAGGTACTATCCACCTTTTTATTCTCCACTAATCTTAACATTGTTAACCGCGGCTCAGAACCCACTTGGGTCACGGTCCGCGGACAAACGATCATAGACCTAACATTCGCTACAGAAAACGCGACAAACCTTATCACAAACTGGCACGTATCGGACGAACCTTCTTGCTCAGACCACAGAAGAATCCGCTTTACACTAATTACAAACACTAAAAAACCCGCACCGAGGCGAAACCCGAGGCGCACAAATGTGCCCAGATATAAAAGTCTTCTGGCTTCGCTTCTAGCTAGACATCTAGCAATGATAACCATAAGGGACCAAGCACAATTAGAATACACCGTAACAAAATTATCCGAATACCTAACCGAAGCTTACCACGCATGCTGTAAATCAAGAGCGCCACAAAGCAGGAACGAGAGGAACCCCTGGTGGAACGCTAAACTTGGTAAACTCAGAGAAACGCTACGTAAGCAATTTAACAGAGCAAAAAACACTAGACTCCCGGAAGACTGGGAGATATACAAAGATACCCAATATGTATACAAAAAGCAGATTAGAACCGCCAGGAGATCGGCATGGCAGAAATTTTGTGAATCCATCGAGACAAATAACGAAGCCGCCAGGGTACGGAAGATACTATCAACCGATCAGGACCGAACTCTCGGCGCGCTGAAAAAACCCGACAACTCATACACACAAACTGACTATGAGACCAGTAAGGTCCTCCTCGAAACTCACTTCCCGGACTGTCAAATCATGGAGGACAGGACGTGGGAGGCGGGTACCGTATGGACTTCAACGGAACAAGATTGGTCAAGAGCCCACAATATAGTAACAGTAGACCGGATAAAATGGGCTATCAACACCTTTCAACCCTTCAAGTCGGCGGGGCTGGATGACATCTTCCCAGCCCTGCTGTAGTGGGGGGTAGATCATCTAACACCGTGGCTGTTGGAGATCTATCGGGCCTGCCTAGCACTCAGATACATACCTCTTGCGTGGCGGGAGGTGAAAGTCATCTTCATACCCAAACCTGGAAAAACTGATTACATACAACCCAAGGCGTATAGACCTATAAGCCTCACATCCTTCTTATTGAAAACCCTAGAAAGACTCTGCGATAGGCACATCCGTGATGGGCCTCTCCGAGTAAAACCACTTCATAGACAACAGCATGCGTACTCCACAGGCAAATCAAGAATCCGCGTTGCACAACGTGGTTTCTAAAATTGAATGCGCAGTGGACCATAAATGCTCAGCACTGGCTGCCTTCATTGACATCGAGGGCGCTTTCGATAAGACTACGTTCAACAGCATAAACACGGCCCTCAACAGACACGGCATAGACCCGACCCTAGGAGGCTGGATCACCAACATGCTCAAACTGCGAGCGGTTTAGGTCACGGTTAACGACACTACAAGGGCCGTCGTTGCGAAGGGCTGTCCACAGGGGGGCGTCCTTTCGCCACTTCTGTGGAACCTGGTAGCGGACAACCTCATCAAAACACTCAACAATAAAGGTTAATTCACTGTTGGCTACGCGGATGATATAACAATAATAGTAAACGGGACCCACGAAAACACCCTATCCAATCTCATGCGTCAAGCCCTAAAACTAGTAGAGGAATGGTGCGGCGAGCACCAACTCTCAGTGAACCCCACAAAAACGGAAGTAATTCTCTTCACTAAAAAGAGGAAACCAATGCCAATGCAGCTACCAAGATTCTTTGGAACAACCCTAAGCCTTTCAACCGAAACCAAGTACCTGGGAATTTACTTGGACAAACAATTGAATTGGGCGAGACACATGAACTATATTACCCCAAAAGCCAGTATATCCCTGTGGCAGTGCAAAAGACTGCTGGGCAGGAATTTGGGGATCAGCCCCATAGTCACCTACTGGCTATACACCACAGTAATTCGACCAATCATTACATACGGCTCGTTGGTCTGGTGGCCCAGGACAGACCTCAGCACAGCTCAAAAAGATCTTGAAAAACTGCAGCGGTTTGCTTGCGTTGCAATCACCAGCAGCATGAGAACCACACCCACGGCCGCCCTACAAGCAATGCTAGGACTGCCACCTCTGCATCTTATCGTGCGGGAGGAGGCAGCTCTGGCCGCTTTTAGACTCCATCTATCAGGTATCCTAACTCAAGACTCCAGGGTTAAGCACACACGCATAAGAGAAGACGCGATCAAGCGAAACCCGATGCTAGCATCACCTTGCGACAAAGCCCCAAAAACACACCACTTTCATAGGCACTACAACATAACACTTACAGAAGAACAATGTGATTACTCAGGCCCGAAGGAGATGAGAGTATACACCGACGGGTCGAAGACGAACTCCGGTACCGGAGTCGGAGTCTATTCACAAGACCTAAATATAAATATATCTAGACCGCTAGGAGGTTTCAACACCGTCTACCAGGCGGAGTGTGTGGGCATCATACTGGCGGTCCATGCCCTAGAAGCCAGGAGGGTTACGGACACCCATATTCGTATACTCTCCGACAGTGCCTCAGTCCTCCAATCCTTACGAAAAAAATATATTACATCGAAATTAATACTAGAATGTCACAACGCACTAGAACAAATAACCGTATCTAGTCGTAACACGGTGACACTGCAATGGATAAAGGGACACAGCGGATCCTTAGGCAACGACGCAGCTGACGAGCTTGCGAGACGCGGATCCAGCACGGCGGTCTATGGACCCGAACCCGTCTTACCCATTCCCTTCTACCAAATACGTAGGTGGCTACAGGAATTCACCAAGACACAGGCGGGGAACTGGTGGATCTCGGCACCAGGCTGCAGGCAGTCCAAAGAAGCTCTGCCATCTCTGGACAGTAGTCTTACCAGACGTCTGCTACGTCTGGACAGGAATGGCCTGCGCATGGTGACGGGGACCATCACGGGACACTGCTCACTTAACAAACATTTCCACACAATAGGCATAACGGACAGTCCTCTGTGCAAGGCATGCATGGAGACTGAGGAAACCGTCACACACGTTCTCTTTGAATGCACAGGGATCACACAGATAAGAACACAAACCCTCGGGTCACCCAGATCTTACACGGACGTTCTAAAAAAACCAGGAGCCCTAATAAGCTTCTGGAGGGAGGTGGGCTGGTTGGAATAACCCATCCAACGGCCGCCAGGGCCCACGCACAAAGGTCCAACTACAGGACTAAGTGCGGAAACCGAACCCCATAACATAGAACATAGATGTGTCAAATTTAATTATTTCCCTACCAACTATAATATACATTATGGTATACAATAAAGAATTGAAGAGAGACACGACAAAGAAGAAGGATAAGCGAATCAGTGTGCAATGACGTATTGCATCATATTAAAACCTTATTATAGCCTGCATATCTAATATATAAAATTCTCGTGTCACAGTTTTCGTTGCCATACTCCTCCGAAACGGCTTGACCGATTTTGATGAATTTTTTTGTGCTTATCCGGTATCTATGAGAATCGGCCAACATCTATTTTTCATCCCAAAAAAAAAAAAAATATCGTAGGGTAGGTGTAGGGTAGGTGTAGGGTAGGTGTAGGGTAGGTGTAGGGTAGGTGTAGGGTAGGTGTAGGGTAGGTGTAGGGTAGGTGTAGGGTAGGTGTAGGGTAGGTGTAAGGTAGGTGTAGGGTAGGTGTAGGGTAGGTGTAGGGTAGGTGTAGGGTAGGTGTAGGGTAGGTGTAGGGTAGGTGTAGGGTAGGTGTAAGGTAGGTGTAGGGTAGGTGTAGGGTAGGTGTAGGGTAGGTGTAGGGTAGGTGTAGGGTAGGTGTAGGGTAGGTGTAGGGTAGGTGTAGGGTAGGTGTAGGGTAGGTGTAGGGTAGGTGTAGGGTAGGTGTAGGGTAGGTGTAGGGTAGGTGTAGGGTAGGTGTAGGGTAGGTGTAGGGTAGGTGTAGGGTAGGTGTAGGGTAGGTGTAGGGTAGGTGTAGGGTAGGTGTAGGGTAGGTGTAGGGTAGGTGTAGGGTAGGTGTAGGGTAGGTGTAGGGTAGGTGTAGGGTAGGTGTAGGGTAGGTGTAGGGTAGGTGTAGGGTAGGTGTAGGGTAGGTGTAGGGTAGGTGTAGGGTAGGTGTAATGTAGGTGTAGGGTAGGTGTAGGGTAGGTGTAGGGTAGGTGTAGGGTAGGTGTAGGGTAGGTGTAGGGTAGGTGTAGGGTAGGTGTAGGGTAGGTGTAGGGTAGGTGTAGGGTAGGTGTAGGGTAGGTGTAGGGTAGGTGTAGGGTAGGTGTAGGGTAGGTGTAGGGTAGGTGTAGGGTAGGTGTAGGGTAGGTGTAGGGTAGGTGTAGGGTAGGTGTAGGGTAGGTGTAGGGTAGGTGTAGGGTAGGTGTAGGGTAGGTGTAGGGTAGGTGTAGGGTAGGTGTAGGGTAGGTGTAGGGTAGGTGTAGGGTAGGTGTAGGGTAGGTGTAGGGTAGGTGTAGGGTAGGTGTAGGGTAGGTGTAGGGTAGGTGTAGGGTAGGTGTAGGGTAGGTGTAGGGTAGGTGTAGGGTAGGTGTAGGGTAGGTGTAGGGTAGGTGTAGGGTAGGTGTAGGGTAGGTGTAGGGTAGGTGTAGGGTAGGTGTAGGGTAGGTGTAGGGTAGGTGTAGGGTAGGTGTAGGGTAGGTGTAGGGTAGGTGTAGGGTAGGTGTAGGGTAGGTGTAGGGTAGGTGTAGGGTAGGTGTAGGGTAGGTGTAGGGTAGGTGTAGGGTAGGTGTAGGGTAGGTGTAGGGTAGGTGTAGGGTAGGTGTAGGGTAGGTGTAGGGTAGGTGTAGGGTAGGTGTAGGGTAGGTGTAGGGTAGGTGTAGGGTAGGTGTAGGGTAGGTGTAGGGTAGGTGTAGGGTAGGTGTAGGGTAGGTGTAGGGTAGGTGTAGGGTAGGTGTAGGGTAGGTGTAGGGTAGGTGTAGGGTAGGTGTAGGGTAGGTGTAGGGTAGGTGTAGGGTAGGTGTAGGGTAGGTGTAGGGTAGGTGTAGGGTAGGTGTAGGGTAGGTGTAGGGTAGGTGTAGGGTAGGTGTAGGGTAGGTGTAGGGTAGGTGTAGGGTAGGTGTAGGGTAGGTGTAGGGTAGGTGTAGGGTAGGTGTAGGGTAGGTGTAGGGTAGGTGTAGGGTAGGTGTAGGGTAGGTGTAGGGTAGGTGTAGGGTAGGTGTAGGGTAGGTGTAGGGTAGGTGTAGGGTAGGTGTAGGGTAGGTGTAGGGTAGGTGTAGGGTAGGTGTAGGGTAGGTGTAGGGTAGGTGTAGGGTAGGTGTAGGGTAGGTGTAGGGTAGGTGTAGGGTAGGTGTAGGGTAGGTGAATGTTTGGAGTTTTTATGGCAAAACAAAGTTTGCCGGGTCAGCTAGTAACATATACATATTTTCTTTTAACTGCTCGTAGTCCTGCGGGCGCAAAGCTATTTAAAACTAATTAACTATCGATCTAAAACCGACCCACATAAAAAGTTAGAGCCAATAGACCGCCTTCGAGGCAAATGCAAAACTTCACGAAGGTAAAACAAAAAGAAAACTGATCATAAGTGTTTGACATGTTTTCCAATACCGAGGAAGAACTAAGTTCTCTAACTTCGAGCTTCGGTCCGGCAAAAATGAGTGAAAGTTTTTAATTTAAGTTTAAGCACAGATTTTGTAAGTCTTAGTGTAATGCAAACATTGTTTTGTAGGGCATTAGTTGTTCTGTCATTAAAAGTTGAGTCTCGTGCGGGACAAGAGTTGTTGGTTTTAATTTGCTGTGTTTGGAGGAGTATTTCTACGTTGTTTTTTTTTTCGAAATTAGAATGTTTATTTTTGTCGCATTTTTCATTGGAAAGGGACTTATTCTGCCACGGAAAAGTATAACGTAGAGCCGTATACAAGTACCTAATTTGTGTTTTCTATCCTATATATCTGTACTAATCTTATAAAGAGGAAAGATTTTTTTGTTTGTTTGTTTGTACCGAATAGGCTCCGAAACTACTCGACCGATTTGACTAATTCTTTCACCAATAGAAAGCTACATTATCCTGAGTGACATAGGCTATTTTTTTATCCCGAAAATGGGTCCTGTGGGGTGGTCCACGGGAGCGAAGCCGCGGGCAACAGCTAGTATTGTAAAAATGAAGCTACCTACTACGTATCAGACCTAAATAGGTACCTACCGTTTTTGTTTTATCATTTAATAGCAACCCACCCCGGCTTTGCACATATTCAATTTATAAACTCAAATCTCCCACGTTTATCGCTCTTTCTAATAATGAAAACCATATCAAAAGCCGTCGCATGGTTTAGAAGAAGTACGCGAAGAAACAGATTGAGGCAAACAGTGACTTTGTTTTATACTTTAAAGATTAATTACGCCAACTGTACTGAGTTATTTTTATACAATAAACACTGCACTGCAAAAACGTTGACATTTTCCCTAAACAAGATCATTATCAAACACACTCCTATCAAAATCTTCACAAATGGAACTGAACTGGCCAGTCCCAGCAATCAATTACATTCGCTACATTAATAACTTAGTCCACTATACGTGAAATATTAACCATACGATAAATTCAAAAAGACCATTCAACTTATCTACGCTGAGAGTTAATATCAGTATATCACGTAAAAGAAATATGGCAGTACAAACTATGGAGCTAGGGAACCCCTAGAGTCTCGACTTCCGGACGAGCATCAACAAATATGTAGAAAAAGTGCGAGGTTTTTGATTGCCATTGCTTGGATGTTATTGGAAAAATATGTTGGAATATGCTGGCTATTTATTGGGCTTACTTTTCTGTATGTTTTATTATTTATTAGATGTAGAGGAGATTAGGCGGGTCTGCGATTTTTTTATTGGTACCTATCCTGAATCGGATTTTTCTACTTCTTAGCAAGCTATTTTAGACAGGCAAGCTCGTCAAGCAGCAAGATGGGCAGACAAAATTGTTGCCGTCGCCTAGAACCTGGATGACAGTGGCACAGGAGCTTGGGAATTGACACAAGAAAAGGGAGGGCTGCAGTGGATTGCTCAGGATTCTGGTCTCTTGGTCAGTTCTGGAAAATCTAACTGAGCGTCCAGACGGTCTTAGAGTAAATAAAAATGACCATACAAACTTTCATCCCCTATTTACCTCTTTAGCGGATGAATTTCAAGAAATCCTTTCTTAAATGACACCGACAGTCCAAATGTCTTTAAATAACAGATAGTGTCAGTCGGGACATTACCTGTTATTTAAATAGATTCGTGTTGACAAAAAATGTCGAGCGATAGTGATTCTACTTGAGAGTTTATCAAAACAGGCGCTTTAGAGATTATTTATAAATATACTACCGTAAAATCAAAACACAGAAACAGCCTATTCCAATTTTGTTCAATGGAGAACAACAAAAGTAGGAGTCAAGACTGTGTCGGAACCCATCTTTTTAGTTTATTTTCAACATTTAGTAGAAACTCGATTGTTAAGCAGCTTATGGTGTAATTATTCAATGCTCAGATCTACAATAAGCATCAAACACAATGTTCAAATCAATGTATACAACAGCTTTTTAGTGTCTCGCAGAAGGTGTGAAAAGTAGAGTTTGCTCCTCTGGGATAAAGCCTGTCTTCTTGAACAGCTTGAACCACTCGCTTCGCTTGGCAGTTAACTCAGTCCCTCGTTACGCTCAGGGTTCAACATGCCGCCCGTGACGTAAGACACTGCTTTATCCCCTTGGTGCATAATCTACTATTACGATAACCATCACTGAAAATGAAACCTGTATGTAAAACATAAACGAAAGTATAGATAAGTACCATCTTAACTACGTGATAACTATGGAGATGATGTAAAAAAAAACATTTCACATTTTAATAAAGACGCCAAGCTTTAGGCTTCAGGTTACAGTAAATTTATTATTACGTTGTACATTACCTACAACCAGTAAATAGGCATAAAGGAAGTTCACATGTTACAAATACATAGAATAATGTTTTTAATATAAACAAGAAAAAAATATCACACTATATTTTCCCCAAGATTCTCATATCAAGTTTATACGTAATATCGTAACAGCTAGGTACTAACAGAATAAACATGGAGAGTGAAGATCTTTGCCTGTCGAGATATTTATCTTAGACAGACCTAAATGGACTTATATTTCAGAATATTCTACAAAAAATGGCTGGAAATGTGTGGGCTTTTTCACGCTGGCGATTTTCTGACATCAAAGCCATTTTGTATTTGAGAATTATGTTTTCAAGTAACATTGTTTTGTCTAGTCCAAAATATCTGTTGCATTTGGACAACCTTAAGCTCTAAATAAAGTGGTATTCAGTGACATCAGCGATATAGTTTGTAGAATTGTTCAAAATATAAAGAATTGACAAGCGCTAATTAAACAATGCACCTGGCATGTTGTCTTTTCTATACGCTTGGTTGACTGGTAAAGAATGCCTAAGGCATTACGTTAAGAAAGATAGTGGTCAAAGGCGAGTCTATAAATAAATTAAAAAAAGGACCGCCTTTCTACGTTTTGTTCATGAAGTCTTAATAAATAAGCGCTTCCAAAATGTGTCTTAGGTCACGTGGTTAATCCCAAATAAACTTTAATATTGTCCATATTTTGAAGTATGTACTGTCAGTTATTTGTACCTATTCATTTTTGTAAGTGCAATGATGAAAATCGCACCCTAATCACGGAAATGCGTTGCTAGCTGAACCAAGATCACTCGTGATTTATCCGACAAAACAGATATCGTCTGCAGATAACATAAATGGCGTAAATTAGCCTGAAAATACTGTGCGAAATCGCAACTTCGTGTGGCCTTAGACACTTGATATAGCAGTCGTTTACTCTGATTCCAAGCTAAAAACTTTATTAGTCTCTTGTCTAAAGGATTCAAGATAGACACCATTTTAATAGCATGACGTTTAAACATCGATTTGTCGAAAATTTTGTTGGAAATGTCGTAGTGGTCCTGTGGCTATGACCTTTAAAACCCACTAGCTCAACGAGAGGTGCGTGTAGTGCTTGAGCTTGTGGCTTTTAATCCGAGCAATCATCAATGTGACTTTTTCAATTCATAATATGTACTTTGCTATCTTGGATATTGCTGACATTGGTGAAGGAAAACATCGTGAGGAAACCTGGCGTAAACTTAGACAAAGATAAAAAAAATATATATATATATATATATATAAGTTTGAAATCGCCAATCCGTATTGAGTAAGCATGAGGAATCAAGACTGATGATGATGATGGTGACGAAGCATGGGGATTAAATGATTTTGTTTTCTCTGTATCAGAAGAGGCTTTTGCCCAATAGTGGAACCAAAAGAGGCTGCTATTATAATTATTGCTATATTATTGCTAAAATAATTCAATTTATTTCTGGAAAATCGACGAATAATGGGCAAAGTGGCACGAAGCCTGCCCACTCATAAAAGCCATTTTAACGAGCCATTTTGGACCACAGAATGGTCGTTTGCAGGGTACAATGTGTTTTCAGAATCACGTCAACATCTCTGCAAGCTATTAAAAATAAATATTATGTTCGTGCCCAAAAATCGGGTTAAAAATGATGAGTACGGCCGAAGTGGTAGGTTGTTGGAAAGCTGTTACGAGATAAGTTTTGAATACTGTGAATAATTCAAATTGTTTGAACCCTTTACTTCTTGTTAGCATGTAAACGACCACCGGTGAACATAAAATATCTTGTAATCATCATTTCAGCCGATAGACTTCCACTGCTGGACAGAGTTCTCCCCAAGTGTCACCACATTCCTAGCAACCTTCACCAGGTCATTGGTCCGCCTAGTGGAAGGCCTTCCAACGCAAAGTCTTCCAGTTTCGCGGTCGCCACTCCAGAACTTTTCGGCCCCATCAGCCATCCAATCTGAGAGTAATCCCCTGCCCACTGCCACTTAAGTTTGGGAATTATTCGAGCTATGTCGTTAACCTTGGTTCTCTTGCAGATGTCTAAATTTCGGATTCGATCGCGCAAGGAACCGCCGAGCATAGCCCTCTCCATTGCCCTTTGGGTGACTTTAAGCCTTCTGATAAGGCCCTTTGTGAGCGACCACGTTTTGGTGAGCAGTGGTGGCCCAGTGGTATCGGCCGCGACTTACAAGTTGTAGGTCGTGGGTTCGAGCCCAGGCAGGCGCTTTACTTTGTGTAAATTATTTCATCACCACTGCTCTCAAAACGGTGAAGGAAAACATCGTGAGGAAACCGGCATGTTCTAGAACCTAAAATTCGAAGACATGTGACATCCACCAACCCGCACTGGGCCCTCGTGGTGGATTACGGCCCATTCCCTCTCACAGAGAGGAGGCCTGTGTCCTAGCAGTGGGAACATTAATAGGCTGATGATGTGATGATGTGATGATGTGACGTTTCGGTCCCGTATGTAATTACTGGCAACACACACTGGTTTTTACTCAAAATTCGACATTGCAGTACGCCAATGCAAAAAAACGAGAGAAGGCTGGTTGTGTGTACAAAATGGCGTACTTTGCTACTCTGTGGCTACTCGGTAACGCTGGCTTTTAAGGATTTCGATTGAACGTATGTCAAAAATAGAGGCGGTCAGGCAGCCTTTTGAACAGAATGATACTTCATAAGTGCGTGCGTAAATCTCAGGTCCAAGGAGTAAAAATGCCTATCGGATTCAACCTGGGTGTTTCTCCCTATTGGATTGGTTACTTTTAGACAAGCGAGTTCCATCGTCAACCTCATCATCGCTTACCATCTGGTGAGACAGTGGTCAAACGCCATTCTTTAGAAAATTAAAACATATATTTTCACTGTTGAAATGACAGTATTTTATAATTAAAATGTCTACAAGTACTTATTATGAAGAAAATGATTAATGTTGTACACCACCTGATATAAGATGTGAAGCCCTTAACTTAATGGAAAGTTTACTACCTGAAAACTCCAAGGAAAAATATCTATTATCTACTAAATAAAATGATTTTTTATTTTTATTTTCTTCACAAGTGTGTTGAAAAACGTCGCATGATACACGTGTGTATTGATGACTACCGTCCTCGGCTCTCTTAAGACCCTCACCTAACAGCTCGGATCTCAATGGCACCTCAGCGGTAATCACCAACATTACACACTTGTACCTCTCCACCACCCTTGGTTGACTGGTAGAGAATGCCTTAGGCATTAAGTCCGGCATTAAGTCAGTCATTAATTGGCGAGATCGAATTTTGAGTAAAAATTAACTAAAAAGTAACAAATAAAAAAGTTAATAAAAAAACATACTGTGCAGTCGGAGGATACATGTTCGCGAGCTGGCTGACCAAAACCAGATGTATCCTCCTTTTTTAGTAACTTTTAATCTTTTTTTTTGAATTGTGTAAATTAAACGTATAAGTGTTTTATTAAAAAAAAATTGTGCTCCACAATATAGCGCCCAAAATCCGCCATTTTTTTATTTGCCAATTTTAATGTAGCCAGTGACACTCGTACGGTTAAGAAAAATCGATTGTCGTAAGAATCATCATAATCGGCCAACGCGTTTGGTCTCTAGAACGCCACATAGGAACAAACATACATACATAGACTGATAAACACTTTACCCGGCAGTCGGGTAAAAAAAGCTGCCTGACTGCCTCTATTTTTGACATACGTGCAAATAAAATCCTTTAAATCCAGCGTTACCGAGTAGCCACAGAGTAGCACAGTACGCCACTTTGTCCACACAACCAGCCTTCTCTCGTTTTTCGCATTGGCGTACTGCAATATCGAATGTGAGTTGCCGACTGGCGTATCTCTGCAAAGTCAACACAATATGAACCTCGTTCTCTGTTTTAACGTAATTAATGAATGACTGACTGTGTTTAGCTGTTTTGAAATTGAAATGAGTGCTGTTTACGGTGTTTAGCGGAGCCGTAGCGCGATCTAACAAAGCGATAACGTAAAGTTGAAGTTTCGTTTCCCTAGATGGCGTTGGGATCGAAATAGATCTCGCTATGGTTTTGTTACCTCGGATAGTATAAGTAGTTTTTAATTTTAGATTTTTTTTGAGAATGATTTGTCTGCACGATAATCTGTATATTGTGGAGTGATTTAATACAGTTATTCGGGAGCGCGAAACAGTCTTTCATTTCTCCAAACCCGAAAAGACCATCGTCAGAGGGCGCCACGTACATGGTCCTTCGAGCCGGATATAGTCGCGAGTGGTGGTGATAAGTGGTTCCGGCGGTGGTAATATCCACCCTGCGTGCGTCATTTACTGGGCAGTGGATCGCTGTCCAGAGCAAACCCTCCCTCGGCGGGCACCAAGTGCGGTGTCCGGGATTGGGAGGCATCAGTGCAGTGCATCAGCTGTTGCCGGGAGCCGAGTGCAGGTAGCAGTCGGGAGCCAACCTGGTGGAGGAGCAGCAACGCAGGAGTGGTTTCAAGAACAAGCATCAGAGGGCGCCATCTGCCAGTGGCAACAAGGAGCGTTGGCGCAGTTCACGGGCGAACAGGCAAGCAAAGGGCGCTAGTAGAGTGGTGTCATAGTGAGTGCAAAAGTGGACAAATTGTGAGTACTTTCATCCTTATTATAAACAGGAAAGTCATTCCTGAACTTGTAAATAGTGGTTTGGACGAGTAACCTATACTCGTTTGGCCCTGGAATTAATTGTGAAAAACTTATAAAAATCTACCAACTTAATCTTTGTGTTCTGAAGAAGGGCAAGATCTGTTATTTGTGGACATTAATTAATTATTTACCATAATAATTGTATGCTTCCACTCTTGATTAGTTGGAGTTTGTCTTATTTGTTCTATTGTGTATATTCGTGTTATTTCTTATTTTTCTGTGATTGTAACTTGTGTTAAAAATGGATAGATATATTGACATCCAAGAAGACATCAAAACTAAAATTGAAAAATCTTTGATCAATTTTAAAAAATGTCCGAAAGATCGCCTAACGATATCATACTTTGAAACTCGCCTAGATAGTTTAGAGCAACAGTGGCAACTTTTCTATAGTACACACACCAAAATAATCAGTGAATTTAAAAAGCCTGAATTAGTTAGTTCCCAATATTATAAAGATGGGTTATATGATGAAGTTGAGGATTTATATATTCATTTTAAAAGTACTTTGAAAGATCTTATTAGAAAAGAAACTTTGTATAACCCTAGCCAGGAGTCTAGTACTAAAGAAAATAGTAACTTTAGATTGCCAGAAGTTAAAATACCTATGTTTTCCGGCAAATATCACGAGTGGTCAACCTTTCGAGACTTGTTCGTAGGGTTGATACACAAAAATAGTAGATTAGATAATGCTCAGAAGCTATATTATCTAAAAGGATATTTGACCGGCGAAGCGGAACTATTATTAAGAAACATAAATGTAACATCAGACAATTACTTGGAAGGTTGGAGAAAATTAGAGTCAACATATAATAACAAAAGATTTTTAGCAAACTCGATTATTAAACGTTTGTTCAATCAAAGATCTTTAACATTCGAATCAGCCAGTGAAATAAAGAAATTAATTAGTACTACTTGTGATTGTTTAGCCTCCATAAAGAACTTAGGGATAGATGTATCATCTTGGGACATACTTGTTATCTACATAACTAGTACCAAATTAGATAAAGAAACCAGGAAGGCTTGGGAATTAAAAATATCGTCCGATTCCTCAGAAGACCTTCCTTCATTTGACGAGTTTCGGGAATTTTTAATTGGACGTTATAGGGGTTTAGAAAGTATCGAAAATAGACCTAAAGAGGTTCATAAAGGTGCGCAATCTTTCCATGTAGTGGGAAAAGAAAAGAGCGAAATAACTTGTGCATATTGTTCTGCCGCTCATAAGATAACAAATTGTAAATCGTTTATAAATCAAAGCAGTGATGTCCGCCGTAAGTTTGTACATGAAAAACGCTTATGTTTTACTTGTTTATGCGACAATCACTCTGCCAGATTTTGTCGAAATACTGGAAAATGTAATGTGTGTAAAAGGCGTCACCATACACTACTTCATTCTACTGATGGTTCAGAGTCGTCCGAGAAGGACACGTTAAATACAACCGTGGATAAGAGCAAGAATAGGTTGCCTGAGGAGAATAAAACGGCCCCTCCACGAGCGGAGGGATCTGATAGTGCGATCGTTTCATGCCTTTCTACTGGAACATGTAAGGACACCGTTTTATTGCCTACGGCATTAATAAACGCGGAGGCTAGAGGAGGAACGTATAGGGTAATTCGTGCATTAATAGATCAAGGATCTCAAGGGTCTTTTATCACAGAATCTATGGCTCAGTATTTAGGGTTGAAGAAGTCTTCAACAAACCATTTAGTAGCGGGTGTAGGTGGTCACAAAACTGTCAATTGTAAAGCCACTGTTAACGTAAAAATACAGTCTAGAGTCAATCCTGCTTTCAACGTGCAAATCAAGGCTTACGTTTTAAAATCTATAACCTCCCTTCTGCCAGCTGTTAAGGCAACCAGGATAGAATGGATCGATTTAAAAGAGACTGACTTAGCCGACCCTGAATATGACACGCCTAACAAAATAGACATTTTATTAGGTGCTGAAGTTTACTGTAAGATCATTCAAAAGGGCCTTAAGCACGGGGGTAGCTCAAGATTCGGTTCTGGGCTGGATTTTATCAGGAGTTGTAGGTACAGACCATTCGGTAAGTGTAAATTCCTATCCATGCATCACTGTCCTGCACTCAAATATTCAGGCAGATGAGTTATTAAAGAAATTCTGGGAGATAGAAGCTGAACCCTCTGAAACAAAAAAGATTCTCACAGAAGACGAGATTAAATGTGAAACTTTGTTTGCAACTTCTACTACACGAAATGAAGAAGGTAGATATATCGTAAGGTTGCCTGTTCGGGAAGTTGATTTGGTTAATAAGATAGGTGACTCCAAGATGATAGCTGAAAAAAGACTGAAAGGTTTAGAATCAAGGTTAGAAAAGAACACTACATTAAAAAACAGTTACATTAAGGTCATGCAAGAATACCTAGATTTAAATCACATGAAAAAGGTTGTAGAAAGTAAATCGATTAGTAATAAAGCCGTATACTTACCCCATCACGCTGTCGTGCGCGAGGATAAAGACACTACCAAGGTGCGAGTCGTGTTTGACGCCTCCTGCAAAGGTTCCAAGGGGTTGTCACTAAACGATAACTTGTTAGTAGGGCCTACGTTGCAGGCAGATCTTCGACACATTGTTATGCGATGGCGAACACATAGAATATGTTTGGTTGCGGATATCATAAAGATGTACCGGCAAGTTTTAGTTAATGAAAAGGATACAATATATCAACAGATTCTCTGGCGAGATAATTCTACACAGGAAATAGAACAATTTGAATTAGTTACGGTTACGTTTGGTACGGCATCAGCACCGTACTTAGCAGTGAGGGCTTTACATCAAGCAGCTTTTGACGAGTGTCAGGGTTATCCAAGGATAAGGGATATCATCTTAAATGATTTCTATATGGATGATCTAATGACCGGAGCTGAAAATATAGAAGAGGTTAATGATATTTACACTAAAATTAATGAGACGTTAAAAAAGGGAGGTTTCTCATTTCAAAAGTGGAAAACTAACAGTAAGGAATTATTAGATAAAATAAGGGTCGAGCAGAGCACTACAGAGAAAGAAATAAAAATAGATGAGGTAACCAAAATACTAGGACTTACCTGGAACTCCAGTGAAGATATCTTCCAATACTCCATTAATATGCCGCTCACAGCTACACCTGCAACTAAAAGGAAAATAATTTCTGACATTTCTAGACTGTATGATCCTCTAGGATGGTTAGCCCCTAGTATAGTTAAAGCGAAAATATTGATTCAAAGGCTATGGTTAGCCGGCATAGCTTGGGATCAAGAAGTACCAGACCAGTTATTAAAGGAATGGTTAACTTACCGTGAGAAGATGTCTCAGCTGGCAACCATCAAAATCCCACGATGGATACATGTCACTTCCACAAATGTAACTGCGGAGTTGCACGGTTTCGCTGATGCTTCGAAATTAGCTTATGGCGCAGTTATATATTTAAGAGTAGTGGATGAGACAGGGAATGTATTTGTGTCATTAATAGCTTCAAAAACAAGAGTAGCACCGGTGAAACAGGTGTCTATTCCCAGACTAGAGCTTTGTGGGGCTGTACTCTTGACTAAATTGCTTCGAGAAGTAGGAAAAGTGATGGTCATTCCAAAGACAGATTGGCACGCTTGGACAGACAGTGAGGTGGTACTAGCATGGTTAAACAGTCATCCTAGTCGTTGGAAGACATTTGTCGGCAATCGAGTTTCGGAGATATTAACTTCTTTGGATAGCCATCATTGGGCTCACGTATCCACAAAACAGAATCCAGCAGACTGTGCTTCGCGTGGAATTTGTCCTTCCGAGCTTGAGAATACTTCTCTGTGGTGGGATGGCCCGTCATTTTTAAGGGATCAAGTAATTCAATATAAAAGGCCAAGGCATTTAGTGACTCAATTAGAAGAAGTGAAGGTTCATACAACCACAGTAGGTAGTTCATTTTGGAGTCAATTCTCATCGTTATTGGAGTTAGTTAGAACTATTGCTTACGCTCGACGCTTTCTATTCGATTTAAAAAAGCAAGGTCAGATTTCGGAGGAGCAAGCAGCTCCGCAACCTCTATCTAGAACAGAACGAGAAAAGGCTCTAATTATATGCGTAAGAAAATGCCAGGAAGAAGGATTCTCTGAGGAATTAGACCTTTTGAAGACTAATAAACCTCAAAAGATACGCGGCACGTTGAAATCACTCAATGTATTTCTAGATTCTGAGGGAATTATGAGAGTAGGGGGTAGACTTGAGAAATCGCAGTTAGGATATGATAGAACTCATCCTATTTTAATCCCGAAGGAATCTTTTTTGACGGAACTTCTCATAACCGATGCGCACAAAAATACTTTGCATGGTGGTCCCCAGCTCATGATCACGTATTTGCGGACTAAGTATTGGATTGTAGGATTAAAACTGTTAGTTAAAAAGTGTGTTAGAGGTTGTGTAAAATGTATTCGTTACGCAGCAACGATCAAACCCCAATTGATGGGACAATTACCCACATCTCGTGTAACTCCATCGAAGCCATTTTTATGTAGTGGAGTGGATTATGCCGGTCCTATCAATATTAGGGTCTCAAAGGGACGCGGTAATACCTCGTACAAGGGTTATATATGTTTGTTTATATGTCTGGCCACAAGGGCTGTGCACTTGGAGGCAGTGAGTGAATTGAGCTCTAAGGGATTTTTGGCCGCCTTTAAAAGGTTTGTTGCTCGTCGTGGTCGGTGCTCAGAGCTGCATAGCGACAACGGTACCAATTTTGTGGGAGCTGCGCGCGAGTTGCTTTACTTATTTAATAAAGAGAAGTCTAACTGCAATCCCGAAATAGCAGAGATTTTAGCGGATAACGGTACGGAGTGGCATTTTATTCCTCCTCACGCACCTAACTTTGGGGGACTTTGGGAGGCTGGGATTAAGTCCACCAAATTCCACCTCAAACGGGTCATAGGCAATTCAACGCTAACCTTTGAAGAAATGGCTACTGTGTTAGCTCAAATTGAGGCGTGTCTCAATTCGAGGCCAATATCTTATAATGAGGATCAGGATAAGTTAACGATTATGACGCCTGGCCACTTTCTGGTGGGCGAAGCCCTAGTTTTGCCGCCTGAGTACAATTATGAATCATGCAATATTAATAGTTTACAAAGATGGCAGCTACACCAGAGAATGGTACAGGACTTCTGGCGTCGTTGGTCACAGGACTACCTCCATCAATTTTTACAACGTCGTAAATGGCATTACGTGAACCCTGAACCATCGGTAGGAGACGTAGTCTTGGTAAAGGAGGACGATTTACCGCCTGGCAAGTGGTTACTCGGTCGGATAGAGCAGAAACATCCGGGTGCAGATGGCATTACGCGGGTTGTAACCTTGCGCGTTAAATCGTCATCCATAAAAAGACCTGTATCTAAACTATGTATCCTACCCATAACTTAATTTTAAGATTAGTCTTGTATATTCTCCACCAATGGCATTCACCTCAGCACTGTTTCCTCATGGTGAGCGGTACTGAAGGACATTTCGTAATAATGTCCTTGGTGGGCGGTATGTTTACGGTGTTTAGCGGAGCCGTAGCGCGATCTAACAAAGCGATAACGTAAAGTTGAAGTTTCGTTTCCCTAGATGGCGTTGGGATCGAAATAGATCTCGCTATGGTTTTGTTACCTCGGATAGTATAAGTAGTTTTTAATTTTAGATTTTTTTTGAGAATGATTTGTCTGCACGATAATCTGTATATTGTGGAGTGATTTAATACAGTTATTCGGGAGCGCGAAACAGTCTTTCATTTCTCCAAACCCGAAAAGACCATCGTCAGAGGGCGCCACGTACAAGTGCTATTGCGTATTAGGGTGGCTCGGATTTATGATAGCATTTTTCTGGGTTATTTTTTTATTTTAGGGAGGCGTAATGTAGTTGTAATTCAGGGTGCATGTTTTGAGAGATAACGCTGCATTAGAAATTTGCAAAGCTCTTTGACTGAGAGGTTTATTTATGTTATAAACAGCGTCAGTATGTGTTCATCCTTCAAGCGCGCATGCTCACCGTACTTGGCCACTTATTACAACGCAGCACCGAATCAATCGAACAAATTTACTATTAACAGGTTTACTTATGAAACGGCAATTAGAGAAGGACACCACACGCCGTGATATTTATTTTACTCTGACATTCTAGAATCACAATCTTGACTTGTATTATTTGATTGAAATTTGCACGATTTTGCTCGACATTTGCATTTTACACATTTAATATTTTTTTATCTTGACATTTTTTAATAATTTTGCTTTGACATTCTAGAAAGAATATTTTCATTTTTTTATTTTTTTTCATATATTTTGGCTTCGCACGGTTTGTGCATTTAGCCAGTGTCAAGTTTAGAATAGAAGTTCTAGTTTCTTTAGATTTAAGTCGTCCAAGTTAGGCCCCAATAAAATGGCGGTAACATTATTGGAAGTTTCTACGGAGTTTTGCCGACACCATGTACAAACTCTTGTTCTACCGCTGTGCTTTACTTGCCCACACTCGTGCACGTTCACTAATATTATTAGAATAAAAACCACCATTTTACACTATTAATATTCAATTTAACACAATTGTAGGAAAATAAAACAGAGAAGCAACATAGACGTCATCACGTTCCCGCCAAAACTCTCTATTTTGAATTTGTTTATTTTATTGAAATTTGCAGGATATTTATTTTTATATTTTATGTTTACTAAATATGACATTCTAGAAATAATTTAGATGTGTATACTTTTTTAATATTTGCATGCCATTTTCCAAGGCAAACATGACGTTCTAATATTTTGTATTATAACATCTCTTCATGCTGACAATTTGTTATTTATGTATGGTACTTATGCTTGAGCAAATAAAAATGGTTTGATTTCATTAGATACCTCATAACGACCATGACGGCTCTGTCAGAAGAAGGAGTTTATCAAGACTGGACTAAACAAATTAATGGTGCTTGTTAAAAGTGTAGAACTCAGTAGTCTGTACCTATTATTATGTTCTTGACTGGAAGAGCAATTAAATAAAGCTATCTCGAGTGTTTGCCAGACAATGCTAGTTACAAATATCATAAATTAGAAATTTTCCAATAACATAACTTCAAAGACACATTCAGATACCATTTTCGCCGCCATATTTCTTCGAATAAACGTATGAATATAATAATGAAATCAAAGTTATGTTAATAATAAAATCAAAACGGCTTGATTACAAATTCAACACTAATTTATTCATGAAATTGTCTGTATAATTGTGGTCTAAACTCCGTTTCTAATTACTCCTTTGTAAGCGGAACAAGACGCTCATATTTTGTACTAGCTGTTGCCCGCGGCTTCGCTCCCGTGGACCACCCACAGGACCCGTTTTCAGGGTTAAAAAATAGCCTATGTTACTCAGTAATAATGTAGCTTTCTATTGGTGAAAGAATTTTTTAAATCGGTCCAGGAGTTTCGGAGCCTATTCGGTACAAACAAACTAACAAAAAAATCTTTCCACTTTATAATATTATTATTATAGTATAGACTAGCTGTCCCACGCGGCTTCGCTCCCGTCAACTGGCTACGTACCTACCCTATCCTACCTACCCTACTCTACACCTACCCTACACCTACCCTACACCTACCCTATACCTACCCTACACCTACCCTACACCTACCCTACACCTACCCAACACCTACCCTACACCTACCCTACGCCGACGCCCACATCTTCGGACTGCGTCCCGATTTTTCCGGGCCACGCGCTTGGAGGAAATTGAGGAAAACCGGTCACCACGTGGCCACGTGCAACCAGTTCCAGTCAAGTGCGGCTAACACCGGTGTGCGGCTTCGAGGCAGGGCGTCGGCCACAGCAGAACGTCGTTTCAAGCTCCGAGAAAGTTGAAGTGGTTTCAGAGATATTAAGTTTTAAAAATTCTCAAGATTTTCAAAATTCATTAATTAAATATTTTCAGTGACGACACCCCTAATTTATTTTAGCATCCGAAGAGCCCCGATAAGTACTAAATTGTTACAAAATTATAGATTTTTATGTTTTATAGATTAGAAGATAGAATTTTTTTAAACTTAAGGGCTGACACCAGGGGTGTCAAATAAGGCCTGAATGTCTCTGAAACCGCTACCTAAAAATAGTATAGGTTAGTCATAGTTCTATTTTTAAGTCATAAATGTGTTTTTGTGTGTTGTTTCTTATTGTAGACGTTTTTAGCTTAATTTAGGGGGTATTTTGGCTCTGTTAAATCGGGGGTTGGTTTTCCTGGGCAAACTTTATAAAATCTGGACTGGGCTCTTCAAGCCCTTGCCGGGGAACCCAAACTCGGCAGGTTTCGGCCAACAGTTGCCAATTCTAGACATACGGCGGCCATTTTGGTCGCCATCTTGGAAAACTATCGCCCAACGTAACTTCGGACTCAGAGGCCGTAGAAAGCGGCCGTTTTCACGGCTACTCTTTGGAGCACTATACCCGTCCTTTCCAGATTGTTTCAGGATTTTCAGCGTTGAGGGTTTTCGGCATCCTGAAGACCATTTGGCGCGCTAGCGCGAACTGATACAGGCCGGAAAAGTCCAAGCACGGACATTCTGCGACCATTGGGGGGAAAGTTGCGCCGGGTTTGAGATTTAATTTGACAGTTCTTGTACTGTCAAACGAATTTTCGGACTCGGATTACTCTTGGACCGGGGGTCGTGGAGCGCTCGGGTTTCCTTTGAGGCCACTTGCTTACCCTTTCCTATCCGCCTTGCGCCTTTTCAGGTGTTTTCGCGACCTGAATATTTTCAGCCTGAAAATTGCACGGGAGGATAGGTTTCGCCGGGCTCAGTCGGGCGAGCCCAAGCACGGTAGCATTCGGACTGACGGTCCCGGAGATAACCGCAGGTAACCGAATTCCGACGCCATCTTGGATTGGCAACCTGAATTTCGGGCAGCTGTATCTCCGGAACCTTTTGGCTTAGGGCAGCCGAGTTTGGGTTCGTCTGGGAGGGCTCGGGGGGACCTCTCCCCTGGCATGTAGAGATCGACTCTACATAGAGTCCGAAATTAAGTTAAAGATTTTTCGTGAAATTTTTGACGCGAGACGGCTCCTAGAGCTCCTAAACACCAGACGGTGGTCCTAACCTATTAGATTAAAGTCATTTTACTATTGCTTGTGACATCTATATTTGTAATACGAGTAGGACTGTGTTCTCACAGAGGCTATAATTCTTGATAGGCAAAACATTGAATGCCCTCTACTCTTCTCACCCTTCTTAACCGCAGACTCTTTGGTGGTATTACATCAAAGTGTGAGTAGAGTCCTATGCGAGAAAACATTTTATTAAATCTCAGATCTACTGTTCTGCTGCAAACGGCATTGGTATATCAAACAAGAGTGCGCCTGTTGACCTCCCCAGCCGCGTGCGCGTACCGCGGATTGGTAGATAAATTGACAGGATTCAATAGAATCCTATTTTTATTTGTTGTTCTGTTTATTTGTTATTTATACACTTTTACTATTTACAAAATTTTATACTAGACTGGGGTACCTTTTACAATACCCCACTGACGTCGGACTATTTCAATTCCAAATCCATACAAGATGATGGGTATACGCACACCCACTGGCAAGCCGACAAACCGGCCTACTGGGACCCCACCGAATCCTACAGAAGAGGCCGGACCCTCCGCGCAAAGCGTAAGGAGAAGTGTGGGTGAGTGGGAGGCAGGAAAGCCAGCAAGGAAAATGACCCCCCCAGTGAAAGAAGCTGAAAGGAGAGTACCGCCTAGATCGACACCGGAGCTGTCGCGACGAGCTTCCGCGGAAGTTATCTGTATAAGTCCGCCGCCGCCGGTAGCTAAAACTAGAGTTGCGGAGGCCAGAATATGCCTCGTAAAAATAAAGACTCAAATGACGAACTCCAAAAACACAAAGAGGGAGATTAAGGAAGAGGTCAGAGCCCAGGCTGACCGCCTCTTCCAGATCATAAAAGAGGCTGAGCAGGAGAAAGGACTAGCGCCACTCCCAAAGGCTACAGCAGACTCAAAAGGGATACAAGCGCAAACGGAAACGAAAGAAGAACAAAAAGTAGTTTCTTGTGCCGCGGTGGAGTTGGAGTCTTTTAAAAGGGCCATGGAAGATCACAGCCGAAATCTGCTCGAAAACAGTGAGAAGCTCGACAGGTTGAAAGAGGCACTTGAAACTAGCGAAGAGCACATAAAGAAGAAATTCTCCTCCTACGCTAGTGCAGTAGCAAGTCGGCCTATCGAGCGACCACAAAAGCAGACGGCACTCCACTCCATTATGATCACCTCCACAAAGGAGACAGAAACGGGGGAACAAATAATTGACCACATTAGGAAGGCGGTCAACGCGAAGGAGGGAGGGGTCACAGTGGACAGTATCAGGAAGGTGAGGGACAGAAAGGTGGTTCTGGGATGCAAAACGGAAGAGGAAAGAGACAAAATCAAGGAAAGACTGGCAAGTGTGGGGGAAGCACTGAAGGTCGAGGAAGTCAAGAATAAGGATCCCCTTGTGATCCTGAGAGACGTCCTTACTCTCAATACAGATGAAGACATCATCACGGCTCTTCGGAACCAGAATAGGGACGTATTCGATGAGCTAAAGAAAGAGGAAAACCGGGTAGAAATACTATTTAAGAAGAAAACTCGAAACCCCCACACACAACACCTGATCCTCAGGGTCTCCCCAATACTGTGGAACAGGCTGCAAGATAGACAAACTGTACACATTGACATGCAAAGAATTAGAGTGTTTGACCAAACTCCACTGGTCCAGTGTTCCCTATGCCTTGGTTTTGGGCATGGACGACGGCTCTGTAGGGAGCAGGTGGAGAAGTGCAGTCACTGCGGGGGCCCTCATATGAGGACGCAATGCGCCGACTGGATGGCCGGAGCGACCCCTTCTTGCTGTAACTGTGTCCGAGCCAAACTGGACAACACGGAGCACAATGCATTCAGCAATGAGTGCCCTGTAAGAAGGAGGTGTGAAGCTCTAGCCAGAGCCAGGGTGGCGTATTGCTAAGGTGGATACTGGCAAAAGGGCAGGCACCCCCACCAGAAGATATGGAGTAGCTCAGGCCAACCTACAAAGGAAGAAACTGGCAACCACCGAGCTCTTCTTAGAGGCCAGTGAGCGTAACATCGCATGGGCACTGATTCAGGAACCCTATGTGGGGGGAGCACGAAGTATGAAGAGCTACCGTGGTGCGAGAGTCTACCAGTGCGAGGTCGAAGGAAGTGGGAGGGTAAAGGCGGCAATAGCCGTCTTTGATAATGACCTTGATGTCATTCCCTACCCGAAACTTACCACGAACAACATCGTCGTGGTGGGGATCCGGACCAAAGCCTGGGAAATCGTAGTAGTCTCCTATTACTTCGAGCCAGACCAACCCATAGGGCCTTACCTGGATCAGCTGACCAAAATAAAGTTGGACCTGGGCACCGGAAAACTCCTAATAGGCGGAGATGCGAATGCGAAGAGTACCTGGTGGGGAAGTACCGTGGAAGACCTCAGGGGAGAGGAGATGTCCGGGACACTGGAGGAGTTGGAGCTTCAGATACTCAACACTGGCGATACGCCGACCTTTTACACAGTAAGAGGCGGCGTAGTGTACAAGAGCCACGTGGACGTGACGGCCTGTTCGCTCGAGCTTTTTGACCTGGTAGATGGCTGGCGGGTTGACACGGGGGCAACGAGCTCGGATCACAACACCGTATTATTTGACGTGAGGACAAAAAGGGAAAAAGGGACTAGAATAATCAGAACAACGAGGAAATATAATACGAGAAAAGCTAATTGGGAAAATTTTAATATTAAATTGGGGACACATAAAATTGATAATAATATAAATGTAAACACTATAAATGAAATAGACAGTAGAGATAAATTGGAACTAATGGTAATAAAGTATAAAAACGTAATTGGAACAGCATGTGAAGAATCTATCCCAACAATCAGAAAAAAAGATAAAATTATAATCCCGTGGTGGTCCGAGGAACTTGCGACTAAAAAGAGGGAGGTCATGACAAAAAAGAACCGTGTCCGCAACGCCGCACCGGTCCGCCGAGCGATGGTCGTAAACGAGTATCTGAAAGCGAAAGAGGAGTATGAGTGCCAAGCCAAGGAAGCCCAAATAGCCAGCTGGAAAGGATTCTGTGAAAGGCAAGATGGAGAAAACTTATGGGAGGGGATCTACAGAGTCATCAGGGGGACCACCAGGAGACAGGAAGATCTGACCTTGATGAGCGATGGTGCATTCCTTAACCCAAAGGAATCGGCAGCCTTACTCGCCGACACGTTTTATCCAAAGGATACAGCTGAAGAGGACAATGTAGAACACAGGCTCACCAGGGAAGCGGCCAGACGGATAAATGAATGGAGTCATGATGAAAATCATGACCCACCATTTACACCGCTGGAGCTGAAGACAGCCGTGGGACGCTTCAACCCGAAGAAAGCTCCCGGAGCGGATGGATTTACGTCGGACATCTGCTGTCGAGCGATCCTCCAGGACCCGGACGCTTTCCTTGCCCTGTACAATAAATGCCTAGAATTGGCACATTTCCCGGAGATATGGAAAGAGGCAACGGTGGTAGTCCTCCGAAAACCGGGCAAGGACGATTACACGAACCCCAAGTCTTACAGACCGATAGGTCTCCTACCGGTCTTGGGGAAGGTCCTGGAGAGGATGGTAGTGGCGAGGATCAAGTGGCATCTGGTGCCGCGGTTTAGTACTCGCCAGTTTGGCTTTATGCCACAGAGAAGCACCGAGGACGCCCTCTGTACTCTAATAAAGCACGTACAGGACAAGTTGAGGCTGAAGAAGCTAATTGTCCTGGTGTCATTGGATATAGAGGGCGCCTTCGACAGCGCATGGTGGCCGGCAATCAAAGTCAGGCTGGCTGAGGAAAAGTGCCCCGTGAACACCAGAAGGCTAATTGACAGCTATCTCGACAGCAGAAAAGTAAGAGTAAGGTATGCCGGGGAGGAATGCACGAGAGAGACCAACAAGGGCTGTGTCCAGGGGTCAATTGGTGGCCCCGTTCTGTGGAACCTTCTGTTGGATCCGCTGCTGCAAGACCTGGAGAAGATGGGATTCTTCGTGCAAGCTTTTGCAGACGATATAGTGTTGGTTGTGGACGGTGACACAGCGGCTGAAGTCTCCCGAAATACTAATGCAGCCCTCGCCCATGTTCAGAGTTGGGGTGTCAGAAATAAGCTTCGGTTTGCACCACACAAAACCTGTGCGATGCTTATAACCAATAAACTTAAGTACGACACTCCAATTCTGAGCATGGCCGGGGTCGACATTGGTATGGTAAGGAGCATGAAGCTGTTGGGCCTGACAATAGACGACAAGTTGACTTTTAATGAGCACACTAAAAACATTTGCAAGAAGGCATCAGTAGTCTACAAACAGCTTGCACGGGCAGCCAGGGTTAGCTGGGGTCTCAATAGGGAAGTCATCAGTATTATCTATAATGCAACTATAGAACCGATTGTCACGTACGCGGCTGGAGCCTGGGCTCCCGCTACAAAAAAGCTGGGGATACGTAGGATGCTAGGCTCTGTCCAACGAGGATTCGTCCAGAAGCTCTGCAAGTCTTACCGTACAGTCTCACTGAACTCGGCACTGGTACTGGCCGGGATACTGCCTCTAGACCTCCGCATACAAGAGGCAGCCGCCCTGTATGAGGCAAGGAGAGGGTCGTCCCGGTTCGTGCCAGACGATCGGGACATTGAGGGTACGGTAGGATTTGCAGAGACGTCTCACCCTGCCAAACAAATGGCTTTGGAGTTCATGTGCCTGGCAGACCAACAGCTTGTGGACAGCCAGAATGTGCAGGCAGTGCGAATATTCACTGACGGCAGCAAGATTGGGGGGAAGGTCGGAGCCGCATTATCCCTGTGGGATAATGAAGGTGAAGTCCAGAACCTCAAGCTTAGCCTCGCCGCGTACTGCACTGTCTACCAGGCGGAACTACTGGCCATTTGTAAAGCAACTGACGTAATCCTCAAGCGCAAAGAGACGAGCTATGGTTTGTACAGCGACTCAATGTCAGCATTACAGACGCTTGCAAACCATGGCTCTCTCCATCCCCTAGCGGTCCGCGCACGAGCCAATTTGGCTCGGGCTTTGGACCAGAAAAAAGATGTGTCTTTCTTCTGGGTCAAGGCCCACGCGGGCTTGCCGGGGAATGAGCGCGCGGATGAGTTGGCAAAGGAAGCGGCATTGTCGTCACGGAGGAAGCCGGACTATGACCAGTGTCCGGTATCATTCATCAAGCGTCAAATCCGGTTGGATTCGCTTGATGAATGGAACCGGAGATATGTTTCGGGCGAGACGGCCTCGGTGACGAAAATGTTCCTTCCCGACGCCGTGGCTGCCTACCGTATTGTACAACGGGTGAAGCCAACAGGCGTACTCACGCAGATCTTAACGGGGCACGGTGGGTTCTCAGAATACTTGAACCGCTTCAAGTGTAAGGAGAGCCCATCGTGCACCTGCGACCCCAACGTGTCGGAATCAGTCCCGCATATTGTTCTGGACTGTCCGGTGTACGCCAAAGAGCGCTACAATCTGGAACAAGAGCTGGGTGTGAGACTGGGGAGAGATAGCGTGCCGGAAATTATGTCGGGAAAAAACAGAAATATTTTAATAGCCTACTGTGTCAATATAGCCCAAAAAGTAATTGATAAAAATAAAACCAGATGAAACAACTATGTTTCTTATTATATTGTATATATAGTCATGTAAGCATAGGAAATAAGTGCAATTAATGTAAAGTAAGATAAGCAGTAGTTAAGAACAATGGCATGTAAATTAGATCTATGGAATAAATATATTTTGATGTTTAATACATAGAGTAAGGAAAATGTGTATATTGGTTGTTTTAGTAGATTTATGAAATAAGTAAAATAGTTAAGTGAATAATGTAAAATAAAACCAATTATGATAAATTATTTTCCCTAGAGTTTTTGAAATAAAGAATTAAAATAGAATAGTATGTAGCTCATAAGTGGGAGTCCCACCCACAGGATAAATGGTGAAGGATATAAGAAAGACAAAGTATGAAGCATGAAATTACGAGAGGCATGGCAAGCGAGAACTGGTATGGATGAGGAATAGATATAGAATAGGCGCCAATGTCGTTGGTGGAAATAGTCCGGAAAAAAAAAAAAAAAAAAAAAAAAAAAAAAAAAAAAAAAAAAAAAAAACCTACCCTACACCTACCCTACACCTACCCTACACCTACCCTACACCTACCCTACACCTACCCTACACCTACCCTACGCCTACCCTACACCTACCCTACACCTAACCTAAACCTACCCTACACCTACCCTACACCTACCCTACACCTACCCTACACCTACCCTACACCTACCCTAAACCTACCCTACACCTACCCTACACCTACCCTACACCTACCCAACACCTACCCTACACCTACCCTACACCTACCCTACACCTACCCTACACCTACCCTACACCTACCCTACACCTACCCTACACCTACCCTACACCTACCCTACACCTACCCTACACCTACCCTACACCTACCCTACACCTCCCCTACACCTCCCCTACACCTACCCTACACCTACCCAACACCTACCCTACACCTACCCTATCTACCCTACATACATGATAGCATAACTGAAACCGTTTACGCAGAGCACGCAACGGAAGCCCTCAAAAAGTAATATTCTTTCTGTTTTTGCAACATTTTTCATTTATGCTCTGCTCCTATTGGTCGTAGCGTGATGTTATATAGCCTATAACCTTCCTCGATAAATGGCCTACCTAACACAAAAAGTTTTTTTCAATTCGAACCAGTAGTTCCTGAGATTACCCCCTACATACAAACTCACAAACTTACAAATTTTACCTCTTTGTAATATTATAAGTAAATAAGTATATAAGTAATAAGTATAAGTATATAAGTAATAAGTATAAGTATATAAGTATAAGTATAGATTAAGACCTCCGTAGATAAGTGCAGTGAGACAGTGTGACATCCCGATATACATACTTTTTACTTATACAAAATGTCGTCGTTGTCGTATTGTCGCATAGTCACATCACGCGTTTCTGCCTTTAAAATCCATAGGGATATCATAGAATATACATAGATTCGAAATCATCTTTAGCCTGTGCCAGCGGCTTCACCTGCGTGAATGTCGGAAATTATCCAAAGGGAACGAATTGCCTGAATAATAGTATCCGATATCCTTTTTCAATGTCCTCAAAATTCCAAAATTCATCAAAATTGGTTCAGGCATGAAAACTACTAAACTACTATACTTACTACACTTATTACCTTAATATTCTAAGTCATTCACTACACTACTCAATGAAATTAAGGGTACACTAGTCGACGGCACGAACTAGTTTGTGCGCGGGGTTAAAATGTATTTTATATCAACCGACAACACGTGCGGAAGAGATAGATGCTGTGAGAAGTGCAGTAGGAAGCTAGTTCGCGTACGAATACACACTTTTGCAAATTTGTAGCGAAATGGATAATGATTTAGGATGAAACCGAGCGCGCGAAATTTTATAAACAGACCTTTGGCAGTCTAGATATCATGAAAAAACGACTAAATCTATCTGTTCAAAATAAAATTATATGCATTGTTGAACTACTAACCTATCACTGTATGGAGGCCGTTTTGCAATTTCCCTTCTTCTAATGGTATTTATTTGCGCCCAAAATTGCGTTAAAATTAGTGTCGAAATGTGGAACTTTCGACGCTCATAACTTTAAAATGTTTTCTTTTTCGCTTCCATACAGGGCTAGATAATGATGAGACAAATTGATATCACTTTTTATTTTGAACGTACATCGTCAAACAGTGGAATAATCCCTAGACTAAGTTTGTATGGAAATTTTTTCGACTGGTGTAACCTTAATAGCTATAATTTGTTATTGATTGAAATTAATCGGGGAAAAATGTTCTTCTTCTTAGTCGTTACGCTCTTGACAGAGCGGTCGTGGTCCTCATGAAGTATTGGTAGTATATGCGGCAGATGTAATGCGTCTCAGAATGTCTCGTCACCTTTCCTGATTAGAAGTCATCCGGGTATATTCGTGCACGGGACCGCCCACAGCAGACTTGATCTGGTTGGTCCAACGCATGGATGACCTGCCACGTGGTCTAGTGCCTGCCACTTTTCCTAAGACGACTAACCGCTCTATGGACTGACGTCTCGCCTTGAAACGTGCCCGAAGAAAGTGAGTATTCGGGACTGTACTATTGCGGACAGACGCTGCTTGATGTGGAGTTCTTGGAGTATCGAGACATTTTTGCGAAACTCGGTCTACGACACTCCGAGCATTCTTCTCCAGCACCACATCTCCAGAGTGTCTATCTTTTTCTTTCCACCTCCCGCAACGTCCACGTTTCTGCAGCGTATAAAAATATGGGTAAAATGTAGTATCCTTCAAAAGGACAGAAAATATAGGCCTTAGTACACGAAGTATATTCCGATGTTAATTGTATGTAGGCGTCAGAATATCTTTTGAATAATACATGTATTCCTTTGGGTTAAAAATAATGTTGCCCTTTTATTTGGGGTGTCGTATCTACATAATTATTATACCTAAATATTATATAAAGCCAAATCCATAAAATAATGTAGGAAAGGGAATTGACATTTTTAATGTGAAAACTTAACGACTAACCGTGGTTATTGAGGCATCGTTTGCCTGTGAATGTTGTTATCCTGCTTCGGTATTTGTAAAAAAAAGTATGTAATATTATACTTTGATCGTTCACTTGGTCTTGAGGTTCACGATCACTGTAATTACTTATATTTTCAGGTTTACAATATCTATTGCCTGAAACCTGAAAAATATATCTACAATTTTTGAGTTATTATTTTCTCAGCGCAGACAACTATTTTTATATTAAAAATGTTAGATATAATATTTTTGAGACACGACCATCTTTTATTCAGTCATAATTATGAAAGCCAAGAAAACAAAATAGAAAATGGAACTAGAATTCTCTGTACATGATCATGTACTTTTTTCGTGAATCGTTATCATTTATATTTTGAGACTTTATCTAGACCCCAAGGTTAGTACTTAGCCTAAGACAGATATACATATAATATCGGTAGGCACTTGAGAAGAAATAATTAAAGAGAAACCTTGAACCTAATATGTGGTTTTCATTAGATTAACTCCAAGAACTCTGCACACCTGACCAAATTACTCACTCGGTTAACTTCGTGAGGTCGTCGGCAATTTTCGGGAGATGACTTTACCTACATTAAATCGTGTAGGTCCAAATGGGCCTGAAAGCTGAAATTTCAGCACAGCCTTTAATGTACGAGTCTGAAAATGGTTATTTTTGTACAGTTTTGGGACGCTGACGAAGTTACTTTGACATCAAATCTGCGTGGCATTTTACAAAGCCCTTCCACCATTAGAGACTCTAAATAGGGTTTTGGTACATTTTGCTGACAAATAAAAGGCGCACGGTTTGGCGCAGTGGTTCGAGCGATTGACTGCTGCGCTGCGTGTCGCGGGTTCGATTCCCGCACGTAACAAATATTTGTATGACCTACAGATAGTTGTGCCGGCTGTGGGTGTTGTGTAATTGAGTTAATATGTTTGTTAAAAAAAATGGGATGTTCTTTTTCAGATTCTGATGCAGTTCTTTTTTTGTTAAAAAAGGGCATTGGTGATTGTTTAATAATTCTCATAAAAAGATCCCAAATAATAAAAGAAGTAAAGATACAAATTTTAATTCAGCGCAACTTTTGAAGCACAAAGAAAACAGGTTGGCGTACTGGCTAATATAGCCAGCCTACCTCCGTCCAAAAGCACAGAAGTTTCCTGGGAGCTTCACAGGCTTCACGGAGCGACCTCACTGTTCCGAGGATTTCTTCGCGTTGAGATGCCACGGCCTCGCATTCCAGGATTATGTGAGAGGCTGATTCTTCGGCGTTAAAACAGCCCCTGCACAGTGGGCTTTCCTTGGTACCTATGTTCAATAGATGTTTGTTAAGAAGGGTGTGGCCAGTTATTGTCCCTATAATTATTTTGAGGTTATTTCTGCTCAGGCTGAGGAGTTTTTAGTAAAACGCGGGTATACCTTTTAGAAAAGCCATTTTTGACTGTCTACAGTATGTTGCCCGTGACCATCTGTTATTGTGTAGTTCTGTTGATCTTTGGCGAACCCACGCAAGAAATGGCGAGTAAGGCATGGGGATAAGTGGGTACGGGCCTAGCACTAACATCTCGGAGCCCCTTTTCGCAAGTACATCTGCGGCATCATTGCCTAGGGATCCACTATGCCCCCTGATCCACTGGAGGGTGATTCGTTTGGATTTCGATATACTTTGCGGGGCGAGGTGGCACTCAAAGATAAGTTTGTTGTTAGTTAGTTAGTTTTCTAGACTATCAGAAAGGAAACTGATACCGTAGTTCTGGATGCCTAAACGCTTTACGGTTTTTGCAGCTTGTGTTCAGATCCTCTATGAAGAACATTTTATTCCCCAAGCACACTGCACTCGGAGATAATAAAAATTCAATCAAACACATGTATTAAAGACCCTTGTTTGTCACGAGGCGCAATAAAGCCTTCGCTTCCCAAACCGTAGCAAATGAACTTTTTAATTACACTTCCTCCTCAATTTCGTTGGTGTTTCGTATTGACGTACAAAGCTGCCAATGGAAATTGTGTTTTCGAAATGTTCGGTGTATTTTTTTATTTTTGTGTAAATAAGGCCTTTAAAATGTTGGATGGAAATGAATATTTTAAAAAACCAGGTGTTTAATATATTCTGTAAAGAGTGGATTCAATTCAGACTTAATGACCGTTTTAAGTCAAGTAATTAAGTAAATACTCACACGAAGAGAAGCATTTCAAGTATAATTCCTTGTTTCGAGATGGATGAAAACTCTACTGCAGTTAATTCAGTATTGGTACAGCAGAAAGAACTATTTATTTTCACATCAACTATTCCGTTCCGGTTCATAGTATCATCTTCTCAGATCAATCAGAAGTCTTATTAACGAAGACTTATTATATATATTATCTTCTTTTTCATTTACGATACGATTTCCTATTATTATCATTCAGTTTTTTACCAAGCGTACTTATTCTAATAATTCATCTTTCCTACCATTTATTTGCTTTCGTTTATTGCTTTAAGATTAATTTTTAAAATAAAACAATCATTGACATATATATAATTTGTATTAAATCAACAATATTCTTAAGTCTTTACATTCTTTGGCATAGTCATTAGCTCGTTAGGTACAATTAACTATTTTTCATTTAAATTCACAATTTCATCCGACAGTATCGAATACATCTACCTATTTATACTTTATCAATTATTTTATAATTTATACACTTTCATTTTATTTTAGGTAACGCCTAAGTATTGTTTGCCCAAACAATAATATGAAGTAATAGTAGAAATTGGCACACTTGTAGGTTGGAGGCTGACCCCGGTGACGTAACTGAAACAAAAATGAATTGTAAGTACATTTGAAATATACAATGGAACACTGTTCAAATCGGGAGCAACACAGAAATATAGGGCATTGTCATAGCTCAAAAAGTAGCGTTATTTGTTTGATACGATGATGCCACAGACTATAATTTATTAATAAGAAGCACAACAATATCCCTAACAGTCTTCAATTTGGAAATCAGATTAGTTATTTTTTTAGATTATTATACATTGATTAAGATTATGATTAGCGTCTAACAAGACCACAATTTTATAAAAGTGAGTCATATAATCTAAAAGTAACACACATTTGTAATGCAGATGTAACTAGTACAACCAATAACCATTTAGAAAGAGAAGCACCCCTAAACCGGAAAACATAACATAGGATACCTCACACGTCTGGATAGACTAACGACATGTAGCTTGCGGGGAACCGTCGCATGCAGGCGATACTGGCGCGCTCTGTTAAAACTGACCACCCTATAGATTGCAACCGTGAGTATGCTATACGTATGGGCAGCATTGGATGATGTCCAAACTATTGGCTTTTCGAATCAGTGAGGGTACAGATGAAATATTTTGGTAATTTTATTGAATCCTGGACCATATTGATATTCATGCGGCTTTCTAAACTACAGAAAATGTCTAAGTGTATGTTCCTTGAGAATCAAACTAATCATTTATTTAAATTTAACCTTATAAAGATACTTTTGAATTGTCCAGCAAGCAAGCAGATGAAACTATTGGCACATTCGCAAGCGTAGATAGATCCCTATCGAGAAGAACGTGTTGGAAACCTCACTAATGTTGAATGATGGCTACATCAAAGCCTCTTTAAAAAGTCAAAGCATTAAAATACTTTAAAAAATGCATCCCTAAAATTCCCCTTCCTACAACTTACATTGTAAGTAGCAATATAAGTTACACACTCATTTAACGCAAAGTCTTTAAACTAAGCGAAGGAATACAGAAGTAGGTACTAGCACCCCTTAATCACGAGAGCACTTGGTTTCAACAGATTCTCTGGAACGAGCTCTAATACTAAGTTACGAAGGTACTCAAAGTATGTGGAATAGCAACGAGTGCCGAGGAACCCTATTTTGTGCCTTTGAAAGCCTTTACTAATTTAATTTGTGCCTTAAAGGTTTACGTATACGAGGAGCAGAAAACGCCGAGTGTGAGTGAAAAGTTGTGAGCCGTATTGTTTTCCTCCCGTTGTTTTCCCCTTTTTGTGCTATTACTGTTTTAAGTAGATAGGGCGAAATAGGCACGGTAGGTACTTTTCTTTCTTTAGTATTCTTTATAGCGTCTACCATTACTAGAGTATATTCCTAATTTTCCATTATTCGACTGGTAAAGGTTACATCCCACATATACATATACTCATGCTAGATATTCAAAATGATAGTCATAATATATTCTTTATTGAAATCATTCTCGTTGATGTTAACATGAATATAAGATTAATGAAACCAACAAGTAAAATTCTTGAAAACGAAAACGCCAAAACCATTGCATGATTCCGGGTTAATAAAACGATATATTCAAAATCGTGAATTCAGTTTCCATTAACCCAATTTCATATAATCTTCCATCACCAAGTCAGAAAGCAAAATTTCTGGTTAAATCAGAAGTTAAATATCCAGTTTCTCGTCTGTTCTTGGAATGTGTAAAATTCATGTGAGAAGGCGTTACCGTTCATCTGTACGCGTGTTTCCTGCAATAAACGCTCGCCGTGTGCCGAAGATAAATTTATTATCTACCAACAAACGCCTCACTGTTGCCCTCAGAGGAAATTGTCTGGGCAAATGAGACGGGAGGCAATAACTCATTGAGCCCTCAATGCCCTCTTTGGTTCTCGTAATCTTATTAGGCGAGCTTCCTCTCCACGGATATTAAAGATATGCGGGCGTGTTAGCTGTACTGCCGTTTTTGGAATTTCATGTTTAGGATTTTTTGGCGTTTCCTGTTTTGTTTTTTGTTTCTTAGAAATTTTGTACTTCACCTAAAAGAACAGAATTTATTATCAGATTATTCTGTATAATAACGTTTTCATTTATTACAGGAATTGCAATTAAACAATAATATCTGCAGGTATTTAAATTAACATAGATGAATTGAAATGCAATGAACTGGAATATTTGAAATATGTTCATATCAGTGCTTCAAAATATTAACAAAAAAATAAAAATAATTGCTTTGAGCTCGTTTGAGGTATCCTATATATCATAATCATGTTACATTTACCTCTTGAAACAGAAATATATACACCACATACCAACGCCAATATGCGGCATGATTCAGCCTTTTAAGTCACCCAACCTAATGTTAAATGTAACGGGTATATATTGGGTAATGACGGACCGTTAGTGCGTTTGAAGATATAATCGATGTCAATATGGAAGGTGAAAGATTAATTAAAACGTTTATACAATCAGTGAACTACGCTTTGGTGACTACAAATTGCAATAATTATACATTTGATGGAGTGACTATAGTTGAGCTAGTTAGTTCAAACGTTTATGTTAGTAATGAGTGATACGGAATTGAGATCAAAGACGAAGTAACTTCGTTAATGATGAACGTTAAAATAATGAAGTTAGTGAGCAATAAGATACAATAATTATTATACTGATACTGGTACAAATTGTAAAACAAAAGACATTGTAGCTGATGAAACGGTAAACCGTGCCAGAGGTTAAACAAACAATCACGATGAAATTCTAAATCTATATGAATATGAATTTATTTTAACAGTGCAATCTAAACTCAAGTCAGCTGTTTTCATTCACATCGGCAAAACATTTACAAGGTATTTTCCAAAGTACATCAACTCTTTACAAAAGTACTTAGAGCCAGGTTTCCATATGCCATGTGATAATGCAGAGATTTAATAATACGCGAACATTATGGGCCGTCATGAAAATTGCAATTATGCTTGAAGGGAACACCCTGCGAACAAGCCCTTCGTCAGAACATCGTAATGAATAAATTTCCTGAGAGCTGTTGGGTACTTTACATAATTTCATATTATGAATCCACCCTTGAGATTACTGAAATCCAGATTCCAGTGAAAGGTGTAATTTTAGTTGCGGAAATTCAAGCTATTGTAGTAATTGGTTTGGGTTACTTTAGAATTTAGGAGTTGAGCCACATTTTCATTATATTTTAGGTTGTAGGAAGTGTCTAAAATATTTTTTTTATTAATTTAATACTTGACTTTTTCAATTTTATCATTTTCCTGCTATCAAATTGTTGTTACATTTCATTCATTATTATCATCAACACACTCAAATTGGAAAATATTATTTATATTACTTAATGAACTCACGTTATGCTCTACTTTCATTCGATTTAAGCCAGTAGATACCTCTCGAATTTAATATAATAGTTATAAAATAATTGTTCAAAGTTTTAAAATTCCAACTCACCTCTCTCAATTTTAGGGTCGCTATTCCCTGAATACAGTGCTACCGCTGCATCATCTCTGTAGAGGTCTCCGATCTTGGCTTGGCAGCGCAGTATGGGGGCTCCGCGCTCGTAGTGGGCTGGCCACAGCTGGATTTGGACGTAAAGCTCCGAACGGAACAGACCTTCAGGTGCTGGGTGAACCTGGTGGGTGCCTGGTGTTACCTGGTGAACAGAGAACTGGGGTGAATATGGTAGTTATTTCTCACAGAGATTCAAAGAAAATGTTAACAAAGGTTTATGTTTGGCGTTCCTAATCGTTTATGTGGAATGGTCTAATCTTAAATTCTGAGAAAAATTCTTTATAAACTTCCTTCATAAAAATCCCAACAACAACACAAGATACTTCAATCAGTATCGATTCGAGAAGATACTTTTGAATACACCAAATAATTCAGCGAAGTTTTCCGAGCGCCAGTGCTCCGCTTCGTTACAACGTCGATAAGCTTTGTGACTTTATCGGGACTACGTCAACTCCATACATGAGTAACATTACGAAAATGATACAATGCGAAAATTTCACAGCGCAACTTTCACAAATTTAACAAATCAGCTTATCAAAGCGTAAGTACAGGAGTCGAACAAACAAATTCTTACTTTATACATATTCATATAAAGTTAAAATTTGAATAATAGCGCGCAATGCAGATGTGATTAAATCTGAAGAGCCCTCGTACCAGACGAAGCTGCTTAACGTAGGAAAATTGCAAATATCAACACAACAAACAATGAGTCAACAGTTGTTGTGTTCGCGCCGCAACCAACGGATTCAAGCGACTGTTAAAGGGTTGGTATACACGAGAGTTTGTTTTGTCCCGGCCCGTGATAAGAGCACTTTTATTAATGACTAAAAGTTTTGATTTGATGTTTGTATTTTGAAGAGAGGCGTTTTTAAAGTTGGAGTTATGATATCGTATCATAACTCTAACTTTAAAAACGCCTCTCCTAGCTGAGTAAATTTTACATTTAGCCCAGTAAATAATCTAGATACCATATTATTTTGATGTGCAAAACTTTTATCGCTACAGCTTGCTAAACTTATTTTGTATTGAAAAATGTGATCTGATATTTTAAAAACTATACTACCGTTATTATACTACCGTACCCTATTTTTCAATAACCACAGTATGGTTACCAATTATTGTAAAATTACTGGCTTTTCCTACTGCTTTGCTAACGCTTCTTCTTTTCGAGTCGATGGGAAACTCTTCATAATATTTGGGTCCAGTAGGTGGCCACCCCGATTGCTTAAGCTGTCTATCGAATATAAACCGCACATTTTGCCGGGATATAAAATTTAGCCAATGGAACTTTTTTTTTTTAGGACAGTCCCACCGCACTATTTCCAAACCACTGCAACTACTGAAAGCCAGAATCAACAGTGGCGACCACCAGAAAAGCGCCGAGGCAATGGAGCTCGACGAAGACCCGGAAAAATAATTTAACTGTCTTGGATCCCTCAACGAAATTAATCAGAAACGAATAACGGAGGAGTAGGAAAAAATGATATAAATTTCCACTTTCCACCTTAGCCAATGGCATATTTTAATTCTATGATAATTAAGTTACAGCAAAAAATATATTTTGGTTAGCTCCTCAAGAGAATTATTTTGGTAAAATTTTGTTCGATAAATATTGTATAACAAACGGTTTGTGGTTAATATTTTGCAACCATGAATCGTCATCATCTTCATAATTTCAGCCGAAAGACGTCAACTGCTGAACGTATGAAAAATGTTAATGAGTTTGAAGAATAGAATAGAAGAAGAAGAAGAACAAAATATGTTTTGCCAAAACAACTATACCATCAAAAACATAAAATGTAAAAATATTTTTTACAAAAAATCAAACCGACTTCCAAAACAAAACACTTCAAAGCGAAAAATAACTTTCTTTTCCGAAGTCGGTGTCTTTTTTACCCATTGTTTTCCGTTATTCGACACCGACTTCGGGAAAGAAAGTTATTTTTCGCTTTGAAGTGTTTTGTTTTGGAAGTCGGTTTGATTTTTTATAAAAATTATTTTTATTTTCCTATTTTTAGTTTTGGTACCTCTAATTAATATGAAAATCATTTATAGCCAAAGTACATCTCATGACGATTCCAATAAGCCCAAACACGACTAAGATATATTGTTTTATTTCGGAGTTCCAGTTGCCACTGTGGTCTTCTTAATCAGTTCCACTTCACCAAATGATACATTTTGAGTGCAAATGATTGCATCATTGATGGAAATACCAAAATCGCTATATGTATGCCTATAATATTTGAGGAGTACCCTCGATTTCTCTTGGATCCCATCATCAGATCCTGGTTTCATTATCATGGTACCACCGTTGGAATATCACCTTTCCAACAAAAAAAAAATCATCAAAATCGGTTCATAAGTGACGAAGTTATCCGCGTAACGCGCATAAAAAAAACATATATACGGTCGAATTGAGAATCCTCCTTTTTGGGCAGACGGTTAAAAACACAAGTCTCACGGCGCAGTTCTTCTACCACAAAAAGTAGTGAGATCGAATGTAAAACCAAGTCGGCTATTTATTCAGTAGGTACATTATTAATTAGGTTACAAACAAACACATTAACCGACTTGATTTTACTTTTACATAAAGGGTCGATACTATTGTGTTTTTCTAATTCGTCTAGCTTTATCCAAAACGAAGTAACTGGGGTTTCGAAAATGTGCTCAATGGCTTCGAGAAAGGATGGTACGGCTGTGCCTTTGTTTGCTCGACTTGTTGAAGGTACTGCCGTGCCCCCAGATATTTTCCCAAACGGAAGTATTTTCTACGGAAATGTTTACAATTAAGACTTATCAAAATCTTCGCTTCCAGAAAATAACAAAACCAAAACGGTTTAAGGAAAATTAAACTTAAATCCATCATACCGTTTAAAATCTACCACTAAAATCATAATATCGTCAGTGAAATAGTTTGTTCAGCATCCGTGGAACAATAGCATCAGAAGGCGTCCCAGATACTGAAATCTCAAAAGCATTCGCGGTGGGATCCACGAAATGTGAAACTGTGAAGGCATTAAAACTTGCCACTATAGAATTTGAGAACAACTGTAGCTTTCGAGAAGTTATTTTAAGTTGAAACTCTTCGAGGACGCTGGCTGTGGAAGTAAGAGCGGATTTTGTAAACGGATTTGTGAGCTAGACGATGGGCTGCCGGCTTGTCAGTACTAGTAACAAGTTTCTCGAAAGTATAACATAGATTTAGAGACAATTGGTTTTTCTACGTGAACCATATTTTCTATTAACAAGACTACAATATGACATAACATAACAATCACGCTTGTAAACCTTGAGGTTGGGTAGATGTGTATATACACTTAACCTAAACACTACTTAAAAAAATGAAAGCATAATAAGTAGCATTTTGGAGTACTGTAGCACTGTTTGGAGGCCACATTATGCTACACATAAATTGAGATTAAGGATTCACTAGTCGAAAATTCTTCCATACAAACGTAGTCTAGGGATCATTCCACTGTTTGACGATTTACGTTCAAATTAAAAAGTGATATCAATTTGTCTCATCATTATCTAGCCCTGTATGGAAGCAAAAAAGTAAAAAAAGAAAATATTTGAAAGTTATGAGCGTCGAAAGTTCCACATTTCGACACTAATTTTAACGCATTTTTGGGCGCGAATAAATACCATAAGAGGACGGTAAATTGCAAAACGGCCTCCATACAGGGATAGATTAGTAGTTCAACAATGCAAATAATTTTATTTTGATCAGATAGATTTAGTCGTTTTTTCATGATATCTAGACTGCTAAAGGTCTGTTTAAACAATTTCGCGCGCTCGGTTTCGTCCTAAATCATTATCCATTTCGCTAAAAATTTGCAAAAGTGTGTTTTCGTACGCGAACTAGCTTCCTACTGCTCATCACAGCATCTATCTCTTCCGCACGTGTTGTCGGTTGATATAAAATGCATTTTAACCCCGCGCACAAAATAGTTCGTGCCGTCGACTAGTGTACCCTTAAAGCGCATTAAAAAGAGGTTCCTCTGGCATTTGGCATATTCCTGCGGAATTGCCAAAAAGAAGCGATCATACGTGGCTAGGTAATTGTATTTTAAGAGAAACGTAGAAATATTATCGATAAAAGTTTCTTAATTAAAATCTTGAGGAACAAAGTAGACTGCCCTCAGTTATTGGGCAAAATCAAATTCCGAGCTCCAGCTAGATATCCCCGTGCTCCTATCACTCCTACCTACCCTCCACCACGTAGAACCGTTCTCGGTGACAACTCGGCAATTCCCCGGATGTGTAAACTCTTAAACAGCTGCAGCTATCTTGCAGATGTGCATGCGGACTCACTTACCAAGTTCCGCAAATTAACACAAGATGATATGTAGTGTGATGTACTTATTTGAATTTTAGTTTTTATTTTTAAGTCAAGATATCTACGGTATCACTCAAAACCATTTCTTATTCCTAATAATTAAGTTATTTTTTTAAATATTTGTACAACAACTTAGCATAATTGGTGCTTACCTGTTAAAAATTGTGACACTCGACTTTAGTATTAAGTGTATAAACTGTAATATTTAAGTGTTAACAATTGTTGGTGAGCCTAATAAATAAATAAATAATAAATAATGTGTTAACATTAGAGCAAGTGCTCAATTTATTAATAATTGTAAAATTTAAAAATCCATTTAGAGAAAACTGTTCTTCAAGATACAGGATTTTCTTAGTTTGCAGGACAAGGATTTTATTATGTCAAATAGCCAAATGTCCATTTTTGTAATGTAAACACTGATGTAACCTAGGCTTTTAAAAATAAAATACTATTACTAAACAAACCCTCATTCCGCCTGTTGGGTTTGAGTCCACAATACAAAAATAAAATTATAAAAAACAATTTGTTAAGTCAATACAAAATCATACCTATCACATCATCAGCCTATTAATGTTGCCACTGCTGGGACACAGGCCTCCTCTCTGTGAGAGCGAATGGGCCATAATCCACCACGCGGGCCCAGTGCGGGTTGGTGGATGTCACATGTCTTCGAATTTTTGGTTCTAGGACATGCCGGTTTCCACACGATGTTTTCCTTCACCGTTTTGAGAGCAGTGGTGATGACATAATTTACACAAAGTAAAGCGCCTGCCTGGGCTCGAACCCATGACCTACAACTTGTAAGTCGCGGCCGATACCTCTGGGCCACCACTGCTCTCTCCTACCTATAAAGTATAATAATTTCCAAGGATTTAATAACAGAGATATCGTTCGAAATCATCTTTCAATACCATTGCCAAGTAGACCTTAACGGTAACCTCAAAACATGCTCCATAAAACACGCAGATATTGTGCTTGGCTAAGGAGTTGTTTATCGCAATAAATTGCATTTCAGCGAAGCCATAAATACAAGACTGGATATTGCTTTGAATGTTTAAGATAAAGCATTTGCGGTAACATCGCTGTTCAGTCTTGGCTGTAGCCGCAAATTTCCGGATTCGATGGCTAAATCTATTTAATAGAGCATACGGTAGGAATAACTGGATTCGATCCTACAATACTGTATCATATCTTACTCATAGTAAGAAAGTCTGTATGCTTTGGTGTGTTTCAATTAATCACGCCTCAGCGACTGTTCTACGGATTTTAATTAAAAAATAAGTCTTCATCTGTTATATTAACGGAATGGAAGCGCATGCGCTAAAAACGTGGAAGGACCGTCGCCAGGCTAAGGGCATAATATACTTTTAATTTAGGATTTTTTTCTTCTGTGGTATATATAGGCTATGGCGAAGCATCGAGAAAAACCAGTTTACAATGTATTTGTAACCTAGCTGCAAATACTAAAGAATTTTAAAATACAATAAGTACTTCATTTGAAATTTTCTGCAGGAACTGTTACACAGGGTTATCTTTCATGATTACAGAATATAATAATAATCTTGGACCATTGGATTAACGCATCAGGAAAGATGAGAAAGATGAGCGAATCGAGCGCTTATTAATATAATCAAGAATATCAAAGGCTTTGGATCAAAACCTTTGCTGTAACTTGGCAACTATAAATTAATGAGTATCAACCATGGTGATTCAGGGCTAGTTCCTGAATTGAATATTTGGAGTTAAGAACGTGTCAAACCCTACTTTAATTCGAAAGTTTGACTCAACTTCAAATCCTAAATTCAGAAATTGGAGGTATGTACTGTTATTTATTTCTGATGTTGATGACAAAAAATAATACGTTCAGATTTCAAAGTAAGCAGCTAGAAAAAATTAAGTAGAAAAACAGAAAACAGCTTCTTTTTCAGCGAAAATTTCTCATTATCTACAAGATATATGATAAAAAATATAATGACAAAAAACAAACGACACAGGTCCGTCGTCTACAAGCCCATGAGCAAAACTGAATGTCTCGCGCGTATGCAACGGTTTATAAGGCAATATTAAGACAATTTATTAAAATAAAATAAGTACTCAAAAATAAAATATTAAAATTGGATTCAATTGATAAACACCTCAAATTTCAAATTATTTATCAGTTATTTTTATATTCAACATATTCTTACACGTAGCCGACACTTTCGCACATGATATCATTGCCTTTTTTCCGCGTGGACAACATTTTTTTTTAAGTACAAATACAATAAACTTTAAAAAACAAAATTGGTGGCTTACTAGTATACTATATGCCCAGTCCACACAATTTTTTGCAGATTGTTATTCGCCATCAGTAAGCTGAAAAAGCAATTGAAAAACCTGGTGTTTTGGGATTACGTAAAAACGTGTTTAAGGAATTTATTTTTTCTAATTTTAATTAAGCAGTTATCAAAAATATGTAGTTTCCTAGATAACTATGTGACACAAAAAGTTGTTTTAAAAGATTTATCATATATCTTGTAGTTATTGAGAAATTTGCCCTGAAAAAGCAGTTTTTTCTGTTTTCAGCTCATGAAACTTGTCTCTTAAGTTATCCTATCCTATCCTATACTATTAAACTTTGTGGTTCCGTTATATATATTTGTAATTTTTAGTTTGAAAATGGCTCTAACGATTAAGATAAAATTTGCAATGTAAGAGTTTTCGTGGGCGAAAAATCGATCTAGCTAGGTTTCATATCTGGGAAAATAAATTTTCTCGAACAATTTTTTTTTTCTCTGTTCACACGAGCAGAACTCGGTCACCCAGAAATAATAATAACGAAGGAAAAACTATAACTGGGTACACAACAGTAACTTTTGTACCGTACCATGATAGATGTTATTCACATAATCTTTTCATATGTAAGCTAAAAATATCTTCACTGAAGAGGAATTAAGATGGTTTGCAGAAATAATATTATCACAAAATAATGATTCCACTCTTACAATTTTCTGAGAAATAAAAAAAGAAGAATCTCACTCGTTATAAGAAAGCTACGATCAGAATTAAAAGAATATTTCTATAATAGACACTTTTCCTTGAATACCTATATACCTAAGCAATTTATCTTGGCACGGTACAAAACTTTTCACTGGCCGACAGAACATTTTTTGTTAAAGGAAAACTCGTGCCTTTTCATCAATTTATATCACTTAGCACCCGCGTCCTCATCTATTTAGAGAAGTTCAGGGTCATGCCGATATCCTTCTATTATTTTCTCACTCACGTTCCCGTTTGGCAGACAATATTTACTCATCCTTCTGGCTACATTGCCAGGTTCAAAAGCAATCCTATGCAAATTTAGGATTGAAAAGGGTTATTCTTGGCCAATAAATACTGACTATCAAACGGTTCGATTCCTAGATTAAAATGGATTGTCAATAAAGTTAGGTCAGAGATACGGTAAAATTCTAGGAAGCCATTCTCTTATTTGGATAAGTTGATTTTAAGAGTCATGGCAGTTTTAATACCTTCCTTCCAGTTTCACGGTACTAGTAATCCTTCTAAGCACGCGATTTTAAACTATTTTTATGACATAATTGAATTTATTAAACTGCCGAGCAATGAAAAAGTTCCACCCACAAAATGCCGACAAACACCTTAATAACTCCCAAGACATAGAACCTAGCTTCATAAATTAAAAAGTATAATAAAATCTATTTTATTATGCAGATTTAAACTCTTTTATATACTTGTCTTTTTGAAGCCATGGATAAAAAAAGTAGAAAAACAAAATTTTGGGGTTTGAAAATTTCGGAATACATTTGTTTCGTTTTTTAACACGCTTTTATTAGCTTGGTATGTATGTATCTATGTATCAATGTATCAATGTAACAATGTATCAATGTAACGGAATCTTTGAACGTGATTTTCACCCACTTCAAAACGTTGGATTGATTTGAAACTTTGCACACTTATCAAGGACCGATGACAATGCAATAATTTAAACAGTTTGTCCCATTATCCTTACCAATAAAGCGTGTTTTTTAGTTTTTAGAACTACAATTTATTGTTTTGATTTTGATTTCATCCTTGTTTTCGCCGTTGTGAAACAATTCTTAAATTGTAAAGTTTTACGGCTCTCGTACCAATAAATCATGCCTCTATCGCCCGAGGATTGTACGAGAATCATCACTATGGTGGATTTGGGGACCAGCCAAAGAAATACGGCTAGAATAATGGGCGTGACACATACTACTGTCCGACGAGTGATCCAAAGATTTAGGGAGACTGGATTAAACATGAGAAGACCAGGTACTGGCAAACCAAGGTGCACAACAGTCCGAGAAGATCGTTTTATTGCGGCAGCCATGTTAAGAAATCGATATCAGACGGGAGTTGCGATTCAACAACAACTTCTGCAAGTTCGAAGGAAGCCAATAAGCGAGTGGAAAGACAGAAGACGTCTTGCCGAAAGAGGATTGAAACCTTACAGGCCAGCAAATGGCCCAAAACTGGAACGGCATCATAAAGTTGCCCGATTGCGATACGCCCGCGAGCATACAGAATGGGGTGAGGACGAATGGGGCAGAGTGATGTTCTCTGATGAGTCAAGATTTATGCTGTACCATCATGATGGGAGGAAAAGAGTATACCGACGACCAGGACAACGTTTTGCACAAGCATGTTTTGAAGAAAAAGTGTCATACGGCGGAGGTACCATTCACGTGTGGGCTGGTATCTCTGCAGAGGGTCGAACAGCGTTAGTTCCAATCGAGAACGGGAACCTCACTGCTGTGAGATACATCAATGATATTCTCAATAAACATGCTGGTCCGTTTTTGGCCAATATGGGCAACAATGCAGTGTTGATGCACGATAATGCACGGGCCCACACTGCTCAAGGTGTAAATGAGTATCTTCAGGACGTAGGAATCCACAAAATGGAGCGGCCAGCAAGGAGCCCCGATTTGAATCCTATTGAGCATGCTTGGGACAAGCTTGACAGACGTGTGAGAAAACGAGTTCCACCTCCAATTACTCTTCGTGACTTGAATTACGCTCTCATCGAAGAATGGGAGAACAGTCCTCAGCATATGCTGAGGAATCTGGTATTCAGCATGCCCAATCGCGATGAAGCTGTATTGAGAGCACATGGAGGAAACACCAAGTACTGAGTTATCAAAACCTACGTTTACGAGTACACCTAATAAAACCCCTACTTAGAGATTTGGTTTTATTTGCCAAATGGTCCCATTTTTTTTTTAAATTTGAACACAATATCTACATTTTTAGTTGGTTATATTCTGATGCGCTGTTAAATGTACTTCAATATTGCAGACGGCGTCATTAAGCTAGCCTTTCCCGTTTAGGAGTAATTTGGTGCTACGTCACTGGAACTTTTTCATTGCTCACGAGTGTATTTACTAACTTCTACCAGCCAAATATGTCACTAATGTTATTATTATGTATTTGGAATGATGTTATTAATAATGTACAAATGTTTAATTGATAAGGAATCAATTAACATATATTTTTGAGATTTTCGGGACCCGGACCTTTGAAAGCGGTACCAGGGGCCGAAACCAACTCGCAGAGGCCTTGTAAGACATGTAGTATGAAATGTGACACCAACCGGCGATTATCCCTGTATGCACTAGTCACTACGCACGAGCACCCAAGGACAATACCCGGTTGATGCAGGACTATTGAAGAAGATGGGAGACAAAACACGTTGGCCTATGGATTTGGAAGGTTTCGTTGATCGATTACCTAAAACCATAGAAGGGCTATTGACCCCTGCCTGACCACTGTTGATCTACACGGGCATATAAAATGGCAGTATAGCAGTATAGCAGCCATAAACTGTCGCTAGAACTTTAGTGACGTAGCGCCAAGGGGCAACATAAATGGAGGTGCTTGAGGAGTGGAGAGTAATTTCCTTTTATTATATTTATTATGGTATACTTACAGGCATATCGTTGATGAAGAAGGCGAGGTCGGACGGCGGGCGACTGGGTCCAGAAGAGCAGTTGGCTCGCAGCACGTCGCCCGGGATGTAGTAGTGTTGACTGGTTTGTATCGTCGGCAACGATGGTGGGAGGGCTGTACAAAAAACAAAAATAATATTAGGAAATTTGTCTATAAGAACCTAGAAACCAATATTCGACCTTTTCCTGAAATCCCATCGGACACAAAACTCCACGATACGCCTCCGAATGCCACAGATGCCTAACTTCAACTTTTTTTTGCATCTGTGACATCATAAAGCAAAACTTCATCAAGAAAATGACTTCATGTCAATGACGAATATGATCCGATGCGATGCAGAGTCCAAAACATTAGGAAACAACGATTAGCAAGTCTTCTTTGTGCAACTTTTGTTTCAACTGTTGTAATGGTTACGCTTATTTTGGGTTTTAGCATTCGTCACCTGACCCCATGTTTCATATTGCTGTAAGCGCATTGGTTTTTCAATTATTTCCAACCCTAAAAGTGAAACTGTTCTAGATCTAGCTTGAACTCAAGTTACTTACAAATAGCATAACATATTGAACAACGTATATGCACTTACCAACTACCTCCATAGTGTTAGACACGATAGACGTAGCGAAGGAAGGCGCGTCTGCCGTTACCTCGCAGCTGAAATTCCCAGACAGGCCGAAGCTGACCCTCGTAAGTACCACCTGGCTCTGATTGGACCTCGCCAACTGTTGGACAAACATAAATTGGGTCAGTGATTATGGTATTTGTTTTAATTTATGCCTGTTATACGGCCATACAAAAAAAAACAAGTTACTGACTCACCGGGCCAGTGCGTAGTGGCCGCTGGTAGTGTAGTTACTTGAAATAAGATATCGATATGAAAATAAGGATAAAAGCCGCAGAAAACCTAAGATTTTTGGGACAATCCCACCGCACTATTCCCAAACCACTGCAACGCCTGAAAGCCAGAATTAACAGTGGCAACCACCAGAAAAACGTTGAGGCAATGAAGCACGACGAAGTCCCAGAGAATAAATTTAACTGTCTTGGATCCCGCAGCGAAATTAGTCAGAAAAGAATAATGGAGGAGTAGGAAAATATACAAATTTCCACTGCCCTCCATGTCGAGCAGGAGATAGAACAAACAAGGCAAATAGGGACAAAGGGTCGTTTACAACTGGGATAAGCCCAGTTGCCTAGCACCACGGATAAAAATAAGCATTAATGAGACCTAAGGTTACTGCAACCGACAAAACCGAAAAATCGCCAAACTTAAGTGGCAGTCGGCAGGGCACATTTCTCGCAGAACGGATGGTCGATGTAGTCGAAAGTTTTTGGAGTGGTGTCGATGGCTGCGAGACACACAAGAACGGTCGATATCGATACCCTGATAAGTATTAAAACTACGCAGATGTACCTACTACCACAATCTGCCTAGTTTTATTTATTAACACTTCATGCACAAAAGCAAGGCATTGGCCAAAGGCATTATTAGGCAAAGCATTTGCTAGCTGAATTAATTTGACCCTGTCATTTATAGAAGTACTTGTTGGTATGTCTATCCGTGTATTCGGATAAGGCTTGAAAATTGCTAGATGGATTCTGATGCTGTCTTTAACATCAGTTCTGTGATTAAAGCTGCCTTCTTCACGAGAATAATTTTGCTTAATAACTACGAAGGTTTGGTAATCGATAAGACTGAACAAAGAAACCAACCATAACCTTTTTGCCTTTTTCGAGAGCCCATTATAGTAATATTTTCTACCCATTTAGTGTTCGAAAAGCTCTCATTTATTATACAAAAGGACTTATGGTATAACGCGAAGAATCCCATCTGACTTGCATAATGCGGGCAGGTATTACCGGTGCACAATGTTGCTGTCCATTTACCAACATAATCTTCTTTTCCCTCGAAAAAGGCAGAAATATGGCTAACCAATTTCAGAATTCTCACAAAAACAATGGCCAGCATTGCGTTTTTTATTTTTGACTACATGACGAGGTATTTTTTCATCGTGCATCAGGTAAACAAAAGCTATTTTGCTGTCATAGTATCAAATGAAAAGATTCGATTTCCCTTTTTTCGACATGTTTTAATTTAAAAGGGAGTTGAGAGGAGTGAAAAAAATTTTCACTGTTAGTATTGTAGTGTCTATTTTACTCATCTAGTTGAAATTAAAGGCCTAGTTTCACAATGACTTTAGTATTATTATGAGGTAAACAATATGACAATATGATAAAACAACATGTTTTTTTTTAATTATGTAGACAACATCAAATCGAGAAAAGTTTTAGGCACTTTCCTGGGAGGGATGACTTTTAATTCCTGATTATTTTCGAATTGGTCAAAACATTAAATTTTGCTTAACAGTATTACATTTTCGAAGTGGATGAGGTTGGCTCAAGAGCATTGGGATTGCCACAAGAAAAGAGAGGCCTATGCTCAGCAATGGGCAAAGTCGGGTTGCGGATAACAATGTTGATGATTAAATTTTGGCTGCTTTTGGAGTCAATTATCAAGACAAGCAACAGAAAATTGGGTATAGAACGGGTCTTAAGTTTTACATTCATCTTATCGAATCTTTAAACAAAAGCGTCCCCTAATTTCTAGGCCCAAAAGAAACCTTCGCAAAAAAGGGGATCGAAAAACAAACATTTAATTATCCTTACAAATTAACGTCGTTTGTCTCAGTAACAAGTTAACAACCGTCTTTAATCTAATTCTGACCGAGATTCCGTTCAGATTCTAGGCTATTAATTCTTGTTCCTTGTATTTTTCTAGGTCTTCTGTAGCTTTTACAAATGGTGATCTATGGAGTCTCTATGCTGGTATGCGAGTCGAACTTTATGAAGTAATTTTGTTTCGCTTTAGGCTTTAATTTATTGTTATTTTAGGGTTGTTGTAAGTTTTTGTTGTCTTTATTTTCGTGAGCATTAGAAGGTTGAAATTTCGGTTTACTATTATTACAGTTCTGAGTGAGAATGATGACAAAAATTACTGTAAACAGTATTCTTTACATGTATAGAATTTTATAGTAGAAGTTAATTTAAAAATGCTCATTTAAATGAAACGTAATAATTTATACATTGTATGTTTGATGACCAGTGTGTGTTGCCAGTGATGACATATGGCTCTGAGACGTGGTCGCTAACAATGGGCCTTATCAGAAAGCTTACAGTCACTCAAAGGGCAATGGAGAGGGCTATGCTCGGCGTTTCCTTGCGTGATCGAATCAGAAATGTTGAGATCCGTAAGAGAACCAGGGTTACCGACATAGCCCGAAGAATTGCCAAACTTAAGTGGCAGTAGGCAGGGCACATTGCTCGCAGAACGGATGGCCGATGGGGCAGAAAGGTTCTGGAGTGGCGACCGCGAACCGGAAGACGTTGCGTTGGAAGGCCTCCCACCAGGTGGACCGATGACCTGGTGAAGGTTTCAGGAATCCGCTGGTTGCGGGACGCACGGGACCGGTCAATGTGGCGACGCTTGGGGGAGGCCTATGTCCAGCAGTGGACGTCTTTCGGCTGATATGATGATGATGTTTCATTTAACAGTTTACAACCACATGTAAAAAAACATTGAATTGACGTAACCGAAAAACGAAACCATACATAATTATGTTTACATATTCATCCGACCGGATGTCAAAACGGAATTGAAAGGAGTGTAATTGGTGTGAAAAGAAGAGATAAAGTAAGATTAGACGAAATAAAAAACACAACAAAATTTAAAAAAGAGAAAAATCAGATAAATGGACAAAAAGAACAACTAAATGGTACCCTCAGGACGGAAAGAGAAATAAAGGCCGACAAAAACAAGCTGTCGAAGGACAAGCTGTGGAAAATAATACCGATCGTCATTGATTAATCTAAGTTGTATTAATAATATTGTAACAGCAATAAGGGCTTATTTTATTTATTTATTATTTATCCAACCGAAAATGTTTTTACAGAGTAATCCCTTTTTCATTCACTACAGTTCAATTTACTAACCAGAAACCACTAAATTGGCATAACATTAAAACCACTAAATATGCATTGTGTTCTAGGTGAATTTCCCTGTAAATTTATCAAATTATCGGTGACAGTCGCCGAACAATTTGGAAACGACTCGCGTTCAAAGCCTGATACACAATAAGCATGATATATTCTCATTTCGTCGATCAATTCCTCATTTGGACGCGTATTGCGTTATAAAAAGAAACAAGTGTCGTTTTAGCCTGAATTCTGGAGGAAAACCGGGATGAAAACGAAACAAAACGAGCCATAGGGTTATTATCGCCGCGAGACTGCGAAATAAGAGGCAGTGATAAAGGGTTAGATTTATGAACACGCGCCGCATAGAGGACGAGGAGAAATGGCTCTTTCCTAAGGAAAAAAATGTATAAACCGTTGCTCGGGACACGCGAATAAAGCATGTGAAAATTGCTCAGATTTCCCTTTATAGAGAGAGAAGTGAATAGCTGATTGTTTTTTTAGGGTAGAATCAAAGGAATGGGAGCCAGCTGCTCCTAAAATTAACTGGTGGAATTGCCCGGGGTTTATTTTGTATGAAAAAATAACATATTTCTGTGTTGAGCCAGTTGTTCTTGTGTTCTAACAGAAGGGGATAGTGGGTGCGAAGGTTTAATTTATTTTTATTATAGTTGCTCGGGGCATTTGGAACAGAGTGTGATCCCCAAAGGGTCGAAAAAGTTTGAAATATGTTTGGAATGTACAAGATTATTTAGTTGATACTGACATACTAATGCCGGGTTTCGGCAATGAGTATTCGAATTCATAAATAAAATATTAGGGGTTAGATAGCAGACATCAACTTTTTCATTAATTTCAGCAAAGATACAATAGACAATTTTATATTTTAGTTAATAATTTCGTCAAGCAGAAACCAGATTACTTTTCTGCCATTTCAGTTCTAAATAAACCAAACAATTAGCATCGAGCTGCGCAAATAAATAATGGACCGGCCTAAGCCTGTCTGGTCTAACTTGAATAATTAATCACCAAAATACCTTTTGTTTAGCTTTGTTGTCCTCTCGAAAATCATGAACAATTTTTTGTCAAACCTTCAAAATATACCCTTTGAAAATCATTCATTTCGATCCTTAATTAAAATTAATATCGTTTGAAATAAAATATCTATTATTAAAGCTATTCAAGTTGGTATTTGTAACTTTATGAATAGAAAACTGTCCAAAACAAAACAGATTTCAAATTTTCGATGTCCATTTGTAATGTCATTATAGACTATATTTCCCTTTTGGATTAATTAAATTCCTATGTAGTTATCTGGGACTCCATATTTTAAAGGGTTGGCGCTGTAAGTGACAGGCTGTAGCGACGGTTATGAGAATAGAAAATTTATTTTATTTATTATTTTCAGCCTATTTTGACCCACTGCAGGGCAAAGGCCTCCCCTTCTTCCTTCCAATCCTCTCGGTTTAGGGCAATTGTGGACCAATCCTGTCGATAGGCATCAAGTTCATCCCGACATCTTCGCCTGGGTCTGCCGCGGTGTCGCCTAACATTTTCTGGGACCCACATTGTAGTTGATTTAGCCCATGAACCGTTTGACATGTGGCAGACGTGTCCGGCCCAGTCCCATTTTAACTTGGCTGCTTTTTGGGTGACGTCGGCGATTTGTGTTTTGGAGCGCAGCACTGTGTTTCTGATGCGGTCCGTTAATCTGACTCCCAGAATGCTGCGCTCCATTGCTCGCTGGCAAACCTCAAGCCTGAACCTCTGCTGCGCCGTCAAAGACCAGGTCTGAGCACCATATGTAAGGATAGGAAGAATGCACATGTCCATCAATTTGCGTTTATAGCAAATAGGGAGAATAGAAAATGTGGCGTTTTAATTGAGTGTCTTTGATAAACGATGATGTGAAAATTTGGGCTTTTAGTGTAAAGTTAGTTTATGAAATTACTTCAGCATGTTCACTGATTTACATACTATGATACAACATACATACTAATTATATTGTATCACAATACAAGAACAAAAACGACACACAAATTACAAAAGTAGAACTACTTACTACTACTACGTTTTGGGAATACTTGCATTATGCGTACAGCTAAGGTGTGGAATTCCCTGCCAGAGTCTGTATTTCCTGATAGCTACAACCTGGGAGCCTTTAAGTCAAGGATGAATAGGTTTCTTCTAGGTCAGCACAGTCAGTCAGTAGGTCGACGATGTTGCTACATCATCGCTCACCATCAGGTGAGATACAGGTCAAGCGCGAGCCTATTAATTACTAAAATAAAAAAATAAAAAACTGGGAAAATTATATTCAAAAGTATCGCTACAAATACCTGTGTTCCAAAATGATATTATAATAATATCTATCAGTGATTGTCAATAAGTTCAAATTTATAGAGCACTGGCAAAATGTCACAGGGTTAATCCTTCACATTTTAAAATCTTGAGAATTGTTTTAGAATGGCACTTTATCCCCAGAACAGAAGACAGACAATATAATACTAGCTCATGTCTATAATAAACCGAATACCCTCTGTAAAACAATAACACCATCATTAAAAACAATTCCCCATACCTCTTATAAATCGTCCCAACCGTAACCCCACACAAAGGAAGCCTGCTTCAACGCCTCCGAACAATATTCTATAATATATTATAAACTTATCTTTACCCTTTGTTAGATGGACACACAAGCATTTAGATTAAACTATTTAATTGAAATCCCTAATTGTCTCCATAGTTTTGCCGTTTCATAATAAAGGGGGAGAGCGGACAGTTTTTAGGGTGTCGTTTTAAATTAAGCTTTTATTGTGATAATTTGGAGATTGCCGCAAGGGAAATACTAATTGTGTTAGCTATAAAGTGTTTTGCCGAGATTGGTCCGTAGATGGCTAACTATTTTTATATATTGATATTCATCCGTGCTTCGAAAAGAACGTAAAGTTATTGGTCCCGGCTACCAGGCAGTCAGAAGCAAGGTAATCTTATAAAAGCCTTACCACGGGGTATCGTGTTACCCGATTCCTGAGTTATGGAGGTCAGATAGGTAAAGAAAAAAACCGACCAAGTGCGAGCTAAACAGCTAGATTCACCAAAATAAATATGTAACATTACTAACTTTCATAAACAATGAAAGCACCGAACATTGCTCTAAAGAAGAGTCAAAATAAACTTTGCCGTTCTAAAACTGTTATCTCCATACATCTATACAAAAAGGGGGGTTTTTGTAATATAAAAAGGAAATATTTTTTATAAGCCGACCTCAGCATAGTTGAGCAAATACTAAGTAGATTGTTTGTACTGGATTTTTGATAGATTGGGGCTATAGATACAGTTGTTCAATATTTGCGGTAAAAAACTAACTGTAAATATTGAGGGACCCCAGATGATAAATGTGGTACCCTACGCACGTGATGTTCAGAATTCTAGATTCATTTTGATTGGTCCGATGCCTAGAATTCCTGCATGGAACAATGGCATTCAATCTGATGGTCAGAACTATTGATTTTTCGTTTTTAGCAAGGATATAGCGGCGATTGCTTTTTCTAAACATATTACAGGAAACCATACAGTTAAAAATGTATTGATATTCATTAGTAAACATGTATTATGATAGAGGTCAGTTTAGGCCGGTCACAAAAGGTATAACGTTCCTACTGCTCGAACAAAGAGCTCCTCAGCTCCTCTCTATGAGAGAAGGAATAGGCCTTAATACACCACGCGGCGGGCCCAGAGTGGGTTGGATGTTGGATGTCAAATCTCTTCGAAATAGGACGTGATTGGGTTTAATTTCTATTTCTCTCTAATTCTTCGGGTCTAATTTGATTATCAATGTTATTAATTGTAGGCGGTTTAATGACCGCTTCTACCATGTTATGAATGGGTAAATTTCACATGGTCGTTATGTTTTAACGACCGTGTGAAATTTACCCCTTCCTAGACCCAAGACTATTACTAGTATATTTTTTTAAAGGATATTTATAATATTATGGAACCTTTATAACTCATTTACTTACCTACTGTATAAAACATCTGCTTACTCCTCTTATGAAAACAGATTTGCAGGTTACATATTGTTGTGAAAAAGCGGCACATTTTCACGCATATGAATTATCTCTTTCCTACCCTTTGCGGGTAAAATATGTGAGATTTATGAGTTCACTGCCTTATTGTTTTATAAGGGCAGAGCGAGACCCAAGCTTCGTCGGTCCCCGGGTTAGAATTCTGAGTTGGGAGAAGTGTTCTTGGGAATTCTTCAGTAGGAACATTTTTAATTGTACACTGTCCTACTGCGGGGCGAGAGTAGTGGTGGTCCAGTGGTAACAGCCGCGACTTACAAGTTGTATTTCATAGGTTCGAACCCAGGCAGGCGGTTTACTTCGTGTAAGTTATTTCATCACCATTGCACTCAAAACGGTGAAGGAAAACATCGTGAGGAAACCGGCATGTCCTAGAACCAAACATTCGAAGACATGTGACATCTACTAACCCGCACTGGGCCCGCGTGGTGGATTACGGCCCATTCCCTCTCACAAAGGAGGCCTGCACGCACAACGGATTAAGCGCGGAAAAGGGGTCTGTCTATCCTACCCTATTTATCCTATCCCAATTCGGGGCAAAGGCCTTTCGGGCTGGTGTTTCTGGCACGTTCTTCTTCATAGAGACCTACTGACGCTTGCAAATATGCAACTGGCTTCATCTTTTGCTTGACAGTTCAAAAGTATCATTTAAATGGTTTATTTAAATAATTAATTTTAGTTTGGTTTCGAGTCTTCCTAATTCCCAGATATTCTTTTTGTGAGCTACCTCGAGAAGAAACATGAAGATTTAATATTTGTGCCCGCTTTATAAAATATCTAAGTAGCAGGAGCAGTGGTGGCCCAGTGGTATCGGTCGCGACTTACAAGTTGTAGATCGTGGGTACTGGGAACCGGGAATCCAGGCAGGAACTTTAATTTGTGTAAATTATTTCATTACCACTGCTCTCAAAATGGTGATGGAAAACATCGTGAGGAAACCGGAATGACCTAGACCCAAAAATACGAAGACACTAGGTGACATCCACCAACCCGCACAGGGCCCGTGTAGTGGATTACGGCCCATTCCCTCTAACAAAGAGGAGGACTGTGTCCCAGCAATGGAAACATTAATAGGCTGATGATGATGATGATGATAAAATAGCTCACCCATTAATTAAATACGTAGGAGATAAATGTTAATGCATATATTATTCTCATAGCGGGTCATTCTTAGTTATAAACTGCCACTAAGCTTCAGAATGCAGTCCAAATTATACAGTTCCTACTTTTAATACATCTCTGCCTGTCCCCACAACAAACAGGCGTGATGTTATATTCTGTTCTGAATTTCATTGTCATCTGTGACCTATTCTCACGTTGATGGTAGCCGTCATCCAAATAACAGTCAATTGGGAGATACGACCTCCATACGTTACCTCTAACAGATGCGCTGGTAAACTGACGTTATAATGGGCATAAACTGAACGGTTTATTGCTGTGGGCTATACAGACATTTGTATAAATTGAAGCATAATACCAACCTGTAACTGTCCCACTCTAAGGTAGAGGCCTCTTCTCGTAAAGAGAAGGTACGAGCTTTAATTCACGCTGGTGGCGGGTTGGTGATTTCAGACTTGTAATAATAAATATGTTCAGGTTTCTTTACGTGTTCATGTTTTCCTTTACTGATATCAGTAATGTCTAAGATTATTATAAGCAGTGGTGGCGCAATGGTTTCCGCCCGTCGGGGCGGTTGTTGGTCGTGGGCTCGAACACGAGCAAGCGCATTACTTTGTGTAATTTATTTCATCACCACTGCTCTCAAAACGGTGAAGGAAAACATCGCGAGGAAACCGGTATGTCCTAGAACCAAATATTCGAAGACATGTGACATCTACCAATCCACACTGGGCCCGCGTGGTGGATTCTAGCCCACTCTCTCTCTATGAGAGGAGGTCTGAGTCACAGCAGTGGGAACATTGAAAAAGGCTGTTGATGTTGTTGATGTTGATTACAGAAAGAACATTAGAATTGAAAAAATCTTGCCTGGATTTGAACCCACAAAGTTGAGTATGTAAGGCGAGACCTAGACCACTGGGCCATTAAGTCATTTCGAAATTGATGTAATGTCTAACAATTGTGTTATATAACAGATGTAATGGCAGCTGTCGGTAACACAGCTTTTGTTTTAGGGTTTATAAGTGTCAAAATAGGAATATTCATCATTTACTAAGAAACGTGCCCTAGTCAAAACAATATTCAACCGTAATGATGAATAATTTATAATTGTTTGCCGTGCCTTACTGTTTCAAATTAACCTTGAAAATTATGAGCAAATTCAAAATTGTTTGTTGTATAACTTCTATTAAATCAACTTCAAAGAAAACTAGAAGTGTTTTAAGAAGTATCCAAGGTTACCTTCTAGTAAATTAAGCTAATAATCAAAAGAGACATCACCACTAACACAATTACGTGGCACAACCCTCTTTTGTACTTAAAACCACTATTTTCTTACTTCAGTTTCAAAGAGTCTTTTGAGAAGTACTAAAAGCTTAGTTTGATAAAATCAAATGAATTTTAAGAGCACTATGTTACCAAGTTACGATATGAGAGAATTTCTTTGAAGTACTCATCCACTTACTACGTTTGAGAATGATGATCTAGGTTCTGTTTGAAACAATGTTACTCACTTCTGTGGGATTTCAAGTGTTCAGCGTCTGTACCCACTTAAATTTAGAGGGCGTAGGAAAATACAACCTTGACAAAATCAAGATCAGCAGATCAGCGACTTCAAAATCTCTGTATCAGGTTCATATTTGGCTTGCGCAAATATGATCACGTTTCTGAATTTCGTGCTAAGCTCAAATGGCTTCCTATTCGCCTTCGCCGGAATGCCCATATACTTTCTTTATAATGTGCTGTTTAATCCTTTTACTCCTTTTTATCTCAAAGAACGCTTTCAGTTTCTCTGTGACACCCATTCTAGGTCCTTGAGATCATCGGAAAATCTAAAATTAAGTATCCGTATGCATTCCACTTCCTTCTTTGACAAATCTTTCACGATTCAAGCGGCTCGGTTGTGGAATGTACTACCTATTGAAGTAAGACGTGCTCAAACACTGCCAACGTTCAAGAAAATGGTGAAGGAGCATTACCTTTCACTATAATTTTTATTCTTCTACTTTTTCTGCTATATATTTGATATGTATTAGTTTATTATGTAATATTGTATGTATTGTATTTTATTAAGTGTAAGTAATATTATTTTTGACATTTAGTACACTGGCAACCCTAAATTCTTCTCCTATCATTCAGTCCATCCAAAGGTTGTCTGTAAGAGATTGCCTAGTGCGATAAGACCGCCCATTGTACACTTTTATATGTGAACGTTTGTCCTGTATGTTTTTTGTGGTGTACAATAAAGTATATAATAATAATAATAATTATAAATGAAAAACATACTTACAATACCAAACTACGAGTTATACAATGTTAAAGCTCGAACAACGTACAACTTTTACGACGAACCATTATTCATAAAGTCAACGAGTAAAAAATAATTCCAACTCATAAACAAAAGAGCCCATTGTTAAAACTCCGAAAGAATACCTCGACTGGAGCACAACTGAACAGCAGATTACAGAATTATTTAACCGCGAACATTTCAGAGATTTTAACAGCGACTCAACACGTTTCCCTTCCGCTAAACTGAGCCAGTATATTAACCAAATTCCACACCATAAAATACATTGTTTCAGCAGCTCAACAGGTAAAAATAATTGCTGGGAAGTTTCTCCGACGACAAGAAATATGGCTGCTAAAACCGTTTCGCCTGAATCCGCCTGATATTCCAATTTTTTCTTGAGTACGGCACTTGGTACTCGGTATCCCGAGAATCGCATATTTTCTCGCGGAGTTTTTACATTAGATATAATAAATCTGTTTTGTGAAATGAAGTTTTGAGCTGCTGTACACCGCGGGAGAGGGTAATGCGACTTTGATGCGATATAAACAAGTTTTTTAAAGCTGAAGATTAAAGAATAAGTTGCGGTTCGTTCTAAGTATGATGAAGTGTTTTATGATTGTGTTTTATCCGACGAACTTTTGAGTTTTAATGGTTTATTTTGACCCCAGCTAACATTAGCGTTACACAGAATTATTGACGACGAAAACTACAGAACCAACAGTAATAAAAATAAAGTCAGCTTTAGTCGCAAAACCTACAAGAAATAGCCCCAAACATACGCAATATTTCACAATCGCTTCCAAATCATTTCACATCCACATCGAAGTTGGCACTGGCCCCAGCATCCCTGCCACCGATTCCGCTGCTATATCGTGTCGCAAACTCTTTGGATACATCTCGTACTTTACTACATGCATTTACATGACGGGGGCATCTCCTTGACAGTTCTGAGAAGACAAATCGTGTACATCGCGTACAAGTTCCCAGGAATTGTGTGTATAAGGGAATTCATTCCAGTGACTTACGTACGTAAGCGTTGGCTTAAAAGCCCGTTTAGAATCTTTATAGCTGGATTTAATATGTGAAGGAGTTTATGCGTAAAGGTGATGGATGGGGTATTTACTGTGACTTGATGCGCGTGAGTTTTCTTATTTATCTACTGGGGACACGCGTTTTAAGGATGCTTTTTATTGGTGCTATTTCTGTTAAACGACTTCTAAGACTTTGGATTCTAGACTATGTAAGTGAGATTTTAATGATAACAAATGGGATATTTCGGTAGTGCATGTCAATCTCATATGTTTTGGCAATCATTTTGGGTAATAGAATGTCACTTAGTCTCGGGTTTTTTTTCACAATTAATAAGATAAATAGAGATACAGCACCAGATCTTAAACATGACAGACTCAGTTTTAAAAACAGTCCGGCTTTCATGGCATCGTATCTTTAACTTATTCTTGTCTGTCTCTTTACAAAGCTTCATACGCCATAACATGTAATTATTCTTGGTACTGTAACTGTCCAGTATAATAAAATATCTGGGTCAGTCAATTCTCTTAAAGGTTTTGGATTCAATCAATCAAAGCTTCTAGGTTTTTATTCATTACGGACTATCTAATCTTGTGCGTTATGAATATATTTGTGGATGGATGGAGAGGGCGGGGGCGGCCAAAGAAAAGATGAATGGACATCTTTTTTTTTTGAGTCAATACCACCGCACTATTCCCAAACCACTGCAACTCCGGAAAACGCCGAGGCAATGAACCTCGATGAAGTCCCGGAGAATGAATTTAACTGTCTTGGATCCCGCAACGAAATTAATCAGAAAATAATAACAGAGGAGTAGGAAAAAATACAGATTTCCACTTCCCTCCATACCAAGCAGGAGACAGAACAAACAAGGCCAATAGGCACAAGTGTCGTTTAAAACTGGGATAAGCCCAATTGCCTAGCACCACGATGATGGACTGTGTGAGGAGTGATATTTACAAAAATCTAATACAGGCTTGACCACTATCTCACCTGATATGAAAGAAAAAGTGAGTGATAGCGTGACAGGGACAAGATGGTACGGAAGAAGAAAACGTGTTGCGCCAACCCCAAGTAACATGGGATAAGGGCAGGAAGACGTTGACGGATAATTTAATCTTTAGATTAGTTAATAAGACCATAGTAGCAACTTTATCCCTTAAATTCTCAGTAAATAACTGTTCCATTCAACTCAACCTCGACTCATCCTCCCTCAATCAAATTGACAGTTACAGCCTGTTGTCATGACGACTAAATCGAGTGGAGTAAATTAAGTATTCTTTAAAACAAATAAAAAAATGTAGTTTTAAAAACTAAAAAACACGCTTTAATGGTAAATTGAACTAAAAAGTCGCTACCCTGAAGATCCTGGTAAAAAAAACTATTTTAATTATTGCATTGTCATTGGTCCTTGATAAGTGTGCAAAGTTTCAAATCAAGCCGACGTTTTGAACGGGGTGAAAATCACGTTCAAAGATTCCGTTACATTGATACATAGATATTAGATACATACATACCAAGCTAATAAAAGCGTGTTAAGGACTCAGAATATAATAATTGTTAAAGAGTCCAGATTTTTGAGAAATAAACGGCAAATAACTTTTTTATATCAAAAAATGTAAGAAATATTACGACACACGAATACCTCGCGATCTAACTTGAGATTACTTTAGAAGCTATTGACATAGGCCTCCTTTATGATGTCTCAGCTCTACTTAATAACACGTCTAAGTCAATAGTACATAGGTACGAAAATCGTCTGAACTGGGACACAAGATTTCATACATACATACATTTTATGTACATTAGTAAACGTACATTTGGAGCAAAAGATTCCTAGAAATAAGGAAATATACAGAAGGCTGGTATTTCGTTGGCTCATTATTTAGGTGCGTGAATAATAAATCTAACAGGTAAGCGAAAAATAAATAAACGATGTTTTTATTTCATGTTGGGTAGGAAGATAGAAAAATAAGTAGGTAAGGTGGTCTTGGGATCAATGTAATTTCTACTTCTCCTATTTAATCTTACGTACTATAAACGCGATAGTTTTTGAGGATGGATTGGTAGATTTTTGTTACTTGTTCACGGAAAATATATCAAACAGATTTTAATGAAATTTGTCACACACATGGAACTGTATAACCTGGTTTAATAAATAGAAACGTATTTTATCTACATTCACATGTTTCAAATATGAAGTCAAAAAATATTGTACAAACGCGTACTTTATATTCGTGGATAGGTATAAATAAAAAAAACAATTACAGTGCAACATTTTCCTTCGACTTTTTTTTTTTTTCGTTTTTCTTTCTTTCTTTCTTTCTTATTTTAACTGCATCATAAAATACCTTTTTAATTTTTATAGCAATCGGCTTCGCCTCATGTGATAAACCCACGCTCGTGTTTTAATAACCTCTATTATATGAGCATTACATAAACTACTATTATTAGGGTTATAGGTTCCTTTGAGATAATGTTCGACATTCACGCGGGGAAGCTGTGACAAAAACCAAACACCACCACCATCTTAACCGTTTTTATACAAATGCATATCTTTACATCTTGGTGTAGATGGGTAGAATTAAAGCTAGAGTCAACTAGCATAATACTCTACCAATTCCAAGTAATCTACCAGTTTCAGTAAAGTCTACACTTATAAATATATATTTTACTTGCTTCTGCCAGCGGCTTCGCCCGTATGAAAAGTGTTTTATCATCCCAAGGGAACATTTTACCGGGATGAAAAGTATCTTATGTGCTATTCCTGACTATAATCTATCTCTGTGTAAAATTTCATCCAGACCCGTCCAGCCGTTCGAGCGTGAAGAAGTAACAAACATATAAACACACTCGCAAACTTTCGCCTTTATAATATTAGTGTGATTAGTATAGTAGAGTAACTAGTGTAGTCGGTAATGTGTGATGGAATAGTGTAGTCGGTAATGTGTGATGGAATATTGTAGTCGGTAATGTGTGATGGAATAGTGTAGTCGGAAATGTGTGATGGAATAGTGTAGTCGGAAATGTGTGATGGAATAGTGTAGTCGGTAATGTGTGATGGAATAGTGTAGTCGGAAAAGTGTGATGGAATATTGTAGTCGGTAATGTGTGATGGAATAGTGTAGTCGGTAATGTGTGATGGAATAGTGTAATCGGTAATGTGTGATGGAATAGTGTAGTCGGAAAAGTGTGATGGAATATTGTAGTCGGTAATGTGTGATGGAATAGTGTAGTCGGTAATGTGTGATGGAATAGTGTAGTCGGTAATGCGTGATGGAATAGTGTAGGCGCCATGGTGGGGGAAAGCAAACGGTAGAGTAGCTTGCCCGCGGGGCTAGTCACTCTACTTTTTCAAGTTTTAGTACTTTACTATCCCAATGCTGTCTACATTGGTATAGTTAGTACTCTACTGTGATGCATACCGTTAACTTTACCTGTGTACACCAGTTTAAGTCGTACTTATTCGATTATAAGATAAATGTTTATTGAACTGACAAGAATAATCTTTATAGAGGTGAAGAGCAATATTCGTCAGTTTATGAACAGTTTTAGTATTTCTCAAGCTGTATTGACAGAACAAGAATATGAACGTAATAAAATTCTGGTGATCTGTGACAGTTTTATGGTGCAATTGCATTATAAATTTAACGACCGTTGCCAATCGAGTTATCGTCTAGTCGAATTTTATGATTCGCTGCGATAAGTACGCGTTTGTGTTATTTTTATATTATTTTTTGTCATAAAACGTCACAGTTTTTTTTACTTAAAATAATATTAGCAGCTTAGAATCGTCTGATGCAAACGCCTTCTCTCATACTGAGATGAAAAGCACGACGCTTTACCTTCAGAAATCAATTAGCGATGAAATTGAATGTCATTTGATCTGGCGATTAAGTACATACATTAAACACCAAATTATCATCATCTTCACAGCCGTTTCCCAACTGTTGCAATGAACCATGTTGGGTTCTGTTTGAAAACTTACCGGATGCTCCTAAATATCTGTTTTTATTTACCCAAAACCATCTAGACAATACGTACAATTAAAGCATACTTACATCGACATTAATCCCAGCAAAGGGAAATATCTTCGTGGTAGGACTCTCCGTGGGCGAGTAGCGGTAGAACTCGTGGCGCCCTCTATACCACTTCACGGAATAAAGGGGCGCATCTGTTAGCTCGTATAGACATGCTAGAGTCGTGTCGTTCCCCCGCTGCACTACCGGTGGGGATATCCGAAGATCTGTTGCGCGAAGACCTCCTACACCTGGAGATAAAGAAGTTTTATGAGTGATTTTTTGATACATTTAGTTGTAGTTTTTCAATAATAAACAATGTTATTTAGCTCTAAAACTGGACGTTTAGGATAGACGTATGCTTGAGGAACCGATCGTTTGCAGGGTGGTTGATAATAATTGGAAGAGAGTTGCCTAAAATGAAGATGAAGGTATGTGACTGGAGATGTCTATATCTAACAGTAAACTACTGTAGCCAGATGATATTAGTGATAATGGTACTCAAAAATCTTACTGAATGGCGAACGTTACTTCTCATTCAGAGAAATTATTATTCGATTATTGTTATTAAAAAAAAAAATATTCTTCGACCACAACATCGCTTACCATCAGGTGAGATAGTGGTCAAGCGCAAGCCCATAGATAATAAAAAATAAAAAAAAGATGAGAGTACTAATGACAACTCGACAACAAATAACAACTATTGCGTCATTTTTATGCTCTTGTAAGGAATATTGGTACTCTCAGTACTACTCTCCATCCAGCCTGTAATTTAAAATGTGATAGCTCAATCATTAACCGTCTTATTAATAAACGTGGACTAAGGTAAGATTAACTTTATTCCAAGCATTAGGTTGGTACTAACAAATTTCCGTATTAATAAACACGGAATAAGGAGAGATTATACTAATCTGACTCTAGTCTTGGACTAAAAGTTATTCCATGGTGCTAGCTAGTTTAAAGTCGGATTAAGGTTGGATTAAGAGTGTATCCATGGTGACTACATTTATTATTTTTGATTGACATTTTGTTCATTGTGATTTGATGATGACAGATTTTAGTTTAAAATATAAATGTATTGTACTAGACAGGAAACACTAGTATTTTACTAACATTACTATGAGAGATACACTCGTCATCAGATCTATCAAAGCACTACGAATATTAAATACTAGCTGTTGCCCGTGACTTCGTCTGCGTAGCAGTAGTACTCCTAAAAGCCTATTTTTAATGTCGCACTAATTATATTGTGGACTAGCTGTTCCCCGCGGCTTCGCTCCCGTGGAACACCCCACAGGACCCGTTTTCGGAATTAAAAAATAGCCTTTGCCACTCAGAAATACTGTAGCTTTCTAATGGTGAAAGATTTTTTTAAATCGGTCCAGTAGTTTCGGAGCCTATTCGGTACAAACAAACAAACAAACAAAAAAATATTTCCTCTTTATAATAGATAGATGTGAGGGCCGCCTTACTTGAGAAATTATTAGTTCACCATACAAATGTCCACCTTCCTTTCCACCCGGGATAAAAACTATCGTATGTCCTTCCCAGGGTCTCAAACTAACTCCATTGAGGTAATTATGTAATACATAATATCTCAATGACTAACTCCATCCAAAATCAGTTCAGCAGTTTAAGCGTGAAATGGTAGAGACAGACCATAGAAATATAAAATACGGAGACAGACAGACAGAGCTCCTTTCGCATTTATATTTTTTTTTTTTTTTTAAAACGTTGCCCCACACTAGGAATTTCTCCTGTATCGTGGGCGCGTTTACAAACATATAAACTCACATACACAAACACCCAGAGCCGGAACAATTATTTGTAGATCATACAAATACTTGTTCCGTGCGGGAATCGAACCCGCGACACGCAGCGCAGCATTCAATCGCTCAACCACTGCGCCAACCGTGCGTCATGCTTAAATCGCACATAATAATATTTTATTATGTGCGATTTAAGCATGACAGATGTCACTTTGGCAGCAATTTTTTTTCTTTTTCTACTTTATGTCATCAAACTTCTTGGTTTCATTCACTGGTTCACTCTTTTTACTTTCTTTTTTTTTTTTTTTTTTCCAATTTATTTAACGGCCATGGATACAAGTCCTTAAAGCCTAACTTAACTATTTAAAACAAATCTGTATTACAATTTTCCTACAGTACTAACAATGAATTTATACAAAGGTTTAAAATACAAAAATTCTGATAAAATTGTTTGTAAATCGTTCGGCACTTCCTTAACGCATACACTTTGTAACTCTGACACTAAGACCAAACGTTCAAAGTTAAATTTTTGACACTTCATTATTATATGATCAAGGTTAGCGACCTCGTTGACACAACAATCACACTTTCCTTCAGGTATAATTTTCAGTCTTGCTAGATGAGCTGGAGTTTTACAGTGGCCAAATCTTAATCGATTAATTGTAGTTATGAAATTTCTGCTATCAGCGTCTTTGTTTTTATGATACCAGGGTCTTAGCGGCGGGACCTCCTGAATTTTTGTGTACCACTTGCCTTTTTCTTGGCTTATAATTTTCCAATACTCATGCCATAATATTTTTAGGTTCCTAGATAACTTTTCATGATAGTCTGTAAAAGGAACTTTAAGCAAAGCAGAGTGATCTTCATCACAAACTCCTCGGGTTGCCCTGTCCACCATTTCGTTGCCAGAGATACCACAGTGAGAAGGTACCCATTTAAATTTAATACATTTGCCTCTTTGTCTTAACTCTAATAAAGTTTGCCTAATGTTAAACAAAATAAAATTCAGATTATATCTATAGGAATTAGTTTCTAAAGCTAACAAAGCACTTTTACTATCTGATACAATTACAATTTTAGAACTATTTACAGAATTTACATACAATAATGCTTTATATATTGCATAGCATTCAGCTGTAAAAATACTACAATTAGAGTCTAATTCAAAGCATTTGGTTTCTTTTACTTGTGGATCATAATATGCTGCAGTAACTCTATTCAAAACTTTTGATCCATCTGTATACAATTTATAAATATTTGGTTGACTGTGTAGGTACTCTAAAAATTCAGACTGGCCAGAAACCTTTTCAAAATCAATAATAATAAAATCACTATTTATACAGTTATAATCAATTGTATATAGTGGTAATAAATTTGAAGAGTATACATTATTGGTTAAAGTTTTGATATTTAATGTTATACATAAGATTTCTGGTAAATGTCCAGACACAAGCTGTTGAGCATTTATAATGATATTATTAGTTAAGTTGTTTGGAAGAGCCTGTTTTGGTAAAATCCTGTTTAAAACAAATAAATTTTTAGTAGCCAGTAATTTAAGACAAAATTTTTCTGCGATCTGTAAACGTCTGAATTTTAGTGGTATTATACCTGATTCAGACTCCATTGCATTTATTGGTGTTGAGCACATGGCTCCAGTGATAATTCTAAGTGCTTTATTTTGTAAAATGTCCAATTTTCTGAGGTGACTAATATTTGCATTCATATATGCTATAGAACTGTAATCAAAATGACTCCTAACAATACTCTTATATAGCATAGCCAGAATTTTTGGATCTGAACCCCAATGAATACCTGCTAAAGAACGTAAAATATTTAGTCCTTTGCTGGCATTCCTTAAAATGATGTCAATATGACTTTCAAAAGTTAATTTAGTATCTAGACATACACCAAGAAATTTCTTTTCATGTAACCAGTTCAACAAGTTATTATTAAAATAAATAGAAGGAATTTCATCAAGTTCAATGAATTTTTTACTAAATAACATAGCACCACTTTTGCTGACATTAATATCTAGTTTTAAACTGTTGTAAAAACTATGAACCTGATGTAAACCCTTGTTCAAGTTACTTATGGCCTTATTTATGTCTTTATTTACACTATAAACAACAATATCATCAGCAAACAATAAACACTTAGCAGAGGATTCTGTTAAATATTTATTAATTTGTGAAGTATATAAATTATATAACAATGGAGAAATAGTAGAACCCTGCATTGTTCCTTTATACACGTGTCTAGGTCCATGTAAAATATTATTATATTTAACATACATTACCCTATCATACAGAAATGTGAATATCCATTTACAGACTTTACCTGGTACACCAATATCACTTAAGATCTGAATAAGTACAGAAGGATTAACATTATCAAAGGCCCCACTAACATCAAGAAAACTACAGGCTGTATAAGTGTGGCTATGAAAGGAATTTTTGATATCTGATATAAGAGACAAGAAATTTTCTGCTGCAGATTTACCTTTGCGGAAACCAAACTGTTGTTCAGGTAAGATGCTATGTTTTTCACTATAGTACTCTAATCTAAATTTTAGCATACATTCAAATAGCTTACCTAAGCAGGATGACAGAGATATTGGTCTATATGAATTACAATCATTTTTAGGTTTTTCAGGCTTTAAAATTGGAATCACACACTGAGTTTTCCAAGAGTCTGGGACAGATTCCGATAACCATAACAAGTTGTAAATTTTAAGTAATGTTAGTTTTGCTTTAGTATGGAGGTTACGAATTAATTTATAGGATATGTCATCAAGACCAGGAGTAGTATCCTTTCTAGATTTAAGAGCAATATTGAATTCACTTAATGTAAAAGGCTCTGATAAAAAGCGACTTTCAGTGTTTCCAGCTAATTCAAAAATGTATTTTAACCTTGTTGTGTCAATATCTTTTTCAGGTGGAGACATAGGAGCATATTTGTCAAGGAAAGAGGGAATCCATTCATCATTTTTAGGAGGTTTTCTAAATGCCACGCGTTTAAATCTACGGATGTAGTTCCAAATCATGCTAACAGGTGTGTATCTATTGAAAGCTTCACATAACAATCTCCAACCAAGTTTCTTTTTATCACCAAGTAATTTCTTTTTTTTCGCATCAACCTTCTTATATTGTATATAATTATCTATTGTAGGATAGGATGTATAGTTTATCCATGCTAATTTACTATTATTGACAGCAATGGAACATTCATTGTCCCACCAGGGAACTGGTTTTTTAATTTTATATGATGATTTGTTCACAATTTTCGGAATATGCTGCAGTTTTATATTGTTCAGTATATCACAAAAACTGTTATATAAATCCATTGAGCTAGCTGTTGTAAAGTTTAAATGATCAAATGCTTTTTCACTTTCAGAGTTATACCTGGACCAGTCAGCCTGGCTATATATGAAGCGTTCCGATGGATAACCTATCTCATATTTTTCTACAGAAGTCTGAATATTTATAATTGTTGGAAGGTGATAACTACCCATTGGATCGTCATGCACTTTCCAGTCACACAAAGGAGCTAGAACAGGACTCACACATGATATGTCTATAGCAGATGGATTATGATGAATGGTGCCCACAGTAGTTGGAACTCCTGTATTTAAAATGCAAAGATCACACTCATCTAATAAATTATAGACCTCATTACCTCTCGAATTCGATGACAAGCAACCAAATGCAACATGATGTGCATTTAAGTCACTTAATAAAATGTTAGGCTTGGCCAAATCGTCAATAATCTTTTTTAATTTTCTACATTTAAATCGACCTCTTGGAGGACTATATGCACTAAGTATAGACAAATCTCCTACACCAGTCTTAACAATAATAGCAACTGTTTGAAGATTATCATAGTAAGGAGTATGAACCACCTTGTATTTACAAGTATTCTTGATTAAAATAGCGACCCCGCCATAACCATTAGGACCATTCTGATTTATAATATCATAGCCTGAAACACTGAAAGTGCTCCCTTCTTTGAACCATGTTTCATTCAATGAGCAAACGTCTATATCATTATCAGAAAGAAAGTTAATTAATAATGGTTTTTTATTATTAGCACTCTGGATATTAAAATGAGCTATTGTTATATATGTCTTATTGTAAGTTTTGTTATAAGATCTAATATTATCCATTAAAGTAAATTAGATAGAAAAACATCTTTTATTTTATTTAAAGTCATCGGCTCTGTTCCAGATGAATTTGCTAATGCTACTAAGGACTTAACTATGGCATTTAAAATTATTTCATTACTAGCAATTTGTTCAATTTCATTCTTTTTTTCTACTACTACATTGGTTTTTTTATTTACAAAAGTAGAGTCATTTACTACATTATCAGAGTTATTTACAATTTTATTTACATTTTTATGTGCAGGCTTAGATTTTAAAATAGGGAAATTATTATCGTCTTTAGCTACAGAGGCAAATGTTCTGTGTTGGTTTAATATTGAATTGCGTTTTTCTTCTAATTTATTCTTTTTAATCGGACAATCCCGAGATATGGCAAGGTGGGCCCCACCGCAGTTAATGCATAATAAGGTATCTACCAAGCATTCCTTATATAAATGATTTCCTGAACATGATGAACACATTTGTTCGCTTCTACATATTTTCGCAGAATGATTGAATTTGAAACATTTGTAACATTGCACCAGAGGTGGAATGTAAGCATTTACTTGGTATCGAAATAAATTTATAAAAACATATTTCGGTAAAGTTGTAGATGAAAAAGTGATAGCCACTGTTGTCAAAGGAACTAATTTTCGGTCAGCATCTCTCTTCATAAATCTTTTTATTGAGATCACGTCTGCATCGGATGTAATATTTCTATAGATTTCCTCATTGGACATGTCAATGGGAACGAATTTGATAATGCCTACTTTCTCCACCAAGTGGGCGGGGATGAAGGCACGAAGTTTATACTTAATTAAAAAGTTGTCTAACTTTAGGAAGCTGTTAGCTGCAGCTGCTTTCTTGAATATAATGCCCACCTTAAAGGCATTTATACGATAAACGCTTGTTATACCCTTTATATTATCGGTAAATAATTTGGTAAGTTTTATGGGGTTTTTGTTACCAAGTTTTTCCTTTTCTTTAGATTCCACGTAGACTGTATAGTCAACATTGGAGGTATTTTCAAGGAAAAGTCTTGTATAATTAGTTTTAAAATACATTTTGTACCTTTCCTCATCTGTTGGGTTGGATATCTTCGGCATTTTTCTTTTACGATCCGAGGAATCATCATCCCCGTCACTGTCCGACCCCATTTTGGGGCGAAAACGTGTCAAAAACTATTAAATTAAAACTGTTTTCCTTACTTTAAAACGAAAATAAAATGAAATTATTGGAGACAAAATTTCAAGCTCCCGCTTAATTTGACTTCCCGCCAAAAAGTCCTTTTTACTTTCTATTGAACTGGGTTGCCATAGCTTACGCGCAAATCCAAAAGTAACAAATGAATAGTTAGTCCGAGGTTATTCCATGTTTATTAATAGCGGACAAAGTGACATCTGTCATACTTTAATCGTATATAATAAAATATTATAATTGCAAAAGGAACTCTGTCTGTCTGTCTATTACCATTTCACGCTTATACCGCTGAACTGATTTTGGATGGAGTAAGTCAATGAGATATTATGTAATACATAATTACCTCAATGGAGTTAGTTTTAGATCCTGGGAAGGACATACAATAGTTTTTATCCCGAAAACCATCCTTATGGAGGTGGCAAGGAAGGTAGAAATTTGCATGGTGAACTAATAATTTCTCAAGTATGGCGGCCCTCTCATCCACAATATAATTAGTTCGACATTAAAAATTGGCTATTAGGAGTACTAATGCTACGCAGACGAAGTCACGGGCAACAGATAGTATTTAATATTCGTAGTGCTTTGATAGCACTGATGACGAGTGTATCTCTTATACTAAAGTTAGTAAATACCTAAGTATTAAACACATCTTCATGCCAATTCCTGAAATAGTGTTTCCTGTCTAGTACAATATATTTATATTAAACTAAAAATTTTCATCATCAAATTACAACGAACAAAATGTCAATCAAAAATAATAAATGTAGTCGCCATGGATACACTCTTAATCCAACCTTACTCCGACTTTAAACTAGCTAGCACCATGGAATAACTTTTAGTCCAAGACTAGAGTCAGATTAGTATAATATCTCCTTATTCCGTGTTTATTAATACGGAAATTTGTTAGTACCAACCTAATGCTTGGAATGAGTTACTCTTACCTTAGTCCACGTTTATTAATAAGACGGTTAGTGATGAACTAATGCGGTACCGATTCGATTTCTTATAAAAATCGACTGTATAAATTAAGTAATTTTAATTGATTTAACACATTGTTATGCACAATTTGTATACTCGACAATTTATAATTAATGTTATGAGGATTCAAGTGACGATTCCAGTTTATATAGAGAAGAATCCAACGATTCATCGTGATGAAATCTTAAGTATTTTAGTAATTTTACATGCTGCTTTTTCTACATTTATAAATACAATATTACGTTCAAAATTTAACCTTCACACCATTACACTGCGATATTTACTGCTACATAAATTTGATTTAACTATATTTTAATTTATCGGAATAACGGAGCGAATAAACACGTCGATTCAATACTGTAAGCGTCCATGAAGTATTGTATTTTATTGTATATGGTTGCCTGTTAATCTATCTAATACCTTTAAACGAACAATTCTTGTATATATATAATCTGAATATGAATGAACTTTTGCATGCGGGGATTCGGGGGCGATAAATCGATCTAGCTAGGTTTAATTTTTTATAAAACGTCCTTTTCTGAATTTTCACCCGAGCTGAGGTCGGTCGCTCAGGTACTATTATTTATGAAACATCTTATGCGTAAATCTGTCGAATGTAAAATAACAAGCTGGACGGAGAGTAATTAGGCAGAATTTTGTTTACCTAGTAGATTTAGTGATAAATTCACCACGCCAAAGCCAGTCCCAGGTACTATTATTGCAGCTTGTTTCATTCATTTCTGTCATCACACAGGACAACGCGAGCGACAGGAATTGAATACGCGTCAATTTGCGACTGGAATGGACGTGTATTCTCCGAAAAGGCTGGGTCAGATGTTCTGTTGCCAACCTGAGAGTAATAACTCTCTAAAGGCATGCGACATGTATTTAGTGGACAATTGGACATGTTCTTTGAGCGCAATTGAAATGAAGACGAATCTCAATAATATATTTAATCGTTTAGATTTACCATCTTGGTCACCTACTGACCCCAAAATGTCTAAGAGTTAAATCACCATCGACGAAAATAAGAAAATTCAAACGTTAAGGAGAGCAGTTGCATAGGTAGACAGAATCCCACAAGGCATTACACACTTATCCAGAATGTGTTTAAAAGTATTAAAGAACATACAGTTCTTTGATCAAAGGAATCAAATAATAACGATTTCTCAAATATAACTAGCCTGTAATGTCCCAATTGCAAAAATTCTAATTCCCTTTTCTACCCAATTTTGTTTTCTGTTAATAATGCTGGCCAGTCCTAGTTAGCCGAAATACTAAATTTAATTATATTGGAATTGGATGGAGTGCTGACCAGTCCTTCAGGAACAAATGCCATTTATCAAATGACTTTTATATCATCAGAATTGGCTCCCTTCTCCTTACGTGTCGTAATATATTATCCGTACACTATTGTCTTATTTCATATCCTTCCCGTAAATGTTCCCCGTAAACACGAGCTTTCCCTGCGGACCGGTACCGCAAGCTCCTAGAGTGTTGTTATTTAAGCCGCGATGCCAGGGAAATTGATGATGCAGCATGCTATTATAAAATACGGTAAAGATTAAAAGTGAATGTTTATATATTTAAAAGTCATGCAAAAAAGGGGCTTTAGGAATTGGTATGAATGACGATACAATTATGATCAAATTAATCGTAAAGAGGAAGTGGGTCATATTTCAACAACTAAGAAAAACAAGTGGACATTGTGTGAATGACATTTAAGACTAATTACTAATGATCAATCATAAATATATGTTGCTTTTAAAAGACAAAAAATAAATGCTCTTCTTCATTTTGAAGTAAATGTTTTTGTTGCCTACTGCATCATCATTTACTATATTTTGTGCTGGAGTTCTGATTTGGACTTTTTGACAATCTTTAGCGCCCATAGAGTTTATTTGTGTATAGATTAGGTACGATTCATGAAAAAAAACATAGCCTTTAACGACATAAATCTTTCCTCTAACTTCTCAGGGGATATCACAGTGATGATGTTTGGTCAGGTATAAAAGAAAAACAAAAGGTTTAGCTATTTGTCTTTCCACTCAAGTTTTAAGAGCTCACCAAGAGAAAATCAATGGTGTTTGTGTTACCGACTAAACTTACAGAGAAGTTAGATGACCCAGCTAAGAGATCCGAGATCAAGTATTTTGAAAAGTTTAGAACTCTGTTCTTCGTTGTTAAAGATGTTTCATAGTGTGGGTATTTATAACTCTCATGGTTCATGGACTGGACTAAATGGTCAAAATAGCTGTAGATATAGCAGCAGCTGGTTCTCAATCATAACATTAAATTTATTGAAAATCTGGGTTAGATAAGAAGTAGTACACAAACTAAACGAATATTATAAAGAGGTATTAATGTTTGTTTTTAGGAGAACATCTCTAGTAGTGATTCATACATAACATCAAGCTTGTTTGCTACGAAAGTTTGGGCATTGCCACGTTTTTCACCATATTAACCATTTATTAAAAAAAAAACCGTCACCGATAAAAGCTTCACTTATGCTGAGTACCGTTAGCTAAATAATAGTAGTTTATGAAACTGTTGCATAATAGGGGGTATTCACAGATGAGTGTGTGTTTAAAAACCGAGCCGTAGCGTAGGCGAGGTTTTTAATAATATCACACGAATGTTTTAATACCTATTTATGTGCAGTTTCATACACTATTTTATCTGCACTCATACATTGGGATTTAACTTACTGAATACCTTATTTGCATTTACCATGCCATAAAGTTGTCATACGAGTAGCATTTGTCATGTATTTTCTTAGACATTGCTGGATCATGAGAAATTTCCGTCGCCGCATCTAAAATATCCGGCGGAGTAAAAATATCTTCACATTCACTGATATCAGACATTTTTAAGCAAGAATTACAAAACTCATGAAATTCAGTACAACAAAACTGAAAACGTATGAATGGCGCCAAAACCCAGCACATCACCGCATCAACTGCGCATGCGCTAAAGCGGGCGTTGCCACAGACAAATAAAAATTGGAATCAAAACTTTATAAAATAGGTACTATAAAAATGGCGCGGCCCGCATAGCTTATGCGTTGCATTACAAAAAAAAATTGATGGAAAGGAAACTCCTTGGTGATTTTAACTTCTTGGATTTGCCCTGTATCGTAATAGAAATAAAAATGTTTTATAGCATTATTTTGTAATAGAAAAAGTGTTTACAATGCATGTCCTCGAAAAGAACGTTTTCCAAGCAGCCAAACTGTGCGGAAAGTGTCACTTTTTTACTATTGCTTTTTACTTTCCTGTAATTTTTAAATTTTTAACTCCAACGTCAGCCCGCCACATAGAGTTTTTATTATTTGAGAAAAGTTTTAAAAATAGTTAAGATTATCATTCATACAAATCGTAAAACAAAACTAATACGTCATTTAAAGCGTTTTTAATTACTCTAGATTTAGATTTTGATCAATAAATTAATTTTAAATATTCATTAAATATGTTTGGCAGAATGAATATTTTGCTCGTGCCTTTTTGCGTTACGACGTGACAGCTATTTGCACATGCGCAGTAGAACTATGAACTATTAGTTAGTCTGTGGATATGCTGAGCGCCCTTGAATAAGCGCCATTTTATTAATTTCTTGCTTGGTTCAGATATATTTTTTTATTTCCTCGCACAATGCATAGTAAAATGTTGTATGATACATATTTAATTTGACATGTTTAATAAACTTACTGACATTCTAGAATGATAATTTAACATTTGCACTTTTTTAAATCATTGATTGACATGATGTTTTGGATTTATTATTTTGATTTGATTTGTATTATTTTGATTTATATTCTATTATTAATATTTGCATGCCATTAATAACTAAGGCAAACATGACGCTCTGTATTTAACTTTTTTTTTACATCTCTTACATATTGACAATTTGTTGTGTGTACTGTACTCATGTTTGAGCAAATAAAGAATGATTATGATTATGATTACACGTGCGTAAGATGATTTCCGAATCGTGTCGATTTATCCACTCATCGGAAATCACCTACTTCCCGCATTTGTAGCATAAATAACTATTGTGGGATTCTATTTTTAAATTTCTGTATTGTTTATAAAGTATGTCAATATAAACTCGTTCTGAAGTTTATAATTCGAATATTACGATATGAGAGTAGATAAAATATACACACATCAACACGGTCTAGGGATATTTCATACTCAATTAAATAACTCGAAAAGTACTGGCCGCATTGGAATCTTTTATACACCGATTTGTTTGTAATTTATCTCAGACTAATTCCAAATTCAAATTTTTGAAAATTCTTTTGTTTCGGTGGCATAAAAATGTCTTGATGTGTAGGAGAGGGAATTTTCATTTGTGCGAAATTTAGAAAACAATACGAATTACGTTTAGTTACAGTTTTTTTTTCATTTTTAAACGAAAGATAAAGTTAAAATTGAGGTATTGTAGCCATGCAACGCCAACATTTGATGAGGGCGGAGATGTTAAGAGCTTTGGGAATGCTGGAAGCTGGGTCTGTTCAGCGTAATGTTGCTGAGGCCATAGGGACCCTCCAAAATGTAATTTCAAGATTGTGGACACGCTATCGTGCCACAGGTGAAGTAGCGGAGAGGCACCGGGGGTCAAGTCGCATCACTACCCCCAGACAAGACCGATTTTTGCAAATTACTGCGCGAGCTCAACCAAATGCAACGGCGACTCAATTGTTCCAAAGGCTGCGAGTGGAACACCAAGTGCTTGTGAGTGACCAAACTGTAAGAAGGCGACTGCATGAAAGCAATCTACGCTCTCGTAGACCACTCCGGGTCCCACCTTTACGGAGAGGCAATCGTGGACGACGATTAGAATGGGTTCGGAACCACGTGGACTGGGGCCGTGAGCAATGGTCCAATGTGCTGTTCACGGATGAATTCAGGTTCGGCTTCCATCCAGATTCACGAAGGACGCGTGTTTGGCGAGTTCCTGGACGATGGAGCCGTCTTCAGAACCCTCAGGAAGTTCACCCATACCAAGGAGGAACAATTATGGTTTGGGCAGGAATTCGTCTTGGAGGACGGACGGATCTCGTTTGGGTGCGGGGCAATATGACGGCAGAACGATACGTCTAACAGGTGCTAGGGCCCGTAATCTTGCCCCACAGAACACAAATGGGGCAAGATTTCCTGCTCATGCACGACAATGCCCGAACACACAAGGCGAGAACGGTAGCAGCTTGGTTACAAGCTTGCTGTATATACACACAGTTAGGGCTTTAGACTGGCCTGCTCAATCGCCAGATCTAACTCCCATTGAGCATGCGTGGGATATGCTGCAAAGAAGAGCTCTGAAGGAAGTTCCTGAAAATCTGGCTACAGAAGATCAACTTTTTGCGCACCTCAGAAGGACATGGGACAATATGCCGCAGCAAGACATTGACAACCTTGTTCTGAGCATGCCGAATCGTTGCCGATGTGTTATGAACATCATGGGCGCTATCACAGACTACTAACTTCAAGTTTAAAAACACAAATTAAATGATTTTTCAATTTTTTTCAGTTTTTACTCATAAATTAAAAGTTAATTCATATACGGTTTCCGTCTATCCTTCATTTTTTTTTCCATAAAATCCTGAAATTTTAATCGAAGTACCTTAAACATTATTAAAAAATGGTAGAATATTAAATAACGTATCTTTTAAATATATACATGTCATATAAATAATTAACACATTGATAGTAATTCGCTTTTTTAAAAATATCCCTAGACCGTGTTGATGTGTTTATTATTTAACTGGGATAGGCTACGAGAGCGAAGCCACGGGAAAACGCTAGTAAAAATATATAATAAGCAACTACGAGTACCATAAGATAATGGTTAGTCTGTTCCTAAATGGATTATTTGTTATTTATTATATTTTAGTAATACCGAAGACACTACACCTCAGTCCAAAACAAAAAAGGACACAATCCAAAGCTGACCTGCCCGCATTCAATTTCCCAAATTTTCGTTATTTCGTCCTACCCTCACTAGGGTCGCAGGTGTGTCTCTTTCCCTTCTATTTTACAACCCTACCTTTTGTGTTCCACATCACATTTTTATGATTCCACCTTTGTTGCCCATTGTCTGTTACGGTCAAAAGAGTTTTAATAATACGCGTTCCGTATTTTTTTTCGAGGTGTAGGGTAGGTGAATGGCGGAATGGGTGAAATTCGAGTAGTTGTGTTGGAATTGCCGATTTGCGTGATGCGTTTCGTTGCTGTTTTGTAAATAAATTGAGCTTTTTAATTTACTGCAGCGGTATTCTTGGGTGGTTAAGTTTTCCGTTGCTTTTGAAAGCCTAAATAATCGATACTTTTTTAGGGTTCCGTACCCAAAGGGTAAAAACGGTTCCCTATTACTAAGACTCCGCCATCCGTCAGTCTATCTGTCTGTCCGTCTGTCACCAGGCTGTATCTCATGAACCGTGATAGCTAGACAGCTGAAATTTTCACAGATGATGTATTTCTGTTGCCGCTATAACAAAAAATACTAAAAACAGAATAAAATTAATATTTGAGTAGGGCTCCCATACAACAAACGTCATTTTTTTACCGTTTTTTGCGATAATGGTACGGAACCCTTTGTGCGCGAGTCCGACGCGCACTTGGCCGGTTTTTCTTAATTACCCATAAATTATTGTATGTATATTTGTTACGTATCGTGTCATGATTTAATATTGTTTCAGTAATGTTATAACCTTTTCTGATAATGAAAAATATGTCATCCTCCTAATTAATGAATTAATACTTTGAATGTAATCATTGCGTTTAATATAACGTTTAGCACCTCTTATGGCCGCTTCATACGTATCGTGTCCCATCCCGGACGGAACGGGACGACAAGTTTTGAAGTTATCGTTTGTATATAAAATGTGTACGAAAGAGCTTATGTCACCGGTGAACCGACCGGGACGGCGACTTGGCGTACTGTATGTAACGCCACGTGTTGTCCCGTTCCGTTGGGGATTAAAACACGTTACGTATGCAACGGCCTTTATTTAGCTTGAATACCTGTCAAAATAAGTTTTATCACATTCTTAACACCAAATACTCAACTCAAAAATCGGTCATTAATTGCGCCAATTTTGAAATATTTGCCTTTATCTTTATTTCCAACCTTCCGAAATGTAAATAAAAAATTATTTCCCGTGACGAAAAATTCAACATCATTAGAAGATTATAGGCAACGCAAACCCAAATATACTCCGATATCATTAAGGAGGAAGACCCAAAAGCTTTAAGTAGGTCAATTATTTATCAGATTCTTTGATTTTTTTCCTGCTGTGTTGCTAGGGTTCAGCGGCGTAATGGTCTTATTAAGGAATGTCATAATCATTTCTAATAAATAGCGATCGTTTTTCGCTGTGTTGCCTTCGTTTATAGATTTTGATGCTCTGTTTTTGTTTCTTGTTGTTTTATTTCTTATTGATAAGGGTAATGAAGATGGAGTGGATCTTTGGGATTTCTTAAGGGATAGTCCTTAAGAAGCTTGAAATGAAACGTGGTAGGTTTAAAAATAGTCTCGTTTATTTAGTCACGTTCTTCCTATTAGCAATCTGCTTAATTGTTACACATAAAATCAAATAGTAATAACTGTTCAAGAGTGAGTCGGACTCGCACACCAAGGTTTCGCAGTGATGCATGTTTCAACACTCTGAAAACCCATAGGCTATTTGCCGTTGACCTACAATCAGGAAATGTCTCTCAGTGGCATGGACACTTTTATACACGACCCCGACTCTTACTTCACTTTTTCATTTATTGGCGATGTTTCCATGAGTATTCGTTTCTTTTAAATATAGAATAGCATATTGAATTTTAAAAATATATATCAGCAAACTAAAATAGAACAGTAATCTTATGAGAAATCATTGCCCTCTAACAGGACAGTAAAGGATAATATTGTTAATAACCCCCAGAGCGACAAAATATTTTAGCACAACATGAGCTTCAACCATACCCCAGAAACTACAAATATTTATGCGATTCTTGACATAAATTTATGTCCTTACTAATAGTCCTTATCGGACTAACTTTCAGGCAGATATTGCCAAAAGTTATCTGCAACTTAGCGGTTCCTAACGCAAAATAGACTAGTAAACAAGTTTGGCGAACGCGCAAGATCCTAACTTTAGCTTACTTTGTGCTTAAGCGCGGCTACACTTGCTTCAATTTTTAACGTACCTAAGAGAACCTAAGCCATAATAGTTAAGCTTTGTCTATGGTATGTTAAGACTGAGATAATCTTTGTTACTGGGTTTGCTTTTGTTTCTTGAGATGGCTTTTTTATGCAGGACCTTATCAAATTATGTAGCGAATCTCCGCCAGCGTGCTCACTACGGCGTCACCAGACGCTGGTACTGTAAATTTAGTTTAAATTTAATTCTCGCATTCTTTTTTTATCGTCAGTAGTTATGTCAATACTCATTATGTCTAGAGAGTTTTGCTAGTTAATTTATATTGTTCCTGTGTTTGTTTTAATGTGGCAGTGGACGAAAACGGGTCTGTTAACATTGAGGTATGTCACAGAGGAGGACAATGATAATGAATTAACTTGATTTTAGATATATAAACCTCTGACATTGATCATGATTTACTTAGATCATGAATTCACGACCAATCAACATGCCACATCCAACAGTAATAAGTCGCTCTTTGTTTTTAGTGACATATCATTATGTTTTTTTATCATTCATCATATAATGATGGATGCCAAACTCTACGGCAAGCAAATGCCTATTCTCACACATTTTAAATAAAATCTTTAAAAAATCGAATATTGGTCTTTTGAAAAAAATAAAACTTACAAAATGTTCGTTATCAAATTGTCTATCCATTAGTGTTAGTATAAAAATAATGAATGAATACTTTACGAGGAGATGCATGTTATCAATAATTATTTCTCATTTTTATGGTTTTGCTGGAAGGAGATTAGTGAAACATGTACCTCTTTGAAAAAAAAGGGTACTACAATTTTAGAATCAACATTATGTAGAAATTTACTGTATTTTTATTAATTGATATTTCTTTTTAAATAAAAAGTAGATAGCTCTTAAAAACTGCACAAAATTCGACAAGCGCGGCGTTTTGCTCGGGGAGGTGCCTTAAGTTCTTTATATTTTTAATGTAAGTTATTATATCAAAGAATAATAAACAAATGAAACTCACCAACAACATCCAGCCTCGCTGAGGCCATATAGTGTGGGTAGGAAGGCGCGTTCTGTATCACCTCGCAGCTGTAGTTGCCGCTGAGGTTCGCTACCACCCGCAGTAGTACTACGTGTGTCTCATTAGACCTTAACCTCTGTTGAAGAACAAACAAGAATGAGGATTACGGTCCATAAAAAAATACCTTTCTTCATACAGCAAAGATAAGAATCTTAATAAAATATTAACATAATATAAATAGGCTCCTCTTCGAAATACTTCTCACTGTAAATAATTGAGCTTGATCATAAGTCACGATAGCAGAAATTATTTCACAATATTGTATTATATTCGTTAACTAATTAACACACAGTTTTTACATTGATTAACTGCCCCTGAAAGAACTTTTATAGCATACTGTTTGATATTTTTAACATTTTATAATTTTTTGAGATATTTCTCTTTGCTGTAGAACAAGGTGTAATTTCCCATATGCTTTTCACAAAGAACGGAAACTGTAATATGGTACCGCTCCACAGCAGCCTACGGCTAATTGTAAGCTACGCACGTGTACCTACTTGGTTTCGTTTTGTATAGATATGTAATCGGGTATTGAATGCTGCCATTAGATTGAGGTTTAAATTGAACTCTACAGAATAACGATCAACATAATTATCACACTATATTTATATTATATATAGTATAATATAATAACATAATATAATATAATCCCACTAATATTATAAAGGCGAACGTCTGTGAGTGTCACGCTCAAACGGATCTGAATGAAAATTAGCACAGAGGTAGATTATAGTCTGGAATAGCACATATGATACTTTTTATCCCGGACATTCACGCGGGTGAATCCGCTGGCAGAAGCTAGTAGCACAATATTTATGACGACGCCGACGTTCAAATATCGAACATTATAATGACGAACATGCTGGTCGAGTGTCCCTCAGTCAATTTTGAAACTATTTAAGGCTCTTTCATTATTAACACGCTTTTATTATGTATCAATGTATCAATGTAACGGAATCTTTGAACGTGATTTTCACCCACTTCAAAACGTTGGATTGATTTGAAACTTTGCACACTTATCAAGGACCGATGACAATGCAATAATTTAAACAGTTTGTCCCATTATCCTTACCAATAAAGCGTGTTTTTTAGTTTTTAGAACTACAATTTTTTTAGCTTGGTACTCGTATGTATCTATGTATCAATGTAACTGAATCTTTGAACGTGATTTTCACCCCCTTCAAAACGTGGGATTGATTTGAAACTTTGCACACTTATCAAGGACCGATGACAATGCAATAATTTAGTCAAAGTCAAAGCCAAAGTCAAAGTCAAATATGTTTATTCAACTAGGCCAATAAGCGGCACTTTTGAACGTCAAACAAAAATTAAAATGTACAATTAATAAAAGTTGATTCTACCGGGTGTGTTTAAATAGTTTGTGTGTTTGTTGTTTGTTTTGCCTTACCAAGATCTTCAGGATTAGCGACTTTTTAGTTCAATTTACCATTAAAGCGTGTTTTTTAGTTTTTAGAACTACAATTTATTAACAGTATACGCAATGTTTGGGCCGACACAGTTTTAACAAGACAAACACGACGGAAACACTCCTTGTCCTCAGCCTAAACCCCAATCAGCGCAAAGTCACGTTCACCAAAACTTATATACATATAACATGTTGCAAATCCACAACTTAACATACAAGCACCATCTTAACACATCTAAGATACTTACATCAACTTTAATCCCGTTTACTGGCAGTACCCTTGTAGTGGGGTTCTCCAAAGGGGAGTACCGGTAGAATTCCTGAGTGCCCTTGTACCATTTCACGGAGTATATGCCGTAATCGTGAAGCTCGTAGAGGCAGGCCATGGTGACGTTCCTACCGCGCTGGACGACTCGAGGCGTTATCCGGAGTTCCGTGGTACGGAGGCCACCAGCTCCTGTGGACAAGATTTGTTTGATGTCAGAGAATTTATTGGCTAGTCTCTTTATTAAATTAATAATGTATATGTAATTCTTGAATATAAAATACTGTAAAATAGTGTGTACTGAAAGACGATAGGATTTCCGTTTAATTTACAATCGTTTTCTATCTAGGTAATGGATTTGATCGAAGAAGTCCCTCATCATTTATTAAAAACTAGCTGTTCCCCGCGGCTTCACTCCCGTAGACCACCCTATGGGACCCGTTTTCGGGATAAAAATAGCTTATGTTACTCAGGAATGTAGCTTTCTATTGGTGAAATATTTTTTTAAATCGGTCCTGTAGTTTCGGTGGCTATTCGGTACAAACAAACAAAAAAATCTTTCCACTTTATAATATTACTAGCTGTTGCCCTCGGCTTCGCTCCCGTGGAGTGGCGCACAGGACCCATTTTCAGGATTAAGAAATAGCCTATGTCACTCAGGAATAATGTAGCTTTCTATTGGTGAAAGAATTTTTTTTTCGGAGCCTATTCGGTACAAAAAAAAACAAACAAACAAAAAAATCTTTCCTCTTATAATATTATTAGTATATTAGTATAGATTAGTATTAGTTATTAGTATAGATAGAAAACCATTTAAATTATCAGAGTAAAAGTTTCGAAGCTTGGACGTTTATCAATGAATCACGTCTCATGGCTAAATGATTTTTCAAGAAATTTGTAACACATGAAGGTCGTCATATTTGGTAGTTAGGTGACCATAATCTGGCTTTAGACAAAAGCCTAATATTCATCCCGGGCAAACACAAAGGTAAAACCTAGTATCATCATAAAACACAACAGCTATAAAACATTTCAAACCAACCAAACAAAGCCAGAATATTAGGCACAGCAAACTAAAACTAGATCCAAAACGCTTGTAAGATCTCTGAACTCCGGCCAATAAGTCGGCCAGCCAAACAAGAACTCCATTTATCTACGAAACGATTTCTATCTGCCTAATAAATAACTTTGCAGCCAAAAGCCGACAAACAAAACCACTTAGATCCAAAGCTATCATTAGCAGAATATCCTTATACCCATTTCTAGGTTGGTACCGGTCAGTGAGTTTTCTTTTTAAACCGACTTCCCAAAAATTACGAGATTCTATGTTGGACTGTACGTTTAGTTTTGTTTATTCGACTTAAAAAAAGGACAATTTTTTTTATTTATTTGTTTGCGTTATTAACGATTTCTCCGTTACCTCCCTCCAAATTGATTTAGTAGTGTTTAAAAAAAATACATGCCTGCCTGAGTTAGTACCCATGACCAACTTGGAAGGTTGGTCCTATTTTCACTGTGTTTCCAGAATGTTCTTGTTAAGTGTATTAATTTCATAACGAGGCTAATATTACGAAATATATGGTTCCAGTAATTGTATTAAGTTAATTATTATGCGGCCAACTGCTGGAGATTATTAGTCTGTTGCTAATAATAAGTAGTACTTGTTGCTTCAATTAATATATGAGGGTACTTTATTATTTACTCTGCTTAGGTATTAAAGGAAAAGCGGAGTCTAAATTATAATTTAACTTTCAAGTCTACAGTTATCAGATGCTTTCTTTAATTAATTCTATTTAGTGAAAAATTCAAGTTTTATTTAAATCTTGTATATTTAAAAGTAAGTTCCTTGGCAAATTATTCGAGTAAGTATTTCCTTCTTATTAACCTTTAAAATAGAAAAGGGTTATAGCAATTAATATTATACGGTGCAACGCAATTGATCAATCATAGTATGTATTTGTATTTTCAAATCGGTTGAAATTGAAAGCAAGATTTTATCCAGTAATATTTCAAAATGCAATTACTTAGAAAGGAAAAAATAAAAACATTTTGCTTCAAAAACAACCGTACACGATAACTCTCTTTAGATTATTTTATAAAGTCCATTAAATTATTAAACAAAAAATCCACTTTTACCAAAATCTATTCCTTCTTATTTATAAATTCACCAAACACGACCCACTAGAAAGTGAACCATTTAAGAACAAACTCCGCGTCAGTAATTTCTACTTCCGTAGCTCGTGATGCATTACACTTCGTATTGTGGTGCATTAATTCCCAAGGAGAATAATTGGTCCCAGTGATGTAGGATGAACCCGGTTTTACTCTATACCGTGCGCAGTGGCCATTTCAAAAGCGTTTCTAGAGAGCCAGAGAGTTTGTTCGGAATTTTCTTTTCTCGGTAGTTTTTTTATGAGTCTGTTTTTAGGGTTTCGTAACTGAAGGATCCAAACGGAAACCTGTTGCTGTCGCTCATGTGACCGTCTGTCTGCCCGTCGTCTCTCACAAAATTTTGTTCCGAAGAATTTTTAACTTCCCACTGACCTATGAAATTGAAATTTGTTGATAATGTTTATTATTACGTATATTTTACATTTGGTACGGAACCCTGAATGTGCGAAGTCTTTGATGTAGTTTTTTTTGTATTTTAAAAGAAAAACTTATATTGATTTACCTACATAATTCACATCACTCAAGGGATTTATGCTGCATGTTTCCGATGGGTTCCCACGTATCACTTGAATGAACTGTGGTTACTATTCCATTGCAAAGCACGACAACATCGCGGCGCCCGCTACTAGAGCCAATTTTGTCAATACCGTTCATGCCCGGTTCGTTACGGCTTTGAATGGCGAATACGCCACCGGTGGCTTGGCGAATGCGCGTTCTCTATGTGGTAAAACTATCCCAGAAAGTCGAATATTTTAGATGCATGGTGTAACATTGTAATTTATTTATTTATTCATTTTAATACACGGAGGACTTATACCTAATAAATACAAACAAAAAAGGAAACCGTAGTCTACAGAAAGCCAATTACAAATCCTCACGTATAGACTTATAATAATACTCGTAATTTATGATTGAGCACAAAAACAAAAAACTCACCGCTTTTTTTAAAGTAAGTAGCAATATAAACACTTGGTTTGCAATTATATGACTGATGAGAAAAAAATATTAAAAACAGAAACAAACAAAATAACCTACAGCTACTTATAAACTTTGAGGAGACCTTCTGGCCGAATTCACACTGATTGTGAATGGATCTAAATCATATTCCTTGCATATATCATTGAAATTTCTGCTTGCGCGCACATGTGCGTACGTAATATATATAAACATTAATCTACAAAGTTTTCAGAAATGATTCTATAGCAGTGTATTTCTCTTCACGAACCTACTGAAAAGTTTCAATGTTATGAAATAAATTATGTGAAAAATTTATATCCAGGTGTTTTATTTTATGACATAACCTTAGGGCCCAAACACAAAACTACGAATTGACGCGACACGAATTCACAACGCAGAAAACAGCTAAGTAACAAGCTCGTAGATTTGCACCACAGTTTTGTATTTGGGTCCCTAGCTACCTTTGCATGCTACATTCTTCAGACTATAGATGTCACTGTCAACGATCTCAAAAATACCTTCACCACTGTTGAAGAAACATTTCAAGCTTCAGTGTTCTTACTGTCTCCTGTCTAACTTTGAATAGAAACCTGTTCAAAATATTCGAACTAGCCAAGCATTTGATTCAGAAGCAAGATGTTTTGTTACATGAAGCGTGAGAGGAGAAAATTCAACAATATTTTCTAAAGATGAAAACTGAATACCAAACTCAATATTTTGTGAAGAAAATAATTTAGAAAAGTTTTATTTGTTTGGTTGGCAAGACAATACTTTGTTATTTTATTTTTATCGGTGTGTTCGGCAAGCTGAAAGTCAAAACTTTCCAACGATGCATAATTTGTTAGATCACCAGAAAACTGGCTGTAAATACATACCATAAACACACAACTACACCTGCTACTATCCTTACATAGTATTACCCTCCTTCGAGTTGGGTAACAACTAAACTAAACTAGTGTTGTGAGATAAGTACTCGCAAAAAGACCTCGAGAGCGATCACCTATTCGCTGATCCGATCAGTACATCAGATCAATGCGATAACGGGACTCACTGTGACCACTGCCCTGAGAAGAGCTGAAGATAGAGTGGCTTGTGTGCTTATGCCGAGTTTTTTTAACATATCAAACCTGATAACATAAGCGATCTCTTAATGTCTATTTGTATATGTCGTAGGCCAATCGTTGAACTAGGCCGATCGAGATCTGCCTGGGTTCATCACGATACGCCGACAGCAATCACCGAATATAATAAAAGCATTGACCGAATTGTGCGTACAGCTAAAGAGAGTAGCATTCCTTGCCAGAGTCTGTGTTTCCCAATAGCTACAATCTAGGGGTGAATGAATAGGTTACTTTTATTAAACGCGTGCTTCATCGTAGTGAGATAGTGATCAAGCGAAAGCCTATAAATAATAATAAAAATTAGCACACCCTACAGTAATGAAGAGCAAGAATAAGAATAAGTGTTCTTAGAAATAAAAAAGAAGTCCTTCAACTGTCATTAAAATAAGATTTATACAAACAAACTTAATATAATGAGAGATATTATTTATGTACTATAAATAAAACGAACTTCAAACATTTCCACACAATTAAACGTGACGCAAAGTAAACAACAATAGTAAAACTAATGTTAGTTTATAAATAAACGCACACAGTGTATCTCTTCGTTTAAGTTATGGAAGGCAATTAAATTAGTACGAGTGTTAATTAATTTCTTCTCCGGCTTTGGGATTTTAATTGGTTTTTATTTCATTTTGTTTAGTATTTTTTTATAAATTTTGCGTCGTCTTTTTTGACTGACTGATATGTGTCAGAGTTTGTTTTCCGTAACGATTATTTAAAATAATTATTGATAAAAAAAAAACAAATAAGTTTTTTTCGTATTCTTCTCAGCAAACGCTTTTCTTTGGTACCCATATCATGGCAGTGCATTAAAAATATTTAATCCGCCGTCTTGGGCCGTCCGCCATATTGGATTTAGAATAACGTAACTTAACTACCCATGCATTGTCATCCAAACTAAACGTGTATGCAAAATTTCACCTTAATCGGTGGAAGATAACTGCTTTAAAATTCAGTTGCGAGATTTGACCCGAACACACATACATTACATTGCAAGTTAATAAAAAGCTTGTAAAAATCATCAACATCATCATAATTTAAAACATGCACTGTCAACCCGAGTCAAGTGTCACCAACCACATCGATCATCTGATGCCCGCAGCTTTCACCTTTATATATAACAATCAATATACAAATTAAGAACAACTCTGAGCGACACATTAATCGATAGGAATAAATTAATTCATTAATAGCCTACAGACATTTAAAATTAGTTGTGAATAGTAATACATTTTAAAATAATTATTTAATTAATTACTACCTCGCTAGATATAACTTGTCCGACAGTAATCCTTAAAGACTAAAGTTTGACCAACTTTCCCACTTTACAAAACCTTGTAAAACCCGAACAAATAACTGTTTCATTTGTATAAAACAATCACACACACCAAACTGTTCTACTAACAAACCTATTACAAAATTGGTCGACCAAACTGTGTCGCAAATGGTTCTAAGTTTGAACATTGCCACGTCAATATTTAGTGTCAAGTGTTCAGAGTCCACACCACAATCTATTTGGTATCTCTGGACTCTAATTGATGAAGCTGACAAGCACTATCCGATGCCCAATCAAGATCAGTTGCGGTATACACATCAAGGGTGTTACAGTCCAAATGGGCACATTTGGACTGTAACGTACCTGTATGTAATTTGATTGACTGAGAATCGAATAGACTTAACTAATATATGTGAGGTAACTGAACAGGCAGAAAATTGTCCAAAGAGACTTGTGTAAATAAGGGTTTAAAGCTCAGTGCGCTTTTTATTTAAGATTTCAACAGGAAATCTTTGAGTAAAAAAGGTAAAAGAAAATAAAGAAGAGTGCTCAGGAATGTCCCATACGAGCGTGGCACTGGGTAGCTTCTAGATAATTCTATTAACCTAGCTCCCTTAACTTTTCGAAAGCGACTTTAGCTTCAAGTCTATGCATCACAATGAGGTTTGTTCTTTTTTTTTGCAGATATCATAACGCGAGCAACCCCCTAGAGGATTACCAAAAACAATGAATACAGAACGCGGATTCTTTTTTCGGCCGCCACAGAGAAGGTTGTAGCATTTATTTAATTTCGTCTGTGATATTTATCTGGCCTGTATTTTTTAGCGTTTGTAGAGAGGGTAGAATTGGCTTCGGATAGCATTTGATGTGTTTTGTTATTTTTACGTTTCGTTCCGAAAAAGGGTGACGTACAAAAATAAATTTAGAAAAATATTTTATTCCGCCGTTGTTTTTCGCTTCAGAGAATCAGGAAATATGTGAATATGTCCTTTCTACATATTTTTGAATTTTTCGATATGGAAATCACTGACAGAAATATGTTTTACTGATTTCATTTTTATTACAAAGCAACATTTTTCGATAGAAGTTATCTCAGATAACTTGTCGTATGATTTAATTTTTTCCCGTTCGTATACAACCCGTATTTTATCCAATATATTTGTTTCAAAATAAAATACTAAAAATTATAAAGACCATTTTGTTAAACAAGTGAATAGGTATATTTACGTGACCCTTCTCGTATTCAAGTTTAAATTAACCGACCAAAAGAAGTACCCAACTTACAAGTCACAACATGTTTTTTTACTTCTAAATAAATTTCTTAATATATCCACTACTAAACGGTTCGGACTCGCTTTAGTATCGCGCAATAACCATAAGTCCGTACGAGTTTAGACTGAGTAGTCTGTTTCGTACGAATTTAGACTGGTAGCCTTATTTGTGTGAAGAACGCACCTGCTACCGTCCGAGTAGCAATAATTCTCGAAGTCCATACGTTTTCTTTTCTCCTTAAGACTGTAGTAGGGGATCGGCGACAGCGATTTGTCTGAGCGATTTATTGAATCTACGTGTCTGAAGATTAAATTATATTTATGATACGTCTGTATTAATTTAAGGAAATGTTTTTATTTTAGATTAGATTTAGTGAAGATGTTCTGTGATCTTTCCGATCTTATTAATTTGTGGGAATTAGTAGACGTAGTAGATATATTGCACAGTCTTTTTTATTTCTTTCACTTAGTCTGAATAGTTTTGAGTTGATTTCGTGAATATAATGAGATGTTTGGAGGAAAAAATAATAATTAAGGAGTAAAGGTAATGGTAGTCTAAACGTTTCCCTTTAACAGAGGCTTGTAACATTTCCAAATCAAATCAAACCAAATCTCGCATTTCCCTTTCTCCTATCTCAATATATTCCAAAATACTAAATCAAGTACAGAGATTCTCCGCTATTGCTTATGTCTGAAGAGCAACCATTGTGAAAGATAAATACAGTTGTAACTTAAATGAAGTGTAATTTAATTGAATACATAGTTTTATTGGTTTCGTTCTCCTTGAATTTTCTCGTCTTATTTATGTTTGTTCTTTTTGTTTTTCGTTGCAAACTTGAGGAGTAAATCATGAGTGTTATAAGTCTATATTTGTTTCAGCAGAATACTGAAGTTTCAACTTTGCTTTTTGGCTTTATAAACTTAGTTTAGTATCTATGCTGATGTGTTTTCATATAATAAATATTTAATGTGAAATTATGAAGTTAGGTTGAACTAAAATAATGGTAAAAGCAACATGTTTTTGTTTTGAGACAGATGTTATTTTTTAGAAGCGCTAAAAAACTAAGTAATATTTCAAATTACGCAAAGTTTTTATGTATAAAAATTATCTACTATCTAATCCAATGTATCGTTAATTTTACGTGATGTGTGCACAACTAAACAGACATAGACAATAATTCCAATTACGCTGGAAATGGGTTCTGTTGGTTATCCTTTAACATCCTGGCTTTTTTTTTTAGAAATATTTTCGATGCACAAAAACGACTTTTCTACAGATTTATTACATGTATTAATCATTCAATCCATTCAAACGTATTTCCTTCCACGATTCTTTTTAATTTTTTTCACCTCGCAAATCACCCGAAAAACACCTTCCATTAATTCACTCAAACATTCTATCACGGTTACAACCGTGAATTACTTTGCCTACTTACTCCATACAATTTGGAAGCTAAGTTAAATGCCAACACGATAAGTTAATGTACCAGCTTGCGTGGGTAAGCTTGCGACGAAAAAAATATAATTTATATACCTACCCAGTCGTAATTGAGTTCGTTTGCGAAATCGAATGTGGAATATACAGGGAAGATTTGTGTCGAGCATGGCGTACCTAATTATGCAATTGTAAACGGTCTTAATATTGTCAGATCTATCCCTGACATTTTAGCATTATTTATTATAGACAATCGCCACCACTGATATTTTTTTTTTATTTGTAATGGGTTTGCTCTTGACTCTAGTCTAGGTCATAGGTGACAGAGACAGAGTCTGCGATGGAGTGAGCTTACCCAGAAGAAGCCTGTTCACTCTAACTTTGAAGAGATTCGGGTTGAATGCGTTCGGAAACACAGACGCAGGTAGTGAGTTCCATTCATTCGCTGTGCGCATTATAAAGGATGTTTGGAAGCGCTTGGTTCGAATTGGTGGAATGGCAACAAGGTAAGGATGATAACTTGCAGTGCGTCTAGATGTCCGATGGTAGAAGGGGGCTGGTGGGATGAGGTCATGATTACTACGTAATCCAGAGCCTCTGGAGAAGCGTCGGGTATAGGTCGGCGAAACACAGCTAGATGAACTGACGACTGCCGATTGAGCTGTATAAGGAATATCGGGACCAATTGTTCTGACACAGCATAGGAGCAGAATATATCCAATAGAGTTGCAGCAGCTATATAGTGTGAACACGTCCAAGTTGTGTCTGGTATTGACATGTGGAATTATCAGATATGGTAAATAACTTTGTATGAAACAATAAAGTAATTTGGTTCGTAAAATATCTAATTTTTGTTTACTCTTTAGGTAATTAATTAATTAGTCTTCTTCTTCTTTAACTATTCTCAAACAACTAAAACAGCCAAGTGCGAGTCGGACTCGCGCACGAAGGGTTCCGTACTTGGTGAATTGCGGTTTACGATTTATGAAGTATTAAAAAAATACTACTTACTAGATCTCGTTCAAACCAATTTTCGGTGGAAGTTTACATGTACATCATATTTTTTTTTTAGTTTTATCATTCTCTTATTTTAGAAGTTACAGGGGACACACATTTTACCACTTTGGAAGTGTCTCTCGCGCAAACTATTCAGTTTAGAAAAAAAATATATCAGAAACCTCAATATAATTTTTGAAGGCCTATCCATAGATACCCCACACATATGGGTTAGATGAAGAAAACAATTTGAGTTTCAGTTCTAAGTATGGGGAACCCCCAAAATTTATTGTTTTTTTTTTCAATTATTGTGTGAAAATCTTAATGCGGTTCACAGAATACATCTACTTAACAAGTTTCAACAGCATAGTTCTTATAGTTTCGGGAAAAAAGTGGCTGTGACATACGGACGGACAGACAGACATGATGAATCCATAAGGGTTCCGTTTTTTGCCATTTGGCAACGGAACCCTAAAAAAAGATAAAAATAAAAAGTATGATCATAAAAACCAAAAAAAAAACTTTACTAATTGAACGTGTCCTAAAATTAGAACTTTCAAAATGTCCGACGGGTAGACAAGGACTTTTTTGTTGAACCGAACATAAATAACTTTACGGTAATCATTAAGAGGTAATGGTTCATTTAAATTTAATCTCGCTTTGGGGGAAACATGTGGGAAATAGTCCCGTAATTACCTACTCTAAATATATTCGACTTGAATGTTTTATTATTTGGGTAGCTATCTTAATTTAATTGAGCATTTATATAGTTATGAGGAGCTCGTGGCTAAATAATAACAGCCGCACGGATAAGCAACGCTTCAGTCCGTGGATGGGTGACCATTTCAACATACCGAGTTTTCCTCCGTGCCTCGGAAAGCACGTTAAGTCCCGGCTGTTATTTGAAGATCTTTGACAGTCGTTACGAATAGTCAGAAGCATGAGATCTGACACCAGTCTTGCCAAGGGGTACCGGGTTACCCAGTTACTGGGTTGTGGAGGTCAGATAGGCAGTCGCTCCATGTAAAACACTGGTACTTAGCTGAATCCGGTAAGACTGGAAGCCGACCCCACTATAGTTGGGAAAAGGCTAGGCAGATGATGATTTATATAGTTATGGCTGGTAACTAATTAGGATTGATTGTAGAAATATTTATTTGGTGCAAAATTTGGTATTTAATTTTTAATCTTACTTTTCTTTACGAACATAATTTAATACTATCGTTAAGGCTTAATTTAAGGAAAAAGCAAAAAAAAAATTCGTTTTTTTGACAAATAAACACTTTTTCTTTCTCTCTATCAAAAAGTTGAAGTTACCACACAAAATAATAGGTGAACAATTTGAATACAATATACATTATTTGCTGACGTAATGGCAATATACAATACCTAAAAACACGGAACTTCGCGGTTTCGCTTTGATAATCCTTTTGATATTGAGCATCGATTCTGTTATCGCTTTTTGCAAAAAGTTTTTGCTGATATTATAGAACCAGTTGTTAATGTAGTTTTAAGACCTTTGAATGAATGTTATGGTAATTGGACTATGGAGGTTTGTATGTGGTGGAATTATTATTTGCGTACTGTTGGTTTTAAACGTAGGCAGTTGTACTTCTAATGTTGGTAAGTCTTCTTATATTGAATGTTTGATAGGACGTGTTAATATGAAGTATGTTTTTTAACCAGGTTTGGGCAATTTTTTTATGCAGGTATTTCGGGAGGGATATCATAAGGATATATTGTTTGAAGAGTTTTCTTATAAATTTTGTGTTTCTAATATGTTGAAGCGTCTATTAGAAGGTCGTAAGCATGGACGTGTGAAAAACTATGGACTATAGTGTTGTCTGAATTTGAATTAATTAATTATACAATACTAAGAACAATACTGAAAAAAACAATGGGGAAATTTCAGCATGACGGCAGTTTAAATAAGACACAAGAAAAAAATACATACCAAGAGTAGTTTGTTCAACTCAATCTAAATAAATGAGAATGAGACCAAAAGAAGTTGGAAATAGTTCTGTGCTTGTTTACTATTCATAATAATATCATGACAATAACTTAAAACTAAATCAGTTAGAGAGAATTTCACCAATGAGGTCACCACATTCAAACCGTGCTCAAGAGCTATCAGTTTCATTATTGTTGTAGAAAATTGAAACTAACAGCTCTGGAATGCTGTTTAAATGTGATGATTGTGTTCTAAACTCAAACTCAAAACATTTATATCAATTAAACCATATAAAGTTACCATGGAATTATCATGCATTGGGTTAGTTCAAAAGATGAAGCTAGTTCCACATTCACTAGCGTAGGTAGATTTCTATGGAGAAGAACTTCCAAGATTCTCTATGGAGACGAACTTGCATGAAACACTAAGGATATGTTTTTCAGTCTTTGGTTTCAGACTCAAATTGTTTGTAGATTCCCTTAACAGACCTCTTCTATAAATAGTAAGATTGACATACCATCAATATTAATGAATACCATTTTTAGCGTCCCCGTCTCCACAGTTGGACTCGTATGTTTTCACAAATACGTTCTAATTTTACTCAAAAAGTATTTGACTTTTCAGACGCGCGAATGAATTCTTATTATCGTCCATTAGAAAGTCAAACAGCTTATTACAGTTATTTTTGTAATATGCCTATATTAGTACTGTGTACCGTAAGTGGTGAGCTTGGTAATTTAAAAACCAACCGAAAACGCTCGATGAGCATGTGTCTTTCTTGTTTGGAAAGCATCATCATCTGCCCAGCCATCATTTTCAAAACTATGCTGAGGTCGCCTTCCATCATCATCATCAGCCTATTAATGTTTCCACTGCTGCGACACAGACCTCCTCTCTGTGAGCGAGGGAATGGTCCTTAATCCACCACGCGGGCCCAGTGCAGGTTAGTGGATGTCACATGCCGGTTTTGTCACGATGTTTTCGTTCACCGTTTTTAGAGCAGTGGTGATGGAATAATTTACTCAAAGTAAAGTGTCTGCCTGTGTTCGAACCCACGACCTACGACACGTAAGTTGAGACCGGGCTACCACTGCTCCTAAATATTCCAAACAAATCCATCGGTTATTCTACGATGCGTTCCAGTTTTTCTCAAACACAAACGCAGTAAGAGCACTAAGTTCCAGCATTACTTACTACCAGCCCCATAACTTCTTAATTGATGGAAATATTCAGTACCATGCAAATCCTATAACGTCGAATTCCGTTGTACTTTACCGCACCGGGTTCCGTTCTATTGTTCGTAAACATTTCAAAATCTATTCATGTTCATGATTCTGGAATAATCGCCTCTAGATACATTTCCATTGGAACCGTCACTGTTCTTAGTATTATTATGGTGTTCTGTTCCGGTATTGGATTTTGTAGTGACTGTAGCACAGAGTTCATTGTGACAGACAGGCATGCCTTTAGTAAAGGATTGTTTGATAGGATTAGTCTAAATCAAATCGTATATTGACAGTTCCAGGTGTTTCTTTGTGCTGTAACGTGGTTCTGTGAATAATTTGGTACTTGGGACAGGAGATATTTATATCCAAATGTAGTATAGGGAATATGTGTTTGAAGTTCTGGTTACCCCTATATTCTAAGCTATGTTCTCTGACTCCACTGTACCTCGAATCATTAAAATTGACAGTCACAGCTTGTTATTTATTGAAATTAATAGAGGGTTTCTTATTTTTGTCATGGTGACTGAGTAGAGTCTTACAGAAGTCTTTTTAGGGTTCCGTACAGCGAAAGGAAAAAACCGAACCCTTATTGGATCACTTTGTTGTCCGTCCGTCCGGCCGTCTGTCTGTCTGTCAAGACCCTTTTTCTTAAGAACGCGTGGAGGTATCAAGCTGAAATTTATATCAAATACTCAGGTCTACTGTTAGTTGCGTTGGCTTAGAATCATACTTCTAAGCCAACGCAATCGAAAGATACAGCTGTTTATGCTGCAAATTTTCGACACTCGCAAGGGAATCAAAACCTAGTTGGTACTTCTCGCGAACTCAGAATCTTGAAATTTGGTAAGAAGCAACGTCTTATAGCACAGATAAAAGAAAAATTGTGAAATCCCAAAATTTTAAGTTACATCATGTAATATAAATATTTTTAATAATTTTAAACTTACTACCCCTTTCCTCATGAACGCGTAGAGGTATTAAATTGAAATTCATATCAAATACTCAGGTCTTTAATACCTTAAAGCTGAGGTTTGTACGGAACCCACGGTGCGCGAGTCCGATTAGCACTGGGCCGGTTATTTTTAATTACCGATAGGCACGCGTTTGACCACCTTCTTTAGATACAAAAATTCTTAACTCTAGCTGTTCTCTCTTTTTAATTGTTATAATCTCATCGACCTAAAATTATTTTGAGAGTCATACATAACGTAGGCAAGTAGTACTGAGTAGCTTTACTACTGTAATACGACTAAATCTACTATGACCCATCGAGCATTTTCAAAATCCATTACACTTTATCAATAAAAGTAGGCTAGAATATTTCGACTCACTTATCGTAAACAACCTTAACCTATACCCACCTTCAGTATAAAACTCACATAAACTTTTTGTAACTAAGAATTTATTTTCATAGCTACACGAGCGGGCTTATAAATCTTACACGCGATACGTCCCTAGACAGGGGCTTTCAAACGACCCAGTACATCTGTTGAGCAATATAGAAAATGACTCGGCATCTATTGAAATATTACTCCAAACGGTTCAAAACGTTGCTCAGTGGAGCGCGAATCGTGATCCGTTGATACGACGATTTCTCGATTCTTGATGTCGATTCCGATTCGATTATTTTGAAGACAACGATTATGCAATTTCAGAACGGTATAAAGATAACATTCAAAGATACAATGAGGCTTTAAATTAATATAAAAAAGCTGACTAAGATGCAGAGAGCAGAGGTGGCCCAGTGGTATCGACCGCGACTTACAAGTTGAAGTCGTGGGTTCGAGCCCAGGCAGGCGCTTTACTTTGTGTAAATTATTTCTCTCTCAAAACGGTGAAGGAAAACATCGTGAGGAAACCGGCATGTCTTAGAACCAAAAATTCGAAGACATGTGACATCCACCAACCCGCACTGGGCCCGCGTGGTGGATTACGGCCCATTCCCTCTCACAGAGAGGAGGCCTGTGTCTCAGCAGTGGGAACATTAATAGGCTGATGATGTGATGTGATGTGACTAAGATGAAAAAGTTAACTCAACCAGTAAGTTCTTTACAACATAATGATTTTATAATGGATGTTCATTGAATTTAGTTAGTGTTTTTCGTAAATATATTAAAATTTATTTCACTACACTACCAAACCACTTTAACTAACAATTACTACAGAAGTGAGTTATTTGGCCAGTATTTGACAATATTCTTGGCAATTAACTTCTTATAAATCGGATACTGCGTATTTTATTTAATTCCCACTGCTCCAAAACTATGAAGAAATAAATATTCAAACACATGTGACATCTACCAAACCGAAATCGGTCTCACAGAGGAAAGGCCTGTTTGGATATATAATAAATAGAGTTACAATAACACCTGTCTATGAAACAGTAGTAACAAATTAATTAGCGTACATGGAAATGACGTTAGATTGTGCCAACCGAGCGGCGATGTCGACCACAATGTAAATGATAGTGAGCGACGGGCTTTCAACGATGACTGACGTCTATCTCCGGTGAGCTAAAGAGAATTGCAAACAGAATAATAATTATAATAAATTATAGTATGACTGACGATAATGTTAAAGGAAACCAGGTTATAATTTATGTTACAGTAAATTATTTCATTACTACTGCTCTATAAGCGGTGAAGGAAAACATCGTGAGGAATCTGGCAAGACCTGGAACCAAAAATTAAAAAAAAACGCATTGGGCTCGCATGACGGGTTATGGCTCATTCGTTCTCATAGAGAGGAGGCATGTATCCCAGCAGTAAGAACGTTAAGAGGCTGATTATACTTTTGAAAAAAAGCTTAAAGATTGAAACTGAAATAAAGCATTTCCTGAAAAAGGGTCATTGTAATCATAATTATGAACAATTTTTACTATTATAATAATTGATTATAATAATATGACCATTCGTGAGATCCCAAAAAAGACTTCAACGTTCAGTACATTTTGTTTTTTTTTGTTGTTTTGTAAATGTATTATTGCCGTTAAAAATTTTTTCAAAAAATTTTTGTTCATAGTGATGAATACAATGACCCCTTTCAGACATTGCATCGTTTCAGTTACACCTGTATAATAGTCTACTTGTTTTGGAATTAATGCCCAATTAAAATAATTGTGCATCAATATTCAAAAGATACTGTGTTATTAATATATGAAATTATTCGAATTTTATCCGATACAAACATAAAAATTATATTTCACATACTCTCTTCAGAGAAATCATCCTAACTCATGATGAAATCGGAAAGGATATTCCAGAAACAGTAAATAAGTGCATCAATTAAATTATGCATAAAGCAATTAATGGGACCCAGGTTGTCGATAGCCACAAACACGCAAGTACCACAGACATATTCCCCAATTTTGGAACATGTGAAACATTCCTTCCTGGACCACTCATTACCGCTTACCATGAGCGTCCGTTTACGAGCGATATTGTGTCCGACAATGGCGGACAGTCTATCAAACGCCTGATTGCAATCTCGCGCACTACTAACCGGAAACTGCTCATACGGCCGCTATTACACGATGGCCGGTATACTGACGTCATCGGCGGCAGTTCGTCACACGCCGCTTGTTAAAGGTTATTGAGTGACCAAAAATGTTTGACGTTGTTAAGCTGAGGATGAAGGCGGTCGTGGACAGAAGACTTCATTTTCCGGTAGGATATTGGTATGAAATTGTGCTACATGGTGTTTGAGGTGATAGAAGTAAAGGTAATTCGTTGGTTATGATAGACTAGTTATATTCAGTTTATTATTGTTCTTGATGAAGGCAGACAATTCTACTAACATTAAGTGTGATAGTTTGTGAGTATGGGTGTTTGTTACTCTATTATGAAAAAACTACTAATCTAGTTTTTATGGAACTTTACAGTATTATAGCTTAAGCATGAGAATAACACATGTGCCATAATTTATGAAGATAGCGGAGGCAGTTCTAATTCCACGCGGGTGGAACCCCATTCAGAACCTTTTATATAATACGAAATAAATAGGTACTTATAACCTTATAACCTCGGAGCACGCAACGATAAGACTAAAATTGTATATAGATTAAAACATATCCTATCACTATCTAGAACAAGATAAAAGACCAACTAGATTTAAACTCCATTCAAGAAGTAAAACAAACTCGAAACAAATTTTATTCTCCCCAGGCTCACATTGAAACAACATCTCTATTTTTATAAAATCTCCTTTCAAAACTAAAGTCTCAGTCTTAAAGAGTTCTGTTATTGGCAGTTCCCCTCTTTCGTTTAGTTAAGCAGCAAATATATAGTTCAAGGAAGTTTCCCGACGAGGCGGAAAAATGTTTAAACTCTTTTTTTAAGCTCTCGAAAGTTTTTTGATTAGAGTAAATATGCCTCGTTAGCAACAAAAATAGACGCTTCGGTATAAGAAGATTAGGTTTGGGATATTTTTCTTTTTAGTGCTTGAAGTGTCAAGGATTTTAGACTTGAAGTAAACAGTTTGTTATTGAGTGCTAAACAACCCGTGTTTTACGCTGATTACTTGCTTTTTATTTTGTAAAATAAATTGTAGTTCTAAAAACTAAAAAACACACTTTCATGGTAAATGAACTAAAAAGTCGCTAATCCTGAAGATCTTGGTAAGGCTAATGGGACAAACTATTTAAAAGCGCACGGTAGAATCAACTTTCATTATTTGTAAATTTTAATTATATTTGACTTTGACTAAATTATTGCATTGTCATCGGTCCTTGATAAGTGTGCAAAGTTTTAAATCAATCCCACGTTGTGAAGGGGGTGAAAATCACGTTCAAAGATTCCGTAACATTGATACATAGATACATACCAAGCTAATAAAAGCGTGTTAATAAGCTAAAAATAATGGCTACTATTTCCAGAAACAAACATTTTATTTTAATTTGTAAGATTATTTTTGATAACTTCCTTGTTATGACCTATATAAATATTATAATATTATAAAAATGACATTTTTGGGGATCTAAGAGGGTTCTAACTATCTTAACCCTATAATCGAGAAATAACATCCAGAATATGGATAGCCCATTTATTATAAAGTTCTTGGAAACAATCTTAAGTCTTTCAATTTGAGTGCGCAACAAAAACTGTTTAACTTATACTTCGACGACTTTGCACTTTCTGGTGCATTTTTTAATAATGCAAGAGAAAATTTTCTATCTTATTTTTCCTTTAACATTTTATCGAGGCAAGACTGGCTAAAATTTTGCTTCTACATTTACTTAAAAGCTCTCTATTGGAGCTGTGTTGAGTTAGATGCTGAATGCATTTCCTTGTTTCCTTTGTTATGCTTATTTTGTTTCAGTCTACTGTCCGCATTGTTGACTAGTATTGTTTTTGTTGTATTCCATACTTTGACAGTTACTTTGCATTCACATCATCAAAAAGGTTTTTTGCTGCTACTATGTTTGGCGGTTCCTTACTGTCTTTCGTATCATGCTTATTATCAAACTTATTTGTCTTCTCGTTTTAATTGTTGTGAAAATCTGATGGCTGTCATTGTTATTACAAGTTTTATTATTTAGTTTCACCTGTTTCAGTATTTGCTTGTTTCGCAACAAGTTATATGTGACACACTTCCTGGTGTTCGATTGAACAAATATTTTGCACTCACGAGTAATAATATTAGACAGTAAATGTTATTAATATTGAAAGTTTGGTTGGATGTGTGTGTGGAAGTAAATACTTAATCACGCCAGAACGGATTTCGATGAAATTTGGCACAGAGATAGATTATAGTCTGAATAGCACTTTCCTCCCGATTTAAATGATATTATGTTCCCTTGGGATAGGAAAATACTTTTCCTAGTATAACCCCTGCCGTATTTCTTTACGAATATTATAAAGAGGAAAGATTTTTTTGTTTGTTCGTTTGTACCGAATAGGCTCCGAAACTACTGGACCGATTTAAAAAATTATTTCCCCAATAGAAAGCTACATTATTTTTGACTGACATAGGCTATTATTTAATCTCGAAAACGGGTCCTGTGGGGTGGTATAAGCGAAGCCGCGGGGAACAGCTAGTATTTAATATTACCATCTACCATACCATCTTATAAAACAAAACCGTTGCCTCCTCGAATCACTATCCATATCCAACCCAATATATCCAACTCTCAGATTTATTCCTGGAACAAAGCGCATCTTTCAAACGCAATCTCTTCAGCATCATCAAAATAAACGAAGGGTTCCAACGACACATAGTAAACACTCAACAAAGAGTTGAGTACTAGCACAATTGTTTGTTTGTTCGTCATTCTGAGTTGAGCCACCTTTACCATTAGCCGTTAATGCGTTCTTGTTTATTTTGCTGGTCGGATCTACTAGTGAATATTTCCTTTGGTTGGATTCTCTATTTAGGTTCCGGACTTATTTGAGTTGGACTTGGATTTGAATAGTGATTATTGGATTTGCTTTTAGATAAATGAATAAAAGTAGATATTTTACGGGTTACCTACATACGGAATACTGAAAAACCTATGGTAATCTAAAATGATGTTTGATTATATAAAAGAAACACAATATTTTTAATCAAGCTTTTTAGTTTTTCCTCCTTTGTCATAAAAAAAACCGTGTATTCAGAATTAAAGTTCAATTGGTTGGGCCGTTTGGCTGAAACTTACTAACTAACAAGCCTAGTTAAAATAAAAAAATGAAATAAAATAAAAAACGTTTATTTTCAGGCATGTCACCCATATTACAAATTTACAATTAGAATCGGCAATCACAATAACACAAAATTTAAATTAATAATAGAAATAATTGAATTTAAAATAACCAGACAACACATAAACACATACTTAAAAATATTTTAAAATAATCAAATATTTAAATGTAATAAATAATGTAACAACACAACACATTTAAACAGCTTTAGACTGAGAGAGCCAAAATAAATGCAGCCCTTAAAATTGGCAAGTACCTTTTATTTTGACTCCCTCAGTATATGTACATTATGAAACACCGCCGATACAAGATCATTTTTACAATTAACTACCCTCGCGTAAAACGACGCTCTGAGTTTCTTCATGAGCGCAAAAAAGTCCGTAACTCTGTTTTCAGCAAACATTTCAGTCGCACTACACCGCCAGGGCAAGTTGAGCATGACCCGAAACGCGTTATTATATTGCACACGAAGAGTGTTGTAAGCACTCTTCGTGTACTTGTACCAAAGTTGGCTCGTTAAAAGCTTATAATAATAAAAGTTTGTTTAAATAAAAAAGTACAAAAACAAAAATAATTAAGACATTCAACTCCACCTCTCCCACCATTACTCATTCCACTCTCAAATTGCTTTCTATTTCAAGACGCTAACTTCCTAAAAAGAGAAAAGTACCGAGCAATCCTTTTTTCATAGTTATTTAGGGGCCAACAAAGCGCGTATTCGGAATATTCGCGGCAACAAATCATACGCCGCCTTTTAGAAGCCATGAAAGCATTCTTAAAACAAGAACATAAAAAAAGAATCAGAGCAACACTGTTAAGGATATGATTTAAGGTATAAGCGGTAGCGAGTTTGTAGGCATTATTATTCTTGGATATTTTTTTTTTGTACAGACCTGTAAGTTTTTAGTTTTAAACAAACCAGTTATTTCGTATTTGTTGAACTACTGACTGTGTTTTGATTTTGTGCAAAATAATATAAATTTTTGTCTAAATATAAAAAAAATGCAAAATAGTTTACTTCTTTGTTGAAAGTGGGTAGTTATTGGAATTTTGATTGGAATACATAAATATTCTACTGATGAAAAGCTACATTATTTACTGCCAAGGATATTATAAGTATACTTTGTATTCCGCAAAAATATACCGTTACTTTGGGAACTGCTGTATTTCGAAAATTGTACCGGCAGAGACACTGCGGAAAAAATATACTCGTACAGTTTTTATATCACACGAGTGTTGGTCTAAGTCGTGTGTGTAGATGCACATGCGACACACACACATGCCCATTGTTTCTGTGTGCTCGGGCCACGGCGTTTTTTATGTTCTGTGGCTCAGGCGATACTGAGCGCTCCCGAGCACACAGAAGCAATATGCAGGTGCATCACACACACTTCTAAGATCAACCCGCCGTCGTGAGATAGAACATCTGTACTATTTTATACATTCACTGAGTACAATCATACCAAACATGATAAAGTCGCGCCCGTATTTATCGAATGGTTGGGGGGTAGTGCACCTATATAGTGCACTCACATACTCGGGTTCGATGCCCGGGTCAGATAAAGTGTTATTAGGGTTTTTCCATATGGAATTTTTCAGTAAAAGCCTGGAGTCTAGATTTGTGCCCGATTAGTGGCGTTGCGCGGTAACTTCTCGTCCAACTTACCACAGTGTCTCAAGACAAAAGTCTATGACCATAGTGTGTTGCCAGTGATGACATATGGCTCTGATACGTGGTCGCTTACAATGGACCTCATCAGAAAGCTTACAGTCACTCAAAGGGCAATGGAGAGGGCTTTGCTCGGAGGTTCCTTGCGTGATCGAATCAGAAATGTAGAGCTCCGCAAGAGAACCAGGGTTACCAACATAGCCCGAAGAATTGCCAAACTTAAGTGGCAGTGGGCAGGGCACATTGCTGCATGAACGGATGGCCGATGGGGAAGAAAGGTTCGGGAGTGGCGACCGCGAACCGGAAGACTTACCACCAGGTGGACCGATGACCTGGTGAAAGTTGCGGGGATCCGCTGGTTGCGGGACGCACGGTATCAGCCAAAGTGACGACGCTTGGGGAAGGCCTATGCCCAGCAGTGGACGTCTTTCGGTTGATATGATGGGACAACTGGCAAAATATATTTCTCTACATAAGTTCAATTTATAGGGTTTCTAAATTAAGATGACTTCATTCTGCATCTGCATATTTCTATTACCCATATACTGGCAGCTAGGTTCGTTATAGCGCTACATAACGTTAGCCAATCTATTGTAATCGAATACGACTGTACTTCAATTAGGGATGTCACATTCGATTCCACAATCTGATTGTATCAGCTTAGCTGTTTAGTTCGTACGCCTGATGGTCAGATATCGGACGTTCTTGGTTTATGCAGTTATGAAACGTATAGTTGGTTACCGTATCAACATAAAACAAGATTGCAAAGGTTGACACAGAAACAAACGTCAAAAATCAAAGGATAGGGATCCAAGTCAGTTAAATTCTTTCTCCGGGACTTCGACGAGCTTCATTGCCTCGGCGCTTTTCTGGTGGTCGCCACAGTTGATTCTGGCTTTCAGGAGTTGCAGTGGTTTGTGAATAGTGCGGTGGGATTTTCCCAAAATTTTATTTTATATTTTTTCAAAAATATTATTGATATGTTTTTAAAAGGCATATCTCAGAAAAATATGATTTGACAGCAATTTTTTTCTGTCAAATCAGAATCTGACATAAAGCTCTCGCAAAAATGCACGTTTTTGTGGAATACGTAACGGCAGCGAAGCCACGGGTGAAAATTAGTGGCAATATAAAAACGAATGTTTTTTTACACAATATTATTTGCATTACTATCCATAAGCGACCCACACACATCACACACATCATCAGCCTATTAATGTTGCCATTGCTGGGACACAGGCCTCCTCTCTGTGAGAGGGAATGGTCCGTAATCCACCACGCGGGCCCAGTGCGGGTTGGTGGATGTCACATGTCTTTTTGGTTCTAGGTATGCCGGTTTCCTAACGATGTTTTCCTACACCGTTTTTGAGAGCAGTGGTGATGAAATAATTGACACAGAGTTAAGCGCCTTCCTGGGTTCGAACCCACGACCTACAACTTGTAAGTCACGGCCGATACCATAAGGCCACCACTGCTCCAAAAGCGACCCACATACTATGTTAATTCAATTTCTACAGCAAAATTAATTACGTGTGCCGAATTACTAGTTCGGCACGCTCTTTAATTTATTTGTTGAGTCATTCGAAGTATTTTTAACCGACTTACCAAAATGGAGGAGGTTCTATGGTTGACTTTTTTTTTCTATTTTCACCGATATTTCCGTCAATTATGAACCGATTTTGAAAATTCTGTTTTTGTTTGAAAGAGTATGTTCCGAAATTGGTCCCATTAAATTTGGTCAAGATCTGACTTCGGAGATATACAACAGAACTCTTCAATATATAACGGCAAATCTCTCGGGATTACAGCAATCGCATGTCTATTTACACAACATACATAACATCACGTCATTACGCTCTAAAGGGGTACGCAGATGTGTACAGTTCATCTTGGTACACTCTCATTCACCGGTTATGTTTAGTTTCATGCTATTTGGGTAATCTATTCTGGCAGTATGGCTTACTTAAGTACTTGCCTATTAGGAAGGTACAAATAAAAAGCGAAAAATAAAAAAACTTTTTTACAAAAAAATACTACCAACTTACAAATAAGAAAACTACAAAGTGAAAAATGATTTTATTTTTGGAAGTCGGTGTCTTTGGCAGGTGCCATTTTTTTGCGTTATGGACACCGAATTCCAAAAATAAAGTTATCGGTGGTATATTTTGTAAAAAGATTTTTTAATTATAATATTGAAAACACGACAGCGTGTATGAAAGTATTAACTATCATAATTCGAGCAGACCGACAGTTTATTATGAATTTAGCTTATTTTATACAATTTTAGTAAAACGTTCAATGTTTTTTTATTAAAACTATGAAACAGTCGATTCAATAACAGTGGTCGGGTTTAATTTTGAAAACATTTACTTTGAGAATTATGCAAAAATATTGAGATAAATTAAAATGGATAACTAAACATAAAATTAAGTCATTAATTACAGAACTCGGTAAATAATAACTTATGACCCTGTCAAAATTATAGTTCGACATCAAATCATGTGTTTGTTTGCTTTAACCGGTTGAATGCCGTAATTACAGGACGAATAATAACGCCCTTGTGTCTCGCGTGAATCCACGTCTAAGGCACTAAAAGTGTTTTATAAAGGTACTAAAAGTTTTGCTACTGAAAAATTGTTTCATAAAGAAAATACCGTCCAATCAGACCTGTTGCACCCGCTATCTCTCATCATTTAGATCATCCAGAAAAGAAGCGTTTGAAATACGCCAGTGAATCACTGTGGGAAGGAGGGAATGCGTTAATAAGTCCCGAGGCATCCCCGGATTTCGACTTACCATACATGTATATAAAATACGGAAGCCACATGTATATGCATGTATATGGTTCCGTACCTACGAGTTTCAGTGAAAACCGCTCTGAAAAAATTACGAAATGAAGAGTGAATTGGATGATTAAAAAAAGGAGGGATGTGGTTATGTTGGTGCATGGAATATTTAGATGAATGGAGGGTTTTCATTAAATGAATTTTTTGATGCGCAATGAGCCCCTTTTCCTCTTCCCTCTAGGTTGAACGACAACCTTATCAAGGCTGCGGTAGTCCGGTAGATGCGAAACGCACAGGACCGATCAGCGTTGTGACGCTTGGCAGAGGCCTATGTCCAGCAGTGGACGTCTTTCGGCTGAAATGATGATGAATAATGATGACGCCTGTATGCCGTATGTATGAAGGGTTTGGCAGAAGTTTTACCATACTACATTCAAATTACAACTGTTATTTCCCATGTAATACTTGGTGAGCCTAGTAACCGCGTAAGAATTGAGACTCCCAGCGAGCGACTATAGGAAAATTGCTTAAGGAAAAACGCAAAATGACTTAGTTCGATCTGAATATGAGAAAAACGACCTTATGCACATCAATTACGATTGCAAAAGACAATAATGCTTGCCTACTGTTCTACTGCAAGGTAGCTTCTCATACAGAGAAAGCACTAGCCTTAATTACCACGCTTGCTCAATGCGGGTTGGATTTCACATTTATATTAACCATAATTCTCTCGATTTTTAGCCCCGACGGAAAAAGAGGGGTGTTACAAGTTTGACGTGTGTATTTGTGTGTTTGTGTATCTGTCTGTGGCATCATAGCTCTTAAACGAAGGAACCGATTTTGATTTCGTTTTTGTTTGAAAGGTGACGTTGTTGAGTGTTCTTAGCTATCGGTTTAGTCGTTCAAAAGTTATGCGCGTTTTACGTTTGAATCGGGGTGTTTTAGCAAGATATCGTGTCATAATTATGTGATCAATAGATTGGCGATCGAAGCGTGTCTACGCCATGTAGATAAATTATTTAGCATGAAATAGAAATGTGTCGGGTTTTTTTTTTTTTTTTAAGTTTCGCCGTTGTTAGCGATGTCCAAGATAGATATTTTTATTTTTGACAAGTAATAATAAAGGTAATTTTTCAACAGCATTTCAGCGGGAAAAATTTGATATGCATAATTTAGACCCAGATATAAATAACGCTCACGTTGCTTATGAAGTTAGGAATATACAAAAATATGGATATTAAAGAAAATATCAAAGGTCAAACATGAAGGAAGACACGAGAATTACAAATTTTAGGGCAACAGGAAGGAACTACAATTTCTTTCAACGCCCACGTCTATTTATCTTTTGATTCTTATAACATGTTATTTTAAGTAGCAGGTAATAATAAAATTTTCCATTATATAAGTATGTCGGGTTTAGTCAATAGTACGGACTTTAAAACAAATCGCAAGCACGCCATCTGGCGGCAAAGCAAGAACTGCTACGCATTGGCGCGCTTTATCTAACCGCTTGCATAGTGGGGACAGCAGAATAGAGCAGTTGAGTCAGTTGAGTACTGACAGCCGTAGAGCTAAGACGTCGTAGAATCAGTGTCGATCCGTAATATTAGTAAGCAATAATGTAACTTGAGTCTTATTTGAAAATACACAGTGTATCGAATAACTTATGTGATTTCATTTGCACGATTATATCCACCGACCTGCCCACACACGATGTCTTAACCTAAGGGAATACATCCTGACTTCCCGATGGTTTACATCTATCGGCCAGCCTTGATGCGACATCAGAATTGGGATTCGGTCGTGCTAATGAGATCACACGTAAAAACAAAGCTAGTGAAAATGTCGGTTACATTCTTGCAAAAAAAAATCGTGGTGTCAGTTGCGACTACCCTCGGAAACTGGAATAATGAAAAAAACCAGTTCGGAGCGGAGCAGCAAGGACGTTCGCAACAACCAAGGAGCTGGACAGGTCAAGGAGGAGCTTGTGGACGTGTGGAAAGATCCATACACACTGATCTTTATGCCAATCTGGTGAGTCGTTTTCATTTTGTTATGACTATGGCCAAGAGTAATCATTATTCAAATTTCTGATTTTGTGTACGGTATGGCGGTCAGTGGATCGTCGGGGAGGCCCGTGTCAGTTCATAATTTCACTTTAGTTACAATCAATAGTCAAGTTTTGGTGTTATTGAAGAGTTATTGTTCTACTATCACTGACAATAACCCTTGGCTGGCCTTGGCTGACTATCATTGTTTAGAACGATATGGTGACAGTGACGTACCTACCTTACATTTCAGTCTGGAAATTATAATAATTCCAAATGAAATATTTTGATTAGTTTTCTAGTGTGATAGTTTTATGTAGTGAGAATTAACTAAGTTTGAGAAGAAGCATGGTATTCTTCTTTTCTGGTCGTCGGAGGGCCAGACTGTCTAAAAGGTGTCTAAAAACCTGCCAGGCCTAGAAATTGCGACTTAAAGTGCTATGGCATTCATTGGATTCTATAAAGCCCACATATCTACCTACCTGGGCACATGGGACACTGTAATGTGTGGTTCATGTCCACAATAACCCATTATGCTGAGCCGGTTTAGTTTACTGCACCGCTGCACTGGTTAATTTCCATCAAAGCTGTGTATAGTTAAGATAACAGTGAACATATACTCTCGTAATGTTTTTCACGTTTCAGATACCATATTACGTCGAAGTGGAGCATCTGCTGCAGGCTAGCGGTTCAAATGCTGAAAGCGAAGGTCGACTGTCAACATCTGAGAGGTTGAGACCGAAGGCAGGCTAGCAGTTCGAAGGTGAACTTTACGAGCGCGCGCAAGTTTGGAATGGAATACTCGGTGAGTCGCTTCCATGTTATTTCGATAGTGTTGTCGAAGGTTCTCTAGTGAAGAGATGCTATTTCGAGTTTTAGGAGTGTTCATGTTTGACCACTAAATCAGTCGCACCGTATATCTAGCACTATCACTAGGTAATTAAGACACACTTGTAAGCAAGTAGTTAATGAGTTTCCTATTGGCGGTAGTTTCATCATTTGGTTCCGTACGAACTTTAGGATTTAATATCCCATAAGAAGATGAGCTCGTGGCTAAATAATAACGGCCGCACGGGTCGATCATCAAGGCTAAGCAACGCTTGACGAGGTCGGTCCGTGGATGGGTGACCATTTCAACATACCGAGTTTCCTCCGTGCCTCGGAAAGCACGTTAAGCCGTTGGTCCCGGCTGTCATTTGAAGATCTTTGACAGTCGTTACGGGTAGTCAGAAGCTTGAGATCTGACACCAGTCTTTCCAAGGGTTACCGTGTTACCCAGTTACTGGGGTGTGGAGGTCAGATAGGCAGTCGCTCCATGTAAAACATTGGCACTTAGCTGAATCCGGTAAGACTGGAAGCCGACCCCAATATAGTTGGGAAAAGGCTAGGCAGATGATGAAGATGAGCTATCTAAAGTGACTTAACAACTAGTCATTTTCAGTGGCAAAGCGAGTTAGTAAAGTCGTTGGGCGAAGGCAATTGTATCGAGTTAGTAACGGTACTAGTCATTTGCGTGTATTCGGAACAGATCTAATGTTGCGTAACGATTTACAACCACCGTCTTCAGATCTGAATTCACTTGCTTACTTTGAAAGTAATATTATGATAGCAGTTATCTCGCGATCGTTTTCCTTACATGAAAACTGAGTTGGCAAGCGATAGTAAAGGGTTACTGTTGATAATTTGATTTTAAAAGATATTGATCAAAGTTAATTCGTGAAGCTCCTTCACACGAGTTATTATCACGCAAATATTATCAGGCTTAATTGTTCCCCTCATATGAACAGTCGGTGTATTCCAAGATCTTTGAGTAAAAAGCGCGAATCTTGTGAGAAGGATCCCCGATCACCAAGTTCCTTGAGAATTAGACGTCATAGTTAATGACAATGGTAGTGAGACCAAATCTGATGGCTTGTACACTTGTCATACTCAGAACTTTGGACCGCACCTCATGAGCAACATGTGGCGATGGGTCAACGAAGAAGTTTCATGAGTTGAGTGTGCATTGCCTTTGAATTATGGTAAAGAGTAACAGAATTTTTACAATAACTTTGTTTAGTTGTTGAACTTTTTGATCGTTGGACCTTTTTCTAATGAAGTATTGTGTGGGAATCTCTGGTTCGAAAACTAAATAGGACCTGTATTAGGTCCACGATAGGTGATTATGACAGGACGCTGATCGTTATACACCGAAAGCTTTAAATAAGTACGCTTGGAACCTACAAGTATGCACAAGGTAGGTTAGGGCAGATGCCAGCGGGTCATGTACCAGTCGATGTTGATGTCAAAAGGATTTTGATGATGATGAGCAAGCTTAAGGTGTCGAGTAATTCAGTCTATCGAACGTATTATGTTTGACCGTACCAGTGGATTCTGGTGGAGGTCAGGGTCTAGAGAGAGACCGAGAGACCATTGTGAGAGCAATATAATTGCTGGTCGGCTAGGGAGCCATGGCGTTGGAGGTTTTACTCGAGGGTTTCTATAAGCTTGGCAGTTGTTGCTGCAGTAGAGTTTTAAAGTTTGTTTGGAGCGACTAGTGGTACATGGCCCAGGGTAATGATTTAGTTAAAGAGTAGGGTTCTAAAATTTCCCTATTTTCACGAACCCAATAATCTAGTTCGGTCAGGAGTAGCCGAGCGCTGTGTGGCAGCTGTTGGCCTGTGTGGCAGCTGTTGGCCTGTGTGGCAACTGTTGGCCTGTGTGGCGGCTGTTGGCCTGTGTGGCAACTGTTGGCCTTTATGGCAACGGTAGGCCTATATAGCAGCTGTCAAGTCTGTGTGACACTGTCTGGTGTGAAAAGTCATGTTTGTGTTAGGAACCTTACAGAAACTTCCTATTGAGTCATGAGGTTAAAAGAAAGTAAAATCGCAGTCACGTGTGTGGTGAGGTCACCATTTTAATGTTGATGACGTCGATTTGTCAAGCCCTCATTACGAAAATTAAAATAATTTTGGTTTTCTAATTTTGGTTACTATGCGTAGATCGTGTTGGTAAGACACACAAAGCTCGAGTACCAATTGAGATTGTAGATGAATTAGATAATGAATTGACGGAACATATGACAGACTAAATCTCTGTGTGAACAGGTTCTGAGTTCACAGAGTTGAGTTGACTCGACATCGGGGGGATGTGCGAGTAGAGCAATTGTGATTGCTAAGAGAGTTATGAGATAGCTAGGAGAGCTATGAGATAGCTAGATTTAATTTGAGATTTATGACTATCAGTGGTACTTGAACTTTGTAATCACGAAGATTGGGTGCTTTTAGGTACCAAATCGATGAGGTTGCTATTTTCATTAAATTGGAAATAGAATTACTCGTTCCTTGCAATAGTGAACAGAGAGATTTAAATGATCATGTTTGATTGTTTAAAAATGTTTCCTCACTCTAGTGTATGAGTCAGGATTGGACGAGCAAATACTGTTTGAAAATTTTGTATTTTTCAGAAAAACATCCCTTGTATGATGGGAGATTGCCAGGATGGAGTGGACTAAGACGACGTGTGGTGCAACACGAAGTGACCATGAGATGGCATGGAGCAAGGACAAGAAGATGATGCCTGCGGGTGATAGATTTGGGGATCTGTCACCTGAGAGAGGCCTGAGAAGGCGACGTGTGTGTTCCACGCTCGCCTCTCAAGAGGAATTACGGCCTAGAGAACACCATGTGGTTTTAGTCAGTAGGAGTCTGACAGACCCCTCAGCTTTCCCCAAGGGCTGAGGACATCCATTGAGGATTTCCACATGATTCGATACACTGTTAAAACCTGACAATGAGGAACAGACGAGGACGCCTGTCTCGCAGGATGGCCGTGTCGGGTTTAGTCAATAGTACGGACTTTAAAACAAATCGCAAGCACGCCATCTGGCGGCAAAGCAAGAACTGCTACGCATTGGCGCGCTTTATCTAACCGCTTGCATAGTGGGGACAGCAGAATAGAGCAGTTGAGTCAGTTGAGTACTGACAGCCGTAGAGCTAAGACGTCGTAGAATCAGTGTCGATCCGTAATATTAGTAAGCAATAATGTAACTTGAGTCTTATTTGAAAATACACAGTGTATCGAATAACTTATGTGATTTCATTTGCACGATTATATCCACCGACCTGCCCACACACGATGTCTTAACCTAAGGGAATACATCCTGACTTCCCGATGGTTTACATCTATCGGCCAGCCTTGATGCGACAAGTAGATCAATATTAACTTATATTCATCATCATCATTTTAGGACAATTGTGGACTAATCCTGTCGATAAGCTTCAAGGAGATGTCATCATCATCATCAGCCTTTTAATGATCCCACTGCTGGGACACAGGCCTCCTCTCTGTGAGAGGAAATAGGCCGTAATCCACCACGCGGGCCCAGTGCGGAAGAAAGAAGATGTAATTGAAAAAAAATAAAAATATATATTATTATAAAAATATATTACAGCAAATGAGGAAGATTTATGATAATTGACAAAATAATACTCATGCCAATATTGTTGCAAAAGCAGATAAAAGACATGAAACCCGAGAAAGTGTAGCAGGATTACTAGGCTATAAAATTGAACACATGAACAGCATTAAGCCACATATCATTCACAAAACACACTCGGAGAATATTCGCCCACAACTATATTATATACAGTGTTATATACCATATAACAGAAACTGATTTCCTTTCTAGCTAAAATCCAAGCGATATACGCGAGTATTGGCAACGCCCGAGCTATTACAGCATATGGACTGAAAATATACCAATAAACTACAAATGGACCGGTGGTAAGTATATATGATTTAGGTTTAGTTTCGAAACTTCTTTTCTTTTTATGTAGATTTTGCGGCAAAATCAGATTCAGAAATCTCGAAAAGGACCGAATCTGATTTAACCAGTAAAAGTAAAGTTGGTGAAAGGAAACAGCCCATTTTTGCCTCGATTGGTTTAGTAGAGGCTAAAGCACTGTCTTAATACAACGCGATCATAGCGTGAACACGCGACCATCTTCGCGTTCATTTTTATGGCGAAATCGAAAAGCCCCCTCTGTTGACGCGACGACGCGTTCGTTGCCATACAAATTAACGCGGTGGTTGCATGTTCGCGCTATGATCGCGTTGTATTACAGCGCCTTATAGTACACCTGCATTTTGCTAGTTATGTTGCTGCTAATCTGATAATTGGCAAATTCCTGGTAGAAAACCTACTAAAACTTTGCCAGATCCGGGCATCAAACCCAGGATCTCATATTCAGCAGTAGAGCTTTCGACCAACGGAACAGTTTAGGGAGAATCGAAATAAATTAAACTTAGGGATGTATACACCGACACAGCACCAACTCTTGTCTAGCAATCAAACCCGCAGCCGGAGTAAGCTTCGAATGACGCCCGTAACAATTTGTGTTAAATTATTCATTTGATGATTACTTTTTCTCTGGTATTATAATTTTAACAGACGTGAATTTCCCTAAGAATATACACGTAGTTAATAAAACACAGAAAAATAAATAAAGATTAAAGAAACCAATTACGTTACAACAATGTACTAGAATAACATTAGCTACGTACTCAAGGCTTTCGAGAATAAGTAATCATTAGATCCACACAAAATACTAGATATTGTAATATGAGATAGAAATGATAAAACAGTTTGTAATATAAGAATACAATTCCTTGTATGCTCGTTTTTTTTTTTTACCGTGGCTTCGATGTTCTGACCTATCCTTCGGGAATATAATATAGCTCACAGAAATAAAAAGTTTTCTATCAGTTCTAGAAAGCGAATCGGCACTTTTAGACTTTACCTCTACAAGGCTTGTGGAGATAACGTGTACTTTTAGAATTATATACATATAATAAACAATGTTATCTTTTTATGTTTAGTTAATTAGCTTTTTTTTCGTCGAAATAGCAATGTAACATTATTATTGTATAGTATTGCCATAGTGTAACTATTTACAGTCGATCAACAGGAGCGTTTTCGCAGAGCAATCCTGTAAAGGGTCGAAAGTCATGTCTTGTCTCATTGTGTGTGTTTGACACATTTTTGATTTGGATTCTATCGACAACATCGCTTAAGGTTACACAAGCCGACGGCACGAAATATTTTGTGCGCGGGGTTAGAATGCATTTTATATCAACCGACAACACGTGGAAGAGATAGATGCTGTGATGAGCAGTAGGAAGCTAGTTCGCGTACGAATACACACTTTTGCAAATTTGTAGCGAAATGGATAATGATTTAGGACGAAACCGAGCGCACGAAATTTTATAAACAGGCCTTTGGGAGTCTGGATATCATGAAAAAACGACGAAACGTATCTGTTCAAAATATAATTATTTGCATTGTTGTACTACTAATCTACCCTTGTATGGTGGCCGTTATGCATTTTTTCGTCTTCTTATGGCATATATTTGCGCCCAAAAATGCGTTAAAATTAGTGTCGAAATGTGGAACTTTCGACGCTCATAACTTTCAAATATATTCTTTTTTTACTTTTTTGCTTCCATACAGGGCTAGATAATTATGAGACAAATTGATATCACTTTGAATTTTGAACGTACATTGTCAAACAGTGGAATAATCCCTAGACTACGTTTGTATGGAAGAATTTTCGACTAGTGTACCCTTAAGGGAGATCTGAAACGTTAGTAAATTGGTGTAGTTATTAACTAGGTATATGTTAACAGTGATCAAAATTGTTGCCTCTTTTCAGGCCCCTGTCAAAAGTACGGGTGACGAACCACTGTAAGTAGTTACACTGTGGTAGTAATCTCATATCACTTGGCAGCGGATTGAGCACACGTAGGATTAGGTATGTAAGGCTTACATTGGTAGTACTCTCTTTAGAGGTGTTCGAGTTTCTCTTTATACATTTCACGAGCATCAACCGTTTGAAGGGAGCGTAATCTTAAACTTGTAGTCGGTTTTGTTTAAGTACGCTTGACGATAGTGAGAAAGGTTGTCGGATTAATTGGATATTTATCATCCTTTTGATCATATTCCAATTTATAAGGAGTCGGCTCAGTTGCTGTCTTATTATTTCTTTTGTATTTGATATTCGTCAAACTCGTTCTATTTTCGCTTTTATTAAGGTTTTTTACATTGTCTATTTTTCTGATTGATTTAGTATTCTTTTTTTTATGTCGTATATCAACCTAGTTTTAGGTCGGATGATCCTTTTCTTTCTGATGAATAGCTTTATTTATTATAGTGCTGATATCTTTATGTGGTAAACTCATTACTGATCTCATGAAATATTGACTAAAGAATAATAAACAGAGTTTTACCTCATAAATATTGAATGAGATAGTATTGATGAGCTAAAGCTCTCTGTAGAACGTACATAAAGATCGGAGATAAATGATATACGACTCCAATTACGCTTTATTTCGAAAAGAAGATCGGCATTTCGAGGTTATACGTGGATAGTAACAGGCTTATTTATAAAAAACCGTCCTAGTGCGAGTCTGACTCACGCACAGAGGGTTCCGTATAAACAGCTACATTCACCAAAATAAATAGGTAATATTACTAACGTTCACAAGCAATGAAAGCACCGAACATTGCTCTAACGAAGGGTCAAAATTAACTTTGCCGTTCGAAAACTGTTGTCCCGATACATCAATATACAAAAAAATTACATTTCCAGGTATATTTTATAAGTTGGTCGACTATTAGTCGTAAATTTGTAAAGCCTACTTAGCTGTGATAGTTTTCCTTTAAATTTCGTTATATATACTACTGCCGTAATTTTTTTCACATATCCAAAACAACTATTTCGGTGGGTGACACTTGACTCTAACAAAAATTTGCCATTTAAAGCTTAATTTTACGCAAACGGATCCCTGAAACGAAAAACGGTTTTAAAAGACCCGTAATATTTTTGAATAGCCTATCCAACGGTACCCTACACCATGTGATAGACGAGAGAAAAAAACATCCCTACTTTACGGGTACAGAAGGTACCCTAAAATAATTGATTTTTCTTGGTTTTATTTTACGAGTACCACTTTTTCGGCGTGATTAATGCCGAGAAAGTCATGTCAAGTGAGGAATCTATGCCAAATAATAGCTTTCTAGTACTAAGAGTCTCTAAGCTAAGCTGCGGATGGACGGACGGACATGGCAAAACTATTAGGGTTCCTTGTTGAGAACGGAACCCTAAAAACTTATTAATTTAAACATTTATAATTTCTAAATTCAAATACATGGAGAATATGAATTAAGAATCTGAAAAACGAGTCATATTGTTTAAAAAGTTTTCTAAATAAGGGCTGATACATAGAATTATTATTTAAAATTGACTTTTATTACGAATATAGCAGATATTTTAGAGTGTCTCGAACTTATATTTTAACTTTCATACCATTTTACAATTTAAAACTATCCATGATGATTTAATTATACTTGAAAAGTTGAAACTTGAACGATTTCATAAAATTTTTGTCCAACCGCCAAATCCCTACAAATGTAGCCAATACGTTGGCCCGCCAATAAGTTGTGACGCTTTAATCGAATCGTGTTCTGGGAGTGAGCCAACAGATATCTATGATAAATACCGAAAAAGGAATCTTATAGGTCATTCTGGACAGATCAATGCATAAAAACACAGATTATTTGGACATATATACGATGTGATTATTCTGTACTATAAAGATATAGTACAGAATAATCCACGGACGGAATTCAAAAAGATACTAAGGAAGGAGAAGACTCCTTCCTTAGTATCTTTTTGAATTCCGTCAGAGTTCATTGTCCTCTAAGAAACTGACTATAATTAAAGGTACTACCTCTTCAAGAAGATATTCATCTTTTCCGTAAAATAATAAAATTCTCTCTAATTAAACTTCAGGCACTATTTTATTTGATTAAGGTACTGAAGTTTGTTAGTGTTTAAATTTAATTTGAAATCTTAAAGTTAATTTATCTAGCATGTCCCAGCTAAGAGAAAATTATTTAAAATAATGTTGTTTTAAGTTTAGTTCGGTGTTTATTTTCCACAACTTAGCTGTTTTCTCATCTCCGGGTGTGCCATTGCAGTCTTCGCTCTCCAAACAGATGCTCATGTTGAATATTCAAGGAATTCTGCAAAGTCATAAAGACTGGCAGCCAGACCAATGAGTTTACTTTGCTATAACCGAAACCTAACGGATGGTGAAATGTTGATAATAAAGTCACTAATGTATGTGATGCTTCGAGAATGGCGGCGCGGAGACGATAGCAAGCTCCATCTATCATATTTGGTATAAATTACTGGAACTAGGGAAGCTGAAGTTGAGTGCTAAGTATAGACTTAATAATATTATCGTGGCAGCCTTTGAGTGCTAAGGACTTTTTTATAGATCATTAGAACCATACTTCTCGTGTAGAATGTTTTTATGTCCCTATAGATAGAAGTAATACATTTCTACTCTTGATAATAAGAGGGTAAGCATCATTCCAACTGCTAAATAAATGTCTTCACATCCTTTTATACGACAGTGAAATGATAGGGCAGCTTACAAAATGTGTAATGAAACTCCATGGCATAGTCATACAATTTAGTATCAGATAGAACAAAATATACCGAAAGATTTTATAAATGGAATAACTCCGACAAAATAAGTCACTAACGCAATTTTCCCCAATCTCTAAACCAATAAAATCCATGCAAAGATCCAAAAGACAATACCTATATTGTTGTCAGTGGTAATAAATTGTTACTAACCATAATAAAAGGTAATATTTCTGAATGTAGAGCGAGTGAAATCATTTATAACAATTTCAGACAAGGCGACCTCTTCTAGGTAATAACGAGTGTTATAGAGCATGAGATATATTTCATGTGATAGAATGTGAATTTCAATAGTACTGACTTTACGTACTTGCGTCGGAACGTCTCTGAAATATTTGGCTGGGTGGAACGGTGAATCGATGGTTGGTCGTTAATATATATTAAAATACTAACTTTTGATCCAAATATCTACTTACTTGAATAAAATTGCTTTAATAATTTATGGCAGTGTTACTAAAAGATTCGTTTGTTTTGATTTGCATTGATTTTATATGATATTTTGGAAGTGTGATATAACAAAGATAAACACAACATTTTCATAAGTGCACGAAATTGTCAATCTATCATTACGAAATACCTCTTAGATAATCTACCCTCTTGCTATTTAGATTTTGAGTTTAGAGCGTAGAATTCATTTCTTTAGAAAAAAATCTTCTTTAAAAATATTTCATATTGTTTGTCAGACTCCATGTTTCTTATAATGAGCATAGACTAGAAAACAAGCAAGCAAGAAAAGCGGTACTAAATAATAAGTGATGAGATAAAGCCTTGTCTAGCACTAATAAATTAGATGGTTTAGTCCATCATTAGTGATACGTTCCTGGCCTGCTTCCAATTAGTACATAGGATAAATTTACTAAGAAACCTCTTTCGATATCCCACATACATATATGTCTATAATTTAGGTTTACGTGGTAGTAATTTAGTAGGTACATAATATTTTATCTAGTTCATGAGCCGGGCTGGCTATATATAGTTTTGAGAAATTCAATGGAAGATGGTGTTCTTAATAGTTAATTCTCTGAAGAATACTAATGACCTGTTTCACTGTTTTCAGATTTGCTATGAGCTAACTTATCTACAACATTGTTGTAAAAAAAAAAACAGTTTGTTTTACAACAATATTGTAGATAAGTTTGATTTTTGTCGTTGGTATTATTTTGTTTGTGAATTTATTTTCATAGCTGTATACATTACGTACTTTACTACCTCTGTTAACTTATTTACCTTCGTTTGCTCCCATAACTTCAACTTCAATAGCTTAACTATACTGCGGTTATCATCGTTTCAATCTGTTTATATCTGTACGTTTTTCTTGTTCCAAATAAATAAATTTGATTTGATTTGAATTTGATTTAACACTAAAAACCAGAATAAATTCTAAGTCATGGAATGTAAATCTCAATTCACTAGCATATCAGAAAATTGGAATTTATGACTTTGGTTTCAATATCCGTGAATCAAGGTCTTTCATATTAAGATATATGGGCTTGGCTGGTTGAGTCATCGTAGATCAATCTATGAGGGAATGGAAGCTAGTTCTGTGCCAAATTTCGGGAAAATGTTTTAAACTTGGTTACTCTAGACCAGGTTTCGGTTGGAGAATTGGGTCATGTATGAAACTATACAATGGTAGATTGAGAAATGTGAATTATTTGATTTTAATATATTCAATATACACGGTTTTTTTTAGCAAAGGCAGTCTTAAGGACAGTTTTTGAATTGAGTGTTTGGAGTTAAGAATCCTACTTGAATGCCAAAGTTTGTCAGGTTTTCAGTTTAAAATAGAGTTTGACGAATACTTAACTTTAAATTTGGACGACACGGTTGGTGCAGTGGTTGAGCAATTGACTGCTGCGCTGCGTGTCGCGGGTTCGATTCCCGTACGGAACAAATATTTGTATGACCTACAGATAGTTGTTTCGGCTTTGGGTGTTGTGTTTGTAAACGCACCCACGGTACAGGAAGAAATTCCTAGTGTGGGGAAAGGTTTGTTAAAAAACAAATTGTATTTAATTTTGAAATCAGGGTTAGTGCTCGTTCGATAAATAGTCAATTAACAGTCTTGCAAAAGACTAAGATGGTTTATTGAATAATTGAATAGAGATGAAAATTAATTTTATTATTAGTTGATTTTCCTTAATGGGCATCATTATCGAGTAATGGATACTGTGTTTCGTTTTTCTTATTTTCACTCTATACTTTAGATCTGGCAGATAAAATCCGAGGCTTTTTATAAGTCCAAAAAAGTATCCTTTTCATGAATCACGTATTTTACACTTAGAAAATATCATTCATTTTCTGAATCGTAGGTGTAATACTCGTACATTCAATCACAATCATCTTGTTTATATTTAGTCATTACCTTCAGAATTCAGGTTACAGGGATTCGCAGGTCACATTCAATAAATCCAATACCACTCTTACTACTTGAGACATACGGCTCAAATTCGAACAAATCAATTTTTATTTTTGAAAGCACCGACATCAGATACCGTTGAGTGTTTGCTAACAAGATTTTTTCATGTTATCTCGTCGTGAATACCATTATGTTTGTTATAATGTCGTAACTCGTAAATAGGATACTTTGGATTCTCAAAGGGATGTTATGAGTTTATTATTTCCGGTATTCGGCCTTTGAGCTTGTCCGGCTGCCGATGTTTGATTTAATATTATTTTATCTGTTGATATAAAAATTTCGTCCTTTCATAGCATGCCTGCTGAAGTTCATTGAATCGTTTTGTTGTATATTCAATGATGAGTTTTGGTTGTGTAGAATAAAATTGCTAAAAAACATGAATAGTACATTTTGTAAGCAAGTCTCTAGTGGTTTTTGAAAACACTCATATATTTTCTATACGAAACGTATCCAAAGCGCAAATTCATGCATATAGGAGACAAAATAATAAATTATCAAATAACATGTGTTTCTTTTCAAACATTTTCTTAAAAAATACAAGCACACAAGAACATTTATGCCAAGACTTTTTTGTCAAACAAATATTATTCAGTACTCTCAAGAGACTCGAGACTCTTGAAGAAATTAAAGAACAGAATTGCAAATAGAGTTGTTTAATGTAAGATTGGCCTTTAGTCCTGAAACAAGGGGTAAGGACTCTCGGAATTTAATATTGTCATACAAAATGCAAGAATTATCTTGACATAAGAATGCCAGCGGATCGAGGGGCTCCCGAAACTAAATAAGTGGTCTCTAGTAACTCTTTACAAGTTTTGTTGAATGTTCCTTTGACGATCTTGAGCATTTTAACCGTTCTTTTATTTGGTTTCTTTGAAAAAGGGTCTCGGCCACTTATGTTAAGTTATCCAATTTCAATATGTGCAAGTACTTGTAAAGTTTTTAGGACTTTTTTGGACAGGTGAATGAAAACAAAGTCAAATACAGACTAGTCCTCTGGAGATTTTCTTTGAGTTGAAAAACTTACTGCTCTGCAAAAGGCTTGGAACCGGTTTAAAACTAACCCTTTATTAAACGTTATAATACGGTTTACTCGTTTATTTTGTTCGGAGTCTAAACGTTAAAAGAGCGTTATTGAAATGAGCTAGGACAGTTATTGAAAAAGCTTAACAATTTTTCGCGAATCGTGGGCGTATCTATGTGTATGACAACACTGCTACATAATCCATCATCTTCGTCTGAACTGGACTAATTAATTGAATCAAGGATCGGTTATTAATCGTAATTCGATTACACACGTATATAAGCACAGATGTAACCGATGTTTTTGAAAACGTGCTTTTTTACAGACTTCAAAAAAAGGAGGTAATCAATTCGACACGTATGTATGTAATATTGTTGGAATTGCACAATATTCACATAAGTAACTCTGTATGGGCTTTTAAACACGTGTATGTTTGTCTACGCATTTCTCCGAAACTACTTATCGGATCGCGAACATTTTTTTATTGTATTAAATATCTCTCAATTCAGGGAACAGTGAAAGTTTCATTAAAATCGGTTCAGCACTTTTCAAGATATGGGTCATACAACCGAACGCCTCAGCGACAAAGCACGAATGTGTAAATAATGTAAGTTGATAAACGATAAAAGCAAGAGGTACCAAAGACACCGACTTCCAAAACGAAAGTTATTTCTGTACTTTTTAGTGTTTTGCTTTTGATGTCGGTGTATTGTTTTTATTACAAGCTTTATAGCGATGTTAGGTTGGGTATTAGAGGAGAATAAATTAATTGTATTAGTTGGCGAACGCGACACATCTAATTATTTCTTCAACATTTTTCGGAACTGGCCAGTTACTTAAAGCACTTATTTTCTCAGGATCGGGCAAAACACCTTCGCTTGATAAAACATGTCCTAAATACATCCTTTTTAAGAAAGTTACTTTACAATGCATGCCCTCGAAAAGAGCGTTTTTCAACAGCCAAACTGTGCGGAAAGTGTCACTTTTTTACTAGAGCTTTTTACTTTCCTGTACTTTTTTAATTTTTAACTCCAACGTCAGCCCGCCGCATAGAGTTTTTATTATTTGAGAAAAGTTAAAAAAAATTGGTAAGTACAAGTACAGATTATCATTCACATAAAAGGTAAAACAAAACTAATACTTCATTTAAGGCGTTTCTAATTACTCTAAATTTAGATTTTGATCAATAAATTTATTTAAAATATTCATTAAATATGTTTGGCAGAATTAATATTTTGCTCCTGCCTTTTTGCGTTACGACGTGACAGCCATTGGCACATGCGCAGTAAATATGCCCGAGGAACTATGAACTATTAGTTAATCTGTGGATATGCTGAGCGCCCTTGAAAAAGCGCCATTTTATTAATTTCTTACTTGGTTCAGATATATTTTTTTATTTCCTCGCACAATACATAGTTAAATGTTGTATGATACACGTGCGTAAGATGATTTCCGACTCGTGTCGATTTATCCACTCATTGGAAATCACCTACTTTCCGCACTTGTAGCATAAATGGCTATTATGAGGATTTAAATTTAAATGTACCTGACGCAATCTTGTAAAAACATCTATGAAATTGTGATCTAACAAGAACAACTGTGGCAACTAGTAATCGATTTTTCAAGCACTTCCTGGTATCCGTTTAAGCTGAAACTTGGCGTACTTATGTAACTTTGGAAATATTTAAATAATATGATATTATGAAGCTGGTCTCATGATGGAGCCGAAAAATGGCCATAGCAAATTCTCAACCGGACGAGATAGCACCATCGTATTTGGTGAAACACATGCCATTATTAAAATTCAAAAAAGCACTTAATAGCTTACTTATTGATAAATGTTACTATACATTGGAGGAATTTCTGAATGATGAATCATTGAAAACCATATAAAATGTTTGTTATTGTAATGCGTCAGTATAAATAAATGTTCTTAATAATATTATAACAGAAATAAAATGCTGAGTTTTGTTTGGATTAATAATGTTGACATTTAATAATTTTGACATCTCATAATCTTTGACATGGAAATTTTTTGACATTTTAAATTAAGTATTTTTGATTTACGTACTTACTTGGTTTTGTTTCTTTTTACTCTCTGACTTTTTATTGTTAATTTAATTATTGGTTCTGCTAATTTAATACGCATGATCTTACGATAATGTTTTTCTCTTATTTTTTCTCTAGACATTTGATTTGTTAATCTCCAGGTAGATACACCTAATATTTGTACGCCTCTTGGCAGGACATAGCGCTCTATTTTCATTTTAAACGCAACATCTGTATTTTATTACCTATGTGAACAAATAAATATGATTTGATTTGATTTGATTTGATATGCTCGTTGCATATGTATTGACAATGAAGCGATATTACATTTCGTACTTTTTAAACGACTTCAAAATAAAAAACCGGCCAAGTGCAAGTCGGACTCGCGCACGAAATGTTCCGTACCATTATCGCAAATAAACACGTTTGTTGTATGGGAGCCCCACTGAAATATTTATTTTATTCTACTTTTAGTATTTTTTGTTATAGCGGCAACAGAAATACATCATCTGTGAAGATTTCAACTGTCTAGCAATTGTCTATATATTCATGAGATACAGCATGGTAACAGACAGACAGACGGACAGTGGAGTCTTAGTAATAGAGTCCCGTTTTACCCTTTGGGTACGGAACCCTAAAAAGTAGGAGGTTTCCAATTCGTTGGAATCTTTTTTTATGTATGTTAACCATACATACTATACTCATAAAAAATCCTCTTTTGTTTGAATGGGTATATCAGATGGTCCCATGGTCACTCCTTAAATATTATAGGCATACGTATAGCGATTTTGGTATTTCTACCAACAATGCAAGCATTTGAACTCAGAAAGTATCATTTGGTGAAGTGGAACTGATGAAGAAGACCGCAGAGGGTCACTGGAACTCCTTAATGATAAGTATGTCAAGGGCGTGAGATATTTCGAATAGTTAACCGACTATGTCATGTATGTAACAAAGACACCGACATCGGAAAAGAAAGTAATTTTTCACTTTGTAGTGTTTTGCTTTGGAAGTTGGTATTTTTAGGGTTCCGTACCTCGAGAGGAGAAAACGGAACCCATATAGGATCACTTTGTTTTCAGCCCGTCTGTCTGTCAAGACCCTTTTTCTCAGGAACGCGTGAAGATATCAAGCTGAAATTTATAACAAATACTCAAGTCTTTGTTATAAAGTCCCTTAAAGTTGTGAAAAAATCAAACATCTAAGCCAACGAAATCAAAAGATACAGCCGTTTATGCCGCAAATTTCTGTAAATTTTCGACACTCGCAAGGGAATCAAAACCTACAGGGTACAAAATAAAAAATCCGTGAACTCAAATCTTGATTTTTTTACTTTTAATTACTATAATTTTTAGTTTTAATTACTGTCCCTTCATAATCGGCCTAGCCTTTTCGCAATTATGTTTGTGTCAGCTTCCTATCTGACCAAATTCAGCTAAGTACCAGTGTTTTACTTGGAGCGACTGCCTATCTGACCTCCAACCCAGTAAACGGGTAACACGATACCCCTTGGCAAGGCTGGTGACATATTTCTTGCTTCTAACTATCGATAACGACTGTCAAACATATATAAATGACCGCCGGGACGAATTTATATACTTTTCGAGGCACGGTGGAATCTCGGCACGTTAAGATGGCCACGAAACGACCTCAGCAAGCGTTGCTTAACCTCTAACCCGTGTGGCTGTTATTATTTTCTCTCTCTTTGTCGGTCCCTCATGTCTGAGGATCGTGGTCAGCATCAGGGTTACATCTGGAGCGGATGATCCGCCTCCACCGGTTTCTGTCCAGCGCTTCCCTTATGACCGTGTAGAATTTGGAGGACGACTAGTCTTTCACTTGATCGGTCCATCTCGTTGGTGAACAACCACGCGACTTTTTGCCTTCGGTGTTCCCAATCACAATAAGTATTTCCAGATTCTCTTCGCCTCTGCGCATTATGTAGCCGAAATACGAAAGAATGCGCTGCTGGCATATGGTGGACAAATGAGTTTTACTTGGAGCTGGTCTGGATCGATGCTTTGGTGCGTTTAGCAGTCCAAGGTACTCTCAGCATTCGCCTCCAACACCCACCACATCTCGAATGCATCGATCCTTTGTCTCTCTCGGGCCAAGATTGTTCACGTTTGCACTTCATACGGGCAGATAGGGTCCTCCTCTCCCCTCCATACAGGGGAATATGTTATTATTTAGCCGTGCTTATTTTCACACGTAAATGAGCACAAGTGACATAAATTCTTTAGAAAATAGCGGCTATTTTTATCTGTTCACAATATGTGCACATAATACATTTATACGGACTGGATCTGCATGCATTGGTGTGTAAAATATTATCACACTAAAACGGCATTCGCACGCCAAGGCACCGGACGCGATCGTCCGAAATCGTCACTATTCGCAAGAATGCGTTTCATGAACTTACTAGCACTTGAGTTGAAACGAGATCCCCATATGGACAGTGAGCTTAGTGGGAATTTTCTTTCGTAGTTGATCGCCTTAACGTAAAAGTTCACTTTTTGTTTAGTAAATAAATACAGGTCAAATACATAACCCTCTTTTTGGGCTTCGCCGCAGTCGAATGAATAAGGAGATTGCCACTAATACACCAGAAGGTGCTTATCCCGTTTTAGTACAAATTGACGTTTACGTTAAGAGGAAATGTGGGCAGAGAGTTCCAACTGAATTTCCTTAGATATCAAATTATGACTTTGTCAAATCATATTATGAAGTTTGGCCTATCACCTAAATCCTTCTCCAGTACTGGACAAATTTAAAAAAATATTCCATAAACTGATAAAGAAAGATATGTTTTCCGTTTTGATGATACATATCTTTAAGAGCGGTAGAACCCCCAAAAGATGCCCCAAATTGCGCTGTCAACAGAGGCCTAGTACAAATTTGACAACTATAAATCAAAAAAGAAAAACATAGAAGCACAAAATATATCTTTTTTATTCAATTTATGGCATATCTTTTAAATTGGTCCAACATTGGAGGAGGAAATAGTCGGGCCAAACCTCGAATTATGACTTTTTACTTAGGATATTCAGTCGGATGTCTGCGACCGCATTTCCTCATAACGCGATCGAACATGAGTAAAAACGACGCGAGTAGGTCACAATGCATCGCGAGTTTTTGTAGCGGGCAGTAGAGGCTAGATGTGTTTCTTCAGAGTAAGACAATCGCTCATTAACGAGGCCGCTTCGTCATGTCGCGCTGTTTTCATTTCAGTATGGCCGCAACCAGCGGTTTCATATATATTTGTTAATATACGCCCGCTAAAGAACCCGCGCAAGCTGCTGTGCCTGATGAAGGAGTCTCAAGACTTTTTCGTCACGTAGGTTACATCTGACCCTTGTCCACTGCATATTCGTAAGATATTCGTTTAAGTTCGGAAGCGTCCAAGCGTTAACAATCGAGTATGTGTCGAGCGTGAGACGTGTCACATTCGGTTCGATTGTAGTTGATTGAAGTTATTGGCATGTGTAGTGGTGTGCCTACTTGGTAGGTGTTGCTTTGACGTCGTTTGAGAATGCTTCAGATGACTTGTTTTGTAGGTAAGGTTAATCATACAGTTGAGAACCTACGGAGGTAGGCAGAAACTACAGAACGACTTGCTACGATCCTAACATACTCCTTTTGCTTCAATTACGTTCATACAAATCTAGACATACACGCACGCCGGTTATGAGTGATCTGACCTTTCTAAAGGACATCACCAATATGATCCTTGTTTGTTCTTCTAGGGCATACCCGGCGTTTCCACTCATGTCTGCCTTATATAAATAAATTCTAAACTTATAACAATACCTTTTGTTATTCTTTATGTAAAACTGAGCAACTAATTGAAGAACTTGTCTTGATTTCAACTATCGACAAGTTCTTGGCAAACAGGTCACAAAACTCATTCCTTTTTATTCTTACAAACTAGCTTATACCAGCGGCTTTACCTGCGTGAAAGTCGAAAAGAACATATTCTCAGGATAAAAAGTATTCTAGATGCTATTTCTGACTATAATCTATTGCTGTGCCAAATTTAATCCAGATCAGTTCAGCCGTTTCAGCGTGAAGAAGTAACATATACACTCAAAAACTTTCGCCTTTAAAATATTAGTGTGATAACAATTTTAGATAATAAATGCGGTAGTCATATTGCCACACGAGCTTAAAAACTAAAATATATGCCCCTAAACAACAATTTTCACACGAAGTTGAAAAAACAACGATCACAAACTACTGCATAAAATAACCTTAGTTCCATAGCATGCCTCCATCAACCATGCCAACAAATAGGGTTACCGCACGATGAATGCATTTACAAGAGACAAGGCAATTCAATTTATCGAAAAATGGTTTTGTGCGCTCCTGTGGGAGCTTTTGAATAAAAATAATGGACATACGCTGATGGGATGTTGTGGCTGACGGTATATAAAAGCACTGTTATCAGTCTTATATGAAGTTAATAAAAGGCTCCAATGGCTTCCAAGCCAGCACCATTGCAGCCGGGCAATAATCTCATATATAGAATATTGAAAATGAAATTACTAGGCATTGTATGAAGATATTGCTCCAAGAAAATATATCTTTTTTATAGTTTTTCGATAGACGGATGGCAGTATTATTGGTAAATAAATATTTCTTTTGCGGATTTGGGACTGGGCATGAATGGTTGGGTTCCAGTGGCTTATGATTCTGCATAAGTTGGGAGTCAACAAAGGAAAGCGGTTATTACGGTTCGTTCTTATTCAAGTGCGATTTATATTCAGTATTTAGGTATTTGAACAAACTGTGGTGCTAGTAGATATTGAATGTTATACTCATTAATCTTGGGATTCTACATGTCTGCGTCTTTGATAAATTCAAAAAATAAATATCGTATATGAATCACTTGTATCCACTCGTTTTAATTTGTCACTCAATCGAAATAGAAAACTCAAACTTTGCATCAATCAGCATAAAAATAATAACTCTCTGTAAACAAAAATAAAACGTTTGACATACTTATTTTAAAATAAACATCTTATTTTCATCAAGAAAATAAAACAAATTAAAATATTGTAAAAACAAAAGATCACTAATCGTTTAACAAATGGCTGGATTTAAAAATTCTAACGAGCGAAGCTGAAAGCCGAATCTTTGAGAAATGGTCAACATATAACAATCAGAGGCATGTCTACTCCTCAATATATCACAATCAGAAGCATAACGTCTATTAGTCTGAGCCGTATTAGACAGACGGAAATGAGAACAAACGATTATGTATATTAGACACAAGAGATTTATTTCCACACTGAAATGATGAAAGAATATATCGGGGGTATCAGTTACTCGTCAGTTGTGGGGAGATGGAGGAAATGTTTCCGTAAGTCGATTCTTATGGGGTTCTTGTTGTATATAAGTAAATGCGTTTGTATTTATGGTTCGTTTTGATAGCTAAACGAAGGCATTCATGCTGAAGACATTTTGCTAAAATATTATGTTTATCTGGCAAAATAAATAACAAAATATATTAAAACTTAGGTAAGATGTGCCTAAGTTTAAATATATTAAAACTTAGGTAAGGTTTTATTTATTTTCTCTGAATACTGGTACAATTACAATTTAATTATAGCAAGATTGTAACCTTTGTGAGAGCTGGAATCTATACCAGGCTCGGGACCTATATCACTCCCACGCAAAGAACTTCAGACCTCGGGGAGTTCACCTATACTGATCTGATGATAAAGTTAGTAACGTTTGTTACACCTATAAATAATTATTAAGACAGAGTTTCAATATTAAAATGTCACTCACACCTGGGACAAATTTCAAGAAAGGCCTCTCGATCAATTTTCAAAGCCATGTAAAAGGTATATGAAATTCTTTGAATGCAGTTATTCTTAATTCTAAAGTTGAAGACATGGTTTCTTAGAACAATTTCCTCTATCTCAAACAATCCTCTGTCTCATTTTACACCCATGATAATCTTAAGACCATAATCACCATCTCTATTTCAGATTCATTCCACTGACCCATCTCATCCGATCACCTTGTATAATGACGGGTCATTGGGTCAAACTCCTCAAAGGCCGAAGCTTTGAGGTGCTCAACACATTCTGTTTCTCAGTATTCCGACCACTTATCGATTTCCACTCAAGCTTGTATTGTGGTTTTGTTGCGATAATCGCATCTTGGATCAAAGGATCACATACGAACGTCACAGATGAATATGGAACAACATGAGAATAGCTCACTTAGAGATGATAGATAGGTTGAGTGATGGACCAGTTGAAAATTGAACTACGCACGGAGGGGTATTCGAGGCAAAAAGTCGGTTATAAGTGGTATTTCTAAAATTAACTAAATGATACAAACAATGCGTGTTTCATGAAGTACAATAACCGGTTTATCAAAGGGTTGCCTTCAAACCCACTCTACCTGCGCGGTCTGGCCGCACTGTCAGTCGAAACCCAGTCATTGAGTGTTACGGTTGTCTTTGTTCTTGGCGTTCTCGATTATTTTAAATATTTCTCGTGATAATTTGTCTTCGTGGGGTGAATTACGTCAAAATACCACGTTGAATATGGAAGTTGAAGGTATGTACTTTGTAATAAAATATATTACAATTAATTTCTCCTCAAGTTTTACCATGTAGAGTTAATTTGCTAAGTCCCTTTTTAATATCATTTAAAAAAGTAATTTTTTTATAACATTAGTGTTTTTGTTTATGTGTCGGTCTTTGTCGCCCTACATTTTAGACATAGTAATAATGTTTGATCCTTTGCCTTGCAGAAACTGAAATAAAATGGCCCCCCAACATACCCTAAATATTTTTTTTTTAATTTTTAACTTTGAAGGTATAATTTTACAAAAAATAATTTTTGTTTCTTTTTGTGTAGGTACTTCGGAAAAGGTGAAAACTATCACCCGAATGGAATTATACGATATTCTGAAGGGGTTCAAAGGGAAAAAAATGGATGAAAAATTTACCTTAATGGAATATAGTCTTGATCAATTGACTTCATGTCCAGCAGAAGACAGGAATGTTTTGTCTCGTTCATTGAGGCATTTCAAGACGAGTTTTAAGCAGAAATGGACAGCAGCTCGTAACACAGATAAACGATTTTTGAAAAGCAATGAAGAATGGCTTAAAACATCACTGGAGCTCCCTTCATGGTCACACAAGCCCGGTTGCCCAGTTAAACAATTCCATGAATTAAAAAAAAAAACAAAAAAACGAAAGAGAAAATACAAAAACGTTTCAAAGAAGAAATGGGCCTGCTTGTTGATGTACCTAAAGCTGGCTTCGGAAATACAAATGATGGGAATACGTCCAGGAGATTTTTCCAAAATGCTGAATGCTCTTCCCGTATTACCGGCATCGACATAAATTTGATTAATAGATTTAAAGTGATACTTGAGGTGATATCAAGTGGCCATGAGATTGATCACCAGAAATTCGATGATTATGCCCAAGACACTGCCAAACTGTATGTAGAATTATACGGCTGGCATCCTATGTCGCCTACAGTGCATAAAATACTGGTGCACGGTGCGCAGGTGATAGCAGAGGCCATTCTGCCAATTGGGCAATTATCTGAGGAGGCCTCTGAGGCACGAAATAAACATTTTAGAAAATATCGGGTGGACTTTGCAAGAAAATTTTCAAGAACTGAATGCAACAGAGATATATTAAATAGATTGTTACTAACATCTGACCCTTTTATCAGTTGTAGTCGTCCAAAAAATACAAAGCTTACCATTTTCTGATGAGGCAAAGAATATTTTAATATATTTTTTTTTTGCGGCAACACCGAAGCTCAACATCTTAAATGAAAATAGTGTCGAAGATGGCGACGATTTTATTAGTGAATCTGAAAATAGCGATTCTGAATGATTTCTAATGATTATTTTTTTTTAAATTGTATTTTCACAAATAAATCATAAAATAAAAATTAAAAAAAATTAATAAAATAATAATTAATTAAATAAAATTATGTTTTTATTAAACACTGACATGATATAGGCACTAATATAGTTTTGACCGACTTTTTACCTCAAATACCCCTTAGTGCTACGTTCCTAATTTTTCTGAAGAAATAATTTGTTTTTTTTTCTTTCCTTTCAGTTGTGATAAATCAAAGAAAAACTGAAAATAAAATTATTTGACGCAGATAGGACACATCACATATTTTAAAACTGGCCAAGTGCGAGTCGGACTCGCGCACGAAGGGTTTCGTACCATTATCGCAAAAACTGCAAAAAAGCACGTCTGTTGTATAGGAGCCCCACTTAAATATTTATTTTATTCTGTTTTTAGTATTTTTTGTTATAGCGGCAACAGAAATACATCATCTGTGAAAATTTCAACTGTCTAGCTGTTACGGTTAATGAGATATCGCCTGGTTATAGACGGACAGACAGACTGATAGACAGACAGACATACAGACGGATCGTGGAGTCTTAGTAATAGGGTCTCGTTTTTACCCTTTGGGTACGGAACCCTAAAAACGCAAAAAAACACAGTCACACAAAATGACATCTGTCAATCTTAAACATGTTAATTTCCAAACTAAAAATAAATATTTTTCTACTTTTGCCAAGAGCAAAACAGACATCAAAAAGCCAAAGCAATATTAACACAACACTACATTTTATTCCAATTTTTATATCACAATGTTATGAGTGGAACGCAATATATAACATCCACAAACACTAACTCACAACGCATACATAAACCGCAAAAGTCACAGTGCGTTTCATGCACTCCCCGAGTGACAATGCACTCAATCTGTTCAAAACAAAGCTAAAATACGACACAGTGCAAAAAAAACGACACTGTGTGAAAATAACAGAACAAAAATCAAGTGCTATCGTGACACGGTTTAGTTTAAAATATACCAAGTGGGTTGACGTTGATAGACGGCTTGGTAGAACGTTCGTCTGGTTCCATTCGTGCCAAAAATGGACAACCTTACTGTGATGAATTTTCTTTCGGATAACTATTCGTCAGTTTATGGTTGGTTGCTGAAGGAACTTCTGGTTTCTGAATAATGATGTGGAGTTTATACTCCATGTGAAATTCTTCTGGTATTATAAATCTTAAAGTCTTTTTTTTATTTGTTAATCTATCACGCTTCAACGAGTGACCAGGTTGAAATGAAATTTGGTAAACGGATAAACAATCTCTGTATTAACCTAGTACTATGTTCCCATGTGTGAAGACGCCCGCAAAACTTAGTACCTACCCCAATATGTGGCCTCTTTCATAATGTTGAGACGAACACTTTCTAACTGAAACTAATTTAGAAGTGTCAAAACTGGCTTGATTTTATAGACTTATAAATTATTGTTGTATAGAACAGATACGAGTTAAAATAGAAATACCCAATGTTTAGAAGCATATTAAAAAAACTTCAAATTGCGAAGGTGTTTTAATTGTGTTTATTATAGAATGCGTCCATTTTTGAAATGAATAGGCCACTAGTTTAATTTCATTTTGAAGCAAACCTTTATGTATTCAATAAAATATTTTGACAAAAAAATTATCCTAATGCTCAATACAGGCTGATGTGGTTTTCATTTGTATAGTTAGAATGACTATAAATACCGTAGAATTGAATAGCTGGACCCAATGCTCAGTCAGCAGTTATGTTTGTGACTAGGAGTCACAAACATAACTGCTGACTACCTAACCTAACCTACAAGAAATTAACTTGTATATCATTACTGTATAAGTACAGTATGTATAAGTTGATTCCTTACAACTGAGGCAATAATTTTATAAAAGTCAAACTTCTGCCAGCGGCTTGGCCCGCGTGAAAGTCGAAAATCATCCCGAGGGAACATATTCCTGGGATAAAAGGTATCGTATATTCCTGACTAAAAAGTATCTCTGCGCCAAATGTCATCCAGATCCGTCCAGCGGTTTGAGCGTGAAGAAGTAACAAACATACAAGCACACACCCACCCACACACATTCACAAACTTTCACCTTTATAATATTAGTGTGATAAGTGAAAACAAAGGGACATAGAAGAACAAGGTTAAATTAAAACAAAATTCGAACGCTACACGAAAGAAACACAACAGACAGAAGCAACTGAAAACATATGCACTGTCAATTCCAGACGAAACACAAAAAAAAACGAGCTCCCATGAATGTAACACAAGTAGGTACAACGGGTCGCGCAAAAATTATTTCGTCGTAAAAATATGACACTGAATACAAAAGTTCACCGAATGTGGGGCGAAATGCTTTTTGTCGGATTTTTATACGAGTCCTAAGGACATGTTTGCGTGTGTCTGATTTCTCGTCGCTATATTTTTTTGCTGTAAAAATTTGTGAAGTCACACCTTTATAGCGGATTATATTTTTAATGCATGTTCGTGGATTAAAATTGTCTGTGTATGTTGGAATTGCTTGTATTTAATTTTGTATCGAATTTGTGCTTATCGGGAAATTCCTTGGTAAGAATTTTGTTCCACAGTTTATGAGTTACTTGACCTTGATCTTTTCAGTCCAAATCTTGACTTCTAATCAAAATCAACACCCAAAACAAGATTTAACAAGTAAAACAACATCTTTGCTACCTCGCAAGAAATAATGAGCAAACAAACAATGTTCAAGCAGAGATTCAAAGTGAAACCAACGTACCAAAATCGCAACCTAATTAACTTGAATACGCAGAAATTAAAACACTACACACAACTTTGATAGTACAGCACAAAGTTCCATCTACCCACAGGCTGCCTTCATAAACTATTGCACAGTTATTAAGTTGTTCATAATTTGTTCTGATCCTACCCCTCTGTATGCTTTATAAAACTAAATTCTCTATGAAATTAACGACAGCTATTTCATAGCCAAAAATAGCAGCTTTAATAGAGTTACACAGGTTATTTTAACTCGTGCTTTGTGGTGGGTTATATCATAAATTGTTGTTCAAATTATGATGTGGTAGAGGTAATTTATTTTTGGTTCGAGTATAAATAAAGTTGGTTAAGACAAGCTGCCGCAACACTTTTGGACGACTTTGGGCGCACGGTTGGCGCAGTGGTTGAGCGATTGACTGCTGCGCTGCGTGTCGCGGGTTCGATTCCCGCACGGAACAAATATTTTTATTATCTACAAATAGTTGTTCCGGCTCTGGGTGTTTGTGTATGTGAGTTTATATGTTTGTAAACGCACCCACGATACATGAGAAATTCCTATTGTGGGGTAACGTTTAAAAAAAAAAAAAAAAACTTTTCACGAGATGCTTAGCTTGTAAGCTGGAATATAAAGTCAAAGTCAAATATATTTATTTCAACTAGGCTATTATGCGGCACTTTTGAACGTCAACAATTAAAATTTTATAGTTATAAAATTGATTCTATCATCCATTCGGAAAAGTAGCTTGTATGGAGAATGGACACGAAACTCCATACTTAATAAGTGTTTTACAATATTTACATAAGTAGGTTTAGGTTTTAAGATATTTATTCTAAAAAACAAGTCACTTACATGAGAACAATGCTTAAAGTAAATTATATTAAATTCGTGACAGACGTCACGGCAGCAATTATGATGCACCCATCCAATGCATTCAGCTTCAAGAAACGATGTTATTTGTGATTAAATATGCAGCTAATTGAATTTTGAATGCATTGAATGAGTGGTGTAACTTTTTAATACATGAGGGTATTTTTTTAATGTTGCAAGCATGGAGCATAGTGTTGTCGATTTGACATGACTCCTTTACCAACCTCAGACACTCTTGTATTCCAATTTACTTTAGACATTGGCAGAATAGTCGACATCGGCTTTGCTTGCCATATAAAAATATAGAATAGAATAGACATGACTCCTTAATACAATTTTACTAATTGGTCTAAATAAATGTTTTATGAATATAAACGTAATATATTTAAATATAACAGAGTACATAAACTTTTATTGTGTGAAATAATGAAATCAACAATAAAATGAATGAGTAGAAACTAAACAAGGGCCGCTCGTTTCTTAACAAATGTATTTTTACCGTCGTGAAATAGTTCCATTTTTTTTTCATTTAACGATAGGTTGCATTTGACCACTATTTTCGATCTATTACGATTTTCGATCAATTTTCGATCACACATTATAGTCAGGATACGACACTATTTTTAACACGCTTTTATTAGCTTGGTATGTATGTATGTATGTATCTATGTATCTATGTATCAATGTATCAATGTATCAATGTAACAATGTATCAATGTAACGGAATCTTTGAACGTGATTTTCACCCACTTCAAAACGTTGGATTGATTTGAAACTTTGCACACTTATCAAGGACCGATGACAATGCAATAATTTAAACAGTTTGTCCCATTATCCTTACCATTAAAGCGTGTTTTTTAGTTTTTAGAACTACAATTTATTATATAACGATGAAGTGAGAACCACCCAAATGTCAGTTTAGTCTACGAAATAAAAAATCAGAGTATAGAACCTCAGGATAATTTTGTCGATTTCGACTCTAGAATATAAGTCACGATCTTACAAAAGCTATTCCCCTGCAATGGACTTTATAAACACAATTTGTCCTTAATGAAAAACCGATTTAATTATCGAAGCTTGCACTTTACCAAGGGCACATAGCTACGTAGACGCTGACCAACATCTCACTCGCCGTTCATTAGCAACCTCAATATGCCCTTAGACAGGGACTACAAACATTTACCCAAGCATTGACCTCACCCTGTTAGCATAATAACACAGCTTTGATGTCAGAAGCCGCTATCGCCATAAACACACGACCACACAGTAGATTAGTACAGAAGACTGGTTCTATAAAACGAGTGAAAACAGTCGTACGCACACATGACGCGTAATGCCACCTCCACACGCTTGGCGAACAATGGCGAACAGCAAACAACAAACACGAACGTGTGTTTGATTGTGTTCGCCTGTTTTTGTTTGTGTTCACCCTTGTTCGGCATTGGTGTCGGTTTTTATGCACACATTAAAGGGTGTTCGACAAACGTGTTTGCGATGTATCCACACGCTTGTTCAGTTTAATAGTACGCGCGAGATTGCAGGCGGTGGCCGGCGTTAATAGTGGTGGTCAAATTTACGAATCGTGACATTTTGTGTATCCTAAGCTAAATTGTTAGGAAAAATTGAATTTAACCCGAAAGTAATCGCTGCCACAACAAGATCTTCGTCCGCCATCTTTGCCAATCCGGAATAAACTAGCATGTTCGCCAAGCGTGTGGATGTCGTGTTTTTGTTGGGTGTTTGTGGTCAGTGTTCGGCACGTGTTTGCTGTTTGCAAACAGCAAGCGTGTGGTGGCGGCTAAGTACAGCGATATCAAACGATTTGCCAGTTGACAGTGTATATGTGTGCGTGCGTTTATGGCCACTATATGGAGTTGTCCTTCTGTACTTTTCTAGTTTGGTAATAGTAAGGTGCCTTAACGACGCTCGAGTAGGTAATTTGGGCTAGGATGTCTAATTAATACTGGCTTAATTATTTTGTGGGTATTAATTGGAGGTAGGCGTTGATCGAAGTCTCGGGGTACTAAATAAACTGGTATGTGTATTCATGGTCTGTGACTTCAAAGGTATATTGGGAAGAGAATATGTGAAAAATATCATCTTTGAATTATTTCTACTAAATTAATTATCATCATCATTTCAGCTAAAGGATGCACACTGCTGGCTTTTCCACCACGCCCAAGTGACACCACCTCAATCGGTCCTGTGAACTCCTGTGCATCTCGCCTCCAGCGGATTCCTGCAGCCCTGGCCATCGCTTCACCTAGAGGATTGCTGTGTCTTTCGTCCTACAACTAAATTAATATAATGTTAAAATGTAAAAAATGTAAATGTATAATGCTAAAATGAATGAATTAATTCAATTCAGCAAAAAGACGTCGACTGCTGGAAATAGCCCCTAGGCGTCGATTGACCGATCTCGTGCGTCTTGCATCCAAGAAACGTTTTATTAAGTACAAATGTTTTGCAAAAGATTATTTTTTTCGAAGCCATTACTGGATATTTGATTTAATTTTGTGATTTCTATATAAAACATGTTGAATATAGCGGCACATATGTTCTGGGAATCGAATGAAGCAGTTTTTGGTTGTTTTGTGAGTTACTGGAATATTTTTCTTCCCTGTAGGTAATCTTGCAGCAGTTATTTATAAAATGCGTGGAGTTCAGGGGGTGACCATAAGCTCTTAGAGTATGGTTTACAGTCGAACTAAGATAGTTTTGACAAGTCAGGGTACGGGGGCAGATCAGGGGGGTGACCATAAGCTCTTAGAGCGGTATCAATTTGATATCGAGTAAGTGACAGATGTATCTGACGTGTATACATCTGTCCCTTATTCGATATCAAATTGATACCGCTCTAAGAGCTTATGGTCACCCCCCTAGGGACATCATCATCATTGTTCTAGTTTGAGAGAGAGACGGAGCTCTTTAGGATAAATAGCTCTTTCCCTTTCTCATCTTGACGGCACTGACATGAAATTATCCACCGTCATAAAACCCTTGAATTCGAAATAACGATTAAAATTCATCATCATCATCAGCCTTTTAATGTTCCCACTGCTGGGACACAGGCCTCCTCTCTGTGGGATGGGCCGTAATCCACTACGCAAGCCCAGTGCGAGTTGGTATCCACACAAATAGTCATTTCTTCGAATTTTTAGTTCTAGGGCATGCCGGTTTCCTCACAATGTTTTTCTTCACCGTTTTGAGAGCGATGGTAATGAAATAATTTACACAAAGTAAAGCGCCTGCCTAGGTTTGAACCCACGACCTACAACTTGAAAGTCTCGGCCATTACCACTGGACCACCACTACTCTCGCTCCGCAGTGGGACAGTGTACAATTAAAAATGTACTACACATTAACATTACATTACATTTATATAAAAACTACATTCACAAAAAACCTTATGAATATCCATTGTTAGCTAAACGCCGATTTGCAAATGGAAAAGAAAGAAAGAAAAACGATAAAAAACAACTTTCCTGCCTTGAAACACGTGTCAACTTCTAAAGGTGATTTAATGAATCAGTGTAAAAAAAAGCATAATTAAGGTTTAGGTATTCGGGCCGCGTGGCGAAGCCCGGGGTCCCGATAATTTTGCCTCCGTTGCTTCTCATTAAAGATTTTTCGCTTATGTTGATTTACTACGTTTCAGATCGTTCGGCATTTTGATTAATACTTTTCAACGGACCGGAAAGTTGGATGAAAATTTTTCTCGCTAATTACCAAAGATTAAGAAACGTGCCTCCCCGATTTTTTGCTTAAAAATAAATCTTTGGCTTTCGATTTTTTCGCAGTGAAGTTTGGTAGATATTTCGGCAACGAAGTGTATCTTTTGCGCTTATTTTTCGAAGTGTAAGCAGTTTCCTTATCAATTATCTGATTACTTGGCGTGTTAGATTTGAACGAAATTTTGTGTTAAGTAAATTATTAACTTCAGGCGTTTATTTTTTTCTATTAGACAAATTTGGGACGTTACAATTACAACGTATTGGGACGTTGTTTTTCTACAATGGTATACGCGAAATTTTGTGTAGGTTTTATCTTTTACACAAAATGGATGTCGGACCGCATTAATGTTTTTTTTTGTTTATTTCATTTAAGTAGTGTTCATTTACAAATATTTATTTGTTTGTAAGTCCGTTTTTCATATAGCTACTTTACGCAACAATGTATCTTTTTGTTCCTATTTTAACGCCAGAAGTATAAAACGTTGTCAAACTACATCGTTGACATAAACTTTTTCATATTTTTAAAGATAACAATCTTCGAGATTTTGTGCACCAAAAACTTTAGACAAGACTGTTTTTTATATCTCCATAAAACCTCCCCCCAAAAGGGGAAGTATCAAGTCTTATAAATTTGTGGTTGCAGATATAGAATAAGTCGCCTGCGTCTTCTCACGAGCTTCGATATATCTGAGGGACAAAAAATCCTTGTATTTTTAAGAAAAGTTTACATTGGCATCAGAATCGAAATCAGTTACAACATCTCTAATTTCCCTTCTTCAGAATTTGAGATGATATGATATTTAAGAGAAGAGGGATGTTGTAGATACTTGTTTTTTTTTCCGTCACCTAGATTACTAAAAAATATTAGCTACATATACATGACAGTGACAACGATACAGTTCGTTGAAATATCGTATGACGTCACGCGTTGGTACACTTTATACTGACAAGTGACGATACTCGTACAAGCGGAGCGCTCCTGAACTTTGTTGCACTTTTTCTTTGTATTTTTTATTGATTTGATAAAGCATAAAATACGTGTCCAATATTATTTAATAATCTTAGTAACGGACGGTGTCATCATCATTGTGACATCATCTATTTGCCTTGGTTGCCTAAGACCTCGCCTCTCGTGCTTAAGGTCGTGGGTTCGAATCAATGTGACTTTTATATATATTTACTTTCTAAGTTAATCTTAGACATTGCTTACAACGGTGAAGGAAAACATCGTGAGGAAACCCGGATTTATAGTGAGTTTATTATAAATTGTGCTCCATTGGTGTAATTGCTGCAAGGCGATCCAGTACTAGGATAAACTAATAAATAAATAAATTACTTGGCCTTCAGATCATTTATTGAAAGCATTTTCTTTTTGCTATCACTTATGCTTGCGTGACAAACTATGTATTTCTACCACTCGATGTAAAATATTTACTGCCAGGTTCTATAAAAACTCAGTTTCAGCTAGAAATCAGAATATATTTTCCCATTTCCATTTATTTCACGTCTTAGTAAGCTTTTGAGTTCAATCTTCTTGGAATTACTTGGCATTTTAGCATGATTGATAACATTACCCAGTATCCAATAATGAGACGAAATCAAAGCTGACACCTTTTGACAAAAAAAATACATATACAAATATTTTTGGTATAAAGAAATTTACAAATAGGTTGGCTTTTACCAAGAAATTATAGCAAAAATAGAAGGAAGAACCAATATTATAGTAAGTTATCAAAAATGTATCTCACGAACATTTTTGTGCCATAATTTTTTTTGATTATTTCACAAATTTTAGCCCAAATTCCAGAAAACTTGAACCTTTTTGATACCCACGATAAAAAATTTACAAAATGATTCTTCATAAATACCTACAATATTGTTAGAACAGTCGACTAAACTAAGGCCAATGATACTAACTTAGGACCTGAATATTTAGACATTCTATCTCTGCCAACGGTTTTCCAAAGCGATCAAAATGAATGGGAGTGACTAAGCGCTACAGAAATTTCACCGTGCTAATCAGTAAAAATAGTATTGAGTTTACCCAGGAGTTTTACTTTGTTTAAATTATTTCATCACCACTGCTCTAAAAACGGTGAAGGAAAACATTGTGAGGAAACCGGCATGTCCTAGAACCAAAACTTCGAAATCATGTGACATCCACCAACCCTACCAGGGCCAGCGTAGTGGATTATTACCCATCCCCTCTCTTGTGCAGGGGCTTGTGTCCTAGCAGCGGGAACATTAAAATACTGATGATGATGAGGTAAAGTGAATTAGTAGTGATCCTAGAATTCTTGGTGGATTGAAAGGTAACTTCACTTCGCTTTTCACTACGAGATTTATGAAAATAGACCGACTGGTCAATTCCAAACGAAACTACGAAACTTATTTCTATAGCTATTATATATAAAAATGTATATATAAGACCTATATCAGTTCATTAGTTGTTAGTGGCTGGTGGTGATTATATGGCTGATATGGTTTTCTGTATGTTCGGCCACGTGAGGCAAGCCGCTAGGAAGGCGAATGTGGTTGAAAAAGCTCGTTTAGTATAGTAGGTAATATTAAAGTAGGAAAGAAGCAGAGGCGGCTGTACTTTAAGTTCACTCGTGCACTGAACTGCCAGATTTGAATAGGTTTAGAAATAAAATAAAAATAATTAATAATATCTGATTAACGATCTATTCAATATTAACGAAATTATGACGAAAAAATTTAAGCTCTTTGCTAAAGTAATAAGACGTACATTGCTGTAAAAAATACCCCCTGTGCGCTAGGCTAATGCGCACGGCGAGAGTTCATACTATTCTAGGAGAAACAAGCGAAAACGCCTGGCGCGTGAGACAGAGATAGTTCAATAGAAAATGTACGGCAAAATATGACATTCTCGTGCGCCGTCCCAGCGAACCGAAGATTACCGAGAGCGGGCGAGGTTTGACGAACGAAATTTGTCTTCGGGTCGAGTACCAACATTATAAGTTGTACAACGACGTAACTAGATGGCGTTGGCGTCGAATTAGAAGTCGCTAGCGAGATGGTTTGCCGATTTACATAGGCTCCTTTGAATTTTAGTAAATCTAACACAATTACCCAGTGAGACGGAAAAGTGCACTACTACTACTATGATCCACCAGCCGCCACTGGAAAGAAGTAAATAATGCATGTGCATTACCGTCCTGGTTAATTATATTAAACCACTACTACCGATTCTCAGAACGACACAGTGTATGACTGCGTGTAAAGTTCCTGTGAAGCTAATATAAATCAAATATTTTCATATACGGTGACCCTAAAATGTGGAGTGAAATATATTCCCCACCTTTTAGTGACTTTTATGACTGACAGTGGATGATATATAGGGCAAAGAATGGAAGGGACGATGACGCCATTCTATGTTTTTTCTATATTCGAGATCTAAATACTTCGCGCTGGTATACAAAGAAATTTTATCTACATCCATACTGACCTAAATTAGCCTGTTAAAATATTTTGTAAATGATGTCTAAGAATAGAATAGAATACTCTTTATTATGTACACCATATAAGTTACTGAAAATATATACGAAGGAAACATTACACTGGGTGACACAATGGGCGGCCTTATCGCTAAAAGCGATCTTTTCAAGACAACCTTTGGATGGATTTTAAAAATGAAAGGAAAGACATCTAAATTTCTGTTAATAAATCTATACCAATATTATAAAGAGGAAATATTTTTTTGTTTGTGTGTTTGTTTGTACCGAATAGGCTCCGAAACTATTGGACCGATTTTAAAAATTCTTTCACCAATAGAAAGCTACGTTAATCTTGAGTGCCATCGGCTATTTTTTATCCTGAAAACGGGTCCTGTGGGGTGGTCCGCGGGGAGCAGCTAGTAAATAATAAAGAAAATACTAGTCCATACTAAATACGAGTACTTTAAATACGAAAGTAACTCCGTCCGATCTGTTTGTTACCTTTTCGAGACTGAGCTGAGCTGAGCAGATTTAGATGAGAATGTCCTGGATTAGGACATAGGATACTTTTATCCCGGGACTTTAAATGATTCCCGACTTTCAAATGGCCGAATCGTCGGCAGAAGCTATTTTATTATAATCTTGTTTTATTGTTGAGTTCACTTTAATGAAAGTAAGCACCAAAGAAGGTTTTTTTTTAAACGCCACTGGACCAGTTAATAAATTGTAGTTCTAAAAACTAAAAAACACGCTTTAATGGTAAATTGAACTAAAAAGTCGCTAATCTTGAAGATCTTGGTAAGGCATTTGGGACAAACAATTTAAACGCGCACGGTAAAATCAACTTTTATTACTTGCAAATTTTTATATTTGTTTGACTTTCAAAAGTACTTTGACTTTGACTTTGACTAAATTATTGCATTGTCATCGGTCCTTGATAGGTGTGCAAAGTTTCAAATCAATCCGACGTTTTGAAGTGGGTGAAAATCACGTTCAAAGATTCCGTTACATTGATACATAGATACATAGTTACATACATACCAAGCTAATATAATATATATATATATATATATATAAAAGCGTGTTAAAAAGCGTGTTAAAAAAGGGGGTTGCTTCGAGGAAACGCGGGCGAAAAGTTCGGGTCCGCGCCCTCTCGACCCGCTTAGACTCCACCCGAAGAATCATCCATTTGTACAGTCAGGAAAAGTGATATTTTAATTCTAAATAACTTAATATACATAGAATATTTTGTTAAGATACGTAATTTATCCTGGTAGTCAGTGATTTCGTTTAAAAATTTAGCTTTTATGCATACATGTTTTTTTTTACATTTTGGAAGTTAGTATCTTCTTGTTAACCTAATAAATTATAGGTAATCACATATTAAGACTGATTTTATAAATACCACTGTACCACTAGTTATAAGATTGTAATGATAATTAACAATCATCAGTGATATTTAATACAAAGTACAAAGCATATACTATGTTAAAAAAGGATAAGTACTTACTTGTTAAATTATTAATTTATTCATACACACATTATTTAAATTTTACACTCTCTGTGGTGCAAGCATTTAATCGACACTTTTCTGTCTGACTATTCATCGACGTTTTTTCGCCTATCAAAACAGAAATATCCAGGTATTATTCTTCAGGTCGAGTCTAAGCGGGTCGAATGGGCGCAGACCCAAAAGTTCTTGGAAGGACTTGGGGGAGGCATTTGTCCAGTAGCGGGACGTATGGACTCTCACCTTTTTCCCATGGACGTAGAAAACTGAAACTACAGAGATAGTGTTCTGTACTTTCTGTTAATTATTCCGAAGTAAAATACCATCAGGGCACGACTTGAATCATCATCTGCCTAGCCTTTTTCCCAACTATAATGGGGTCGGCTTCCAGTCTTACTGGATTCAGCTAAGTACCAGTGTTTTACATAGATCGACTGCCTATCTGACCTCTACAACCCAGTAACTGGGTAACACCTTGGCAAGACTTGTGTCAGATCTCAAGCTTCTGACTACCCGTAACGACTGCCAAAGATCTTCAAATGACAGCCGGGACCAACGGCTTAACGTGCTTTCCGAGCCACGGAGGAAACTTGGTATGTTGAAATGGTCACCCATCCACGGACTGACCTCGTCAAGCGTTGCTTAACCTTGATGGTCGACCCGTGTGGCTATTATTATTTAGCCACGAGCTCCACAGGGCAATAATCATTGATTAAACAAACTTTTCATCACTCTATTACACCCAGTTTTCCCTATAAAATGCTAATTACGAAACATCTATAAAAACATCCTGTGACCCACATACGGGTATATTTTACCGATATTTTCATCCTAGCTTTACAGACTAGTAAATCATGCTTGATAGCACAATAAAGCTTCCCAGTATGTTCTATAAAACAGCCGAGAATTACTCTAGGGGAAAAAACTAGTAATTAATTGCAGTACTGTTTTGCAACCATTTAAATGGCTGATACTTTCTCGTGTGCAGAATATTTTCCCTCTTCCTTCGTGCTTCTTAATGACTTTTTGTCGCGGTAAACAATGGGAATATATTTTACGTATCTAATTTATTGTTTTGGTGTTTTCCCTGAAGAATTAGCTGGATCCAATAAAAGGGAAGTTATATTCTAGGTAACAATAATATTGTTCCTATGTATGATTCCATGTTTAGTTTCGTGATTCTAAAATTTCTCGAACAAAAATGTTTGCTGACGCTCGGTGGAGCCCTTTGTCCAGCACTGGACGGGTAGATATTGGCTGAAATTAATGAACAGAATAGAATATACTTTATTGTACACCATAAAATTATACACATTTTCAAGAAAAACTGATTTCTACGGGTACAAAGGCGGTCTTATCGCTGACAGCGATATCTACCAACCTTTGGATGGACTAAAAAAACTTAGAATAAAAAGGGGGTAGTCTGTGGTGTACTGCTATTAGATTAAAACATAAACATTATACAAGATTATATTACTATAATAAATAGTATACATACCTCTATATACCGTATTAACTGTTACTATGTAAGTCAGGTTTTGGTCAGACAATGTTTATTGTAAATTTATAAGTATTATCTTCTCCATTGAAATCAAAAAAGATACCGTTGATCGTGTTATGTTGTCCTCTTTCTAGTTAAAATTATTTTTCATTTTAAAGACCTGTTATACCTAAATCTAAACTTTCACAAAACATTTCAGCAATATTCCGAGAACTTGACATGACGTAACGGCCAAACTAACTTTCAACGTTATTCGAATTGTATACCAAAGTTCACGCAAATTCCTAGTAAAACGGGCAAAATATAATTTCAGCTGAAAACTGTCATAACATCGTTTTTTTACCGATGAGTGAATGTATCTTAAATTAATACCATGAAGTGTTTTGTTTCCTTAAGGAAATGTTTCATCAATGAAACTGCCGTTCTGGAAGTGAGCTTGGAGCCAACCGTCATTGTACCTGACGCGACGGATTGACACCTGACTTCAGGCACAGATAATATAATACTAGCATACAGATGCCTCATCCCATACAAAGAAACCGTGCCGACGTAACTAGCGTTTTTCATCTGATTAATCTTGTTATTTTTGTAAGTATATCAATCGCGTTCGATCCCGTTTCACGGCAATAGATGGTGTTAGCAGCGACTTGCAAGTAAAAGGGTTTACTAGGTTCGTGAATATTTTTTTCTTTAAATACAGTGAAGGTTCGTTTTATAGTATTTTTTTGCACGTTTTTACAGTCTTTTTGCACCAAAATTAGTTACAATGCAAATTTCAAAAATCGGGCGGAATGCCTCAGAAATTAAAAATGCGCTATCTACTGGCACCAATTTTAAATGATCCGTTAAAATAATCTTTGAAATGTGAATTAAGAGCCCAATTTTCCATAATTTTGTACTTAGGCGAGTTGATTAAACAAGAACATACAATTTTTATGTTCAATTCCAGAAAATTTACACACAATTATTATATTCTATTGAATTGTGTGTACATGTCGCGCCATCTAGTGAGATTTATTTGAACCATCATTTGAACCAAATTTTCTTTATTAGCAATGAGACCCCGTGCTTCAGGTAACATTTCAAGGTAAGATGTTAAAAAGACGTGTGAGATACCGGGGCAGTGCGTGAGGAATAGTATATTCACCAATGAGATTACTTAGCCAGGCTTGAGGCAACTCTTGTGAAAAAGGGCTAGCAGAGATAGGTATTCTTAAATACAAAAAGCGACAGAAATGTTTGAGAGATGCGGGCGAGGTATGCGTGCGAGTGCAGTGTGCGCACAGCCATCAAGTAGATAGTAGTACAACAAAGAGTCCGCTACGCATCCACGCGCCACATCGCAACTTCGCTCAGCTTTGGTGGAAATGTTACTTCTTAGTCTTACTTATTTTATTGATATTATGAATGCGAAAATTTGGATGTATGTTTGTTACTCAATTACGCCTCAACGCCTGATGAAATTTGACAGATATAGATTATAGTCTGGAATAGCAAAAAGGCTACCTTAAATCCCGAAAAAAATTACGGTTTGTTGCCGAATTTCACAGAGGGGAAGCCGCTGGCAGATCTAGTAATTTATAAATTTTCACAGCGGAGGCTAGGATGGAGCAACAATCTTTGCAAGGTGGCTGGTAGCAGCTGGATGAAAGCTGCCGAAAATCGAGACCAATGTCATGCAATTGGAGAGGACTATGCCCAGCAGTAGACTTCCATAGGCTGATGATGATGATGACAGCGCTGCAACGGATCCTTTTGCCACCTCGCTACCTCGCACATCTGTGGTGCAAAAGTACCTTAAACACAATCAGCAAAATTAAACTACGTTCAAAACCTGTCAGTGTCATCATTTCCATTGTTGGACAACTCTAGCTTGGATGTATTTATTTCCTTTAGTGAAATTCGCCCTTACATTGTTATACTTACTCGGAAAAACAACTTTTATCTTCTTAAAAATAAGAATCCTTTTTCATTCTTTTCCATAATTACATACATATTTTTCCCTTGAAGTTACGAACAAATATACATAATTTATAGGATACGTGCATTCGTTCTCAGTTATTTTCTTTTGTAGTTTTTTTTTTCCTAATGAGGCAAGGAACAGATAACATCTCTTTTTTGCTTCAGAAGGTTTTATTTTTCTTACTAAAGAGCTCCTAGTGAACGAGAATTTATGCTTTTAATCAAATGGTTTTTTTAATTTATGCTTTTAATCATTTTTAATCAAATGGTGTTTAAATGGTAAGTTATTTTAAAAATGAAAGCTGTTTTAAGGCTTCCGCAAACAGGCACGACGCATCATTGCGACATAATATTTAGACTTTCAACTTTGGTTTAGGTATCACAAGTCTAAAATATTGTTCTTATTCTGTTTTTTTTTGTAATGGGTTTGCTCTTGGCTCTAGTCTAGGGCATAGGTGACAGAGACAGAGTCGACGATGGAGTGAGCTTACCCAGAAGAAGCCTGTTTACTCTAACTTTGAAGAGATTCGGGTTGAATGCGTTCGGAAACACAGACGCAGGTAGTGAGTTCCATTCATAAAAGATAAATAAACCTATTAATATGTTTATTTTCGTTTAGAGAAATAAACATATTAATAGGTACAAAAGCAGTACTTCAATATGGCTCGCATTGTTAGAATAGTATCTCTGGAGCCCACCGGTAGCTTGAACCCTGCTAAATGTTTTTAAATGTTTTGCATTTATTATGTTAAATAATATGAGTAATAAAGAAAAACAAATCACTTTCATTTTAAACTAGCTGACCCGGCAAACTTTGTTTTGCCATAAAAACACCTACCCTACCTACCCTACACTACCTACCCTACCCTGCCTACCCTACCCAACCTACCCTACCCTACCTGCCCTACCCTATCCTACCTACCCTACCCTACCTACCCTACCCTACCCTACCTACCCTACCCTACCCTATCTCTCCGCAAGAACCTTCTCCTGACTGAATAACAAACACAACAAAAAAATAATTAGCGAAATCGGTTCAGTGGTTCTCGAGTTTTGCGCTTACCAACACATTTAGCGATTCATTTTTATATTATAGAAGATTATGAACCGACTTTATAATTGGCTATTATAGAACGAACTTTGTTGTTTTTTGTACACGCTATACTAACTTCGTTTGTAATTAGAAGGCCCAATACCTAAGCAAAACGGAAGCTAAGCTTCGTTAAGAAAAACAACGTGTCAACTTATTTTGCAACATAAGAGGGTGAACTGGGGGAAATGGGATACAGCGATGTTTTGTAAAGATAGGCCAAGGCTATGTGAGTTCTTATGGATTATTGCCGCCCGCTTCATAACGGAAAAGTGTTCATACATAAACACACACTGGTGCGGATTATCCTCAACTGAGGGAATGAAGTGGTGGTTTTCTGAGTTTAGATAGTCTGAGTTAATTTACTGTAGCTTAATAGATACGTTGTTTATAAGTTTCAGATATATTATATCAATATTTTCATTAAGTTACTTCCAACCTGCGACCCGTTTTAAGGAAACAAATACCGTCACAAATTAAACACAAGTAATGCGATTTTTATAGTGTAATTTGTGTCCCACTGTTGGGCAAACGCTTCTCCTGTCTCCTTCTCCTATTTGTCTTAACGGTATCTGGCCAAGTTTTCACCATCTGCCTGCCTGCGATTAAATATTGGCTGATCATAATTAATTCAACCAAATATAGTATTTAGCGCTAATTTTCGTTCCAGAAAATTAAAGTCTAAAATATCAAAACAAACTATGACCTGTACAAATGAAAAAGTCAGAACCGTTAAAAGCCTTAAGAGAATGCCTCAATAGAGCAAACAAATTGAAATTCAATGAAAACGTTTAAAACAGCTGATGACGCACGAGACAGAAATATCAAAACACACAAGCGAGAAAGAGAGTCGTGAGACAATAGCAAGGGAAGTTGGGCGGAAACAAACCATGCAGTTTCATTAGACGTTTGCAATTAGTCCGAAGAATGTGGTTGTGATGAGACAATTTTCATTCCTTGCAAATTGTGCAGGGATTATTTTTCTCGGATTTATTAAGATTTTTTACAGCTTGGAAACCAAGAGATTTTTGCTCCCTTGGGAACCTTTTTTATTTTGTTTTTCCTTTTTAATCCCCGACGGAAAAACAGGGGTGTTATAACTTTGACGTGTGTACTCCTGTGTGTTTGTGGCATCATAGCTCCTAAATTGATTAAATGATTTTGATTTCGTTTGTTTGAAAAGTGACTTTATCGAGAGTGTTCTTGGCTATGTTTGATGAAAAACGGTACAGACGTTCGAAAGTTATGGCTGTTTTACTGTTTGGATCGGGGTGTTTTCGTAAGATATCGTGTCATAATTACTTGTCAAGGCTGGCCGCATATGTACGTTTTCCGCGTTCGATTTCCGAATACGGAATACAGACTCGGAATTCAGTTCAGTTTAGAATTTTCACGAACGCGCAGGCTGGCATTCGATACGTAAGAACGGAAAGTGTTCCGTTCGAAAAAAAACGGACGTGTGCGGCAGTCAATGTATTTTATTAGCGTACGGTGCATTCGGGTTTCCGAATACGAAAAACGAATTCGGAACACAAACGCGGAAAACGTACGTCTGCGGCCAGCCTAAATAGATTGTGGATCGTGTAGCATAAAATAAAAATGTGCCGCGCTACAAAAAAAAAAACTTGTTTCTGTTGTAGTTTAACTAATAAGTGTTTTTGTGGGTTTATTGAATGTAGAAATTGTGTGACAAAGTGTGGTCTTAAAAATGCCAGAATACTCTTGTGACAGTATTTTTCTTCTTTGGCCTCGCCTTTTCCCGTTACGTGGGTGGGCTTTTCCGATTATGTAACGCCATTTATTTCGATCTTGTCCGTCTTTCACTTTTGTGATAGTGTTGATATGACTAATTTAGGTAATAAAACAGACATAATATTCAGTTACTATACGGGATGAGACAATTTTCATTCCTTTCCAATTGTGCAAGGATCTTTTTACAAGATTTATTTTGCTTACGGTTCGGGAAGTAAGAGATTTTTGTTCCCTTGGGAATCCTTTTTTCATTTGTTTCTACATTTTTGCATGTTTGTTGTTGTGCGATGTCTATTTAAATTTATTTGATGGTAGGTTGTTACGGTTTATAATTACAAAGATTCTACGTGAAGCAAATCCGTTTCATCTTCTAATATATAAAATCAATGTTTGTTTACTTATTCGTATTTTTGTGCTGTCATACCGTTCATCTGATTGCCATAAAACCTTGAAAATTTATTGCTTGCACTTGCGCGAAGGTCATAGACATAGTACAAAATTAAAATCAATATTATATTTATTTTCTCCAATAGCTTTTTATGTTTTTGTTGTTTTAAGAGCCATTAAAATGCAAAAAATCTTAATTGATAATGCGGATTTATACCACTTATATCAAACAATCACAAATAAATAAGATACAAAAAAAACTCAATGTTAACGCAGTTCTGGCCGTTCGCCCGCTCGGAGCCAGAATATCAATATTGAACCTCCTTTTGGACAGTTTTCTAATATATTCTTTGATTTATATATGCTATTTCAGTTATGAAGAAATTCTAGACATAAATTTTTCTATGTAAAAAAATTTTTAAACATCCAAGTCGTTTTGGAGGAGTATCCAAAAGTAGCGAAAAAATTTCGTGTTTTTAATTATTTTTGTGTTCAAATAATGTACATGAATCAATAATAAATATATGTTTTTCAAATCTTTTTACCTAGCCATTACTAAGGAGTATGCTTTAAAAAGTAACCATTTTATGTCAATAAAGCGGTGGAAGGCCATTAAGAGTTAGGTTGGGGACTATTAGTATATCCACAATTCACCAGTCACCAAAGTTATTTCTAAATTAATTAAAACATCACTTTCAAATCCAAAACAATAAAGTCAGAAGAGTTATTTTCCTTTAAAATCTACCGTGAAACAGTTTTGAGCCCCTGCCATTGTGGTCCGGGCTTGGCACTCGACCATATTATAAATAATTCTAAACATGACATGTTTAGGTACCGCCCCTCCTCGTTTTAGGGCACTAGGTTCACCGCTCATTGTTAGCATTTGGGTTGGGTCATAAAGTTTTTCTTCGTGGTTGATGATGAATGGATTTTGTAGTTGAAATGCTTAAGTGACTGTTTTTCGGGGTGGTTTTGCGTTTGGGCACAGAGTACCGAGAAGTTTCGGTGGCTACTACTATAGACGGTATTGTCAAAACTTACCACAAAAACTAGGCGATTGTTAGTGGGTGTAACTATTTAGTCATTTAGTGTTTAGAAATTGACGGCCCGTGACAATGCCGACTAGAGACTATTGACAATGACATTCTATAAAAGAAAGCGTGGGTATAGCGATAAGAATATTCTTTTCCAATCAAAAAAACTTTTTTCATAACAAGCTTTTTAGTTTACGGTACGTGTACGCAAAAACTCAACTTAAATATGATTTTGTCTACAATAAAGATTGCCCTATGGAGCAGGACCGATGTTTCCAAGCATTTTTATCTTGAATATAATCATCTAATTTGTAATAATATGCTTGTTTACGTGTGCATTTAACAAAAAAAAAATTTTTCTTTCATATATTTTAATATATCACAAGGTATTTTGTTATAGAATTTAAGACATTACCACATGAAAGATGTGTGTACTTTAGCTAATTTATAAGATGGTTGATCTAACTTATCTTTATTTCTAGTATTACAATTGTGTCATTAACTTTACTAAAGATTTATATATATTTTTCCTAACATACATAATATTGTCATTAATGAATTGGCAAGAAACTGTCATTTTTATTAATATTTTTGCAATAGTTCCCTAAGAGATTTTCGGTGACTTAATTTAAATATGGCTCAGACAGCTCTCTTTTGCAATGTAAATATGGATTCACTGTCAACCACCCGACCGGTGACACCGGCGGCAGTGGTGCAACGCCCTTTGGCAAAACCGTACTATTGGTCATGAAAGATAATGACGCAAAAATAAGTTGAGCATAATTATTGGCTTCTTTGCTATCCCCGGATTAAAAAATTTGTGTTTCATGAGGTCCGGAAAAAGTCCTTGATCGACACTAGTGTTAAATATGAAAGCTAAATAGGGCGCAATAGTTTCAATGATTGGTTTACAGACTTTTACAGATAGTCCCCAAAGATCTTCTGTTGATTTCATTTGAAGATCTTTAAAAGCTTTTAAAATATCCTGGAGGTTTGTATGTTGAAACTTGAACTCCGAAGGGCACGCATTTACATTATTTCTAAGTAAGGCGATTACAATGTCAAACGAGAAATTAATGATTATAATTTTGAATAGCACCAAATGTTAATGTAAACTATTCATATATTAAGATATAAATACAATTTGACTATACCGACAATACGGAAATTCTCCCGCTGAAATTCAGCCATTCTCAAATGAGTTCCTTTCATACATTGAATAACGTGAATTTGAGCAATTAGTAATCCGTTCTCTTGATTTTCTCTAAATGTACGCCCATTGTCAACGTACTCGGAAGGTTTCGGATAAATCCGGATTAGTTAGTAGATTAATCACTATGGAACTAGATTAATCATTTCATTACCGAACTGTGCCTTCTATTACTTTATAGAAACTAGCTTTTTCCAGTGGCTTTGCCCGCGTGCTGGTAGCAAATTATTCCATAGGAACCTAATACCGGGATAAAAAATCCTATATTCTGCTCCAGGTCATGGGTCACCATAGAGCCAAGTTTCTTCCAAATCTGTTTAGCCGTTAAGGGCCTTCCACCGCTTTGGTGCCGTACAATTATTACTTTCTAAAGCGTACTCCTTAGTAACAGCTTGGTTAAAAGGAGTAAAAAAAATTAATCATGTATACGTGTAAATGTGTGGGAGTTAAACATGGTTTCTTCGTGTAACTAATACTTTTTCTTTAAAAAAATAGTTATAAACACGAAATTTTTTCGCTACTTTCGATAAGTTAGAGTGAACATGCTTCTTCTGGGTAAGCTCACTCCATCGTCCATAACAAACCCATCACAAATAAAAAAAAAAAGTTATACTTGCATAGTATTACGTTTATGAGTGCATGCATGCATCAATTATGGTTATGCATTTTTACAAATCCAAAAACGATAATAACTATTTAAATTAATTCAATAATTTTTGGATGTTTACAAACAAAAATACAATTAATTATTAAAACATATCCAAAATGTAAAAGAAAAAAAAATAAGATAAATGTTACTCTCATTTTCATTACTCTCTAACCCATATCTAGATTTTATAAGATTACTAAAAATGTATACTCATTGCTGAATTGAGAATTCGAAGTGGAGTTTTTTTTTTTTTTTTATAAGTCTTTTCCCCACACTAGGAATTTCTTCCTGTATCGTGGGTGCGTTTACAAACATATAAACTCACAAACACAAACACCCAGAGCCGGAATAACTATCTGTAGGTCATACAAATATTTTTTCCGTGCGGGAATCGAACCCGCGACACGCAGCGCAGCAGTCAATCGCTCAACCACTGCGCCAACCGTGCGCCCGTGTGCAATTGTCAAAGTTTTTGCATTAAAGTAGAATTTGAGTTCAAGTTCTCAATACAGAAACCATACTCATTTTACTTCTACTCACAAATATTATAGTGTAGTTGATATTCCTCGTATTTCATATTCACACGTGTGTAGTACTGAAATAGAGTATTTCACCAAAATGGTAACATTAGACGGTAAAGACTTCACGAGAAAATAAAGAGACTCCATATATATGTAAATCTTAACGAAGTAATAAACATAAAGTTTTCCAGTCATTATATTCAGCAGCTCCTGTAAGAGTTCTCAGAACTTGGCTTTAAGAAATCTCAAGCAATGCAAATGAAAACAAATGAATTCGAGTCTTACTACATAGTGTTAAAGTCTAACAGAGAGTAAGACAAAGGCAACAATTGCCAATTGTTGAAATGCCAAAATGTTTAGGATTGACAACGTTAAATTTCGATAGCACAAGGAAACCGTTTGTCTTGGTATGGTCTTAGGATGAGGGGGGATGAAACGCATGTTACAAAAAAACCGGCCAAGTGCGAGTCGGACTCGCGCACGAAGTGTTCCGTACCATTATCGCAAAAAACGGCCAAAAAATCACTTTTGTTGTATGGGAGCCCCACTTAAATATTTATTTTATTCTGTTTTTAGTATTTGTTGTTATAGCGGCAACAGCGACAGTTATAGCGGCGACAGAAATACATCATCTGAGAAAATTTCAACTGCCTAGCTATCACGGTTCATGAGATACAGCCTGGTGACAGACGGACAGACAGACAGACAGACAGACGGATCGCAGAGTCTCAGTAATAGGGTCCCGTTTTTACCCTTTGGGTACGAAACCCTAAAAAGTACATATTCCCGAGCGAGCTGGTTGACCCTCTGACCCTCCAACAGCACAGCATGTTTTTTTCTTGTTTTCCGGTTTTTTAGTTCGCTTCTTAAGCAGTTGGATTATTGATTTTTAAATTAACTTTTTTTATTAACAAGTTATCAGTTTTTTTCGAATTCCTTTTAAACATATATGTGACAGACACTTTTGTAATCACCTCTTAAAACCCTTCATTTTGATAATCGATGGAAGAAAAAATTGGGACTCGCACAATATAGCGCCCAAAAGCCTGGCGGCTTATTTTGAACTTCACCTGTCAAGAACACTTGGGTGGTCAAGACTTGTCTAACGATGTCTTAAATATATAAATCCGTCTAGCGGTTTGAACAATGAGGAAGGAAAATCTATGGAGACGGCCTATTCTACTATATGAAGAATAGTTATACACATATCTATCAAATCGACACACGCATGTCAAAAAGCGTTTTGTCTCTTTTTAACTAACCAAGAACTACATATGAAAAGAGAGACATCTAAATGTTTGTCAAGGACTAAACTTGGTAACACTTTTGTGTGACGTCAAAATCATGTCTATGCGTGGCCGGTCGCCATGTTGATTACCGAGTAAAATTGGTAGTTGTGTGCTGTTTATGTACGTTTATCTGTGTAGTTGTGCTGTCAAACAGTTGCAAATGGCCTACCTCATTGGCCAATGGGCAGCCATCTTAAGTTCCCGATTTATGTAGGTATCACGCTAATTTCGTAGGTATGGCAAGTCCATAGGTTTATAAGTCAGTGGGTTTGAAAGATATGAGGTAATAAAGAATATTATATACAAACACACATATACAAGATACGCGTGAAAAACATAACCCTTTCCTTGCAGTCGAGTAAAAAGGCAACCACTCTATAGATACGAGGTATACGCCAATATATTGCAAAGTTGTTGTTTAATACCACTAGTTGGCCTACCATACCAAAACCACACCTGTAATTTGTACCTGGCCTCCCTGTGCGCAGAGCGCACATGTTTATTATTCCACCCTGTGATGCTGCGTGAATTGCATTCTGTTTACTCTTACCATTCTCATAACTAAGACCAGCCGATTCCTTTAAACTGTTCACAATTTGACCATACATTTTACATACGAGTTATGTCACAGCAAAGCTTATCCGCATTGTTTAGCAAAAAGTTGGGTATCACCTGAACTTTGCAAGTGAATTTATTCATAATCGATTTTAAACCATGTCCAGTGCAACTAATAGGTACCGAAACACTGCTCTGCAAACGGATACAAAAGTACAGTTCCTTAAGGCCGTACCCTGACCAAAAAATCAGCATGAGATATGAGCATTCCTATTGGCCTAGCGACACTGGTGGCGCATGAATTACAGTAGTGAATACGCCCAGATTTTAGAATAAAATCTTTATAAAATCGAATATTGGTCTTTTGAAAAAAATAAAACTTACAAAATGTTCGTTATCAAATTGTCTATGTATTAGTGTTAGTACAAAAAATAATTAATGAACACTTTACGAGGAGATGCATGTTATCAATAATTATTTCTCATTTTTATGGTTTTGTTGGAAGGAGATTAGTGATACATATATACCTCTTTAAAAAAAATTGTACTACCATTTTAGAACCTGTTGAAATTTAATGTATTTTTATTAATTGATATTTCTTTTTAAATAAAGAGTAGATAGCACTTAAAAACTGCACAAAAATGACTAGCGCGGCGTTTTGCTCGGGGAAGCGCCTTAAGTCACGAGCAGCACATAATTTGCAAGTACGAAAAATCCAACAAACTTTGCGAACAATGAACCCGATCCTTAATATTAAGACACCTTGTGCGATACCATTCGGATTTCTATTCAGTCTTCAAAGAAAAATGGCTCGAAAATGCAATCACAACAGCTCCAACACTTTCGAATGACTTTGTATAGAAGATTGATGGCGTTTTAATGAGATTTCTTCTCTGGAACAATGGAGTAGCTTTTGGTGAAAAATCCGTTTTCTGCTTAGGTGAGGATAATGTTTGAATTCCAGTTTGAAGATAAATATTTCGTCTAAATTGTATTGCGGTAGGTACAGTGGTTCCATATTTTAGGTCGATCATTTATTATTATTTATTTTCAGCTTATGTTTACCCCACTTCTTCTTAAATTTATATGAAACTCTTTTTAACAAAAAAAATCAACTGAATTATTTCGGAAGTCGGTGTCTTTGGTACCAATTTTTTTTTCGTTTTTGACACCGACTTCCGAAAAGAAAGTTACTAAGCACTTTCACTTTCTGTTTTATTTTGGAAGTAGGTTTAATTTTTTTGTTAAAAGTTTATCTCTTTTTATTTTTGGTACCTCGTATTAATTACCATGAAAAAAGGCATTAGTAGGGATAACTAAAAAACTACTTGTCAGATGTTGATCAAATTTAAACGAGACCACATGAAAAGCAGATTGATCAAAAAAAAAAAAAAAATCTGTTCATAATTGGCGGAGTACCTAATCGCGAAACAAACATACAAAAACTCTTTTTTAATTGGGTTGAAAATGAGGTAAAATTATTTTTTTAAGTATATGAAAGTAGTGAAGATTACGAAAATCCTTTCACATAAAAACATTTTCACTGAAGGCTTGATTTTATCCCGAAAAAAACCACAACATTCTAAATAAAAATTAGTAATCCATAAGAAGCGAACTAAAAAGACGTAAACGAGAAGAAAATCATGTTGTGCAGTCGGAGGATACAAATTTTTCGATCTGGTATTCCAGATCACCTCTTAAAAGTCTTTATTTTGATCCAACATGACTATGGTTTAAAAGAAAAAAAATGGGCCAATATGGCGCTCAAAATCCGATATTTTTCTTTGTTTCAATTTCGATGTAGCCAGTGACACTTGCAAAGTTAAGACGAATCGATTGACGTAAGAATCATCAAAATTGGTCTACGCGTTTTGTCTTTAGAACGCCATATAGGCACAAACATACATACATAGACTGATAAACATATTATCCTCCTTCGCGTCGGCAGTCGGGTAAAAAGTATTTTGATGCTACCAGGGCAACAGATTCATGAGGTCATGTCAAGCTAAGTGAAATTAAGGCACACTGTTGTATGCACGACTGCCCAATCCCCCTAACAATATTTATTATTATGTTTGTCCAGGCTAAGAAAAATAGGAAACAGTGTCCAGGAAGAAAAAACATAACTTTATTAATGGCTCCAAAAAATCTGATAAACAAGCATATAAAACATTTTGATGTATCACGTCTAGTCTCAAGGAATACCGGGTTGCCGAAAAAAATTTGAATAAGTTATGAAATATTTATCAAATACTTGTACATATGGAAATGTTTCCTGGACTAAGAGATGTATGGCTTCACCTTGAATAACAAATATCTCAGATTAGAAGTTCGGATATTCTTACTTTCTTATGTTTAAGATTTATTCTCTGATTTGGTTATTTCATCCACCATTTTCTGATGGTGGATAACATAACAAAATCGAAGGCACATACTATCGAATTTGTTATTTCATAACTTGTTATTCTCCTAGACTAGGAGAGTGAGTGAGTAGTTGTGGCTCAGTGGTAACGGCCGCGACTTACAAGTTTTAGGTCACGTGGGTTCGAACCCAGGCAGGCGCTTTACTTTGTGTAAATTATTTCATCACCACAGCTCTCAAAACGGTGAAGGAAAACATCGTGAGGAAATCGGCATGTCCTCGAACCAAAAATTCGCCAGACCACACTGAGCCCGCATGGGCCGGCCCATTTCGTCTCACAGAGAGGAGGCATGTGTCCCAGCAGTGGGAACATTAAAGAATAATACCACGCGTCGTGGCGATGCTTGGGGCCGCCCTAACGCTGTATCCCTATGTACTAGATGTCTTTCAACTAAAATGATAATGAGGTACTCCTCTTCAAGTATCTGCTCTTTTATGAAAATATCCAACGTTTGATGCAAGAAATAAAGGATACATTTATTTTTTCAACACACTTGCTCATAAAGTGGCTCTAATTTCACCGCAATTAGGCTTATAATGATACCTGTTATCAATGTGACTTTTTCATTGCTATTATTCACAAGTGAGTTATAGAGTCTTTTTTTTTGGTTGAGTTGCTTTGTTCTTAAAAAAGTTTCGATACAAAAAAGATCGTGCTCAATAATATAAATAAATTAATGTACCTATTGCTTGCTCATTTCATGCAACTTCGTATTTAAATAGATAATTTCAACTTGTACGTGCTTAATAAATAAAACTTTCACTCAAATATAACTTTTATTTTCTCTGTAGTAAAGAAAAATTGAAATTCCCTATTTTGTACGTGGCTAAAACACTATCCACGAAAACCTGATTCGTGGATAGTGAAACCTTATTCTTTTAGTATATGGCCGATCACCATAATTAAATGCGCGCGCATAGAAAAACTGATTAATTTTGCCCTCCATTGCGAAAATAAAATTACAAATCAATTTTTTTTTTGTATTATTTTCTTTACAAGTGTTGAAACACGTGTGTATTGATGATTACCGTCCTCGGCTCTCTTAAGACCCTCACCTAACGGCTTGGGTCTCAATGGCGCCTCAGCGGTAATCACCAACATTACACACTTGTACCATAATGTACTATTATTTGAGGCATAGATAAAGCTACAAGAAATGCATCTTATATCAAATGGCAACAATTAAAACGTGATAATAAAATATGCAGGCCTAATAAAAATAAAAATAGGAACCTAGTCCAGAAGTATTTACTTTATTAAGTCAGCCTTGGATATATTTATAATCGCAAAATTACTGTAACTCAATATCAATCAAAATCAACGTCAATTTTGTTTGGGTTTGAAATAACGATTTCTTGGAACGGAATCTCATCGGCTTAGAAATTATTCATTGAGAGATTGAAACTAAATTAACCTATTTTAGACAAGAACTATTTCAGCCTACAGTGATAAAAGTTACTACAACTTTATCTAAATTTCAATTGATGAGTTAATTGGAAACTTCTTGTAGCTAACAACACAAATTATACTATCAACTTGTTTTGACTGCTGAGTATTAAAAATTTTTTCTTCATGAATTGGTTCTCTTTTTATTCAGCTGTTGTATAAAATTTGAGCCCAATATGTGACTAAGGGCAGGTTTCTGAATGTGTTTGAAGTTAAGATCGTGCAAAAGTAGAGTTTGACAAATATTTAACTTATTTTATTTTTTTAGTCTTGAAGCTTTGGTTTCAGGCAGGAGGAGCTCGTGGCTAAATAATAACAGCCGCACTGGTCGATCATCAAGGTTAAGCAACGCTTGACGATGTCGATCCGTGGATGGGTGACCATTTCAACATACTCCGTGCCTCGGAAAGCACGTTAAGCCGTTAGTCTCGGCTGTCATTTTAAGATCTTTGACAGTCGTTACGGGTAGTTAAAAGCTTGAGATCTGATACCAGTCTTGCCAAGGGATACCGTGTTACCCAGTTACTGGGTTGTGGAGGTAAGATAGGCAGTCGCTCCATGTAAAACACTGGTACAGCTGAATCAGGTAAGTCTGGAAGCAAAGCAGATTGATTGATTGTGAGGCTTAGATATCCAGCTGTGACAGACGGACATACAGACTGAGTCGCACCATAAGGGTTCTTTTTTACCATTTTGATAAGGAACCCTAATAAAATTACGTTTTGAATTTGAAATTAATAATCTTGCAAAGTTGTTTGCTATAATAAGTACATAATAGTATATGATAATACAAAAAAACCGGCCAAGTGCGAGTCGGACTCGAGCATGAAGGTTTCCGTACCACTATCGCAAAAAACGGCAAAAAATCACGTTCGCTGTATGGGAGCCCTACTTAAATATTTATTTTATTCTGTTTTTAGTATTTGTTGTTAAAGAGGCAACAGAAATACATTATCATCTGTGAAAATTTCAACTGCCTAGCTATCACGGTTCATGAGATACAGCCTGGTGACAGACGGACAGACAGACAGACAGACAGACGGACCGCGGACTTTTAGTAATCGGGTTCCGTATTTTACCCTTTGGGTACGGAACCCTAAAAAATGTTTTATTAAATAGGCTACAAGTTTGTTGCTGAAGAAATATATATTTAAGCCAAATGCCTAACTATCTGTCTGAATGTCTGTAATAAAATACACTTAGGGCGGGTCACAATCAAACTTGCAATTTAAATAAGGTAAACCTACTGTTTCTGTACGGACTGTTGATTAAATATTTAACTTCATTTTTGTATTTAGACTTGGGGCTTAGGTTTGAAAATAATTGTACAAATTTACGATGTGGCAACGCTTTCTAGAATTTATTGAACTTGTCTCGGCTGAAATGACGATAGGTACAAAACTTTTCCTATAAGTCACATAGAATTTGTTAGAATATACAACTAATGGTGTCTCTACGACCAAAAGAAAAAACTCTGCACCATGAAAAACATGCAGAGGGTTTTTGCGCACTGTGAAAAATAAACGCTAATGTCACAACCCTTTTGATGGCAATCTTCGGTTGCCAAGTAACGACACTGAAACATTTGAATTTCCGGGTGAGACATTTCAAGGTCACTCTGCCCTTGTATCACGCCTCATTTGTAATTTTTTTTGTTCCATTTTTAAAAAAACGTTGGAATGGCAATGTATTTCAGAATCACCATTCACCATTTAAAAAAAAAACATCTAACACTCAAAAGGTAAGATATTTTTGTAATGAACCTTAAAAAACAATTTTTAAAAGGAAGTTCAAAAGTTTTTATTGCATTGCCTAAAATTCTGCACGATTTTTAGGGATTAACATATAAATAAATATTTTATTTATTTTTTTGTTAGTCTTTGACTTGCTCCACACACTGACACAAGAATCACAGCTCAAAGCCAATTAGTTTTTTTTTGCCTAAAAAGAACTTCTGCGCAGTTTTGCATTATATTTTTTGCTGAATTTTAGGAAATACAATAAAAACGTTGTGTTTTTATTGATGAGATTAAGTGTATTTTCGCGGCCTTAAAGTTTCATAATTATGTATACTACATATTCTTAACTATATCACGGACACAAGGGAAGAAGAATTGCTATCTTAATATTTTTCAAACAATAATTATCATCATCACAAAAAGTTACGGGACAGTCGCAATTAGCTAGCCACTTTTCCCTCCCATCAAAACATTTAACCAAAGCCACTACTAAATAATTTAACCACCTTAACCAACCCCATTGTGTAGAACGACCATAATTATCCAATCTAGAGAACAAAACATGGCAACAATACGTCCATTTGAACTAATAAACCACAATAATACCACGTTGCTGACAGGCTGTTCAGCATTTAAACCGGCAACAATGGAAGAATGGCAACCGTTTGTCTTCGTACGTCAGTAAGTCTTGTGAGGGGAATGAGCTGATTCGATGATTCTGGTTTGTGTAAACGTCTAAACATGGATTAAATTATTGTTTATTTTATTTGGGTTCCTAATTCAAAATTTATAATGGAAACGATTTATTGAAGCATGGAGCTTGGGACCTTTCAGATACTGTAATGATCAGTACCTGGGCGACTGAGCTCTGCTCGGGTAAAATAGAGAAAACGAAGTTGTCTAAAAATGAAACCTAGTTAGATCGATTTATCGCACCCGAAACCCCCTGTATACTAAACTTCATGAAAATCGTTGGAGCCGTTTCCGTGATTTTGATTATATATATACAAGAATTGCTCGTTTAAAGGTATTAGATGTGAAAAGATCTCCAAAAAGTGTTTTTATGGGGAATCAGATGATGAAGATAATGAGACAATACGTGTAAAAACAATATGTACGTCATCATCATCACATCATAAGCCTATTAATGTTCCCACTGCTGGGACACAGGCCTCCTCTCTATAAGAGGGAATGGGCCGTAATCCACCACGCTGGCCCGGTGCGGGTCGGTGGATGTCACAGTCATGTTTTCGATTTTTTTGTTCTAGGACTTGCCAGTTTCCTCACGATGTTTTCCTTCACCGTTTTGAGAGCAGTTTTATAAAAAAAAAACAATGAAGATTTTACAAAAAATTAAAGTTACAGTAGGAAATAAAAACCGTAAGATAGGTCCGCAGCTGACCACGATGGAGATAGGGGACGAACTGGACAAATTTCACCAAAACCAAAACTGGAAGGAGAAAGACCAGGCTTGCTTGTGTGAAAGAAGAAAGGGTTGGCCTTTCTATTTAGCGGGAGAGAATAGGTTAGCAAATACAAAACTTTTATCCAAATACATACACCGAAAAGAAAACTAAGTAAACGCCAGCATAATATGACACTTCTCATTTCATGAGGTGCCTCACGTTGATAAAGCGTGTTTATAGACTACATCGTAAAACGCGCTAAACCCCCGCAACATTGTACCACATAGTTGAACTCAACGCAGATTTCAGGAACAAGAAGTAGGAAACCTCTCACAGAACCCATTACGGAACACACTAAATGAAATCTTCAAAACTTTCTTCAAGTTTCCCATCACTATATCAAGGTAGAAACTTAACGGACGAATTTCATTGTGTCAAATAATGTTGCTAATCTGCCCTCTCTGACATTTTACATATTAAACCCGGAGACAAGTTCTTTAGAGAAAGTTACCAAGTCGACAAGTGCAAAGTGCTACTCGTAAAGAACTTTCCGGAACATCCCTAGGTCTTGAGTTTGTAATTCGCACTTTAATCACGAGCTCTGCGGATAAAAATGGTATGTTTTTTAGTTGGGTGTTTGTTGCAATTGTATTTCTCTATAGAATAGAATATCTTTATGCATGAAAAAACTTTTTTACAAAAATTACAACCGACTTCCAAACAAAAACACTACAAAGTGAAAAATAACTTCAATTTCGGAAGTCGGTGTTCCTGTTTTCGTTTCTTCGTTTTTTGACACCGACTTCAGAATTTCAAGGTTTGTTTGGAAGTCGGTTGTAATTTTTATAAAAAAGTTTTTTATTTTTCACTTTTTAGTTGTGGTACATAATGGACCACTTTGGGCGTTATAGGTACCTAGCCTAGGTACCTATAACACCCAAAGTTAAGCCAGAATAGATTAACCCAATAACATGAAACTTAAATAAAAATCCGGTAGAATGAGAGTATACCAGGGTGAACTGTTCACACCTGCGTACCCCTTTAAAGCGTACCAGTGTGATGTTATGTTATGAAATGGTATAAACAATAAACAGATATGCGATTGCAGCTATCCCGAGTGATTTGCCGTCATTTATTGAAGAGTTCTGATTTACATCTCCGAAGTTCTTCATCAAATGTTGATGAAAATTGAATGGGACCACATGACAAACACCAGCTTTCGAATAAAAAAAGAATCATCAAAATCGGTTCACCCAATAAAAAGTTTTGAGGTAACACACATAAAAAAAAAAACAATAGAATTGATAACCTCCTCCTTTTTGCGAAGTCGGTTAAAAAATATGTTATACTTAGTGAGGTCTTAAAAAAAATGGATTAACATGATATTATTTCGCTTCATTCAGCATGCAAAGTTAATGATGAAAGGCTTGTTATAAGCATCTGCCTCTAAAACACCCGTTTCATAGAAAAGCAACGCCTAAGTAAGTAATGTTAAACTACGTTGGTAGGCAGACAATTACTCCTAAACAGACACTTTTCTCGGGTTTTAAGTCAAATTCAGTGTCTGTACATTAACATAGAAATCTGTTGCTCAGCTTGATAGATGTCTTAAGATTATGTAGCAGAGAATTCGTGTAGTAAACTTAAGACATCGCCTAGCGGATGTATTATTTGTAATTATACTTAAGTGTCGCACAGTGTAACTGTGGCAGAGAATACGAATTAAAGTGTTTCTACGTCTCAAGTAGCATATTCCCAAGACTTTTAATTACAAAAATCTGTTCACCTAGTAAAACAGTTTTGAGGTAACACAAATCAAAAGATACAGTCAAATTGTAAACCTGCTCGTTTTTGAAGTCGTTTAAAAAACCGAAGAGACTCATCATTTTTTTCGTTACGATCCTGAAAAATGTTTCCACCGAAAACGAAAACAAAAGAATATTTTCTTGGAATAACCCTTTAACATGACGCAATTGAAACATTTTTCTATCAAAATTCGATACAATCCATAAGTATTCAATACCGTTTCTAACGTACAAAGGAACACAATATGAATAAACGAGGAACTCACCGATTCCAAGAACCCAATACCTGAGCAGTAATCCTCCCGAGTTTACCCAAAAAAATACGAAACAGCGGGTAAGGATTTAGGGATATCAAGCCTCGGGAGCCTTAATTAATAATGTCAATGTCAGCCAAATCCAATTTGCTTTGTTCCTTATCCCTTAAAGATTAGGCCTCTTACATAATAGCGAGTTAGTAACACATTTGTCATATTCTGAAAGGCCGCGAGCGACTAAACGTAAGTCTGTACTTAGGTTTAAATGCCCTTTTTCTTAGGATATAGGCGTGGTTTTAAACGTAAAAGACTTTAGCCTTTGCATGTTTTATGAAGAAAAACTGTTGAAAACTGCCTAAAGGTTATTTGGTACTTGGAGGTACTCTTTCTAAACAAGCTATGTTACTTGGTTTTAAAATACTTATTTAAGGCGAAACTTGTGCCTAAAAGACTGGTGTCGGTTCCATTATCTAGACTTACCTTGTAAAGAAATAAAATTAATATATAAGTTTGAAAATAGTAATCCCTGGTAGTCATCATCATCATCATATCAGCCGAAAGACGTCCACTGCTGGACATGGGCCTCCCCCAAGCGTCGCCACATTGACCGGTCTCGTGCGTCCCGCAACCAGCGGATCCCCGCAACCTTCACCAGGTCATCGGTCCACCTGGTGGGAGGCCTTCCAACGCAACGTCTTCCGGTACACGGACGCCACTCCAGAACCTTTCTGCCCCATCGGCCATCCGTTCTGCGAGCAATATGCCCTGTCCACTGCCACTTAAGTTTGGCAATTCTTCGGGCTATGTCGGTAACCCTGGTTCTCTAGCGGATCTCTAAATTTCCAATTCGTTAACGCAGGGACACTCCGAGCATAGCCCTCTCCATTGCCCTTTGGGTGACTTTAAGCTTTCTGATGAGGCCCATTGTAAGCGACCACGTCTAAGAGCCATATGTCATCACTGGCAACACACAATGGTCATAGACTTTCGTCTTGAGACACTGTGGTAAGTTGGACGAGAAGAAGTTGGATCCCTGGTAGTACCTACTCACTAACGAAAATTCTGTCATTTATAAAAAGTTAAACTATCACTAAGTGTCATTTTTTACTTTTTATACCACAAAAATATCATGTTTTCTGAAGAATATCTCACGGAAAAAATATAGTTCAGCATAAAAGCAACGTAAAATACTTAAAACAAATATTTACTCTAGTTTAATAAAAATATTCTACCACTCCCAAAAATAAATCTCAGCAATCTTTCGTCCCTAATTTTATTACGTTTTATTTTGACCTTAAATTAAAGTGGAGAAGACTACAGCCACACATTTCTTGAAGACGTTTTAACAATAATTGGCTCGGACGAAACTGGGGAGATTTTTAGGTCGACAACGTTTCTATGAGACTTGCCAACATTTTTTAAAGACGTTCTTGTTTAATTGTAAACGAGCTTGACTGAGACAGACAGACGGTCTGACGATATTGTGTACTATGTCTTTCATGAGTCTAAGAAAATGAAAGACTAGGTAGAAAGAAAATAGGCTAGCTAGACAAAAATTGTGTTGGTATGATGCAAGGCAAGCAACACATTAAAGCTGATGGACAATAAAACGTAGCCAGAAAATTAAATGTTTGAAATATTGAGAAACCTTTACTAAAACCATATACTCGTATAATTAACCCTTCAATGAGCTACATCTCAAATGCAGACATCATCTGCCTAGCCTTTTTCCCAACTATATTGGGGTCGGCTTCCAGTCTTACCGAATTCAGCTAAGTACCAGTGTTTTACATGGAGCGACTGCCTATCTGACCTCCACAACCCAGTAACTGGGTAACACGGTACCCCTTGGCAAGACTGGTGTCAGATCTCAAGCTTCTGACTACCTGTAACGACTGTCAAAGATCTTAAATGACAGCCGGGACCAACGGCTTAACGTGCTTTCCGAGGCACGGAGGAAACTCGGTATGTTGAAATGGTCACCCATCTACTGACCGACCTCGTCAAGCGTTGCTTAACCTTGATGATCGACCCGTGCGGCTGTTATTATTTAGCCACGACGTGGTGTTATAAAATTAATTTTCAATGTTCTTTAAAAAGCATTATTATACACGGGTGCAAAAATTTCACACTCTTTTTCATACGCTATCGACCTAAAGCATCCATAAGACACTTGTGACGACGTATCATCAAAATTTTCCACACAATTCTATCTTACTATACACATTCCAGTTTCAACAGCAACTTCTTCTTTTCTAGGAAACAAAGTAGAGATGCTCCACGAAATAAATTTTCTCCTAGGAACCATGCTGTTCAATTTGGAAGCATTCGCCACAAAACTTGCACATTCCCGTACAAATGTGTGTGTTAGATTGAATAAGTTTTTGCAGCTCCAGTATTTATCTGATCGTTTCAACAAGATATTGGCTGTTTCACTTTTGGCCTCATGTTTCACGTTTGGCCTCTTGCTTCGTTATTGCAGCTCTTTGTCTCACATTTGTTATGTTGGAAGTAATTTCAGAAAACATGCGATGAATTTTGATGTGAAAGTGTACCTTTGTTATCACATGAGCTCTTTACTGACTAAGCTTTCAGTTCGTGAATTTCAGAATTGTTTGTGTCAAACACGTAGGGATTGTGTAAATGTGTGGTTGTTTTCTACAAAAGCAAAGCTTTTGAACATGTTAGTACTAGAGATGCTTCTACATGCTATTTTGTCTAAAATAAAAGGACAACAATTAAATTTGTATTTACCTACCTAAATTTAATTATTGTGGATTTAATTCATACACAATATTCTTAATTGAGTTGCACGGTTACTGACAAATGCATGCACTGACTGCACAGGTCCACTCAAACTGTCTGGTCCTTTCCTCAAAAGACCATTTTAGACACCAATCTACATGGTCTACACATGATCTAAGGTTATGTCTGGACTTCAAAACAGACTGACCTCTGAGTTTGTTTCGGCCTTACTTCTCAGAGTAGTCAGATAGGAAACGCCGACCTCATCTAGTTTAAAACAATATGATCGACATGTAAAAGTGTTTGTACAAACCAACTTACAGAAATAAATCATATATATTTGTAGGAATTCCCAGAAACACAATTTCAATCAGATACTAGATCGGCTTTGTAATTCATCAATACGGTGATGTTTTAGATAGTTTAAGGCAATTCTAAATGTCAATGAGCAAAATATACAAACATATGTACCTACATTTTTCTTTTTCTTATCCCTATTTATTTCGGGTCGGCATTATACGTCTCCTTCTATCATACTTCTTTATTAAAAGTCATCGCAGAAGACACCTTAATTTTAGACATAAGTATCATCATTCACACAATCTATCTATCATTACTTTGGTCTTATTTATTTATTAGGTTTAAATTGAATACATACTATAATATACATTCAATAAGTAACTTCAAATTAAACATACAATGGGCAGTCTTATCGCATTACTTCTTCTTATAGCACTCCACATTCATGCTTAAAACTGCACATTCTTACTTCCCACTGCTAGGACACAGGCGTCCTCTCTGTGAGAGAGGTAATAGGCCTTAATCCACCACGCGGGCCCAGTGCGGGTTGGTGGATGTCACACATCTTCGAATTTTTGTTTCTAGGCCATGCCGGTTTCCTCACGTTGTTTTCCTTCAGCGTTTTAAGAGCAGTGGTGATGAAATAATTTACACAAAGTAAAACGCCTGTCTGAACTACGATACTTAAGTCGGGGCCGTTACCACTGGGCCACCACTGCTCTCTAGCACTTAATTAGTAAAAGGTAATAACAAAAAAAAAAAAACTTAATCTAAAATGGGTACAGCTTCAATCACTTTACTTTAATCACACAAATTAAAAATTAATCACCGCATTTTACAAATGGCTTGGTTATTCTCATAATTTTAGAAGAATAGCCACTTTTACAACATTTACAAAAACACGACGCTGATAATTATTAAAATAAATGAATCTACTTCACTAAAACGACACGGCAATAAACATTAGTCTCGCTCAATTAACCTTAGCTGAACCTCCAACAAATCATTGCATGACACTACATAATTCAATTATTATAACTACTTAATAATTTAGTCTACGGATAAAAAAAAATCGTTGACCCGAATCGTTCTATTGTTTTAAAGGAAATGTTGCAAGCTTTAATGCACTGACATGGTTCCAATAAGTCTTCCTGTGTAACTCATCGTCAATTTTAATGGATATTAAATATCTTGTGTTTATATCGGCTATTCTGATTCATAAACTGCGAATGAGATATTTACTGGGGCTTGGTTATCGTCTTTTGGTCTTAAAAGGTTGAAATGAGTTTTTAAAATCACCACTGCGGAGTTGTATTCAAATAAGTTTTTAAGTAAATTTTTTTTTTTAAGTTTTAAAATTGAGGGATATTTAAAAAAAAGATGGACCGGTATGGCAAGGCAAGATTGAGATTGGAAAATTTGACAGTATTGTTAGTTAGATAGCTATGATCCATAATGCCACCCGCTGATATACCTACGAATTACGATACGTTAAGTTTGTATAGTACAGTATTACTACAGGACTTTTTTATGTTCTTCATTAGGTACCTATAAATAATAGGGATTATTTTAATGCTACAAGACGAAGCCACGTTTTTGTACATTTCAATGTTTGGGCCTTTCATGATGATGTAACAAACGGTGATACTACTGACAATTTTCTAACAAAAATGTACGTTAATATTATTTCCGATTCGGTAAGTAAATCCAGAAAAGCTTTTGTAGCAAATGCTGAAACTGTAATAAACGAAATTAAATTAAATATTTTAGTCAAAACAAGTAACGATATGCCTCAGAACCCAACGAGTAAAGTGTTGATTGCTACTGACAGGTAACGAATTCTAAAGTCGACCCTTTGAATTATTACCGCTAACCCTTACACAGAAAATTTCAACTGGAAACTGCAGGAGATCTTGGAAATGTGTTGATGCCTCAACAAATATAAAATGCATTATTCAGAATGGACTTATTTTAGAGTGCTTTCTAGGTGTGAAAGGCTTCACAACCGCAGTTTTAAAACTGGTAGAGAAGAAACAGTGAGAATAATCCATTCATGTTTATGATTTACTTTTCATGGCAATAGAATAGCAAACTATAAGAAATTTCAAGACTCAAAAGACTATTGTTCACTTAGTCACGACATAAAGTCATCTATAACCTCGATGCTACAGCGAATGCGTTGCCAAACTCCCAAAGATAGCTACTTCAACTTTGAAAACTTCCATTTGAAAAATACCGTTAATATCGAAGCACTAACCGTACGCACTGCATTAAAGAGCACCGAACAAAATACAACCTTAACGAAACATTTTTAAGTTTAAAATCCAATGATGCAGAAGCAACGACTTGGGCGGCGTTTCGACGTTTCCCTCCATTACCATTTTACAGAGAGTTTCAATAAGCTCTTGCTTTGAAATTGGCTTTTTCATAGTTTTTTTTCTCATTGATAACATTATATTATTTGGATAAATAAGATAATTATTCGTTGTATTCAAATTGAAGATCGGCGCTTGTTGAATTGTTCATTTTGTGAGACTTTTAATGTCTCTCTTGAAAGGAGGAGTTTCAATGGAATTATCTGGCTTTTGATAAGATGCTTTAATATCTATGCTTGAAGTAAACAAAACATGATTTGTGTAAAACGTTTCTACTTGCTTGCAAATTGTAAGGATCGAGGAAAATGGATCATCTTTGCGATATTGGCAACGAAATAGGACAGTTTATGAGCCATAACGCACTTTATTTCGATATGTTAGTAGCTAAACGTTGCGATACCAATACAAAATTGGGCTATTTATTTTACGAAAGATGGAGACATTTTTGGGGATGAACAATGGGTTATTATGAGAATTACCTATTTTTGATTTACTTAGTATCTTTAATATTAAGCTAGGCACAAATATACTATTTCAGTATCATTTTATATCATTTCGTTTGGAAAACTTACAGCTACAGCTTTTATTTTATTTTATCTTCGTGAAATAGTCCTTATTTAAACAATATTCTTTCTTTGTATTCTTTAGTCATCTATTTGTGAAAATAGAGACATATCTTTTAAAAAAAGATGTTATTATCTTCGTTTACATAAATTCCTTTTATTTGCTACTAGGTTAACAAGGCTTCAAACGACATCAAAGCATCTTTCAGAACATGTCGAGGAAAAAACAACATTGTTCTAATGATCGTTGTAGTGTAGTGTGCTCTAAAGAATAGTTCGCTCTTCGTGCAAGAGCACCGCACCAAACAATTACTCTCTTCAGACTTTTAAAACCATTGTAAAAATATATGTACTAAACCATAAATTTCCTACAGCAACAAAATAAGGAATACAGTAAAATATTCAAAGACATCTCAAAGTTTGTCAACAAATAACATTAAATTTCTCGAAGAAAAAGTCCGAATTTAAGCGAAGGTTTTTTTTTACCGAAAGCTTGCTAATAAGAAAAAGTCAAAAGGAACGTCGGACACAATAGAAAACTTAAATTTGGAATAAAGTTCAGGGCTCAGAAACCTTTTACCGCGACGCCAAACTCGCAAAAGTGATTTAATTCCAATTCATTCATGACCCACTGAATGAGTCCATCTTAATTCGTTCCCTGCTCCTCACTTCAATAAAAGTTACAAGATTCCGAAAATTACTTGTTCAATTGAAAAGTTTTCAGATTGCCAGCGAGCAAAATAATTAAATTTAGCTCAAAACTCTTCTGAGAGTGACTGAAGTTTTATAATGGTTTAAGACAATGTGGATTTATTAATTTCGTATGATTCTCATACTTTAGCAAGAGAAGTCAATTTTATACGACACTAGCTTCTTCCAGCGACTTCGTCCGCGTGAAAGTCGAAAATTATCACGAGGGAACATATTTCAGGGATAAAAAGTATCATATGTGCTATTCCTAACTATAATCTACCTCTGTGACAATTTTCATCCAGATCCGTTCAGCCGTTCTGGCGTGATTGAGTAACAAACATACACACATCCATCCAAACTTCCACATTTATAATACTAGCTGCCTCCCGCGGCTCCTATCTGACCTCCAAAACCCAGTGACTGTTACACGATACCTCATGGCTAGACTGGTGTCAGATGTCAAGCTTCTGACTGCCCGTAACGACTCTTTGACAGTCGACTCTTCAAAAGACAGCCGTGACCAATGGCTTAACGTGCTTTCTGAGGCACGGAGGAATCTCGATATGTTGAAATGGTTACCCATCCACGGACCAACCTCGTCAAGCGTTAGTCCAAGTTCCCTTACAAAATGGGCATTCCCCTTTTTTTTTTAAATATTTTCGATGTACAAAAATTACTTTTCTACAGATGTATTATTGAATATTCAATCACAAAAACTACAACCCAGTAACTGAGTAATACGAAATCCTTTGGCAAGACTAGTGTCAGATTTCATGGCTTCTGACCGTCCGTAACGACTATCAAAGATCTACAAATGACATGACGTACTTGCCGAGGCTCGGAGGTAACTTGCTATTTAAAGATGATCACCCATCCGCAGTCACTAGGGCGCAAATACAAATGATGAATGTTGGACCTGCTGAAGACTGTATTAGTACATTGTGATACAAGGGTGGAAAGTAGGTTATTGCAAACGAGTTGTCATTAACAAGCCCGAGCCGAAGGCGAGGATTTTTAATGACACGAGTTTGCAATAACCTACACACCCGTGTATCACACGACGTTTTTCAATACAGTTGTGAGAAATAGTAAAAACAAATCAAAGAATTAGATTTGTTTATTCACAAAAAATAAAATTTTCAATATGGCGCGTTTTTGCAACTGGACATATTTTTTTACAAAGAAAACAGCCTATACAGCCTGTTCTATTTTTGACAAACGTTGATGTCAAAATAATTAACTTAAAACTGGTAATTAAATATATTAAACAACTATTTAAAACTTTTGAGAATTCAATGCTAAAACGTACGAAATCATTCATTTTTCCTCGTATAAAATCTATCCCATTTTATTCTATGTATGAAAACACCTTGCTATTAAACTTTTTTAAATTGACTTATAAATAATGGCGCGTTTTTGCAACTGGTTTTTTTTTTTTTCAACGAAAACAGCCTATACAGCCTATTCGATTTTTGACAAATGTTGATGTGAAAAGAATTAAATTAAAACTGTTCATTAAATATATTAAACAACCATTTAAAAGACTTTTGAGAATTCAATGCTAAAACGTACGGAATCATTCATTTTTCCTCGTAGAAAATCTATCCAATTTTATTCTATGTATGAAAACTCCTTGCTACTAAACTTTTTTAAATTGACTTATAAATTTTAAACTAAACTGCAAACATAATGATCGAGCTCGTAAACAAAAGTCACGACCGCGTAAAGAATTAAAAGTAAAAAAAAGATGCCTATGCGTAAGATTTAACTTTCGAATCATAATTATAGCCTCTGAAAGCACGCCATGTTTAACAACTGTATTGAAAAAATATATTTGTATTGTATAAACTCCATTTTTTTTTGTATTATATAACTGCACAGCACATATGTGAATACTATGTTCCGACTGTAAATCTACCATTCACTGTACCTATGTGTCGTTCGTTGACTAAAAACTTCTGTGTGCCCTAGCAGTTGAGTGTGTCATGCAGAGAGCATGACACACTCATATTTTATTTCTTTGAAACAGGGGATCAAAATGCAGAGGTTACCTGTTTATCTTGCCCTAAGCATAAGACAGGGTAAAGTCGGTTGCTATGGTATTTGTAACCGAGCTGTCAAGATAGCGTTGCAAGCTGTCACTGTGCGTAGATTAAACGAACATGATTATAGTACCGCCTGAGGCTTCGGAGGTAGAAACTAAGCAAACTCGTTGTCTCTTTCCAAGAAATGTTTTTCCAAGACATTTGTGACATTGGTGTGTAACTATTTGTTAAGCAATTATAGTATGAACTCCTGAGAAGAAGGCTTAATGTGACAAAGTTACTGCTCAAATGTAACGTTTTCTAAATTGAATATTTGAAATTAAAAACATTGTTATATAGTATCAAACAAAGTCGCTCCCGCTGTTTAGACACTTAGATCTTCTAAACTACCCAACGGATTTTAATGCAGTTTTCAGCAATAGATAGAGTAATCCAAGAGGAAGGTTTATATGTAGTATACATGCTTATTATAGTACAACAAATTGGAAAAACTCAAATATTTGTAATGTGATGTCGTTAAAAACATATTTTTGTGCGCTTACATTGCGAACGCTGCGCTGGCTAAACCTTACGAGATAGATTAAATTAATATACTACGGAATTGTATATCTTAAAAAGATTGATAAAAAGTTCGCGATGGTATATGTTTATCTCATAAACCACAGTAACCATTATCATTTATATACAATATTGTTCCTTATCCAATAAAATACATTAGATACGTTTTGCATTTCATGTAGATCAAAATTTTCCTTTATAGGATATCATTAAAATAAATATCTTAGGAGTAATCGCAAAATAAAAACTAACGCGCGCGAAAATAAATTCGTTCGGGTGAACCTCACACCGATGACGGTAACCTACGAAAGAAAAAACGTGCTAGGTATAATACCTACGCTTTACCACGCGTGCGATGCCGGGGCGGGTCACTAGTAATTAATAAATTAGTGTATATCAATTAATATTATAAAACACTTGTTTTAAAAGGGTAAGTAAGAATTTTTCTCCGATCTTCTCTATAACAGACTACCTTTGCGAATGGACGGGAGAATCAATTATTATTAATTTATTAACTGTAAATGAGAGCAGTCGCAGGCCGCGACTTACAAGTTGTAGGTCGTGGGTTCGAACACAGGCAGGTGCTTTACTTTATGTAAATTATTTTATCATCACTGCTCTAAAACTGGTGAAGCAAAACATCGTGAGGAAACCGGCATGTCCTATAACAAAAAATTCGAAGACATGTGACATCCACCAACACCTACTGCGCGCGTGGTGGATGACGGCCCATTACCTATCACAAAGAGGAGTCTTGAGTCCCAGCAGTTGACATTCGGCAGTTCCGCTTAGTAGCCTAATTAAAATAAAGGATTTGACATGCCAACCTTTACTACCTAAGAATTTGCAAAATCTCAATCAATATCAGCCTCACATCTTTATTGCATTCTAGACGTACACCTAAAGGTGGTAATAATAAAAAATATAATCAATTAAGAACGCTGTCGGGCACAGCAACATTTTTAATCAGCAGGAGTGAGGAAAAGCGAAAACTTTTAGAAATAAGTAGAGTTCGACAAGTTCTTAACTTCAAATACAGAAACCGGTGTTTCTAAATCATTAAAAAAAGAGACACGTGTGATGAAGATTACTCCTCTTTTTATAATGACAATGATCATTAAATAAAATCATAATGATCACGAAGGAAGTGACTGCAATAAGTAGTCGGCTGGCCAAACATTATGAAGACGTTGGCAGGTCATGATGAGAGGCCTCAAGAGTCCTTCCGAACCCAGAGTTTCAAGAGGGAAGCGTTATTAAAGAGTTTTGTTAATTAGTGCGAGGTTTGAAGAACGATTAAGTATAAGAAATATAAACATTCGGTAGATCGAAGAACATCTTTGCCTTATGTAAATATTTACGTTCGGAATTCTAAGAGGAACCATTAAATTGTGAATAACTTTTTAGTTTGTTTGTACAAAACACCCTCTGTAATGCTATTGCACGTATTTTAACTGTATGTATTTTTATGAAACATCAAAGTTGTATAAAACTTGACGGAAAATATTGTAGGTTGTTAACATTGCACACGAATACCATACATTAGTACGACCGCACTTTAATCAAGAATTTCCTACATTAAGAACTAAATGATGCAATCGACAAAGTTCTACAGTCAATTGAAGCAATTTAATGAACTTTTCAAACTCGGTCACCACTTTAACTTATAATAAGAAAACTTATACATTGCCGGCATTCATTTAAACGCTCAAAACGCCACTGAAATTGTCAGCCGTCTTCAAAGTCGGTAATAAAAGTGTAGGAGTACCACAGGGTCCTACACTACGACCATTATGATAATTACTCACACGGGCAACAGTAACATAATTTGAATGAGTGAGGGAGCGGCAAAGCTTATCCTTTAGAGATTAATGTTGAAAGAGTACTACATTACTCCAAGTAATTACTGACAGAAGCAATTAATCCGGCCCCCCGGTCTTTTCGCGCTCCCGCTGAAATATTGCCGGAGCACGTAAGTTTTCAATCTGATCCAGTGGATTTTGGTCCGATTGCATCTTTGTGTCACAGTTCTGTTCTCAATGACGAATGGTTTTTATTTAGTGGTAATGATAAAAATAATTGTTTTTATAATATACGTTGATATGTGACTATTTACTAAACATTATCAGAACATTTAGAGTCAGTCATGACAATTTCATCTTTGCCAATGGCATGCTATCAATATATTGTTTTGACAAAGTTAAGGACATATGGCATATCTCACTGGCAAAAAAAAACCACATATTAATCAGTAAAACACTAACAAAACAATAATAAATATAAACTTGATTGCGAATCCAATAACAACATTGTCCGTAATCGAAAATAAGAACATTGGATTACGGACTATGTTGTTATAACGCACGTAGTGTCGTTAAAATAATACTATGTTAATAACTACGAGTATTTCCAATACTGCAGTTATTCGTCCGTAACAATATCGGATCACGTTTTAATTAAAAGATCAAGCGAATTCTAATTAAGTCGACGCTACGTTAGCAAAATACAATCACTCACCGTAAATCATCGAGATGAATAGCAGTATTGCATTCAATACATATGAATGCCTCTTTATTCTCTTCAATTCTCCGGCCATTTTGTTTATAATATTATTTTGTATACTATTTTAATTTGACACTCTTCTTCTTTTCATCGTCACTTAACACTTTAATGTATAGTTCCTATTAACGTACAATTTACGTCTATCTTCTAATTACTAAATAGCTAAACATCTTGTCACAACTTATTCGCTTTTAAAACTCTACTAGTTTCCACTAAATACGTCAACATTTATTCTATCCGGTAATTAACGCGCTGACAAATAGTTTTATGACACTTAGTTAAAACGAATGTCGCTCCATATATTAAAGTTCCTACTTAATGCTCGTCTATTTTTATTTTATCTTTAACCGATGTTTGGCGCATAAATTGTACGGCACTGGTGACTTTAGTAACGCGTGCTTGGATTACTTTACCGAGCATAATGAGCGAGGAACATCTAAAATTAACTCGAAAATCTCCGTTGTTTTCAGATATAAATCTTATTTAATCCCGGCGCGTAACTTTGAAAGAAATTTTCATTTCGATACGACATTCCCGCAACAAAATTTACGGCCACTTGACACACTCATGTACACTTGTGTTCATAAAAGTTTCGCATCACAAGAGGAATCACTGATATTTTTTGGTGTGAGGAACAAGTTGAATATCGGCATCGTCGATGGGCTGTTTTTCTTTTGGAGCGCGCGCGTCCGTTTGGGGAGGCAGCTCTGAAAGCACTGACTTACATAAGGGATTCGCCCGGTGCCAGCCGAGCGCCTGTCGGAGAGGGATGGCACACAATTTTCGTAAGGGTTGCAGGTCGCGTGCGGTACGTAGCGAAAGGGACGGAAGAGATTTTCGCATTCAGGCCGTGGTCCGTTGAAACGTAACGTTGAAATCTTGTGTGAAGACGCAATTAAAATGTACATAAATCTGAAAGAGATACGTTTCAGGAGTAACACGTCCAAGTTAATAAGTGTTTAATCTGGCAGTTAATAGCTTATCTGTGGGCATGAGTCTCAACGAGAGATTATTACTCGGCGTTACTATTTAAGTGTCAATTCACTGGCGATGAAAGGACAAAATGAAAATAAAACAGAAGAAATCTTATTTAATTATATTATTGTGTCTGTGTGTGATTTATTGATCATTTATCAATAATATTGGCAAATAATTATTAAATCAATAAATATTTTAGAAGCCTATAAAAAGCTTTATATAATAACATCATCATCTGCCTAGCCTTTTCCTAACTATATTGGGGTCGGCTTCCAGCCTTACCGGATTCAGCTAAGCACCAGTGTTTTACATGGAGCGACTGCCTATCTGACCTCCACAACCCAGTAACTGGGTAACACGGTACCCCTTTAGCAAGACTGGTGCTAGATCTCAAGCTTCTGACTACCCGTAACGACTGTCAAAGATCTTCAAATAACAGCCGGGACCAACCACTTAACGTGCTTGCCGAGGCACGGAGGAAACTCGGTATGTTGAAATAGTCACCCATCCACGGACCGACCTCGTCAAGCGTTGCTTAGCCTTGATGATCGACCCATGCGGCTGTTATTATTTAGCCACGAGCTCCTTTATAATAACATGACGATTAGAATTATAAATAAAATACAAAACACAGAAAATACTGAAATCATTAGTAGAAAATATAATATCTAAAGACATTCTTCACAGTCAAGATTGTTCCGTTCTATTCAGAATCCGCGTTAATACCGTTGCTTAAATATAAATTATACCAAACGAAATTGGTGGATATAAAATTCAAATCAAGCTTGTCTTTCTGGAGTCAAATCATTAAGCAGTTTGTCACCGATTTTCTCGCCCCCGGCAATACACAATGAACGTTGTATTATGTAGCTTTTTCTTTTATTAAAGACTTTTTTTCATACTATGTTAATTTGGAATCCTTTATTTAAAATTAGCTTTTTTGTGTAATTGCCTTCATTAGCATTATTGTCACCGTTTTCCTCAAAGTTTCGTTGTATTGTAGCGTAAAAATAAAAGAATTATTTGTTGAGAGAAATATAATTTCAGATGATTCGACAGTATTGCTGCATTTTTCTCTGTTTTGTCACTAGACATTATCTAGTGCGAAATGTAATTTACTTATTTTGCTCTCTCTCTCTGTCTCTCTGGCTCATTTCTTTCTAAATCCATATTCACTCTATGGTGTGTGTCTGCTTTCATTATAAATCTGATTTCCTGGTCTTGAGCTTTCTGCATCCAACTCTTGTAAAGCATCTACATTGATAAAACGCAGGTCTACCTAGATCATAGCCTGCCTCTGCACTGCCGATACTTCATCCAGTTATAGATCGGGAAGCTTCTGACTTTAGGTATTTTGAACTACGACAACCCTACCTTTAGAATATATGGATAATCACTAAACAGGCAAACAAAAGAATATACGCAAACGCATGATTATTTCCACAAACTTAATTCTCCATACTGTTAATTTCACAAATTCCCTCATTTGCACAGAAAAATGCAAACACATTCTAACCTACTCACGCTTCATACAATTAAAAACTTCAAACGGATTACACAAACAGAGTGAAATGTAACAAAGCAGAGCTTGCTAAAGTGCTAAAATTTTTCAACAATGCTTGAGGAATTTAGATTTCCATAGCATTAATTAGAAGCCTTTGTATGAGAGTATTAAAATTGAAGGCAAATCTCGGGGGTGACCTCAGATAATATTGAAACAGAGTCAGTTTTGTTATGCTGGTCGTCCACTGGATGTTTCTTTATGTTTTATTCTATTTCTCTTTTGATTTATGAACTGCCCCTTTTCTTGCTTTTTTAAAGAATCGACATTTAGATCTCAAATAATTTATTGTAGGTAGTAGTCGTAGTTAGGGATTTTACATAAATACTCACGCCTTTTTCTTATGGAGGTAGGCAGAAATAACAGCACGCCACCTGCTACTATCCTTACTTCTTATTTCTTTTACTTTCCCTATTTTATTTAGCAGGTTATTTTTTTGATATCAGCTATCTTGTTAAATCTCACACAATTATATATACAAGAAGCATAAGCCCTATTATTTTTCTGCACAATTCTAACAAAATAATGTTACGCAAGAAATTCAACGCTCAAAAGGCCAAGACTTACTGAGTAAATAACCCATTAACTATGCATTCCCTAGTTCCGACCCTTTTACGTAACAGACCGATACAAAACTAATCAAACCACAGTTTAACTTTATGAAAAGGTCACATCTTCATGGTTCATTGGCTTGAAGGATAAAGAAGAACATTTTATTAGCGGAAGTAATTCTCGTAGCGTCAAAGCTGATTTAGATTTGATTTAAGATCTGTATACATTAAAGAAGTTTAATATAGCTAATCAAGATACACAAAAATAAACCGTAGCAGAAAAAGATAAAGTTGAAATTAAACTGAAACAGGATCGGTAAGAGCTCCCGAAAATAGAACAGACAATAAGAGGGGACGATTTTATAATTAACTGCAATCAACACTGACGTATTGAATTTCGGGAATTTCTATACAGTCGCGTAGAAATGTCGTTTCGTGTCCGTCGTCAAATAAATTTATTTTGTGTAGGTTGGTCCAGTTTCCAAAAGAGAGAGAAAGATATTTTGTTTTTGTATTTCAATGTGATGATATAGCAAAGTTTGAAAATTCTGCGGTACGATAACTTAATTGAACATCGTATCTTTCCGTAAGCCCGATATTAGTGTTCTTTCAAATTTTTTTGTAGGTATTTTTTGTGTGATTTTTAAGTCATAGTAATCGCCCAATATAAAACTATAACTCTCAATAACATTACTAGTTCCAAACTTCTCAAAAGCAGCATCAACACTAAACTAAAACTCACTGAAATGAGAAGCTATAAGTCATCAAGTGTACGCTGTACGCCTTTCGCCTTAGCCCGTGCTTCCCGACAGATGTTAACATACGTTGTTTGTTTTCTTACTTCGAGAGATATGTTTGTTATTTCCCCCTCCTAAGGAATGCTTCTCGTTCCGTTTTTATTTATGTCACGAGGAATTAACTCGACTTGGAGTTTTGTATGTCCAATTTCTTAACACGGTTATTAGTTTGGAGAGCAATTTTTTTGTTGAATTTAATATGAGTTTTTTTTTCTTCGATATCATTAGTTCTATGGCAAAAAGTTATGGATGAAAGAAGAAAATGTATGGGATAAGAGCAGTAGGATTGTGATGTTGATTTCGTTATCATTAATATATTATAAGTGTCATGTAATAAATTAAATTTAATAATACATAAGTGTATTTAATTTCGGTTGGTTTTGGTGTAGTCGCTTCGTTAGTAAGTTCAATGGCAAGAAGAAAACATTTTACCCCTTTAAATTGCAATAACCTCATAAGATGTTGACTTCGTTATAGTATTTTTTCATTTCTTATTAATATAATAAATATGCAAGTTTGGATGGATGTGTGTGTGGATGTATGTTTGTTACTCAATCACGCCACTCGTGGTGGCCCAGTGGTTAAGACCTCGCCTCTCGTGCTTGAGGTCGTGGGTTCAAATCCGGGCAAGTACCAATGTGACTTTTGAAAATTCATATGTACTTTCTAAGTTTATCTTCACAGGCAACGGTGAAGGAAAACCTCGTGAGGAAACCTGGACTTACATAGTTAATGTAAGTCTGAAATAGCCAAGTCAGAGGCCTATGGTGTTCCCAGAGGCGGCTTAATAAACTCTGACACCAGCGGTGGCCACACCACACACGAAAGAAGAAGAATCACGCCAGAACGGCTGAATGGACTTTTTATCCCTGTATAATGTTCCCTTGGGATGATAAAACACTTTTGACGCGGGCGAAGCCGCTAGCAGAAGCTAGTAATATTATAAATGCGAAAGTTTGGATGGATGTGTGTATGCTTGTTACTCAATCTCGCCAGAATGGCTGAACGGATCTAGATGAAATTTGGCACAGAGCTAGATTATAGTCAGGAATTGCTGTTCCTGACTATAATCTATCAAATCAGATTCTTTTTATCGGCTTAGCCTTGGCCCAACTATGTTGGGGTCGGCTTCCAGTCTGACTATATGAAGCTAAGCACCAGTATTTTATATGAAGCGACTGCCTATCTGAACTCAACCACCCAGTAACTGGATAACACGATACCTTGGCTAGACTGGTGTCAGATATCAGGCTTCTTTCTGACTACCCGTATCGACTGTCAAAGATCTTCAAATGACAGCCGGGACCTACGGCTAAACGTGCTCTCCGAGGCACCGAAGAAACTCGCTATGTAAAGATGGTCACCCATCCAAGGATCGACCTCGGCAGGAGTTGCTTAACCTTGAAGATCGACCCGTGTGGCTGTTATTATTTAGCCACGAGCCCCTCCCCTTTTTATATTAATTAGTTCTATGGCAAATAAATATGTAACTATAGATACAATCCCACCGCCCTACTCCCAAACCACTGCAACTCCTGAAAGCCAGAATCAACAGTGGCGATCACCAGAAAAGCGCCGAGGCAATAAAGCTCGACGAAGTTCCGGAGAATGAATTTAACTGTCTTGGATCCCACAACGAAATTAATCAGAAAAGAATAACGGAGGAGTAGGAAAAAATACAAATTTACACTTTCCTCCATATCAAGCAGGAGACAGAACAAACAAGACCAATAGACAACAAGACAAAGAGTCGTTTACAACTGGGATAAGCCCAGTTGCCTAGCACCACGGATAAAAATTTGCATTAATATGAATTTTCTCAAAAATGGTATGTAATGTTGTCATAACATCTCTAAAAAGTATCCAGAAAGAGAACTTTACCGGAGACTTATTCACAACTGTCCAATAAGAAGCGAGATTTTAAATTTGGAATCTCCTACTGTCCAGTAAGTAAGTATGTAATTTACTTATTGGCTCAGAGCAATGACTAAAGCACTTACTGGACAGTAGCAGGGATTGGTCCCATATATCAAAACGTAACTTATATCGGATATAGATATCATACTCGTATCATATCGATATCTATATCAAAATAACGGATATTATAAAAACTGTATCTAATAAAAACCTTACTAGCGTGCGAGAACGAATAAGTCAAACGTACGAACTACGAACAAAACGCAAACTTCGCAAACGATAGGAACCATATGCGCTACCTCTCTTTCTAAGTATTATTTCGCGATCGATGATATAAATGCCCCCGGTAAATCGATCACAATATCTATCAGTAATTGCCCTTATATGAATGTAACCTTCAATATTAATTAAACGAATTTGTTGTTAAACTTTCTTTCATTTTTGAGAAAAGCATTATACTGGCCTCAACCAGTAAGAAAACCATCCTGGCCTCGTATATAACCGGATTAACTCATACTTACTCTACTGGCCAGGAAGGATTACTTACTGGATTCTGCAGTAATGTACTAAAAATCTATAGATACAGAAAACATTAGAGCTGACCGCAAATATATTGAGATAAGGGCAAGAGGATGATGAATAATTGATGATGTTGAATTCGGTATGTAATGTAAAAATAACCCATACCAATTCCAAAAACATTCCAACCACTGAAAAATACATTATATACCGAATTGTTAACTTCGTTATAGTATTGTTTATGTCGTGTAATAAATTTAATGTAATATATTATGTAGAAGACCAATAATAAAATAATAAGTTAAACCTGTGTAAATGAATGCTAATGATGACTGCAAAATAAAGCTTTTTCTGTATTTTTAATAAATATGATATTGCAATGTAAGCTTTCCCGAAACTAAATAAATATAATTTATAAAAAAATTGAATTGTGTCCGTTCGAGCTAGTTAGAAATTAACCAACATATTGAAATTTAAAGCTTTCAATTTTAATAACTGGTGCAAACGCAAAATGTAAGGATTATTTTCCGGTATGGGTGGTTATTTTTTTGGTAACTTTGAACGATATTGGAAATATTTTTGATGTGAAATCTTATCGTTAAATGCTCAATTGTGTTCAAATTTTATGTTTATTCACTTAATTGTTTTGATTTCGCATGATCAATTTTGGTCTATAGGTACAGCATATAAAACATTTAGAAAGGGTACCAGTACCTTCACTGCGTAACGGTTTTGGTCGTCAAAGCACGTCTTTAACGTTACTTTTCTTTTTTTGACAATTTAATAGTATTCATAGCGTTGTGTACGTCGTCGAGTAGATGCATTTTTGAGCATAATTATGAAGCAGTAAATGCCAATCTTTGAACTTACGCAATTAAAGTGATATTTTATTAACAAATTGGTATTTGCGATCTCAAACATTTAGGCAAGCTTTACATTTAGTTTACAAGGGTACCAAGATTCCTGTTCTTTCAAACTGCAATTAACTGGAGATAGTAAAATTATGTCCCTACCAAAATAATTAAAATTATTCCGTCCAAATTCATCACTTCAAATTCCCACACTCAAGAATTTCGCCAAATCCCCCATCTTCCTTACACAAGGGTGAGTCGTGTATTTATAGAAAAAATAAACGATCAACATTGACAAATGTTGAACATCAAACATTACTAAAATCACTGTTGGGGGAGAGGGAGTTTTAAAAATGACTCCATTTCAATGAGACATGTACAAAATGTTATTTCGGTTCCCGTTTGGTCTCGAATTTAAGTTCCAATTTGTCTTCGTGAGTCAAGTTTCGGGAATATTATAAACTTGAATGCGTCTCTTTTAAGTGTACGACTGTATTTACAGCTGTAGAAGTTATTTATTTTTGGTTGTAATTATCTATAATAGAAATCTTTTTTTAATTGTTATTTTGAGCCTCAGTTGTCCCACTGTGAGGCATAGGATTCTCTTACTTCTTTCCATTTCTTACAATTTGGTTCTCATAAAAAAAGAGGTTTATCATATATCATATCCTAAGCTATCAATCAGTATGTCATGATGGGCGTTTAGCTGCGGGGCGGACCTGGTGACAGGTTCTTATTGAAACTTGTCACTTGCACCAGTCCCCAATAAAGTTAAACCTCGGTTTAAACTGCAAGGCATAGGATGTAAGGAAAAGAAAAAACTTTGTGAAGAGAAAATAAAGGTTTTATATTTAAAAACCCAAGTACGAGTCGGACTCGCGCACGAAGGGTTCCGTACCATTATCGCAAAAAACGGCAAAAAATCACGTTTGTTGTTTGGGAGTCCCCCTTAATTCATTTTATTTTAATTTAATCAATTCTATTTTTTGAAGTGAATATACAACTAAATATTCTGTGAATATTTCAAGCGTCTACCTGTTTCCGTTATTAATATCGAGCAAAAAACAGCAAAAAAATCACTTTTGTTGTATGGGAGCCACCCTTAAATATGTATATTCTTCTGTTTTTAGTATTTTTTGTTATAGCGGCAGCAGAAATACATCATCTCTGAAAATTTCAACTGTCTAGCTATCACGGTTCACGAGATACAGCCTGGTGACAGACGGACAGACGGACAGACGGATCGCGGAGTCTTAGTAATAGGGTCCCGTTTTTACACTTTGAGTACGGAACCCTAAAAAAAGAAAAATAATATGTTTATCAAGGATAAGTGATCGGGAATAACCATTCCAAAATTCGTTTTTATATATACTGCGGTGCATCAGTGGCAGAGATACGATGCCACAGACAGTCAAATTCAATTATTCTTCAAACATTCTCCTATACCACAACCTTTTTTTATTAAAAGCTAAATCACTGTATCTCTGACCCAAAAGTACAGTTCTTCACAAAAATTCCTATAAACTCAAAATGAGTATGTCGGTACAAGTTGAGTATTACAAAAGTTGTCTCCAAAGTATGTTTTCCATGGCATGGCGTCTCAGCTGCAGGTGACTTTATAGGTAATTACTGTCTCTTTACGACTGTCTTTTTTATTTCTTTCCTGAGGGGAGCTGACTTTTGTTTTTTTTGTCTTCTTTTTGTTTTGTTTATTTGTGTAATTTCTTTTGCTGATGTTTGTGGGGTTGTTTTTATTCAATTTGCAAGTTCTGTGGTTAATTGTGTGGAACGGGGCAGTGTGTGTGGGATATAAATTTGTGTTATGTGGGCAATATAAGGAAGTTGTGCCTATAAAGTGACAAAGTTTGTGTGCGTTAGCAGCATGTGCGTTAAATAGATACTTAAGGAAGAATATTTGAATGCTACCTAGTCAAATATAAAAAAACATTTCAGCTTCGCCGTATACGGGTAAAAATAAGATAACGCCTGCATTTACCGAAAGGTTGGCAGAGTTGCATCAAGTGACTCACATATTAACAATTATTTTTATGCCAGTCTATTTTTAAAGAGAAAACGTATTTAAATCTAGGTACTTATTTCAATATTCTAAGATAGATACTGATTTATTTTGTAGTACCAGGCTTTTCTGACAAAAAATAATTTGATTTCTCCCTAAAACCAAGCCCGCTTTAGACATGTATTTTAATTTGTTTCAACAAAAAATGAAGCAAAACTACTAAATTTCTTACGTGATTGCAGAAGCTTTAGTGTGATCAGAAAACAATCGCATCTACACTAGGTTTACTGCTATTTACCTTATCCAGCGTTCGTTTCCATCAAATACTTTCAGTATTTACGAGTTCCGTATCTACCCAACACTAACAAATCTCTGAAAATGGTTTGAAACAAAGATTCTAATGGTACAGATGTATTAAACTTCACTTAACGATGTTCAACCTTTTATTGGAGGAAACAAATCCTAAATAGAAGATATAAAATGCGCTTTTATCACTTTTTGATTTGTGCTCTTTGTAAACAACGACCAATTGGTATTCATCAACCAAAGCAAAAAGAACCTTGACTCTATAATGTAGAGTTTATTTCAGCTTGTCAGTGCATCCTTCACAGAAAATTTTATAATTAGCTACAATACAATTAGTTTGACTTATACATGTTTTGGAGTGAACGGAATACAGATTCTGTTTGGCTATAAACTCTGAAAACTGATCAGTATTGTTTTTTTTAGGATGTTGTCGAAACTGATTGATTTTGTACTCCTATTTGGGTTAGATGCGTTACGTGAATTTTATAGAGTAATTAAATTAGTTTTAGTAAAGTAATTAAGGCTCAATTCACCTTGGCAAAAAAAAACTGTTTTGGCTTCAGTGTCACTGGATACTGGATACCAACATAGGTACATGGAGCGACTGCATAACTGGCTTCCACAACTCAGTAACTGAATAATTCACATTAGCTAGTTACAGTCATCATCATCATCAGCGTTTTTAATGTCCCCACTACTGGGACACAGACCTCCTCTCTGTGAGAGGGAATGGTCTATAACCCACCACACGGGCCCAGTGCGGGTTGGTAGATGTCACATGTCTTCCACTTTTTGGTTCTATGACATGCCAGTTTCCTCACAATGTTTTCCTTCACCGTTTTGAAAGCAGTTGTGATTTAATAATTTACACAAAGTAAAGCGCCTGCCTGGGTTCGAACCCACGACCTACACCTTGTAAGTCGTGACTATTACCACTGGGCCACCACCGCTTTCGTTGTGTTTGCCTATTAGGTTCTGAATGAGCTGTCCAAAATATATGACCTATCCAAAATCCAAATTTTAGACATTATTTGTGAGGGTATGGAAGTCCCTACATAGCTCCAGGGGGTTTAAAAGAGGCATTCCTTTCATCCCACTATTTATGTTATGTAAATGGGTCAGGTTTCAGACCATTTCCTGGACAGAGGCCTAACTTCATGTATTTTGTTGAAGTTCTTTTTAGATAGGGTGTAATTATGTGGCATGATTGTGAGTTATACAGATAGGAAACGTTCGTATGTATTTTAAATAGGTTTCTACCTAAAAACTTTGAGTGACTTCGTGCGCCCTATTATTTATACTAATATTATAAAGCTGAAGAGTTTGTTTATTTGTTTGAACGCGCTAATCTCAGGAACTACTACTTGGAATTGAAAAATAATTTTTGTGTTAGATAGTCCATTTATCGAGAAAGGTTATAGGTTATATAACATTACGCTACGATTATTAGGAGCGGAGCATAAATGAAAAATGTTGCAAAAACGGGAAAAATCAATCCATTTTGAGAGCTTCCGTTGCGTGCGCTGCGTAAACGATTTAAGTTCCGCAACAATCATGTATGTAGGGTAGATGGGTAGGTAGGTAGCCGGTTGACGGGAGCGAAGCCGCGTGGGACAGCTAGTTTTTTATATACCGTGAGAATTAAAAAAAAAAAACTTTCCAAAGGGTATTAGGGTAAGTTTGGGTATTTTTTTAATGAGTCAGAGAGTGAGTAAGTCAGGACTTTTCCTTTTCATATAAACTTCATCATCATCATATCAGCCGCAAGACATCCACTGCTAGACATAGGCCTCCCCCAAGTGTCGCCACATTGACCGGTCCCGTGCGTCTCGCATCCAGCAGATCCCTGTGGGATTCCTTCCAACGCAACTTATTCCGGTTCGCGGTCCCCACTCAGAAATATTGAAATATTTTGCACCACCAGCCATCCGTTCTGCGGCGAGCAATGTGCCCTATCCACTACCTCTTAAACTTGGCAATTCTTCGAACAATGTTGGTAACCCTGGATATCTTCTTTTTATATATAATTAGGTATCGATAACTTCAGTTTACGTTTGTTCGTGCTCTCTTTGCAGGTCTATGCGTGCCTCATCTAGAGGGGTTAGACAAACTGACACTATCAGTGATAACGACAAATATCAATCAAAAGATAGAATAAATCAAGCAGCATTTACAATCTATGTCGCTTAAGATAAGAGATAGACAGACCCTCTTTTCCGCATTTAGATTCATTGATCATTTGATCCGTTGTGCGTGCAGGCCTCCTCTCTGTGAGAGGGAATGGATAATAATCCACCACGCAGGACCAGTGCGTGTTAGTGGATGTCTTTCGAATTTTTGGTTGTAAGACATGCAGGTTTCCTCACGATGTTTTCCTTCACAGTTTTGAGAGCAGTGGTTATGAAATAATTTACGCAAAGTAAAGCTCTTGCCTGGGTTCGACTCCATGACCTACAATTTGTAACTCGCGGCCGTTACCACTGGTCTATGTTTGTCACTTATAGAACGTGACTTTGTCCATGCTCTCGAGTATTTTAAGATAGTAAGTACCTAGCCTAGAGATTTCGTTTTTCGAGATATGCGATTTCTCGGCTACGGTGTTAAGTTTTTCGGGGTAGCGTGCATTCGTTGTTAAATGTTTCGTATTAGTAAACTTACGGGGACGTGTTATTCGGTGTTATACTTTTCTAAGTCACGTAACACACTCCCGTTATTGTTAGGTATTGGAAAGTAGAGACACAAGATATCTACGAGAATCTAGGTATGTAAATTAAAACAAGAACGGTACAAATATCTCAACAGTTTAATTAAATATAAGTAATAACAAGCTGCCAATGCTCGACGCACAACATATCCATGTTCAAGCATGTTCGCGTTATTAATAGTTCATACGGAACATGACAGGTGGCAGCCATTTATAATATTTACTTTACTTTTTTTATATTGTAAGGAAACGGGGAAGGTTAAATTATTACCTTCTTGACATGTAAAAAGACCTGTTATAATTAAGTAAAAACTGTCGGTTTTTTTCTCGTATGGAATCACTACAAAAATAAATACTGCCAAAGAATCTACCAATTATAAGCTAGATTTTAATTTAAAAAAATAAGTTGTACAACAAAAACCTTTTCTAATTCGGGACACGCTTCTTTTACCCGACTGCGGCAGGGTCAATATCTTTTTTATGCGTCTGTACATGCGAGTAGAGTGTGACAGATGTCAAAGATAATTATGTTTGTACATTAGATAAATAAACAAAATAGTTTAACAAATACTCTTCAGCGAAATAAGTAATACACTTTTAGACTCTAACCCCCGATTTCTGAATTAAGTATTTGAAGTTGAGCAATTGTCAAACTCTTCTTTAGCCTCAAAACCTGTAAATTTTAATATTAAAATAGGGTTTGGCTTCTTATCTCCAAATAATTCACCCCGAAATTCGCCCTATGTAAATTATGTAATTGCATTCATAATAAAATGTAGATAAGTATAATTTATCAAATAAAATTTGGCTGTACATTAGAAATTAGAATTTTCGGGCAAAGATTGCTGTGAAACAATGCTTAGGCTACTGACTCAGGTGAACAACAGCATAAATCCTAAGCGCAAAAAAGCGCCAACTGACAATTATATTTTTTTACAACAAAAGAAAGTTCTAAATTCAAAACTACACGTCAGAGAGTCGGCACGCGCGATATTTAAACTTAGAACCCTTACACTGCTCGCCAGTGTACTGTACAGTCGAGTATAGCCGACAGATGTTAACATATGCCCGTGTTTTCTTTATTTAAGAGATCTGTTTGTTACTTTTTGTTACGTATCCGCGGCGCCTCCGGTCTCTCACTTATTATTTATGGCGGCGAGTGTACCGAGTGGTGATGTAGGGACGCTGGAAGTGGTGGGCAATTAATTTTGTTTTAAAATGTGAAATTATTTTTGATAATAAATATAAAAATATAAATAAGACATTTTTTATATTGTCTACGCTCAACAGGGAAGTAGGATGATTAGTAATCCTTCTTCATTATAAGATGTATCAAATGTAAAAGTCTGTGTGTTTGTTAATCAATCACGCCACAAAGAAACACAAGTAGGCCATGGATTAGGAATTTAGGACATACGATACTTACTATGTGAGAGCAGTGGTGGCCCAGTGGTAAAAGCCGCGACTTGCAAGTTGTAAGTGGGGGGTTCGAACCTAGGCAGACACTTTTCATTGTGTAAATTATTTCATCACCACTGCTCTCAAAATGATGAAGGAAAACATCGTGAGGTAAGCATGTCCTAGGACCAGCAATTCAAAGATATGTGACATCCACCAACCTGCAGGGAATGGGCTGAAATCCATTTCAGCCCATTCCCTCTCACAGAGAGGAGGCCTGTGTTTCAGCAGTGGTAAGATTTAAAAAGTCTAACCAATATAAGTAGGTAGGTACGGTTCCGTGAGATTTATTCAATTTTCACCGGTTTTATAAAATAAATCCGGTGGCAAAAACTAGTATACTTACTTTATTATAAAAATTACCTTTTGCAGAACAAGAAAAAGAACCTTTATACGTAGTAGAATTGTTCATCTAGCTTTTCATACCAATTAAAAGCTATTTTTTTAAGTTCAGCTATTTTAATAATAAAGACTGCACAGAGAAACGCATTCAGAATAAATAATAAAAATTCACACAATTAACGAACAGACGATGATTAATGTTCCGGGGAGTGGAGTGAAATAATGAATTTACTGTTAAATTCCTTTTTCAAAATGTTTCTGTTCTTCATTTTGTTTGCATTTTATAATATTGCCGACATTTTAAACATTTTAAAAATAAAATTTCCTGTATAATTTGTTTAAAGAAGTATTAATGTTGCAAATTATAAAAAAAAAGTATTTACTGCATAAAAAAAAGTATGCAATCAGGGACCAAGTTCCTAACGCCTTTTCGTTAACTCCGAACGGAATTTGATATAGGTAAAAGTCACATTACAAATACATAATGTGAACAAGTAACACCCACACACATTCCTCACTATTTTAACGGATACAAATTTATTTTATTTATGTATACATACACATCACTTTGCTGTATAAAACTGATATAGATCCGTCACCTCAAACATCAGGTCCTGTTGAAAACCAGCGTCAGGCACTAGTTGTCAGGCATTCTTGCTGAACTGGGCCTTTTTGGCGCAGCCGTGAGGCACACTTGCCTGCTAATTTCTTACGTCAGACTTTTTTATTTTTATTTTATTTGTATTATATCTGATGTTTAATATTATGTTGTGTGTATTTTAGTCTGTGCTAAATAAATGTATTTTCTTTCTTTTCTATCTTTAAGTATGGTGGCCAGTGGTTGACGATAATATTCTAACTATGCCGGACGGAACCGAACTTCTCGAGAGGCATAACCCTTTTTCGTAACGTGATGATACCAGGCAACGCCTACTGCAAGCTAAGGAACTTCATTCTACAAACATGATTGGTCCAATAAATTCGATAGTCTATTGACCCCATACATAATCTATTCCTAAGACACATGTACGAATATAAAAACAATATTACGAGCCCGCCATAAACCAAAATAAATGACAGTACAGTGGAAACGGAAGTGGCTTCATAGACAATGACCATAAACAATGGGAAATGACCTCTAATACACTATTACAATAATGAGCAAATCTTTCGTATACGATGGACCGAGACACATAAATAATGTTTCTCATATCAAAACATCTATTAATTTATCATTCCTTTTCTCCTTTTATTTGTAACTTGCTTTTGCTCGAACTTCGTCTGCGTAGTTTTAGTACTTCGATTACCTTATCCACCCTTTCACTCCCTCTCCCTCCATTAATGATAGTTTCCGTGATAAAACGATCCTATGACCTTTCCAAGGTCTCAATCTATCCCCATTCCATTTCATCTTAATCGGTTCAGCGCTTTAACAGAGTTACTTAGCTAATTAGTATAGATTTAGTAACATTTTTTTTGCGTTATAAGTTTTTTTTTAAGTTATGCTGTTACACTAACAGAAATTGGAAATGAGGATACCTTAAATATGCATAAACTGACGCCTTTTCAATAAATATACAAACATAAACTCACGCATTTTTCCATGTGGGACTGGGGGTGATCAGAAAATACAGAACGCCACCTACTGCAATCCGTACATACTCATTTTGTTTGGTTCAAGTGAATATGTACTTATGTAACTGAATAGTAACCTTAAGATCATTCAAGAAAGACTAGACCATTACGGGTCACGACTTATGGAACAACAATGGATTGAAAAAAAGAAAGTGATTATTTGTTAAAAAATAATGTTGTTTCAATTTCAATTAGTATATTTTTGGCTCCTGAAAATAATTACATAAATAAATCAAAAAAACAAAATGAAAACACAACAACTATATGCTTTTGTGTGTCATTTCTCAAACAGCGAACGGATCAATACGATATCTCTTCCATTGTCCATAACTGCGCGTCCCCAAATGTTCGCCAGTGCGGGGTCGGACAACTTTTCACATAACTCAAGCCACTCGATTTGGTAGCAGAGTTTATTATTTGTACTCCCGAGCCCCGTTGTACTCCTGCGATGGCTGCGATCCTGGTACCCGAGTACATATTTCGTGTTTTATCACTGCACACTAACACTACGTCTTTGTTTAATTCACTTCAATACACGACACAGATCTTGTTTTAATAAAATTCGCAACCTCAGAATAGTAGTGACCTAACTCAAATAATGCAATTTGTGGGAAAACTAGCTTTTGCCCACGACGCGTAGCATTAGTACTTCGAGTAGCCTATTTTTTATATCGCACAATAAAATTGTAGTTGTGTGTGCCGCCTTACTTGAGAAATTATTGGTTCACCATACAAATAAAAACTATCTAATAACCTTCCCAGAGTCTCAAACTATTTCCATACCATATTTCATCTATATCGGTTGAGCAGTTTAAGCGTGAAAAGGTAACAGTCATACAGACTGACATAGTTACTTTCGCATTTATAATATTAGTATGGATGAGCAAAAAGTTATAGTATTGGCCGTATTTTTTGTATAAAAGTAACCGATGTAATTTATCCGACGGCCGAAGGAGGGTAATGTGTTTATCAGTCTATGTATGTATGTATGTTTGTTCCTATGTGGGGTTCTAGAGATCAAACGCTTTGGCCGATTTTGATGATTCTTAAATCAATCGATTCGCCTTAACCCTGCGAGTTTCAATGCCTACATTTAAATTGGTAAATAAGAAAATGGCGGATTTTGGGCGCCATATTGTGGGGCACCAAATTTTTTATTTGTTCCAAACCAATCGTGTGGGGTATCAAAATAAAGGATTTTAAGAGGTAAGTTCAAAAATATTTAACACTTATATGTTTAAATGTACCTAATTCAAAAAAAAAAAAACTAAAAAGTAGTAAATAAAAAAAGTTAATCAAAAAACTCAAAAACCCAACAGCTTAAAGAGGAGGATACATATTCGCAAGCTGGCTGACCAAAACCAGATGTATCCTCCGACTGCATAGCATAATTTTTTTCTTGTTTACGTCTTTTAAGTTCGCTTTTTAAGCGGTCGGGTTTTTGATTTTTTTAATTATTTTTTATTACTTTTAATTTGGGCTCTTTTTCACCACAGGGTTTTAGAGTTTCGTCTTTCTAAGGTCATTTTTCAGCAATACAGAAATTGCAGACATTTTGAAATAGGTCACTTTCATTGTAAGAGTGCGAATTGTAGTCTTTCTCCAATGTTAGTTTGTTAGTTTATTGGAGAATTTCTAACTTTTCATGGACTTCTCCTTTTTGTTAGTTAAAATCGGAATCGTAAAGACTCTTTGTTATTGTGAGTGCTTATTGAAAAGTTTTATATTCAATACTGCATACGTTGGATGCTTCTTTCAGCTCTATAAGAAGTAAGATATAACGGTGAAAGTACCTATGCGAAAACAAATTATTTTTGGCAGTCTGGTTTCAGAGGAAAATAAGATATTTAGGTAATTATTGTGCAGTTTTTCCGTTGTTTTTTTGATGCCCATGAAAGTTGGATACAGTGGCATAAGACATAATAGTAAAATCGCCGATATTTTGTTTGCAGAAACTGTTGAGCTCTATCCCGCAACCCCCGCTTTTTATATGTCAATTCCCACGTTCCTATGCTAGCCGCAACCAGGTTTTACCCGCGATGGCAACATTGTTTTCTACCTATCTCGCTTTTGGACGACTAACACTTTTTTTTTTCGCAGTCTGAATAAAACTTTACTAGCCGAGGGTCCGTATATTGGTGAGGAGTAAATAATATAGCACTATAATCGGTGTATATAGCGTATATTTCTACTGCACATATCAAAGACAAAAAAAAAAATAATCTTAATTAGGCAAATGCCGGTAACGAAACGATAGCGAGATCTAACTCGACGACCACGCCATCTATCGAGCACTTTTCGATATATTATTGATATCGCCATGATTTCGGTACCTGTCCGAACACAGTCTCTATACGCAACTCGGTCACCACTTTACACACCAATGCAAGATTACAAATCTTAAAATATTGTAACACATTTCTTTTATAACCGACTTCAAAAAGGAGGAGTTTCTCAATTGTATTTTTTTAATGTGTTTTACCTCAGCACTTTTTACTAGGTAAACCGATTTTGATGATTCTTTTTTATTTATTTTAAACCTGGTGCAATTAATGAAGATTCATTTAAATTTTATCAATATCTGACGAGTCATTTTTGAGTTATCCTTAATAATGCGTATTTTCATGGCAATAACTGAGGTACCAAAACTACAAAGAGAAAAAATCCGACTGCTCGCGAAATTTGCGAAACGAAATTTCGCGAGCTGGCTGACCAAAACCATATGTATCCTCCGACTGCCGCCATGATTTTCTTCTTGTGTGCATCTTTTTTTTCGCTTTTTAAGCAGTCGGGTTTTTTAATTTTACTAACTTTTTTATTTACAACTTTTAGTTATACTTTTTTTTGCGAATGACCTCTAAAATCCTTCATTTTGAAACCCCACTCGATGGGATTCGAAGAAGAAAAAATTGCAACCCCTACAATATGGCGCCCAAAATCCGCCATGTTTCTTTTTTAACACGCTTTTATTAGCTTGGTATGTATGTATCTATATATCTATGTATCTATGTATCAATGTAACAATGTATCAATGTAACGGAATCTTTGAACGTGATTTTCACCCACTTCAAAACGTTGGATTGATTTGAAACTTTGCACACTTATCAAGGACCGATGACAATGCAATAATTTAAACAGTTTGTCCCATTATCCTTACCATTAAAGCGTGTTTTTTAGTTTTTAGAACTACAATTTTTTCAACGGCACTTATCTAAGAACACTTGGGCGGCCAAGACCTATCTAACGATGTCTTAATTATAAAAATCCGTCAAGTGATTTGAAAGATACGAGATAATAAAGAATATTACATACATACAAGATACGCGCGAAAAACATAAGCCTTTCTTTGCAGCCGGGTAATAAAAAACTTTTTAACAAAAAAATTAAACCGTACCGTACCGAAGACACCGACTTCCGAAAAGAAAGTTATTTTCCGCTTTGTAGTGTTTTGTTTTGGAAGGCGGCTTTTTTTAAAAGTATTTTCTATAAACCTATTACTTTTGTTGACAGTACAACGCTCATGAGTAAGTATCATAGTGACGTGCCCACTGTCCAGTCGACACAACAAAAACTAGTTGAAACGAAACTAACACGATGACACATGGTGGTTGCAGCGAACATTGTCAGCCGGACATCATAAACTATAGGAAAACAAATAGCGATTGACATGACAAGCCAGTTTTTTCTAGAGTATTTAACTACTAGATTTTTACAACAGAGCCGTGTATTTTGCCGAGCATACACTAACAACTACCTTTTTGCAAAAAATCTGGTTTGTCCATTGCTCCGTTGCTGCGCCAAAGAAAAACAAAACTACAATATTTTATAGCTACCATCCTAATTATATTATCTGACTACTAAGAGTTGGTAGGGATTTCAAACATAAGTCAAAATTGATCCTTCTTAATAAGACACTTGTAAGTTCAATACTTGAATATGCTTCAGCGGTTTGGAATCCCCAGTATGCAGTTTCTATTGAACAAATTCAAAAATTGCAAAATAAATTTAGTAAGCACTTGAGTTGGCGACTTAACTCTAGAACTGATCATACACCTAGGCTTCAGAAATTGGAGGAACGTCGTGCAGAGCGAGATCTAGTATAATTATATAAAATTATCAGAGGCCAATTGGACTCCCCTTATCTTCTCAGCAAAATAGGTTTTGGATGTCCACGCTTAAATGCACGCAGGAGAACTCTCTTCCAAATTGGTTTCTCCCGAACTAATTACGGCAAGAACATTTTTAATAAAAGAGCATGTCGTCTGTACAACGACATAATCTCATTTAAAAAAAAAAAACAAGATTTAGATATTTTTCACCTTTCTCTACCCAAATTTAGGTTTTCCATAAGAAATATATTGGCATATAAATTTAAATAATATAATGTTATACAATAATATAATATTAAAATGTGACTTCTTTGAACTGTGTAAACTTCTGGATGTTGTTGCACTTAGGTTAATTTACTTGTATATTAATCTGTGGAAACTGTTTACTGTGTTGAACTAATTATATGCTTATGTTTGTTACTGCATCTGTTTGTTTCCCAAATAAAATCTGCCTAGCCTTTTTAACCAACTTCCAAAAAAGGAGGAGGTTCTCGATTCGGATGTTTACATTTTTTTACGTATGTTCGGGCATAACTCCGTCATATGTTAATGGATTTTTAAATTATTTTTTTGTTTGAAAGAAGTTTATCCCAAAATGGTCCCATTTAAATTTAGAAAAGATCTGATGAAGAACTTTGGAGATATATAACAGAACTCTTCAATAAATGACGGCAAATTTCTCGGGATTGCTGCAATCGTATGTCTGTTTATTTCTAACACCATTTCATAACATACTATCACGCCAGTATGCTCTAAACGGGTACGCAGTTGTGTACAGTTCACCCTGGTACACTCTCATTCCACCGGTTATGTTCAAGTTACATGTTATTTGGGTAATCTATTCTGGGATCACTGTGGGCATTATCATTAAAGGTACCTTACTATAGAACTTGTCCATTATGTACCACTAAAAAGAGAAAAATAAAAAAAAATACAAAAAATAAAACCGACTTCCAAAGCAAAACACTACAAATTGAAAAATTTATTTTTTTCCGAAGTCGGTGTCTAAAAAAACGAAAAACATTAAGTACCAAACTTCGGAAAAAAAGTAATTTTTCGATTTGTAGTGTTTTGCTTTAGAAGTCAGTTTTTTTTTTTTGTTAAAATGTTTTTTCCCAACTAAATTGGGGTCGGCTTCCAGTCTAAACGGATTCAGCTGAGTACCAGTGTTTTACAAGGAGCGACTGCTTATCTGACCGCCATAACTCAGTAACTGGGTAACACGATACCCCTTGGCTAGACTGGTGTCAGATGTCAGACTTCGGAATACCCGTAACGAAAGTCTCTCTTTAAATGACATGCCGGGACCAATGGCTTAACGTGCTTGCCGAGGCATGGAAGAAACTCGGTATGTAAAGATGGTCACCCATCCACGGACAGACCTCGGCAAGCGTTGCCTAACCTTGAAAATCGACCCGTGCGGCTGTTATTATTTAGCCATGAGCTCCTAAATTATATAGTTTTCCCAAATAATCTACAAGCCAAGATAAATTTGGCACGAGATTTATTAATTTTATCAATATAACTAAACCGGTTACTAAACCACTTGTACGGATAAGCAGAAAATATAATCATTTACACTCACACACACATTTCACACACACACACACACATGACATTTCTGATTCGATCACACAAAGAAACTCCGCGCATAGCCCTCTCCATTGCCCTTTGAGTAACTAAGCTTTCTGATAAGGCCCATTTTAAGCGACCACCATATGTCATCACTGGCAACACACACTGGTCATAGACTTTCATCTTGAGACACAGTGGTAAGTTGGACGAGAAGATATCGCGCAACTTCCCGAAGGCTGCCCAGCCGAGTCGGATTCGACAGTTGACGTCTTTCTCAAGGTTGGCCCTTGTAGTATATGTCATAATTCACTGTTGCACTGCTACATTTATAGTAATTACCGTAACATATTGACGTACGAATTGGGGTCATTTGCTACAATATAAAAGACAGTGTAATGTGTTTACTTGTCACTTTTACTATGGAGACTACCTAAATATAAACATATTCAACACTCCACGTTGAGTTTCTCTTCTCTTCGAGAGCTCCTCATCAACATATTACACCCTACCCAATTGGATCGTTTGTCACAGGTAGACATAGTCGCCCACAACTTCGAGTGTAGAGTCTCCGACCTTGATAGGAGTTTTTTTTTAACCAGGGTTACCGATATAGCCCGAAGAATTGCCAAACTTAAGTTGCAGTGGGCAGGGTACATTGCTCGCAGAACGGATGGCCGATGGGGCCGAAAATTTCTGGAATGGCGACCGCGAACCGGAAGAAGATACGTTGGAAGGCCTCCCACTAGGTGGACCGATGACCTGGTTAAGGTTGCGGGAAGGCGCTGGATGCGAGACGCACGGGATCGGTCAATGTGGCGACGCCTGGGGGAGTCCTATGTCCAGCAGTGGACGTCTTGGCTGAAATGATGATGATGATGACAAATATTTATCTTTACTAATTTTCAATTAAAATAGTTACAAATAAGATATAGTTAAGTAGGTAACTAGTGTTCTCTTTTCTCTATGATATTTAATTTGGTCGTCCTTCGCCTTACTTCAGAATAAAATATCAGCTTTTCATATTTTTATCTAGACATCAAATATAACCTTGACCTAATTCTTAGGAATTCGCCATCTTTTTATCCTAGAAAATATCGATTTATTTATGAAAGTTTTCTTTAAGGAAATTACTAGAACAAAAGAAAAAGATTAGGAGAGAGATTTTAATTAGAACAAAAGAAAAAGTATGGAGGTATGTATCAGGAAATGTGACACCAACCGACTATTATCCGTGTATGTGTCGTAGGTTTGTGAGAAAATCTGGTTTTTGATCAAAAACCTGGGCTTTTGATCAAGTACCAGATACAGCTGAGTACCAGTGTTTTACATATATCGACTGCCTATCTGACCGCCACAACCCAGTAACTGGGTAGCACGGTACCCCTTGGCAAGACTGGTGTCAGATCTCAAGCTTCTGACTACCCGTAACGACTGTCAAAGATCTTCAAATGACAGGCGGGACCAACGGCTTCACGTGCTTTCCGAGGCACGGAGGAAACTCGGTATGTTGAAATGGTCACCCATCCACGGACCGACCTCGTCAAGCGACTAACGCCAACGACCTTGAGGGAACAAAACGCGCACTCGTTTCACACCCGCGCGACCCAAAATTTTGTAGTTTTTTGTACTTTCCTTGCTATTATAAGACTTTAAAAAAAAGCCGCAAATCCAAATGTAGATAACTAAATTTTCTTTAAGATGGTGTCAATTTCATTCAAATACGCCCAGCGCTTTTGGTGCGACTGTCGTATTTTTGTCCGTTTTAGACATAACTTTAAAAATTAATTACACTATAATTAATACACCTTTCACTTGCACATTCACCACCATTCACACAAATTTTCACCATAATTCACCTGCAAATTTACCACAATCCACATACACATTCACCACCATTCACCACACACCTTCTTACTGCTTTTGTTGTTACTTTTATTTTTTCCATTATTTTATTTTGTTATATTTTTTAGTGGAACCACATTTTCACCATAATTCACCTGCAAATTTACCACAATCCACATACACATTCACCACCATTCACCACACACCTTCTTACTGCTTTTGTTGTTACTTTAATTTTATCCTTTTTTGTTTTTTTTTTGTTATATTTTTTTTGTGGAAATACATGGTACCTGCCTGTTAATTTGCATGAAGCCACTAAGTGGGGCTTGGTGGTGTAACACAGGTTTTAACTAAACCTACATCAAGCACCAGCTCTCACAATGTGAATTTATACATTTACAAACTGATTAGTGCTAAAACCATTGTGAGAGAAAATAAATGAACTTATTATTATTTTATTTTATTCAATTTCTTTTCTTATTTCGATATTGTATGCTCTCATGGTTCCAAAATTCCTGATTAAAATTTTAAGCATATTTGCCACAATTCACTTACACCAACACATTCACCCACACCTTAACCACAATACATCTACTCATTCACCAAAACTCAGCTACACGTTTTACACCTTTCACCCACATTTTCACCATAATTCACCTGCAAATTTACCAATATCCACATACACATTCACCACCATTCACCACACACCTTCTTACTGCTTTTGTTGTTACTTTTATTTTTTCCTTTTTTGTTTTTTTTTGTTATATTTTTTTAGTGGAAATACATGGTACCTGCCTGTTAATTTGAATGAAGCCACTAAGTGGGGCCTGGTAACCTGTAACACAGGTTTTAACTAAACCTACATCAGGCACCAGCTCTCACAATGTGAATTTATACATTTACAAAATGATTAGTGCTTTTTAGAGAAAATAAATGAACTTATTATTATTATTATGATATACGAATAAAACTCAAAATTTTCTCAGATCAAATTATTAAAAAAATGGTCTAATGTAACATATATTTTTTCTAAAAAATTACGACAAGCCGTTTAGACGTGATTCTCATTTTAAAATCAGCTACTCAAGGGTACTCGTATCTGCGCCTTAAGACTGCCTCGTCGTGTAGAGCGTCGGAGATGTTTGTGCAAGCCAGTACCAACGGTTTCTACACGATTATACGAAAAAAAAACTGCATTGTTACTGAGGAGAGTGAGGAACATTCAAAACGGCATCTGAGAGCTTCGGCTCTATGATTGGGCAGCAGTTTGTGCGGACGTTGATTGTTACTAACACTGGATTTTTGCTTCCACAATAAATATATTTTATTTATTTAGAACCCCAATAACACTATGTCAAACCCGGAAATCGAACCCAGGACCATGCCCAGCAGTAGTGCATGCGACCAATAGAGTTAATAGAAACCAAAAGCGTTACTTGAAATTGCCTACTGAAAAAGTTATAAGACTCAACCGAGATAGCTGGACTACTGATTTAATTTCTGAAATTACAAAAGTAACTTACTGCTAATGAACTTTGTCGTAACAATATTAAAGTTCTTGGAGCTACAAAAATTTTCATACGTTCCCAGCCAATCAACTAGGACAGAAAACTTAAATAATTGAACAAGACATCGAACATTTCTGGAGCCCATTAAGAAATAAAACCCAGAAAATAATATTGTAAACATGAAAACGGGACATATTTTACATGTCCAATAGAATAAGTCAGTATAGGACCTGTAAGGGACATACCCTCTTCATTTCAATAACCATTTATGAGATTTATGGTCTCCGACTGTATTTCTGTCGGGCAATCGATGACAGAAATTGAATATTATAGAAATGGGAGAATGTTTTCTGTTTTTCTTTTTTTTTCGTAGCAGATGGCATTTAGGTTTCTGGGAAAAAGTTCTTACGTGCGGAGAATAAATCCAGGGATGTTAGGATATAGAAAGTGTTCGGGGACCGTTTAAGTCGTTACATAAATTATGTTGGAAGTAAAACTTATCGTCAGGGTTTAGGTTTCTTTGTAGATGGAGAAACTATTATTATTATTTTGTGAAGATGGGGTTAGTGTCCTTTTAAAAATGCTAAGTAAGATTTCTTTAATAAGTTTTAATAAAACAAGGAAGCATATTCAACTTAAAATTCTTTAAAAGTAAACTTTTAAACAGTACGTTATTTACGTTACGTTTGCGTCAGGCTAGATCATCACAAAGAGTCTAACGTTCAAATTGGCGCAGACCTAGTCAAACTTTTGCTGAATAGCTACAGATTATCACCTGCCACTGTTCACTGCTGGACACAGCTCTCTCCCAAGTTAAATCCGAACCTCAGCCTGCCGAATCCAGTACCTACTTCCCTGGACAGTTTTGCTTTGATATAGAACTTACCCTTGGTATTGCAGATGTTCAAAGGCGGTAATGCCCAGTTATCATCAAGTGAATCGCCAGACAGTTACCCAATCTATGACATAAAAAATCACCTAAAACGTACATAAAGGGTGAAAAACCCTGTGATAGTTAAGAATAAAAACGTTTTCCTGCTCTCCGAAGGTCATGACCTCGGAATATCAATTTGTCACAGTAAGTCTTTGCGCACTGACATCAAGGTCAAGGGTGGCGCCATCTTAATCAGACCAAATCCTTTACGGCTTCTCCTTTTCTTCTTACGCTTTTTACAAATGGATTTGGAAATCGTTTGGTACAAACAATGATACATAAAGGGAAGGGTTTAAAGCTAGGAAGTGAATGAAGCTTTGTTACTGAAAATTAATGTTTTGTTCTGCTGGATTGCGAGATGAATTTTGTGGCCCAAGTTTTTACTAAAGGGTTATGGATGAAACTGTAAAACAATCTTACTGGGGCTGCAACTAAATAAGTGAAGACAATGATAGCTGATGTTAATGTAATTGGATATTCCTAACTGATTGTGTAATGTATCATTAGAAAAAGAAGATAAAACTCATGCAATTTCTTAAGCCGTCGCTTATCAGCGGATGTTAGTCACAGTTAGTTCATCCAGATTTATGTCATTATTAGTAGTTTATGGAACGGTCATATAATAGGAGTTATTAAAACACGATAATAGTATCACACGAGTGTTTTAATACCAAATTATATGCCGTTGCATACGCTATTTTATCTTCACTTATACAGTTGAAATAAAACAAAAGTGGAAACGGAAAAATTATGTGGTATGGCGGGCAATTTAGATTCTCATTCTCATTCTCATTGCGCGCGCTGTGCATTCATGAATGCACAGCACGCGCATCCATATAAAATGATATAGATAAGTTATTAAAACGAAGAAAATGTTTATTTATAAAATATTTTTTAATTCATATTTGGAACATTACGTTGTGAGTGTAGATAAATTATATTTAACTATGAACAAGAGGGAAAGAGAGGCATATCAAGTTATACGATTAAATGAATCAGTAGTTATTGATGCTTTTAAAGAAATTACTTTTGTGTAAAATAAAACATTCATTAAAAATTGGAATGAATTCACTTTATCCACCATCCAACATGATTCACCCCGCCAACATAAGTGCGCGTTGTAACACAGAGGTCCGTTTTACAGGTTCGCTTTATCGTATATGTTTTTATTCGGTACTGACGTATCTATGTAGTTGTATGAGTTCACACACATGACAGTATTCCAGATCCAGTAAAAAATACCGTTCTGAAAAAATATAGAGCAGTCCGTTTTACAGGTCCGCTGTATCATATATGTTTGTATTCGGCAATGGCGTAGGTAATTGCTGTTGTATGAGCGAGTTCACACAAAAGTATTAAAATATTGATGCGTTTTGTTTGAAAGTTGATGGTACTACACTGACTAAAATGTGGTATGAACATTTTCCTCAGTAGCGACGGATCCTTTAAGAACGATCCTCGAAATACGGATATTCTGTGTGAACGTACCCTAACAAAGCCTACAAACTAAAACGTACCAGCATCACCACTGATATTGGCATACAACTCGCCTCATTTCACTCATTACTAGTTCGTGTAGCTTTAACTAACCCTGCCTGCATCGAAACAGACAGACAGACAGATTTAATTAAAGTTCTAATGCGTGCAGTCACGGAAAATGCAATTCGACTGATTTTCACGATTGATTCTCAGTTATTTGTGATTCAAATGCCAGTCAATTGTGGTATGTGTTTTGATTTCTATCTTGCCTTTTATACTTTTGGAGGTATTTTTTCATTATTAAAATCTATTACGTGGCAATACTGCCAGCGTTCTGGGCACTTTTCCCGTTGACATCGATGTGAACGAATTTTTTGATGCACAATGAGCTCTTTTCCGTCTCCCTTTTCTATTTGTATATAGGTTTGTTTTTTTTAGAATCACATCACATCATCATCAGCCTATTAATGTTCCCACTGCTGGGACACAGGCCTCCTCTCTGTGAGAGGGGATGGGCCGTAATCCACCACGCGGGCCCAGTGCGGGTTTGGTGGATGTCACATGTCTTCGAATTTATGGTTCTAGGACATGCCGGTTTCCTCACGATGTTTTCCTTCACCGTTTTGAGAGCAGTGGTGATGAAATAATTTACACAAAGTAAAGCGCCTGCCTGGGCTCGAACCCACGACCTACAACTTGTAAGTCGCGGCCGATACCACTGGGCCACCACTGTTTTTTAGAATAATCAATTGTATATATGTTAATAAATGAAAAGATGATTACTAGCCTGTAGTATATTGTAGTGTGACTGTAGGAAAAGGCATTTTTTTATTTATTTAAACTTTTAACACCAATGTACGAACGCGGCGATATAACTTTAGGCTTTACCTACCACTCACCCACGAGTGATGGAAAGATAATGTGGCGGACGTGGTGACGTTTTCTGATACGGAGAAGAAATGTGCAGTGATCCTGAAGCCCTCTCACCTCCTAAACAAGTTTGCCTTTAGTGTTCAGCTGTAAAATAATATAACACAGCTACAATCATATTATCATCATAACATTTTCTCTTCTTGGTTTCTTGATCGATTCGTTCAGGTGATCCAGATATTTTACTCGGAAATTGCTGTTTTTCGCGCGTATCTTGCTTGTATGTAAGTTTGGGGGTAGGTGGAACAGGGTGTAAAGTCCCACAAACCTCCATAGAAAAGGGAGGATCCTCCGACCAGACGGGTGTTGTGTCTGGTCCGGGCAACTGCCCGACGGTTGTTGTCGGACTGTTGTATGTGTTCTAATCGCGCCGAAAACTTTACTTGCGCGATGCAGGATTTGTGTGACGTCATGTCATTAGTTCGTAAGTGGCGGCGCTGGTGCCGCTACATCACTCCCCTCCGGAGACCGGAGGTCGATAGCAGGTTGAGTCGTCCGTACATCTTGTGATGCGTGCCTGGCCAGTGGAAGGTTGGTTCCCGTGAGTCGGAACCGGAAGTCGCAGAGTTCGCGGTGAGTCGGAACTGTATGCGGTTGTGCCCCAGTGAGTCGGGGTGATGATATCCCAGTGAGTCGGGATAGTGTTGCTGGCTCCAGTAGTTTTTGGAGCGGTGATGATGGTGTCCCAGTGAGTCGGGACAGTGCTGCTGGCTCCAGTGGGTCGGAGCGGTGATGGTGTCCCAGTGAGTCGGGACGGTGCTGCTGGCTCCAGTGGGTCGGAGCGGTGATGAAAGAAGCTGGGGGTGATGACCAGGAATGCGCGTCCGCTGCATGCTGGTGGTCAGAGTACCCCCGTAGATGCCGTGGGTACTGGCTGGCTGTGTGACTCACTGCTCGAAAGCTTGAGGAAGTGATGCTGACGTCACGACGAAGTTGTTCTGCACGAAGGCTGCGCTGACGTTCATGTTCGGGGTCACCAGTTTGGGGGTAGGTGGAACAGGGTGTAAAGTCCCACAAACCTCCATAGAAAAGGGAGGATCCTCCGACCAGACGGGTGTTGTGTCTGGTCCGGGCAACTGCCTGACGGTTGTTGTCGGACTGTTGTATGTGTTCTAATCGCGCCGAAAACTTTACTTGCGCGATGCAGGATTTGTGTGACGTCATGTCATTAGTTCGTAAGTGGCGGCGCTGGTGCCGCTACATAAGTGTGTTTGTAATATTCTCTATTATTTTTTTTATTTGAGATGGGTTTGCTCTTGACTCTAGTCTAGGTCAGAGGTGACAGAGACAAAGTCGACGATGGAGTGAGCTTACCCAGAAGTAGCCTGTTCACTCTAACTTTGAAGAGATTCGGGTTGTATGCGTTCGGAAACACAGACGCAGGCAGTGAGTTCCACTCTTTTGCAGTGCGCATTATGAAGGATGTTTGGAAGCGCTTGGTCCGAATTGGTGGAATAGCAACTAGGTGAGGATGTTAACTTGCAGTGCGTCTAGATGTCCGATGGTAGAAGGGGGCCGGTGGGATGAGGTCGTGGAGTTCATGAGCACACTCGCCAAAATACAGTCTGTAGAATACCGACAAGCAGGCAACCTTACGGCGATGAGCTAAGCTGTGAAGCTTGGCACCCACCAGTTATTACCTCATATCTTTCAAACATCTTGACAGATTTTAATAAAAGTGTTCTTAGATAAGTGTCGTTAAAAAAAAGGAACGTGGCGGATTTTGGGCGCCATATTGTGGGTAATTGCGCCATATTGTAATATTTTTTTTCATTCAGACTCATCGAGTGGTGTATCAAAATAAAGGTCTTTCAGACTCATCGAGTGGTGTATCAAAATAAAGGTCTTTCAGACTCATCGAGTGGTGTATCAAAATTAAGAATTATCATGCCCAGTTATTTAATGTAAATACGCTGAGACAAAATATTCTCAGATATATCAGACAATGATAGGACAAACTTGCTACAAAACCTTGTTACATTCAAAGGTGACAAAAACCTGGCAATAGAACGCGTTTTTTTTTTAACTTTGTTCTGTACTTGACTTCCTAACTTAGTTACGTGCTTGGCAATGTGTATACTCGTACTATAACGTTACAACACCTCAACAACCAAATATAATGAACAACTTTCAGACCTAATCCCGGACATTGGGCACCTGTGTAAACGGCACCTGAGGTATTCCACATTGGGCACCTATCCACCTTCATGATTCTGGCCTCCTGGTAGTTTGGGTGTAAATGCCTATAATATTCACCATCTAACTAAAAAATCAAAGCAGAATTTTGACGTCCTAGAGAAAATAAACGTTCCAACACTAGTACCTACTGATCCGTATGTGCCAAATGTGGAATACAATTTTAAGTATTAAATCATTCAACTTACGGCACTTGCGAAAAATATTGATAGGTGACGAATGTGGAATACCTCAGGTGCCATTAACTCAGGGGCCGTTAAAATGGGTGCCCAATGTGAAATACGTCACCTTTTAGACTTAGATAGTAGTGTCACAGATACACAAAGAGCATAATAATATAATCGCCGAACTCGTTTCGGCAAATGGTCGGAATATTTTACTCTGTGACTCAACATGTCTTGTGTGAAGCTTCATTGTCGGTCTTAGTTCGTCAAACATATAGAAGTTGCCCAATTATGTCGTTTTCAGGTTTCGATCTGAGCGATAACGAGACAAAGTTTTAATCTTAACTTAAAAATCATTATTATCAACGTAATTAATAATTTCGTAAGATATTTATTAAAGTTTGTCTTTTTGTCTGGTTCTTGATTGCTTATTACTATTTACTTAATCATAAATTAGCAGAACTTAGCACAGATAAACTTAGGACAGACTTGAAATTAACAGATAATATTTTTCGGGTTACTATGGTCTCTTGTTATGGCAAATCCTACGAGGCACTCCACCACCACGGGTAGAGAATGCTAAGGGTATTAAATCCGCCATTTTACCTTTGTGCATAAAGTTTTAGCTAAGTATTTTTATGTTTGTCAATCACGCCTCAGTGGCTGAACGGAGTTGGATGTAATTTGGAACAGATCATGTCCTGGATTATATAAGTTTATTTCTCAGTAGTGCATTTCCATATGATATGTTTTCGACAAATGTTTTTGTTTGTACATAACCTATTCACTCATACTTGATCTTAATCGCGTTTATTCACTGATTAGGCTATGTCAAATGGAGCCCCTTATATATCAAATTATTATATTTATTCTTCTTCTTTTCGTGTGAGGTGTGGCCACCTCTGGTGTCAGAGTTAATTGAGCCTCCTCTGGGAAACCCCACAGGCCTCTGACATGGCTATTTCAGACTTACATTAACTATACAATTCCAGGTTTCCTCACGATGTTTTCCTTCACCGTTGCCTGTAGTGTCCAAGATAAACTTAGAAAGTACATATGAATTTGAAAAAGTCACATTGGTACTTACCCGGATTTGAACCCACGACCTCTAGCACGACAGGCGAGGACTTAGCCATTGGGCCACCACGACATATATTTATTAAGTTCTTCCTAATAATCACATTTTATATTCTGTTTTCCTTCACTTTAGATATCTACCTTACCTCAGCCAATCAAACCAGCCGTAAAACAGTTTGCATTACAGGTACACAGTTAGTGTAAGCTATTACTAGGCCAATATAACTTGGACATCAAACAAGGCCGCGCTTTGTATCACAAACAGGCCGTGCCATTTCACACCATCCCTGTACACAATGGCCCTGATGTGTGAGTGATTGAAAGCCATCGCCATTCAGTATGCGATGTCTTCGATTGTGTATTGACAATGGACTAGCGATTGAAATAATGTTAACATGTCGTTGTTACTTAAAGATGTTTGTGCAGATTCAGAGATTGGAAGCACCACCAGTGAAGTAGAATAGACAAATTCGAATATTTTGAATCAGGACCATTCAAATCCGCAGACTTATTTCAACTAATTATCTAATAGAATAATGTCAGAACTTTAAATGCATCTGGATCGCCTTAGTTTTCTTTAAACCGGCCAAGTGCAGTCGTACTCACACACGAAGGGTTTCGTACCATTATCGCATAAAACGGCAAAAATATCACGTTTGTTGTATTGGAGCCCCACTTCAATATTAATTTTATTCTGTTTTTAGTATTTGTTGTAATAGCGGCAACAGAAATACATCATTTGTGAAAATTTCAACTGTCTAGCTATCACGGTTCATGAGATACAGCCTGGTGACAGACAGACAGACGGATAGTGGAGTGTTAGTAACCTCCTTAGTCTTAGTATCCTAAAATCTAACACTACAAATTAGCCTAGTTTTAATCATAACCAACATTATAGCAATTAGATTTATAAAAGTGTCTCCATATACTTACAAATCAGAGATATTTTCAAAATTTTACTAGAAAGACACTGGTGGATCTGGTGGTGGACTGGTGGAGTCTTCCCCAAGTTTCGCTACATCGACCACTCTAGTACTTCTCACATTCAATGGACACAAACAGACATAAGTAAAAATAAAATCTAACAAGTACCTACCAAAGACCGTTTTATCATCGTAATACTCGAAAAGATGGTATTATTTTTCGTGCCTACACCCATTATCTTGCCCTTTTCTGTTTTAGAAGCCTAAACCTTTTCTCAATCCTTTCAGACTTCTATTTATACATTTGTGTAACTTTACCCTTTGGACAGTATTGCCAGGCAAAACTGACGGTAAATACTTAGGTATTTGTTTAATTTTCCGGCTGTTTGAGCCGGTTTAACTGCTAATAAAATGGTTTCAGTGATTTAAATATCTTGCTGAAAAAGTTAAACGACTATCAGGGGGGAAATCCGCTTAGGGAGTTATTAGCCAGTTAAGACTTGTTGTATACTTTTTTTGCGAATAAACTTTTTGCTGCGTCGTTGGTAGTCTTCTAATTTAGTCGATTAATTCATCATCTGCCTAGCCTTTTCCCAACTATATTGGGGTCGGCTTCCAGTCTTACCGGATTCAGCTAAGTACCAGTGTTTTTACATGGAGCGACTACCTATCTGACCACCACAACCCAGTAACTGGGTAACACGGTACCCCTTGGCAAGACTGGTGTCAGATCTCAAGCTTCTGACTACTCGTAACGACTGTCAAAGATCTTCAAATAACAGCCGGGACCAATGGCTTAACGTGCTTTCCGAGGCACGGAGGATACTCGGTATGTTGAAATGGTCACCCATCCACGGACCGACCTCGTCATGCGTTGCTTAACCTTGATGATCGACCCGTGCGGTTGTTATTATTTAGCCACGAGCTCCTCCCTCCTTAGTCGATTAATTACAATAATTTATTCTTAATGCCTCTTTATTTTCGAAAACGAGAATAATGGGTCTATTAACAAATATTAATGAAATGTTATTCTTCAGATAGCCAGGTAATCGCCGGGCATGGTTGCTTCGGTAAGTACCTGAATAGAGGGCGAGAGGCCACGGCAAATTGCCACCATTGCGGAGGCGACCTGGAATCTGCATAGCACATGCTCGAGGTGCACTGTGGGGACCTCTGAGCGGCAGGTCTTGGTCGCCAAGGTCGGGCGAGACCTGTCTTTGCCAGCAGTTGTGAAGGCTATGCTGGCAGGGACAGAAAACTGGAGGAAAATAGCCTCATTCTGTAAGACCGTAATGGTTCAGAAGGAGGCCGCTGAGCTGACTCGTGAGTGAGCCGATCCCGCTCGGAGAAGAAGGCATCGGGGAGGCAACCACCCCGATGCCTAAAACACCGAAATCCCACCTCCATCAAAGCAGGCGGGACTCCGGGGTCGCGGGTGCTCAGTTTGGGGGTCTGTCCGCCCACCAAGTAACTCCAGGAAAGACGGTGGCTCAGTAATCACGTGCTGCCATGCACAGCGAGGCTCAGGGGAGGTTCTTCTACAGTCTCCCCAGGGATGTGCCCTAACAGGCGTTGCACAGAGGGGGTTCCGGGGTGGTCTGTGGAGGGGGTTCACGGGACCTCTTCTACATGCTGATAGTGATCACCGGGGTGGTTTTAGTGAGGTAAAATCCCACACTCCCTGGGCTTTTCCCCAAAGTCCAGGCGCCTTTCGAAGGTTTCCAACCGCAAAAAAAAATGTAGGTAGTAAGGCACGTAGGTTCAGACAGATAGATATGTATTTAATTTAAGTCATTAGGGTAGTTAATTATTTCCCCATGTTCATTAAAACTACAGCGTTCATTTGTCGCAGCCGCAAATTTAGATATCGATCTCAAAAGAAATTTAAAAACAAACGTAAAAACGTGATCACAGAATTACTCTTTCGAGTTATTAATGGATATTTATGGAACTTCTCTTAGCTGGGTCAAAAACAAAATGAAATGTTTTTCGTATTGGGCGAACAGCAACAAATAAACACAAGCTGCAAGAGACACAGTAACAAAGGTTACACATGGCATGGATCGCTGTGTGCGTCGCTACAAGCTATCCACTGCGCTCTGTAAACATCAAGCTGCATGGATTATGACACAGATGCGACACTCGTTTGACACAATAAACACAAGCTGTAAGAGACAGTAACAAAGGTTTCAGTTAGAATTGATCGCTGTGTGCGTCGCTACAAGCTATATATCCACTGCACTCTGTAAACTTCGAGCTGAATAGATTATTACACAGATGTGACACTCGTTAGAAACAATAGACACAAGCTGTAAGAAGCACAGTAATAAAGATTACACTTGGCATAGTTCACTGCGTGCGTGCGTCGCTATAAGCTACTCACTGCACTGTGTGGTAGCTTCGAGCTGTATTGATTAAGCTACAGATGTGACACTAGTTTGACACAAGCTATAAGAAACACAGTCACAAATATTGTACTTGATATGGATCACCGTGTGCGTTTCTACAATCTATTTGCTGCACTCTGTTACACAGATGGGACACTCGTTCGACATAATGCTGAAAGAGACACAGTAACAAAGGATGGGCTATGTAAAATAATTGCTTGGTCACGATATCTTAGTTTGCTTTTTATCAGGTCGCTGTTTTGGGAAAAATAACATATAATTTATATGTTAAACCCATTACGACATCTCCAAAACTACAAATTATTCCGTAAAAACTTTACACAAAATTGTGTTCAACAAGACAAGATAAATCTACCTAAATATTCTACAAAGTTACCACAAAAAGGGAACATTTTGAACATCTAATTAATCAGACAAAGGCATAGTTTTATACGCTTACATAAGCTGAGAAATTTATTACTTCTTAGAATAAAGTTTTTTTTAGTTCAATCCAATTTTTACCTTGACAGAAATAGAGCTGAGGGCATTAGACGGCCTTTGTAGTCACTTCAAAGAGCCCTTATGGGATTGAAGGAAACGATGATACAACAAACGTCTAATCATTGGATATTTTTGTTTTGACAATTCGTTATCCGCATGTCTTTATAACAGTGCCTACAACTAAAACTATAGTTGTTTTGTTTTTGCATGACAACAGCCGCGTCCATTACCCTGTCCTTATATTTTAGCACTAGCTATCCCACGAGGCTTCGCTCCCGTCAACTGGCTACCTACCTACCCTACCCTACATACATGAATGTTGCGTAACTTTAACCGCTTAGGCAGCGCACGCAACGGAAGCTCTCAAAAAGGAATAATCTTGCCCGATTTTGCAACATTTTACATTTATGCTCTGCTCCTATTGGTCATAGCGTGATGTTATATAGCCCTTAACCTTCCTCGATAAATGGACTATCCAACACAAAAATAATTTTTCAATTTCAACCAATACGTTATCGTTACGTTCCTGAGATAAGCGCGTTCAAACAAACAAACAAACTCTTCAGCTTTATAATATTAGTATAGATTACTTATTTATTTTGAGAATTATGATGTATATTCAAAGAGGTTTGTCAATTCAAAATCAATTCAAAATCAATTTTATTTTTATTTTACATAGGCCTACTTGGGCACTTATAAAACGTCGACAAAAGGTGCACGGTTCAGGTTAGTCGTTTCCTATGGAGAAGAACCGGCAAGTAACTCCATGGTAAATATTTCCGTTTTTTGAAATTATGGGAGTAAATAAATAGCGTCGAGTATATTATATAGACCTGTACAACTATGTATGGTATATTATTATATATTCAATCTCCATTTATTTTCTAATACATTAGTCTAAAGTGCGCAATATTCGGCACAAGCCAAAAACAAAACTTAAATAATTAACTGGTTTTAAAAGTTAATTATTTAATTAGAAAATCAATCATCATAATTCTACACACACTTTTATAGCTTTTATTCAAAGCTATACATAGATGATTCAATTATACAAATGATTACAAATAAAACCTCACAATTTTACAAAAAAAAACATCTTCCGCACCATCTGCCAATAATTTTATAATCTATCCCCATTTTATATCGAGTTTAACCGGGCGTCGGTACACGCAATATATTTGGTAGGTGTACCTTACAGGCCAACGCCCATTGCCTATCTGTGCAACGATAAAACTACTTTATGTACCTTTTGGATATGTTCGAGATAGCTGCTAATCTTCTCTTGTTTTCTTTGTAAGTGCGTATTCGTTGGAGCGGGGTTAAGTTATGGGTTTACGTAAAGTGTTATGCGTTTCCTTACGTGCAGTATTGGTTTGAAAATCAGGGTTGCTTCTTAGTATTTTCTTAAAATTTACAAACATTGTTATATTATATTGGTTTTGTTGCAGATTTTTGAGGTTTTAATCAGTGTCCTCTCATACATCTTACCGTCGTTGTTTAAGAATAGAACCAAGCTAACCTAGCTCGTTTATCATAAATCATTTCTCATAATTGCTTACATAGTTTGCGGTCTGCACTCAAGGAAGACGCAACGTTGGAAGGCCACCGTCTAGGTGGAGCGACGACCTGGTCAAGGCTGCGGGAGTCCCGTGGATACGAAACGAAACCGATCAGTGTGGCGACGCTTGGGGGAAGCCTTTGTCCAGCACTAGACGTCTTTCGGCTGAAATGATGATGATAATGATGACACAAGTATGAAAAATTATCTTAGCTATGTGAGTATAACTTAACCAGCTCAGTTTTGGTTCACAACCAGCCTGATTCTAAGTTCCAGCCCAATCGCATCTTTCCTTTCTCACAAAACGTTAAAGCAGTATTTTTAATTCAGTCTTTTATAAAGGAGCTCGTGGCTAAATAATAACAGCCGCACGGGTCGATCATCAAGGTTAAGCAACGCTTGACGAGGTCGGTCAGTGGATGGGTGACCATTTCAACATACCGAGTTTCCTCCGTGCCTCGGAAAGCACTTTAAGCCGTTGGTCCCGGCTGTCATTTGAAGATCTTTGACAGTCGTTACTGGTAGTCAGTAGCTTGAGATCTGACACCAGTCTTGCCAAGGGGTACCGTGTTACCCAGTTACTGGGTTGTGGAGGTCAGATAGGCAGTCGCTCCATGTAAAACACTGGTACTTAGCTGAATCCGGTAAGACTGGAAGCCGACCCCAATATAGTTGGGAAAAAGGCTAGGCAGATGATGACAAAACGTTAAAGCAGAAACTTCCTTAAACGTTATATTTAATAACCAAATAATTAAATTAACAAACTGTCCCAATTTGCCTTCTTTCCCTAAAAATAACGTAATCACGGTCCCAAAAACACTGTTTCTGCCAAAACTGAAATTTTGCTGGTGAAAAAATAAATAATACGTTGCAAAACAAAATAATTAAGCGCTATTCGTCCGGTTTTAATCAGCTCTCTCATTACGGAGTGGTGGTTAGCCGGCCGAATGTAAAGTGCTGTTTATCTAAGCAAAGATCTGTAGTACCAACGGTTGCGGTCATTCTCGTGTCGGAGCCAGATTGCTTTTTGCTTTGGTCGCATATTCGGGTTTTGTAAGATCGGGTTTGGTGAGGATGTAAGAAGGGGTTTAATTTTTTTGTTTGGACATAGAAATTTGTTAATGTTTTTCTCTTAGTTCAAGACAAACTATGTGACAAAATAATGAGGCAGCAGAGAAAATATTAGGCAGTCAGCTAAGTGGTCGTCCAGCCTAACCAGATGCAGCTAAATGACTAATGCGTAATTAAATGTGTACTATTGTGTAATTATGCAGTATCTAGTTAAAACGATATCGAATGCATGCAAGATAGAAGCGTGCGAATGCCTAGGGTATGACGTAGTACATTTAGGTAAACGCCGGTGAAGGCTTCTTAAAGTGACCAATACAAAGCTTACTCAAATCAAATCAAATAATTTTTTTTATTTTACGTAGGCCTACATGGGCACTTATAAAATGTCGACAAAATGTGCACGGTTCGGGTTAGTCGTTTCCTATGGAGAAGAACCGGCAAGAAACTCCATGGTTACTCTTTTAAAAATGGTTTGGTTTTACAATATTTCCATGTTACCGCATTAGTACTTGGATATGGGGGGACAACGTAGGCCCGACAATAAGTCGTAAGAAATTAAAAAAAAACAAAAAAGATTGTAAAAGTTAACAAATGTTAACAATCATCTAAAAATCTAAAAGGCCTAAACTAAACCTGTGTTCCTCGGCAAACTCCATTTCGTCTGTCGTCGGTTTTCTATCAGTTGCACTTGGTGCAGACCGGACGCTCTCAATCAACTTGGTACACAGACATAAATAGATAACGCAAGTCCCTCCATCTGTATTCAAATTAATTTAAAAACAAATTTACTTACCAATGAAAGAAAACGTTTCCAATGCCTCGGCCAACTTTTTCTATACAGTGTTTAGCTCAATAAGTCAAAAGGCATTTTTCATAGCCTCAAATTGACTGTTAAGGCTTGTTATTTATTGACACCACAGACTTATGTCTAACTAGATAACGCAAAACCATCCATCTGTATGAAAACCAAGCGAGCCACTTTTTCACAAACAATTTAAAAACAAATTTACCAACCAATGAAAGAAAACATTTTCAATGCCTCGGTCAACTTGTTCTTTACAGTTTTTACAGCTCAATATGGCATAATTTGGCATTTTTCTAGATTTCGGTGGATTTCCGGTGGCGATAATGCTAAATCACATCACACATCATCAGCCTATTAATGTTCCCACTGCTGGGACACAGGCCTCCTCTCTGTGAGAGGGGATGGGCCGTAATTCACCACGCGGGCCCAGTGCGGGTTGGCGGATGTCACATGTCTTCGAATTTTTGGTTTTAGGACATGCCGGTTTCCTCACGATTTTTTCTTTCACCGTTTTTGAGAGCAGTGGTGATGAAATAATTTAAACAAAGTATAGCGCCTGCCTGGGTTCGAAACCCACGACCTACAACTTTTAAGTCGCGGCCGATACCACTGGGCCACCACTGCTCACATATAATGCTAAATAAAAAGCTGAAATTACGATCATTGATCGTAATATTACACCTTTTTTTGACACGCGAAGTACTGTAATCGCGTTATCTAGTTGTATTTATATCTGTGACTTGGTAGTGTTAATACTCTTTTAATATAATGTAATTTATTTTAAAAATGGGAGGAAAGCTGCTAAAGCTACAATTTTTACAGCTCTATATATTTCACACAGCAACCAAAACAAAAAAGTACTTTGTTCTGAATTCAAATTATTATACACGATAAATCTAATAATTGATGGACATGGAAATTAGCATTCATTTGTATTCGGAAATGCGATCAGCCGAGGGACATTAAGAAAATAGTTGTACTTTACATCAATGCATTGCTTTGAAACAAATAAACGCCGTCAAGTTAGACTAATTTAGGGTGACTTCAATCATGGCACTTGAGTTCATGGCATTCGATCTCTACCCAAACTGAATAATTTTGTCAATCACTTTCATCAATTCTGTGATGTCAATTCCTATAATAGACTAGCTTAATCAACACCCAACATACACATCAACTGCGACATCGTTAAATGAATATTTCATAACGAAAAACGTTAAAAATTTTATGAACACGAATGTCCATGTTCCTCCCCACAAATACCACATCTAGTAAAACTATCCGCTTCCCACATCCAATTCATCGGTTTCCCTTCGGCCACTATTAACATTTAAATCACCTGTGTACAAGCAACAAAATTAATTTAAAATAAACCATGTACCATGAAATCCAATTAAGTTGATCGCTAATTAAAATTTTCATAATGTTAACACCTTTTAGCTGGCTCGTTGGTTTAGTGGTTGCATGAGCTACTGTTGAGCATGAGGTCCTGGGTTCGGTTCCCGAGTCGGGCAAAGTGTCATTGGGTTTATCCAGAGGATTTTTTAAATATTTTCGATGGGATCTGGAGGCACGGCAGTGCCCCCGCCAAGACGAGCCAAGCGAAGCGCAAAGGCACTACCTACCTTTTATCGTGGGTTCCGTACCCAAAACCTTATACCGTATATAATAATAGCCTTATACCGTACGCCAAGCTCAAATCCCTTTGTTTTCCTACGTAATTTAGAAGTAATATTATGCAACCTACGAAATAAATAAAAAAAACAATTAGACATAGCAGGTGACCTTAACATTGATATTTGGCGTACAAAAACCCATAGAAATAAAAAAATGCGTAGACGAATTAACTAGTGTTGTAAATAATTTTGGATTGACACTACATATAAAACAGCCAATGAGAAGAAATTCATGTCTAGACCAAATTATAACTGTAAGGATGCATTATTTGAGGTTATACCATTGGGACTATCAGATTATGAAACGGCTCCGATGATATCCATACAAATAGAGAATAAAGTTCCACCACTACGCTTTCGCACAATTTATAAGCGTGATTTTTAAATGGACAGTAATATTTTCTAATCGGGAAGCTGACAGTGCGTTTAATCACTTTCACGATACACTTGTCTTGCTTTTTGATTTATGTTTCCCTAAAATTGAGATCAAAATCAACCTAGTCAAAAAATATACGAAATGGATTTCCAAAGATATTAAAAAATCAACTAAAGCCAAAAGGAACTTGCATATTTCTCATCTGACAAAGACAGTAAATTAAAAAGTAAAGTAAAATACCTAAATTATAACAAATAGCTGTTCCCCGCGGCTTCGCTCCCGTGGACCACCCCACAGGACCTGTTTTCGGAATAATAAAATAGCCTTTGTCACTCAGGAATAATGTAGCTTTCTAATGATGAAAAACATTTTTTTAATCGGTCCAGTGGTTTCGGAGCTTATTCGTTACAAGCTTCTAACTCTACACGCCCTAACTTCACAAACTCTACACCTAAGTCAAAATATGTGGCTTTGCCGTTTCGCTACCGTCACATGTTACTGGAAGTCGCTACTAATAGGTTTAACGTATTGCATATGTGCAACACTTCTTCGCCATGTTTCGGTACTACAAGAACTATTGTATAACAGAAAAGTAGTTAACAATGAATAATTTTTTCACCTTACGCCCATGTGACGGTAGCGAGGCGGCCAAGCCACATATTTTGATATTTTGACTAAGGTGTAGAGTTTGTGAAGTTAGTGCTTGTAGAGTTAGGGCGTGTAGAGTTAGAAGCTTGGCTCTACATGAGATCTGATAACTGTTTGATAGTGTAAGCCATATGCTCTCGTATTGGCAACAATCAATATATTGGTATTTGTTAGTAAAGTATACGTAATAATAGAAATTATCACCAAATTTCAAGTTCGTAGTTTAATGGGAAAGTAAAAAAATCTTCGGAACAAAATTGTGTGACAGACGACGGACAGACAGTCAGACACGTGAGTGACAGAACTAGGGCTCCGTTTTGATCCTATCAAAGTCAAAGTCAAAGATTTATTTGTAGATAAATATGGTTACAAAAGTTCTTACAATGGTAGTATAATAGTAGCTTAACATATTAAACCATAGCATAATGACATACAAATTGTTGTAAGTATACAATTAGGTCATTTACATTTAAACTGAAAGAATTATTTTAAACTATAGAAGGAATTCTCTATAAACCACCTGCGCAAAGCCCTTTTGAAGCGGACCATTGGAAGTTTTTTTATTTCGTTCGGAATCTTGGTATAAATCTTAATACACATAGGATATAAACTTCGTCTATATAGCTCCGTTTTCATTCTAGGAATAATTAATCTATTAGGACATCTAGTCCTGAATTTACATTTATCACCCAGTTTTTCAAACATCTCAGGGTGAGATTTTGTAAATTTACATATATCCTCAATATATATATCAGACAAACGTTTATACTGCTTACGGTAGCTAAAAAGCACTCCGAGCTACAGTTTGACCCCAAATTAATTAATAACCAACGACGAAAGGGAAGAGTCTGCTCCTCACTGCACTTCAAAACTTCACTACCTCAGAAATTCTTTTGCTTCCTTGGTCAATTTTTGTACAACAAATTAAATATTACACTTAATCTATATCCCAAAACCATCTCAAATTGTCACGAATCACTTAAAACATTTCTTAAAACCCTTGACTACCAAAAACCTGAGAACCTTTTGACGGTTCTCAAATAGATTTCCTTCTGTCCTTTCTCCCGTGGCTGATTTACACCTCATACTCGCTCTCGAACACTCTAACATACATTCATACACTCCAACATACCTTCAAACACTCGTAACATACATGTATACAGGACACTACAAAAAACCAGTTTCGTATGAACAGTTGTCAATTTATTTTTAATATTTTAATTTTAAGTTTTTAATTTTGTCCTTATAACTTTTGATATTATTTTTAACTTTCAACCGGCTATTGATTGGTCTTCTTGGTAGGTACTATTAATGATGTTCACATCCTTTTGTTTTTTTTACTTTATTGTTTTGCTATGGGGGGGCCCTGGTGACCTGTAACACAGGCTTTTTCAAAAACCTATTTCAGGCACCAGTCTCTTACAGTGGTATGGAATATAGCATTAGCCAAAAAACATTGTTAATTTTAAGGTAACCTATTATTGTAAAGAGAGAACAAATAAATGAATTGAATTGAATTGAATTGAATATACCAGTTAATGTATGTATTCTAAGTTTCCTAAACAGTGGTTTACAGGATGTAAGTGAGTCCACATTACAAATCGCACGTATACACATCTTCTGCGCGATGAAAGCTTTTTCGAGATGCACCGAGTTGCCCCATACCAGTATAACATAACGCAGTATTGACCCAACATATGCATGATAAGCCTGTAATGTGGCTTGTCTACTTATTAGGTTAGATATACGCCATAGAACATAAGCAGACTTACTGAGTTTACCACATATCTTATCAATATCATTAATCCAGGAACACCTCTCGTCTAGATCTATCCCAAGAAAAGTCATAGTATCTGATTGATGTATATGTTTATCTTTATAAGTTATGTTTAAATCGGTTTTATTCCAGTTTTTGTTACGAAATTGTAAAAATTTGGTTTTATCTATGTTAAGTTTAAGGTAATTCTTTTCCATCCAAGTTATGACTTTGCTTACGGTACTCTTTATTTCCTCATTATAGTTTTCTTTATTTTAGGGATAGTTACGGCCACATCACCTGCAAAGAGTAAGCAGGGATGATATAAATCAGAAAAAGTGGAGTGCCTAAAATTCTGCCCTGTGGAAAGCATGTGCAATTGTAGCCCAATTTGGATTTAAATATCAGTTCACCGTTTTGATTTGGTTTATCGACAGTTATTTCCACAAATTGTGATCTGTTTGCAAGGTAACTTTTTAACCGGGTATTTTTTTTACCGCGTAAAAAAAATACCCGGTTAAAAAGTTACCCGTATTTATCAATTTTTTTTAGTAGTAGCTCGTGCGATACAAAGTCAAATGCTTTTGACATGTCAAAAAATAAAACAGTTGTCAGGATTTTCTGTTCAATATTATTAGTTGCGCATATGAAATACGTAAAAACTATTAGTAGCGACTGCCAGTAACATGGCATGTGACGGTAGCGAAACGGCAAAGCCACATATTTTGACTAAGGTGTAGAGTTTGTGAAGTTAGGGCGTGTAGAGTTAGAAGCTTGACTCTACATGAGATCTGATAACTTTTTGATAGTACGAGCCTTATGGCCTCGTCTTGGCAACATTTTACATGAAAATGTTTTTGGTAGGATTATTATTATTACTCGGTCGTGTTACTTTTTAGTAGTCGTTATCCATTATTGTATTTGCATTGGATTGTGTAATTGTTGTGTTTGTTCTAGTGGAACGAGCTGCATTAATTACGTTGTTGAACAATTATTATTGTTTTCATTGACTTTGTGGAACATTACGCAGATAAAATAGAATCAGGGTATCGTTTTTTCTCGTTTCTCATTGGTTCCATGTTTGTACACTGTCTTCGTTGAATGTTGTTCGTTGTAAGTTCATTAATATTCTTTTATGCGAGTTTTGTTATAGCCTTCTTCTCTTCTTTTTATTCCAAATGATATCATCCAATTCAACTCAAATCATCAAATTTCCTGCTAAGGCTTGTTATTTATTGACACTAATAAAAGTTGTGTCAAGTAGAGGTCCTCCAAATGTACTTGGATTATGGCTCTTAGTCCAATGAGGTAGTTAACTGATAAACAATGCCCAAGCAAATAGACATAGCAAACAAGAGCTTAGTTAGCTTTCTTAAAGACTGTCCTTTTGCTATTGCTGCACTTAGGCAAAATAGCTCTGATTTTAAAACACGCAATCAATTTCCTTTTGCCCGATTTCAAAGTGTACAAAGATGTGAATCTCGCCATAGATTCTCTCAAACAAAGCAAAGTTTCTCCGTCTACATCCACTTTACCCGACCTTTTCGACTAACGCGTCTAGGAGTCACTCGCCTAAACTACTGCATCTAACTGTCGGAGAATTCGGCTCCATATAAAACGGAACGACTTGGGCGGCATCCCCTTTGCCGTTCGGCATCCACCCTTCAAAGGAAATTGCCGCCATACATCGATGTTTATCTGAGGATCTGTTCGCATCTTAGCAATGGTTTTGTTCCTTCCGTTTTTCTTTAAGTGTTTCGTATAGCGATGATAGGGACGATAAAGGAATGGTAAATGGATGACAATGAGATATTTGGGAATGGAATTGAATGGTAATCTATAGAGTTGCGATGAATATTTTGCGTATCTGCCGTAGAATGCAGACAGTTTTTTTCTGGTAAAAAAAAACGTCCGCACGTCTGGAACCACAATCTGTAGGCAATACAAATATTTGTACCGAAGCCGTGACACAATGCGCTTCAGCAAATCGCTCAACCACTGCCCCAGCCATGCCACCATCTTAGTTCTTCTTCAGCTAAGTAGATATAACTGTAGCGTCAATTTATTTGGGTTCCTATCTCAAAACAAGTTGTAAGCATTTTCTACTTCATTACGTATATGTCTTCAAGACCACTGCTGCCATGTCAACTTAAGGCCGTACCCTGACCAAAAAATCAGCATGAGATATTAGCATTCCTATTGGCCTAGCGGCACTGGTGGCACATGAATTACAGTAGTGAATACGCCCATATTTTAGAATAAAATCTTTATAAAATCGAATATTGGTCCTTAAAAAAAAAAATTACAGAATGTCAAATGTTATCAAATTGTCTATCCATTAGCGTTAGTACAAAAAACAATTAATGAACACTTTACGAGGAGATGCATGCTATCAATAATTATTTCTCATTTTTATGGTTTTGTTGGAAGAAGATTAGTGCAACATATAGCTCTTTATAAAAAAAAGAAAGTATACTACCATTTTAGAATTAATAATATGTAGAAATTTAATGTTATTTTATTAATTGATATTTCTTTTTAAATAAAGAGTAGATAGCTCTTAAAAACTGTACAAAAACGACTAGTGCGACATTTTGCTCGGGGAGGCGCCTTAAGCGACAAATTCATTAAATGGATTGGGACTGCCCTTGATCTGGCGGACTTGGGTTGTAGGCATAACCATGGGTAAGTCTGTCTATCACTAGATCCCTTAAATATTCATATTAATGGTTGAGGTAATCATGAGGGTAGTCATCTCCAGTGGCACATTTTACAGAAACAACCAACCTAATCCCACTTCAGTCCATACCTAATACACTCATTAAGGATACCAGGAAACCCACAAATCCCATTCATTTATTTCCTAAAGAATGATCGACTCCAATATTTCACAAAATGGACCAACATTTAACTGATACAAAACATACAAAACAAATAGAACGAACATTTTTTTTTTCAAATAGGTCCTCAATTAAACATTGACCACAAAACTCTGTTATCGAACATAGCTTAATGTCGTTTAATCTCATTTATATTGGTGAAAAATAATTGTTGCACATAAATCGTTGGTACGTGTGAGTGTGTGTGAGCAATTTGCAAAAAGCAATTGCCCTATACATCAATGTCTTATCGTTGGATCTGTGCGTCGATTGTCACTGTGTTATGTGGCAGTTAATGCGGTAGGTCAACTTGTATGAAATAACAGTGAACGAAAATAATGAAAATTTTTAGGAAGTATTTTGTTAAGTTATTATGATGATACTTCACAGTAACAGATGTTTCTGAAAGAGTAAAGGGGCAATTTATAGTTTGATTCAAACTAAATGGTGGCTCTGAACATGAGGCACGTTGCTGCGTTGTTGTTGCGCATGTTCATGATTCTGACTGCGGGGATGAGAGGTGGGGTACTGCGTAGCGAGTAGCGTGCTTCACAGCCACCTTTAAGCTTCACTGTACACTGGTTAGCACTGGTTAGTCTGCCGACCCCAGTGTGCCATATTGGCTCAGTCAAAGCTTTGCTTACTCAGACCAGAAACCATCGGTCTCGTTATAATGCCGGCTGTACCCTCTCGCGCAAGAGCCCGCAAGGACGATGTATATTGTTCTCAGTACTGAGTTCAATCATGAAGTATTTTGTTTAAAAACTCAATGTACAGCGTTTCCTCGGGCTCTTGCGCGACAGTGTACAGCCGGAATAATATGTCAAACATGGTTAATTTCGGCAGCTATTCTAAAGTCGTCTCAAGATTTTGGCTACACACCGAAGTCATTCTATCAAATTTATGCTGTATAGCTGTATTTTTCAGAAACTCAACAGGTTTGCTACGTATTTACAATGCCATTATGATCATTATATTTTTATTTATTTATTGGCTTATTTACAATTGCTACTGTTTATTTAGACAAGCAATATTATACAATGATAGTATACAATATGATTCGATAGACACAGCAAAAACAAAATTATAAAATCAATCTGCGCAAGAAACAGTTTGTCATCGAGTATACTGCATAGAGTAAGCGAGACAGAACGATCCGACAATCGTAAGCGAGTGAAAGAAGCAGTTATACAATGCTATCTTCACCTTCAACATTGACACAAAAATAGCTACTGCGCAGGGTCTTTCAGCCAACTTTAGAGACAGAAAGATCTGCTTTAAGTATTGATGGACTTGGTGCTATATACATATAATATAATATTTATTGTGTGACTATTACTTGTTTTTTTAAAAGCCAGTCTTCTGCGTCATTAGTCTGCTGAAGGCATAACTCTCATTCAAAGGCGTTTAGCCTTGCCAAAGCTTGTAAAAAGTTATGCCTCAGCTTTTTTAAGGTAATATGAAAAATTATGCCTTGTGGCATTAAGTCCGCATATGTACCACACATATGCGGACTTAATGCCACAAGGCATAATTTGTGTTATTGTACATGAAGTTTAAATAAATAAATACTTCTTCACAATCTCTACACATTGGCGCCCTATCTATGGTTGTTTTTCTAGCATTTTATTCAGGCGTTCGCAACGTTTCAAATAAACGGTTTCGCTTCTCAATGGGATACGTAGGACAGATTTGTATGTAGTTAGAATGAATGAGGTTCACGCCTGTTTCAAATGAGTTGACTTTATTTCAGTCTAAATAGAGTGAGAATTCTATTGTGTGTGGGTTGTCTCTGTTCAGTTTTAAAACTTTTAGTTTTTTATTTAATTTTAATTTCGTTCTGGTTTGAATGGTTTTCAGTAACATTACTGAAAAGCTGTAGGAATGTTTATAATTGCGATGGGCTTTAAACTATATACAGCAGCTATATACCTACAGTTGATTTGTTGGATTCGTTTAAAGTTAAAAACGTTAGTAATCTAACTAATATTATAAATGCGAATGTTTGGATGGATGTTTGTTGGTACTCAATCACGCCAGAACGGCTAAACGGATCTGGATGAAATTTGGCAGAAAAATAGATTATACTCATAATATGTTTTGGCGCTGGCGAAGCAGCTGGTAGAAGCTAGTAATATAAAAAAGGTGATAGTTTGTGAGTGTGTTTGTTACTTCTTTACGCTCAAACGGCTGGCAGGATCTTGATGAAATCTGACAGAGAGATAGATAGCACATAGGATACTTAATAGCCCATGAATATGTTCCCTCGGGATCATTTTCGACATTCACGCGAGCGAAGCCGCTGGCGAATAATAATCTATGCTTTCAAAGGAATTTGATGAAATTTTCTGTAAAACATTTTTTATTTCAAAACGAAAGTGTAGTACGAAGTTTTGAAGGCCAGTGTACTGTCATTTTGAAAGCCACTTAATTTATAGGTATTGTTTATCTAAACTTTCCAATTATTTTAATAGACCTTTGTGTAAAAGAAACTTCTCATTTAAATGTTGCAATTACGTTTTACATTTTAAAATATAGTCAGATGCTAGATAACTCTGAGTAACAATAAAACTTTTAAGATGTGGATTTTGAGTTCTTTTTTGTTTAAAAGGGCAGTGCCCTTTTGTAAGTGAATCACTAGCTGATTTATTCAAATTAGAAGACCAATAATAATCAATACATATAATATATCTGTAGAAAAGTAATTTTTGCACATCGAAAAAGTTTCCAAAAAAAATAGCCAGGGTGTTAAAGGATAACCAACAGAACCCATTTCCAGCATTTTTGGAAATTTTGTCTGTTTGTCTGTTTATTTGTGCACGCATCACGTGAAATGTACGTAACCAATGTACTTTTATACATACAAATTGTGCGTAACTTGAAGAATTACTTAGTTTTTGTTTCATCGCAATCGATTCACTCTATCTAAAGTTACATGAATTTAAAGTGTTCAAGAAGTAAAATTATCACAACACACGCAATTCAGATACTCGGACAGTTCAACTCGATATTCGATAGATGGCGTTGTGGATTTGAAGTCATTTTCTGAATAGTGGTTTTAGGATAAAGAAAAAGAAAGAATGGTGACTATAGAAACAAAAATGGTAGGTAGGTAAGTAGGGTAGGCAGGAAGGAAAGTAGGGTAGGGTTGGCAGACAGATGACAGGAGCGAAGTTGCGGGCACAGCTACTCATAACTAAAAAAAATATTTATTTTCATGAAGCAATATCATCTCGACGACCAGATTGCGACGGAGATATAAATCCAAACGTTATTTAAAATATGGGAATTACTCCTCAAACCATTTACTTATAACTTAGTATCATAGCAAAAACCCTACTTCATAGCTTTCAGAATAAATATACGTTGGCACGTGAACCAAATAATCAAACGAGAAATTAATAAGCAAAATCTTTTTAACGAACTCAGCATAAAAAGCGCAAGGAAGACCAAACAAACAAACCATTAAAAATGTTGCTTAGCAAAATTATTTTTAAATACAGTTACGATGGACGTTAAAAAGGGGTTACAGGGCTATTTGCCAGCAACCCTCCAGGGGTGTATGACAAACATGACGCGACAACCCTTTCTAAATAATTAACGAACAAATCAGATAATTACACGGACGGTAATCTTCTGCTAATAAACACTTTAAACGGTTTTGAAAGTGATTGCAGACCACTATTAAAAACTATTTTGTTAATTATCTACGTAATTATACTTTTTGGTATTTTTTATTCACATCACACATCACATCATCAGCCTATTAATGTTCCCACTGCTGGGACACAGACCTCCTCTCTGTGAAAGGGAATGGGCCGCAATCCACCACGCGGGCCCAGTGCGGGTTGGTGGATGTCACATGTCTTCGAATTTTTGGTTCTAGGACATGCCGGTTTCCTCATGATGTTTTCCTTCAACGTTTTGAGAGCAGTGGTGATGAAATAATTTACACAAAGTAAAGCACCTGCCTGGGCTCGAACCCACGACCTACAACTTGTAAGTCGCGGCCGATACCACTGGGCCACCACTGCTCTATTTTTTATTACCAATATATAAATTTACATAGTATAAAATACTTAAAGAACAATAACTACCTATATATACATTTAAAAAACTACGAACGCGTATAAAAAGGCAGGGGTCAATGGGCGTCAAAAAATTCGTCGAAATCGCTGTCAACGTGAAAAGTGCCCAGAACGCTGGCAGCATTGCCAAGTTGGATGGCAATGCTGATTCTCTGGCTGATAATTAAATAATTACGTAATTGACAATTATTTTAAATGAAACCCAGCTTGTGACTTTTTCAAAATCCTTCCCTCCATATGTATACAGGTACTTAGGCTGAGTTGAATAAAAGGTTGACAATTTGGCAGTGGATGCCAGCGTCGTTTTCCCTACTGCGTATAACTCCTCAGCTTTCAAAGCAAGAATAGATACTTGGACATCTTCAAGGCTCATTCAATTCATCGTAGAATTCATCCTTCGCTTTTAATCAGGCAATACCGAAACCAAACATTGGAAACATAACAAAATAAAAAAATCTTTAAGTAAACACAGATATATTCCCAATTTTTTTTTAAATATTCTCCTTTTTGCCAAGGAGACAACACAACTTAAGGCGCTTCCCCGAGCAAAACGCCGCGCTAGTCGTTTTTGTGCAGTTTTTAAGAGCTATTTACTCTTTAAAATACATTAAATTTCTACATAATGTTGATTTTAAAATGGTAGTACACTTTTTTTTTAAAGATGTATATGTATCACTAATCTCCTTCCAACAAAACCATAAAAATGAGTTATATTTTTTTTTTTTTTTTATAATCTATAGGCTCGCGTTTGACCACTATCTCGCCTGATGTTAAGCGATGACGTGGTCTACGGTGAAGCACGCTTGCCTAGAAGAAACCGTTTCACTCTTGACTTGAAGAAAATAATTAATAATTTAATTATTGATAGCATGCATCTCCTCGTAAATTGTTCATTAATTATTTTTTGTACTAACACTAATGGATAGGCAATTTGACAACGAACATTTTGTAAGTTTTATTTTGTTTCAGAAGACCAATATTCGATTTTATTCTAAAATCTGGGCGTATTCACTACCGTAATTCATTCGGCACCAGTGCCCTTAGGCCAATAGGAATGCTCATATCTCATGCTGATTTTTTGGTCAGGGTACGGCCATAAAACCACAAACTGAACGTTCCAAAACGAATCACCATACTACCCCATACTTCTCAGTTCTTACCCCTCCACAGTCTCCACGGGTACCATTGAAGTCGGCTAAGCGATGTTGCAAGAGTGACGTCATGGGGAACTGACTTGTAAATTATTTACATTACTGTCATCGTTATGGGGGACGTTGTAACATCTTGTGCTTAATGAAATTTTCAGCTAATTATGAAGGAGAGTGCGATTTCGCGAGGGAGCAGTTTACTGTTAGAATCCTGGGTAATTATGGGGAACTACAGTTGGCGATATGGTTATAGAAAAGTTTTTGGTTGTTGCTATAAGTATAACGAGCAATGGGTGTTTGCTTTGTCATCACTATTATCATTTTCATCATCATCAGCATTTTAATGTTCCCACTGCTGGGACTCATGCCTCTCTGTGAGAGGGAATGAGCCGTAATCCACCACGCGGGCCCAGTGCGTGTTGGCTGATGTCACATGTCTTTGAATTTTTGGTTTTAGGACATGCCGGATTCCTCACGATGTTTTCCTTCACCGTTTTGAGAGCAGTGGTGATGAAATAATTTATACAAAGTAAAACGCCTGTCTGGGTTATTTTCCAAGACCTGCAACTTGCAAGTCGCAGCAGGTACCACTGGGCCACCACTGCTCTCTCTTTGCTTAGTACCTACTGGTAATAATCTTCGTTTCTACTATCGATACGTACTTCACAAAAATTCATACAAGAAATTCGTCGTTCTTAAACCATTCTGTCAAATAAATGAAGCACGTGCCAAAGCGAAGATCTCTATGTAGAAGAAAATGCAAGAAACTCCACGAACACTCTTTTAAATCAATTAATATGTAGTTACACCATTCATGTTAGTAGAAGTAACGGAGATGACTACCATTCGTGTCGGATTATTTAAAAACATATTATTTTATTAACAACAAAAGAATAATCTTTCCCTTGAGCGGTACTTCTATATTCAATAATAATTAATAAAGAACTATTGGACACGGCTTGTACTGTGTGGACTACCTACTATTTTTAAAAGTAAATAGAATAATTTAATCAACGATAAGTATTATCACAGAAAAGAGACAGATATTACTAAATAAATATTATATTATCTACGGATATGTTTTTTGAAAAGACAAGGTACCTCCTTAAGCTCGTTATAAGACCGTCTTTAATTATATTGGGTCTTTATAATTAGGGTATCGGAATCCCCTCATCATTAATTGGGTTGCGGAGATTAAAAGCGGAAATTTCATTGGAAAAATAAAAATCGGCCATGGCTGAAAGACTCTTTTAGCCGGTTTAAGTGCAAGGCAAACGTAAAAATGTTGATGAAAAAAATAAGGCCTTTTGAACCGATATCCTGGGGAAAAATAACCATAACAACATGTTTGAAGTTTTTAAATCTCTTCGATATTAAGTCCACTTTGTACTGTAGCTGTGCCTTTGGCTGAAGCCTCATTGTTGCGTTGCGTTGAGTCGCGTCGCGTCGCCTCAACGGATCAACGCATTGTATGCCACACCTGCGTTGCGATGACGCACGACGTCCGACACTAAAGGGCGACGCACGTCGTTGCAGTGCAGCGTCTCAGTGTGGATTTCAGATTTGACAATGGATCGGAGCAAACAATATCTGTCGACGTACCAGAGGTCCGACAGCGCAGCGCATCACCCTCCCCCTGCTTCGTCTCTCGTCCGTCGATCCGTTAAAACGTCGCGTACGACAACGCAATGCTTAATGTGACACGTCAGTAAAAATACATGTAAGACATATAAAACGACGCAGCGTTGACGCTGCGATGATGCAACGCAAAGCACTAATGAGGCCTCAGTCATAACTTGTGTTATGGACTTCTAATTTAAGAATTTTTGTTGGCGTATTTGTCAAACCAAACTTTAGTCTGAAAACCGATCAAATTTTGGCACTAAAGTAGTGATTGACACTTCGTAACTCAAAATACTAAATAAAATAAGGAACTCCGTTCCAAAAATCAGTTCTTACTTTCTTTTCTACCACCACAACACAACAAGAACAAGCAACAAAGCTTCAGTCTAACAACCCACAGCAGATATTCAAAATTAAATTTCAGCGACTGGAATCCAGATATTAATGGGCACAATAGTCCTTGTCTTCAAAACTAACCATTCACCCAAATTTCGAGTAAACCAACAGCCGAATTCCGTTCATTCTTCAGTTGGAACTGTCAGTCCACATTGACGTGGGTCGGTTGTACCAACTAAATCCGATTTTGCTTTGGGTATAACTTCGTGCTTGGTTCTTTTGTCGTTAAATGTCCTGTTAGGCTTTAGTTTTGTTGAGTTTTTGGGGTTTTCAGGATTAAGTTGGGAAAAATGGGGAAAAGAATTGTTTAGTTTTGATTTGTATCTTCATATGTTGCCAATTTGATTAGGATTCATTTTACAGAGTATACTATACGGGAGCCTGAACAGTTTGATTCGTTTTTAATCTTGCAATGAAACGTATTACAATTTTATTGTTGCCTTTAACCCTTTGAGTGTCCGAAACGTTGATCTACGCGAGACATAAAGGAGTATATTCAGCCGGTTGATGTATGTCAGGTTTCAAGACATATGCCAGTTCGTTCACGTATGGCGCTATTTGGGTAATGTTTTGATTTATTTTGTCACTGTTCTATGAGATTTTCTTGTTATGTCAATGAAGACATGATGGGGAACTGTTATTATTATAAAAGACTTTATTTATAATATCTCACAAAACTGTTTTCACTGAGTGGTGTAAATTTTAAATCGTATTATTTTATCACTTGTTAATATTGAAACTTTTATGACTTGCAAATAGTTACATATATCAAGTAAGTAAGCAAGTAATTCTTTATTTTGCAAATATGGGTACAGTACATGGTGATAAACAGATAAAAAGTAGTTTCGGCCATATTTTACCAAGAGGCATGCAAAAGTTATAGTTTGACGCTAAAAATATAAATAAAGGCAATTAACTGACACACCGAATAGTTTTAAATTACAACTTACTATATCTAGGTCACCGCAACACAATTTATATGGATACAATTATACATTTAATTTAAGTTATTTATTCACAAACAATTAAAATTGTGTAGAATATTGGAAACATTATTACAGGAATTGGTGGAACATAATTGCAGTAAAATTATCGCTTGAAGATTAATTAATTTTCAATTATAATGTCAAATCAATCGTATCTTGTCCAATAAGATAAATTCAAATGATCAGGTCGAAACATCTGTACCTACATAAAGAACAGAAGGCATCTATAACAGAAGCACATATTTTATCCCACACCCTTCCCTCTCCATGTAATTGTATCACACGGTTTATGGTAACTAGTTGATCCTCGAAGGTGAGAATAAGGATAAGGTGCCTACCTGTAGTGACTATTACTACAGGTAGGCACTATTGAGATGAAAGCTTGCTACCACAAGAGGCTTCAGACAAAGTAAAATTCTATTAACGACAATGCTTGTCAAACAGTCAAAAAGTTAGTAAAATCAAAACCTGCTTATGCGAACTAATAAAAACCGGCCAAGTGCGAGTCGGACTCGCGCACGAAGGGTTCCGTACCATTATTTCAAAAAACGGCCAAAAAATCACGTTTGTTGTATGGCAGCCCCACTTAAATATTTATTTTATTATGTTTTTAGTATTTGTTGTTATAGCGGCAACAGAAATACATCATCTGTGAAAATTTCAACTGTCTAGCTATCACGGTTCATGAGATACAGCCTGGTGACAGACGGATAGACAGACAGACAGACGGATCGCGGAGTCTCAGTAATAGGGTCCCGTTTTTACCCTTTGGGTACGGAACCCTAAAAAAAGCAAGAGGAAAATCATTTTTTGCAGTGTCAGAGAATACACATTCGCGAACTGGCTGACCAAAACTATAATTAGGTATCCTCTGACTGCACAGCATGACTTAAATCGTTTTAGTTCGCTTAAGCAGTCACGTTTTTTGATTTTATTAACTTTTTCTATATACAACTTTTTAGTTATAATATTTGTTGCTGAATGGAACAACTGGCTGTGAATGGTCAGGCGCCACGACTCGACGTGCTGCGTGGCGCAGTTCACCACTGCGATTAGCCGAGGGCCATGTTGCATCGTGCTGCCCATCCTGGCTGGCCAACGTGATTCGTTAGCGCTGTGGTGGTGCGCCGGTCAGCGGACCAATTAGAGGACGACGCGAAGCAGTAGACAATCAATGTGCAATGAAAGTGCAAAAGTGCAAAAAAAAAACTATTAAAAAATTGTACCATGGAACGACAGTCTCACTATAATTTAATCGAAAAGTCCAAAATTCATCGACTGTGTTTCTTGGCGCTTCAATCTCCGTAGCAGATGCGCACAGCTACATATTTTTATATTATACATCGTGGTATATATTTTTGTAATCACCTCTAAAAAGCTTTCATTTTGATACCCCACTTGATGGGCTTGGAGGAAAAAAGTATAAGAAGCCCCACAATATGACGCCCAAAAGCCGCCATGTTTAATTTTTTTAACTTCACTTAACTAATTACACTTGGGCGGTAAAGACCTATCTAAAAATGTTTTAATTATAAAAATCCGTCTAGTGGTTTGAAAGATATGAATAATAAAGAATATTACATAAATGATACGCGCGCAGTGGTAGCCCAGTGGTATCAGCCGCGACTTACAAGTTGTAGGTCGTGCGTTCGAGCCCAGGCAGGCGCTTTACTTTGTCTAAATTATTTCATCACCACTGCTCTCAAAACGGTGAAGGAAAACATTGTGAGGAAACCGGCATGTCCTAGAACCAAAAATTCGAAGACATGTGACATCCACCAACCCGCACTGGGCCCGCGTGGTGGATTACTGCCCATTCCCTCTCACAGAGAGGAGGCCTGTGTCCCAGCAGTGGGAACATTAATAGGCTGATGATGTGATGTGATGATGTGATAAGCGCGAAAAACATAATCTTTTCCTTGCAGCTGGGTAAAAAGTGAAATTCTTATAAATGCAGATGTCCTTTTGTTCGTTTTGCCATCGATTTCATTTACTTTTTATTTTTTTAGAAACGCATGTCATTCACAAACATATTTGACTTTTTGACAAACTTTATCACAGATAGAATATCACTTTGTTTAGGCCTTCTTGGACTCTAGACGAAGTAAAATACTATTCATCATCATCATCAGCGTCGCCACACTGATCGGTCCTGTGCGTTTCGCATCCACCGGACGCCCGCGGCCTCGACCAGGTCGTCGCTCCACCTATACGGAGGCCTTCCAACGCTACGTCTTTCGGTACGCGGTTGCTACTCTCAACTTTTCGTCCCCAACGGCCATCCGTTCTGCGAGCAATAAAAATTGAATGAAAATTCTATTGGCGATAGTGGTCACAATACCAAAATGTTTGGAATTGAACACGCGTAACTTCGACAGCGCATGCCATCCCATACATTTTTAACTTATCGACAATAATTCTAGCTGAAGACTATTGTGTCACGGTCTCATGAAAATAAGAAAATTCAATTAGGAATGTGTAAAGGTCCCATGTTAATTTGGTGAAGATCTGATGAAGAACTTCGAAGATATACAACAGAACTCTTCAATAAATAACGGCAAATCTCTCGGTATTGCTGCAATCGCTTGTCTGTTTATTGTTTATACCATTTCATAACATAACATCAAACCAGTACGCTCGAGTGGGGTACGCAGATCTCTCATTTTACCGAGTATGTTAAAGTTTCATGTTATTCGGGTAATCTATTCTGGCGTTATAGGTACTAAACAACTTGCCTATTAGTTAGGTACAACTAAAAAGGGTAAAATTAAAAATATTTTTTGCAAAAAAATACTACCGACTTCCAAATAAAAAACTACAAAGTGAATAATAACTTTAATTTTGGAAGTCGGTGTCTGTATCGCAAAAAAATGGTACCTACGAAAGACGCCGACTTCCAAAAATAAAGTTATTTTTCACTTTGTAGTTTTTTATTTGGAAGGCGGTAGTATTTTTTTGCAAAAAAAAATTTTATGAAGTATATATAGTTGGTCCTTTAATTATTTCACTACAAAACTACTACTAATCGAAAAGGTTTTCCTGAAATGGTTACAATTAAAAATACCTTGTTTGTATACCTACACTAAATACTGTCAGTCCTCCATACACACACAAATCAAAACAAACATCAATACCCAATATTAAATTAACCAAAAACCAGAACACAAAATATGACTGACCCAATTTCCCCTTCAACAAACACAAGGACTCTCCTAAACAAATTCGTCTTCATAATTTGATTGCTTAGCCACAGTTATTGAAAATAAGTTGACGGTAAACAATACATGGAAATAACTACGGTGTCAATAGTAAATTTTAGACTGTTTAAGTTTGAATGACCTAACCACCAACTCTCATTAACCTAAAATCAATCTTATGTGTCTGAGATAACGTTAAAATTCCAGTAGATGATCTGGTAAATTGGACGAGAGTATGTGTATTAAGGAATCTAAGTCAACCGACTGTTGATAAGGGTTGGCCCTGGGGCGACGGTGTCCTATCGAGCTTTGCCTTCTACTTAAGAAATTAGTCCAAGTGTCGGGAGGGAGCGAGTCGTAATTAAATTATAATGAAACCTGGCTTTAAGCAGGGGTGGAGGCAGAAATTGTTTTTTTTTGTAGTATTATGGAGTACTTTGTTATGCTTTTAATTTGGTTACATCTTGTTCGCTAGCTATGTAGGTAGGAGGTACAAACATAAAATAATCCATCGTATGTCGTATAAGTTGACCATTTCTGGACATTAGGCTTTTCTTCTCTCCAACCGTTGTCCAGCAGATTGCCGGGATCTTGACCAGGTCATCTCTTCAAGTTGGGCCACATTTTATAAAACGGCAAGCGTATACCGACGAATGACGACGAAGAATAATTTAATTTTTCAACGAAAAAGACGCTTATCGCTTACGACTCAAATATAATTGTGAATCCTGGTAACAAATTAAGTTTACAAGATTGCATTAGAAACCAAATTAGATCATACTATATCTAACTTTATTTAAGGTACGAATAAAATGGTTCACAAGTCTTCACCTTAACATTGTTATAAAAGATTCAAGCATCTTACCCATCTCTTTTTCCAATCGCTCTCTCACTGCTGAGAAAGAATTAAGAATGTCAAAAGCTATTCGCCATCTGTTACGATCAGCTGCCTGGTGGATTGCAGTTGCTCCGATATTTGATCCGACCACCGTTTGGGACTTCAATCTCTAGGTCTTTTATCCTCTATTTTTCCAGTTACCATAAGCCGTTCCATGTTGTTGATTCTTCTGCAGGCAATGTGGCCGAAGTATCTCACGACGTGTTGCGGGCAGGTTGAGGACAGTTGTTGCGCTTTCTCTATTTGCAGATCGAGACATTTGTGCGATGGGCTGTCCATGGCATTCTTAATAGGTGACTTTCATTATTTTTCGTGTTAGGATGTGGCCACGTTTGGTGTCAGAGTTAGTTAAGCTGCAGGCCTCTGACTTGGCTATTTCAGACTTATACTAACTACATAAGTCCAGGTTTCCTCACGATGTTTTCTATTACCGTTGCATGTGATGTCCAAGATAAACTTAGAAACTACATATGAATTTGAAAATCCGGGTATTCGGGCCCGGATTTGGACCCACAACCTCAAGTACGAGATTCGAGGTATTAGCCACTGGGCCACCACTAAATATTTAATAGGCGAAGCCCGCACCACCGTACCTATTTATATATTAATTAGTTCCACCACGAAGCAATACGGATGATTTCTGGGAAAAATTATGCTATGCCCTTGCCAGGGTCTCAAACAGATACATCAAATTTCATCTAAATCGGTTCAGCGGTTTAAGCGTGAAAAGGTAACAGACACACAGAGTTACTTTGGCATTTATAATATTAATTATGGATGGAGTATGGATTATAGTAATATTTTTTTTTTGCATGGAGATTTGCTCATGCATACTGCGCTGCCATGGGGGTAATAGTGCAGTTATGTGAGACTCGAACCCAGTAAAACTCCACGGTGGCCTCTTGTGTCGCTTATGGCAGGCACACGGGCACGCGTTAGCACTCACCGCGGACGTGATTGCAAATAATGTATATTTACAAATATTGATTGTTTGATAGTATACAATTTTATATTATTGTATATTTAACGACTGTTGAAGATATACAAATTGACAGCTGGAACCAACGGCTTAAGGTGCTCTCCGAGACACAGAGGAATCTCAGCTTAAGATGGTCACCCATCCACGGACTGACCTCAGCATGCGTTGCTTCACCTTGAAGATTGACCCATGCGGCTATTAATATTAGTCACGAGCACCACTCATTTACATTGCCAACTGAACCTACAAAAATACCACTAGACCTTATCAATAATCTACCTGTGTGCAAGCACAAAATATACCAATTTAGTCTAATTTAAGGTTGAAATTCACTAATAATACCTTTAAAAAGCCTAACATCAGATCTCAATTAGCTGTAAGCGTGTTTATAGCCATTAATCGGATTCCACCCTTATATATTTTAGTTAATGCTTTTAACACAGGCGAGCGTGTAAAATACCGTAAAGCTGGTTGCATACAAAGAGATATGCTAGTATGAGCGTAGCTCACTCCTATTTGTTATTTTGTTGCAACACAAAGTCAGCTCGCTGTCATTTGAATTGAATTCGACTGAGTTTGACGTTGACAGGGTCTGAAAATTGTAACCGGAATGACTAGACGTGTTACGGTGTGGTCTGGCTTGGGTTTCTTTGTTATCGCTAGTTAATCCACCCATCGTTATTCGGAATTACGTCGCCATCCACGCAGTGGTATTGTGCTCCACATGTTTATTTGATTTTGTGTAGAATTTTGGCGGGAGCGTGTCCATGTGTCTGCAGAAAATCTTTGCCCCAGACCACGTCCCTAATCCTTTATTATATATATCTCTTCCTCTGTAACCCTCGACCGGACACGGGATTGACCAGGAGCCCACCGCGGGAACAAACGTGAGTATTATTTGTGAGTTGTGCAGTTAGGTACTACTGTCCACCTGTCTGACAGGTACCAGTATCATAAAGAACAAACCCCTAGCCAACCGCTGCTGCGCATCGCAGTTTCGCGGGTATGGTCCTGGTTGGATCCAAGAGTAGCAGCGTTGTTAATGGGCCCCAGCGTTGCCTCTCGGCTGTGATCCACAGGCCTGTACTAAACAGCTGATATAATTGTTTATACTTGTATACAGACCGAGGACGTCCTGGCTAGATAATACAGCCGCGCGGGTCGATCTCCAAGGTTTAATAATAGGTAGCAACGCTTGGCGAGGTTGGTCCGTGAATGAGTGACCATGGCTATACATACATACCGCAAATACGTCAAGCCGTTAATTCCAACTGTCATTTGTAGGTTCATCTGTAGCAGTAGCCAGAAGACAAAAAATCTGATACGAAACTTGCCAAAGGATTTTGTGTTCGCCAGTTACCGGGTTGTGGAAGTCATCCAGCTGCATAAAGTGCAACTGGAAGCCGACCATAATGTATATATCGCAAATAGGAGGGGTATCTTGGATAAACACTCGATCTTGTGGGCTTTCGTGGGTATATGCATGCTACAAAGCAGGTAACTTATGCCGATTTGGAGATAGTCCTTGTTCCAATCTTATCAAAGCAGCGAATTCGGCCACCTATTCGTTTCGCTTTCTCTCAACAAAACACACTTTCAAGTTTATAACGCCACACTTTAGGCTACTTCTCAATTATTTCTCTCACAACTCTGTTTTCAACTTTTTGCAAACGCGCTCCCGCGCGTTCCTTTTTCTAACTTTTGCCGACCAAATATGGCGGGCGACTTCGCTCAGGTCGCCATATTGGCTACCCTGCTTTCATTGGTTTAAGAACACCTCGGGCAAAGTTCACAGCTTTTAACATCCAATCAAAATCGAGTATTTTGACATAAGCCAAATAAAGTGTTGTCAATCGAATAAAATCGAACTGAGATTGAATCGTAGGCTAAATGTTGCCAATTAAACAAAACTGAATTAATAAGTTTAAATGCGTCATACTTCTTTGTTCTAGATTGTTATTAGTAATATACCTTCCTCCTACATATACATAATTGGAAAAAAAATGGTAGTTATTGTCGAACTATGTTGAGTCGGGTTATTTGTTTTTATAATAATTTGTTATATTTCAGACTTTTTAGTTTTATTAATGAACGAGTTCTCCAAATAAGTTATGTGATTTTTTTAGCAGATTGTTTATTAACACGCTTTTATTAGCTTGGTATGTATGAATCTATGTATCTATGTATCAATGTAACGGAATCTTTGAACGTGATTTTCACCCACTTCAAAACGTTGGATTGATTTGAAACTTTGCACACTTATCAAGGACCGATGACAATGCAATAATTTAAACAGTTTGTCCCATTATCCTTACCAATAAAGCGTGTTTTTTAGTTTTTAGAACTACCTTGAATTTGTGCCAAAATAGGAACATAAAAGTGTTACAATATAATATATATTTGGATTGGCCTATTCGCGAAAAAAAATATTGTATCACCCCTCTTTTTAGGGGGCGCTATTTTTAAAAATTATATAGCCTATGTCACAACCACAATTGAGACAATTCCAACGGTACCTCATATGTCATAATCTGTCAAGCTGTTTGAGCTGTAGAGCGTGCTATAGAAATGGACATACATGCATACATACTTACATACAAAGTTGGTGTGTGCGACTCGTAAATTATTTGTGTGTTGTTTGTCTATTATAAATGTAATAATTATATAGCATTGACTCCTTGCACGTGTTGGGTTACACTGTTAGTGCAAGGAGTAATTGTATTGAAATAAATAAATAAATACGCTTGAAAAACATTACCCTCCCGCAGTCGGGTATAAATCTCCTCAGCTAATAAAATATCGATAGGACTAAAAAAACATAGCAGCGAGCTCATAAAATATCAAATAGTAAAAAAATGAATATCAACATAGCTTAGCTCTTGGTATACAACTATCTTAAAGCTTGTATAGAAAAGGGTACATTTTACAAGGGAATGGTCTAAACATTTTACGGTGAACAGTTTTTAATGGGGTAGAAAAATTAGCCTCTTTTCGATTTCAAAGAGGTTTCGCTGAGAAAGGGTTTCTGTGTTTTAGACATGTGGGTAACCACGAGGATAAGGAAAAGTGTGTAAAGGTATTGCTGATCTGTGTGGTTTTCGGAAAATACAAGGGTAGGTATAAGTGTCCTCTTGTACCTATATATTAAGAGATAAAATAAAAATATTTAATGAGATTTTGCGAACATAGTATGCAGTAGTAATGCCTATATTTAGTGTAACTGTAGCCCAAGCGTAGATTTTATGGTTCAGTAACCTAATTTAAAACGATTTTTTCACAAAATAAAACCCACTACAAAACTGTTACATTTAACATTTTCGTTTCACATTAAAACGACCGTTACAAAAAAATGAATATAACCGACATTTTATATTTCGTACAAAAACGAGCTAACACAACAAGAAGTATAAATTATTTTGACGCATATCCTCTCTTCAAAAATCGGATAAAAAATCGCGAACAAAGCTTTGTGGTACTCGCATAAATGGCTACGGGGGTACTACGCGGCTACGAATCGTAGCTGTGACGTCATTTCGTAGCATTCTCGTAGCGGGGTGCTACGAGCTACGGTACTTGGAAAAAGCGTATGCATTTTTATTGAGCTTTTCTGCTGAAACTTATTAGCTGGTCTTTTAAAAAGAGCGGGCCAATAAATATTTCTTGGAAATACTGGAAAAATAAAATGTAATGCTTTCTTTCTCAATCAGGATTTATTTATTTAATACTTTAAGCACATAAACGTACAGAGGCGGACTTAATGCCTTAGGCATTTTCTACCAGTCAACCTCTAATATTTATACCGCTAATTTGTAAAATCTTAGAATTTTTTATACTCTGACATTTTCATCTGAACAGACAACTGTCCATCCAATTTATGTTCTTAAGCCGTAGACATAACCACCATGGACACTTCTTCTTCTCGACCTTCTAGAAAGCTGGTTGTTTTGAGTTTGGTTCTAGTAGTGAACGCCGAAAGTCTGATTATTACCTAGAATTACCAAGAGTATTTTCTTAACTCCAAACACTTTTAAACTGTAATATATTCAGCTTGTGAATGTGTGTTAAATCTCTGAAGTGCACTAAATATAATAAATTGTGTGTGGTACCTAAATGAGAGCATTTTTACTGGTACTTTATCCTCGTCGGTCATCGCTTCGCATCAAAGAGCTCGCTGTTCGGCGTATGAAGCCACAGCCCGGCCTCAATACCCCTTGCTGCCTGCGTAACTACCCGCGTTACTGCCTACCTGCCCGTTTAACTGCCTACCTACCCGTGTGCCTGCTTATCCGTCGTGGTGCCTTCTCACCTGCCTACCTCGAACATTACGTCCTATGAAGTTCCTGAGCGTCCTGCTGCCCGCTTAGCTATCTACCTCGAGTAAACCACGTCGTGCGAAGCCGGCCCTTAGTTTTTATACCCTATATCCTTTTTCATAGCTTTAATTTTTAATAACGCTTATTTTTATATTTTTTTATTAACGAGGCTTACGTTTAGCTCCTTTGAGTTAAACGTAAAGTTACAGGGTTCTTATTCTGTTTTTAGTATTTGTTGTTATAGTGGCAACAGAAGTACATCATTTGTGAAAATTAAAACTGCCTAGTTCTATCACGGTTTATGAGATACAGCCTGATGACAGACAGACAGACGGACAGTGGAGTCTCAGTAATAGGGTCCCATTTTTACTCTTTGGGTACGGAACCCTAAAAACATATAAATAAAGAATCAATTACGTGAGACTTTTCATTTATTATAAAATAGTTTACTAATATTATTAAACGAAAATTCGTATTTCTGATTTTTATTAATATTCAGTTTTAACCCTTTCCGTGGTGTGTCGTGGTGGCCCAGTGGCCTTGCCTCTCGTGCTTGAGGACGTGGGTTCAAATCCGGGCAAGTACCACTGTGACTTTAGTCAAATTCACATTCGTTATACACATTGTACACATTGACATCACAGGCAACGGTGAATGATTTTTGTATTATTATTATTATCTATAGGCTTGCGCTTAACCACTATCTTACATTGCGAGGAAAGCTGGACTTATTTAGTTAATGTAAGTCTGAAATAGCCAAGTCAGGGGCCTGTGAGGTTCCCAAAGGCGGCTTAATTAACTCTGACACCAGAGGTCGCCACATCTGAAGACCTTTTCCCACTGAAATTGCAGATACTCCTTTCACTCTAGATAATTTGTATTTTATTATCTACTATCAAACTCAAAGCATTATTTCAAATAAACAACCATTATAATAAATAAATAATAAAAATCTATTATTTCAGACAAAGTCAATAGGATTAGTAACAATTTACTTAAAAAACTAGTGTTAGTAGGTACACATATTATAAAAATAAAAACATACAGCTACACTTCTGCGTGGAGCTGCATCCACCTCTGCATCATCGGAGAATCCCACCGGTCTTCGAACACACTGAGAATAGTGTTGGTACTGCCGCGAACACGCGTCATCAGAGAGGGACATATTTTTCTAATAATGGCGGCGAAACCATCAATGTCTGTGTCCGCAAACATTCCTGACACACTGCAACGCCATGGCAGCCTCAACAGTACTTTCAGTGCATTGTTATATTGGACGCGCAGGTCTACAGCGACCTGCGCGTCCAATATAACAATGCTCGCTGAGTGAAACTGACTGAAGAAGGACTGACAGTAAGCTTTGAAAAGCATTACTTTTACTGGCTTCGTACATCGCGCAAACCTGCGGGCCAGCATGTTATAACGAACAGCCAGCGACCTACGTTCTCACTCAATGTCACAATTATCTTTAAGATCTTCGGTGACCCAGTGGCCTAGGTATTTAAACTTGTCTACGAGATCGAATGCCCTTGACAGATCCAGAAAACAAGCTAACTGGGCATCATGCAGTTCTAGATGTTTTGCTAATTGTTTATCAAGCAGACTGTCCAAAACTTTTGCTATGACAGTGGCCAGAGAAATGGGCCTGTAATTGGCAATATCAGAGGAATCCCCTGTCTTATTTTTCACAATAGGCATTATATTATCAAGGTTCTTATTACTAAATTAAATTTATTACCAATCGGTTCCTTGACCTTTTCGTCCACTCAATATACAACTCGACAATTACAATTTTATACATCCCATAACACTTCAATGTTTAATAACCTTGATAATGGGTGGACCCTCCAAAAAACTGAAGAACCAGACACCTTGTAATCTGTTATACTGTAATAATGGAATTAATTGGACGGAAAAGTGAATTAGCTGAAGCTGTGTGTAGCGCACAATTGTTACCATCTGCCATTCTTAACTGGTGATACTTACGCGTGAAATGTTGAGCGAGCAAAGGGGTTTTCTCAAAGTGTGTAAACATTGCTCGTTGATAGATGTGGTGGATGAAGGGGTTGAAAGTCTCTAGAGTGGCGACCGCTTACTGAAGAGACGCAGCTTTGGAAGGATACCCACAAGGAAGGAAGGATGGACGGTTGACATGGTAAGAGTTTTTTTTTTGTTGTGGTAAATCATCCAATGACTTCTTCCACTCTGGGCAGAAGTCATTGGATGATGTACTTTTACTGACTACAACCCACCCGAGTTCCTTCAGTTGCTTGAGCCAGAACCGCGATAACACTTTTTCAAATTTACCCTCGACCCAGACAGGCCTTGGCCCTAGCGGACCCCGTCAGTTTTTGCTAATACTTTGAGGCACGCGTGGAACACTGTGCGCCGTCGTCTCGGGCCTGATCCTACATGGTGAGTATTGTGAGATGGATGGGAGAAGCGTAATACCGGATGATGTGGCGATATTTGAAGGATGCTTATGTCCAGTGTTATAGATGTTATGATATTCATTTGTTTTTCCAGTGCAAGAGCGTAGATAGATATATCGTCTACATAGCTGTTTATTTACTTTAAACTGTTGAGTTTGTGCCTAAGGTAAAAATAGCAACTTGCATATAATGTTCAACTCCTAGAGGATCTCTGACAGCTACCAGATAAAGTAATCGGTGCGGGCGATAGCGAATGAGGAATGATACAATGTTTGGCAATGGAAATTAAAATCGTTATAGCTGCAGGAATTTCACTTTCACTCGAGGCTTTGTGATTGTTAAAATTACAATGTTACTAATTTGTTTTTACACTTCAACAACGTTCGATCTTTCAATCACTCGCCACCCGCCAAACCCGTGTGTCTCAACAAGGCCATTGCGCCTCGACATTATCATAATACATTACCATAATTCGCGACATCCATTCCCGGCGATGCGGTTATGGAGCAATTTGCTGGCCGTCCGGGACGGTAATGTGTATCATAGTTATTACATTGATTAGTAAAAAACTAAATTAAACTCAGACGTTTTCTAGTATTTTCTTTTTATTTTAAAGTTCTGCAGTGTTTTGCATGTCGTTGAATTATTTTTAATTAATGTTGATACCTTCAAGAAAATTATTTCGCGAGTTGGTTATTGCATAAATTCATGGGTTGTTGGATTTTGTATTGTTTTAAATATTATTGTAAAAAATGTTGGGTCACTTTGTATAGATTTAATGAGGCGCTGGATATTGGTGCAGCAAGAATCAGCTTGAGTCCTAAAAGTTATTATGATTTAAGTAGGAAGTAACAATTTGCATGCGCTCAGTCAAAGTATGGAACCTCTGTCAGCGAAAACGCTGGAAAATAAGTTCTGTACCATCTACAAGCGAACAGGCATCACATGGGCTCGCTCGTCCTATCGTAGACCTTCTCCATCGCTTTTTATAAGGCAAAATCTAGGTCAAGAGCTAGCAAATAAAAAAACAACTGCGAGTCGGACCCGCGCACGAAGGGTTACGTACCATTATCGCAAAAAAACACGTTTTATGTATGTATGCACCACTTAAATATTAATTTTACTCTGTTTTTAGTATTTGTTGTTATAGCCGCAACAGAAATATATCATCTGTGCAAATTTCAACTGTCTAGCTATCACAGTTAATGAGATACAGCCTGTTGACAGACGGACAGACAGACAGACAAACAGACAGACAGACAGACGGACCGCGGAGTCTTAGTAATAGGGTCCCGTTTTTACCCTTTGGGTACAGAACCCTAAAAACAATACATCTCGATAATTTTCCACGTGTCGATAAACTATAATCCCAATTAAATTGAAAACTATTTTCATTCATAAGTTGATTCAACCTTGTTAGGCTCTAACCCATACCCGCATAAAGTATCCCTATTTAGTCCAGGAGCTCACTTCGAGTTAAGGTATGATATCTATTCAGAACTTCGGCCTGGGCCATTATTATAATTGGCTTCATAACAACTACAAAATGGGAGGCTGGAACTTCTCACTACCTATTCGACCCTCTAAATTACCTTTCGTAACGCCTAGAAATTTGAAATGGCTCATTATTTTACTTAATTGGAATTTACAAGGATGAGATTAAATAATCACTTTGATTATGAAGGTTGTTTGTTACCTTTGCGTGAGGTCTTGATTTTGAAATGTTTAGATCTTTGTTCGTTTTCTTACGTTTTCTACTCTATATATAAATACTATGATATGCATGAAGAACTATAAAAGGTGCAGTTTTTAGTTAGCAAAAAAAATATTGATGTATAAATATTTTGCAACATAAAAAAAAAAAAAACCATAACACTTTTTTTTTCTAGTACTACATATAAAACCAAGTTAATTAAAAATATCAAAAAGCCGACGATTTTCTTCTGGTTTACGTCTTTTTAGTTCGCTTTTTAAACAGTCAGGTTTTTTGATCTTTTTAATTAACTTTTTTTATTTACAACTTTGTAGTTATATTTTTTTTAGAATTAGGTACATTTAAACATATAAGTGTCATATATTTTTAAATCACTTCTTAATACCCTTTATTTTGATACCCCACACAATGGGTTCGGCAGAAAAAAAAAAATTCCTCCACAAAATGGCGCCCAAAATCGGCAATTTTTTCTTTTACAATTTGATGTAGCCAGTGACACTCGCAGGGTTAAGACGAATCGATTGACGTAAGAGTTATCAAAATCGGCCAACGCGTTTGGTCTCTAGAACGCCACATAGGAACATACATACATAGACTGATAAACACATTACCCTCCTTCGGCAGTCGGGTAAAAATATTTTATAATAGACAAAGGTGCAATAAAATTGTTAAAAAATATTGTGTCAAACCTTGAATTTTTTATTATGATATTAATCCGTATCGTTAAAGTGAAGTTATTGTTATTTTAACTTGTTTTTATTTAAATCATTCTGATTGATATAAGTTGTGCTCTAATTTTTTTTTATTGCTTTGCTCTTGACTCTAGGTCATAGGTGACAGAACACACATCGAACGGACAGACATCGACAGAGTCGACGATGGAGTGAGCTTACCCAGAAGAAGCCTGTTCACTCTAATTTTGAAGAGATTCGGGTTGAATGCGTTCGGAAACACAGACGCAGGTAGTAACCGAAAATATTGGAAACTGTTCAAAGTATAGAATATTTAACAGGTAAATAGGTACATACTCAGCTTAATGTATAAAATCATTAAGTACCTTACCTGTGTACTTTATTTAAGTGATAGTAATCAAAGAGCTAACTTGTAGACCGGACAAACTACTGTGATAAGATTGCCTTAAGTTCAAGTCTGCTTACCTAAGGCGGTGCAGCTAACTTGAAGCCAATCAGAGGTGTGTTTAGTTTGACACATTGATGTAGGTCAATCATTATTGAGCTGATAATTTGGTTCATATTAAGACAGTGAACAGGTTCTTGAATAAAATTAAAATAATTCGTTACTGTGGTGCTATTAATTTAAATATTACTAGTATAAGTCAATTCTATAATTGAGAACAATAATAATAAAAGTAGGTCAGCCGGTAGTTTACTCCCTGTTACCGTTATACCAGCGGGACGCTATTTTTCTTTATTCTTTTGTTTTTTTTTAATGAATATGAATGAAAAATGAATAAGTGAGAAAGTATGTTAAAATTATCTCTCAACATGATCTCGTTAAACTATCAGTTTTTTTTTGTTTTTCATTTTGGAAAAAAACCTTGCACACTAGGAATTTCTTCCTCTATAGTGAGTGCGTTTACAAACATATAAACTCACATACACAACACCCAGAGCCGGAACAACTATCTGTAGGTCATACAAATATTAGTTCCGTGCAGGAATCGAACCCGCGACACGCAGCGCAGCAGTCAATCGCTCAACCACTGCGCCAACCGTGCGCCCAAATTAAAAAAAAAGGAAACGATTCAACGTTTTTCACCACGAAAAAAATACTCGCCTCCCAAAACTAAGCTCACACAATCTCCATACATATTGCACAACCCCATACATAAATAATGCTTAACCAGCCGCACAGAAGCGGAAATAAATCCACATAAACTCACAACTGCTTACAACTACAATACGTCAGTAAAAAACTTCCTCCCCGAAGAAAAAAGGGGGAGAAAAGCGTAGAGACAAAATGGATACGACCCCGAACAATCCATCACACGTTTGAAAACTAGTCGGCGGGCTTGCCGATATCAAAATGTAGTTACTATTGTCCCCGAGTTGATAAAATATGAACGGTGACGTTGACAAATCGGTGAGGCATAAGAAAGATACGTTCACAAGTCGCACAGGCTTTACTTAGTCACTATCGTTTGAGGAAAGCGTTCTATTCATTATTTCGGACATTTATGGAAAACTTTATTAATATAATAAAAAAAATAAAATGTAACAAATAAGTATATAAAATGAATAAAAATACTCCTTATTTTCAGGCAACTAAGGCCCATAGATTAAAACCAACTAATACGTCATAATGCTAAACAAGGATAACACGAATTATTTATTACGTTGGGTCATCGACGTTTTGCGTTGAGTCGTGGTGTCATGTAGCCTTCCGCGGAAACACCGATACACGGCACCCGTCAGCCAAAATTCTTCCCTCATGAAAGTCTCCAAATGATGAGTCGGAATCCGTACAAACGATTTGAAATTGATCTTGTGACGCGACTCCAACTGCTCGAATCTCAGGGAGAATTTAGTCTTGATAGTTATAATAACGTGCAGTTTGTCCAGCAAAAAACTGGGGAAAAAATCTGATATAAATTAAATAAACACTTTTTCAGTCTTTCTTTTTGAAAGTGTGAATTCTTGTTTTCATGAAAGAAATAGCGAATTATTAAGAATGTTTACACCAGGGGTTTTTAAGTATATGAGAATAGTAAAGTAGTTACTAGTATCCCCGAGTTGATAAAATATGAACGGTGACGTTGACAAATCGGTAAGGCATAAAAAAGAAACGGTCACAAGTCACACAGGATTTGCTTCGAACTCACTAAGTCACGGCGTTTGAGGAAAGCGTTCTACTCATTTTTTGGCAAAAAAATTTGGTTGATGTTATAATAGTTTTCAAGTTTATGCAGAAAATTGCAAAGAAATATGAAAGCGAAAATGATTGTGTTCATGCAGGTAACTACTGATGACATTCTTAAAATTTCATTTTTAACGCGAGTGTTTTTAAGAATATTTGTTTGCTATTTTAAAGAAATGAGCTTTATAATAATCATGTGATACCATTTAATACCTTGAATTTTCCATTCTTATTTTCGACTTAGCTTATGGTATTCCGGGTCTCATTGATCAACTTAAGCTACGAATTGAATTTAGATAATAATATAATAGGTTTACTGTAGACAACTAACAATTTAAAGAGATTACAGATTTCTGTTTAGAAAGCAAAAGTGATTGGCTAATTTTAGTAAAATTTTGACGTTGACAAATTGATGATGCATAATCAAATCAAATCAAATCAAAATTTACTAAGCGGCACTTTTGAACGTAAAAAAATAATAATTTTATAGTTATAATAATTGATTCTACCATACATTCGGAAATGTAGCTTGTTATGGAGAAGAATGAACAAGAAACTCCACACTTACTCTTTTAAAATAAAAATTGTTTTACAAGTATTTGGTTACATCATTTCTTGTTGGAAAAATACATATATGTGATACGTTAGAATGAAACGTTCACATGTCACACAAACTTTGCTTAGAACTCACTAAGTCACGGTACTTGAGGAAAGCCTTCTATTAATTAATTGGGGCAAACTTTTGGTTGACGTTATAATAGAGTGAATTTATCCGGGAAAAATGCAAGCGAAAATTATTGTGTTCATGAAAAAATTGCGAAAAATTACGAAATTTTTCGCCAGGTGTTTTTAAGAATATGAGGATAGTATCAGTTTGTTGAGCAGTGATGGCCGAGTGGTAACAGCCCCGACTTACGTATCGTAGATCATGAGTTCAAACCCAGGCAGGCCCTTTACTTTGTGTAAATTATTTCATCACCACTGCTCTTAAAGCGGTGAAGGAAAACATCGTGAGAAAACCGGCATGTCCTAGAACCAAAAATTCGAAGACATGTGACATCCACCAACCCGCACTAGGCCCGCGTGGTGGATTACGGCCCATTCCCTCTCACAGAGAGGAGGAATGTGTCCCAGCAAAGGGAACATTATAAGGCTGATGATCATGAGTTTGTTATTTTATAGAAATGAGCTATATTTTTCGTTCTGGTTTAAATATCATTTGATAGTATTTTCATTTTTGGTTTCCACGTAGCTTGTGGTATTTTAGAGCCGAAGTGATCACCTTTCCCTATTAATTTTTTTGGAGCAACATTTTTTGTCGTTTTACTGTACACGACTAACAATACAAGAGGTTCTTGATAAGATACATTCTATCAAAGAAGCGTCCCGATAGCTAAATATCAAAAAAATATGGATTGGTCAAACCATAGATACATTGCGTAGCAAAAAAAATTCTAAATCTATGGGTCAAACACTATCGAAATGTCACCTTATCAATTTCTTACATTTTGGCATTTCGTACATAGCAATCGCTGACATCGTATGACAATTAACATTTCCAGAGCCCAAGGAGTCTTTGGTGCAAATTTTTTTTAGATGGCATAAAAGATTGACAAATTCCACAATTTTTTACTAAATCTACACCCTACAAGGCCTTGTAGTTTGTGCCAACAAATTACCAATATAATCGCGATTATTCTAATCATCTACAGAACTTTCAAAGATGAACAATGAGTACATGAAGAACCCGCGATAACACGAACTGATCTAACTTCTCAGTCTACAAACATGACAGCATTCTACTTATCGTGCTTAACTACAGAACTGTCAAAGATGAACAATGAGTACATGAAGAACCCGCGATAACACGAACTGATCTAACTTCTCAGTCTACAAACATGACAGCATTCTACTTATCGTGCTTAACTACAGAACTGTCAAAGATGAACAATGAGTACATGAAGAACCCGCGATAACACGAACTGATCTAACTTCTCAGTCTACAAACATGACAGCATTCTACTTATCGTGCTTAACTACAGAACTGTCAAAGATGAACAATGAGTACATGAAGAACCCGCGATAACACGAACTGATCTAACTTCTCAGTCTACAAACATGACAGCATTCTACTTATCGTGCTTAAGTTCAAAGTAAGTCGATCTTACGTATATTAACTTGTTACTGTAATCATTTTCAATATTTCAAATGATTGTAGATTATTACTATATCTATTGGATTGACTAGTGTTGTGTTTAGTAAACTAATCGGAACTTTAAGACATACATCTTAAAATAGTCTTTGCTTTTGTGCCTTCAATTCTAGATTCAAAATATAAAGAAAACAATATTTGAATATGGATTCTTTCCATTTTATCGAATAAGTTTACTTTTCCTTGTAATATTTTGCCATAAATGTTAAGATAAATCGAATAGAAAATTCTTAGAAAAGAAAAGGCAGTTACTAAAATGTTTTCTTTTCAAGTTCTGTTAAAAAACAAGTTTATTTTTTAAAGACAAGCTTTATAAACCCAGGTATAACAAATTTGTATCAAACCCGACCAAGGTAAAAACACGACTACCCTCCTTTTTGTCGTCATGAAACTTTTCCAATCGAACTTGACAACCCAACGCTCGCTCGCATACTTTTCCCATCAATCGTAACACTATATCATACAAATTCCCTCCACCCGTTTGTCATCCCATAAAACTGACTACATAAATGTTTTTGACGTATCAAAGCATTAATCAAGAGGGAGCGAGACAAAAAATATTTCAGAGCAAACATAGTGGGGTTTGAAGTACAATGTTTGTAGTCCTCTCTCTTATCACGTTCTCCGAGTATTTATCTTGGCATGAATAGGCTCCAGGACTTTGACAGATCGTTTCTACCCGTGTTTTGTTAAATAACTCAAGATTGGATACAGTTAGCTTTTTGTACGTCAGCTCTTTGACTATTTTGTGATGTTCAATTTGTTTTATTGGTGCTTTTTGGTTGATTGTTATGTTATTTTGTAAATTAGCTTTTTTATATGTATGTAACACTTATTGGGCCTCATTTCATGCCAGGCGCCATGGTGGCAGACCAAGATGAAGATGAAGGGCCGAAACCAATTCTTATTGAAAGGCAAAGTACAGACGTGTGTGGTAGGATGAACGAGGTATTTACCTAGTAGTGGAATAAAACTGGATAACTTGGGTAGGAAATATTCATAATTAGCATTATCTTTATACAAGATGTTTTTAACCGACTTCCAAAAAACGAGGAGGTTTCTCAATTCGACAGTATAATTTTTATTATGCGTGTTTGCGGATAACTTCGTAGTTTGTGAACCGATTTTGAAGATTATGTTTTGTTGGAAAGGAGATATCCTAAGGGTGGTACCATGATTCGGAAACCAGGATCTGATGATGGAATCCTAGATAAATTAAGGGAACTCGTCAAATATTATAGGCATACATGTAGCGATTTTGGTATTATCATCAATAATGCAATCATTTGCACTCAAAAAGTATCATTTGGTGAAGTGGAACTGATGCAGAAGACCACAATGGCCTCTGGAACTCCGAAATAAAACAATGTATCCTAGTCGTGTTTGGGCTTATTAGAATCGTCTTGAGATGTACTTTGGCTATAAATATTTTTATGTAAATTGGAGGTACCTACCAAAACTAAAAAGAGGAAAATAATAAACTTTTTAACATAAATCAAACTGACCTCCAAAACAAAACACTTCAAAGCGAAAAATAACTTTCATTTCCATAGTCGGTGTCGAATAACGGAAAACAATGTGTACAAAAGACACCGACTTCGGAAAAGAAAGTTATTTTTCGCTTTGAAGTGTTTTGTTTTAGAAGTCGGTTTGATTTTTTGTTAAAAAGTTTTATTTTCTGACTTTCTTTATTTAAAGCCAACACAATAGAGCGGACAAAACTATTTTTTAATTTTTTTTTTTTGTTCGCACTAGAACGCCTTACAGCAATTACACCAATGGAGCACAAACTTTACTTACTTTTATCTTTATAGTTATAATATTATCCTTTTAAAATTATGTTAACGTTAACCTAAGTCCCTTATTCCGGGGTCCTGCCCAAAATTACGCCATCAACCTACCCCTACCTACACCGGGTCATACCAGCTAACCTACCTAACTCAATCCAACTAGCCGATATATCGGGCCTCCCCAGCAATATCACCTTAGGGGGTAAATAATTGCTAAGCACATTAATCACGCGAAATCGAGCCGTTCAATGACACACTAATGATTCATGGCATTCCGTAAGGTGTTGCTTGGGTTACTGGGTTTGCTTGGGATAGATTTTAACCGATCGTGTGCCCGTTATTACCGAAACAATAGAAGAGCCTCTGTGTCTCACGTGGATCCACGTTTGAAAGAGTCATAAGTCATAAGTAATTTATTTCAGAACAACATAAATTGTGTAGAAATTTTGTAAAAATAACATTAAGTAAAAATTACAATTGTTAAAAAGATATTAAAAAAATAATTTAAAAAAAAACATGTCAAGGTTATAAAAAAGAAATAAACAAATAATACGTCACATATCAAAATAGCAAATTCAAAACAAAACAATATGTATCCACATTTCATTTAAAATAATTATTAATACACTAATAAAACAAAAGCAAAAACAAAAAATAATAATAAAATTATTGCAAAAAGATCAATTGCATCATCTAATTTTTAATAATAAAATATGAATACAATAATAAAAATAAAATGTCAGAGATACTAAAAAAAAAATAAGATAAATGTGATGAAAATTTCAATAATATTATGTCATCCAATTTTCTGTGGATAAACAATAATAAAAATAGAATGTGAAACATAAAAAATAAACAAATTGTTATAAAAAGGTCAGAGTAATATCTCATCTAATATTATAATACAAAAGTAGAATGTCAAAGATAAAAACTATAATTGTTACTAAAGATCAACAATATGCCATTTAATAATCCATGAGTAATACAATAATAAAACAAAAGTAGAATGTCAATAAAATATCAATATTAATTAATGTATATAAAAAAATCAAAATAATAATAATCAACATATTTAAAATCAACTCCAATCTAGTACAATAACAATTATTACGGTTGTTGTTTATCATCTAGGTACTCATCGACACTGTAATAGCCCTTCCTCAATAAATATGTCTTCAATTTATTTTTAAATAAGTTTGCGCTATTTATGCTTTTAAATTCTAGGGGAAGCTTGTTGTATAGAAATACTGACTGGTACCTAGGACTGTGATGAACCACGTTTATTTTCGGTTGGATTGTGATGGGCATGTCTTTTCTACGTGTATTTACTCTAACTTTTCGTTGGTCATCAGTTTCAAATTTGTGCAAGTTCTTAACAAAGCTGGTTAGTAGCACCTATGGTTAGTATATATAGGCAAAGACGAACGGTTAAGTTAATTCTAAGGAAATTTTGAATGGGGATGGTCTTCTACTTTCGTGTCGATTAACTCAAATATATTCTCAATTATTCAGATTTTGTCCAACCAGTAGTAGACTACTTGGACTATTCTCTTATTCACCACGATCAACGCCTGATAGGAGTAGTTTGGCATGAAGGGCAGAAAAGGAGATGGGGCATCATTATCCTGCGAAGGGACACTAGCTCTTGTATGTTTATTCAAGAAAACCAAAGAAATAAAAGAAGACTAGACAGGTGATACCGTGGCTAGTTATTGTACCCGTAGAATTATCTTTCTTTATCTAACTAATTTGTTGTACAATAAAGTATATTCTATTCTCTTCTATACTGGGGTTGGATAGGGATGTATAACTAAAGTTTTGATTATTTTAGTTTATGCAGCTTCATACTAAGTCCACATGCAAACCATTTCTTTACCGAATTCCACTAGACGCTATTTTTTTATGTACATTTTTTTTTCTTTGTTTTTTGTCTCTTGTGTTCTCCAGCCAATCTGACAGATTGAACAAGTTCAATTTGTATGTTGCAACGTGTGTTCCAAAAGGTTTTATTTCATTCTTTATTTTTCGGTCGTATTATGTACACTTTTTGTATTAAATATCTGCACAGCACATGTGTGATTACTTAGTACCAACTGTAAATCTACCATTTACTGTACCTATTATGTTTTTCGTTGACTTGAATGTGCCCTAGCAGTTAAGAATGTGTCATGCTCTCTCAAATGTCTCTTTGATGATGGCATATGTGTTGGATCATTCGGTTCCATTCATGATGGTTGATCTAAATGGTGCCAATCCGTGTGGGGCATGTTTGTGAACGGGCGCCATCCGCTGGGATGGGTCATAACTTGATTACCTGGGCCTGTTTTTAATGAATTATTGTATTTTGAGGGTGTTTATTTTAATCTAGACGCTTTTATGTGTACGTTATTTACATCTTTCTCACATAATTATATGTTATTTTCCAACAAGAATAATGTAACAAAACAATTGTAATTAGAAATGATTGATGGAAAAGAGTGATACTGCACATTCTTCTACTTAGAGACCTGCTGACGCTTGCGAATGTGTGACTAACTTCATATTTGTTTTTTTTTTGCTGACTATTCAAAAGTACCTAAAGTAATTAATTAATAACAGGATATTAATTACATTATTATAACAGTTTTGTTGAAGTAAAATTTATAGTTTTTTTTTTTATTTTGATTTCGGTAAGAACCGTCTCATCATCCAAAATAGATACGGGTAACTGACAGAATGATTACCCCAGATTGGTTGATCATAGATTGCTGAAATGTAGTAAGAGAACACTAACACGCATCAATCAATATGCTATAATAAACCAATATAATCCTTTTCCCATCTATATTGGGCTTGGCTTCCATTTGTACCGGATGTATCTGAGCACTAGTATTAGACATGGAGCGACTGCTTATCTGACCTCCACAACCCAGTAACTGGGTAACACGACAACCCTTGGCAAGACTGGTGTCAGATTTTCTGGGTTTGACTACTATAACGACTGCCCAAGATGTACAAATGACAGCCGGTATCAACGGCTTAAGGCGCAGATACCCCTGATTTTAAAATGAGAATCACGTCTAAACGGCTAGTCGTCATTTATTTGGAAAAATATACGTTTCATAAGTCCATTTTCTAAATAATTTGATATAAGTTTTTTTTTAGTTTTCTATACGTTTATACTAATATTATAGAGAGGAAAGATTTTTTGTTTGTTTGTACCGAATAGGCTCCGAAACTATTGGATCGATTTGAAAAATTCTTTCACCAATAGAAAGCTACATTATTCCTGAGTTTTTAATCCCGATGTCCTGTGGGGTGGTCCTCGGGAGCGAAGCCGCGGGCAACAGCTAGTATTTGTATAACATAGTGTAATTGATTTGTAAAAAACGACAATCGCACCAGAAACGCCAGGCATTTTAATAAAATTGTCACCATCTCAAAGACAATTTAATTATCTACATTTTATTCTGAGGCATTTTTTTAATGTCATAGAATAATTAGGAAAGTACAAAAGAATGCTGAATTTTGGGTCGCGCGTGTGTGAAAGTAGTGGCCGTTTTGTTCCCTCAAGGTCGTCTGCGACTGTCGTCGTCTTAACGTACTTGCTGAGGCACAGAGGAGTTTCGGTATGTAGGATAAACTCCCATTTGGTCATTTGTCTGTGCAGGCCTCCTTTCTGTAAGAGGGAATGGACTGTAATCCACCACGCGGGCCCAGTGCGGGTTGGTGGATGTCACATAAGTCTTCGAATTTTTGGTTCTAATACATGTTCCGTCTTATTAATAAACGTGGACTAAGGTAAGATTAACTTTACTCCAAGCATTAGGTTGGTACTAAAAAAAATCCGTATTAATAAATAAGGAACAAGGAGGGATTATACTAATCCGACACTAGTCTCGGACTAAAAGTTACACCAAGGTGCTAGCTAGTTTAAGGTCAGTGTGCTTAGTGCGAGTTTTTTAACGTACTCACTCGTGATATCGTAAACGATCTCTTATGTCAAAATGTATACAAAAAAAGAGGTTTTGCCTTGCCGTCACCAGACGGCGCTTATCCAGTTTCAATACAAATTGTAGTTTACGTTAACGCGATTGAGCGTGAATAAAAACTCGCACTAAGGCCTCAGATTAAAGTTGGAGTAAGAGTGAATCCATGGCGACTAAAATTATTATGTTTGATTGACATTTTGTTCCTTGTAATTTGATTATGAAAATTTTTAGTTTAAAATAAATATATTGTATTTATTTAATATATTTACAATCATTCCATATTTTATTATAATATGTGATTTAAGTTGAAATTGTTGAGATAAATTTAAAATTGCCTCCTTCACTTTAAAACTGTATGACAGATGTTACTCTATTTTATTTTTCTTTTTCCTATTTTTTGTCATCAACTTTCTTGGTTTCATTCATTGGTTCATTCTTTTTACTTTTAAATTCGATTGGGTTGCCATAGCTTACGCATCCAAGAGTAAGGAATGAATAGTTAGTCCGAGGTTATTCCATGTTTATTAATAACATTGCTAAACCTAAGTTAATCGTTTATTACTCCGGTATTAGCTAGTCCAAGAGTAACTTCGGAATAAGCTGGTAATACGCCATTTTTATTAATAAGACGGGTTGTGTTTTGTCACTATGTTTTCCTTCACCGTTTTAAGAGCAGTGGTGATGAAATTATTTGCTTTTTCTCGGTATGTATTTGATGGTCACTTATCTACGGACCGACCTCAGCAAGTGTTGCTTAACCTGGCAAATCGACCCGTGAGGCAGTTATTGTTTAATCACGAGTTCCTCGCCGATTAAACAAAAAAAAATAGAATTATTACCCCGGCTTGGTTCATCATAGATTGCTGATGTAGTTATAGTTAAAGAGGACACTAAAACAGAAATACGTACATCCCCAGATTCCATACACATAGGTGAAGGACATTATGCCGGATAGAAGCCATGATTTATAACCTAACTTATCGATTCCATGTCGCAAAGCAAATGATTGAGAGAGAAGTTACATAAGGCACTTTCGCGATATCTCGTCTTCAATAGATAATGTTCTACGTGTGGATTGCGAGATGTACAAAATATGAAATATGTTTCTCTTTTGAAAGCAGAAATGTATACGACCATACGTACCTTGGGGAATATGAGAGGAGCTATATTAATTCAGAAGTTTTCTGATATTATTATCACTGTTCTGATGGTTGAATAAATAGAAATCTATTGAAGAGAAACTTAGTTGGTATTTTAGTATTCTCTTGTTTTTAATACAGTAGGGTTTACCTAGTAATATTTAGGATAGACAAGTGGTTTGTTAGTTCGGAAACTTGGCATTTATATTCTATTTTTATTTTTTTCATTGAGCAAAGTTATCTTTATTTACAGATCAAGTTGGTCCACCTACATAATTGGAGATTAGAAGATAACAATACGAGTATAATAATAATAATCATTTATTTTCCAAAAACTTAATACTACTTAACAATGGCAATGTGGCAATAGTAAAGTAGTATAATGATAGTTTAAACTAGATGTTAATTTTATCAGTGTTTTATAATAGTACATTGTGATACAAGGGTGGAAAGTAGGTTATTGCAAACGAGCTGTCATTAACAAGCCCGAGCCGAAGGCGAGGGTTTTTAATGACACGAGTTTGCAATAACCTACACACCCGTGTATCACACGACGTTTTTCAATACAGTTGTGAGAAACAGTAAAAACAAATCAAAGAATTAGATTTGTTTATTCACAAAAAATAAAATTTTCAATATGGCGCCTTTGTGCAACTGGACACATTTTTTTACAAAGACAACAGCCTATACAGCCTATTCGATTTTTGACAAACGTTGATGTGAAAATAATTAACTTAAAACTGGTAATTAAACATACTAAACAACTATTTAAAAAAAATTGAGAATTCAATGCTAAAACGTACGGATTCATTAATTTTTCCTCGTATAAAATCGTATCCCATTTTATTCTATGTATGAAAACTCCTTGCTGCTAAACTTTTTTAAATTGACTTATGGCGCGTTTTTGCAACTGGACATTTTTTTTCAACGAAATAGCCTATACAGCCTATTCGATTTTTGACAAATGTTGATGTGAAAATAATTAAATTAAAACTGGTAATTAAATATATTAAACCACCATTTATAAGACTTTTGTGAATTCAATGCTAAAGCGTACGGAATCATTCATTTTTCCTCGTAGAAAATCTATTCCATTTTATTCTATGTTTGAAAACTCCTTGCTACTAAACTTTTTTAAATTGACTTATAAATTTAAAACTAAACTGCAAACATAATGATCGAGCTCGTAAACAAAAGTCACGACCGCGTAATAGAAAGATGCCTATGCGTAAGATTTAACTTTCGAATCATAATTATAGCCTCTGAAAGTACGCCATGTTTAACAACTGTATTGAAAAAAACCTTTATTATTTCCAAAGAAAACAAAGAAGGGTATTCTCATTACATTGGACACGTAGAATAATTATCTAAGAGTGATCTACATTCTATATACGTTACCACATTTTCCATAATGACGTTCCGCGAAGTTTGTTAACTGCCATGACTTCTGTACGCTTCTGCCGTATCTCTACGCTTCTGTGCCAATAACAAAGGTTCCCTGTGACGTCTGCCGGTGTCAATGTACTTCGTTCGTTATTATTCTCTCGCGCAAAGGTAAGGAGAACACTCGTTTGTTGTTCTATAATATGTGTAGGAATAAAAATGCTTGGCGTTTCTCTGAGCGATCGAATCAGGAATAAGGAGATCTGCAGTAAAACTGTAAAAAAGTGCAGTAGAAATACAAATATAGCAAACGGGTAAAATTTATTGTTTGTATATTGATATTTTTGTAATCGGTTATCTCTAGAACCGGAATACAGCGTTAAAAGACTTCCCACAAGGAGAATCGATGAATATTGCATAAAATTGCTCAATACGAGAACATTTAGGACTGAGCTGCTTGATCGACGATCTTCGTAGGTTACCTAGTCGCAGCTGGTTGACAGTTTCCGACAGGCGAAATAAATGACGTGCGATTGGACAAGCCTAAGCACAGCAGTGGACTGCTGTAAGCTGATAATGATGAATCACTTTTAGAACATCGTTATGTTCGTTAATTTTCTCATCGTTCTTATTTCGTCTCTAATACTAACTCTTATCGCTGCCTAACGCATACGAGTATAACCATCTGAAAACTGCAATAACTTGGCCAATACATCGCTTCTTTGATGTGTACAAACTTCTTTTGAACTCCAACAGCTAGTTTACTGCAGTTACCGACGATAAATCCGGTTTAATCGATAAAGTACTTACTACAGTTACTCAGGAAATGTTATGAGAATTATTTCCTGCATGACCTGAAAGGAAAACTTTCATGTTTAGAACTTTATCAGTTGTTGCCTGTAAAGTGAGGTCGTATGAAGTGGTGTTTATGATATTCTATTTTCCCGGTCTTGTTTTTGGTCTGAATAAATTTAAAGTTGCTTTTTCAGAGATAATAAAAAAGTGAATGCCTGGGCATTATTACAACCTATAATAGTAGCCAGGATTTTCATCGAATTCAGTGGATTCAACCTCCTATAGTGGATCTCTAAATCCTATGGTGGTAATAGGTGTCTTTTTGTTCAGTTTTTTACCGACTTTATAAAAAGAAGGAGGTTCTCAATTCGTCAGTTTAAAAAAAAATGACGTGACTACTCAAAGACTCCTGGACCGATTTAGCAAATTATTCTTTTGTTATAAAGAGTATACTTTCCAGGTATTTTCATCAACAATGCAAACATTTGAACTCAGAAATCATCATTTGGTGAAGTGGAACTGATGAAGAAGACACACATGGCCACTGGAACTCCTTCATGCTAAGTATGTCACGGGTATAAGTAATACACGATGCTGATGAAAATCAGGGTCTGGGTTGTGGAGGTCAGATAGGCAGTCGTTCCATGTAGAACACTGGCACTCAGCTGAATCCGGTAAGACTGAAAGCCAACCCCAATATAGTTGGGAAAAGGCTAGGCAGATTGATTGGTACTGATGAAAATCGTACCATCATACTGATCTGGTCATGAAGCCGGCAGGTAGGTACTGGAACTCTGAAATAAATCAATGTATCCTAGTCGTGTTTGGGCATATTGGAATCGTCATGAGATGTGCTTTGGCTATAAATTTTATTAAAAAACTTTTCAACAAAAAGATCAAACCGAATCCCAAAACAAAACAAAAAATAATTTCTATTCCGAAGTCGGCGGCTTCGCCCAGGTGATCAACCGGAATAAAAAGTATCCTATGACCTAATCCAGGCCATGGTCTACCCATCTAAATCCATACAACTGTTTAGGCATGCGTGATTGATTGATTTTATCAAACATACAGCTCGTGGCTAAATAATAACAGCTGCACGGGACGATCATCAAGGTTAAGCAACGCTTGACGTGGTCGGTTCGTGGATGGGTGATCATTTCAACATACCGAGTTTCCTCCGTGCCTCGGAAAGCACGTTAAGCCGTTGTTCCCGGCTCTCAGTTGAAGATCTTTGACAGTCGTTACGGGTAGTCAGAAGCTTGAGATCTGACACCAGTCTTGCCAAGGAGTACCGCGTGTTACCCAGTTACTGGGTTGTGGAGGTCAGATAGGCAGTCGCTCCATGTAAAACACTGGTACTTAGCTGAATCCGGTAAGACTGGAAGCCGACCCCAATATAGTTGGGAAAAAGGCTTGGCAGATGATGATACAGACGTACACATTTATAATATTGGTAAGATGCTTGACATGCATCATTGTTTAATTGTGCAAATCTTCTCACTCTTGTTTCATCTTATTGCGGTTCTGGGGGGTGACCATAAGCTCTTAGAGCGGTATCAATTTGAGATCGAGTAAGTGACAGATGTATACTCGTCAGATGCATCTGTCCCATATTCGATCACAAATTGACACCGCTCTAAGAGCTTATGGTCACCCCCCTGTTCAGATAAGTAAAGTATCCTGGCCCAATTTAAACTTACTTCTCCTAAAAAGCATTTTGGTAATGTCACCCAATTTTCAAGGTTTATAATCACGTAATTATTTCTTCAAGGCCACCTTAGCTTACACGTGAAACCTTATCAACACAATTCAAGGAACTTGAAATATAATTTAAGAAATAGAAGTACACAAACATCCGTGTTCTTGTGTAGGTACAAAGAATTTAGAAGTGAAGATCGGATTTCGCCAACACAGTCAAACGCTGAAAACAAAACGCGTTGGTGAAGAAGTTAGTTCTATGTGTAGTGATGTGTTCGGTCTTATATTAAATCCCGCGATTTTCTGCTTTGTCAAAAATATTTGAAGTACGTTACGGGAATGTGGTGGACCTGCGGTTCGATCACAGAAATATTAAAAAGGATAGAAACTGTCTACTGATTAAACAGATGTAATTTTCTGACTGGTAATCGTACTACTAACTACTATTCAGGATTTTTTTAATAGTCTAAATATTTTTCTTAAAATAAATTATTTAGTTCTATGTCTCTATGAGATTTGGGCCTAAGTTAAGAATAGATTTAATAAACGTTAACGAAAACCGTTTCATTTTACCGTGACATTTATGAATTCAAAATTTTATTCATGAATTCCACAATAAACATACCAAAATTTAATTATTAAATCATAAATGGCTTCAATAAACGCTGCAACACGGTCACACCAAACTTTTACAAAAATGTGTGTTGGTAAACTCGCTACTATATAATACCACCAAACAAAAATAGTTCGTAGTTTCAATTCCCGCAACAAAGTTATCCCGAACATTTAATCCCGGTCCCGGAACTCACGCACATGTCCACCACTACACGCTAGTTTCCAAAACAAAGTACGTTTTGAAAAACAAAAGAAGTGGATCACAAACACAGCGCTTAGGTTGAGAGTGTACTGAGAACTCGCCGGTTTTACCTTAGCTGAAGATAATAATTGCTGTTTCACTGTCTAGAAAAACTGTACTGGTATGTTAATAAAAACTGAAAACGCTTTTGATTTACGAACTGAATCAGTCCGTAGTATTGTTTAATAAATAGAAAAAAATATATGTGGCATCTATTTTAAATCGTCCGATGAAACTGAGCATACCTCAACAACTGACCAGTGCAACCCAGTATATAAATTATTAACCTAGTCAAGAATAATATTAGTAGATATAGATCTGTCTAAACTAGTATGCGCGGGTTGTCATTACACCACTACAGGTTATATCTAAGTATCTCTTCATTAACCATTGATTACTAACACCTGATTTTTGATGAAGTAATTCTCAAACCCTATTAAATCCTGAGCAGTGGTTGCCCAGTAGTATCGGCCGCGACTTACAACTTGTAGGTCGTGGGTTCGAGCCCAGGCAGGCGCTTTACTTTGTGTTAATTATATCATCACCACTTCTCCCAAAACGGTGAAGGAAAACATCGTGAGGAAACCGGCATGTCCTAGAACCAAAAAATCGAAGACATGTGACATCCACCAACCCGCACCGCCCATTCCCTCACAGAGAGAAGGCCTGTGTCCCAGCAGTGGGAACATTAATTGGCTGATGATGTGTGATGTGATGTGATTAAATCCTGAAAACCTGTAAAATTTGGCATTACAGTAGTCCTCGACACGTTCTTAACTCCTAATATATAATTCAGAAACCGACTCTACTATCATGACTTGAGTCGTCAGCAGAGAAAATCAAAGTAAGCAACATAAGAAAATCTGGATTGTAACAATCTGATACTGCCACCTCAAAATCAAGACCATTATCGATTTCAAAAAAGGAACAAAAATAAGATTAAAAAGTAGTGCAGTGTGACTTCAACTCAGTACAGTGCTGGTTTCTGTCGAGCGATGCTGTGTCGACTATGTTTGATTGCGGCCACGATCCTCGTGCTACACAAGTATGACTCGGTCCATGGAGGTATATTGACTTTATTATCTTTGTTTTGGAGGCTATTTATTGGTCATTTGTAGGTTTGTTATATCCCTATGATCGGCTAAGGCCTGAATCCATTTCCACATAATTCTGTTCACTGTTATTGCAATCAATGTTCCTTAGTTTGTTTTGCCTACTTTGTACAGTGGCGTTGGTACATCAATGGCAATCCACTACACTATGCGGTAGAGTATTATTTTGATTCATAAAGTAATACTTTAAAGAGGTGTCATTGTTTATTTCTTTGTAAAACGTAATCTCTGGAAATATTGTTCCGATTAAAAAAAAAAACTTTTATTGATAAAGAATAAATCCCCAAAAAATATAATAATATAATTTAATATGTATTAGCAAAAATACAAATTTGAAACACATAAATTTAATTAGGATACAGAGAAATTATGAAAAAAAAATGCACGGTTCTTGTAGGATAAACCACAGGGGCGAGTCCGCGGGAAAAAATAGTCTTAAACGATTAACAGAAACCTTTTACATATAATAAGATAGGTATGTCTGTAAAGCCAGCAACGGTACATAAAAAATGCCTTTGTCCATAGATATGCCAGACTATATCCGAAAAGCACTCCTGCAAAAGCACCAGCAGGTACCATCATCACAATTGCCGAAGGCCAAGACGAAAACCCTTAGAAACCTCACCATACAAGATGTCTTTCACAGAATAAAGGAGATCACAAGAAGTTTGAACCTTAACGCGATGAGAAATGGATACAAAGTTGACTACAAGTTTAGGATGTTAAATCAGAAGTAGAATATATAAAGCTTTTTAGTGTTTGATTTTTTTTAATTTCTCAATTATTAATTGGCATAAAATAACCATACTAAAGGCAACAGTGCAAGACAACAGTGTTCACACAGTACAACCGTATTTCCAGAAACGTTTTAACGGACCCGTCGATACTGGAGGTGATGTTAACACCGCATTTACAGTACCGTTTTAACGGGTCCGTCGCTACTGGGGGGTAATGTTCCCACCACAGAACAGAGAATAGGCGTTTTTTTTGTTCTGTGGCACCCACCGCATTTACAGTACCATTTTAACGGATCCATCGATACTGGAGGTGATGTTAACACCGCATTTACAGTACCGTTCTAACGGGTCCGTCGGGACGTGCCATTATCCCAGTAGGGATAATGGCACGTCCCGCATGGCTTCGGTCCAATATAATGGATCAGTGTTTAAATACTGTTGTGTGTGTAAATTAGCTCATAAAACTACCTAAGCCATTGCCGAATAAAAACGTATACGATAAAGCGGACCTGTAAAACGGACAGCTGTATATTTTGTCGGATCGGTATTTTTTATTGGATCTGAAATACTGTCATGTGTGTGAAGTCGCTCATACAACTAATTACATCAGCACCGAATAAAAACGTATACGATAAAGCGTACCTGTAAAACGGACACTATTGTGAACGAGCACTTATACTTATTAAACTTACTAATCCTAATATCTTACTAATATAACAAATCTGATAGTTTGTGTGTTTGTGGCAGATAGTTTATAACTTGGATAAACACATACGATACTTTTATAAAAATATCCTAATAACTTACTTCTGCCGCGGGCAGAAAGCTAGTCAATATTATATAATAAATGCAAAAGTATGTTTGTTACTCTTATCTTTTCACGTGTTAACGAATTTTGATAAAACTAGGTAGATGGGTAGAATATATCCTAGAACAGGATATAGAATTATTTTTATACCTGGAGTACATGCCCTTGGAATAAATTCCAACATTCACGCGGGCATAGCCGCTGCCAGAAGCTACCGTGTGTGAACCTATACGTTTATAACTCAAACTATGAGAAAACTATTAACACAAGCTGCAAACAAATTTTCCAAGAAAGAATTGCCGCAATCACTCACAAAATTGAAACTGTTACAAAATACCTAGAAATTGTAATAAAACACGGATTCCTTTAGTGAGAGGAAAATACATAAGATGTGTGTATGCAGACAAAACTCTCCTACAAGATTACCGACTGTCTGATATTGTTTTATCACACAAGTATAAGGTAAACATGATTTAACTTCATATAAAGTAATGTTGGTTCCTACTATTGGATTGTGTCATGACATATTCACGTAACCGAGAATATAGTGAGTAAATACAAACTCGAACATTCAGCATCAAAATCAAAATTGTTTATTTCAAATAAACCTTATGGTACTTTTGAATTCTCAAACAAAAAAATTATGAATCTAGTTGCACATTCGCAAGCGTCAGAAGGTTTCTATGGAGAAGAATGTGCAAGAAACTCCACGGACACTTTTTTCCATCAATAAGTTTTCATCATCATCATTTCAGCTGAAAGACGTCCACTGCTGGACATAGGCCTCCCCCAGGCGTCACCAAATTGACCGATCCCGTGCGTCTCGCATCCAGCGCCTTCCCGTAACCTTAACCAGATAGGTCATCGGTCCACTAAGTGAGAGGCCTTCCAACTTATCGTCTGCCGGTTCGCGGTCGCCACTCCAGAACTTTTCGGCCCCATCGGCCATCCGTTCTGCGAGGAATGTGCCCTGCCCACTTTTTTTTTTTTTTTTTTTTTTTATTTGTTATAGGCTCGCGTTTGACCACTATCTCGCCTGATGTTAAGTGATGATGTGGTCGAAGGTGAAGCACGCTTGCCTAGAAGTAACCTATTCACTCTTGACTTGAAGACCCCTAGGTTGTAGCTATCAGGAAACAAAGACGCCGGTAGGGAATTCCACTCCTTAGCTGTACGCACAATGAAAGTATTTTCAAAACACTTTGTGCGTATGGGTGGGATATCCACCATGTACTGATGGCGCATTGTCGTACGTCTTGTAGTCCGATGATGGAAAGGGCTAGACGGAATCAAATTGTGCAGTTCCATCGCACACTCTCCGAAATGTAACCGATAGAATACCGACAGGCTGGCAACTCGTCGTCGGTGTTCAAGGCTCTGGAGCTTTGAGTTGAACAGCGCATCGTTGCCGATAAGTCTCTTGGCCCGTCTGTCAATCGACTCAAGTGCATCTAGTTGGTACCTGGCAGATCCGTCCCAGAGGTGAGAGCAGTACTCCATGCATGACCGAACTTGCGCTTTATACAAGTTGAGCAGCTGTTCAGGCGTGAAGTACCGTCTCACCTTCGCAAGGATCCTCAACTTTTTTGCAGCCAATTGAGCCTTTGCTTCAATGAAAGGACCAAAATTGAGGGTCGATGTCAACGTAACACCAAGAAGGTCGAGGTGGTCCGTTATCGGCACGGTTACACCACGGAAGGATGGAGCCGGGTGGAATTGGCTCTTTTTTGCGGAAAAAAGACACGCCTGGGTCTTAGCAGCATTGAAACTGACTAGATTGGCATTGCCCCATTCGGAGACTGCCTCCAAAGACAGGTTCAAGCGCTCAACCATGGCCTCCCGAGGAGACCGAATTTGAGGCCCGGTAGCCCGTGCGCTAGACACATATCTCTCAGCAACAGTGCTGTCGTCTGCATACCCAAAGGTTCCGGGTTTTAGCAGGTCATTAATGTGCAGCAAGAACAATGTTGCCGAGAGCACTGACCCCTGAGGGACTCCGGCGTTAATACCTAACTGACCGGACGAGCAGCCATCAATTACCACTCGGATGGACCGATCCCTCAGGAAGTCTGCAATCCAGTCACACAGGCCACTAGGCAGACCGAAGGAAGGAAGCTTACCAATAAGGCTCTCGTGCTAGACCCTATCAAAGGCCTTCGATATGTCAAGGGAGACAGCAAGCGCCTCCCCGTGTTTCTCGCTGGCCTCACTCCAGATGTGGATGGCATACGCTAGAAGATCCCCAGTTGACCGGTTTCGGCGGAAGCCGTATTGGCGGTCACTAAGGAGGTCGGTGTCTTCTAGGTATGCCAGGAGCTTATTATTTAATACACGTTCCATACTCTTACAGAGGATGGACGTTACTGATATGGGTCTGTAGTTGGCTGGGTCAGCTCGACTGCCCTTCTTGGGCACGGGCTGAACGTTAGCTTGCTTCCAAGCCTTCGGTACTTTTCCAGTCACCATCGAAAGGCGATATAGGCGTGTCATGATAGGAGACAATTCAGGCGCACAAGTTTTAAGTACAATTGCTGGTATCCCGTCCGGGCCACTAGCCTTGTTCACGTCAAGGTTACGCAGCACCCTACAGACCTCCCTCTGATGGATGCGAATGTCCGACATACTCGTCTCACATCGAACAGCAGAAGGAGGGGGCCGCGCGCCATCAGTATTCAGACGCGAAGATTCCGCAAAGAGGGAGGCAAACAAGTTTGCCTTGTCCTCAGCGGAGTGGGCCAGCGACCCGTCGGGTCTCAGCAGTGGTGGTAGTGAGGGGCGACAGAAGTTTGATTCAACCGATTTAGCCAGGGACCAAAACGCCTTGCTACCTGCGGGGTGTGAAGCAAGTTTGTCCCCGATCCTGCTAATGTGGTCAAACCGTGCCCTTCGCATCGCCTTTTTGCAGGACTTGGCAGCCCTGTTGAAGGCTCTCTTCTTCTGACTCACGTCCCTTGCCTTGCGCATACGGGCGTCGACCCATGCTAGGTACGCCTTGTGTTTAATCACGTTTGCGCGGTCACACTCGGCACCAAACCATGGACGGTCAACGCTGGACACAGTTACGTCAGAGAACGGAATGTAATACTCCATCCCCTGACGCAACACATCGGTCACTGCGTCAGCGCATGACGATGGGTCATCCGAAGAGAAGCAAGTGGGCCGCCAAGGATAGCATGCGAAGAAAGATCGCATACCATCCCAATCTGCTGGCTTGTACCGCCAAACCCGCCAAGTGCCCCTTGGGCTTGGATCGGGCGGGGAGTAGACGGATACAGACTTCACCAGACAGTGGTCGGAACTACCCAAAGGTGATGATACCGACACTGAGTATCGGTCTGGATCAGTTGTCAGCAGAAGGTCCAAGCAATTGGCTGTATGTGAATCAACATCCGGCACCCTCGTAGCCCCTTGGACCAGCTGGGTGAGATTTAACGCAATCGAAAGATTTCGCATCTCTCGTCCAGCGTGGTCAGTGCACTGGTATGGGAAGAGCCACTCCTGGTGGTGGGCATTAAAGTCCCCCAGTAACACTAGTTGGGCGGAGGGGTATCGTAGCTGAGCCACATCAGCCGCCTCACTCAAGTACTGTGTGAGCCTGGTTGTCTCCAGATCACCGCTATGCGATCGGTAGACACAGGCATAGATGATCTTATCCAGACCTGTGTCCACCAAGGCCCATAGCACAGAGTAATTTGAGTCTTCAAGGTCACGGAGACGCCGATAGCAGATGTCGTCCCGGGCGTACATGCATACACCAGCGCGTGGCTTGAACATGTGCTCCAGGGTATACCCTGGGTAGGATAGGTACGCCACGTCTGACGGGCATCCGATCTGCGTCTCCGTAAGGAACAAAAGTGCTGGTTTCTCAGTCTCGAGGTGGTGATGGACTGCGACAAGGTTAGAGTGCAGACCTCGGATGTTGCTGAGGTGCACTTTATGTGAGAGTGAGTGCTGCCGCTGTTCAGCTTTTTTTCTCTTGTTCCTTGGCATTTTAAGTGAAAAAGGAGGGAGAGGAGAAGGAAGTAAGATGAGGTCCCACGCTTGCAACCTACAGACACGCGCCGATAGGACGCCATCATTGGGGGACTGGTCTGGAGACTGCGGGGACGCCCGAGCCCCCCCAGGAATGTCCATCGGGCACTCTCGTCTGGTCGCCAACCAGCACGATGGCGCATTCCGGGATTTTTCGACAGTTGGCGGGGCAGCCTTTCATGTGTGGCTGGCACACTACTTGGGCCCCCAACTACCTGCGGTCGGCCAGCGGCGCACCGTGCCTCGGATCCCGCTACTCTCCGCGACCAGTCTCTCGATACGTTCATAACAGCGCGAGTCAGGCCGGCCTGCTTGCAGTGGAGCAACTATCGCGACCCAACCCCTCTAGTGGCTGCACCGAGCATCATACCGGAACACGACTAGGCCGCTTGGCGGTACGTCTTTGCCCGGTGGGTGGTCGCAAGCCTTCGGCCGAAGCCTACCACCAGTTTGTCACCTGATTTGCACCACCCGGGGACCACGTGTAGGGAATCGAATGGGGTACACTCCTACGGACGTGGGTGACTCAGCCCCCAAAAAACTGCCACTTAAGTTTGGAAATTCTTCGGGTTAAAAGTTTTAATTACAAGTTTTTCGTTACATCATTATTGTTAGAAAAGCCATGCTAATATTGTACATGCGAAAGTAACTCTGTTTGTCTGTCTGTTACCTTTTCACGCTTAACAGCTGAACCGATTTAGATGAAATTGCTATGGAGATAGTTTGAGACCCTGGCAAGCATAGGATAGTTTGTACCCTGGAAATTACCTTTAAGGGTGTAGAAAGGGAATTTTGTATGGCGAACTAATAATTTCTGAAGTAGTGCGGCTTTTTTTTTTGTGTGCGAAATCATCCAATGACTTCTCCCGCTCTGGGTGAAGCAGGAGGGCTTGTCAGACTTTTACTGACTAAAACCCACCCGTGTTCCTTCAGTTGCTTGTGCCAGTGCCTCGGTAACCCTCTTTCAAATTTATGCGCGACCCAGACAGGCATCGGCCCTATCGGACACCGTCACTTTTATTGACATCTCTTTGAGGCGCGCGTGGAACACTACGCGCCGTAATCACGGGCCTGGTCCTTATCGGACGGCGTGCTACCCATTACTCGTCGTCCGTAATCCCGCACCTACGGTGGCCGGGAATCGGCTTGCGACTTTCAACGCCCGGGGCGTCTCCTGCGGTGGCTAAGGGCGTGAGGGCGTCTCCCTCACGCGTTCCGCCTCCTCCTTTGCGAGCATTACTACTTCGCAGAAGGAGGAGACAGCTTCCCATGCCATTGGCCTGGACCAAGGCCGGACGCGAGAGGTCGCCACCGCCGATCTCCTCCATGAGGACACGGCGGTGCTCCGCCCAAGCGGGGCAGATCTCCACCGTATGCTCCACCGTGTCCTCCAGGCGGTCCACACAATGGTGACACCCGGGCGTTTCCTCCCGCCTTATCCTGAACAGGAACCTACCGAAACTGATTGGTGGGTGTGGCAAATTTTGAGTTTGAGTCGAGTATGAGCGACGGAAGAACTTCAAACACAAAATGTCACCAAATTTTAATATAACAAAACATTGCTACAGATACCAACCTGTGGAATTATTTAATAGGTTACCGACTGGGTTAAAGTCATTAATTTATAATTTTCACTCATTTAAAACTAAGTTAAAAGCCTTCTTGTTGACAAAATGTTTATACTCACTCGGTGTCAGAATTTATCGCAAATAATGGAAAATCATGAATTTTATTTTTTTATGACGTGCAGTGTATCTTGACAATATAACAATTACTTGACATATATTGGATTAATTTGAATTGTATATTTATTTTTTATTACTTGGTTTGTAAAACAACCTGACATTATATTTTTTTACTTTTGACATGGTATTGGATTAATTTTAATTGTCTTATTATTATTTCATTTTTATGACATGCGTGGTATTACCTTGACTTTATAATTTGTTACTTGTGACATATATTGGAATAATCTGAATTATTATTTTTTATTTATATGAAATGCATTGAATCTACTTGACATTTTATTATTATTAGTGGCATTATACTGGATGAAGTTCAAATCACAAGGGTTTTCGTAACATATTTTGTATTAACTTGACATTGGAATTTTTACTTTTGACATTATTGGATTAATTTGTTTTTTTTTTGTTACATTTAATATTATATAATAACTGGACATTATAATTATTATTATATTGGATTAATTTTAAATTGTATTTTCTTGAGACTATAGTAATAACTTGACAAAATAATTCATTTTTGATAGGTAAATTTTAATGTTACTCAATTTTCATTTTGCAATTTTAATTATGTTAATGTTCGACACAATGTAAATTGTTTGAGAATAAATAAATGAAATGACCATCTGGAAACACGGGTCTTAGTCTACACTTCACGGGACTAGAGAGCTGAGCCTCTTCTTTCGGCCAAAGAGTCATCATTGCCATTCAACATGGAAATGCAATGCTACCAGCATTTTTGGGTACCTTTTCGATTGACAGCGTTGCGGAATGCAATTTGTTTTGATAATAAATAAATTCCCTTTATAAGTCCCTTTCCAAACTTGCTTGTACTTAATTTTTATAGCTTGTATAATAGAAGTATAGTAGTTTTATCATTCAAAATGCTGCAATCCTATACCAATGTTAGACACCTACAAGTACGTTGTAGTCTGATAATCTGTTACGGACGCTCTGACGCTAAATCTAAATTGTAAATCTAGTTGTTAAGCCTAGCTGTCTAGCTTTGCCGGGAGTTGTGTCCGTATGTATGTAGGTCATCACATTTGTAATAACCCACGGCTGGGTATAAGCACCTTACAGTCTTAGCATAATATGTTATGTATAATTTTATTAGTCTTAGTTTCGATCAAATTAAAATATTTTTGACTCCCGACGGAAAAAAGAGGAGTGTTTTAGGTTTGATGTGTGTATTTGTGTATATCTCTGTGGCATCATAGCTCCTAAGTGGATGAACTGATTTTGATTTTTGTTTGAAAGGTGAATTTATCGATGGTATTCTTAGCTATGTTTGATGAAAATCGGTTCGGCTGTTCTAAAATTATGGGCATTTTTCTGTTTGAATCGTGGAATTTTCGCAAGATATCTTGTCATAATTACGTGTTCAAATGATTGTCGATCGAAGCGTGTCTACTACTAGATAAATTATGTAGCATGAAATAAAAATGTGTCGGGGGTTTTTTTTGAATTTTACTTGTCATTGAAGCTTAACGCTGTTCCAAGTAAGATGTCTACAAAAACTCAGTAACTGTGTGTAAAAAAAAGGTGTGTACCTGAAAACTAAAGTTACTGAGTTTTTGAGGAATTGAATACCCGGTACTCTACCTTCTGCTTGCAGTCATATGGACTGCCTATTCATTTTTGAAAGGCCGACAATCTGTGCAGTCTAAAATGCTTAAAATTTTCCGATTTCTGTTACTCTATTTGCCGATTCTCAGAATCAGATATAGATCAGTGAGAAGACTACTTCAAATCACATTATTTATTTAGTAGGCATAGCTAGCCCACATCCACTTCCAGTTTTTTACCTGCAGGCTGTGACATACAAGTCCAGCAGTGTGTATTTTATAATTCCCGCCCGTCGGTTTAGACGGCTATTTTGTATCAAAACTATGCCTATCTCAGTCCATCAGTCATTTATAGAATTTTGACAGTTTATTTTCATCAGTCTGTGCTGTGTGATTCTGTGAGTAATCGAAAGAGAATTTCAAGCGACCTTGTTCCACATTTTAAATTACACTGGCAGACATATAAACCACTCAGATTTCTGTTAAACAGACCTTTGCCCGTATTTAAACAAGAAAATATTAAACATTTGAAAGCGCCTACATTGTGTATGACGTCACTTCGTGAACTCATAGTAGCCAACCAGAGGTAAGTTATGTTATTTCGAAATACCTAAGTAAACAGTCTATGTTGGAACATGTTTAGGACAGGGTTCTGGTTAAACAATAATTCCGTTATTAGATTTTCTCGTGGAGGCAAAAATTTGCATTCACTTCCATAATATTAGAAAGTTTTATTTGGATATTCTATTCTATTCAATTTCTATTTTTCCAAAACGTTGCGCCACACTATTTTAATTTATATATATATATATATAGAATTTCTTCCTGTATCGTGGGTGCGTTTACAAATATATAAACACACATACACAACACTCAGAGCCGGAAGAACTATCTGTAGGTCGTAAAAATATTTGTTCCGTGCGGGAATCGAAGCCGCGACACGCAGCGCAGCAGTCAATCGCTCAACCACTACGCCAACCGTGCGCATATTAGTTCATACTCGGTAAGTAAAAGAAGGAAAACTGATAAATGTAAAAGAGACTTTCTTAAAAGTATAACAAGAAACAATTATGTCACAAAGATCATTGGTAGGCCTTAAAAATCGAAACAATATGTCTAAAGAGCGTAAGGAAGTTCGATTAAGTCTTTAATATGTTGCTCAAATTAAAATCTAACCTGCAAACCAAAATGTAAACTTCCCTTCATTACACACGTTACAAATTTTATTTTCACAGGCCATAACAGTAGAAAAATACGAACAAAACCTAGAGGCCCTAGTGACCTATCTTCAAAATCGTGGCGATAGCGATTGTCAAAAAGGTATGGGATTGACTGAAATGAAGGGTGTTTAGAGGAGATAACAAAAATATAAACTACTTATATGTTTAAATGTCATTCGAAAAAAAATGATAACTAAAAAGTTGTAAATAAAAAAATTAATTTAAAAATCAAAAACCCGCCTGCTTAAAAAGCGAACTGAAAAGCTGTAAACAAGAAAAAATCATGCTGTGCAGTCGGAGGATACATATTCGTAAACTGGCTGACCCCCTGATCCTCCAAAAAAAATGTAACCCTTACAATATGGCGCCCAAAAACCACCATATTTCTTTTTTTTCAACGGCTTTTATCTAAGAACACTTGGGCGGCCAAGACGATGTCTTAATTATAAAAATCCGTCAATTGGTTTCAAAGATACGAGGTAATAAAGAATATTACATACAAACATACATAAAAACATACAAGATACGCGCGAAAAACATAACCCTTTCCTTGCAGCCGGGTAAAAAATCACGTGATCAATCCCTTTCATTTTGACATTTCGACTATCGCCTTCGCTGACATCGAATGCCACTTGTCTAAAGCCTCTGGGGTTTCATAGACCCGTCTGTATTCCACCTGCCCAAAGCATGCCATTCATGGTGGAGTTCCCTAAATGTCCTACATTTTGAGGCTCTAATGAACGCAAACAACAACTTTACTAACGGGGCCACCGATATTTGGACCCTAATTTTTCCAAAAACTGAAAAGAAGAAAATGGTGTCAAAATTTCTCACTTTTTGGTTTCTGTAATTTCAACCAACCTTTTCATTTATAAATATAGAAAAACTAGTTATAACAACCCAATAAACCCCATATTTGTGTTATTCACAAAACTAAAACGGTTGTTCTCATATCGCAGCCCAGTGGGTCAATATTTACTGCGTTCTGGCACTGACAACTTTACGATTCGCCCCCTCCCTTCCCCTTTCCCTTTTATGTCAAAAACACACCCTCTGGTTAGTTGTTAGGACATTTTCTTTATTTTATTGTGTTTATTGTACCGATGTGAACTAAATGGGTTGTATTTCCGATTGAATATGGCTCTGAGGTGGGTTTATAATTCCCTGGTTTTGACGTAAATGTCTTTTTTTTGGTGGATTGTTTTTGTTTATTCGGGGAATGGAGAACGAACTAGACTTATTTTATACACTATAGGCTTGCGCTTGACCACTATCTCACCTGATGGTAAGCGATGATGTGGCCGACGGTGAAGCACGCTTGCCTAGAAAAAACCTATTCACTCTTGACTTACAACCCCTAGATTGTAGCTGTCGGGAAACACAGACTCCGGCAGGGAATTCCAGTTGTAGGCACAATAAAAGTGTTCCCAAAATGTTTTGTGCGTATGGGTGGGATGTCCACCATGTACCGATGGCGCAACGCCGTACGTCTGGTAGTCTCATGATGAAACGGGCTAGGTGGAATTAGATCATGCAATTCCATCGACAACTCGCAGAAATGTAACCGATAAAAAACCGACAAGCTGGCAACTTGGCGACGATGTTCAAGGCTCTGGAGCTTTGTCTTGACCAGTGCTTCATCGCCGATGAGCCTCTTGGACCGCTTTTAGATCGATTCCAGTGCATCAAGCTGGTATTTGGCAGATCCGTCCCAGAGATGAGATCAGCTTTATCAATGGTCTTGTTCATAATCAAATCACCACCAATCATCAATCAGCTGAGGGATGTCATCATTTCCACTGCTGGAAATAGGGCAAGGGTCACCTCGTCGACCGGTTTTGTGAGTCTTGCATCTAACGGAGTCCCTTAGTCGTAGTCAAAGTAATTTTAAAGATTGCAGTACATACTTCGTAGTGGTTAGAAAACCACTACGAAGTATGTACTGCAGGTCCATTTTAGCGTCAGAGCTGTAAAACATGACCCTTATTATAAAAATCTGTATGTTAGGACATTTTTAGGGTTCCGTACCCAAAGGGTAAAAACGGGACCCTATTACTAAGACTTCACGATCCGTCTGTCTGTGTCTGTCAGTCTGCCACCAGGCTGTATCTCATGAACCGTGATAGCTAGACAGTTGAAATTTTCACAGATGATGTATTTCTATTGCCGCTATAACAAAAAATACTAAAAACAGAATAAAATTAATATTTAAGGGGGTCTCCCATACAACAAACGTGATTTTTTTGCCGTTTTTTGCTCGAAATTAATAACGGCAACAGGTAGACGCTTTGTTAACATTTGTTAACTTTTTATTTCGTACATTATTTTTTTTGTTTGTTTTTTTTTTCAATTTCGTACGACTTATTGTCGGGCCTGCGTTGTCCCCCATATCCAAGTACTAATGCTGTAACACGGAAATATTGAAAAAAAAAAAAAAAAAAAAGAGTTACCAAAGACAAAGACAAACACAAAGATATTTTATTTCAAGTAGGCCACCAAGCGGCACTTTTGAACGATAGATACATTAAAATTTACAAGTTATAAAAGTTGATTCTACCGTGCATTCGGAAAGTAGCTTGTTATGAAGAAGAATGCACAAGAGACCATGGAGTTTCTTGCCGGTTCTTCTCCATAGGAAACGACTAACCCGAACCGTGCACCTTTTGTCGACATTTTATAAGTGCCCATGTAGGCCTATTAAAATAAAAATATTTGATTTTGATTTTGAAATATTCACAGAATATTTAGTTGTATATTCACTAAATTCACTAAAAAATAAAAATAATTAAATTAAAATAAAATATATTAAGGGAGGCTCATACAACAAACGTATTATAATGGTACGGAACCCTTCCTGCGCGATTCCGACTCGCACTTGGCCAGTTTTTTTTAAACATTCAAGCCTCAACTAATGAATACATTTTAATGAAACTTGGCACACAGGGCAGACTTCTACTACATCTTTTTTTATTCTAGTATAAGGTTCACTTAGTACGATTCCTCAACAGCCTTTGTCGGAAGCTTCACCCTCATCTGCATGCTAGTAGTTTAATAAATATGTCAATCACCAATCTTCTAAAAGCTTCCCAGTAACAAGGTTCACACAAGATCATAATTAATCCTTTCAAAAAGTAAACTACCTGCCATATATTCATATTCTACCTGCGAGTTTAATCCCGCCGCTATAATGACGTAATCGACAGCTTCAATCAAAACTTAGTACAAAGGAGCAATTTAATTGTTATTGCTTTAAAGTACAAACATGCTAGGTGCAATAACACGAAGTAGAGGAGTTAGCATCCACTTCATGTCGTTGCACTGTGGTGCCAAAGACGCGTGAGGGCTGGACAAAATAATATTCATATAGTTCATTTTTATTTTTTAAGTAACCTGCTCTGTCTCACTCCTGGATAAAAGCCAGATTTTGCAAAGCCGCGCATCCTACTTACAGTTTAGACTGATCTTGTCCAGTTCTAGATCTTATTTCAGTTGTTACAAGCAATACCCTGATATCTTTTTGTCAGAAGAGAGGTAAAAACTCTTAATTGTTGTATAAACGAAAGATGATGTACAGCCCTTTTCTTTTTCCTTCCAAAAACGTTTCTCCACACTAGAAATTGCGCCTGTATCGTGGATTCATTGACAAAGATTTAAACTCACATACACAAACAGTCAGACCCGAAGCAAACTACCTGTAGGCCATATAAATATTTGTTTCGTGCAGGAATCGAACCATTGACACACATCACAGCAGCCTGTCATTCAGCCAATGTGCCAACCAAGAAACACAATGTATGATGCAAAGTGAATTGAATATGATATATCCGACCGCTCATCTGTACTCATATAAATTGATGGAGCAATTTCATAGCAGTTAGAGTGGATTATTTCAAAGTTCAAGTGTTACCTAACTAACAATAGGCCTGTGGTAGACTGTGGCACAATCTGTTTGTAGTATTTATAAAAGTATCAAAGATTTGGAATACTCAACATCTTTTTAAACATTCATCCCACGTCCCTATACATCCCATTTTCTGTCAATAAATCAGTCGTTTCTTTTATATGTACCTAATTCACATCTCCAATAAATAAAATATTTTTGTCCCCACACCCGTTTAAGCGGCCCACAGTGCCAGAGTTTAAGATTGATAGCTCCACTAAGTGTTCCCCGGGTATCACCTGCTGAACTTCACTTGTTAACTTCAAGGAAAATCGCAAGTAACTGAGATCCAACGGTTAAAGGGCTAGACGGACTAGAGTTAATGGTCCCTTGAGAGACACCACACCTCAGTTTTATTTTTTGGTTATATTCTTACTTTGTAACATGATTTAAAGGGGTTTTAAGAAGGTAAACTTTATAAGGAAAGGTTTTTGTTTTATTTGCTTTTACAGAAGTTATATATCCATGAAGCTTCTTGTAGCAGTTTATCAATCATGCCATTTATGGAATCTTTGTGGATTCGAAGACTAATAAGTGTAATATCTGAATAGTTTTCCCAGTATATCATTGTAGAAACCCCACAGTTTGACTAATGTATTGGTAAGCACTGAGATTTGCACCGGTATTTCTACCTGTTGTAGATCAGTTTTAAAATCATAAAGCTTTAACTAATACGTTTAAACGGGCAATTCTTGTATATACCTATTGTAGCGTTATTAAATAAAAATAAATAAAAACTTTTTTAACGCAACGATAACGTATAATTTTGAATTAAACACACAAACACCGAAAACATGAAAATAGTAAAAAAGTAAACATGTTATTTTAAAAAAGGAATGACGCAATAGTCAATATCGTTTAAATTATTTTTAGTATTTAGTAAAATAAACATATGAGTGAAATTATGGCAAGGCATAAAAGAATAAAGCGGAAATCACGTGCCTAATCTTCAGACATAGTTGCAACCAGTCCAATGATGGCTTAAGCATTCAATTAAAGTTCGATACCGTAACATGACACAAGTAAGGTAATAAAAGTTTTTAAGTACGCTAACTTAAAATGTAAGCTACATAAATATAAACAAAAATTTCAAAGAAATATGAAAGCAGACAATTGTTATTGGATGAACCAAACCGTCTTCCGTAGAACCTCTTCAACCATTCACGATTTCTTTAATAGAATATGTACGGAACCCGTTGAAAGATGTTCGGAACCCCGAAGACTGCAGGTACTCCTGAGGTAGTTCGTTCTGTCCCGGGGTAAAAAGCCGAAAGTCGGCTCAACTGATATCTACAGACAAGGAAACGGACCATCAAAATTATGGAACCAAAAGGGTCTGAAATACCAGAAGAAATCGACATTCAAAAGAACAATTAGTAAGAATAGTCATTACATACCAGTTTTGATTCATGATGCATAAACACTTGTCAGCGACATGGTTATATTTATGATAAGCTTGACATCATTGTTTTGGCTGGACTGCCCTATTCTTCAATCTGTCGAACGGCAACTATGAGGCATGTCCTGGTAGCGAAACGATAGTTGGTGTCTCTGACAGAGCTCAATTACAGAAACATGCGGTCCGCAAGCTCCGGCGCGCCCGTGGAACCGAATATCACGTACCCTTGGCCTAACGACAAATAATGGTTTCCTGCCACAATAATACCTTTAGTAGTGGATCTCAGAGCCAAACCTTTTTATCAAAATTCTTTGTGACAGTCTTAGAAAAAACATCGTCTTCTGTTTTCTTGACAAACGAAATATGAAAATTTGAAAAATTATAACTAGCCTGCTTTGACTAATTAAAAAAAAGGCTAAAGCAAAGCGTCTTGTAGCGATCACGCTACACTATGTATATATAATCTGAATCTTGGAAACGGCTTCAACGATTTTCATGAAATTTAGTATGCGGGGGGTTTCGGGGGCTAAAATCGATCTAGTGTTTCATTTTTAGAAAACGGCGTTTTCTCTATTTTCAACAGAGCAGAGCTCGGTCGCCCAGGTATTTTATATTAATATGATTAACTACACAAAACTTTATGTGCACCTAAAATATAATGTTTCAATTTGCCAGGAGTACAGTCAAATAAATATAGTTTGTCTAGCTGCGGGCCGCAATAGTACCAAAAATCAAAATCAAAATATTTTATTTTACATAGGCCTACATGGGCACTTATAAAACGTCGACAAAAGGTGCACGGTTCGGGTTAGTCGTTTCCTATGGAGAAGAACCGACAAGAAACTCCATGGTTACTCTTTTAAAAATTTGTTTGTGTTTACAATATTTCCATGTTACAGCATTAGTACTTGGATATGGGGGACAACGTAGGCCCGACAATAAGTCGTACGAAATTAAAAAAACAAACAAAAAAAAATTAAAAACGAAATAAAAAGTTAACAATCATCTAGAAATCTAGAAGGCCTAAAATTATCACACATTCACAAAATAATCGGTAAAAGAATCTATACAAAGGTAAAAAAAAAAATGAAAAAATTAAAATTATGTCAGTACCAGTAGACTATAAATAACAAACTATGAAAAAAAATTACACCCCTCAAACTTACCAAATATTTTCCAACCAAAATCAATTCCACATTAACAGCAACTTAATCAAAAACCTTAATTTTAAACCTTGCCAAGAAACAAGATCTTAGATAAGAAAAATTCCAAGTAATTGCTGTTCAGTATCATTCATCATGATCCATCTTGCCCGGAGTGGTTCCGTGTAAGCGTTTAGCTAAATGGGATACATTGCCCCACTTGCGAGAGTATATGTCGCTGTTTTTAACGCTATAAGACTCCTTATTTAAGTGCTAAGATGATGTAGTAGGTGTTTATTTTTAAGATGTTCTTGTACAACAAAATGCAACGTTTCTTCTTTATAATTTGGTGTGAAAAATATGCTATAAAATTTAAAAAAAACAGGACTTTTTTCCTTTTCTATCGGTTTCATTTGTTGTTCAACTGTATCCATTGCGTTATTTTGGTTACCGTGCACATGGATTGAAAATCATTTGACGCGTATGGTGTTGAATTTTTATGCAACAGTATCTATGTGTTTAAACATAGGTAAAAAGGAAAACAAAAGATTCTCGGACAACCGAAACGCCACTTTTGATAGAGATCGACATACTGGGAATAAAAATAAGTATGTTGCATAAAATAATTCATGAAATAAACTTTTAATATTTATTTCACCAAATTCAGAACAGTTCATGTCACAATATACTTTGCACTATAGTTTATGTTTAACGAGAGTAAGGTTCATCAACATCATCATCTTATCAGACGAAAGACGTCCACAGCTGGACATAGGCCTCCCCTAAGCGTCGCCACATTGATCGGTCCCGTGCATCTCGCATTCAGTGGATCCCCGCAACCTTCACCAGGACATCGGTCCACCTGGTGGGAGGCCTTCCAACGCAGCGTCTTCCGGTTCGCGGTCGCCACTCCAGAACCTTTCTGCCCCATCAGCCATCCGTTCTGCGAGCAATGTGCCCTGCCCACTGCCACTTAAGTTTGGCATTTTTCAGAGTAAGGCTAAGTAACTTTAAAACAACTTTTAAAGTTACGTTTTATTTTACTTCTATTAATTAGAAATTATCTTATGAAGTTATGATAAGCATCAAATAGGTGCGAATAAAAATGTAAGTACGCATTATTTTCTGAAATTATGCTTGTTTAACATAGTATTGTAGTCGTGGACTTATAAAACGCTATGTTGGAAAGTAAGTATCTCTCTCAAAGTACCCTCAAATCTCAAGAGCCCACAAATAGTCATTTGTCCCTAACAGAAACATAACTAAACACACTATTTACCGAACATTAATTACCCAAAACATCACAATAATTCGCCTCTTAATTTATTAGAGCAAAAGACATATTCTCTACAAAGCAAACACAAATCTGAGTGGGATGCTTCGGGCCCGTAAATGTGCCCACTATCACTCAAAGTCAGACCTCTTATTTATCACTAGACATATCACCAACGATGGAATACCTTCTAGAATTTTCCGTGGGGACTTAATCTCAAGGTCATAGGTCTCACAGTCCCTTGGTTTTGAATTTTCTGGCGGTCTAAGTAAGGTTGTGGGGCAGTTCCTATATTTTTATGAGCCTGCGATGACGGCTAGAGGTTTTGTTGATTCCCTACTGCTCGTTTAGGCTTTTTCACTTTGGTTTATTGACTTTATTATAAGCTTAAGAGTTCAGTTAGGGTATGTGTGGTATATGGATATCTCTTGTGGTATAAGTGGACAGCTGAAAGGATTTTCTTTGAATTTCTGGGACGTAAACAGCTATAGAAATGTGTTTATTGATGTTTATTCCAGAAGAAAATATCTGCGTAGGACGTCGGTCATTGACCTGTCTTGGGATAGATTTGAAGAATCATTTATTAGGTTCCTGTGAGAATTCCTGTGAGAGAAGGCGTGAATCCTAGAAGGCAATAAACCATGCAGTCTTATTATTAAATTCTGATCAATCAGATCACAGCAACTCGTTCTGGTTTATAGAAAACTGGTTGACTTAGTTTCCAACATGGGAAATCTGACATTGAAAGGACGAATAAGGTGGACCGATGAGATAGTTCACCATTTGAGCCGTGGAAATTCGTTGAATGAGAAAAGCAACTGGTCTATATCGCGACACTTTGGGTAGGTCTATGTTTGTGGACGTCTTTCAGCAGAAATGATGATGAGGTATATTTTTCTACATTCAAAACGAGGACGAGTGGACGTCTTTTGACTATTTCAGTCAAACGTCTACTGATGGTGATGATAACGAGATTTTCTTCTTATGCCAAACAAGGCGTGAATAAGACCACACAATAAAAGACAATTTATATTTTATAAAGCACACGTACATTTTAGACATGTGGGCGAAACCAGTGCGTTCAGTTTGCTATGCGGTCGCTTTCTCATGAATATTCCTCCCGGGTAATGTGTGGCCCGTTTAATATCGCCCGCCGAACTGCAAACTGTGACACTTTGCGTTACAGATTTTGCTAACTTGTGATCTTGGCTTCGGTTGCATGGTTTTTGTTAGTCGGTCTGTCAATGAGCTGATGTCTTTGGGAATTCTGATAAGCTTAAAATTGCGTGTGAACGTGTACTTACTTGCTTTGTGTGACGTGTCTGGATATTTGGTTAGAATACCTACATACCCGCAGTTGGTATCTAAAAAGAAACTTGTACGGTATTAAAAAGCATATTAATATTAATTAATATAAAACATGAATCAATATAATGAGGACACGTACTATAATAACACGTAGGTATATCAAAATTCAAACTATGTAGCAATAATCACACTCTAAACGCCTGCTCAAATATTCATAGCACTCACACACGCGAGCAGATTATTCTAAACCTCGCAGGTGCTTACAAAACGTTTAACGAAAAATACTGACGCAATATCGGAAGGCACAAAGTTCTAGGTTCGCCTTTTAAAAGATTCACATCTTATCTCGAATCTTAATCTCAGGTTAAAATCAAGTGACTTCGAGGCAGGGAACTACTTAAAATCATTATGCTATAATGAAAATGGAGATAGAACACTTAGATTGCAATCGAGGAGTTTATCTTTTTTTTCTTGTCAGTAATTTAACACGACTCAACTTAAGTGAGCACTTAACGGGTGATTCTTCGGTTACGAAACGGTGTTGGGACGATCCGTTAATGTTGTGGCTTTAGATACGGACGAAAAAAACTGTGAAGATTTAAAAAATAATGTTCAAAATTTCGTCCAACAGTTTTGCAAGGCGATAAAAACCAGGATGGAGATTTCATATTCAATTGATAATTGTGGGTATATTTTAAGTTTCGGAGTGAAATTCCTTGCAGCGATTATTTAAAACACAAGTAAAATTTCAAAATTTTAAAAACGCCGACAAATTTTTATTTCATGCTTCATAATTTATCTAGTACATAGTAGATACGCTTCGATCGGCAATCTATTGAACACGTAATTATGACACGATATCTTGCGAAAACATCCCGATTCAAACAGTAAAACGGCAATAACTTTTGAACGGCTGAACCGATTTTATTCAAACATAGCTAAGAACACTCTCGACAAAATCACCTTTCAAACAAAACTAAATCAAAATCGGTTCACCCGTTTGGATGCTATGATGCCACAGACAGAAACACAAATACACAGCTACACAGCAACACACGTCATACTTATAACACCCTCTTATTCCGACGGTTGTAAAAAAAAGAATTGCCTGCAAGCAGCAGGATTTAGGACATAAATCTTTGCAGCTCATGACAACGACGCTTTTCTCTTTACTTTTCTTAACTCAATAAATTATTAACCCGAGTGTACATAAGTACATGTTCTTCTATTATTTCCAAAACCCAAAAAATATCCAGCACCTGAAAACGAGCCGTCCTTAACACGAGCGTCCCGAATGGCTGAGTAAATAAGAAAATGTTCCCACCCTTCTAATGGCAACCCGGAGTCGTTCGCGTGGCAAACCAAATATACCGTCTTCCTACGATTATGGCCTTCCGGAAGGTTCCTTGGACCTTGGATCGTAGAAACTGGAGATATGTTGACTTTGGAAACTAAGCTGGGTACTAATGTCGACGGTTTTTTGTGTGAGTGCTTAAAGGGATCCGTCGTTCTAAAAATATATGTTTTTGTTATTGATAGGCTCGCATTTAACCACTATCTCACCTTATGATAAGCAATGATGTGATCGACGATGAAGTACGCTTTCCTAGAAATAACCTATTCACTCTTGACTTAAGCCACCAGCTTGTAGCTATCAGGAAACACAGACTCAGGCAGATAATTCCAATGCACACACACAAAATAAGTATTCCCAAAACGTTTAATGCGTTTATTTATGCCCGAGTTCCACGAGGCTGGTTTTTTTAAGCTAAAACGAATTGTGGTAATAAGGTAATAAGCTAGAATGCGAGTCAATCTGTCCTCGTGTATAGTTAACAAAACCATCATCATTTTTGTGTCTATGTGCCAAACCAAGATATAACTATTAGATAAATTCTGGCCTATTCAGAGGTGCCAATCAAATATTTCTGAATCACTTTTTTCAGTCACTGTTAAATAAAATGCAGATGGAATATTTAGTTTTAAATTTATTTGAAAGCACAAAAATGCACACGTTTACACCATCTTCTTTCTGTCCAGTCTTGCATCGATAAAAAAACATAAAAGTGATACCATTAAAATAAACTATATAAATCGACTACATTACCAATAAGTTTTTAGTATTTAGTTTATTTTAGGTAGAAAATTATATTTTTAATGTTTAATCTATTATTATTAAACATAGTTGGGCCAGGGCCTTTTTTATACAGAGGTAAGTATTTATTTCTAAAAATCTATTGTAGATAAGTACTGTAAGAATCTATTTTATTATACAATTAACTAAAAGCCTAATATTTTATATAAGTACTATTCTTAATACCTATTATTTTTGTATTTAGAATTAACTTATTTGTTTTTAAATATACATCACTTAGTATTCTATTTCTTTACTCTTATTAACTAACAAAATATTTTATTTCCTTAATATATATTAATAATTATAAATATTTTCAAAGTGGTAGTGGACACAATTTTCTGAAAGACCTCACATAATTTTTATTATTTGACATTTTTATTTCAGCCACCCGCACTCTACCGTCTGGACCAGGGATTGTCTTTACAATTCTTGCCATAGGCCAACTCAATGGAGTAGTGTTATCAGAACGAACAATTACTAAATCACCTTCTTTTAAATTAGGATAGGCTTGTTGCCATTTGGGCCTACTTTGCAATTGTGTGAGGTAATCCCTTGACCACACCTTCCATAAATCTTGTTTAATTTTAGACAAAATTTGCCAAAACCTTAGCCTATCAATACATTTATTTGACAGATCTATTTCAGGGAAACTTGTCATAGGTGTACCTATGAGGAAGTGCCCTGGCGTGAGGTATTCATAACTAGAAATATCTGAGCTTGTGGGCAGCAGAGGTCTAGAATTCAAAATCGCCTCAATTTCTGTAATAACTGTATAAAGACCTTCAAATGTTAGAGCTATGTTCCCTACTATTCTTTTAAAATGGTACTTGAAACTTTTGACCCCTGCTTCCCACAAGCCTCCAAACTCAGGTGAGTATGCAGGTATAAATTTAAAATCGACATAGTTAGAGACACAATAGTTTTTAACATTTTCTACATGTGATTGAGATGTAAATAATTGATAGAGCTTATTTAATTCGTTTTGTGCTCCTTTGAATGTTTTAGCATTATCACAATAAATTCTAACAGGCATTCCCCTTCTTGAAAAGAAACGTTTGAGGCATGCCAGAAATGCTTCAGTTGTTAAATCACTAACCAACTCCATATGGATTGCCTTAGTTGAAAAACATACAAAGATTGCAACATAGCCCTTGGTAATTATTGGCTTCCTAAGCCTGGATACCTTGACATTAAATGGACCACAGAAGTCAACACCTGTCACATGAAATGGCTTAAGCGGAGTGACTCTATCTTGAGGTAGAGACCCCATCAGTTGCATAGAAGCCGCAGCTTTAAGTCTAGCACATTTTATACATTTGTTGACAATTTTCTTGACTTCTCTTATGCCACTGATGAGCCAAAAATTTTGCGACAGGGAGCTGAGTACTAATTTAGCTCCAGCATGCATAAGGCGTAAGTGTTCTTTGTGAATAATAATATTTGTAAAATGAGATGCCTTTGGTAATATTATAGGGTGCTTCTTTTGATAGGCAATATCCGCGTTATGAAGGCGGCCTCCAACACGCAAAATACCGTTGCTATCTACAAAGGGATGAAGATTAGACAAACTTGTCTTTATAGTGTAACCATTATTGATGGCTTCAATTTCCTTATTAAAGTGAAATTTTTGAACACCCTGTGTAAGAACAGTCATAGCATAATTGAGCTCAGATGGTGTCAAGGAATCAACTACCTTTTGATTAGAAGCTTTAGAGTTGTTACAAAAACGAAATATGTAACTAACCACCCTTTGAAGTCTGGCAACATCAGAAAATTTTTTGATTAAATTTATGACAAATGAGTCTGTTGTGTCTTCAAATTCAATTACCCCACAAAATGTGTCCAATACTTCACTATCACTGGGTGAAGGAATGGGCTTTATAATTTCAGCTACTAAGTGCTTAAAATCTGGATTCGATAGTTCTGGAGGGCCATGCCACCATAGCTGGCTAGACTTTAACTTTTGAGATTCACAACCTCTAGACAGCAAGTCTGCAGGATTATTATTTGTGTTAATATGTGACCAAACAAAATCTTTAGTCAAGTTTTTTATCTGTGTAACTCTACTAGAAACATATTGATTTGATTTTATATTGGATGATGCCACCCATGCCAAAACAATCTGTGAATCACTATAAAGAAAAACATTTAATTTCTTGAATTTTGGATTAAGCACATGATAAACTCTGTGAGCAACTTGGGATAGAAGTAGAGCACTATTTAATTCCAAGCGTGGTATTGTAACACTTTTATTGAGAGGAGCCACTCTAGATTTAGAACATAACAAGTTAATAGAGACTGTTCCATCAAATTTATGGATTCTTAAATACAGGCAACATCCTAAAGCTTTCATGGAAGCATCCGCATAACCCACCAGCTCTGCTGAAGCCATATTTTCAGAGTTTATCCCCCTAGGAACTGACACAGTGCCCATTTCATTTAAATCAATTAAAATTTTCTGCCAATTCACTAAATGGTTTTGGGGCAATATGGTGTCCCAAGATACCTTAAGTGACCATAATGTTTGCATAAACAGTTTTGCAATGACAATTATTGGGCCAATAATACCTAAAGGATCAAAAATTTTTCCTATGTAACTCAATACTTTTCTTTTAGTATTAATTTCATAAATATTAGTTTCTGGGCTCTTAAAGGTGAGTTGATCCTTCAAAGCATCACACTGCAAACCCAAGGTTTTGATAATGTTATCCCTACTAATATCAAAATTTTCAAAGTATTTTTTATCATCCGGTAGGTCATCAAGTACCTGTGGACAGCTTGATGACCATTTATGAAGTGTAAAACCACCCATATTAAGTAGATCAATAAGTTCTGTTTTAAGCTGTTTTAATTGCTCTATATCATCAGCTCCACATATTACATCATCGACATATGTACTAGAAAACATGGCTTGAGAAGCTAATGGGTATTGCTGCTTGTAGCGAAGAGCCAGCTCTATTAAGCAACGAGTAGCCAAAAAGGTGGATGCCTTCAAACCATAAGTGACAGTTTGCAATTGTAAGCAACTCATAGGCTTTTCGGTATTATCACGCCAAACTATATTTTGCAAGCTAGTTTGATAAGGGTTTATGCGAATACAACGAAACATTTTAGTAACATCACATGTGAGCGTGTATATAAAGGTTCTCCATAAAATAAGAATACTGAAAAGTTCACTTTGAACGACTGGGCCATTCAACATGAGGTCATTCAATGAAATTCCTTTTAAGGACTTCATTCCTCCATCAAAGACTACGCGCAACTTTGTGGTTAGGCTGTGTTCATTGAGAACTGCATGATGAGCCAAAAAATATACAGGTCCATTTTGGACATCATAGCTACTTATATCCACAATTCTGGCATGCCCCAATGCTATGTATTCATCTATAAATTTTTTATACTGTTTTAAGTACACAGGATTTTGTTTGAATTTCTTCTCTAGTGAGAGAAATCTTTGAAATGCTACTGAAAATGAATCCCCAATCTGTAATTCATCTAAACTTTGAGTTAAAGGCATATCAACTTGAAATCTATTTTCATGAAGTGTAACTGATTTTTTAAAACATTCTTCCACTTGTTGATGTTCTATTGACATTTTTATTACAGGTTGAGGAGGTGCCTCAGCCATCCAAAACTGTTCCATTACATCTTCTAATTTATTATGATCACATTTATTGCAAAATTTGTTACTAAGCCATGGCCTTGTTTCTGTGAAGAGTGAATATTAACAGTACCACCAATAATATGCCCAAACAATGTGTTTTGCAATATAAGACCATTTTGAATCTTCACATATCCATCAAGTAGTACATTAAAGTAGACATCTGCACCAAAAAGTATCATTATTTCTGCCGGAGTTTTAAAATCTGCATCAGCAAGTTGTATGTGAGGTGGAATATTTATGGCAGAAATATCAATCTCACTTTGTGGCAGTTTTGATGTAATGGAATGCAGCACATTGCATTTAACATTTAATTGCACATTGTTAATGCGAGAATGCACTGTCAGATTAACAAATTTATTTATTTTATTATTTTTATTGCCAATACTAATAATATTAGAATTTTGACACTTTGGTTTAATGCCTAATTTCTCAATTAGTGAAGTAGTTATGAAGGAGGCTTGACTGCCAGTGTCAAGAAGTGCTTTGACAACAATCTCATGGCCTCGAACATCAAATAATTTTACCTTTACAGTGGGTAATAGAACATTTACAGAATTGGTTTGTGAATGCATAGTCACTGCTGGCTTTGTGTCTTGAGTACTATCCTTATGGAGGAGAGTATTATGTTTAGCTTTACAATCTTTGCACACAAAGTTGAATTTACACTTGCCAGAGTGAGATTTTAAGCAAATATTGCATAAATTGTGATTTTTAACAAACCCAATACGGTCATCTATAGGGGCCATTTTAAAACTTGGGCAACCATGTATAGCATGGTTAGATGAATCACAATAAGAACATTTATATTTTTTAGTGGCAACATTGGTCACCTTACCAGCAGAAGGCCTTTTAGCCTCTGTAGTATTACTGTCTTCAAGTGCTATAGCGCGCTTTTCCAAAAATGAAATAAATTCCTCCATAGTTGGGAGTAAATCTGAGTTACGGTCCAATTGATAGGCCCTATTTGTATATTGATCTAATTTTTTAGATAAAATAGAAATGAGAAGCATGTCCCATTTTTCAATAGGTTGTTTTAAGTTTTTGAGTGCATATAATTGCTGTTGCACTTCTGAAACAAACATTCGCATCGAGGCTGCCGTGCCCTTTTGCATTGAAGGTAATTCTAAAATATGATTGACATGATGTGCTATAATCCGTGCTTTGTTGTCAAACCGCTTCTTGAGCAGATCAAGTGCTTCCTTATAAGAATCATTAACAATAGGTAAGTTGATAATTACAGATAAGGCTTCATCAATTAAAAACTTTCTCAAATAAAATAATCGCTGAACATCTGAGAGTGAATTATTGTTATGTATAACAGCCATGAACAAATCCATGAAAGGGGTATATTTAGTAAAATCTTTACCATCAAATGAAGGTATATCAATGTGTGGTAACTTTGATGTGGCAATATTAGCACATTGCCTTTTATCAGATGTATTACAATTTTTTATAGCAGAGTTTAATTTAGAGATAATATCAAAATATTTTTCTTCTAAACCTGAGACATTTTCAGAGTCAGTTTCATCAAAAGTTAAAATATCTAATTGAATTTGTTCATACAACTTAAAGGTATCCACTAACTTTTCTTTGCGAGCTTCTAACATTTCTGCATTGGCAGAAGTAAGATTAACAGGATCATTGACGAAATTAAAGATTCTCGTCACCATACCTTTTAGCTGAGCGCGAGAGAGCAGTAACCTTTTGAGCGCGTCCTTCTCCGCCATTGTCTTATAGAAATATCAGTTACGCAGAACAATAATCTAGCCGTGAACACTTTTTTGCTTACACTTAGCACTTCACACGCACCGATCTCACTGTATTACCGATCCGAAGACGCACAAAAGTCCCAAAACAATCGCCGCTCGCTGATGTAAACAAACGAGAGGTTACTCCGCTGTTACACTTGTCAAATGTCAACTTGACACCTGACAGACGTGATCGACAATAAAGTTACCTCAAATTTGAAGGTTGGCACTACTTCCACCGGCTGCGTCTTTCGCTTATTTCTTAAAATATGTAGGTAGGTACTCGCAGATATCTCGGAACGCTTTGCAACTTTTGCAAGACTTGCAAATCCTCACCAACTCGAAAAATATCTTGATAAATGAATAATTGCTTGCAACCGACGAGATGTTTTTTCGGAGAAAGTATAGATTTCTCACGAAAACGTGCGCTTGTGACCACCGTATAGCCGGCAACGTCTCACACTCCAAACTGCACCCGACGATCCAAATCCAAGGACAACACTATTAGGTACTCGTTACGTAAGCTCGAAGGACCACTAATCTGCATGTTAAATAAAATGCAGATGGAATATTTAGTTTTAAATTTATTTGAAAGCACAAAAATGCACACGTTTACACCATCTTCTTTCTGTCCAGTCTTGCATCGATAAAAAAACATAAAAGTGATACCATTAAAATAAACTATATAAATCGACTACATTACCAATAAGTTTTTAGTATTTAGTTTATTTTAGGTAGAAAATTATATTTTTAATGTTTAATCTATTATTATTAAACAGTCACCACAATGTAAAAAACTGGGTATTAGCTAGGTTGTTGGTAGGCTTTTCATTTTAGGGGATGCTGGGCAACCCTTTACGAAATGATACGTAACAATTGTTTCGTAGGAATCATGCGCTGAATTTTCGTCGCGTAAGTTTCGGAAAGTATATCGCTCCTTTGATTAAATAATTTCATTTTGTAGAGAAAACAAACGCAACTCGCTTTTGGCACGTATCTTTTGTTTCTGCGATCTAAGGTGGAAACTTACGACAATACGGGTAACAATTTGTGGCTGGACCTAAAAATTAGGATATTCACGAACGGTAGAATATTACAAGCTTGTGTTGAAACTAGCTAGAAATGTGTGTGTACGAAGGAAAATAATTCAAGAGAACAGTAACATGTATATGAAATAAAATTAAAGTCAGTAGCCTAAGACAAAGACATAGATATTTTATTTCAAGTAGGCCACCAAGCGGCACTTTTGAACGTTACATTAAAATTTACAAGTAATAATAGTTGATTCTACCGTGCATTCGGAAAGTAGTTTGTAATGGAGAAGAATGCACAAGAAAAAAAAACAATGTTTAGTACATACGTAGGTACATAGCTTGATGAATGAAATTGAGTTTATACAATACAAATAAATTCATACAGTCTTCAGAAGTTCCAACAATACTTCAAAACAATAATGTTCTGCATATCACTTGTTTTTGCGCCCTAGTGGATGTGGAGCTGGACTAGCATTTAGCCAAGCATTTTTATCAGTGATGTAATCCCCCAACTTATAATATGCCAGCCTGCATAATGTGCGTTTTATACAAGTTTTAAATTTCGTCTCATTCAGTTCAAGAATGTGGGGAGGAATTTTATTGTAACATTTTGTACAGTACCCCATGAAAGATGAGGCTACTTTAGCCAGTCTGAAACCTGGTTGAACTAATTGGTCCCTATTTCCAGTAACGTAATTATGTTTGTCGCCGTTTTTTTTTTTTTTTTTTTTTTTTATTTGTGATGGGTTTGCTCTTGACTCTAGTCTAGGTCAAAGGTGACAGAGACAGAGTCGACGATGGAGTGAGCTTACCCAGAAGAAGCCTGTTCACTCTAACTTTGAAGAGATTCGGGTTGAATGCATTCGGAAACACTGACGCAGGTACCGAGTTCCATTCATTCGCTGTGCGCATTATGAAGGATGTTTGGAAGCGTTTGGTACGAATTGGTGGAATGGCAACAAGGTAAGGATGATAACTACACGTTTTTACTAAAAATATGTAAATTTTTTCTCACGTACATGATGTTTTCATAAATATATTGACAAGGAACCGTCATGATGTTAATGTCCTTAAAAAGTTCTATTAGAGAATCGCGCCGGCGAAGATTGTATATCGCTCTGATGGCTCGTTTTTGCAGAATAAAAATTGACTCAATGTCTGCAGCCCTTCCCCATAGTAAGATACCGTAAGACATTATACAATGGAAATAACTAAAATAGACTAGTCTGGCGGTATCCACATCCGTTATCCGATGAATCTTTCCAACAGCATAAGCCGCCGAACTCAGCCGCCCCGCAAGGGATACCAAATGAGGACCCTAATTGCAACCTTGAGTCTAGCGTGACTCCCAGGAAAACCGTTTTATCGACGAATTCTAGTTTCTCCTTGTTAAATACAATGTCACAATCAGTACTTTTGACATTCGGCAAGGAAAATTTTACGCACTTGGTTTTTTTACCATTTAAAACTAAATTATTGGCAGTGAACCAATGCTGAACCTGCCGTAGCGCTTTATTTACGTCTTCAACCTGACCAGTACGTCTATTTACAAAAAAAAAATTAAAGATGTGTCATCAGCAAATAACACCATGTTTAGTTTGTTTTCCAATAAGTACTTACCTACATAAGCTTAACCTTTAATTTACTGGCAATCTTTTAGTGGTTTAAAGTGTTCACGAATTTGAACAACAAGCCGAAAACCATACTGTTTCATATTGATAGACTGAACCATACAAAATGGATCTTGCTTTTGTTATTAAAACCATCTCTTTAATTTCGACGAACAATCTTCAAAGAAAGCTAAAAAAAAATTGAAAGAAAAAATAAATACTATAATCAAACAACGAAATACTCTTCCAAAACAATAATTAATTTGGACAAACATAATTACGTTCGCGCTACGTAGCACTTAAAGTTCACAACCATGGCAACAGATGGCGTTACTGTAACTGGTCCTACACTGTATTATTAACAAGAGTTTCCCCAGTATGTTTTCCTTTACCATGCGGAGCTTATTACAAATTTAAATTGCGAGAATATACTTACTTGCAGAAAAAGTCAGTTCGAAGTCAAACGATTTGTGCTGGGCTTTGACTTTGCGGAAAGTTTTGTTGATCTGCGGATTAAGATAAACTTGATTTGTGTATTGACTCGAGAATATAAAATAAATAAGCAAACAAGGTGTTACTTATTTTTGTTTCTGATTATTTTTGTCGCTGAGTTGTAACTCAATTTGATGGATATGGATAGTTTAAGTATTAAATATCATGACAGGTCCATGGGAATTATCAATATTTTCTCTGGTATATGCATGTAGCTACCCGCCTCTAGTATTGTAGATGATGATGGCTCGATGGACCAACGACTCGAAAAAAGGTAGCTTGGACATGCTGGATGTGGACAGCGAAGGACCATCAAAGATGCAGTTTGGGAGCGGCCTATGTCAAACAGAGGATTGTGATCTTCGCTTCGCTCTTGATAGAGCGGTCGTGGCCACTATGAATTTTGTTCAATCTCTGGTAAGCCTACTGAAATAGGCTGGGTTGATTGGTTTAATTGATTGGCAATAAGGAACTGTTAACAACAAGAACAGACCTATTGTGGTAAGAGTATATCAATTACTGTCGCCAACCACCTCGGAAACACGGAGCCGAGACTGGCAGCCAATAATATTGATTGATTGCTACCGCCATAAATTATTGTAGCTGTACTAAACAGAGAACGTTGTGTAGGAGTGATGTAGATGGAAAAAGAGTAAAGAGGTAATATTACATAATATCACGCCTGTTTTTCCATATGGTAGGATCGGTAGAGCAGTATAGTAAATAGTATGTGAATATTGGCACCGATGTTATTAGAAGCTAGCCTTAAAATGCAGACTCAAAACTGAAAAAAATCTTGATGAAAACCCCAATTAAGAACTGACGTCATTTAAATAAAACTGGCCATGTGCGAATCGGACTCGCGCACTGAGGGTTCCGCAAAAACAGTTACATTCACCAAAATAAATGAATAAAATTACTGAAGTTAGAAAGAGGGCACCGAACATTGCTCTAACGATAAGCTAAACAGAATTGAGGGACAAAATTAACTTTGTCGTTCGAAAACTGTAGTCCCAATACCGATGTTTACATAAGTCGCGGTCATTTAATCATCATGATCAAGCAAATAAGTTAATAATCTTTTTTTTTGTTGTAGGCACAAATTTATGGTTTTCGGATTCATGCTATAAGATATTGCTTCATGATTCTAGGTCAACGGAAAGTACCCTGTAGATTTTGATTCCCTTGTGAGTGTAAAATATGCGTGATTAACGGCTGTATCTCTTGATTGCGTTTATCTAGAAGTTTGATTTTTTCACAGCTGCAAGGGGTTGCAAACTTGAGTATACCATATTAGTTTCAACTCGATACCTCCACGCGTTCCCGATATAAAGGGTTTTGACAGACAGACGGACAACAAAACTGAAGTGATCCTATAGGGGTTTTTTCCTTTTGAGGTACGGAACCCTAAAAATCGTTTTCAAGGCAAGGTTTGTGCAAAGAAATTTACTCATTTTGGTCAATTTTGTTTACTATATCAAATTAAGAAAGTAAATTAACAAAATTAGTGTTTTATCGTACCCAAACCATTTCCACAGTCAACGATCTCCGTCAAACAGGGAATGGATAAACATAACTGCAATAATCAAGTGTCTGAGCACCACAATAATCCCACAGAGGCCACAAACAAGCCTTTACAGAAGAACATAGAGTGTTCCCACTTAATTATTATCATTGTTGCCACGACACAAATACGACGACATCTTTATTTAAAAAGTATCCCCTCTGCAAACAGTTGACAGTTGTTTTCACAGAATAGAAAGCAACAGAAGGCTAGCTTTAAACAAACAGTGAATATCGACGCACGCACACGCACGTACATGTGTACGTACGGGAATCACAAACGAACGCTAACATCGCCGATGGACACCGCACGTTCGCTCACCTTCTGCCAGCTACATGCGAAAGTAATTAAATATGACTAATATAATAAATGCGAAAGTTTGGATGAATGTGTATGTTTGTTACTGAATCACACCAGAACGGCTGAACGGATCTAGATGAAATTTGGCAAAGAGATAGATTATAGTCAAGAATATAACATAGGATACTTTTTGTCCCGGGAATATGTACCCTCGGGATTATTTTCTACTTTCACGTGGGCGAAGCCGCGGGCAGAAGCTAGTACTCACTAAACGAACGAGCAAGAATGACTGTATGAAGGCAAGCGAGTGTGCAGTAATTCTCACTCGTTAGTGTTCGTTTGCTAATTTGCGTTGTCAGTACCCGGTATTAAACGAGTGCCAGACCCGAGTTTACTTGCACTCGCTGCACCTATGAGAAGAATGTCTATGTCGTCATAATATATCTAGCCCAAATGTTAATGACAGTCTAGCCAGAGCCGAATATCTGTATTGTACATGGAGTGATAACTTATCTGACTACAACTCAGTTTCTGGGTAACCCACAGCCTTCTGACTGCCAAGCATGTCTGGGAATGCGTATATTTATTTTTGTTGTTGTCTGCAGTTGGCCTTCTGTACTTACCTGTACTGTGTTTGTTTGTCCGCCATAAAAGTGAGCAGTAGCAGTAATTAATGAAATGCTTTGCTCGATAAATTCTGAATTAAAAATTGTTATTGTTGATAGTATGTTGTTTGTTTGTTTTTCATTTTCTGGGGTAAACAAGTTGGGAAGGAGATTGAAAGATTTTGCTTGTCTGTAAATTTGGTTAATTAGCCATGTCTAGTTTTGACCTCCAAACTTTATAGCGATGTTATTTTTGTTACGGCAATGTGGTAGAGAATAAACTATTCGTTTTCTGGTTAATGCTTGGCGTATCACCAGCTGTGTTTCGATTTGAAGAATAGTAGGGATGGTTTCCCTCGTAAGTTTCGTTTACCACGTTAGATATTCCTTTTTTAAATATACGATGACGGATTAGGGTTTAACTAAGGTGGAAAAACTTCTCTCCAAAATACCAAAACTTTATCTACTCATTAGTGAACAGAATTTAAATGTAAGGTACTACCTGACTTTTGGTTGCTTTTAATTATAGTGACTTGTGCCGATGACATGGTTAAGGTTGTGAGAATCCGGTGGATGCGATGGTTGATGTTACGTTGACATTGATCCTCAATTTCGGTCCATTCATTGAGGCGAAAGCTCAGTGGGCTTCAAAAAAGTTAGTGATTATTGCAAAGGAGAGACATTACTTCACGCCTGAACTGCTGCTCAACTTGTATAAAGCGCAAGTTCAGTCATGCACGGAGTACTGCTCTCACCTCTGGGACGGATCTGCCAAATACTAGCTTGTTGCACTTGAGTCGATTGACAGACAGGCCAACGATACACTGGTCGCGTCAAAGCTCCAGAGCCTTGAACATCGACGCCGAGTTGCCAGCATCTCGGTTTTTAATTCGTTACATTTCGGGAAGTGTGCGACGGGACTGCACAATTTGATTTCGCCTAGCCCTTTCCATCATCGGGCTACAAGACGTACGGCAATGCGCCATCGGTACATCCCACCCATACGCACAAAGCGTTTTGCTAATACTTTCATAGTGCGTACAGCTGGTATTCCCAGTATTCCCTGCCGGAGTCTGTTTCTGAAAGGTACAACCATGGAGTCTTTAAGTCAAGAGTGAATAGGTTACTTCTAGACAAGCGTGCTTCACCGTAGACCACATCATCGCGTAACATCAGGCGATATTGTAGATAAACGCGAGCCAATCGAAAAAAATAAAAATGCGTGAGGCATGGGACCGGTCGATGTTGCGATACTTGGAAGACTGAACACACTCCCTGTGTTCAGCTGTGGACGTCTGTCGGCTGAAGTGATGATGTGGATGTAGTGATTATTTGTATAAAAAAAAAAAAAAAAAAAAAAATCGTTTAATTCAGACTATTTAAATGTCCATATTTTTTGTTAGTATTACATTATCTTAAAACTATGTTAGTCATGAGTGTACAAGTAGGTAATGCAAATGATTGAATATAAATTAAAATTGTAATGAAATAAATGATTTAAAATAAATTAAAATGAAATTGAAATATATAATTTAAAAAGAAATAAAATGGAAATAAATTATGAAATGAAAAACATAAAAAAACATAAAAAGTCAAGTGACATGCAGCCTGATGAGCCTTCCCAGAGCTGCCGAATTTGGTCTGTCTGCAATCATTCTTAGGATTCCGTTGCCACTGCCTCGAATTCGGCGAATTAGTGAGGCTGACCTTTTGCGCATAATAGCGTAAAAGTCATCTACCCTCGCGTCGGCAAACATGCCCGAGGCACTGCAAAATCGAGGCAGCCGCAACAAAATCCTAAAGGCGTTGTTATATTGAACTCTGAGAGCATTGTAGGCCCGCTGCGTGTAGCTAGTCCATAGGGCGCTGGTGTAAAAACTTTGGCAATAGGCTCTGAACAAAGTTATTTTAACCTGTGCTGTACACCTCGCAAACCTTTGTACCAACATGTTAGCACGCACTGACAATGCTCTCCGCTCTCTCTCAATGTCTGCGTCATCATGCAGGGTTTCGGTCACAATATGCCCCAGATACCTAAACAAACACTATGTGAAAATACAATACAAAAACGCGATAACGATACGACGACAGTTTTTATACAAATTATTGCACGGATAACATTTTATTTAAAAACGGTTTGTAGCATTGTCGCATCGTGCATGTCTGTGGTAGTATTCATGCCTTACGGAAGTAAAGTGACTGTCACTAACGATGCCATACAAATACATCATACAAACTGAACAATGAAAAAACACTTTCAGCATCGACATCATTGTATATTCCTTTCTTGAGATACCGCGATGGTTTCATACAATAGGCAAGAATAGAAAGGGATGAGTGTTGTAGCGGAATATCGAGTCTGCCTCCGTAAATTAGGAACTTTAGCAGGCAATCGTACCTCCGCATCCGCATTCGTCACCGCAGGTTTGTAGCGGAATAGTACCGGAGATGCAATAATGAAAGTCGATGGAGATGTAAATTGACCTTTCATGTTTTTACTGCTTTGTCACTGATGTCATCAGGGTTTAGTACTTAGGGCCAATTTCTAAATTGATAATTTGGAGTTAAAAACGAGTTAAACCCTAATTTGTTGCCACAGTTTGACAGGTATTCCGGCGAGAATAAAAAAAAATAACTATTACATTAAGCATTAACACACTTGATATGGAGATCACTTTTTAAGCAAGGAGATGCTTGTCATAAGTGACTCCGATCTTCCACTTAACATTATACAGATTATCCAATTGAAAACCGAATAACAAAAAAGAATACAAAAAAACCCTTCATTTGGATACCCCACTCGATGGAGTTCGAAGAAAAAAAAAATTGCAACCCCTACAATATAGCGCCCAAAATCCGCCATGTTTATTTTTTTTCAACGGTACTTATCTAAGAACACTTGGGCGGCCAAGACCTGTCTAACGATGTCTTAATTATAAAAATCCGTTAAGTGGTTTGAAAGATACGAGGTAATAAAGAATATTACATACATACAAACAAACATACAAGATACCCGCGAAAAACATAACCCTTTCCTTGCAGCCGGGTAAAAAGGAGCGCGCTAGTGCGATTTATGCGAGTGGGTTTTGAGCGTGTGTGTAATAGTGTGAGTGCGTGTGTGGGTGAGTGTGTATAATAGTGTGAGTGTACATTGTGTATGAGTTAAATTCGTTTGCCTGTATATAGATATAAGTTTAGATTTCAGTTAGGTTTAGGCCTAGGTTTAGAGCGTATTAAAGTATAGTTTGAAAATTCATCTTAATTGAAAATTGGGGATTCATCCAGTTTTTATGAGTCACTAAAATGTGTAATATACAATATACATATTGTGAAATATGGATTTTCCATTGTTTGATTATAAACGAACTGATTCTTTCTTCCAAAATATATTACCTATTTTATATGTTTTTACTATATTTTACCGCCTCTGCCTCCTTTAAATTTAAAAGAGCCACTACCTTCGCCTCTGCTAAGATGGCCACCGCTACATCCCTAAAAGGGACAAGTAAAAAGCAATATAGCCGGGAACATATTGCGAATACAGTTACGTTAAACAAGAAGTGATATTTTTATCATTCGCGCACATGGGCTCGAGTGAGACGGGGTTTTTCTGGATACTGTTAAGATGTTATCGGTAAGGCTAAGTTGAAGATGAAATATTGTGTAGCTGGCTGCCGATAAGATTTGATTTGTGTTAGGTTGTAAAATATTGGTAGAAGGAAGAAAATTGGGATGTTATTTTTTAGTTGATAGTATTACCCCCTTTGAAAATGATGGTACTATGCGCCCGATTGAATTTGCCGTCGGACCTTCGTATAAACTGTAAACTTTCTTTCTCTATTCTCTTATATCTCTTCGGGAGATGCAAATCTTCGTTTTGTAAAGTTTTGGTCTCTGGATCGAAAGGTACAACGCTGCGGTATGCAAGAAAAGTCTTGGTACTCGTGTGTAATAAAAACCCATCCACGACCTCATCTAACGTTGCTTACCCTTGAAGATGTATCTAAAATTCTCTGTACCTGAATCTGTTACTAAATACTCTGTATATAAAAAAAAACACTTGTTTATACCATTACGTTTTTATTTTAAAATTGATTATTTTAACAGTATTTGTAAAAAGTATGTGTACATTTTGAATTTTATTACTTTTGAAGATTTGTTCCATGTAGTTTGCCTTAACGTTGTTAAACCATAAGGCTAAATTATATACTTATAAGTAGATTTTTTTTATAAGTATATCATATATTGATTTGGTTGTGTTTCTCTTTTTTTATTATCTATGGGCTTGCGCTTGACCACTATCTCACCTGATGGTAAGCGATGATGTGGTCGACGGTGAAGCACGCTTGCCTAGAAAAAAACCATTCACTCTTGACTTAAAGACCACTACTACTACCACTTAATAAGAGTTTTTATTTTAGTTTTCATTTTGGCGATACTAAGCATCCTATCCTATAATTGAAGGAGTGCACTTGTCATTACTTCATATTGATGATTCATTGTTTTTGTGTACATCTTTCGTTGGAGATCCTGTATAAATAAATAAATAAAAGGTCTGCCCTTGCAGCTGTTATTATTGAGCCACTAGCACCTAATTTGTGTACCTCGAAACATTTTAAATTCCCTAATTTAGAATCCGTAATGAAAACAAGATTATTTAAGACCGAACAGTCGCCAAATAGCAAGCCAAAAGCTAGACTGAACTGAACCAATGTGCTAATAACATCATTCCGCGGTCACCAGGCCGGATGCCAAGCGATGCAATTATGGCGAGAAGGCTTTATTACAACAGAAGGCTGGTTTTAATAGAAATAAATGTTATGAGCCTCTTTGTGAATAAATAAGCACAAGATACAAAAGTGGAATGAAAAATTACGAAATTATTTTTTTCTTTCGTTTTTGACACCGACAGTGACGATAGTGTTATTATTTGGAAGTCAGTTGTATTTTTGGTTTAGGCGCAGAAGGCCTAATTTTCAAAATGGCAACAGAGTCGCGAAAGGACTAGGTCTAAAAATGGCAAATTCTCAAAAAGCCTAAGCTCTCATGCCCACGAGACGGTTTGTACACGACCCGGTTTCATGGAGGTGTGGGCTTGATTCGCTCTTTTTTTAGGGCTCCGTACCCAAAAGGGTAAAAACGAGACATCCGACTGAATATCCTAAGTAAAAAATCGTAATTCTAGGTTTGGCAATCGCCTATTTTCTCCTGCAATATTGGACCAATTTAAAAGATATTCTATAAACTGAAAAAGCTATATGTAAACAACCTGTGTTCTATGATCTACAGAAATCAGCAATTTGATGTTCTTAGAAAATGCTCAATCCGCTTATGGAAATGGCTCACTGGTGAATTAACCCCCTGTTCATACAGCCTCTTTAAAATGGTTAAATACGAACTCTTACGGTCAATATTGCACTCAATTTTCATTATGGCTAACCTATCAGCTCAATATTGATGCATCGGGGCTCCAGCATTCAGCACCATGATTGATAGGACTAGATTAATGCTTCGACGTCATACTCTCAGGGAAACCTAACAATGCCTTCCTTGTTGGTTATAAATCATAATATTGAGTACTGGGTTTTCCCACGGCTTCAATCTTGTGGTCAATACTACAGGAACTGCATTTTTTTCGGGATAGTCTATGGTAATCAAAAATAGTCTAGTTTTCAAACAAAAAAAGTAATGATCGTATAATTAAGAGATTGCCCTGTGCGATAAGACCGCCCATTGTACACATGTTTTTGTGAATGTTTGTCCTTTTTTTGTGGTGTACAATAATGTACATAATAATAAATAATAATAAATAAGTGCTATCAGAGATTTTCTCTTACAAAGAAAAATAAAGTTATACCTATTTAAAAAAACATGATATTTCACGCGACTTCACTCTACCCTTACCCAACCGACAGGAACCGTTCATTTTGATAAGTACATAATATACTATGAAATCGTATCAGTAGTGTTGGAGTATACCTCCTACACACGTAAAAGGTATATTTTGAAATAGAATCACACTTGATTCGATTTTCAAATAAATTGTAGTTCTAAAAACTAAAAAACACGCTTTAATGGTAAATTGAACTAAAAACTCGCTGATCCTGAAGATTTTGGTAAGGCAAAACAAACAACATACACACAAACTATTTAAGCGCGCCCGGTAAAATCAACTTTCATTATTTATAAATTTTAATTTTTGTTTGATGTTCAAAAGTGCCGCTTATTCGCCTAGTTGAATAAACAAATTTGACTTTGACTTTGAATTTGACTTTGGCTTTGACTTTGACTAAATTATTTCATTGTCATCGGTCCTTGATAAGTGTGTAAAGTTTCAAATCAATCCCACGTTTTGAAGGGGGTTAAAATCACGTTTAAAGATTCCGTTACATTAATACATAGATACAAAGCTAATAAAAGCATGTTAAAAAGACACAACGCATTAACTGACCACGACCATTCTCTTTCATTCCTACAACACTTTTCAACGTATGAGTGAGATATGAAGTTGCATTGTCGCGATATTGTGCCTGAATATTTATTCAGTTCAGCGGTTTTGCGCTGAACACATTTTTCTAATACCCAGCGTCTCACACCATTAAGTTATGCCTTAATGCCAACCTTTTTCCATTGTGTAAGAAAAACGTAATGTGAAAGAACGTTTGGGTATTTTGCGACATTATTATATGCTATATTTCCATGTTGCTATGGGGATAAAAATAGGCACAGTAGAGCCCTTTTTCAGGTGCTTCGGGGGTAGATTTATTTAGGTTTTGTATGTGAAAGGTAGTTCTAAAAACGTGTTGTTGATATATGTTTATCGTATCAAAATTCTAAGAGTATTAGCATTAGAAGGTAGTTTTATTTCTTTGGAACTCAGGATCTTGTTATGAAATAGGATATTTATGAAAAGAAAATGAATTCGTAAATAGAATATCTATTCCTTTGTCGTATAACCAAAAGTCTAAAGGAAACCTAATGTAACATTGAATTTGAGATAAAAGAAAAAAAAAACTGGCCAAGTGCGAGTCGGACTCGCACACTCAGGGTTCCGTACCATTATCATTATTAAATATTAATTTTATTCTGTTTTTAGTATTTGCTGTTATAGCGGCAACAGAAATAGATCATCTTTGAAAATTTCAACTGTCTAGCTATCACGGTTCATGAACCGTATCGCTTACCGCTGTATCTCATGATATACAGCCTGGTGACAGACGTACAGACAGACAGATAGACGGATCGTGGAGCGCGTCTTAGTAATAGGGTCCTGTTTTTACCCTTTGGGTACGGAACCCTAAAAAGGGAAAATCATCTAACAATTTAGAGAGAGAGGGGTCTCTCTCTCTCTAAATTGTTAGATGATTTTCCTATGATGATGATGATGGGGACTCCCTCTACCGCACTTAAACTCTGATTCGGTCCATTGTGCGTGAGACTTCTGGCTTACAAAGCCAGCCTAGCTCCGCCTAAAAGCACAGAAGCTTACTGGGAGCATCACAGGCTTCGCGGGGTGACTTTATTGTGCCGAGGATTTCATCACGTTGAGAAGCTACGGCCTCGCATTCTAGGATGACGTGGGTAGCTGATTCCTCAGCGTCAAGGCAGCCCCTGAAAAGCGGACTGGCTGTCTGAGGCGCCTATATTAAATAGATGTTTGTCAAGGGTGTTATGGCCCGTAATTGTTCCTATGATTATTATGGCTGAGAAGTTTTTTGTTAATCACGGGTATACATTCGATACGGCCAATTTTGACTGTCTACAGTCTGTTGCCCGTGACCATCTGTTATTATAAAGAAAGGTCGATCTTTGGTGGATCCACGCACGAATTTGTGAGAAAGGTAGGGGAATAAGTGGGTACGGGCCTAGCACAATCAAATTTGAGCCTCTCTTCGCAAGTTCATCTACGGCATCATTACCTAAGGATCCACAATGCCATTTGATCCACTGGAGGGTAATACAATTGGACGTCGATATACTCTCCAGGACTAGATGGCACTCAAAGATTAGTTTGTTTGTAGTTTGTTTGTTTTCTAAAGCTTTGAGCGCAGCCAGACTGTAGGATAGGAATTTAATGCCGTAGTTCTGGATGCCTAAGCGCTTTACTGCTGATGCGGCTTGTGTTAAGGCAACACATTCACATTGAAAGATCGAACTATATTTGCCTAGCGGTATGTGAAAGTTAATGTTAAGGTCAAAGGAGTGTACGCCAGCACCTGAACCGTTTTGTGTTTTTGAGCCGGGTCAAACCTTCTAGCAGAACTTTATATGTCATCATTTTATTTTGCATAACTTCATTTCGCATACATTTAATTTATCATACATTCATAACTCATAATTGTGTAAGTTAGCATCATCTTTAGGCATCAATTTCATATCCATAATAATTATAAAGTAGAACCATCATATCGCAGATAGTTCACAGTCACAATCTTCTTTTGGCATACGTTTAATCATATCGATAGTCATTAAAAGGCAGAACTATAATATCTCAGAAATAATTATAAAGTAGAACTATCATATCGCAGATAGTTCACAGTCACAATCTTCTTTTGGCATACGTTTAATCATATCGATAGTCATTAAAAGGCAGAACTATAATATCTCAGAAATAATTATAAAGTAGAACTATCATATCGCAGATAGTTCACAGTCACAATCTTCTTTTGGCATACGTTTAATCATATCGATAGTCATTAAAAGGCAGAACTATAATATCTCAGAAATATTTATAAAGTAGAACCATCATATCGCAGATAGTTCACAGTCACAATCTTCTTTTGGCATACGTTTAATCATATCGATAGTCATTAAAAGGCAGAACTATAATATCTCAGAAATAATTATAAAGTAGAAACATCATATCGCAGATAGTTCACAGTCATAATCTTCTTTTGGCATACGTTTAATCATATCGATAGTCATTAAAAGGCAGAACTATAATATCTCAGAAAGTTTACAGTTAGAATCTTTTTTTTCCATACATTTCATATCCATAATAATTGAATGACTCATCTATCCACATAAATTGTCTAAGTGTATTTAATTATCTTTCTGCATGTATATTCACTCAATAAAACAGTTTATTGTGAACATAATTCTGTGGTTTTTATTTCCCTGTAAGAAGCATGCAAACAAGCATACACCAAGCATACAATATATAAACAAGCATACACCATGCATGCAGCATGCAAGCGAACATGCAGCAGGCATGGTTTCTGTCACGGCTCCAGCGCTGTGGGGCTCCACTGGCGGCAGTCCCACGCGAGATTATCGTCGCAGATGGTTTTAACCCTCGCCGCCGCGCTGCTCCCCAGCTCGCGAGCCACCTCACTCCTCCGCGCCTACGCGGGCGTAAATTACACTCTAGGGGTAAGGCAGACGTTCCCTGAGGCGGCGACCAGCCCATCGCTTGAACGCGTCCCAAAGGGTTATGGCCATCCGGCTGGTCCGGGGATACCACCGCCATGGGATCTGGAGGCAAAAGTCCTCACGCAAATATGGGAATGGCGAAAGGAGGCGAAATTCCGGGGCGAAACACGAAAAATCACGGCTCGGCGGACAGAGATGTGACACGTGTCCTCGTGGAGGTGAACGGCGTTGGCAACAACTTGCGTACGGCCCTGGTTCAGGCCAAGGAACGGAGCAAGAGGGCAAGGGAAGCTGTCACCTCCTTCTGCGAAGCAGTAATGTTCGCGAAGAAGGAGGCAGAACGCGTGAGGGAGACGCAACGAAGACGCCCTCACGCCCCAAACCTCCGCAGGAGACGCCCTGGGCGTCGGGAGTCACAAGCCAATTCCCGGCCACCGTAGGCGCGGGCTGGCTGACGGCGAGTATAAGAAAGAAAATTGAAAAAGAGTTACCGCAGCCCTGGCTCAAGCAAATGAAGGAACACGGGTGGGTTTTAGTCAGTAAAAGTCTGTTCCCCTTCCCAAAGCCCCAGAGCGGAAGAAGTCATTGGATGATTTCCTCAAAAAAAAGGGATATGGCAGACAAGACTACGTGGAGTCGGTTTTGCAGTGATTCGTTTCTGTCACTAACATTTGTAGAACAACATATTGAGTTTTTATGAAAATATTTTAATTTAAGGTTAAAAATGCTATTTCATTGTAATAGCAATATTCCTTATAAAATTATTCCAAATAAAATTCTGCCTTCTTTAAAGTATGTCACTGTAAATTCGGACATGTAAACATTCATCATCATCATCATATCACCCGAAAGACGTCCACTGCTGGACATAGGCCTCCCCCAAGCGTCGCCACATTGACCGGTCCCGTGCGTCCCGCAACCAGCGGATTCCTGCAACCTTCACCAGGTCATCGGTCCACCTGGTGGGAGGCCTTCCAACGCAACGTCTTCCGGTTCGCGGTTGCCACTCCAGAACCTTTCTGCCCCATCGGCTATCCGTTCTGCGAGCAATGTGCCCTGCCCACTGCCACTTAAGTTTGGCAATTCTTCGGGCTATGTCGGTAACCCTGGTTCTCTTACGGATCTCAACATTTCTGATTCGATCACGCAAGGAAACGCCGAGCATAGCCCTCTCTATTGCCCTTTGAGTGACTGTAAGCTTTCTGATAAGGTCCATTGTTAGCGACCACGTCTCAGAGCCATATGTCATCAAACATTCGGCCAAACAATAATTATATTAAATAAAGTTTATGCCTTAAAAATATTTGTTTAAAGAAGATTACTTTACTTCACGCCAGTTCATCGCACTACTATAATTATAAACGAAAGTTTGTAAGGATAGATGGATGTTTGTTATTCTTTCACTCAATAACTACTAAACGGATTTTGATGAAACTTTACAGTAATATAGCTTATATACCAGAATAACACATAGATTATAAAATATTATTTGAACTACTAATACAACGCGGCGGAGTCGTGGGCGGCAGCTATTTAAAATACAAACCACAAAGTAACTAACCACAACTGTATACAAAATTCAAAATAAATAACAAAAGAAAAACACATACAACCTGTTCCATAAAGGAACAAAACAAAAATTTTAAATTGAAAAGAACAAAGGGGACCACAGACTAGACCAAATTGTCTGGCCACAAAGGATACCAAGTTTATTTTTAAAAGTAGCTCGAACAATTCTTAGGTAAGCTAAACAGTATTGGCACAATGACTACATGAATCCAGCCCCCAGGCTTGCACTTCAAATCGATTTGGCTACTGCTTGACCCAACTTATACTGTGGTATGTAGCGGATCTTCATTTCGGGAGATATTTTTATGTTAGGCGTACATTGATGCCTGAGAGAGTAGAAAAGAAAATCAGAGAAATGTCCTGTAGCGTGAAAAAATTGGGTTGTGTGTAACATAACGAATGATCATTACCCAAGTGGATAAGACTTTTTAAGCTGTACTTTGATAAAGTACTCTCATACAAAATCAAATTAAAAGAAATTTTCTGTATTCCACTAGAGTCAGTCGACAATGAAAAAAAATTACGAGTCGAGGACGTTAATCTCTATAAAACATGTTATAAATGTCAATTTGATTGAGGGCCTACCCTCAAGTCAAACCTCGAAAAAAGTGCCGTACCTACGTTTTGTCGAGTTATGCGTTATGCGAACATAAAGTGTATGGAGCAGCGGATAGTTTTCCGACAAAATAATAGTTGTCCACAATACCAGCCTGTTATTGTTCCACTGCAGTGCAAAGGCCTCTTCTCATACAGATAAGGCATGAGCAATAATCACTACGCTTGCTCAAGGCGTATTAAAGTGGGTATAGACTAGAGCTTTTACTTGTAGCAGAACATCGAACATTCACTGTTTTTTAATTTACTTCGAACCACACTTCGAACATGACGCTCGATGTTTTGTTACAACCTGATTTCAAAAACCAACAGGCGTTTTGGTGTAACATTTTATCCAGCAAAGGCAACAGCGCGGGTGTCATGGAGTGAGGTCAATAATGAACGCAAGGTACAAAGAAATGTTACAGGTAAATGCTCACTCGCCGTGAGCATTATGTCGAACGCAGCGTCGAACATTCGCAAGAGCGTTACATTACATGGAAATGCTTTAGGAAACTGAGCATTTGACTGTATTGTACTATTCTTGAAAAAGTTACATTACATTGTAATGCTCGCGAATATGCTCTAGTGTATACTCATCTTTAGATATTTTCGGCTTTTGTTAAGTCCAGATTTCCTCACAATGTTTTCTTTGACTGATGTCACAATGCCAAAGATAAACTCAGAAATTACATATGAGTTTAAAAAGTCACATTGGTGCTTACCCGGATTTCAGTTATTTTAATTATTATTACACCTTGTATAGTAGATTGTGATACACGGGTGAAAAGTAGTAGTACTCATGTCATTAAAAACCCTCGCCTTCGGCTCGGGCTTGTTAATGACAACTCGTTTGCCATAACCTACACACCCGTGTATCACACGACGTTTTTCAATACAGTTGTGGGAAATAATAAAAACAAATCAAAGAATTAGATTTGTTTATTCACAAAAAAAACAAATTTCAGAAAATGGCGCATTTTTGCAACTAGACATATTTTTTTAAAACGTAAACAGCCTATACAGCCTATTCGATTTTTGACAAATGTTGATGTGAAAATTATTAAATTAAAACTGGTAATTAAATATATTAAACAACCATTTGAAAGACTTTTGAGAATTCAACGCGGAATCATTCATTTTTCCTCGTATTAAATCTATCCCATTGTATTCTATGTATGAAAACTCCTTGCTACTAAACTTTTTTGAATTGACTTATAAATTTAAAACTCAACTGCAAAAATAATGATCGAGCTCGTAAACAAAAGTCACGAAAAGATGGCGATGCAAAAGATTTAATTTTCGAATCACAATTATAGCCTCTGAAAGTACGCCATGTTTAACAACTGTTTTGAAAAATAGCATAACAACAATTTCCCATATCTCAAATATTGCCATGCTCACTTTTGATAGTTTAAAATCATGCTATACGTACTTGTAGATTCTGTTATTCGACCAATCAGTTCTAATTATTTTCAAATGCAAATCTTTAATCAAATGCCACACAAAATGCGTTGTTACCTGAATTTTCCTGATCAATGAATATCGATAGGTGAGCGTCCGTAATTACCTTTGAGCTGAATACCGTCAACTGTGTTTGGTTAACACTGCTTGGATTTTTTTTAAATTTATTTGTGAGTTAGTAATGTATGAGAATTAGTGTGTAATTTGCTGAGATTGGTAATTGTGATAGCTTTCACGGAATGGAATTATGATGAAATTAGTTAAAAATAGACGTTGTCCTATTACAGTTCCATTTATAATTAAATTAAATATTTGTTCCGTTATAGGTCACTAAATATGTATTACCAAAAATAAAATGGAATTGAGATTCTAATGCTTGTGCCGCAGTTTCGCTCCCGTAGAATGTCGCACGGTTTTGTATTATTCTTCTTTTTTTTATTTGTAATGGGTTTGCTCTTGACTCTAGTCTAGGTCATAGGTGACAGAGACAGAGTCTACGATGGAGTGAGCTTACCCAGAAGAAGCCTGTTCACTCTAACTTTGAAGAGATTCGGGTTGAATGCGTTCGGAAACACAGACGCAGGTAGTGAGTTCCATTCATTCGCTGTGCGCATTATAAAGGATGTTTGGAAGCGCTTGGTTCGAATTGGTGGAATGGCAACAAGGTAAGGATGATAACTTGCAGTGCGTCTAGATGTTCGATGGTAGAAGGGGGCTGGTGGGATGAGGTCGTGGAGTTCTTGAGCACACTCACCGAAGTACAGTCTGTAGAAGACCGACAAGCAGGCAACTTTGCGGCGACGAGTCAAGCTGTAAAGCTTGGCGTCCACCAGTTCAACGACGCCAATGAGCCTCTTGGCTCTGCGTTCCACTGAGCCAAGTCTCCAGGTCCAAATGCTATATTTATGATAAATTATTCTAAGATCGGTTAAGCGGGTTGGGCGTGAAAACGTGACCGATAGACAGACTGATAACAACTCAATTTTCGAACAGTATCATAATTTTCTTTTTGGAAACAATATCCAAGCCAAATTAGTATCTAAAATGTTACCAGCAACGTATATCGAACAGCCGAAAAAGCCCGAACTTCCCCGAAGCCACGAAGGTAGCGCATCCACGGCGGCAGAGTAGCAAAACCAGTGGAAGGATGCCAATGGCTCGCGACATATGCTCGCCAGCCTTTTCTCAATTCTGAGACTATTTTCGGTAAGAGTGCTTGTAAAACGTTTTGTTAAGAACTCATTTTATAGTGGGAAAATTGATTCTAGTTTTTGTTGGGATTTCGTAATGTTTGTAAACGACTTTTTGCATTGGTGTTTGTGTAGGCGTTATAATTGGAGCTATATCTGGCTATGCAATCAGGGAAATTTCAAATACTTTTATTTCCATATTTCTATGATCTTTGAAACATTTTTCGGATACCTACAGACTGTGTAGCTCAAGTAATCAAGTTTAATTTTAAAATTTCAAGTAAACCACACCCACACAGTACACCTTAGAGTTTATAATTGAGTGGCAACATTTCAAACGTTATGACTAGATTTATGAACGTGAATGAGGAAAGAGAAATATGTAAGGATCGTAGCAAGTGGCGTTTTATAGTGTCTGCCTGTCCCCATGGAAAAAATGCGTGAATTTATGTATATATGTATTTCAAACGGTGGGGGTTACCATGGAGCTAACCAGTAGCCTAAAATTGCAAATAAAATTTGCTATAGGAGAAAGTTAGTATTTTCTATATTTCTGAAATTACTGCACAGCAAAAGTTATTCCTTTTCATGAGTACTTGCACCTCTGAGAAATATCAAATGAATGAAAGGTCACTCTGTATATATAACTATCCTATGATGATAGATATACAGATATATGTTTAGACTATGTAGAGCCAAAGTAATCGATCACCATCTTCGATATCCATCTTCTCGGAAGCAACAGAAATAGCCTGTAAACATACGAATACCTACTAATAACACTATACTGCGATCGCCAATCTACTGCTAAATGTGGTGCCTTTGGCAATATTCCAGGACCTTCAGTTGAGAAAACTCTTTGTAGTTGAGATAAAAATGGTGGAATGCTAATTCAGCTTCAGCAGCTAGTAAACTTGCATTTTAAAACAACAGTGAAAGATAATTACTTATTAACGTCAAAGTCAAAGTCAAACATATTTATTTCAATTAGGCCAGTAAGCGGCACTTTTGAACGTCATACATAGGTATATTAATTAAAATTTACAAGTAATAAAAATTTATTCAACCGTATTTATATATGAATTATGTGTTATTTTTTAGGCATTTTATATACAGTGGTTTATCCAGGGAAGAACTGGATACCAAACCTTTATATGACACCAAGCTCTGCGTTTGAAGGCGTATAATTACCACCCTGAGAAGAGCCGAAGACAGAATGGCATGGAAGCAGCACTTCAGTGACTCCGTCAAAGCGTTCCAAGACGGGCAGGACCTTAATACAATGAAAAAGAAGAATTAGAGGCACATAAAACAATTCCAATTTATTTGTCTTCTAAGATGGTCAACGTGGGTATAAGTGATGCTTCAGATATATGCTTTTAGGTGATCATTAGACATCGGATTATATGCATTTGCGTGTTTGCCTATGAAAATGCATAAAACCCTAAATTTACAATGTTATTGCATATTTTAGTACTTTTTCACTGATAGTGCTTATTTCAAAAGGTAAATGTGTTAGCGGTGTTGTATTATTAATTAAATGCTGTTCTATATACCCAGGTCTGGCCTGACAAGTTTTTTGCAGAAACGGCGACAAATTTCAATTTCTATCTAATAAAGTCAGTGACGTAGTCATTTTCACCCATAAATAAAGTTAAAAATGTCACAAGTTTCCTCTAGAAAAATATTGATTTGTATTTTGTCACAAAAATTGCAATCAGTCAATCTGTTGTGTATTATCAGTATCAGTTAGTAAGTAGTTTTAATTCTAATGACAAAAGTATTTTGAAAGTGCACATTTTGCCCCTTTATAGTGCACATTTTGGTCCTTTATAGTGCATATTCACTTGCATATTTTGTATTTTTGATTAGTGCATATAATCCAATGGATGGTGGTCATTTTTTTATCTTTATTCACAAAACTGACGTACAATCGAGTATGCAAAAAAAAAATTACAACAAAATATGTCTGATTGACACCTACTAGATGTGAATCTTACATGCACATTATAAAAACACTTATTATTTAATAATTATGCAAATAATTTAAGAAAATACATTTTTAACTGCTAAAAGATGATATAAAATAACAAAAGATCAAAAATTTAAATTAAAACAAAATTAAATCATATATAAAATTAAAATCAAATTACAATTGATTCCAATCACAGCAAAGTATTAAATAAATCAAAAATTAAATCGAAATAAATTAAATCATAATTAAATAAAAATACAAATCAAATGAAATGCCAGTTGAGTTAAAATTAATCAAATTTCATTGCAAATTAACTTAAAATAAATCAATAGAAACAAAACATAAATCAAATTAAAATCAAAACCAATTCAAAAATTAATTAAATTAAATAAAAAACCAAATTATTAAATATTATTATAATTATAATAATATTTAATAACTAAAACATTTTATACACCTTATCATGAGGTTGGTTACCTGTCTGTTTGCCAACCAATACACTTAGTAAAAATACCTATAACTTTGTAAGAATATTCAAAAGTGATTCTCTCCACTACTCTTTATTTACCATGGTATATTAATACATTAAGTTCGCCTTTGTACCTTGAGTGATGCATAAAGCTTAAAAAAAATGTTCTTGTCAAGGACTAGTTAACTGATATTATTTGGCTGCCTTTGAACAACACTACCATCACACAAGAGAAGATGAAAACGATATAATTTCTCTTTGTACACTACCCAAGTACCCACTATAAAGATCCAGAACGATTTCAATCAAAATAACAGAATGCGCAAAGATTTAAATTTCGAAACCATCACTCTAAACTTGAACAGTTTATGTTCGAATCTTAAATTCTGATTCATCACAACAGACGATCACAGCTTAAAAGACCTCTTTGCAAGAACAACAGCTTCAACCATAGACTTAAATCATCAACCGCAAGGGATCTCTTAGCTTCATAAGCTGTTGGTTTTATCACCTTGATGAATATATACAAGTAACAATCACACTATAATATTATAAAGGTGAAAGTTTGTGAGTGTGTGTGTGTGTGTTTGTATGTTTGTTACTTCTTCACGCTCAAACGGCTGGACTGGGATCTGGATGAAATTTGGCACAGAAATAGATTATAGTCAGGAATAGCACATAGGATACTTTTTAGCCAGGGAATATGTTCCCTCGGGGTAATTATCGACTTTCATGTGGACGACGCCGCTGGCATAAGCAAGTATAATAATATATCTAAGCTTATAAGATTATAAAGAGGATTTTTTGTTTGTTTGTTCTATATGTAGGTAGCTTTGTATATACAGGTAATCTTTAAAAATACTGATACCTAAAAAAACCTTTCACTTATGGAGAGCTACGCCACTGGCTTAGGTTATTTTGACAAAAGAAATTAATGAAGCTTTGTATAGCAAGTAATTAAAACAATGTTTTTGTTACCAAATTATGCCTAATGAATGAACTGTTTAGAACAAAATGTGCAGAAAGTGAGACACAGTCGAGAATGACCGAGATGCAAATAATAATATACGATACTTTTAAACCGACTTCAAACAGGAGGAGGTTTTCAATTTGACTGTATTTTTTATTGTATGTTTGTGTTTCGAATTTGATGGTTTTTTTTATTTGAAAGCTAGTGCACTTCGCTTAAACTTCTTTTGTGGTCCCATTTAAATTTGGTGCAGGTCTGATGAAGAACTTCTGAGATATACAACAAAACTATTCAATAAAGATCGGAAAATCTCTTAGGATTGCTGCAATGGCATGTCTATTTATTGTTTACACCATTTTATTTTATTTTATTAATTTTAGGAAAACTTACAGCTAATACAGTAAATAAGCAGAAACAACATGCAAAAAAAGGCCAATTAAAAGTTTTCACACATATAAAATAACGTCACGCCGGTACGCTCTACAGGGGTACGCAGATGTGTATAGTTCACTCTGGTACACTTTCGAGTAATCTATTCTGGCATAACTTTGTGCATTATAGATACCTTAATAAAGAACTTGCTCATTATGTGTATTGCACAAAATAAAAAGTGAAAAATGTTTTTGTAAAAAAGTTTTTGCCCAAGTAAATAGAGAAATTTGCTTTAGGAAGCGAATAAAACCGCAGGCAACAGCTAGTCTATTATTCTCTTGTAAAACTTACACATTTAATATTCAGTAGTATTTGTGAAGGGCGCGTATTTCAAACGCATATTTCATGAGGGGCGTGCGGTTTGGCCGTAAGTCATAACGCTGGTTATAAAGGCTCATTGGAGTAAAGGGCTTTAAAAAATCTTTAGTTGCCTTTATGCTACTGAGTAAGTTTATAAGCATAATTTTGTAACCGGTAATAAAAGGCTTTTTTATTTATTTTATTATACTTTTTAGGATTCCGTACCCAAAGGGTAAAAACGGAACCTTATTACTAAAACTCCGCAGTCCGTCTGTCTGTCTGTCTGTCGGTCACCAGGCTGTATCTCATGTACCGTGACAGCTAGACAGTTGAAATTTTCACAGATGATGTATTTCTGTTGCCGTTATAACAACTAATACTAAAAACAGAATGAAATGAATATTTGAGTGGGGCTCCCATACAACAAACGTGTTTTTTTTTGCCGTTTTTTGCAATAACGGTACGGAACCCTTCGTGCGCGAATCTGACTCGCACTTGGCCGGTTTTATTTTTAAGTTTTATTAAGACGTAGGTTACAAAACCAGGAAAAAGATAAATGGCAGCTAATGTACTACTTGATAGGCTCCTTGATTATTATTATTTATAGATAGCCACCTAAATGCTACAACACAGGCTAGTAACTATGTTATGGATCTGAAAGTATGGGATTGAGTTTTTAAAAATGATTTAAATAACATGAGAAAAGCAACTTTGGTACACGTTTTCGATCCCAGGTGCCACAAGCCGTCTCCGGTGAGGCGGCGGGTCTCTTTGCCGGATTGCCGCCATGGGATCTAGAGGCAAAAGTCCTCGCGCACGTTTGGGAGTGGCGCGAGGAGGCGAAACGCCGGGGCAAAACTCCGTTGCCGCGACAAATCGTGGCTCGGCGGACAGAGCTCCGGCAGGATCTCATGGCAACATGAAGAGAGCGACTGTCGCAACCCAGCGCTGGGCACGCCACAATTGCGGCGGTACTGATACTGCAAATGTTGAAGGGGTCCATTAGGACCGATGTCTGTCTGGGTCGCGGATACATTTGAAAGAGAGTTACCGCGGCCCTAGCACAAGCAACTGAAGGAACACGGGTGTGTTTTAGTCAGTAAAAATCTGACACGCCCTCTCGCTTCACCCAGGGCGGGAGAAGTCATTGGATGATTTCCCAACCAAAAAAAAAAATGGTGCCACAAGCCCATTCAATTTTAAAACACAAACGCATGCGAATTGATTGAAAGGGAAAAGGACTTTATCCATTTCAGACTGTAGTTGATCTTTTTTTTACTTCAGAAATGCTCATGCATTCTGCACCACCACGGGGAAATAGCGTAGCGTAGAACGACTCTAGGTCAAAGTATTTCAGACTTTGACCTAGAGTCGTTCGTTATGCCAGTAAAGCAAAGACCTTGTTTCTAGTAACATAAATACAAATGCACATTCGTTCTAAAAAATAACACCACTAAACTTGGGATGTAATGGAGACTATCTTAGCGCAGGTAGAGGCGGAGGTGCATAGATTGATCTATCTGAAAAAAAAAACAAAGAAAATAGCCAAATGGAAATTTAAAAGGCGCAAACAATATTTCCCAAAAAATAAGTTTAGCGGCTTTGTCAGCTGCTTTATCGGTTCCGGTAAAGAGGAGTTAACTTGGTACTGAACTTGGTAGTGGCAGTGAAATGGGAGCCAAAATCTCGAATTATATAACCACATTTACGCTTAGTTGAAGCCGATTTCTTTCATAAGAGCCCTGTTACAATTCCACTAAAATTACGGAGACCAATGCCGATGCAGAGGAACAATTTCTTGCAGAAGTTTAACAATCGCGATGGCATAGGCAAAGTCCCGTTTCAACCCTGATTACTACTTCAATAGAAAACAAGCTGAAAAGAGAGACACGTACGCACTGGTGTGGAAAAAACGTCGCGTTTGTCCCGCGGTTTATGCTAAAGCAAAAAATCACAACTCTGGAAAATCCCTGTATGTATAAAACGGGCGATTTCACTCGTACAAAGATTTGTCTTAATATGATGTGCCTTTCACTGATTTTTAATTCACATCAAAGGTATTTGGATAATCGGGAATGGAGTAGAATAATCTGTGGGGATTTTATGTAGGTAAACATAAAATAATTTATTGATGAAGTTAGTTTGACTTATTTTGATGATTTTATGAATCCGTATTTTATTTCTATTACTTTTTGTTTTTATGTAATTTACAGCAGATACTACAGAGCGCCATCTGCTACGATACTTACTTAATCCTTCTGCTTAACTAACGATCATTCATTTGATCACACTGATTTCGAGTAGGGCATCAACTTTCTGAAGAACATCAACAGGAATACATTAGGTCTATCATATATTTCTATACTAACTTCTGAATATTGTTGCTGTTGTATCCATTTTTATTTTTATTTAATAGATGGACAGAACCTGGTCACTGACCGAGTTTCAAATATCTTTCATTCATTCATTCATTTATTTATTCATTCATTCATTTATTTATTCTCAAACAATTTACATTGTGTCGAACATTACATAATTAAAATTAAAAATGGCTTATGTTTAACTTACCACCAGATATAGTAACATATAACAGACAAAAATAGTAAATGATCACCAAAATTAAACCCGCATCTTATTGTAAAATTATAACCAAAGTTTTAACATCTCGCTATCCTGTTTAGGCAAAATGACTCCAAATAAATCATTGTTAACCCAAAAGTAGTAAATGATCACCAAAAGTAGTAAATGATCACCAAAATTAAACCAATGACCAAAAAGATTATAAAATTTCTGGGAGCAACTTGGAAGTAGCGCTCGCCGGCCGCTGCCGCGGCACCGCTCGCTTTGCTCGCTCGGCTCGCGCGCGGTTGGTCACAGTTCTAACCTAACCTAACCTATTTTACAACATTAAATAGCGCAATAATTTGCTATTAAAATTTGGTGATCAATTTACTAAATTTGGGTTTCATAGTACAATTTTAGGTAATAGAGGTTATGGTCACAAAGTAATTTTAGGTGGTCATTATATTTATCCCCATTAAAAATTATTACAAAAAAAAAATATATTATGATACACTTGAAAGCAAATTAAATTATTAGAAAATTGAGTCAAATTAATTTAAAATATGTTCCAATAGAAAATTATACAGTTTCAAATTTATCCCATACATGCCTCAAGATAAGATTACAATGTCAAGTTTATACTGTGTATGTCACATAGATTTAGATTTTTTTTTGCTACGCAAAAAGATACACGAAGCGTGCGAGCGAGAAATCCTAATCAAGTACAAACCACCCAAGAGAAAAAGAGAGCGTGAATGACGTACCGATATGTCATGTTTTTCGCGAATAAGTAAACCTAGCGGACAATCTGTTTTACGCCGCGGTGAATTTCTTGCATTTAAATAATAATCTTTAGATTTAAATTGATAATATTAATTATACAATTATGGTGACTTGTTCTGTGAGTGAATGTGACGTTACAAGACGAAATAACCCCAATAAATACACGTTTCACAGGTAAATACAATTTTGTCCTTGGATTGTTTTGAACCATATTTTGCCGAATTTCTGCTAGTAATCGGCTCAGAAAAAGATTCTTACAATAGTATATTGATTTCCAATGTTATATATAAGTATATTTCGTATATATAAACAAAATTGGAGAAAATATTATGTAAAAGAGTAAATTGATTGTTTACGCTAGGGCTTGACAAAGCGGTGACGTCATGAGTATCGATAAAAACTTTATCGTTTTTAGTGACATCATGACATGAATACAAACTTATTTAGTCAGGTTTTGTTAAAATAGATTTAAGTTACGATTGAGAAGATGTTTTTATCGAAACTGTACTTAAAGTTGCATGTTTATTGTTGCCTTTATTTTTCAAAAAAATCGGAGTGTTTTGATGTTTTGTTACTTTGAGTAGGTTTAGGAATGTCATTATATTCTTCTCCTTAGCGTGTCGATGGCAAATATAAAAAGTTAAATATTGTGTTTGGCCCAGAATTCAGCCACGGCAATACCATTCGGTAACGCAGTCATAAGGTCTTCGTAAGTACAGGTGACAGGGCATGCTGCGCTCTCCGTGAGATGGGCCATGGTCTGCGGAGAGATGCTGCATAAGCACTGAAGACTAATGCCATCAGAGAACCCCCACCTGAGGAGGTTGTCCTTGCTGCGGCCAACCCGAGTGCGGAGTCTATTTACGGTCATTATAATTGTATGCATTTATTAGTTTTACAGTGGCTAGAATACATCAGTGCTCTGCTCATCAGCAATTTTTTCTGTTGTGTAAATAATAATATATAATATTTATGTACCTACAGATTCCCAAATAATTCTGTATTAAGAGAAAAATGGATTCGAATTTTAAACAGAGATGGATGGTCTCCAAATAAAAACTCTACAATATGTAGTAAACATTTTGAATCGAAATACTGCATACAAAGAAAACATCGACGACTTCTAATGAAATAATCTATACCTACTTTAATTGTGCCTGTAAGAATGACGCTTCCTATCGTATGGTTAGTTAGTGGCCAACCTAGTGTTAGTTTTCAAACCATCTAGATACCTCTAACAGACCTCATCTACTTTTATAAAATATGTAAACGTGTTTGTACAAACCAACTTACAGAAATAATATCATTTATCATTGAACTATCTGCAGGCCATACAAATATTTGTTCCGTGCGGCAATCGAACTCGCGACACGCAGCGCAGCAGCCGATCGCTCAAACACTACGCCAACCGTGTCGTCAATTTCAAATACCTGACTGCGGTATTTTTTTATTAGTACTTCAAATACTTGTGGCTTCAAAATACATTCAGCGATTTTATTAATAGATGCGTTCTGCAGAAAATAGCGCTTGATAGCTTTCATAAGCAAAATGGCGACCGCGTACGTCAAATTTTCAAGTACCTTTAAATTATCATTTTCATTTCAAACGGTTATTTTCACCGAACTTCTGTGTATTGATTAAGTTTATTAGTACGAATGTCACGATGAATGACCAATGAATGAATATTATGTTTTTTGTATTTTAAATAAAAATAGTTAAAATACTGTACTTTACATTTTAAATACACGACTTAAAAATATTTTGTATTTCGTATTTTAAATACATGCGAGATATTATTTTGTAATTTGTATTTTAATTAAAGCAAAGCATGGTTTTTGCCCAGCAATCGTGTTTCTTAAGGTGTTCACCAAGTATCGATATCGATATTGAACATGGACTTTTTATCAACACTTTTTTAACTAACACATGGACAAATTCCCTCACACATAGATTTTATATTTTCGGTTTCGTTTTCCATCTGACTCTGTGTATCTTGTACATACTATATCTATGGTATGTCACAAAAAAATCAATTCCAAATCAATCTGAAGTATGTCACAAGAACCAATTATAATGTCAATTTAATTCAACATGTCAAAAAAGAAAAGAAGTAAATTGTTCCTTTAAGTACATTTCACAAATAAGATTTAGAATTTCAAGTTAATACAATATATGTTGCAAGAAGATAATAATTTCAAATTAATACGATATATGTCACAAGTAACAAAAGTAATGTCAAGCTAATATCACAAAAAATAATAATGTCAAGTTAACACAATAAATGTAACAACTACAAGATTATAATTGCAAATTAATACCATATATGTCACAAGTAATAAACATCGATTTAAACCAATATATATGTCACAAAAAATTATTATGTCAAGTTAATACAATACATGTATATATGTCACAAAAATATTGTGATTTCAAAATGTAATGTCAAAAGTAAAAAATAAATATGTCAAAAAAATATAAAATAAATGTCCAATAAATTTAATTAAAAATATTTGTTACTGCTATTTCTAATAGCAAGTATCTATTTATCATTAACTGACATAAATTCTGACACTGAGTAGAAACATTTTTCCAACAAGAAGGCTTTTAATTTGGTTTTAAATAAGTGCAAACTATAAATTAATAACTTTAACTCAGTCGGTAACCTATTGAATATTTCCACCGCCTGGTATCCGTAGCAATGTTTAGCTATATTGAAATTTGGTGACATTTTGTGTTTGAATTCCTTCCTTCTGGTGCTTTCTCTAATTTTACGTTCCTCTTGTGATTCATACTGATAAATATACTTAGCAAAGTGAGATAGGACTACTAATATGTATAGGCTTGGTACTGTCAATATTTTCAGTTCTTTAAAGTGCTCTCTGCATGAGTCTCTTTGTGAGATCCTGACTATAGTCCTTATGGCACGTTTCTGTAAGACAAATGCCTTCTGACAGTTATAACTATAGCTATTACCCCAAAACATGACGCTGTATCTTATTCTAGATTCTACCAGTGCATGATATACATCCTTTAGTTGCTTGAGATCCAAAATATCTCTAAGACTCCTAAGTGCATAGCACGCAGATGAAATGGAAGAGTCAATAGCAGCCAGCTCCTGTTTCCAGTTTAAATACACGTCTATGTTTATCCCTAAAAATTTTACTTTGTCAACTAATTCAATCTTATCTTCTTTAATTTGTACATTTATACTGTCATTGTTACGAGTTGTCGTCTTAAATAAAATAATGTTAGTTTTACTTGTATTAAGAATAAGGTTATTGGCTGTAAACCAATCGCAGATAATTTCTAGGCTTTTATTTACGTTTTTAGTCAATTCGTTTAAGTCATTAGCCCCAACTATAATATTAGTGTCATCTGCAAAGACAACAAGTTTTGCATCGGGCTTAACGTGGTACATAAAGTTAAGCAAGTCATTAGTAAAAATAATAAAGAGTATCGGTCCTAAAATTGAGCCTTGAGGCACACCACGTTTTATATCTGTAATGTTAGACGTGTGCACGACTTCATGATTATTATCATCGATGCTTTTAATTTCAACATACATCCGTCTATTTTGTAAGTAGGTTCTTAAAAGCTGTAAGGCCTTACCTCTGATACCGTAATATTCTAGTTTAGTTAGTAATAATTCATAGTCAATCGTGTCAAAAGCAGAACTAAGGTCAATGAAAAGCCCAGCCACTTTCGTTTTGTCATTTAATTTATTAATTATGTCATCTATAAGAATGTTATAATAAGAATGTTGTAATCTCGCCTTGGGGTTTGTCAAAAAAGCAATGGAGCGCAGCACTCTTGGCGTAAATAGAGCTGTCCTATAAGAAACGCCACGCTGCGCTCTAGAACGGGGATCATAGACGTGGGAGTAAAGGCTGCCAGGCTAAAATGGGATTGGGCGGGTCACGTAAGCCGCATGACCAGGGACCGCTGGGCAATGCGCCACAAATTGGGTGCCTGGTGATGGACGGCGCCGCCGAGGTTGGCCCAGAAAAAGGTGCGGAGGCGACCTAGACGCCCACTACAGTCCAAGGTGGCTAAGGAAAGGAATATTTGGAAGGATTTGGGGGAGGCATTTGCCCCGCAGTGGGACAGTATGGGCTTAAAAAAAATGTTGAACAGAATAAAACCACTTGAACAAAGTTCTCCAGATCAGTATCTCTGTATAAAGCTACAGCCTGACTGTATACGGCTACGGGGATACAACCCTTGAAATGCTTTACAATCATTGCCCTTATTTCTAAATAGCTGTGCCGCGGCTTCGCTCCCGTCATCTATCTGACAACCCTACCCTACCTACCTACCTAACATTTCTTTTTATAGTGATCGTTCTTTCGCGGAGAATCTTAACACCGCCATTCAGAAAATGACTTCAAATGCACAACGCCATCTATCGAATATCGAGTTCAACTGTCCGAGTATCTGAAATGCGTGTGTTGTGATAATTTTACTTAAAGAAAGAAAAGAAAGAAAGAAAGAAAATAAATTTATTTAGCTCAGACTAAAAGACACACAACATAATACACACACACACACACTAAACACACACACACACACACTTGAACACTTTAAATTCATCTAACTTTTGATAGAGTGAACCGATTGCGATGAAACAAAAACTAAGTATTTCTTCAAGTTACGCACAATGTTTATGTATAAAAGTTATTTACATTGGTTTCGTACATTTCACGTGATGCGTGCACAAATAAACAGACAAACAGATAAACAGACAAAAATTCCAAAAATGCTGGAAATGGGTTCTGTTGGTTATCCTTTAACACCCTGGCATTTTTTTTTGGAAATAGTTTCGATGTAAAAAAATTACTTTTCTACAGATTTATTATATGTATTGATTATTATATGTATTGATGATGATGATTGATGAAGAGTGCCTTTATACGCTTTGATGTATCGTCTAATTAAAGGGAATGCAGGATGAAAAACTTATTCCGTCACTATTTTCATGTATAACTTTGCTGCTTTTGGTTTCCTTCTGTGCCTTTTATATCTTCAGCGATGCGATAACAAACTAGCATGAGGTGCAATTTTTTTTAATAACTTTCTTGGTTTTTTTTTTTCCCATTGGACTCGGCTGGACAATAGGTGTTCATGACCCAATAACAAAAATGTAAGGCACGCTATGTGACTATTCATTTTTTATTCGACTTACCAAAAAGGAGGAGGTTATCAATTCGAATGTATGTTTTTTTTTGTTTGTTACCTCAGAACTTTTTACTAGGTGAAACGATTTTGATTTTGATTTTTTATTTAAAAGCTGGTGCTTATCATGTTGTCCCATTTAAATTTCATCAGGATCTGATGAAGAACTTCGGAGATATACATCAGAACTCTTCAATATATGACGGAAAATCACTCGAGATAGCTGCAATCGCATGTCTGTTTATTGTTTACACCATTTCATAACATAACATCGCACTGGTACGCTCTATAGGGGTACGCAGGTGTGAACAGTACACCCTGGTATACTCTCATTCAACCGGTTTTGTTTAAGTTTCATGTTATAGGGTTAATCTTCTATTCTGGCATCACTTTGGACATTATAGGTACCTAGCCTATAGAACTGGTGTATTATAAACCACAACTAAAAATAAAAACTTTTTTACATAAAATTACAACCGACTTCAAAATAAAAACAAAGTGAAAAATTACTTTAATTTCGGAAGTCGGTATCAAAAAACGGAGAAACGAAAACAGGAACACTGATTTCCAATTAAAGTTATTGTCGTACATGTTTTTTTTGAATATTCTAATGAAAATTAGTTGTATAGGTATCTTCACTGAGAATTCAGTTACTTAGTCATTCAATAACTTCTAACTCCACTTAAGTTAATTGTAGGAAGAATCTAAATCCCTAAATCCCTTCCCTTCTGAATGCCTTCTGTCATTCCTAAAACCTAAAAGTTAGATATGTACTATCTAACTTTGACAATAATAATATAGTTTTCACACTTTAAACCAGGACATATAAACTCACAGCGTTTTCAAAACCGAGTGCACAAACTAATAGGTCCAGCAGTGAGAAATTACAGGTATCCTTTAGAGTACAAACGAGGATGTATGCCCAGCACTGCGCTCTATGAAACCCTGGCCGATATTTAGCCACAGAAGAGCTACGAGGCAATGTCGTAACTCTTCTTTAAATGGTTTATGTGACTCTCGGAGTGTGAATCGGACCTGCTGCGGTGATACTGTGTTCTGAGTTTATGAAGGGCTGTTGGTCCGAAGTTTAATTGGGATTATGATTTGGTTTATTGATATTGTAAGATGTGGAAGCATGTTTATTGTTAGTTCTTCAAGGGTTTATTAGTCAAAGAATAATAGATAAAGAGGAGTGTAAAACCATTAATTTTCTAAATTTATTTCACTGCACACCAATGTCATATTTTAGGCAGATAACGAATACTAAATTGGATGAAAACTATTTAGTTGGCCGTCCGGGGTCCAACACTGATTTTACTACTTACTTTACTGATTTTACTACTTACTTAGAAGAAGATATATATAATAACGTACCAAGATATAAAAGAAACCTCAAATAAATTGTCGTCAACCAACATACTCAATTTTTAACCGACTTACAGTAGGGGGAGGAGATTCTATGTTCAATATCTCCGTCAATTGTGGACCGATTTTGAAAATTATTTTTGTTTGATAGAGTATGTTCCCAAATTGGTCCCATTTTAATTTGGTGAAGATCTGATGAATAACATCAGGGATATACAACAGAGCTCTTTAATAAATGACGGCAGATCTCTCGGGATTGCTGCAATCGAACGTCTGTTTGTTGTTTATACCATTTCATAACATAACATAACGCCAGTACGCTCTAAAGAGTACGCAGATGTGTATAGTTCACCTTGGTACACTCTCATTTCACCGGTTATGTTTAAATTTCATGGTATTTGGGTAATCTATTCTGGCATTATAGGTACAACTTGCCTATTAGGTACAACTAAAAACTGAAAAATAAAAACTTTTTTTGCAAAAAAACCATAACGAAAATAAATTGTACCTACCAAAGACACCGACTTCTAAAACAAAATTTATTAATCACTTTGTAGTGTTTTTATTTGGAAGTCGATAGTATTTTTTTGCAAAAATATTTTGTTTATTAAATAAATAGGCGTCTTAACTTTGTTTTAGCCGGCTGCGGGAGTGTAATGTTTTTCAAGCGTATGTATGTATGTATGTATGTTAAGCCGTTGGTCCCGGCTGTCATTTGAAGATCTTTGACAGTCGTTACGGGTAGTCAGAAGCTTGAGATCTGACACCAGTCTTGCCAAGGGGTACCGTGTTGCCCAGTTACTGGGTTGTGGAGTTCAGATAGGCAGTCGCTCCATGTAAAACACTGGTACTTAGCTGAATCTGGTAAGACTGGAAGCCGACCCCAATATAGTTGGGAAAAAGGCTAGGCAGATGATGTATGTATGTATGTCCATTTCTATAGCACGCTCTAAAGCCCAAACGGCGTGACGGATTATGACATATGAGGTGGCGTTGGTTTCGTCTCAATTTTGGTAGTGACATAAACGAACTTTATTTTTTTAAATAGCGTCAAAGAAAGGGGCGATACAATTTTTTTTTCGTTATCCTAACAATATGGATATCAAATGAAAGCTACTAAATAGGCCATTCCAAAAATATGTATATTGTAACTCTTTCATGTTCCTATTTTGGCACAAATTCAAGATAAGCGTAACTTTGATAGTAAAATAAATAACCTTTTACACATAACATATTTGGAGAACTCGTTCATTACTAAAACTAAAAAGTCTGAAATCAAACAAATTATTATAAAAACATTGTCCCCGCCTGCCACCTCATAATATTTAATGTATAAATTATATCTAGTAATTGTTTTTCTCTTTTCAGTTAATTAATTTTTAGCAGTCGGGATTTTTGTTTTTATAATTATTAGTTTTCTTCCATTCATTTTATCTACCAGGAAATAGAACAGCTCTCTATTTTGCGTAATTTTGATTGAACTTACTCAAGAACAATCAATCTTATTAAATTGGCTTGCTAAGGCATTTTAAACTCAAACTCGTCTGAAGAAAGATAGAAATTGTTTGAATTGATGTCAATAAAATAGATTGCCGACTCGACAAATGTATTAATGGTTCTATTGATTGAGTTTTATGACGTCTGAATGTAGTCTTTGAAATTACGTCATGGTCGCCGAGATAGAAATACAGTGATTCAATTTTATAGCAGCACTTAAATCAAATACAATTTCTTGAGATTTTAGAGAGTCTCTATAGTTTATTGATTCAATTGTAATGCTTAATATTATTGATGACCTGGAGAAGGTCACAAGGAGCAAAAAATATGACAGAAAAATGTTATTCATATTAAAATATTATCTACTATGAATAAATTATGAGTGATTAATATTCTTAAAATTTAAATGAATATTAATCATTACTGTTATTGTCCTTTTGTGTCTAATGAGATAATACTATGCTGTCTTTTCCCATATTTACTGTAGTAATTATGTGAAGATAAGCATCTCTTCTAAATAAAATAAATATATACAAATATAATTATATTGTTACCTGTACTTCGAAAACGCAACGGCGAACCTAGTGGAAGATGGCGGGACGCCCTGGATAAAACAAACAACTGGTGGACCAGATAAGCCCTGGATCAAAAAACCGGCCAAGTGCGAATACAGTCGTGATGTTGCCTATAACCGCCATCTTATAAAATAATAATGATGCCAAGGAAAATAAATATTAGATTTAAACAGCGGCTGCACCCCTTCCCCCACAAAGTGCACCTCACCAACATTAGAGGTCTGCACTCAAATCTCTCTGCAGTCCACTACCACCTGGAGACTAAGAAACCAGCGCTGTTTTTCCTTACGGAGACGCAGAGAGCGAGTCCGTCAGAGGTGTCGTACTTATCATACCCAGAGTATACCCTGGAGCACAATTTTAAACCGCATGGCATAATTTCATGTCTGAAAATTATGATACTGACTGTACTATGCATTACCAACTCAAAATCTGGCCTAGTTAGAAAATGTCCTAGCTGGAAAATGACGTACATGGAATCTGACGTCCATTACCTATGTACGCCCGTGACGACACTTGCTATCGGCGCCTTCGTAACCTTGAGGACTCCAGATTCACAACGCTGTGGGCTCTGGTGGACACAGATCTAGATAAAATTATCTATGCCTGTGTTTACCGTTCGCACAGCGGAGTTCAGGAGACATCCAGGCTCACAGAGTGAGGCGTCTGATGCAGCACAGCAACGGTACCCTTCCAACCAGTAAGTATAACTGGGGGATTTTAATGCCCACCATCAGGAGTGGTTCTTCACATACCAGTGCACTGACCATGCTGGACGGGCGATGCGTAAGATTTCACTTGCGCTAAACCTTAACCAGCTGGTCCAGGGGGCAACGAGGGTGCCGGATGTTGATTCTCACACAGCCAATTGCTTGGACCTACTGCTGACAACAGATCTAGACCGATACTCTGTGTCGATAACTTCACCTTTGGGTAGAGATATTTATTGCAGGTGAGATAGTGGTCAAGCGCGAGCCCATAGTATAGATAAAAAAAGAAAACCGTTTTGACTTTGACTTTATTATGATAAGAATTGTATGAAAATTTGTCTCTCTGCTTCATACATACTACAACAGTGTAAAATCAACACATTTTATTCATTGCAACAAGCTTTATGAATTTGACCCACATTTCAGTAAACGTGTACATTGTACTACTTAATCCAAGGGTGGTGCTCCATATCAGCCCACGGGTAAGCTACGCACGTGTTTAAATTTCGCTTTGTATGAAAATGTAAACGTGCTCATCAGTTGCGAGTCTGTGGTCCATGGCTGGCAAACTAATGAATCGGGCAACTAACGCGGTAAGATAAGATCCGGTTTCTGAATTGAGTATTTAGAGTGAAGAACGTATCAAATCGTATCTTAATGCCTAAGTGTCAGGTACTCAGGCAAAATTAGAGCTCTTTAAATTGAGACGTTTGGTGTTGGACTGCTGCGGCGGCGCAGCAGTGCGGGGTATCGTACCATACCATATCGTGTCGTAGCTAGTTGATTTTAGGGTTCCATACCCAAAGGGTAAAAATGGGACTCTGTTACTAAGACTCCACGGTCCGTCTGTCTGTATGTCTGTCTATCCCAGGCTGTATCTCATGAACCGTGATATCTAGACAGTTGAAATTTTCACAGATGATGAATTTCTGTTTGCCGCTATAACAACAAATATTAAAAACAGAATAAAATAAATATTGAAGTGGGGCTTCCACACAACAAACGTGATATTTTGCCTTTTTTAGCGATATTGGTACGAAAACCTTCGTGCACGAGTCCGACTTGCACTTGGCCGGTTTTTTCATACAATTTATGCACCAAGCGCCGGTGCCACGCACGCACGTAAGCAGGACGACAATGTTGCAAATGCCACGTGCTTATTTAGTTGTTTAGTAGTTCGGTGAATGGTTGTAGCGTATTTTGTGAATAAACTTCACGTGGTCAATCCCGTATATTTTAACTTTTCGACAACGGCTACTACTGCTAGAATATTATCAGTTGCCTAGCATAGATCCTACAGCCATCCTGTACAAGAATGCGTGACTGACAAACAAAAGCATCGCGCAGCTCACGTAGCAAACCTCTCCGTACATACGTACGTATATCTTACATAGCATAGAAATCAGTGGATGGTGACCATTACACCTAGTAGGAATAGTAGTTGTTAACGCCGCAAGTAAAGATTTATAGCTTTGTTTTTGGGGCAAATTTGATTTGTCATTCGAAATTATGTCGTACCTACATGAATTTGAGGAATGATTTACTGTGAATTATATTTCAAACTAGCTGACCCGGCAAACTTTGTTTTGCCATAAAAACATCAAACATTCATCTACCCTACCCTACCTAACCCTACCTACACTACCTACACAACCTATCCTACCCTACCTTCCCTACCCTACCTCCCCTCCCCTACTTACCCTACCTACCCTAACCTACCTACCCTACCTACCCTACTCTACTCTACCTACCATATCCTGTGTTTGACAAATGCCAATATTTAGACGATACTAACATCACTCAATTGTTTTGCCTTCCTAGAACCTCTCCACTAACACTTGACCTTTATGGTATGGTATTAAAGTTCAAATTTACTTTTAAGTATTATTACGAATCGTTTGTATGGGAGTATAGACAAATTTTGTTTTTAGACTTTTCCACGCATTTTTTTAATTTTTTCTCTTCGTAAGAACCTTCTCCTAACAATAACAAACACAACAAAAAAATAATTAGCGAAATCGGTTCAGTGGTTCTCGGGATTTGCGCTTAGCAACTCATTTAGCGATTCATTTTTTTATATTATAGATAGATGTAATAGTAGTACGTAGTACGGAATTTTAGTGATGTCGTACTATGAAAAAAAAAAAAAAAAAAAAAAAAAAAAATACAACAAGTCGATAACATCACAGATCTAGGAGTACTTTTTGATAAGAAAATTACTTTTATCCCTCACATCGAGAATATTATTAAAAAGGCCTTTAAAATGTTAGGGTTTGTACAGAGAAACACAAAAGGTTTCAAACTGGTAGGTAAGCTCTAAAATAATGATATACAATAGTCTTGTACGAAGCGTCTTGGAGTACTGCAGTGTTGTATGGAGACCGCACTACGCCACGCATAAGTTACTCTTAGAGAGGGTACAAAAGCGGTTTCTTTGGCATCTTGCTTTTTCGAAAGGTAAAAGCAAACAGCTGCCCTCCTACAACACTCGTTTAAAGTACTTCAAGATGCAGTCGTTATCAACTCGAAGAGATATCATCGATGTCTTGTGTCTTTATAAACTACTAAGAAATAAAATCGACTGCCCTAATCTGCTAAGTCTTTTAAAGCTTCGTGCCCCATCCCGATATCCGCGAAACCCCATCACTCCGCTGCACCCTCCTTCACGCAGAACGGTTCTGGGTGCAAACTCTCCGATTCCACGCCTGTGTAAAATGCTTAATAGTTGCAGTGATCTAATAGATATACACCACGACAAATTGAGCAAATTTTACAAAATAATTGGAGAGTACTATACTAGTATTCAATGATGACTGAATATTGATATGAGATATTAATTAGGAATGTGATATTAAGAATGTGATATTTTGTCATCCAATCCAATAGAATTTAATTATATTACTTGCTTTTATTATTATTGTTTTTATTTGATTTAAGTTATAATTAAATATATTAATGATGTGTTGTGACGTACTTAATTTAATTAATCAATTTATTAATATTATTTCAATTGTTTTAATTTTAATGGAATGCTTATAATTGTATATTGTTTTATAATTTAATATCTGGTATTGTTTTAATTTTAATTTAAAAAACTGTATTTTTTATTTCTGTTGTCAAATTGTTCTTAAATTTTAAGTAAGAATAATATAATAATGTGTATAACCACAATGTGTGCATGTGGTGTTAGCCTATAATTAATTGTTACACTTATAATTGAAGGTACAAAGAAACTGTAAACGTATTGTGTAAACAATTGTTGGTTGACCAAATAAATAAATAAATGATAAATTAAAGAGTGCTACCAAAGTAACCATTTTGTGTAGTATTTTTTATTTTTTTAAATTAGGCGGATTATACTCTTTTGACGTTTGTTTGTCTACCTTTTATTTTTTGTTCCTGCGCATAGAGTTTAGTTTTGCACATCTAGTAAAGAAGGAAGTCGATTAAAACTAATAACTTAAATATCAGCAATACAAAACCAGAGTATGTCGCAAATTCTTTAAAAAGTAGACCATGTTCGTCACATTCTTTATGCAAAACAATGTAACTCTATTACTAGTGATTAGTACGTCCATTATCTTTTCAATACGTAAACTATTAGAACTCGAAACCACATTATGAAATACGGGGTCGACTGATCATGACTTGAATTTTCAAGCAGTTTAGCTGGTTGCGGTAACGATTGTAATCACCATTTTAGGCTGCTTATAGATAGACACCGTTTTGTCTACCGAACAACTGACCCTGCTCTTCACAATTTTTTTTTTAATTCCACCACAAATTGATAACGCACATTACTATATACGCACAGCTATGATCACAATAAGAAATAATTTAAAAAAATGTATCCTCTAAAGGGGCAAATAGAGGTTGATAGTTTATATGGAACTGAATCATTTAGGCCGATATAAAATGCCATCGGGCTCACATTTTGTGTATGTTTATTACTTGTTGACAAACTTTCCAGTTTCCGGAGCGTACCGTTAATTCAAACAAACACGATGTGAATTTTCTGAAAAAAGGACGTGTCCATTAGGAAGAAAATCACTGCAGGAATGTCGTAGATGCAAGTTTTGAGTCTATAAAACAAATGCGTCACTTATGACGATTGGCAATAAAAAACTTGAGAGGTGTCAAGGGACACCCGGATGGAACGAAGTTCCTTTAGTATATATACATATGTGTATACACATAAATATAATAGTATATTCTAATCTGTTGTCAGATTTGGCCTATCTCCTCCCGTTGCCGAGAAACAATTTTATTTCTTAAATTAATGTTTTTTAATTCCATCTGATGGCGACAGATGGCGCTAGGTGACGGTTAACAAATGTGGATTTTACAATTTGAATAGTTGGTTCGGTCGTTCGTATATTTTCGATCTCACCTAAAAAATGTTTTAAAATTATTTAACGAAAAGGATTTCGAGTAAATGAGAGCGGGTGAGGAGTGAGGGGGGGTGGGGGGAGGGCTTTGTTGCACGATTTTATAGACTTTTCATATTGATATTTTAGAATGGAGTAAAAATAAATTGCGGGGGGGAAGGTGAACAGTTAAGGGGGGGGGGGTTATCCTATCTTGTTCTCCGGCCTGAAGCGACGAGAGGCAGGGGGGCAATTTTTTACTCAGAATTGAGCTAGCTCCAACTGTTTCCGAGATATGGAGGTTTTTAGGTTTTCTGATTAGATCGCCGGTTCGTTATTAGTGGCGGCTCGGGGTCGGTTTTCGAGTAGTGTTGACTCGAGTCGGCCTGTGGTGGAGGGTTTTGTACGTCTGGCGTTAAGAAACTAAATATATACATACATATACACATATATATATATGCATACATACACAAACATATATACATGTACACATTTATATATGTATGACACAACAGCGTATAGGCTAGAACACGCACGAAACACGCGCACGCCGCACGGCTTACAACTATAGCAAAAAGTGTCGTGACAACCAACTTTTCGTAAGAATTTTTTCCGTCTAGCCCCCTTTCACAACGCGCGATAAGGAACTTCGTTCCAAAAGTAAAAGGATTTATTTACAAAAAGGTAAATCATAAACTATTTCCACGCGGTCCAGCCATAGAAAGAATATAAAACAGTTAATCCTTGTGCAGGCCCACTCCATTCCCACGTCAGCCTAGATATTAGAGAGTTCTTTTCATCCCAAAAGTAGAAGAGCCAACGTTCCTATTCTGAATGCACTCACAATTTATATTCCCGTTCTACGTAACACGACCGAATAAAAAACACATTCACCTCCACACACCCCACTCCAATTTCTTAACATTCTCAATTGCCCCGCATAATCTCTGATATAAAGAGCAAAATTGAACTCAAACGTGAATATTTACAAGTGAACATGGCAATATCTCGTCCAAATATACGTGCAACACTCTATGCGAAATTAAAATTGGCTTGAGGCCAATATAATCTTACTGTGGGTCCGTATTTATCGCTTTGGATAGGGCAGAACGGGAGGCATTATGAAAATCAGAAGGAAACTAAGTCCATATAGTATCGGTTGGTGTTTTTGGAGCGAAAAAAAATACTACGATTGTAGCAGGTCTTGTTGTTGAATAAGAACGGAAAATTACTTTGTTTTTTCACCCACAAAAAAAGATACAATTGTTTGTTGGTTTATTAATTTGCCTCTGAAAATTCTGATTTGATTAGGAAAATTCTTTCACGGAAAGAAAGCTACAGTATCGCTAAATTCCATAGAAGAATTTTCACTCCGGAAAAATGTACAGTTCTATAGTCTAAAATGTCACCATGACCCACCTTTCGTTAAATACCGCATGTCACCTTTACATTCAAGCAAGTTGATTCGTGACGATTTCAGCCGATAATCCGTTTGAAAACTTCAAAACATTTAAGTTTTTCTTGACAATATAAGACTTATGGTGCACTTAGGACGTTTTAAATAACATAAAACTGTGTCAATACGGGCAGAGGGTCGTGCAGTTTTAACCGTTTTGTTCATTGCAGTAGATTATAAATTATTGTTTTTTTTATATAGCAGAAATTATGTTTTGAATTTGGAATTAACTATCATCCAGCATCGTTAGCTTATAGAAAGAAGTACAAAGCGATATTAAAAAAATGCCAAATAATAAAACGTCAAGTAGATATTAAAATGATAGCATATCATTAAAATGACAGAAAGTTGGATAAACTAATTGCCGCTGTCTTATTAAATCGGTAGCAAGTTTGTTAGAGAAATATACATTTTAAGCAAAACCTTATTGTATTAGAAATTAGAATGTCGGTGGGTCATGAATTAATCTTGTCGACCGCAAATGACATATGAGGACCTTATGGATGTGTCAGCGATTGGTTTCACCGTAGCTAAATATGAAATAAATGGTGCAAACTTCATATTTAAAAACTGTATTGAACATCAACACGCTAAGAAGAAGAACAGTAATCAAAATAAAGATCACAATAAAAATAAGTGTTGATAGGCACCTCTTAAAGCTAAAAAGGCGCTTATTAAAGGCTTATGTTTAACTAACCACCAGATCTAGTAAAATTTAACGGCAAAAAACACTTTATATTGCCAAAAATAGTAAATGATCACCAATATTAAATCACCATTTTAGCGTGAAATTAGAACCAAAAAATTTACAACTTGTGATCCAACTTAAAACAACCAACTCCAAACTATAATTGTTTAATCCAAAAATAGTTATAGACCACAAAAAAAACAATCTGCGTGCAACTTGGAAGACAACATTTACAACATTAAATAGCGCAATAATTTGCTATTAAAATTTACTAAATTTGGTTTCATAGTACAATTTTAGGTAAAAGAAGTTATAATCACAAAGTTATTTTTGGTGGTCATTATATTTATTCCCCTTATTAAATCCTTTAAACTGCAAACTTCATACTTCAGGGATAATACAAGGTCTATTTAGCTTAGTCCACTTACCGACTATATAATTGTATTGGCCTTTAGCCAGAGATGCACAGTTTCATCTCTAAATGGCCACGTATATAATTTTTATTGCAGTGCTTATGTCCGAGTGCTGTTTGTGGGTAGATGTTTGTAACGCTCATTTTCGCCAACTTATAGTTCCGTTGGTGATTATTTGAGTTATGGGCTAAGTGTTTTTTTTATTATTGGAGTTTTTAGAGGAGGTTTTTGTTGGGTGGTGGTTTAGGAAGACAGTAAACGCGTGATATGGTTTTAAGTAAAGGTATAGTGGGCCAACAAAGACCTTTACCATTATTTATGAACTAGTCTACACTAGTGGTAATAAATAGTCGTCAGAAGTCCATCTTCATCTGCGTAGCGTTTTCCCTTTTAGTCTAAGGGGATGTCGCTGATCATTAGTATCACATCACACTATATATATTATATTATTATTATGTATAACATTTTATAGGCGAAAGTTTGGGTTTGTTTGTGATTGTTTGTTTGTGTGTTTGATACTTCTTCACGCTCAAACGGCTTGACGTTATCGTCAGGAATAGCACTACTACTACTATACTTTTTATCCCAGGAATATGTTCCCTCGGGATCATTTTCGACTTTCACGCGGCCGAAGCCACTGGCAGATGCTACTTTTAATAAAAAAATCATCATCATTTCCGCCAAAAGACGTCCACAGCTGAACACAGGCCCACAAAGCTTAGTGCCGCCACATCGACCATCAAGTAAAACATAATTCAAAGCAATATAAACGTATAAAATAAGAACAATATATGGTCAACAGTAATTAATCGAGTAATTACTTAACAAAATTGATTACCAGTACAATCAGAGACACTACAATTTGTTAGGCGTCTCACAATGCCTCTATTAAATACTAAACAAGTCGCTGTCTGCCTCTGTCGGCTTCTCCGTTTTTTTTTTCATCTAAACTGCGCAACGAATTTTGATGCAGTTTTCACTACTAGAAAGAGCGAAAAATTGGGGCGGTTTGTGTATATATCCAGGGTCGATAATTTCTGAAAATAAAAAATAATAAAAACATATAGTAGGATGAAACCCATTAGAAAAGGAAAAAAAAAGAAAAAATAATTTACGGGCGATCTGAGGTCGGGAAGTGGAAGGGGGTGAGTTTTCAAAGGTGAAAACGGTTTATCTCGATTTCCGGCAAAACTACAAGTCCTATGGAAAAAAAAAGTGGCAAACTTGTAGATAATAAAAAGATCAACAACTTTTGTATTTACACTTTTTTCACATAACCTCGAAATATATGTGAAAAATTCAAATAACCAAGTTTTTGGACTTTTTGTTCGTTGCACTTTGCGTTGGCACTGGTCTAATAACTTGTCACGTGCCTATATAAAATAATAAATTAAATTAATGCTATGTAAAGATGGTCACCCACCAATGGGTGTCTTCTTACACCAGTGAGTTTCCTCCACACCTCGGCAAGCACGTGGTCCCGGCTATCATTTAAAGATTTTTGACAGTCGTTATGGGTAGTCAGAAGCTTGAGATCTGACACCAGTCTAGCCAAGGGGTATCGTGTTACCCAGTTACTGGGTTGTGGAGATCAGATAGGCAGTCGCTCCATATAAACACTGGTACTTAGCTGAATCCGGTTAGACTGGAAGCCGACCGCAACACAGTAGCATGATGATTGCAGTTGTTTGGATGGTTGCTAGCCAACTAACATTATTGATTTTACTTTATCAATATATTATGAGCATCAGTTAGCTTTTATCATTGATATGACGAAGTATATTTTTGTGCGGTCGAATAACAGTAAAAAAAAGATGAATTATAGTGTATTTTGTTTTTGTTTAAATGTGGCAAGAAACAGGATTTATTTCCCATAAAAGTGTGAAGCTTGAGCAAAGAGTTTTATATCTATTCATAAGATCTATTTACATGTCATATTAATAATAACATTTTAATATTAATTTGATAGTTTTTGCCACTCAGAATTACAAAATTAAAATAAATTAGTACTCAATTTGATGTATGAAATTGAACAAAGGCGAAGGTGAATTACGCAAATTAGCAAAGGTAGGTAATTATATTCTGCCTTTTACCTACCTTAAGAGTTTAGAATTAACCCAATCATGATGAAGTCGACTTTTGTTATTTTTATTGTTTTTATTTATCGTTAGGCTCGCGTTTGACCACTATCTCGCCTGATGGTAATGATGTGGTCGACGGTGAAGCACGCTTGCCTAGAAGTAACCTATTCACTCTTGACTTAAAGACCCGAAGGTTGTAGCTATCAGGAAACAAAGACTCCGGCAGGGAATTCCAATCCTTAGCTGTGCGTACAATGAAAGTATTCGCAAAACGCTTTGTTCGTATGGGTGGGATGTCTACCGTGTACGTCTTGTTGTCCGGTGATGGAAAGGGCTAGGCGGAATTTCACTTCGGCGGACTTTTATTCTAACCAGATGCAAAAACTGGTATCTTACAAGAACTGCCTGTGGACCTTGGCAACTCAGTTTCTGGGTACCATGATACCCCTTTTCAAAACTGGTTTCAGATTTTTTGGCTACCGAAGACTTGTGTACAACATCTTAATAGATGTCGTAAATAGCAACTGGTACAGAAGTAAAATTTAAAGATTTAAAAATCCCCTGACATATTTTTATTTCAAACTACATAATCTCTATCTTTTAAACTACATAATCTAACTAGTAGTAGACACGCTTCTATCGACAATCAAACACGTAATTATGACACGATGTCTTGCAAAAATACCCCGATTCCAACAGTAAAACACCCATAACTTTTGAACGCTTGAACCGACTCATCAAACATAGCTATGGACACTTTCAATAAAGTCACTTTTCAAACAAAAACAATCTAAAACAAAATTGGTCCATCCGTTTACAAGCTATGATGCCAAAGCAACTGAAGGAACACGGGTGGGTTTTTAGGTACACAAGTCGGAGGTTAAAAGGTCTATGTAAAGATGGTTACCCATCTACGAACCCACCTTAGTAAGCTTAGTTTAAACTGGTGTTAGGTACTACTTAGTTACGAGCCCTTTATCCTTATCACCTCACCACCACCTAAAAATCTGTCAGATACCCTGTGAGTTCAGTAGAAAGTATTTTTTACAATTGATGGGCTGGCGTTTGATCACTATCTCACCTTATGGTAAGCCATGATGTGGTCGGAGCACACTTGCCTAGAAGTAACCTACTCAATCTTAAAGTTGTAGCTATCAGAAAACACAGACTCTTCGGTATACCTACAGAGATGATACGTCTACTAATACAAGTTGTACACAGACTCTTGTAGGACTATTCGAAGCTCGCTCCAAATCGATATCAAACGTTTGTACCTACATTATTTATTCATCGTGCAATTCTCTAATCAATACGCAAATTGCTGTTTAAGAAGGTATACTAACGCTACCTCAAGGAACTCCAAGTCATTTGCGTATTCAAGGAAACTGAGATACTTAGCTAACTACTAGTATCGTACTTTGTAATCGTAAACTAATTATAAGTTGTAGCTGAACAAGCGAGTTTTTTTATAACAACGTCAGTTTTCAAATTGTTTTAAGTTGTAGCTGTACAAGTGAGTCTTTTATAACTTCGTCTGTTTTCAAATTATTTTAAGTTGTAGCTTTACAAGCGAGTCTTTTACAACTTCGTCAGTTTTAAAATTATTTTAAGTTGTAGCTGTACAAGCGAGTCTTTTACAACTTCGTCAGATTTCAAATTGTTTTAAGTTGTAGCTGTACAAGCGAGTCTTTTATAACTTCGTCAGTTTTCAATTTGTTTTAAGTTGTAGCTGTACAAGCGAGTCTTTTACAACTTCGTCAGTTTTCAATTTGTTTTAAGTTGTAGCTGTACAAGCGAGTCTTTTATAACTTCGTCAGTTTTCAATTTGTTTTAAGTTGTAGCTGTACAAGCGAGTCTTTTACAACTTCGTCAGTTTTCAATTTGTTTTAAGTTGTAGCTGTACAAGCGAGTCTTTTACAACTTCGTCATTTCTCAAATAATTTTAAGTTGTAGCTGTACAAGCGAGTCTTTTATAACTTCGTCAGTTTTCAAATTGTTTTAAGTTGTAGCTGTACAAGCGAATCTTTTATAACTTCGTCAGTTATCAAATTATTTTAAGTTGTAGTTGTACAAGCGAGCCTTTTATAACTTCGTCAGTTATCAAATTATTTTAAGTTGTAGTTGTACAAGCGAGTTTTTTATAACTTCGTCAGTTTTCAAATTGTTTTAAATTGTAGCTGTACAAGCGAATCTTTTATAACTTCGTTTTCATTATTTCCTTTAACAAGTCAGTATACTTTCCTAATAAGTGCTGTTTAAGCTACGGATCTGAGCAGAAAATTGCTTTGTCAATAACGGTTTTTTATCCCTTGAAAATAGTCATTAATATTAACGGCACGTCGTACCGTTGCCTATCAAACTAAAACCTAGCCATTTAATTAAATCAAGCCACAAATGATGCCATGGGAAGGTCCTTCCAGAATAAAAAAGCGACCAAGCTTTGCTTGACAATAGAAAAATATATAGAATTGTGTGTCAAATATAGAATTTCTTTTCCAGTATCCTACTACGTATTATGAAGGTTTTTGGTGAAATTAGAGGTCATCTTCAATACTCAATACTCAACACCCGTATGTAATACCCGTATGTTGGAAAATTCATTAATACTATTCGATCAAAATAACTGTGCACTTGGCGCTGTCATATCACTCTGAAGTTCGGCTCTCACTATTGGCCACAGAACAATATACCCTAGAGCTATTAGCGCACGAGACGAACGCGGGGCGCCACGCGGGTAGACGGGAGTGGGATCGATGACAGTCGATGTGCACAGTTATTTTGACCATGTTGTATGTTATAATACTCACAACGGATCATTGTGTCTCTGAATTTGGTGCAAGACCCTACGCAGTAGCTATTTTTATGTCAATGTTGAAGGTGAAGATAGCTTTGTATAACTGTCTCTTTCACTCGCTTACATTTGTCGCATCGTAATATCTTGCTTACTCTATGCAGTATAACTCGATGACAAACTGTTTCTTGCGCAATGGTTGGCAGAGCCAACTTCAGAGACAAAGATCCGCTATGTCTATGCAAATTTCCCCAAAGATAAAAAATTAAGTTGCTTTAAATAAAATTGAAAAATCAAAAAACCCGACTGCTTAAAAGGCGGACTAAAAAGACGTAAACAAGAAGAAAATCATGCTGTGCAGTCGGAGGATACATATTCGCGAGTGGCTGACCAAAACCAGATGCATCCTCCGACTGCACAGCATGATTTTCTTCTTGTTTACGTCTTTTTAGTCCGCGTTTTAAGCAGTCAGGTTTTTTGATTTTTTTAATTAACTTTTTTTTATTTATAACTTTTTAGTTATTATTTTTTTAGAAACATGTACATTGAAACATATAAGTGTTTTATATTTTTGAAATCAGCTTTTGAAACCCTTTATTTTCATACCCCACACGATATGGTGGGAAAAAAAAAAACATTTGGGCCTCCACAATATGGCGCCCGAAATCCGCCATTTTTCTATTCTCCAATTTTAATGTAGCCACTGACACTCGCAGCGTTAAGACGAATCGATTGACGTAAGAGTCATCAAAATCGGCCAACGCGTTTGGTCTCCAGTGGGCTTAGTGTGAGTTTTTACTCACGCTCAATCGCGTTAACGTAAACGTCAATTTGTATTGAAATTAGATAAGCGCCGTCTGGGGACGGTAAGGAGAAACCTCTTTTTTTGTATACAGTTTGACATAAGAGATCGTTTACGCTATCACGAGTGAGTACGTTAAAAAACTCGCACTAAGGCCTTAGAACGCCACATAGGAACAAACATACATATGTCGCATCAAGGCTGGCCGATAGATGGAAACCATCGGGAAGTCAGGATGTATTCTCTTAGGTTAAGACATCGCGTGTGGGCAGATCGGTGGGTATAATCGTGCAAATGAAATCACATAAGTTATTCGATACACTGGGTTTATTCAAATAGACACAAGTTACATTCTTGCTTACCAATATTACGGATCGACACTGATTCTACGACGTCTTAGCTCTACGGCTGTCAGTACTCAACTGACTCAATTGCTCTATTCTGCACCACGCTAGTGCTTATAAAAGCGCGCTAATGCGCAGTTGCTCTTGATTGCCGCTAGGGGCGTGCTTGTGATTTGACTTTACGTCCATATGACTAAACCCGACACGGCCATCCTGCGAGACAGGCGTCCTCGTCTGTTCCTCATTGTCAGGTTTTAACAGTGTATCGAATCATGTGGAAATCCTCAATGGATGTCCTCAGCCCTTGGGGAAAGCTGAGGGGTCTGTCAGACTCCTACTGACTAAAACCACATGGTGTTCTCTAGGCCGTAATTCCTCTTGAGAGGCGAACGTGGAACACACACGTCGCCTTCTCGGGCCTCTCTCAGGTGACAGATCCCCAAATCTATCACCCGCAGGCATCATCTTCTTGTCCTTGCTCGATGCCATCTCATGGTTACCTCGTGTTGCACCACACGTCATCTTAGTCCACTCCATCCTGGCAATCGCCCATCATACAAGGGATGTTTTTCTGAAACATACAAAATTTCCAAACAGTATTTGCTCGTCCAATCCTGACTCATACACTAGAGTGAGGAAACATTTTGAAACAATCAAACATGATCGTTCAAATCTCTCTGTTCACTATTGCAAGGAACGAGTAATTCTATTTCCAATTTAAAGAAAATAGCAACCTCATTGATTTGGTACCTAAAAGCACCCATTCTTCGCGATTACAAAGTTCAAGTACCACTGACAGTCATGAATCTCAAATTAAATCAAACAAAAGAAACAATACACCATGTTTCTTATTCACGATTTTAACCATCACATAGCTCTACTACCTATCTCATAGCTCTCTTAGCTATCTCAATTGCTCTACTCGCACATCTCCACGATGTCGAGTCAACTCGACTCTCTGAACTTAGACCTTGTTCACACAGAGATTTAGTACTTACTACTTTATCTACAATCTCAATTGGTACTTGAGCTTTGTGTGTCTTACCAACACGATCTACGCATAGTAATCAAAATTTGAAAACCAAAACTATTTCAATTTTCGTAATGAGGGCTTGACGATTCGAACGTCATTAACATTAACATGGTGACCTCACCTCTCGCATGACTATGTGAGTTTACTTTCTTTTAACCTCATAACTCATTAGAATCTTTCTGTAAGGTTCCTAACACAAACATGAATTTTCACACCAGACAGTGTCACACAGACTTCCAGTTGCCATACAGGCCTATAGTTGCCATAAAGGACTACAGTTGTCATACAGGCCTATAGTTTCTATAAAGACCTTCACTTGCCATACAGGCCAACAGTTGCCATACAGGCCAACAGTTGCCACACAGGCCAACAGTTGCCACACAGGCCAACAGTTGCCACACAGCGCTCGGCTACTCCTGACCGAACTAGATTATTGGGTTCGTTAAAATAGGGAAATTTTAGAACCCTACTCTTTAACTAAATCATTACCCTGGGCCATGTACCACTAGTCGCTCCAAACAAAGTTTAAAACTTATTCTGCAGCAAAAACTGCCAAGCTTACAGAAACCCTCGAGAAAAACCTCCAACGCCACGGCTCCCTAGCCGACCAGCAATTATATTGCTCTCACAATGGTCTCTCGGTCTCTCTCTAGACCCCGACCTCCACCAGAGTCCACTGGTACGGTCAAACGTAATACGTTCGATAGACTGAATTACTCGACACCTTTTAAGCTTGCTCATTATCATCAAAATCCTTTTGACATCAACATCGACTGGTACATGACCCGCTGGCATCTGCCCTTACCTACCTTGTGCATACTTGTAGGTTCTAAGCGTACTTATTTAAAGCTTTCGGTGTATAACGATCATAATCACCTATCGTGGACCTAATACAGGGCCTATTTAGTTTTCGTATTAAGAGTTTTCTACACAACACTCCATTATATAAAGGTCCGACGATCAACAAGTTCATCAACTAAACAAAGTAATTGTAACAATGCTGTTACTCTTTACCATAATTCTTGCAATGCATACTCAACTCAAACCTCCTCGTAAACCCATCGCCACATGTTACTCATGAGGTGCGGTCCGGAGCTTCGAGTATGAGTAGACATGTCAATCATATTTGGTCTCACTACCAATGTCATCAACTATGACATCCAATTCCCGAGGAACTTGGTGATCTGGGATCCTTCTCACATGATTCACGCTTTCTACTCAAAAATCTCGGAATATACCGACTGTTCATATCAGGGGAACAATTAAGTCCGACATTATTTGCGTCTTAATAACTCGTGTGAAGGAGCTTTACGAATTAATTCGGATCAATATTCTTAAAATCTTATTATCAACAGTAACCCTTTACCTACTATCGTTCTCTAACTCAATCTTTATGTAATGAAAACGATCGCGATATCTACCACTATCATAATATTACTTTGAAAATAAGCTAATGAATTCAGATCTGAAGTCGGTGGTTGTAAATCGCAAATGACCAGTACCGTTACTAACACGATACAATTGCCTTCGCCCAACGACTTTACTAACTCGCTTTGCCACTGAAAATGACTAGTTGTTAAGTCACTTTGGATAGATCATCTTCATCATCTGCCTAGCCTTTTCCCAACTATATTGGGGTCGGCTTCCAGTCTTACCGGATTCAGCTAAGTGCCAGTGTTTTACATGGAGCGACTGCCTATCTGACCTCCACAACCCAGTAACTGGGTAACACGGTACCCCTTGGCAAGATTGCTGTCAGATCTCAAGCTTCTGACCACCCGTAACGACTGTCAAAGATCTTCAAATGACAGCCGGGACCAACGGCTTAACGTGCTTTCCGAGGCACGGAGGAAACTCGGTATGTTGAAATGGTCACCCATCCATGGACCGACCTCGTCAAGCTTTGCTTAACCTTGATGATCGACCCGTGCGGCTGTTGTTATTTAGCCACGAGCTCATCTTCTTATGGCATATTAAATCCTAAAGTTCGTACTGAACCAAATGTTGAAACTACCGCCAATAGGAAACTCATTAACTACTTGCTTACAGGTGTGTCTTATTTACCTAGTGATAGAGCTAGATATAACCACGACAGACTCAGTGGTCAAACATGAACACTCTTAAAGCTCGAACTAGCATCTCTTCACTAGAGAACATTCGACCTCACTATCGAAATAACATGGAAGCGACTCACCGAGTATTCCATTCCAAACTTGCGCGCGTTCGTAACGTTCGGCTACCAACTGCGAACTGCTAGCTTGCCGTCGGTCTCAACCTCTTAGATGTTGACACGTCAACTTTCGCATTCAGCATTTGAACCGCTAGCCTGCAGCAGAGGCTCCATTGCGACGCAATATTGTTTCAGAAACATGAAAAACACTACGAGATTACATGTTCACATAGTTATTTTAACCATACACAGCAGATGAACATTAATCGGTGCAGCGGTGTAGTAAACTAAACCGCCACAGCAAAATGGGTTATTGTGGACACCGAATGCGAGTACAGAGTCCCTGCTCAAAACATGAACCGCACTAACCACACAGTACAGGACCCAAGTGTCCAGGTAGGTATATGGGCTTTAGAGAATCCAATGAATGCCATAGCGTCAGTGGAATTTTAAGTCGCAATTAACGAGGCCTTGTAGGGTTTACTACGTTCCAGATAGTTTGGCTTCCTGACTCGAAAAGAAGAATACTATGCTTCTTCTCAAACTTAACCCTGCATAAAACTATCACAGTATCAAAACTAATCAAAATATTTCATTTGGTATTATCACAATTTCCAGAATGATGTGTTCGGTACGGCATTGCTACTATATGGCTCTTAAGTCCGAACAATAATATTCAGCTAAGGACCATTACCAGTGATAGTAGAATAATAACACTTCAGCAACACTAAAACTTGATCAGTGATAACTAACATGAAATTATGACCTGACACGGGCCGCCCCGACGATCCACTGACCGCCATACCGTACACAAAATCAGAATTTTGAATAATGAACAAACTTTTCCATAGTCATAACAAAATGAAAACGACTCACCAGATTGGCATAAAGATCAGTGTGTATGGACTATTTCACACGTCCACATGCTCCTCCTTGACCTGTCCAGCTCCTTGGTTGTTACTAGCCTCCTTACTGCTCCGCTCCAGACTGGTTATTTTCATTATTTTGTTTTCGAGGGTAGTCGCAACTGACACCGCGTTTTTTTTTGCAAGAATGTAACCGACATTTTCACTAGCTTTGTTTTTACGTGTGATCTCATTAGCACGACCGAATCCCAATTCCGATGTCGCATCAAGGCTGGCCGATAGATGGAAACCATCGGGAAGTCAGGATGTATTCTCTTAGGTTAAGACATCGCGTGTGGGCAGATCGGTGGGTATAATCGTGCAAATGAAATCACATAAGTTATTCGATACACTGGGTTTATTCAAATAGACACAAGTTACATTCTTGCTTACCAATATTACGGATCGACACTGATTCTACGACGTCTTAGCTCTACGGCTGTCAGTACTCAACTGACTCAACTGCTCTATTCTGCACCACGCTAGTGCTTATAAAAGCGCGCTAATGCGCAGTTGCTCTTGATTGCCGCTAGGGGCGTGCTTGTGATTTGACTTTACGTCCATATGACTAAACCCGACACATACATACATACATAGACTGATAAATACATTACCCTCCTTCGGCAGTCGGGTAAAATTAAATATTGTTCATCACGTTTTTATTTTTAAACCCCGACGGAAAAACCGCGGTGTTTTAAGTTTCACGTGTGTACCTGTGTATTTGTGTATCTGCCTGTGGCATCATAGCTTCTAAATGGATGAACTGATTTCGTTATATTTTTTTTTGTTTGAAAGTTGAATTTATTGAGGTTATTCTTAGCTACGTTTGATGAAAATCAGTTCAGCCGTTCAACAGTTATGGTCGTTTTACCGTTTTAATTGGGGGATTTTAGCAAGATATCGTGTCATTATTAGTGACTACGTGTTCAATAGATTGACGATCGAAGCGTGTCTACTTTTAGATAAATTATGTCACATCACATCATCAGCCTATTAATGTTCCCACTGCTGGGACACAGGCCTTCTCTCTGTTAGAGGGAATGGGCCGTTATCCACCACGCGGGCCCAGTGCGGGTTGGATAATCACATGTCTTTGAATTAAAATTTAAATTCGATAAATTATGTAGCATGAAATAAAAGTGTGTCGGGGATTTTTAATGTTTAACTTTATCGTTTGTTATCTTCTTGGTTATCGGGCAAGGCACAGCTGACTACTCAAAACAACTCATTCCGATAGTATATTAAGTTTATTGATATCTAAATGCTTATTGTTTTTATCTACCACCTGCACATGTTGACATTCAATATTGAGTAGGTAAGTGCAACTCACTTAATGCAGACTGTTGGTACAGTCTACAGATTTATAAACTTCAAGACAGGTTACCTTAGTACGTACCAAAACAACGCATTTGGTCCTTCAATTGCTAGTAAATTGGTTTCACTACCCTATACACACACAGCTACAGATATTTTATTAACATAGTCGTTCTGACCAATTCTATCTTGGCAAAGACTAGCCAACTGCACAGGTGATTTTGATACTGCTATTGACGCTTTCCTCAAAGAGATATTGTGATATTACCACCATTTTATTTTTATCTAGACATACTGAATAATCTAGAACTTTGCTCGATCTGAGAATCAAACACGATTCCCCTCGTTCAAAGGCCTCTTTAGAAACACTAGACTACCGAGGCAGTCACAGATGTTATTAGGGCTCCTTCCACTAACGTTCATTCCTTCTGACTTGTCCTGTTGTACAAACTGTACGGAAACGCTACGGTATAAAATAAAACAGTTAAGAGTCCCTACAAGTTTCACGAGCCAAAAACAGAAAACAGCTACTTTTTCAGTGAAAATTTCTCAATAACTACAAGATATATGATAGAAATATAATGACAAAAAAAAACGACACAGGTCCGTCGTCTACAAGCCCATGGGCAAAATTGAATGTATCGCGCGTGCGCAACGGTTTAAAAGGCAATATTCAGAAAATTTATTAAAATAAAATAAGTACTCTAAAGTACAAATAAAATATAATAATTGGATTCGATTGATAAATACCTCAATTTTCAAATTATTTATCAGTTATTTTTATATTCAACATATTCTTACACGTAGCCGACGCTTTCGCACATGATAAAATTGCCTTTTTCCGCGTAGACAATATTTTTTTTTAAGTACAAATACAATAAACTTTAAAAAACAAAATTGGTGGCTTACTAGTATACTATATGCACAGTCCACACAATTTTTTGCAGATTGTTATTCGCCATCAGTAAGCTGGAAAAGCAATTGAAAAACCTGGTGTTTCGGGATTACGTAAAAACGTGTGTTAGGAATTTATTTTTTCTAATTTTAATTGAGCAGTTATCAAAAATATGTAATGTCTATTTCCTAGATAACTATGTGACGCAAAAAGTGGTTTTAAAAGATTTATCATATATCTTGTAGTTATTGAGAAATTTGCCCTGAGAAAGTAGCTTTTTTCTGTTTTTAGCTCGTGAAACTTGTAGGGGCTCTTAAAGCCTAGTGGCTTCAACTGTTTGAACATCTTCTTCTTTCTCGCTCTTGCAAATCTACTTGCGTTTCTTCCTCAAGGATTGTAGATTCCGGCAGGAATTAACGTTAAAGGGACGGGGCGCTATTGCCAGGACTGTCAAGGTTCCACGAACAGCTGGGACTAAACGGCTTGTCGTGTTGCCCGATGCATGGAAGGTACTCTCTATGAAATGTATGATTATCCATACTCAAATCCCCAATCAACCTGCCCTGCTTTTTCCCAACCAGTACCAATATTGTACATAAAGCTGCCTGCTTGATATCCACAACCGAGTAACCGGGTAACACGGGATACCGTGTTGGCAAGACTGGTCTGAGGTTTTTCTGTCCACGGCGAAGACGAAGCGTCTATAAAATGACAGTCAAGAACAACAGCTTGATGTTCTTTCCGAGGCACGGAAGGGACAATATACACAACTAAAATAAAAATAAAACCTCCGACACATTATTATTTCATGCTACATCATTTATCTAGTAGTAGACACGCTTCGGTCGACAATCTATTGCACACGTAATTATGACACAATATCTGAAAACAGCCCGATTCAAACAGTAAAAATCCCGTAACTGTAGAACCGCTGAATCTCTTTTCATCAAGCATAGCTAATGACACTCTCGATAAAGGCACCTTTAAAAAAACGAAATCGGTTCATCCGTTTAGGAGCTACTCGTATAATGCCACAGACAGATACACAAATATACATAATTATACGGGGATTAAAAATGGATGGTTACCCATGCATTTCCAATTTCCGAATGCATAGCTTAAGACACCGATTCCCTTGAGTAGCTGATTTTAAAATGAGAATCACGTCTAAACGGCTATTTGTAATTTTTTGGAAAAATAAAATATATCACAGTAGACCATTTTCTTAAAAAAAATGAGTTTTATTAGTAAAACATAGTGTAATTAATTTTTAAAGTTAAGTCTACATTTTGGTTTGAGGGCTTTTTTTAAAGTCATAGAATAATAAGGAAGGTACAAAAAACTACAAAATTTGACACGCGTGTGTGAAACAAATGCGTGTTTTGTTCCCTCAAGGTTGTTGGCGTTAGTAGTCTTCTTAATGTTCGATCAAAACGTACAACTAGTCTTTGGTCCGCTGGACCCGCTATCTGGATCCGCGAGTCCACTTGACCACATAAATTATTTTCTGTATTTTTATTGGTTAACTGGACCCACGTTCAAACTTAAAAAAAAAACATGTATTGTTTAAAGCTATCCGTGGATACAGTCAAGTTCAAAATTGGTAAGTCAAAATACAATATATCTCAATCAAAATCTTTTTAAACAAATCAACAATGAGTAACTTATACTTACATAACTTAACCGCAATTCCCAGTCACAGGTGTGTGATATACAAAATGTAAAATGTTAATAACTTCAAGAACGAATCCTGAAAGATGCACCGTTCAAGTCGTAAGTACCAGTATACGTAAGTACCTGGTCACTGGTAGCAATTTATACTAAGTAAGTGGTGCTATACATCGTCTCAGCCCAACGCTTCCAGAACTAGGTCAGCTGGAAGCTGAAGAACCTATCACTACTCATGCACTTAGCTACAAATTTAAACTGTAAACTACAAGTTGTAATTTAACAAGGCCGTTTATTATTTAAATTAGTTTTGCGGATGATTTTACTATGTATATATTATATACTTGAGAGGAGCTCGTGGCTAAATAATAACAGCCGCACGGGTCGATCATCAAGGTTAAGCAACGCTTGACGAGGTCGGTCCGTGGATGGGTGACAATTTCAACATACCTACCGAGTTTCCTCCGTGCCTCGGAAAGCAAGTTAAGCCGTTGGTCCCGGCTGTCATTTGAAGATCTTTGGCAGTCGTGTTACGGATAGTCAGAAGCTTGAGATCTGACACCAGTCTTGCCAAGGGGTACCGTGTTACCCAGTAACTGGGTTGTGGTGGTCAGATAGGCAGTCGCTCCATGTAAAACACTGGTACTTAGCTGAATCCGGTAAGACTGGAAGCCGACCCCAATATAGTTGGGAAAAGGCTAGGCAGATGATGGATGATTTTTTTGCGTTATTTTGGATGTACGGGTTCAAATTTAATTACCTAGAGAAACTTCGTAGACGTGATGGGTGTCGATATTTTAAATATGACGATAAATTTCGTAACTCATCCTGCATCAGTAGATGTGACAGGTAGACTTCAACCTAATGGCGAACCGCGAGGCTTAAATCGACCTATACGTCTATCTACTTGAAAAAAGTTTTGTGTCTAATTTGTCAAATGGACAATTAGACATGGACCCATCACGTCGAAGTTTCGTAAGCTAATTTAATTTGACTACATAGTTTAAATTTTTAGCGTTGTTTCTCACTTCGATCACTTTATAATTTGATCATATTATAGGTTTTTGCAGAGATAGCAGTGGTGGCCCAGTGGTATTGGCCGCGACTTGCAAGTTGTAGGGCGTGGGTTCGAACCCAGGCAAGCGCTTTATTTTTTGTAAATTATTTCGTCACCACTTCTATCAAAAACTGGCCAAGTGCGAGTTGGACTCGCACACGAAGGGTTCCGCACCATTGTTGCAAAAAACGGCAAAAAAATCACGTTTGTTGTATGGGAGCCCCCATAGTTTATTTTATTTTAATTAAATAATTATTTTTTGAAGTGAATATAAACTAAATATTCTGTGAATATTTCAAGCGTCTACCTGTTACCGTTATTAATATCGAGCAAAAAACGGCAAAAATATCACGTTTGTTGTATGGGAGCCCTCCTGAAATATTAAATATTTGTTGTTATAGCGGCAATAGAAATACATCATCTGTGAAAATTTTAACAGTGTAGCTATCACGGTTCATGAGATACAGCCTGGTGACAGACGGACAGACAGACAGACAGACAGACGGATCGCGGAGTCTTAATAATAGGGTCCCGTTTTTACCCTTTGGGTACGGAACCCTAAAAACGGTGAAGGAAAACATCGTGAGGTAACCGGCATGTCCTAGAACCAAAAATTTGAAGACATGTGACATCTACCAACCCGCATTGGACCCGCGTGGCGGATTACGGCCCATCTCCTCTCACAGAGAGAAGGTCTGTGTCCCAGCAGTGGGAAAATTAATAGGCTGATGATGATGGTGATGATAGGTTTTTGCATAGATATGATAAACAAGGGTTTTTGCTTACTTACCAACTTTACCACTTGATAAACATTACTGCTGCTATATGTGTATTGTCAAACTGTTACGAAATGTGTAATTTTGTTTGTATCTTTTCTTTGTTTATAATCAGTGATAGAACCTCTATAAAAAACAAATTACATTTATTTTAAAATATTTACTTGAGACCTCGTAATCTCAGCCACTTGGCCGACTGCCCCTGAGATTAATCATTATTAATGTGTTTGAAAAATCTTTTAAAATTTATCACGCTGGGGGTCCCTGTTGAAGAGGGTTCCCTTCAAACATTTAACAGTGTTTAGCGGTTAACTGGAATGTAGGGTTGCCACGTCGCGGGTCGTGGCGTCGATAATAAATTGCCAAATTGTATGCCAAAATCTGTATGAAATAAATGTCATAACACGATGAAATAATGTATATATAAATATATAAAAATACGACCAGGCCTAACAAAGCCATAAGACCAGATTTGTATGAAATTAAACGAAGCTAAAGGAGTAGGTATGGATCGTAGCAGGAGCAGGCGTTCGTTAAAGCTTTATTTCATGGGAGTAGGCAGAAACTACATTTCTGCCTACTCCTATGGAAAAAAGCTTTTAGTTTACATTTGTAACAAACAGAGCAGTGGTGGCCCAGTGGTATCGACCGCGACGTACAAGTTGTAGGTCGTGGGTTCAAGCCCAGGCAGGCGCTTTACTTTGTGTAAATTATTTCATCACCACTGCTCTCAAAACGGTGAAGGAAAACATCGTGAGGAAACCGGCATGTCCTAGAACCAAAAATTCGAAGACATGTGACATCCACCAACCCGCACTGGTCCCGCGTGGTGGATAACGGCCCGCTCCGTCTCAAAGAGAGGAGGCTTGTGTCCCAGCAGTGTGAACATTAATAGGCTGATGATGTGATGTGATGTAACAAACCCCCGATTTCATACATAAATTTCAATTAAGAAATTGACACTACTTTAATGCTACACGAATTGAACAAGTTGTCATGTCAAAGTTGAATTTCATAATCATCTTCGAATTCTCCATACAAAAGCCCAGGGATTTAAGATAATTTGGAAAGCGAGAAATTAATGAGTCATGACAAAACTTTAGAATGATCATCATCATCACCATATCAGCCGAAAGACGTCCACTGCTGGACATAGGCCTCCCGCAAGCGTCGCCGCATTGACCGGTCTCGTGCGTCCCGCAACATTCACCAGGTCATCGGTCCACCTGGTGGGAGGCCTTCCAACGCAACGTCTTCCGGTTCGCGGTCGCCACTCCAGAACCTTTCTGCCCTATCGGCCATCCGTTCTGCGAGGAGTGTGCCCTGCCCACTGCCACTTAAGTTTGGCAATTCTTCGGGCTATGTCGGTAACCGGTTCTCTTGCGGATCTCTAAATTTCTGATTCGATCACGCAAGGAAACCCCGAGCATAGACCTCTCCATTGCTCTTTGGGTGACTTTAAGCTTTCTGATGAGGCCCAATGTAAGCGACCACGTCTCAGAGCCATATGTCATCACTGGCAACACACACTGGTCATAGACTTTCGTCTTGAGACACTGTGGTAAGTTGGACGAGAAGATACCGCGCAACTTCCCGAACGCTGCCCAGCCGAGTCGAATTCGACGGTTTGCCTCTTTCTCGAAGTTGGCCCTACCCAACTGGATCTTTTGTCCCAGGTAGACATAGTCGCCCACAACTTCGAGTGTAGAGTCTCCGACCTTGATAGGAGTGGGTGTAACATGGGCATTCAACAATGTCTGAGGATATCTCTTTAGAATGATGCATAAAAATAAATGCATTACGACGTAAGTCAGTTTAAGACCTTATTTTTCACGACATTCTAGTAATTTCCCATAAAATCATAACGTCATGGTGTGGTGACAGCCCTGGTCTCTTGTCTAACTTTATAAATAAACAAGGAGTCCAGCATGCCCCTTGTTTATTTCGAGTGGGAATTATTACAATCAGCACATCAAAATCAACTGAACCCTTCGATCATAAAATTGATACATATTTTATAAAGAAACCTCATTAATACATCTCATTCATCTTAACTAAGTTTTTTTGTTTACTTGTGTGTAATAGTTGTTTGTTTGCGATATTATTATGGACTAGCAGACGCCTCGCGGTTTTACCCGCGTAGTTCCCGTTCCCGTGGGAATACAGGGTTAAAAAGTAGCCTAGTCACCTGGTGATAGTGTAGCTTCCCAACGGTGAAAGAATTTTTGAAATCGGTTTAGTAGTTTCGGAGCCTATTCAATGCAAACAAACAATCAAATCTTATAGGTACCTAAGTTTACATGAGGTCATGCGTGTTTAAATAAATAATTGTTAAGTAGTGTTGTAATTACGCTTCAAATGTGCACAATGTGAACTACTAGCTGTTGCTCGCGACTTCGTCTGCGTAGCATTATTATTTTGAATACCCTATTTTTTATATCGCGCAATAATATTGTAGATTTTCTATACAAACTTCCATCCCCCTTTCCACCCCGTTAATAATTATTGCCGGGATTAAAGCTATCCTATGTCCTTTTCAGGGTCTCTAACTATCTCCATACCAAATTTCATCTAAATCGGTTCAGCAGTTTAAGCGCGACAGACAGAGTTACTTTCGCAATTATAATATTAGTATGGATAAAAAATCTTAAATAAAAAATGCGCACACTGTAGATTATTTTAAGGTTACACTAGTCAACGGCACGAACTATTTTGTACGCGGGGTTAAAATGCATTTTATATCAACCGACAACACGTGCGGAAGAGATAGATGCTGTGATGAGCAGTAGGAAGCTAGTTCGCGTACGAATACACACTTTTTAAATTTGTAGCGAAATGGATAATGATTTAGGACGAAACCAAGCGCGCGAAATTTTATAAATAGACCTTTGGGAGTCTGGATATCATGAAAAAACGACTAAATCTATCTGTTCAAAATAAAATTATATGCATTGTTGAACTACTAATCTATCCCTGTATGGAGGTCGTTTTGCAATTTTCCGTCTTCTTGTGGTATTTATTTACGCCCAAAAATGCGTTAAAATTAGTGTCGAAATGTGGAAGTTTCGACGCTCATAACTTTCAAACATTTTATTTTTTTACTTTTTCGCTTCCATACAGGACTAGATAATGACAAGACAAATTGATATCACTTTTTATTTTGAACGTACATCGTCAAACAGTGGGATAATCCCTAGACTACCTTTGTATGGAAGAATTTTCGACTACTGTACCCTTAAGGTAAATTTTCGATTGTTGGTAATTGTAATTGGTAAAGCTTATTTTGAGTTAAGAAGTGTCACAGTAATGGGCTTAAGAGTCCATATTTTTATTATGTGTAAGAGGTATCTCCCACTTACAAAACTTCACCACATTTACACTTAATATGTTAAGGATAGGCTAAAAAGGAAACTGGTGTTTTAATTGACCAGGAAATAATTACTTACCCATGTCATTATTTTATGGGCCTTTTCAAAAATCAAAACACAACCATTTTATGTCATTATTTATTTCCTTGTTTGATAGAGTTTTCCTTTTTCCTGCATGGTGACATGACCCGACGCCATGAAACAGAATATCATTTAAAATAATAATCCCATCAGTCATTATTTTATCACTGCAGGGCTGATTCAGAGAAATTTAGGCAAAAAGTAAACCGAAATAGAAGACTACTTTTATAAAAGAACTAAAAATTCTAATGAGTAAAATCAATTAATGAAATCACACCAATGTGCGACCAAGGAATCAAACCAAAGGAACTTAGGCTATCTGAACAAAGTTCAAATGGCGATTGTCGTAATGCCAAAATCATCATGTGACATTTTGGTTATGCTTGACAATCCCATATTAATTTGACATTTTACTAATCACTATCGTTGAAAGATTGTTGTCTTGTCTATAGCCTCCCATGTATACAGAAAAAAAAAAGATTCAAAACCAGGGTCAGCAAAACAAACAAATTTTACCAAATTAAATAATGGTTTTAAAAAATTGTAATCGCATTAGGTATTTGATTATAATAGAAAAAAGATTAAGGACAATCAATCAATATTATCGTTTACAAATCATTTAACTATGAGCACGAACATAGAGTCGGCAAGCACAGAGGCGACAATATTTTTGTCTATTTCATGATGGTATATTTTTCCAAAGTTTATATAATATTGTTGTTCCTGTATTGGTTTCTTTATGATGTTAAAAAAGTCCGTGCCTCGGAAAGCACGTTAATCCATTGGTTCCGACTGTCATTTGAGGATCTTTGACAGTCTTTACGGTAGTCAGAGACTGGAGATAGTGAAGAGGACATCGCTTCACGGACTGCCAAAGACCGAGCTACTTTCGCGCAGCTGAGACCTGTTTGTCGCGATTGACAAACAGGTCTCAGCTGCGCGAAAGTAGCTCGTAACTGACCCGAAGCATTAAATTCCCTTGAGTTTGATACATTGATCGTTCCGTAAGGTTCTGGTCCAATGTCAAATCCGTGCTGTTTTACGGGTGCGAAACGTGCAAGGTCACAAAGGACTTCTCACGTCAAATCCAAGCCTCCTCACGTCAACCGCTCTGTCTTCATCGCATTCTTAGAATTCACTGGCCCGAGACCATTTCCAACTGATGGAGAAATGCCAAGAGAGCTCGATCGCCTGCCAGATCAAGCGTCGCAAGTGGAAATGGATTAGCTAGACGTTCCGAAGGGGTTCCGACCACATACCCAAACAAGCTTTGGACTGTAATCCTCAAAGGAAAAGAAAGCGTGGTCATTTCCGTCAAACCTGGCGCTGCACCATGTTGCCAGAGATGCCGAGCATTGGAATTACGTGGAGCGAGGTGAAGCGTGAAGCTCAATACCGATCGCGATGGAGGATATCTGTGGACGCCTTTTGCCCCATCTAGGGGACATAAGACATTAAGAAGCCATAAAATGGCTTTGTGGCATATGAAGGTCAGACAGGCAGGAGCCCCATGGAAAATACTGGTACTCAGCTGAATCCAGTTAAAATGGAAGCCGAGCTTGAAAAGTGGTAATGTTTTAATTCGATATTTATCAGTAAACTAGCTGTGCCCCCAGCTTCGCTCCCGTCATCTGTCTGCCAACCCAACCCTACTTACCTTCCTGCGTACCCTACTTACCTACCTACAATTTTTGTTTCTATAGTCATCATTCTTTTGCGGAGAATCTTAGCACCGCCATTCAGAAATGATTTCAAATGCACAACGCCATCTATCGAATATCGAGTTCAACTGTCCGAGTATCTGAATTGCGTGTGTTGTGATAATTTTACTTCTTGAACACTTTAAAACCATCTAACTTTTGATCGAGTGAACCGATTGCGATAAAACAAAAACTAATTAATTCTTCAAGTTACGCACAATTTTTATGTATACAAGTTATTTACATTGGTTTCGTACATTTTTACGTGATGCGTGCACTAATAAACAGACAAACAGACAAGAATGCCAAAAATGCGGCAATAGGTTCTGTTGATTATCCTTTAACACCCTGGCTATTTTTTTTGGAAATATTTTCCATGTACAAAAATTACTTTTTTACAGATTTATTATATGTATTGATATTGATGTGACTGTCTTCAAGTCTCTTATGTCTCTGTCTGTTAATGTCTAACTAAATCATCATGGAGTTGACTGCGGGTCATAATTGGGGAATAGTCTTATGAGATATAGCTCAATGCAAAAAGTTGATATTTTTAACAGATTTATTTATATTGGTTACTTATGTTGGTCAAGTGGATAAGACCTCGCCTCAAGTTCTTGCTCTGCAGTGGGACAATAATAGGGTGCGATAATTTATTTTGAATTCGAATTTTACCGTTAAAAAGGCAATTTACATTTTATTTTACTTATTATTGAAATGGACTTCAGACAATAGGCATCTATTATTTATTTTAAATCAAAACATTCGGTTCAATACACTAGTAACAATACAATGTTAAACATTATTCAAATACTGGTGACCTGCAATGTTAATCACTGTTTGTTACTTTCCTTCAGTTTTGTTTATGAAAACAAGAGACATCACCGATTTGTTTTGACGAGCGTTCTGTTCGTCCATCACAAATGTAAATGTTGCAAAAACTGTTCCTGGTTAATTTAAATAGCCAGATAGGTTGCTCTTTGCCCAGTGGTAAGATAATACGATTTACAATATCTTTTTAAACTGATGTTTAAAAAATGCTGCAAATCACCCAGACTAGGTGTAAAAGATAAAGATAAAGATATATTTATTTGCTGAAACACGTGTATACATGCAAGAATAAATAATACGTGCATGCAGGTTATCATTGAAAAACAGAAATTTCGGACATATTTGCCACCTAATTATGACATGCAAATATTTTAAAAGTTAATATCATGAACAGTTTGAAAATGAAAACACAAAATGAATTTAAATAAACACAATAATTAAAAGATGTCAACAATAAAAAAAAAAAAAATGTAATAATAATGTAGACTAGATAATCCCTGTCTGGGCCGCTTTCGAGTAACAGTATTCTTAATTCTTATCTGCATAATTTTCAAATGAGCTTATCATAGCAATAATACAATGCTAGGACATTAATCCACAAACATACGAAAAACAATAAATAGTGGTAATAACATTTTTCTCAAAAATGGTATGTAATGTTGTCATAACATCTCTAAAAAGTATCCAGAAAGTAAACTCTACCGGAGACTTATTCACAACTGTCCAGTAAGAAGCGAGATTTTAAATTTGGAATCTCCTAATGTCCAGTAAATAAGTATGTAATTTACTTACTGGACAGTAGTAGGGATTGGTCCGATATATCAAAACGTAACTAATATCGGATATGTGTTAGATATCATATCATTTCTATATCTATATCAAAGTAACCGATATTACAAAAAATGTATATAATAAAAACCTTACCAGCGTGTGAGAACGAATAAGTCAAAACTTAAAACCGTAACAATGCGGAAACGTACGAACTACGAACAAAACGCAAACTTCACAAACGATAGGAACCATAATTATGTGCTACCTCCCTTTCTAAGTATTATTTCGCGTTCGTTGTTAGTTTGCTCATCTAAATAACATTATAACTTATGCAAACTGTACTAAATGATATCGTTATCTGAAAACCGTTTTCGATATAGATATGAAATCTGTAAATCGGTTACATAACCGTTGGTGCAAATACTGAAAACACCCATCTCTAGACAGTAGGTTATCCTCTTCAGATCTGCTTAGAAAAAAAAACGTAGTACCAGCCAGACATATATTAGAGTTTAGCCATTATAACATGGTTATAGGAGGGAGGCTCCAAAAATATCTCTCTTTTTGGTATGACATTTTATGAGATAGATGTATTTTTGAGTCCGTTAATTAAGACGTACAACAAACAAATATAAATGCTCCCGGTACATCGATCACAATATCTATAATATCAGTAATTGCCCTAATATGAATATAACCTTCAATATTAATTAAACGAATTTGTTGTTAAACTTTCTTTCATTTTTGAGAAAAGCATTATACAAGCCTCAACCAGTAAAAGCCATCCTGGCCTCGTATATAACCTCACCTGCGGTTCGGTCCGGTTAACTCATACTTGGCCAGGAAGGCTTACTTACTGGATTCTGCAGTAATGTACTACTTTGAAACTAATGTTTTTAGGAAATGGAAAATGTTTTTGTTGTTCAAATGTTGACGTGTTCGATTTTTGTTGGGACTGGATGCCAACCAGCACGAAATAATAAACATAATAAATTGAACGAGTGGATCCTGGACGCCCCATTTTTCCCCACAACAGCTAAAATACAAAAAGAAACTGACTGCGCATGAAATACCTTGTCTAATAGCCATAATTCCTTATTTATTGACTAGGAAATAAATAAGGAAAAGGGTAAATCAATTTTCATTTTTCACTTTTTCGAAATCCATCACACATTTTCCGTACTGGAAAATCCCTGAAGCAGTGTCGCGTCTGAAATCCTCCTCTATGATTCAAATGAGTCTGTCGTTGGCAACATAACAAAGCGACTGCACGTACGGAGCGCGCGCGCCGTATCGCGATCAGAGGGCGATCACGACGATTAAAAATTAAATTTCGAATTATTTTTTATCTTCGGTTCGATATTTGAATTGAAGTGAATCGTAGTGTGTTCGTTTTTGATGAATTATTTGAATGTGATTTTTTTGTTTTAAAATTGGATTTGTTTGCACATTGTGGTAAGTTTATTTTTTTATTATTTACTGTGTTTATTTATTTATCAGTTTACATACACAACGAAAATGAAGAGACAATAAGAAAGAAACAGATAAATACATTTAAAGTTTCTCGTCTTTTGGCAGTTATTGAGAATAACATTCATTCTATCAAATAATACACACAATCCAACCTTATCTATGGATGCACTTAGGTACAAGCGATTTAATGCACGATGAGACGTAATCCGATGTATAGTCATAAAGTATTCAGTCAGTCACAATAAGACACTATACATAAACCAGTGCAAGTTAACCTTTCATTGAAAGGAAAGTCTTCACAATAGGATATCAGCTTATACTGGATGTATTACTGTATAGATTGTAATTTGGTCGTGTGTACATAATTACAAGATTATAACCCATTAGTACTCTGCACTTTGAACCGTTTCCTTGATATCGTCTTTTTCTTGGTCAAGGTCAGTTTTGATAATAAGTTAGTTAGTTAGTAACTAATGATATTTTCGTTTGTGATGTTGTGTTGTGATTTTGTTTTGATGATTTAATTCTTAAGTAGGTACTACATATTTATATCCATAATTTTGTAGAAAGCATAATCAAAAATGCATAATTATTTTAATGAAACTTTCCTTTAGAACCATCCTTTTGTCAAATTGTAGAGACAAAAATCTAAAAAATAAAAACCTTAACCTTAACCTTAATCTTCTTTTTTTTTTTTTTTTTTTTTTTTTTTGTTTGTTCCTTACGGAACAGGCTAAGGTCTGAGACCATGCTGCCTAGTCATCAGTATTTTTCTTGAATTCATTAGTAACATTAGAATGCGGATGTAACATATTCTAATGTTTTTTGGAGTATTTGGAAGCAAATTGTATCGAGTCAGCCTTCCCAGTAAGCTTTGCGGAGGTAGTCAATACTACAATAAAATTCTCCGCTTCACTATCCCGAGATCGCTTCTGTCAATGATTTCACATATTGTCCAGTTGCGTAGACAGTTGAGACACAAAACTACACCACTTTTATATCACAATATCCACTAGGAATCAATTTGCAAAAAATATTAACAGCCGCTGAAGTTCACTCGAAAAAATCCCGCCAAAAACTCCCTTTTTTTTTTTTTTAAATAGGAATTTAGAAAAATAACACGGACTATAGTCGTGACAATCTAAAAAGTCGGATTTGACAGCTATAAAAATACTTAATAATAATAAAACTTGATGCTTAGAGCAGTGGTGGCCCAGTGGTATCGGCCGCGACTTACAAGTTGTAGGTCGTGGGTTCGAGCCCAGGTAGGCGCTTTACTTTGTGTAAATTATTTCATTACCGCTGCTCTAAAACGGTGGATTTCGGCCCATTCGCTCTCACAGAGAGGAGGCCTGTGTCCCAGCAGTGGGAACATTAATAGGCTGATGATGTGATGCTTACGAATGATACTCGTTGTTATAGTGTATGGGTATGGGTAACATAGTAATTCAATAGGATTATGAATTTGATTTTTTTACACAAATTTATCGTAGCATGTAAAATGAAAAACGTCATCAGACTTCTTAGATTGCCACGATTGTAGGGTTTTTACGGCTGATCTTCTTCTTTGTCCAACTATTTTCCCAGCTTAGCCGTGGTCGGGTCTCCTTGTACGTCTGCGCCAGAAAGCTCAGGGGGGTGACCATAAGCTCTTAGAGCGGTATCAATTTGAGATCGAGTAAGTGACAGATGTATACAAGTCATATACTTCTGTCCCTTATTCGATCTCAAATTGATACCGCTCTAAGAGTTTATGGTCACCCCCCTGTTCTGTTGTCTGGGTTGTCTATTACGACGAGTCACTTTTGAATTTCGAACAGTTCTTTGCACTTAGTTAGGTATGCGTGTTCCAATACAATATAGCCACTGATTTTATTTTAACAATACAACTGTGTGAACAAAGGTTTATTTTTTCAATATTTCTCGGCTGGAGAAACTTCCATTTTTAAAAACTATTGTTATGTGTAGTGTCATATAGGTCTTTTATTTTGTAAATATCAACGTGCGCGTAGTGTACCTGCGAACTGAATTTAAACAGTGCGTTCAAAACGTTGATATTGTTTTCGTACATTCTTTGTTACGGCCGTTTTGTATATTTTTCAGTTCGAGAGTAAAATTTTATTCGAACATAAGTTTGGCAAAACAAAAAAAAAAGTGAAATTTTCAGTAAAAAATATTGAAACTACAGAGTCGTGATAACTACTTATGAGAAGTATTTATTTGTTTAAACTGCATGCACCAGTAAAGATGGATCTCTAGAAAAGTGATATAAAAGCCTTAGGTATTTTTTATAAGGCGAAATTTAGCTTTTGTTTGATAGAAAAAAAAAATGCAGGTAATTTTGTTGTAGCGCCATCTATGACGCCACTTATGAACTAAATCACAAAAGGCTGGCGCAAGGCGAGTTTTCGGCGCGATTTGAACATTTACATAATACAACAGTTCGACAACACCCGTCTGGTCGGAGGATATCCCCTTTTCAGTGAAGTTTGCAGAACTCTTACACCCTGTTCATCATAACCTCTATAAATAGCACGGGTCACCAAATGGAGGACCGCTGTCCGAATTCAGACCGCTGACCTATTTTGTGAGGACCTTAAGGCGATATATACACCCCAATGCTAACGCAGTACTGGCCCTGCGCCCACTCGATGCCTGAATATCAAAATTGAACCTCCTTTTGAACAGTTTTGTTTGCAAAATATTATTTGATTTATATATGCTATGTTAGTTATGAATAAAAACCAGCCATCAATTTTTCTATGTAAAAATATTTTAAACATCACTTGGATGTTTTGGAGGAGTTTCCAAAAAGTTGCGAAAAAATATCGTGTTATTAATTATTTTTTTAAAGCAAAACTATTAGTTACACGGAAAAACCTTGTGTTCAAAATTATGTACATGAATCAATAATAAATATATATTTTTTTCAAACCTTTTAACCTAGCTGTTACTAAGGAGTATGCTTTAGAAAACTACCGTTTTACGACACTAAAGCGTATGTAGAAACAGTAGGTAAAATTTTATTTTCTTGTGTCACTTGAGTACGTAAGTTAATAATTTATCCCACGATTTGTCTTTACCGGCCATTCGACAACGGACGAGCGCGGTCCGACAGCTTTTGCCGAAACTTTGGAAAATCGGACGGATAATTCAAGGCAAAAAATGAATTACATTTTTTGCCTTGAATTATCCGTCCGATTTTCATACATTACATTCACATTAATATTTGAAAAAAGTCTTGGTAGTTACTTTTATTAATTACATTTGATAAACACGTGACGATGTAATGGCCGGGGATTTAAACCTTACGGACCGCGACGGTCTAAATATTTTGGTGACCCCTGGTCTATAGTATCAGTATGTCCGAGGCGTCTCCTTGCTTTATGAGCCCAGTAAAAAAATATGTTGTACACTTCTTAACTAATATTATAAAGCTTTAAATTTGTATAAATGTTTGATTGTAATGTAATAGGTAATCTCTAGAAGTCCTATACCTAGTCAGTAAGCTATTTCGAAACTTCTTTTATTGACCGAAAGCTACACTATCGCCGATTGTCATAGGTATTTTTTGTCGTGTAAAAAATAACGGGTCCAATGGGTCGGACCACGTTTTGTTATTAGGTACCTAATAAATAACAGTCTTCCATCCCGATTTCGGCCATGACGGCCAATCTCAACGGAGGCTAGTCGTACTGTGCGGTAGATATTTTTTGTCGTGTAAAAATTAACGGGTCCAATGGGTGGGCCACGTTTTGTTATTACCTAATAAATAATAGTCTTCCAACCCGATTACTGAAATATAATATAGAAACTGAAATATATAATATTGGTATATATACCTTATAATAATTAATTGATGTTCAAAATGTACGGAATGAACATTTTGAGATTAAAATAGATGTGATGTTATTAATTTACAATATTGTTTATAATTGTTTATGACATTATCAATTAAATATACAATAACTTATAATTGTATTCTAGATCTGACATTGTTTGAACTGACATTGGTATAATAATGTTACTCTGACATCAATTAATTAATTAGTTCCATAAGAATCCTAATGCATGAGGTCTTATTGTTATTACTGTCTATTTTCTTAATTTATTAAAGATAAGTTTAGATGATAGTACAAGCAAAAATGAAATAATTGCACACCATATTTAATGGTAGAATGTAAAGGGACCGTCATAGATTTAAGATCATACTTTGTAAACCTACATTCTGGCAAATAAATTAATTTGAATTTGAATTTGATTTCGGCCATGACGGCCAATCTCAACGGAGACTAGCCGTTCTGTGCGCCGCCCGCCGCGCCGTGCGGTAAATATTTTCTTTAACCATTCAAAAAGGAGGAGGTTATAAATTCGACTGTATTTTTTAATGTACCTCAAAACTTTGCACTAGGTGAATTGATTTTGATGATTCTTGTTTTATTTGAAAGCTGATGGTCTCTCGTCTCGTGTGGTCCCATTTAAATTTGTTCTTCGATATACAACAGAATTCTTCAAAAAACAATGGCTAATCTCTCGGGCTTGCTGAAATCGCATGTCTATTTAGTTATTGTTTACACCATTTCATAACATGACATCACACCGGTATGCTCTAAAGGGGTACGCAGATGTGTACAGTTCACTCTGGTACACTCTCATTTCACCGGTTATGTTCAAGTTTTATGTTATACGGTATATGCAAGAAAAATAAATAAAACTTTCTGTCAAAAAATGAAGAAACAAAACCGACTTCCGAAATTGAAGTTATTTTTCACTTTGTACTGTTTTTTTTGGAAGTTGGTTGGGTTTTTTGGTAAAAAGTTTTTTTTTTCAACCGTGTCACATACATCTGTACAGGATTTTACCCAATGCGATACAAGCGCTTATCCTAAATTTAAAACTGCATGATAATAATGATAACCAAGATATTTTTTATCCAAAGTTATAGATAGTACAATAATAAATTCTGATTATGCTAATTGTCTTATCTTTGACAGTCATTAAAGTTCTAATTGATGAGAATTGCGTATGAGCTTATCTCATACAAACGTGTGGATTAAGATTACCTAGATTCTTTAGATTGGGTGTGATAATTTTTTTGACTTTCGTACATGAGATGATAACAAGTCAAGAATACGTATTTAAATCAGTTGTAATAAGTAAAAAATATTTAAATGTTTTAATAGATATTTTAGTGCACGTAACGTGGATCCAAGCGAGATACAATGGCTTTTTAACGGTTTCGGTGATTACCGTGATTACGGCATTCAACCGGGTAAGCTTCATATATGTCGTGTACAGTAGTGATAGGTATATAGACGTACTGGAAACAATAAGTTTATTATAGTTGATTTCTTACCAGTTGACCTTGCAGTTGAATAAAAAAAAGACCCACCACAGCGTAGTCGCACAAAATAACAAATATATTACATTAAAGACGGAAACGCAGCAAAAAATAAGTAACGGCCGACGTATCATAAACGACTTTAAAAAAAACAGCTTATTTTTTTTTATTTTTTACCTTTTTATATTAAAATATAAAACCCATTACATGAATAAAATAATTAAGTTTATTATCCTTAGGATTACAATTCTATCTTATATATGTATAAGAAAAAGTATGTATGCATGTTCCTTATAGACTTCGAAACGGCAGGACCGATTTAAAAAATTATTTTAGCGTTGGGAAGCTTTACTATCCCCGGGTGACATAGGCTACTTTTTATCCCTGTATTCCCACGGGAACGGAAACTACGCGGGTGAAACCGCGAAGCTACCGCTAGTCTCATCTCACTAATATTATAAAGGCGAAAGTCTGTGAGTGTGTATGTTTGTTACTTCTTCACGCAAAAACTACTAAACGGATCTGGATGAAATTTGGCACAGAAATAGATTATAGTCAGGAAAAGCACATAGGATACTTTTTATACCAGGAATATGTTCCCTCGGGAAAAATTTCGACTATCACGCGAGCGAAGCCGCTGGCAGAAGCTTGTCTATACTATATCTATACTTATTATTATAAAGAGGAAAGATTGTTATGTTTGTTTGTTTGTACTGAAAAGGCTCCGAAACTACTGGACCGATTTGATTTATTTTTGTCTATAGGCTTGCGCTTGACCACTATCTCACCTGATGGTAAGCGATGATGTGGTCGACAATGGAGCACGCTTGCCTAGAAGAAACCCATTCACTCTTGACTTAAAGACCCCTAGATTGTAGCTATCGGGAAACACAGATTCCGGCAGGGAATTCCACTCTTATTCATTCACCAATAGAAAGCTATATTATTCCTGAGTGACAAAGGCTATTTTTTAATCCCGAAAATGGGTTCTGTGGGGTGGTCCACGGGAGCGAAGCCGTGTTATACATAAAATTACATGATTAGCACAACATTACTGACGGATAAATAACTACGAGTATGAATCACTTGTTATATTAAACATACGTTACATAACAATACCACTAGTAATAACAATATTGTTATTAATAGTATATTAATAGGTATTAATTAATATACTCGTAATAGAGACAATCACTGAATTCATAACTGCCGAGTATTACTATAAACATTGATCGTTTACACGAGAGGTGCTAACGAATAATGTTTATAAAACACTAGCTTCTGCCAGCGGCTTCGCTCGCGGCTTAGTCGGAACTTATCTCAAGGGAACGTACTCCCTGAAGCAAAAGTATCCTATGTCCGTTTTCAATACCCAATCCATCTTTTTACAAAATTCATTCAGCGGTTTGGGTATGAAAACGTAACAAACAGACAGAAAGACAGTTAATATGATATGTATAATGTTAGGAACTATAACAATAGTATAGTACAACTGTATTTTACGTACTACTACATTATAGTATGATAAGTATGACACTATTGTGATTGAGAATTATTGAGATGATACAGGTTTAAGGGCATTACAGGGCGCAGATACCCTTGAGTAGCTGATTTTAAAATGAGAATCACGTCTAAACGGCTAGTTGTAATTCTTTGAAAAAAATATATGTTATATAAGACAATTTTCTTAATAATTTCATCTAAGCAAATTTTGAGTTTTATTTGTATAACATAGTGTAATTAATTTGTAAAGTTATGTCTAAAACGGACAAAAATACGGCAATCACACCAAAACCGCTGGGCGTATTTTAATGAAATCAACACCATATCAAAGATAATTTAATTATCTAAATTTTGATCTGAAGCTTTTTTTTTAAAGTCTAAAGAATACGTGAAACGAGTGCGCGTTTTGTTCCTTCAAGGTCGTTGGCGTTAGTCGTCGTCTTAATAAATACTGTTGTGGTACTGTTATTGTTATGTTGGGTTATTATGTCATAAACGTAACGTCCAATCCGAAAAATATCCAAAAATAAAAACGTCCAATACGCAAAAGTGCATTACGAAAAATTACCAAAAATAAAAGTGTACGTGAAGTATTAAAGTGGTTAAGTACATGGAATTATTTTTTAAAAATCTATTTTTGTATTTTTGTCAACGCAGTTATCGATACTCACCGTCACATCTACGAAAGTCCTATAGATTATTTTAATTTTACCCTGTATAGGTAGATATTAGTATACATCGTAAAGTTGAACGTACAGGCTGGTGCCAAGATGCTCTCGTTTTTGAAGATGGCGTTTAATGTCATCGATACAAAGAAGCTATCTAAATTAATGATTTATATTCACGCAAATTAGGACCTACCAATATATTTTTTGTTCTTGTTTTTCAATTGTTTCAACGACTATCTATCAAAATAGTAGGCTATTTACTTTAACGGTATGCTCGTTAATTGAAATTGCAAAATGGTATTACAAAGTATTTCTCATTAATTTATTAGTCACCAAGTCAGCTGTTGTTGTTTACTTGATTTTTTTTTAAGATATGTAACACAGAGTTCATCATCATCATCATTTTAGACATAGGCTTCCCCCAGCCGTGGCCACATTGACGATCCCGTGCGTCTCGCATCCAGCAGATGCCCACAACCTTAACCAGGTCATCGGTCCACCTAGTGAGAGGCCTTCCAACGCATCGTCTTCCGATTCGCGGTCGCCATTCCAGAACTTTTTAGCCCCATCGGCCATCCGGTCTGCGAGCAATGTGCTCTGCCCACACTGTGTTATGATAAGATTATCTTAATATCTAGATATTTAATTCAAAATCAAAAAATCAAAATCTTTTTTTTTTTTTTTACATAGGCCTGCCTACATGGGCACTTATAAAACGTCGACAAAAGGTGCACGGTTCGGGTTAGTCGTTTCCTATGGAGAAGAACCGGCAAGAAACTCCATGGTTACTCTTTTAAAAAAAATTGTGTTTACAATATTTCCATGTTACAGCATTAATACATGGATAAGTCGTACGAAATTAAAAAAAAACAAACAAATAAAATTATGTAAAACAAAATAAAAAGTTAACAAATGTTAACAATCATCTAGAAATGTAGAAAGCCTACAATGTTCACACATTCACAATCGGTAAAAGAATGTATACAAAGGTAAAAAAAAAACAACAAATTAAAAAAAAAAAAAAACACAACACTAAATTTAACATGTGGCACAAATACCAGTGCTGTAACTATTCTTAGCAAAGGGCTATAATGATGATTGAAAAATATTGTAAAAAGTCTAATTAAAAGAGAAAAAAAATGAGATTGAGAATAGTTAGAGATATCCATATATTTGTGCCGTTTATGAGTTACCAGAGAAGCCGCATGCGCAGAGGGTGCCTTAGCCAAATTTTTTATCTTCAACGTAGTCCTTGATTTTATAATATGCTTTTTTAATAAGAACTCGTTTGATGTTGTTTTTGAACTTTCCATCGGTCAGTTCTATAACTGACTTAGTCAACTTGTTATAAAAGCGTAGGTATACTGTTTATAAGAAAAGAAAACTAACTTGAAAATTAACTTTGCTATCGAATATTTGGAATAACATTTCTCTTTCTATAAATTATCAGATATTATATCATGCTTGATGGTTATTATCAAACAGTTACGTAATAAAATACATGTTCCAAAATCGATGCATACCTTATTTAGCAATAATATCTGAAGACCAATATCTCATAGTTACTTAAAAAATCCGGCCAAGTGCAATTCGGACTCGCGCACTGAGGGTTCCGTACAAACAGCTACATTCACCAACATAATTAGGTAAAAACATAGTGCACATATTTTAGACAATTTAATTATCTGTGTAATTATCATTTTGGGAATACTTTTATTATGCGTACAGCAAAGGAGTGTAATTCCCTGCCGGAGTCTGTATTTCCTGTTGGCTACAACCTGGGAGTCTTTAAGTCAAGAGTGAATAGGTTTCTTCTAGGCAAGCGTGCTTCATCGTCGACCACATCATCGCTTACCATCAGGTGAGATAGTGGTCAAACGCAAGCCTATCAATAATAAAAAAAAACTGTAGAATAAATGATTTATTTAAAAATACTGAAGTTCATAAAAAAATTAAGCACCGAACATTGCTCTAACGAAATGAATATTTTTACTTTTTCAAGTACATTTTATAAGTTGGTCGACCATTACTCGTAAACTTGTAAAGCCTACTTAGCTTTGATAGTTTTTCTTTAAGCTGGCCGGGGGGGGGACACACTTGACTTTAACAAAAATTCGTAATTTAAAGTTTATTTTTATGCAAACGGATCCCTGAAACAGAAATGATTTTCACTCACCTGTTTCGGGAACGTATAGTTACTTAGCTATATCGGCGTTACGTGAATCGCGAAAATGAATACTTGGTTAACGTGTTGGAGTTAGTTTATTTAAGATAAATTACAAAGAATAAGAGTGCCGACCGACCGCTTCCCTAGACCGAATGAGACTGAATGACTATGCTTCTACACAATTGTTGAAAGCTGGGATGCGATCGGGCGGCACGTTACACAAAGGTTTTTACAGCTATAATGGGTTGCACAATAAATATAGAAAGCTATACATTAACAAAAAGAACCGTCGGCATCACTACAGAAACCTTAGCTAAATTCTTAAAACTAAGATAATAAAGTCATTGTTCCAAAGGACCCTTGCACATTACAATTAACTATTATAACATGCAACAACATCTGCGCGCAGGCCGTGAGAATCCTTAAACGGTAATTAACAGTTAACTTAAAATATTATTTTGGACCATTCTGGGGTCCCAGTTTCATTTTCTATCAAACCTATCGAGTATTAGTTGTATAAAATATCAAAATAAAAGATTTTTATAGGTAATTTCAAAATATATACCATTTATATGCTTTAATGTAATTCGAAAAAAAAGTATATCAAAAGATTAAACCCCCGAGTGCTTTACTTAAGCATTCGGGTTTACTGCGGGTATACGGCGAGCCTAATGCCATCACAAATAAACATTCAAACAATTCATTATACCACTATTATTACACCAAACAGAAAAAATCTTTACAATGCATGTCCTCGAAAAGAGCGTTTTCCAAGCAGCCAAACTGTGCGGAAAGTGTCACTTTTTTTTACTAGTGCTTTTTACTTTTCTGTATTTTTTTAATTTTAATCTCCAACGTCAGCCCGCCGCATAGAGTTTTTATTATTTAAGAAAAGTTTGAAAAATTAGTTAAGTACAGATTATCATTCATATAAAAGGTAAAATAAAACTAATACTTCTTAAAGGCGTTTTAATTACTCTAGATTTAGATTTTGATCAATAACTTAATTTTAAATATTCATTAAATATGTTTGGCAGAATTAATATTTTGCTCGTGCCTTTTTGCGTTACGACATGACACCTATTTATACATGCGCAGTAGATATGCCCGAGGAACTATAAGTAAATCTGTGGATATGCTGAGCGCGCTTGAATAAGCGCCATTTTATAAATTTCTTGCTTGGTTCAGATATATTTTTTTATTTCCTCGCACAATGCATAGTAAAATGTTGTGTGATACACGTACGTAAGATCATTTCCGACTCATGTCGATTTATCCACTCACTTGCTTCGCTCGGTCGTCAATAAAAATATCACTCATCGGAAATCATCTACCTTCCGCACTTGTAGCATAAATAACTATTCCCCTCTCAAATATTTAGTATAAATGTCACATTGTGTACCAGCCCGTAAAACATTGTTCTTCCAGCGTTATGACGTCATAGACTCGTGACCCATTCGGCCTCGAACCAGTTTCACGGAAAGCAATAATCAACCTTACGTTAATTGGTATACGGTTCTAATTAATGTTTTTAGGGTCGTCAAACACTGGTGCGTAATGCCTGGGTAATCTAAGGCTTAGGATGATTTCGTATTAAGTCTGGTTCTAACGAGGGACTTAGAAAGATAAAGGTGATGTCAACATTGTGTAATTTTCTGTGTTTTATTGTGTACTGGTAAACAGTAGGTCAATGTTAGGATTCAGACATGTAGGTTCTCCAGGACATTCGTCTGGATCGACAGTAAACACAACAAAAAACCCAAATCACGTAAGTCATTTGAGACAGGCTTGCAGCATTCTTAGAATTTGATTGAGAGACTGATTTGTTATTCACTTATACTCCTTTTGAAATAACATTAGACATGTTTCCAAATCTTTTTACAGTCCCTTCAACCGATTTTGAGTTCTATCCCGTAAACATAAGGATGAGATAAAAAGCTTAAAACTGTTACCAAAATCAAATGTTTACTACAGTTACCATTTGTCGTATCACCAACGCTTTAGAATTCAAAATCGGTTGATCGGGCTGTAAAATGGGCTAATTTAAACGTGTAATGTTATCGCAAATGGAGTATAGATAACATGCAAATCAAAAAAGTTTAATTTTGTGTCGTTGGTGGAAGGATTCTTATCATAGTCGCGACGTGCATCTAAATAGTTTATGTATGTCATGTATCTTCTTTTTTTTTTTTTGTGATAGATAGTATCGACATTTTTGTTTTAGCTAACATAATTTAAGTACAACTAATCAGGGATGTTCAGGAGCTCCGTAACCGTAACCAAAATTATCGGCTATCCGAAATTAAAATGTAGCCTTCTGCTGCTCTGAAATAAAAGCTTCGGATAATTTCGGATAGGGGTGGAGTTTGAACAAGATACGTTATGACAGGTTTTGCTGCCCGGCCAACAAGCCGCGCACGTCACTTGTTTATTTGTTTATTAGAAAAAATTATATCCGTAATTGAAATCATCCGCAACTAAAGGATAATCCGAAATAATTTCATATCCGTAACCATATCCATCATCACCTGCCTAGCCTTTTCCCAACTATATTGGTGTCGGCTTCCAGTCTTACCGGATTCAGCTAAGTACCAGTGTTTTACATGGAGCGACTGCCTATCTGACCTCCACAACCCAGTAACTGAGTAACACGGTACCCCTTGGCAAGACTGGTGTCAGATCTCAAGCTTCTGACTACCCGTAACGACTGTCAAAGATGTTCAAATGACAGCCGGGACCAACAGCTTAACGTGCTTTCCGAGGCACGGAGGAAACTCGGTATGTTGAAATGGTCACCCATCCACGGGCCGACCTCGTCAAGCGTTGCTTAACCTTGATGATCGGCCCGTGCGGCTGTTATTATTTAGCCACGAGCTCCTCTTCCGTAACCATATCCGAAACCGGTAAATATAATATTTTTTCTATATTATCCGTATCCAGATCCGAAATGTCATGTCCATAACATCCGTGCAACCAATACTATCGGTAAGCTTTTTTGTTTAAGCATAATCAAGCATTCTGTGGCAATGCGATGTGCGCGATTTCTGTGGCAATAAATAATTTTTCTTTCGTTACGCAAATTCGGGACAATTATTTGATAATAATTACCTCAAAGTTGAATGCCATATTTGCACGCCCCGAACCGACAATGTTTAAATTGTATATCGGACAGATTAGTAAAATTTCAATTTACTTGCAAGTGTTGTCAAAAGTGGCATCCAAATAAATTCTCTGACTTTGCTTTACTTTGTTCGAAGCAATACGTTTCACAGTTACGATCTAGTGTATCAGTACACTAAACGATACATTTAACATCTGTGCCAAATAGTTAATGAATCGATCTATTGTTAGATTTCCAAACATACTGATTGGCACCTCTGTGTAGTATCGACTTACCTTTTTAGTTCACCGTAATTAATCTTACCCAGAGGGATCTTCTTACCCAGTTACAAGGTTGTGTATCTCAAGATACTGGATCATAGGGACTGTGTTGATGACTGTTTGTCTAGATGTTACTGTTGTTTGTTGAATTGATAGGGTTTGCAGGCGGGAGAACTTGAACGGCGTTGTAGACGCGAATGAAAGCCTTATTGGAGTTTTTATTCTAGTTTATTTTTCTTAGATGATACGCTGGTGACACTGCTGATCCGGAATGCTTGACCACAGGAATGTGCCCTCTTTTAAACAGATATGAACGTCTGGAGAAGGCTTAACGGCGTAGCGGATTTTGATGTAACTTGGCTCACCGGGTAGACAATTTCTTAGATTAGGATTAAGAATACTTTTTATTCCAAGAGTATGCTCCTCATAAGTAACATCACGCCTGAATACTCAGAAAGGTTGAGCAGGGGTGCATTTTTAGTAAACCTACATTTCGTAAGCTATGTTTCATCATCATTACTTCAGCCGAAAGACGTTCACTGCTGAACATAGGCCTGCCAAAGTGTCACCACATTGATCAGTCCCCTGTTATGTATAAGTCCCATGTAAGAGGAGGCCAGTCTTTTGCTTTCAACCGGGCACAAATCTAGACTCCGGGCTGCTTCTAAGAAATCCCAGGAAATACTCAATAACACTTGGCCCAACCCGATAATCAAACTCAGGACCACAGCAGAAGCGCTTGCGATGACTATAGCAGCGAAGTCCCTTGGGATAACTTTCACGCGGGTGAAACCGCGCGCAAAGGAAAAAAACAAGCCGTTCCCAAAGTGTAAAAACGGGACCCTATTACTCAGACTCCACTGTCCGTCTAGAAAAGAAAAGAAAAGAAAAAGAAAAGAAAAAGAAAAGAAAAAGAAAAGAAAAAGAAAAGAAAAAGAAAAGAAAAGAAAAAGAAAAGAAAAAGAAAAGAAAAGAAAAGAAAAGAAAAAGAAAAAGAAAAGAAAAAGAAAAGAAAAGAAAAAGAAAAGAAAAGAAAAAGAAAAGAAAAAGAAAAAGAAAAAGAAAAAGAAAAGAAAAAGAAAAGAAAAAGAAAAAGAAAAGAAAAAGAAAAGAAAAAGAAAAAGAAAAAGAAAAAGAAAAAGAAAAGAAAAATATTTATTTGTGACCCGCACAGGAGACACGAGATAAGAAAAACACAAACAATAATAAAAAATAAAAATAAATAACCCCGTGCGAGACCAAAAAGGCTCCTATCTCAGCATGTGCAACGATATCAAAAAGAAAATAACGCTGCGCTATCAGAAGATAGGGCCCACTGATGATGCCACGGACACATTTACGGAAATGGATCATATTTAAGAAATAAAAATAGAACAAGATATATAATATCAAAATAGTATAAATAAACACAGTAGGTGAGTCGCTGTATGTAAGTGTATACGTATAAAATAAATATCTAAATAAAACAAAATAAATATACGACCAAAATCTCGACGGCTCCATGATCATTTGTCAAAACCGTAGACAAACGACAGAGCGCGTGTCAATCTGTGGTCGGCGTCGCGTCGGCTGTCAAAATGAAAATATAAAAATAATAATAATGGAAAATTACCGTACGTCTGTCTTTCACCAGGCTGTATCTCATGAACCGTGATAGCTATATAGTTAAAATTTTCACAGATGATGTATTTCTTTTACCGATCTAACAAAAAAAAAAAAAATACAGAATAAAATAAATATTTATGTGGGGGTTTTTCAGTGGTCAATCGACTTCTAGCGAGAACGGTCGCGTCACGCACGCTCTTACACAAGTCTGCGCTCGTGTACAAGTGCTGACGCTGCAGCCTAGTTCCGCCGCGTATTGCCCTCGCGGGCGGTGCAATGACCTAGATTTGTAAGTGAATCATGTATTATTGTGAGAATTTGCGGTAAGTTATAATTTTTTATAATTATAACTTGTAAACAAATATGGCTTCGCCGAATAAAATAGTCCTCAAAACTGAACTAGAACATCAGTTGTACACCCGGTACAAAGAGGAAGCTAAAGAGCGCCAAGAACTGCAGCAACTTGTACAAGTGCTCAGTAGCCAGGTAGAAGCCTTGCAACATCAGCTGAAGCTTATCCAGGAACAAAATAATGTTACTTCAGAGAAGGAACATTCGACAAATGATAGGCCCCAGTCAACAGTCGAATATAAGACTGATGAAGAGGACCTTGCCAGAGAAACTGAGTGGGTACGACAAAAAAGTAGAAAGAAAAGAAAAATGAATGCTTCACTGTCTCCAGTATCGCAAGGAGCAAGCTCCATGGAACCTCAGGCTGGTACAAAGTCCGAGCAACCAAAAATAAAAAAACTACCTCCACCTCCCCCAGTCATAGTAGAAAATATCAGAAACTACCAGAAGTTTTATGATCTTCTCTTGACTTGTTCAAATAAAGAGTCCTTTGTGGTCAAAATGATGAACGGGGATACTGTCAAAGTAAACGCCAGGAACGAAGACTCCTACAGAGCAATTACTAAATTATTACTAGAAAATAATTGTCTCTGGCACTCCTATGAGAACAAACAAGACAGACCGATTAGGGTCATAGCAAAAAATCTACACTCATCATGTATGCCAAATAGGATAGCTGAAGAATTAAATGCTAACGGCTTTAAAATCCAGGAAGTGGTAAACAAATTAAGTTGGAGGACTAAGGAACCTCTAAATATGTTTATGCTTTCCTTCCAAAAAGACGAAGATATAAATAAAATTTATAGTATTAAGACCATATTAGGTTGTAAAGTAGAAGTGCAGCCTTTAAAAACTTCCAAGCTAATACCACAGTGTAAGAGATGTCAAGCATATGGCCACACACAGAAATATTGCTCCAAGGAACCTAGATGTGTAAAGTGCACAGGTAAACACTTTACTAAAGACTGCACAAAACCTATAGCAGATAAACCCAAATGCGTTCACTGTGGTGAGCCACACCCAGCCAACTACAGAGGGTGTATGGTAGCCAAAGAATTGCAACAACTGAAAAATAAAGCCATGAAAAAAAAAGTTACTACACCTGTCACTCAGGCTCCTAGTGCTAAGAAAAATGTCAAAGAGTATCAAAGGGTATCAAAGAATGTGTCTTATGCGCAAGCTACGAAATCTCTTGAACCACAACCACCAGTGCACGGTTCACAACCCTCCACGTCAATAGACGCCGACACAAATGAAAATATAAATAAAATTTTGAATATTTTAACCTCATTTGAACTAAGGTTAAAAAACCTAGAAAATAGTGCTACGCAGCTATCTCGTATGACTCAAAAATGAAGAACACTCTAAAAATAATGGCGTGGAATGCAAACGGACTCCTAAAGCATCAAAACGAGCTACAGGCGGTCCTTGCCACAGAAAAAATTGATGTGTGCCTCATATCGGAGTCTCACTTCACAAGAGAATCGTATATACACCTTAACGGATATAAAATATATCATGCACTGCACCCTGTCAATACTGCGAGAGGGGGAAGCACCCTTATAATAAGAGAGAACATCTACCATTACCTAGAATTTAAATATGAAGAAGAGTTCATACAAACTGTAGCCGTTAGGGTCAAAACTAAACATCATCACATTACCGTAGCAGCTATATACTGTCCACCAAAGCATGCTCTGAAAATAGAGCAGTACAGAAACCTGTTGAAACTTCTTGGCAACACGTTTATATTGGGAGGTGACTTTAACGCAAAACACATACGTTGGGGATCTAGACTAACCAACACTAAAGGAAGGGAATTGCTTAGTGCTATGCGAGAAATCAATTGCAATGCAATATCAACAGGAAAGCCTACTTACTGGCCTACTGATACCCAAAGAATTCCAGATCTGATCGACTTTTTCATTTTTAAGAATCTGTCGGCTACATATCTTCACATACAGGAGGGATTTGATATGAACTCTGATCATTCGCCCATTATCTTAACTTTAAGTGAAACCATAATTCAGAAAGAAAGCAATCCAACTTTAGTGAATAAAAACACGGATTGGGATAGCTTCAAATTCGATTTAGACAATATGATTGACCTCAAAGTACCACTCAAAAATAATCAACAATTGGATAAAGAAGTGTCAAAATTTGTGACAGACATTCAAAACTGTGCTTGGGGAAATACACCTCTCTTGAAAAGAAAAGTTGCAAGTCAAAGTTATCCGATAGAAATAAGAAACCTCATAGCCATAAAGAGGGCTCAGAGGCAAAAATGGCAACAATCAAGATATCCACCTGACAAAACAATGCTAAATAGACTTACAAAAAGATTAAGTAAAGCAATACAGGAATATCATGATGATGCTACACATAACTACTTAAGCCAATTAACAAGTAGTGGAAAAACAGAACACTCACTGTGGAAAGCCACTAAACGTCTAAATAAGCCTATTGTTCATGCATCACCTATTAAACAAAAAGATGGCAAATGGGCCATAAGCAACGAACAGAAAGCAAATATATTTGCAGAGCATTTACAACAAACTTTTCAAACAAGTGCTGAGGAAAGCTCTGAAAACATAACACTAGATGTCACTCACCATGATGAGTTGAATATACGATTAGCTACGCCGAAAGAAGTGCAAAATATGATCAAAAACTTAGCCAAAAAGAAATCGCCTGGATACGACCTTATCACTGGAGAACTGCTTCAAAATCTGCCACGAAAAGCCATAGTAAAACTTACAACCCTTATAAATGCAACTTTCCGATTGAAACACGTGCCTGATATCTGGAAAGTTGCTGAAGTAATAATGATCCCCAAACCCGGAAAATCGCCTCAGGATGTAACATCATACAGACCTATATCCCTTTTACCAATTATTTCAAAATTATTTGAAAAACTACTTATAAGACGCATAAAACCAATAATAGAAGACAGGAAACTGATTCCCAATTACCAATTCGGTTTCAGAGAAAAACACTCCACGATAGACCAAGTACACAGAATTACCAACATTATAGAAAAAACCCTAGAAGAAAAAAAAGTCTGTTCTACAGTTTTTCTAGATGTAGCACAGGCATTTGATAAGGTTTGGCATAAAGGTCTCATTTATAAGTTAAGGAAAATGCTTCCTAAACAATTTGCAGACATTTTAGAATCTTACCTAACAGAGAGGACGTTTAGAGTCCGACATGAAGATTCTTACTCAGATCTCAAGCAAATAAAAGCTGGTGTACCACAAGGAAGTGTTCTTGGACCTATCTTGTACCTATTATACACCTGTGATATCCCAGAAATGGAAAACAACTTTATTGCAACCTTTGCAGATGACACAGCCATCATGGCTATAGGTGTCACTCACAAAGAAGCCGTAGATAAAGTACAAATTGCTGTGAACTCCATCACCAACTGGACAAAAAAATGGCGAATTAAGTTAAATGAGTCCAAATCGACCCATATAGACTTCACAAACCGAAGCCCTAATTATACACCGGTTTATATCAACGGTTGCATAATACCTTATGAAAATACAGCAAAATACCTGGGTATGACGCTTGACGCAAAGCTTCGCTGGAAGGCTCATGTCAAAAAGAAACGCCTGGAGTTAGATATCCGCTACAGGAATATGTACTGGCTACTTGGCAGACATTCATCATTGTCAGTGTACAACAAAGTACTTCTGTACAAACAAGTACTTATGCCTGTATGGGCATACGGTATACAGCTTTGGGGCTGTACAAAACGTACCAATGTTGAAATTATTCAAAGATTTCAAAACAAGGTACTGCGGAGCATAGTAAACGCTCCCTGGTATATTAGAAACGAGGATATCCACCGGGACTTAGGAGTGGACCTCGTCGCCAAAGTTATAAAAAAATACGCCGAAGCTCATGAACAGAGACTTCATAAACATGTGAATGTCGAGGCTATCCAGCTCCTTGACACCACGGACATAATAAGGAGACTGAAAAGGACTAAGCCTTTTGAGTTAGTTTAGAGTGAAATTAGTGATAAGAAGTGCAGTGAGTGCTACCTTTTAAGAACACATGAACTAAGTGTCTTCCCATCATAATAGAGACAATAAGAAAAGTGCCAATGGACACATTCTTTACCATATAAATTATTAGCAAATTAGGTTAAATTTAAGTTACTTATTAGCCTCGATGCTAGATTGTGACTGTTATGAGGTAACTATTCAGTTACATCGTAATGATAAAAAAAAAAAAAAAATGTGGGGGTTTTTCGCCTTTCTTTTGCGATAATGCTTTTTTGCCCGGTTTTTTTTTATCTCATTACGATACTCACACATTCAAGGTAAAATAAAAACTCAGTATGTTAATGTGCCAAGCCTCAAACCAGACGTCCATGACACCTACCTCATGTTTAGATGGCACACCTAGGTCTTAGTGTCACCAAACCATTAATAAAATGTCTACCACATTATATTAATGGTTTGGTGGTACATTGTTTTTATTACACAGTCTATTATATTATGATTTATGATAATAATTACCTACTTACACACATACCGATTGCCAACATCTTGAAACCACATACTCGTAGTACACAACGTACAATAAATACTAATCATCATCAATGAATTGTAATAAATCTGTAAAAGAATCGTTTTTGTACATCGAAAAAATTTTCAATAAAAATAACCAGTGTGTTAAAGGATAACCAACAGAAACCATTTCCAGCATTTTTGCTGTCTGTTTCTCTGTTTATGTATGCACGGATCACTTAAAATGTACGAAATCAATGTCAATAACTTTTATACACAAAAATTGAGCGTAACTTGAAGTATTACTTAGTTTTAAATTTAATGTGTTCAAGAAGTAAAATTATCACAACACACGCAATTCAGATACTTGGACAGTTGGACTCCATATTCGATAGATGGTGTTGTGCATTTGAAGTCATTTTCTGAATGGCGATGTTAAGATTCTCCGCGAAAGGATGACCTAGAAAAACATTGGTCGGTACGTAGAGTAGGCAGGAACTGGCAGGAAGGTAAGTAAGGTAGGTGGTAGGAAGGTAGGTAGTGTAGTGTAGGCAGTTGACGGTAGCGAAGTCGCGGCACAGCTAGTAGTTTATATAATCATTACTCGAGGCTAAGTAATATCAGCTGTACAGATCAGTCTTTGTCCTAGGAATAGGATGATGATCTTACCACACCGAAAATCGTCCAAGCCTCGTAAAGCACGTTAAGTCGGCTGTCATTTGTAGCTCAGACGCCAGGGAATCTTCAACCAGAATTGTATCATGTTACCCAGTTAATGGGTTGTGGAGGTCACGTAGTTTTTTATAATAATTTGTAGACTCGCGCTTGACCACTATCTCACCTGTTGGTAAGCGATGATGTGGTCGAGATTTTCACGTAGTTCCATGTAAAGTACTGCTATTCGGATATATCCGACTAGACTGAAAACCAACTCCAAGATGGTTGAGAAATAGCTTGGCGGCAGACCAATATGATTGATTATAAAACCAATTCCCTCTAAACCATATAGTTCATACAACAAAATATACTTAATAGTTCCTATATCATTGCTAACAAGTCACAGAGCAACACCTTGAATTCCTATCTGAATTCCTCGAGTGATGAAGAAATATAGAGCGAGCGCACGCGCATTATACACTAACAAAGTAATTGCGCTTGATTGATACGTGGGCGCAATGGTATCGTCACTATCGTCACTTAGAAGTATTGCACACACTACGATTAAAACTAATGGTGTGACATTTATTTTGTTAGACGAAACTTTAAAAAACTGAGCCTCTAGTAGTGTAGAGGTCTTAGACAAAATTTCATTCTGGCAGCGATGTTGATTGTCAAAATGCTAAAATGTAAGGGCTTTTTTTAACTTTGTCCCACTCTAGGAATTTCTTCTTGTATTGTGGGTGCGTTTACAATTTTTTTAACTGACATACATAAGACACCCAGATCCGGAACAACTATCTGTAGGCCATACAAATATTTGTAACGTGCGGGAATCGAACCCGCGTCACGCAGCACAGCAGCCGATCACTTAACCACTACGCGAACCGCAGGCTTATTACGTACCTATCTTTTGCAAGAGCAAAACAATAGCGATCAAACGCTTTATGTAATAAAATTCGTAATTAACTGCAGTGTAGGTATGGTAGGTCCTACACAAACGTTTGCTAATCGCTCGCTGTTTGTCAAATGTACTTATTTAAAAAAATACCGGCAACAACTCTAAAACTTCTGTATGGAATAGCCATAATTGCGCAAAAATCGCTATCGTTTTGCTCTTGCAAAAGATACGTAATAAGCTTGCCGAGTCGTACACCTCAGCATAGTTCTTCTCAAAGTAACACCGCCGCAACACCCGGCAGGATTATAACGTATCTTGCAAGAGCAAAACGATAGCGATTTTTGCGCAATAATTGCAAAAAAACACGCATAATACTCTAAAACTTCTGAATTGAAAAACAGTAGTTTTAAAGTATTATGCTTTTTTTTTTAATAAGTGCATTAATTGACACATAGCGAGCCACGTAAAACCTAACTACACTGTAAGTAATTCCGATTTTTATGACATAAAGCGTTTGGCCGCGCAATGATTGCTGATTTCTGTTTTATTACGTAATACGCGGTTTCTCCCTTTCGGATCCAGTATGCTCCGGTAGACTTCTTCTTATCATCACATCTTAGAATTTGATCTACCTGTTGTGCCTGTCGACGGGAGACTTAATTTTTTATTTTTATTTTTGATAGGCTTGTGCGTGACCACTATCTCACCTGATGGTAAGCGCTGACGATGTTGCATTTTCGAGTTGTGCCTGTCTGCGGGAGACTTAATTTTTTATTTTTATTTTTGATAGGCTTGCGCGTGACCACTATCTCACCTGATGGTAAGCGCTGACGATGCAGCACGCTTCTTTGGTTTCTTCGAGACTAGAGTCAAGAGCAAACCGATCACATTTAAAACAAAATGGCACCCAAAATCCGCCATTTTTCTATTTTCCAGTTTAATGTAGCCAGTGACCCTCGCAAGGTTAAGACGAATCGATTGACGTAAGAATCATCAAAATCGGCCAACGCGTTTGGTCTCTAGAACGCCACATAGGAACAAACATACATACATAGACTGATAAACACATTACCCTCTTTCGGCAGTCGGGTAAAAAGACTCCGGCATTCCACTACACTTCTATACACACAAACTACATTGTCTACGCTTACTACGTGTATTTACGTACATATTGTGTCGTGTCGCCTATTCAAAAGGCTATCGGTTCTTAGTCTGAGATGACCTGCTCATTTGTCAGCTATTTCTGTAATGTTAGAACATGCTAGTGGATAATTAAATAAGACTGAGAATCAACAAACAGTTACAATAGAAAGGACACTAAGTTAGTAGACATAGATAATAACAAACTATCGCAATTATTGGTATAGTTCTCGCCAAACTTCTTGGTCAGCCTGTAGTTGGCTTTCCGATGCGCAAGGTATGGTGCGGTGCTGCTTTTGTATGAAATTTACTACTGCGCAACCATTGTAGCTAACTTCAGGGCGGCCAAGAAGTTTGGCGAGAACTATACTCCTCTCATCAATTATATTAGGTGGGCACTTATCTTTGTAATTGCGAGCGATACATGTGAAAGATAAACATACACGGTTTTAAGCTCACCTACTATAAGGCACAATTATTAAATTACTAGCTTCTGCCTGCGGCTCCGCTTGCGTTAAAAGTGTTTTATCATCCCAACGGAACATTATAACGAGATATTTTTTTTAATAACAAGCTTTTTTCGTACTCTTCTCAGCAAACCCTGTCATTTAATACCCATATCATGGCAGTGCACAAAAAATAATTAGTCCACCATCTTGGGCCATCCGCCATATTGGATTTAAAATGATGTCACTTATCATGCATTGTCATCCAAACTAAACGTGTATGCAAAATTTGGAGGAGGTGGAGGATAACTGCTTTAAAATTCAGTTGCAAGATTTGACCCGAACACACTTACATACATATATTGCAAGTTAATTAAAAGCTTGTAAAAAGTAGCCTATTGCTATTCCAGACTATAATCTAACTATGTGCCAATTTTCATCCAGATCTATTCCGCCTTTCTGGCGTGATTGAGTAACAAACATACATCCATCCAAATAATATTAGTAAGATATCGTGCTAGGTCTTTGACTGACTAACTCACACTCACATTGTTTTGTAGTTCAAAGTGTTTACCAAACAACAGCTTGTTTAGTCATGACAAGATAACTATTTCCCAGTTTTAAAACCATAAATAATTATTACCTATCTATTGTAATCAATCAGTATGAATTTGTATATTGCACGAATCGGTGGTGTTACGATTAGGTTCAATGCAATCTGATAACTGTTTTGTGACCAAAATGTCACTGCTCTGAATAGTCAATAATGTATATTGGTATTGTTATTTGTTACTCATATGAGGTACGCAATTATTTAAAGTGACTAAACGTCGTCATACTATGGACTTTGTCCGAGGTACATAATGATATAATTATTAAGAGTGATTGAAAAACCGCGTTTTAAAGTCACGACTGATAACACTCCGTTAAATGACTTTACTAATTATTTTTTCCCAATCAAACGTGATACTAAAACGCCTTAGTCCTGTTTTAAGCTGTTGTCTCTACATTTGACATAACATTAGACATGTTTCCAAATCTTTTTACAGTCCGTTCAACCGATTTTGAGTTCTATCCCGTAAACATAAGGATGACATAAAAAGCATAAACCTATTACCAAAACCAACTGTTTACTACAGCTACCATATGTCGTATCACCAACGCAATAGAAGTCAAAATCGGTTAATCGGGCTGTAAAATGGACTAATTTAAACGTCTATCGTTATCGTAAAAGGAGTTTACTTAATATCACACTAGCTTTTCCCGCGATTTTAAACACGATAACAATCCCATAGGAATTGTTTGCAGGATAGCGTTGTTTTCTATCTGTGAAATATTTTTTTTGTGATTGGATCAGTCAGTCATCATCATCAGCCTTTTTGACTGACTTCAAAAAAAAGAGCAGGTTCTCTGTTCGTCGGAGTTTTTTTTTATTTATCTTCCCCGACTACTCAAAGACGACTGAACCGATTTGTAAAATTCTTCTTTTGTTTGAAAGTGAGGATACTTCTCAGGTGGTCCTTTACGGTTTTTAGAGCAGTGGTGATGAAATAATTTACACAAAGTAAAGCGGCTGCCTGGGCTCGAACCTACGACTTACAACTTGTAAGTCGCGGCCGTTACCACTGGGCCACCACTGTTCTTCATGGATCAGTCAGTACATCCAGCGAATAGGACTTCTTACAGGTAATAAATAAAGAAAAATTTCACCACGTTTTATTATTAGTTTACGTACTTAGATAAACATTAAAATTTTCATAAATATTTCAATTACGCTGCCATTAGTAACGTCCTTAGAATTAACATACATATTATTATACTATACATAAAAAATGGCATTGAGCAAGAACATTCACAGAGCATCGAGACGCCTCAGTGGCCACTGCTGGAGACGCCATCGCGGCTATGAAGCCAAGCGTGTCAGTGATTGTCACCGTTTACTGTTAGAATTTGACGGCCTGTGACAATTTTGTCTACCGTGCTTGCTTTTCGAGGATGGTCTTTAGATGGGTGACCCTTTCGTGCCTGTGAAAGGCGTGGGTTCTGGCTGTCATAATATGTAGACATTTGTAATCAAAGATCCACAAATAACCTCGCCCTGCCTCCCCTTCTTCTTCCCTGGTCTAAGCTTCCAAGCAGATTTCCAAGTGGTACCTTGTTACCAGTAACTGCGTTCTGGTGGTCAGATAGGCAGTCGCTTCATGGAAAATACTGGTATTCAGCTGGATCTGGTTAGGCTGGAAGCTGGCCTCAAAATAGTTTTTTTTTTTTTTAAACGTTACACACGCAATGGCATCTCTAGTCCTTGCCGTTCCGTGATCTGTGGACATAATCTCCCTGAGTCGCATATAAAATTGGACAATAAAAGTAAATAAATGAACGTAGCGTGCGGTCGAACGAAAGTCGCTGGTGTGTGAACGGCCTAATAAAAACTGTTTGATGTATTTACTAGAGTTGAGGTTGTTGTTATACCAAATGGATGCTGTGACAGTTATTTTTAATTGAATTTTGAAAAACAGGCCAAACAGTCCCGATAGCTATACATAATTGACGATTGTGTAACCTTGGGTGCTTTAATAATAATATAATGATAAATTTTATTTTCAGACCAGAGTCCATAGTAAAATAAAACGTTATACACAAAAAAAAACAATTACATTCACACACACATACAATTTCGAAAGTACACGAAATTTAAAAACTTATAAAATATATTTAAAAGACTCTGAGTCGTCATCCAGTGCCACATCAATGGGCCGTCTAGTCTGTCGGCCACAACTGCTACAAGGCTGTTGAAGCTATTGCGCACTCGCCGCATGAAATACGTTTTTAAGTCAAGAGTGAAAAGGTAAATTCTAGGCAAGCTTGCTTCACCGTCGACCACATTATCGCTTACCATCGGGCGAGCATCGAGATAGTGGTCAAATGCGAGCATACAGTTAAATAAAATGATAAGGGAAAACCATCTTAATATACAGGTTGGCCAAAAAGTCGTGAATCAAACGCAACAAGGGGTTAGATGGGGCCATCAGCTGCAAAAAAATGTTCTACAGTAGGTCCTTTAGGTCAACCCCTGCAGAATTATAATTTACCTGCAGAGTTTATTTTTAAATAGGCCTAACCGAGTTTTATGGTTGGGTTAACTTTGGCCTTGCTACGAATGATCGTCCTCGAAAGATATCAAAGCCACGCATAGCTATTTTAGAACCCCTATTAAATGCGCCAAAACTTGTAATACAGGGTCACTATTCGGTAAAGTATTTTTTTTTTCACAGTGGGCTCTAAGTAAATAAAAATTTATGATTTGAGATATTTTTTTTCGTAAAACTTAACATTATCTTCAACACACCCTATAAACAACCATAAATTGCATATCTAACGCAAGGACCCATCAGTACCAATCTTAATTAGAACTAGCTGTGCCCGCGGCTTCGCTCCCGTCGACTGCCTGCCAACCCTACCCTACCCTACTTACCTTCCTGCCTACCCTACATACCATTTTTTTTTGTAGTGTCATTCCTTCGCGTAGAATTTTAACACCGCGATTCAGAAAATGACTTTAAATGCACAACGCCATCTATCGAATAGCGAGTTCAACTGTCCGAGTAACTGAATTGCGTGTGCTGTGATAATTTTACTTCTTGAACACTTTAAATTCATCTAACTTTTGATAGAGTGAACCGATTGCGATGAAACAAAAACTAAGTAATTCTTCAAGTTACGCACAATTTTTATGTATAAAAGTTATCTACATTGGTTTCGTACATTTCACGTGATGCGTGCACAAATAAACAGACAAAAATTCCTAAAATGCTGGAAATGTGTTCTGTTGATTATCCTTTAACACCCTGGCAATTTTTTTTGGATTTTTTTTTCGATGTACAAAAATTATTTTTCTACAGATTTATTATATGTATTGATTGATTGATTGATTAGTAAAAAAGAAAATTTTCTCATAAAAACACTTTTTTTTTGCAGCTGATGGCCCCATTTAACCCCTAGTTGCTTTTTCACGACTTTTTGGCCACCCTGTATATCTGAGTTAGTGTTGGTTATCGTACAGTGCTGCTAATCTTTTTAATCATACTATAAATTATGACCGTCTGTTTGATGTTTGTTTTTCAATAATGCCTCAACGGATTAACATCAACGCATAGGACATAGCAAACTGCAGAATTTAGGACATAGAATTTCCTCATGGGATAATTTAGGACATAGAATTTCCTCATGGGATAATTTAGGACATAGAATTTCCTCATGGGATAATTTATAACTATTACGCAGGCGAAGCAACTGCAGGCAAAAACAAGTTGTAAATAAAAATTTACGAAGTATCATTTCAAAAGATATAACCAGTAACAACCTAAGAGTGAATAGATGTCTTCTAAGGGATGATGTGGTCATCCCTCACCATCAGGTGATCTCATCGCTTACCATCAGGTGCGATAGTGATCATGGTCAAGCGCAAGCATATACAATAAAAATAAACTACCTTGCTGAACGATACTCGAAAAAAAAAACAATTCAAATCTATAACTGTATGCGTTACTAGACTTTTTGATAGGTTCGGTTAACTCTACAAGATGAAAATGCTACAAATCAGCAAAACTGCGTATTCTATTGCGTGACTGTTACAAAATTATTATCCTCACGAAGCTAACCTTGCGTAGAAAACTGCAGGAAATTGACACACGATTGCATATACAACTCTGTGCGATATGCAATATGCCATATCGCAATGTTTAATCGTGCACTGTTAGTTGTTGTTCATTTTTAGGGTTCGGTACCCAAAGGGTAAAAATGGGTCCTGCTGTATCTCATGAACCGTGATAGCTAGCTAGACAGTTTAAATTTTCACAGATGATGTATTTCTGCTGCCGCTATAACAACAAATACTAAAAACAGAATAAAATAAATATTTTAGTGGGGCTCCCATACAACAAACGTGATTTATGCCGTTTTTTGCGAGAATGGTACGGAACCCTTCGTGTGCGAGTCCGATTCGCACTTGGCCGGTTTTTATTTAATAACTTTTCAATATATTTTTAAGTTTTCAATATATTTTTTAGTTCTGATATTTGCTGGCGATGTATTTTTGTTCCAGTGGAAAACAATATTCGGCTTCAGATTAGAATTTATTATATAGTATTATTCGTATTTTCTCTGCTCGTTATTCTGTAAAAATAAGATAAAAAAAAAACTTAGTTTCTTTTCATAAAGCATTCTAAATGCTTTGTCACGGTTGTGTAAATCGACTTCCAGTCATGATCATAACATACATAATAGGCGAAAATTGCATTACAATCAGTCCTTTATGTTCCCACTGCTGGGACACACACAGGCCTCTTTTCTGTGAGAGAGAGTGGACCACGCTGGCCTAGTGCGGGTTGGTGAATGTCATAACTACGTCTCCGAATTTTTTGGTTCTTGTTATTTTCCTGCATCGCCTTATCCTTAATATCTCACAGATACAATATTACTTACTTAATGCTCACCAGTGTCGAAGCGCGTACGGTGCTGCTTGGACGTGTTTTTGTTGTGACTAGCTAACAACTACTTCGTTATCAATTGTGCAGTAAACAACACCGCGTGGTCGGCCGCCCGGCAAAACCGGTTAGCGCTCGACGCGCTCGCGCGAATCTACACCTTATGCGTAATGAGTACAGACGAAAATCATAATGAAGAATTAATCAATACAATTACTATGGAGGCCGAAGAGAATACACATATAGAAGACTTAACACAATTGTTTGAAATGGAGGGTTATGAGACATCGAAAGATGGAATGAGACCAACGAAAAGAAGAAGAGAAGATGATGAATGGAGTGAAGTTAGGAATAGCAGAGACAGGACGAGACGTATAAGAGGAATTACGGAATTACGTGTCACTTGCAAAGATAGATTTCCTAAGCAATTTGCACTTGCAAAACTATTTAAGGAACAAAGAATAATGAATATAACAAAAGTAAAATATATAAACCCGTATAAAATTATTGTCGAACTTAAGGATGCCGAAAGTGCTGAGAAGTTAGGGAACTCCGAACATTTTAAAGGTTTAGGATGGAGATTCCAGCGGCCTTTTGAGGTGGATCTATCATATGGAGTCATTAAAAATATCGATTTAGACATCTCTGAGAATGAGCTACGTTCATGTTTATCAAGTATCTATAAGGTCGTAAATGTAAGACGCCTACAACGAAGGGACAGAGAGGCAGCCAATTGGACCGATAGCGAGACATGGAGAATAGGATTTGAAGGACCATCGTTACCACCTTTTGTACTCATTTACGAAATGAGAGTACTAGTAGAACCTTACGTTTTTCCCGTTACGCAATGTTCTAGGTGCTGGAGGTATGGTCACTCTGTCAAAATGTGTCCTACAACGAATGTAATATGTCCGAAATGCGGAGGTAAGCATGCTAACTGCGAAACAACCTCTTTTAAATGTGTGAATTGTACTAAGAATCATATGGCACTGGACAAAACTTGCCCAGTGTACATTAAGGAAAGAAAAATACGTACTATTATGAGTCAGTTTAACGTTTCATATAGAAAAGCATTGGATATGTATATACCTCCTCCGGCACCTGCGTACGAGGCAGATGTCAACAGGCACACACTTACACCTTCTTATGAGATAAACCCAGCTACGCAAACACCTACCATGACCTCAAGTACACCGATGTCACCCGTGTTACAGTCGAAAGCAACATTTGCACAAAAAACAGCACGCCCTGTACAAAGCCACGAAACAGTCTCCACCAAAAGAGATATCACAAACGGACCAAAAACCAAAAATGTACCACAAATGGACAAAACACAAACCGAAAATGGAGAAACCATAAAGAAAAGTAAGCAGAAAAAACACAAAAAAAAAGGATCCCATTTTGAAACTTCCCAGGAACAGGATGTGTGTGATATGGAGTTTCAAGAGCATACGTACAGGGGTGATGCTACTGAGGAGGAAGACGATAGTAAAAAGGAAGATTCGGAAGATAATAATTCATTCGGATGGCTGGTAGACAAAATAAAATATATTTTATTTGTGAGAAATGACTCATTCAAAGTTAAAATTATATCCGTTGTTCAAATTAGTATGGAGTGGGCAATATCTTACTTCCTAAATAAGATTATACCTAAAGATTTGTCTTCTTTTAAAAAATATTTCCGCAATGAATACTGTTAAAATAAACATTTTGCAATGGAACTCACAAAGTGTCCTACCCAAAAAACTAGATTTAGAACAAATTTTGTATTTAGAAAAAGTTCATATTGCTGCATTATGTGAAACTTGGTTGAACCCTAATTGTAATCTTAATATAAAAGATTATAATGTGTTTCGCTGCGACAGACCTGACTCATATGGAGGAGTAGCAATTCTAACTCACAAATCCATCAAGGCTAAACAATGCCATATTAATATTTCAAATTCGCGTATTGAGATGGTCCATGTCAAAATTATCAATTGCAGTTCCATTCAAATTAATGTAATTTCAATTTATTGCCCACCTAACGTTCGTACTACACAAAATGATTGGGACTTGCTGTTTTCTATAGCTAACTCTAGAACTGTAATTTTGGGAGATTATAATGGTCACCACTCAAGTTGGTCCACGAAAACAGATCAAAGGGGTGTTCAAATCTTTGACTCTTTAATTGACCATAATTTCGTAACTTTAAATGATGGGAAGCCGACTCGTGTAAAGCTAGTTAATGGAATTTTGCAAAAGTCTGCACCTGATTTATCTGTAGTTTCTTCAGATGTATCATTAATGTTTGATTGGAACGCAACTAATGAGTCCTTGGGCAGTGACCACGTGATAATTAAATTAAAGACGTCGGTTAATTTTATCCCACGCATTGTTAAAAAACGAAACTTTAAAAAAGCCGATTGGGTAACTTACCGTAATCATATACAAGAAAAGCTAGATGAGTGTACAATACCTGCTAATCCCCAAAAAGCATATAATTTATTTCTAGATATAATCAACGGAGCCGCTGATGCAAGCATTCCTTATTTTAAATTTAACCAAAATCCCAGTAGTCAATTTAAACCGAAACCTTATTGGTCTCCAATATTATCTAAAGCGGTGGCAGCAAGACGATTGGCTTTAACGTACTTTAGAAAAAACCCAACTCCAGATAACTTACGAATATTACAGGACAAGACTCGAGAAGCTCAAAGACTAACTAGAAATGCTCGTAATGCGGGGTTTCGTAACTTTTGTTCGTCAGTAGATGAGGTCACTTCGGCTAGTGACATGTGGCGACGCATGCGCTGGTTGAAGGGATACCGCTCAGCTAGATTCAATGTAGACGAGATGTTGGCTGAACAAGTGCTTTTAAATTTAGCTCCTGATTTTACATGCCCCCCATTGCCTTCTTTTTGTTCCCAAAATCAGATATTGGAAGTTGCTATAACAAGACAAGAAATTGACAAATGTATAAAATCTAAAGATACCGCACCCGGTTGCGATGACATTTCCTTTTCGATGATTAAAAATCTTCCAGAAATTGGTAAAAATATTTTGACACAACTTTATAATTCTTTTTTTTCGTTAAATTTCGTGCCCGAGCAATGGCGCCAGGTCCGCATAGTACCGATCCCCAAACCAGGTCGAGATATGAGTTCCGCTGCCGCAATAAGACCCATTTCATTAATGTCATGTCTATGTAAAATCTTTCATTCTACTATTAATAAAAGAATTGAGTGGTACTTAGAAAGTGGAGGTTTTTTTTCTGAAGAGACTATAGGTTTCAGGAAAGCACGATCATGCTTAGATAACTTAAATTTACTTATCTCAAAAATACAAATTGGTTTCTCAAAAAAACTTGTCACGATCGGATGTTTCGTTGATATTGATAACGCTTACAATAATGTGGACGTCACTACTCTTCTTTTAATCTTAGACCAACTTGGTGTGGGAGCACAATACTGTAAATATCTTTGGGAATTTCTTAAAGAAAGGTATTTAACGATTAACGGATTAGATAATACCGTCACTAGAATTGCCAGAAGGGGATTGGCACAAGGTGACCCCTTGTCACCACTTCTATTTAATATTGCGACCATTCATATTTGTAAATCAATACCTAGCTCCGTATCTATCTCACAGTACGCCGATGACTACGTACTTTATATAACTTCCCATAACACTGATGAGTCAGCCGCCGAGTTACAGAAAGCGTTAAATGTCTTATGTAATCTATTTGATTCCCTTAACCTAAGTATTTCATCAAACAAAAGCAAAATTTGTATTTTTAACAGAGGCTATAGAAGACTGTCAGTTAACTTGTCAATTAGAAGTGATATGTTGGAGGTTGTTGACACGGTTCGATATCTTGGTATGTGGTTGGATCGTTCACTCCGGTGGGGAAAACATATCAATGAGGTCTGCCAAAAAGTTTCTAAATTCATAAAAATTATTAAAGTGTTAGCAGGATCAAGTTGGGGTGTGCATCCAAAGTATTTAAGAAGGATTTATATATCCCTAATTAGGAGCCGTGTTGACTATGGAAGCTTTTTCTATGACAACAGTGCAAAAACTCACTTGGAAAAATTAAATAAATTACAAAACCAAGCAATGAGAGTAGTGGGTAGTTTTATAAAAACTACGCCCATTCACGTGATGGAGAGCGAGTTATGCTTACAACCGCTGTACCTACGTCGACGATTCTTGGCTAGCAAATTCTGGCTTAAAACGAGAGCCTTGCAGGCAAATACGGGAGCAATTAACTTGCTTTCTGAACTATCCACATTGTGTAATAACGCTTCATATTGGCAAAACAAAAGAATTCCCCTATTAGTCTCAGTTCATGAGTCACTACATAATTTAAAAGTTCATTGCAGTAATAAGTTGGATATGTTTTCTCTGGATACATGGGTCAGTAGTATTGATAGCAACAAGTTAATAAAACACGAAGTTAGTTTTGTGACCAAACCAAAACGGCAATACAATCCTGTCAGCTTATGTAACTTATTTATCGATTACATTAATTCAGAATATTCGACCTATTTTAAAATATTTACAGATGGATCTAAAGAGGGTGACGGTTCGGGAGCCGCCTTTTATGAGTCTGAAGGACATTCAATGAAATTCCAAATTAATGTCAGTGTGTGTATAATGGAAGCTGAACTGATTGCGATCGCAGAAGCTCTGTCGTACGCAGAATCAATCCATCAAAACAAGATTGTTATTCTAACAGACTCAAGAAGTTCGCTCCAACACTTGGCTCGATGTACCTCGACATTTCGAGGAACACCGATAGCCTACACTATACTGAAAATTATTTTGCAGTTACAATGTTCTGGAAGGCAAATAGTCCTTCAATGGATTCCATCACATATCGGAATAAAGGGCAACGAAATTGTGGATAAACTAGCCAAGCTGGCCATATATGATGGTATTCCGATAAACTTTTCTCCTTACTTTACTAATTTTATACCTAATATAAAACAGGATTGCTATTCCCTCTGGAAGGAGTACTTTGATAAAAGATCACTAGAAAAAGGTATCTGGTACAAAACGATCCAACCGCATCCCTTGAAGTCACCGTGGATAGATAATCAGCTGTTGAACAGATGTGATACTGTTATCGCGCTAAGACTTCGATCCGGACACATTCCGTGCAATAAGTTCTTATACCTAATGGCAAAATCAGCTACGGACAAATGTGATTTTTGTATTGATTCCGTGGATGATGTTTATCACATATTAATCGAGTGTGTCCGCAATGAGGAATTTAGAAATAGCTTAAATTGTAGATTTAGAGAGGTAGGTTACTGTAATAGTGTTTTAGCTGTGCCAATTTCCGACGCAGCTAGGAAACTATACAAACTAGCTATACTTAGATTAAGTTAAATGTTATATCTATTTTGTTAAGCTAACCAGGGCGGCATAATCGCGTGTGCGACAAAGCCCTTTTATATTGAATAAAAAAAAAAAAAAAAAAAAAATAATGCTCACCAGATTTGGCTAAACAAATGAGTACCTACAAAACTTTTGTCAAGAAAAATAGAAGCCCAAGACTGCTCTTAACTGCAAATGCAAATAGATTTTTTTAAGGTGACCCTTTAATTTAGGTGTCTCAAATTAAGGGTGAATAGACATCTTATCTGTCTTTAATGTATGCTATTAACTTACCAGACCAATTTTGCCGCTCATAAAATTTGTTATTAGACACATTAATCTTAGTAATGTTTTTATGAAAACATTGATAAAAGTAAATATGTAGCAATGCGCCAGTGGACTCTTGGGTACTTTGGGTAGCAAGTTGTTGTAAATCTTGAGGTGAATATGTTGAAAATGTGCCTTTATATATTTAGTGAAGTAATGTTGTTGGAGACTAAGTAAATATTTAATTACTTATTTAAGAATAGAATAGAAAATATTAATTCGACACAGACAAAAACACGCAAACAGCAACAATTACAAAGTAACAGGGCAGAAAAGTAACAAAAAGTATAAACAAGATTCAGAAGAGTTGCGCGGGGCGTGCTTACACCGAAAGGGTTACCAACTCTGCATTTGCTGGGCATCAGACACCCAGCGCTGATTTTCAGTTGGCACCCCGCTAGTCACACACGGACGTGGGTAAATAAAATAGATACTAAATATAATGTATCAATGTAAATGCTGAATTAATGAACAATAAATATACGTAAAATAGATAGTATAACATAAATAAAAGGTAAATAATTTACAATAATAAAAAGACGGTAAATTATTTGGCATTCAAAACATCTAAACTCCAATGCTAGCTGGAGCACAGACACAGTGACGTGTGGCACTCAGACCAATATTAGGGTCAACTCAGCTACTTCCCGACTTAAATTTTGGCCATTACAATCCCGTGGAGGGTCGAGCCGGTACATGAAACAGTATTGATTTGAAAAGATAAAATTAAAAAATAATAAAAAAACAAAAAAATAAACCAACTTCCAAAGCAAAATATTAATAAAAGTGCTAAAATAACTTTCGCTTCAGCAGTTGGTGTTGCAAAATGATAACACAAGAGGTACCAAAGATTCGCCTATCTTCGGTTAGATTAGAAACTGAACTTTACAGAGTTGGGAAAAGGTTGGAAGTCGGTTTTTTTATTGCTTTTTAATTTTATCTTTACAAATCGATAGGTACTGTTTCACGTACTGGATCGACTCTCCACGGGATTGTAACGACTAAAATTTTACGCAATATATTTCCATAATTATATTCAACAACCCTTTTTATGGTTTCAACATCCTATTTATGGTTACGTGTTCATTTTACGTTTCAAGCAAAATGTCATTAAATTTTTCTATCAGTTTTGCTTTAGTAGCAGTCCAGATTGCAAAACCTTCCATTTACGTAGGACTTAAACATCTGCCTGAATCCAGACGTGTCTAATGTTATCTAATGCTATCGTAGTATATAAAATAAATAATCTTAAAAAAGAATTATTCTTTTGAACTCAGTATTTCAGACTGTTTACCTTGTGTGTGTGTAAAAAGGTACACATTCCACATAGTAACTAAATGACAATCACAAATGCAGCATGATGCAGGTTATTATAAGAGATATCCACTTTATACAATGCACAACGTAATTCACTAATGAAGACTACCATAATGCATTTATGGGTCAATATTCATAAAAAGACCTATCTTGTTTGATAGGTTTGGAAAGGCATCATGAATAATCTTTAGTATGTGAATTGGGAGCCCAAAATTCCATAATATTGTGCTTAGGACTGTTAATTAAACAAGAAAACTTTTTTTATGATCAGTCCCAGAAAATGTAAATTTTACACAACATTTAATAACAAATCGATGCATATATATCGTGCCATCTACTGACATTTATTTAAAACAAATTTTCCTTCTTAGACTCGGGACCCCGTGTTGAATACAGGCGTGATGTTTTCTTCTATACTATCTATACTAATATTATAAAGCTGAAGAGTTTGTTTGTTTGTACCGAATAGGCTCTGAAACTACTGGACCGATTTGAAAAAATCTTTCACCAATAGCAAGCTAAATTATTCCTGAGTGACACAGGCTATTTTTGAATCCCGAATTTGGGTCCTGTGGGGTGGTCCACGGAAGCGAAGCCGCAGGCAACAGCTAGATATAAATTGACTTCTCAAAAGCTCGTGTCGAATTGAACTTTCCAGAATGTTCGAGCATGACCATTCTGAAAGTTTCGCGTCGCTTCGGGTACAATGGTTTCGAAGGGCGAATATTCTGGAATGTTCTCGACATATCTAGAACAATATAGAACGTTCCAGAAACATCTTCCGTGCTATATAAAGAGCAGTCGGGTTCGTCGTGGGAAAGTTTCGGTCGGGCAGCGATACAGTACGAACGAAAAGGAAAATAGTGCGAAGTAGGTAACAGAATTGTTTAAGAAGTGTTTCTATAATAAAGTGTGATAAATTGCTGTCTGCTGTTTAAATAATTTATGCCTGAACTCCACCTCGTAACAACATAAATTGTAGTCAAGGCAAGAATTAAAGTTCAGGGTCCACATAGTAACTTAATGACAATCATAACTACTTGAAGTAAATGGTATCTGCTTGATACAATGCACAATGCAATTTGCTAATGAAGTACCAACGCCATAATGCATTTATGATTCAATGTTTATAAAATTATAGGTACGAGGAAAAAAATACATTAGAGTAAAGATTGTTAAATGATGTTTAAAATAACACACAACCAAAGAATGAAAAATTTGATAAATGAGGTTTGAAAACTACAAAAATTTCTATAGTTATTTTAATGGTAGCTCTAGAGTACTCTAGACAAAGTTTCTCATTCTTGGCGGGAACTTGAAAAAGAGCGGGTTTCAAATTTTTTATAAAAGTTTATTTCCCTAGTTTTCTTCAATTTAAGTTACCAAAAGTACAGTAAAACTACACTGGTAGTATAAGTTTACGTTGGAAATGGATGGTAACGAGGGGGGCGGGGATAACCCGCCCGTCTCACACAAACGTCCTCGGCCTGAGGACGGAGGCACCTCCAGCGGCTTGGACTCTAGTAGCGGCGGCGGTGAGCGTATTGACTCCATGTATTTACCTTATTTAAAACCAAACTATAAAAGACTCTACCCGGAGAACTCCTCCAATACGGAATTTAAAGTGTTTGTGGAAAGTAAAAATGCAAAGGACAGATTGGGAAATAAAAGTCCCATTTATTTAAATCACATTTTCAATAACGAAGTAAAGGGTGTGGTGGCAATTCAGCGTGTAAATGCTAATAAAATTGCAGTTACATTCAAGCAATATAATACGGCAAACAATTTTATAAGCAATTCAACTTTTATGGAGAAATATGAAATAAAAGCATATATTCCTGCAGCACAAATAGAAAAAACAGGCATAATCAGATTTGTACCAGGTAATATTTCTAATAAGGAACTCTACACAAAACTATCTTCCATTTATGAAATCATTGCTATCAGAAGATTCACAAAAAAAGTGGGTCAAGAGCGTGTACCACTACAAACAGTTAGCATTACTTTCTTATCAAATGTATTAATGTGCATTTTAATGTTTATTTATGTGCATTTTAATTGTGCATTTAATTATGTGCATATTAATGTGCATTTTAATGCCCTTTAATGTGCACTATGACTTGTTTGCGTACAGAGTCTTCGATTATATCCCACCATTGCAGCAATGCTTCAAATGCTTTAAATTTAACCATTCGGCTAAAATTTGTAATGGCAAGCAACGATGTTCGATCTGCTCAGGGGAACATTTGTATAAAGATTGTGATAAGCCAAACGAGATCTGCTGCATCAATTGTAGCGGTCCTCATCTAGCAATAGCAAAAATATGTCCAATAAAGATTTAAAAAATTACTGAAAAGAAATCTAAAATTACTTATGCAAGTGTTGCCTTGACTAAGATATCTCAAAATACTACTGAATTTCCTCCACTGCCGATGCCAAAACACCCACTTCAAAATGTAAATAAACCTGTAAATATTAAACCTGTATATAAAATTGTAAATAGTAATGTAAATAAATCTGTACATAGCAAGCCTGTTTCCCAGGCTTCCAGCAATGATGTCTTATTACCTCCAGTAGACATCAAGTCTCAAATAATGTCCAACAATGATGTACTAATGGCCCTGGTACAGACATTGGTGGAATTGGGCAATAAGGGTGACTCTACACCCATCACTACGCTAACAATTAAAGATATGTTACTTAAAAATCTATCCAAATAATGGATTTAAGTCCTCCTAGAACATCTCGATTACGTATTGCGCAGTTTAACATTCAAAGTGCTAATAGTAAAAAGCCCTTACTAATTAAGTTCTTGCGAGAACAAAATATTGATGTATGTTTGCTAAATGAGACTTGGTTTAAAGACAATACTAACTTTAAAATACCTGGATATAATATTTATAATAGAAACTCAAAAAATGAACATAATGGAGTAGCCATATTGATTAAGGCATATTTTCAGTATAATATTTTAAACACCAGATTTTATGAAGATATTCAAACAGTTGCTTTATCACTATCCACTGAAAAAGGTAATCTTTCAATACTTTGTGTATATTGCCCTCCTATTTGCGGGCACATCAGAATGAACAGGCTGCGTAATATATTAAGAGATCTTCCTAAGCCAATTTTTATGAGTGGAGATTTTAACGCTCATCATATTGCATTTGGCTGTTTGTCGACTAAGGGTCGAGGTCGGGATTTGTATGATGTTATAGATGATTCCGAATTGTGCATTTTAAATGATGGCAGTTTTACTACAATTAATAATCCCACACGTAATCCATCTGCTATTGATGTCAGCTTCACTAGTCCGTGTATTGCACCATTTTGCGAATGGTCTGTGCATGATGATGCTATGGGCAGTTATCATTATCCTACAATAACTGAAATATCTTTGGCTGTTGATAAATATCAAGTTAATCCTCCTGTCGAAAAGTTTTTGTATGGTAAAGCTGATTGGAATAAATATCATGAATTATCAGAAATATTATTTGCAGACATGTTGATAGATGAGGCAGACCCTATGTCTTCGTATTTAGAATTCTGTAATCGTCTTGCTGCCCTGAAGTTGATGGTAATTCCGAAGTTTACTAAACATAATAATTTTAAAAGTAGACCTCCAACACCTTGGTGGAATGAAATTTGTGAGAAGGCTGTAGTTGCATCATATAATGCCCTAAAACTGTACAGAAGTGACCCTAATATAGATAACTACATTAATTATAAAAGGCTAGATGCCTTAAAGAAAAGGACAATTTCAGAGCAGAAGAAGATAGGCTGGAATAATGTATGTCATACTTTTAATAGGACTACTCCTATCAGTAAAATTTGGAATTTCATTAAAAGGTTTAAAGGAATTAAAACTGTAAATAAATCATACAGAGATGAGTTTATTCCTGCATTTTTAGACAAAGTTTCGGATAACACGAACCTATTAGAATCTAATAATTTATACACTTATTTTGGGAAAAATAACAATAATCAAAATTCAAAATTTTTATTGGAATCTTTCTCATGGACAGAATTCATTTTAAGCCTACAGTCTAGACGTAATACAAGCCCCGGCCTAGATGATTTTCCATATGTTGTGATAAAAAATTTGCATGAGTCTGTTCAAAAAGTTTTTTTAAATATTCTCAATTCACTTTGGAATAAAAAGTTAATACCAGACTCTTGGAAAACACAGTGTGTTATTCCTGTACTAAAACCTGATAAATCACCAGATAATGTGAATTCTTATAGACCAATATCTCTATCATCATGTCTCGGCAAAATATTTGAAAACATGGTTAAGGCTCGGTTGGATTGGTATGTAGAGGCGAATGGTATAATCCCTCATGTGCAGTATGGCTTTCGTCGTGGGCGTAGTTGCGTTGACAGCTTTGTATCTTTGATCTCGGACCTGAAAAGAGCAAATAATTTACTTTCAAACACTGTATGTGTATTTTTAGATGTACAAGGTGCTTTTGACAATGTTGATCCCGGAATCCTGGTTAAAATTTTATCTGATATAAATATCCCTGGTCATCTATGTAAATGGATTTATGAGTTTTTAAGTAACCGAACTGTTTATGTTAAGCATAATAATATACTACATGGGCCAAAAATAGCATCAAAAGGCACCATGCAAGGTGCAACATTGTCACCTTTATTGTACAATTTGTATACAAGTGAAATATGTAGATACAAGTAATGTAAATATCTTACAATTCGCTGATGACATAGTTTTATATAGTAGTAACCCAAATTTACAAATAGCCATTGATAAAGTTAATAGTGCTTTAAATCAATTATCGAACTATTATAATGGTAAATTACATCTTAAAATTAATGCATCTAAAAGTAGTTTTATGATTTTTGGCAAAGATGATCCAACCTGTGATATTGTATATGGTGGAGAAGCAATTAGTAGAGTTTGTTCAAAGAAATTTTTGGGAGTTATCATTGATCAAAAAATTACTTTTGAAGAGCATATTAGACATATTTCACAAAATGCTTTAAAAGGATTGAATATAATTAGATGCCTTGCTGGAGTTTCCTGGGGAGCAGACCCCAAAACATTATCTATTTTGTATAAAGCAATAGTAAGGAGCCATTTTGACTATAGTGCTATAGCTTATCTAAACAGTGCTCATGCCCATAAATTAGACATTTTGCAGAATAGAGCTCTGAGAATCATTTCTGGTGCTATGTGCTCGACTCCCATTAGGGCCATGGAAGTCGAAACTAAAATTATGCCTCTGATTTTGAGACGTCTCCTTATTGCAGAAAGATATTGTTTGAAATTGTTGTACTCAAATAACACACAAATTATTAACAAAATTATACCTCATAGAATCAGTACTTCTGGACCTTTGGCTACTGGTAATTCTCTCCTAATCGGTCATTCCCCAATGCTGCTCAATATTTTCCTGGAAATTGAGAATAGTTGTTTTAGGATTAAAAAGCAGTACCCTTGGCCGTGTTATACTTTTTCATATCAAAGCATTATACATCCCATTAAAGTAATACATTATACAGTTGACAATAATTTTGACATGCTAAACTTTCTTTCTGAAAATAATGAATATTATACATTTTATACTGATGGCAGTAAAGGAGATGGTTATGTGCGCTGTGCTGTGTATGATTCACAGATTAAGTTTACTCAGAGTTTTGTTCTGCAAAATGTGTGTTCGATATTCACTGCAGAGGCTTATGCAGTTTTTCAAGCTCTGAGGCGAATTGAAAATGTAAATAATTGTAAATACTTTTTGATTGTCACTGACTCTTTAAGTTTAATTAAAGGTTTAACTAACCTCAAAATTAATTTTAAATCTAATTTTATTTTGTACATTATAAAAGAACAAATTCATCGATATTCGCTCAGGGGCATTGACATTTCTTTTATGTGGGTGCCATCTCATAAAGGCATTGCTGGCAATGAAATAGCTGATAGAGCTGCGTTTGAGGGTGTTAATGCTCTTGACCTAACAAATACAGTATATGTGCCTATGACTGATTATCTGTATTCTATAAATGAAAATATTAAGAATCTGTGGATAGAGATGTGGAAGAAAGACCAGGAGACAAAAGGAAGGTGGTATGGAAGCATTCAAGAGAGCTTACCTGTAAGACCTTGGTACGATCGACTTAAAGATGCCAGCCGTGACTTTATAACCACTATTAATAGACTGCGTTTTGGCCACAACACTGTGCCATCACACCTTGCAAGACTTGGCATAATTCGAACCAGTACTTGTACATATTGTGAAGAAAAAGAGGGAGACATGGAACATCTATTCTTCAGTTGTCAGAAATTTTTGATTGACAGACTAATGTTAGCCAGTGATCTTAGTGATGTGCTAAACCTAAGTGATAGTTCTTCCCGCCCGCCGCCGCTTAAAAAATTATTAAAAGAATTGAACTGTTTTATACCGCTTTACAAATATGTTAAGAGTACCATTCAAAAAATTTAACATTATAGTGCAGTAAATACTTTATTGTGATAAAGTGTTACCCATCAAAAAGACTTGGCTTAAAGGTCTTAGTAACCAGGCCATAATCTTCAAAAAAAAAAAAAAAAAAAAGACAAAGTTTCATTATAAAATATAAATGATTGATTGACAGTGACACAAGTGACATTTCCATAGCGTTTGACATTCCCATATATTTCTGAAAAAAACTAAAAAAAATATTACACTCGATTTCCAAATAAAAACACTACAAAGTGAAAAATTACTTCAATTTCGGCAGTCGGTGTTTTTTGACACTGAATTCCAAAATTGAAGTTATTTTTCACTTTGTAGTGTTTTTATTGGGCTTGTAATTTTTTGTAAAAAAGTTTTTTATTTTTCACTTTTTAGTTGTGGTTCATACTGGACCATTTCTATAGGCTAGGTGCCTCTAATGCCCAAAGTGATGCCAGAATAGATTAACCTAATAACATGAAATAAAATGAAACTTAAACAAAACCGGTGGAATGAGAGTATACCAGGGTGAACAGTTCACACCTGCGTACCCCTGTAGAGCGTACTAGTGTGATTTGACGTTATGAAATGGTGTAAACAATAAACAGACATGCGATTGCAACTATCCTGAGTGATTTGCCGTCATTTATTGAAGAGTTCTGAAGTATATCTCCGAAGTTCTTCATCAGATATTGTTGAAAATTAAATGGAACTACATGACAAGCTCCAGCTTTCAAATAAAAATGTATCATCGAAATCAGTACACCTTGTAAAAAGTTCTGACGTAATACATAAAAATAATACAGTCGGATTGATAACCTCCTTCTTTATATGAAGTCGGTTAAAAATTGCAATCGCTTTCGCGACGCTGTCGTTAATACAATTTATTATCTAGAGCCCATTTAGTCCTGCAAAAGATATGTCTATATGTTTGCCCCTGTTTTAATTTTAATGTCATAAAGCATTGCCAAAATGCTTTACCTTCTATATATTATATCCAACACTCAACCAAAACAACCACAACTTAACGATCTTGACCGTAAGGGTATAGAGGTTAAATTACTCGTGCAATGCACTGCGAAGGTCACATATTCGAATCCCGGCCATTCCCGGCGGAGTGGTTTATGAAATTGTATTGGTCTCGTTACGACTCCATGGGACGTTGAATATGACATAACATAGAAAAAGTGTAATTTAGGCTAAATTGAATATATATAGTTACTTTTTGGCCACAGAACTTTAGAAATACTTGAAGAGACTTGCCTTAAGAGAATTTCTTGTGATTTAAGAATTCATGAATCAAATGTTGTTGCTGGGTCTAAATTGTGATGTGGTACATTTAGCAGGCGCTAGTTAGTTTAAAACATTTTTCATAGAAATAAAAAAAAACTTTTTTTTTTTTATTTGTGTTAGGCTTGCGTTTGACCACTATCTCGCCTGATTGTAAGCGATGATGTGGTTAACGGTGACGCACGCTTGCCTATAAGTTACCTGTTCACTCTTGACTTAAAGACCCCAAGGTTGTAGCTATCAGGAAACGAAGACTCCGGCAGGAAATTCCACTACTTAGCTGTGTGCACAATGAAAGTATTCGCAAAACACTTTGTACGTTTATAACCCTATACTGTCCCACGGTTGGGCAAAAGCCTCCCCTTAGTCATACCGGGAATTCGTTTTCCTCCCACTTTGTACCAGCCTACACGGTACCAGGTCATCTCGCCACCTAGTTCTGGATCAGCCTCCGCGGCATCGTTCATCGCCAGAATTTTTACACCAATTGAAACTAAATTTAAATCTCTCTTGTTCCAGACCTTCATGCAGATTCACTCCTAAGAAGAAATCGTAGACATCAAATCAAAGATGGCAGCTGTAAGCAAGCAGCTGTTTGAGACTGCATGTGGTGATATCTCCTGCAGTGTCATCACACACCCGTGGAATGAGAGCTGCATTGGAGCGTGTCCTGCTCTCTACAAAGATGCTGTTATCGGCAGCGCGAAGTTCTACTCCATTATTTATATTGTAATTAATGTTTTTATTCAGCAAATAAATATAGGAGCTATGATATAGGTGTTATTAAAAAGTGTGGGGAAAAAGGAGATCGTAACAATATTCTGGAATATAAAGAAGGAAAAATTTAAATCAAAGTAGATTTATTATTGTAGTGCATGTCAATCTCATTTTTTTTTCTTTTTTGGCAATTGTTATCGCTCATAGAATATCACTTTGTTTAGTATTCCAGAATACCTGAACGTCTATTAATCTGTAAGATTATCACCACTTCCTATTTAGTATTAGATCTCATATTCATCATTATCATCATCAGCAGACTAACTTCAGCCACTGCAAGGCTTAGGCCACCCTTATACTGTTCCTACTCGCGATGGCAACAATGAGGTCTGCTCAACTCGGTGCCGGACGACTAACATTCTTCCTGCCTGTCCTTGGACACCTTGAATCTAGAGTCAATAAATCGGTTCAATCTTTAAAATGAGTCATGGTGGAAAACAGGAACACACATTACAAGTACATCAAATCTTAAGTTTTTTTGGTAGATATGTGCACCAGCCAAATACAGAAAACTATAACACTCCTTGAATATTTTCAGGCACAAATCTTGATGCGAGGTAAAAAGATGCTGAGGAAGGACCAATGGATCAAGATGGGTGAATACTACGTAAGGTCCACGATGTTGGGACTGCTGGTCACATCCACGGCACCCAATATCAGTTGTATGATTAGGTAAGGTATGTGGGAATAGGTTGTATAGAATTTCTAAAATACCATGGTCGTATTTTTCAAACGCAAAGATCCAAATTACGGAACAAAATTTATTCATTATTTTTATTTTTTTATACAAGCTTTTTTCGTATTCTTCTCGGCTAACCCTTTCATGTGATACCCATATCATGGCAGTGCACAAAAAATAACTAGTCCACCATCTTGGGTCGTCCGCCATATTGGATTTAGAATGACGTCACTTATCTTAACATGCATTGTCATCCAAACTAAACGTGTATGAAAAATTTCATCTTAATCGGTGGCAGACAACTGCTTTAAAATTCAGTTGCAAGATTTGACCCGAACACACTTACATACATACATTGCAAGTTAATTAAAAGCTTGTAAAAAAGGAGCTATGCAGAACATTGTCGATGACATTGTTACTATTGCCGGTAGAAAATTGATAAAACTTGCGGAATGAAACAAGAAAAAAAGAGAGGTTGATACTCAGCAGTGGGCAAAATCGTAATCGGTGACACACTGAACTTGGTTTGCATGGAATGTTATGTAAATGCCGCCTCTGGTGACCACCGAGACTTCTTAATTTTCTGTGCTTTTAGGTAGTGTAGATAAGAAATACAAATAATCTTTATTGACAATTATGTCGTTACAGCATTTTTAAAGCCTCTGTTTCCCGAACTAGGTGGACAGAAGTCAAAAGTCAATATAGCACATTAGCAGTAGATGCTGGTATCCATAGGTCACCAAACAAATTGGCTGAAGCCTCTAAAAATTTTAACCAACCTGTATAGCCTTTTGGTCAGTTAAGATTTATAAAGACTAGTTAAAACCTCTAAAATCTGTCTGTTTTTGCAGAAAGTTGATGGGTGACAAATTTACCGCCTCCACGTACCTGTTCATACCTTTCACACTGAACGGACTATTGATTTATCTAGAGCCGCCCAGCAGGAGAGGATTAGTTATCAACCTATTTTGTAATTTGGTAAGTCTTTCTTTATTAACTTTTGAATTACAATGTTGTTACTAGGAAAGTATGATCTCGTGGAGGCGTTCGACGACTGGCCGCGAGAGGTCACCACGACCTTTCGCATCCGGCCCTGGTTCAGGCCATGGTACGGGGCGAGGGGGCATGGGAAGCTGTCAACTCCTTCTGCGAAGCAGTAATGCTCGCAATGGAGGAGGCGGAACGCGTGAGGGAGACTGCAGGAGACGCCCTGGGTGTCGGGAGTCACGAGCCGATTCCCGACAACCGTAGGTGCGGGCTGGCGGACGACGAGTCACGGGTAGTTTGCCGTCCGGCCCAAGTCGATGACGCGTAGTGTTCCACGCGCGACTCAAAGAGTTGTAACAAAACTGACCGGGTCTGCTAGGACCGATGCCTGTCTGAGTCGCGGATAAATTTGAAAAAGAGTTACCGCGGCCCTGGCTCGAGCAACTGAAGGAACACAGGTAAGTTTTAGTCAGTAAAGTCTGACACACCCTCCCGCTTCACCCAGAGCGGGAGAAGTCATTGGATGACATTAGATTCATTAGAATCCCAAAAAATAATAATTAGGTATGGTAGGATGAACTTTAGACATTGTATATAATACGGTTTAACTATAGTCACAAAAAGTGATCCTATTAAGTGACAATAGAATTATGTGTAGTTCAATTCTGTACTAGAACAAGCATTGACCAAGCGTGTAAATTCTGCGGAATCAATAAATATCCTAAAAGAAAATAAACAATATCTCATGAAAGCAATTATTTTGAAATCCCACAAAAGATTTCTTGTTTGCTTTTACAAACAGGATTGATCAAAATCACAAACACTCAGGTTCTAAATGCAATAGCATATCATGCTCATAATAATATTGGATCTGTGTGCGAATCTTGTCCATGACTCCTAAAGCAGAAGCCAATCTTAATTTTTTTGTATTCTTGCAGTTTAGTGTCGTTTCATTAAAAAATACAGAAAAACATTATCTCTGTTAAGAATATTACTAAAAAAATATGCCAATAGTGACCAATAAAAATATTGGAAATTGCCGCAATCAAAGATCGGTAGAAACTGTAGCGGTGTGGAGGAGTACTTCAACAACTAGGAGTAATTTGTTTATTTAAATGTGTACGTAGTTTGGTTTGTTATAAATTAGTATAGAATAATTAGTTAAGTATGTTGCCTACAAAAAAATTGTCTTGTCTGTTTTGGTAGAGTATGACTGCACTTTTGACCCTTAACTTTACATATACTGGAACGATTGTTTGGCAAATAAATAGCTTAATAGCTGTTGAATACAGGCCTTCGGATCACAAGCCAAGAGGCAAACACTGGGGCCCATAGCAATGCTGTGACTCTTGGATCCTACAAGGTCTATACCCGCGAAACTGCGATACGCAGCAGCGGTAAACTAGGGATTTTTTCTTTGAGCTACCGATTCCTGTCAGACAGGTGGAAAGTGATACAGTAGTACAAAAATTACAACTAGTGCTCGCATTGATTCCCGCGAGGGACTCGACCGTGTGTGGCCGGGGGTTATCGTGGGAAGATATATAATTATATAATATTAGGGGGATAAGGGACAACCGACGTTTTCTGGAACGAAGCACCGGCAGCAACCAGACACGTTTCCGACACAAAAATACTTCGCTGTGCGCGAAATATATACACAAACAAATGCACGGGCAGTTCCTAGGACCACTCGCGGGTCACGAACGTAATTTCGAACAAAGATTGGTCTGCTTTAAACCCATAAAAAAAAAAATGAGGACCAAAGTTTTACGTCTCGCGTTTTCAATCACATTTTACGAGTCATGTGTCAACGTCAAGCTCAAAAGCTGTAAATTCGATGACAGCGAGCTGACACAGCGTTTCAACGAAACAACAAAAAAAGGAACGCAACGTTTTGTTCCGAACAATAGCTTTGTAGAAACTTAAAGAAATTAAAAAAACAAAGATTTCATAATAAACCGACATTTCCGATACCGAGTCTATAAATAAGCTTCGGCGAATTCTACATTGTGTACAAACCTCAAAATAAATAAAGTTTATATTTTGGATATAAGTCGTCGAATTTAAGCACAAAACTTGCGTGGCCTTGTGTAAGAAGGGTCTAAATGCCGTAGATACACGGGTAGGTTTTAAGAATAGACGTAAGAATCTCTCATGGAGAAAAATATATGATATTTTCTCGGTCGTTATGCTCTTTTTCACGCTTCAGCAGACATCAAGTCATGTATGTAAAAGCGACAGAACTTTGCAAGGATGTCCATCGTATATAATATATGACGACTATATGACTTTCTGTATTTATAGTTTCACACATTTCTTTTTGTGTCCAAATAAAATAAATGTTATTTCTTTATTTTTTCTTTCTGTTAGACACATTTTACTATCTGTCAATTGACATTGTTCAGTCTAAAGAGTCAGGTCTACTAGGCATTTCTGAAAAAAAAGTTATATTTTTTCATCTTGCTAAACTCCTATCTATACTATTAATTTAAGGTTATAAAGACATTTTGTTACTAATCACTCATGAACAGTTGACAGCATTTTTATGACAATTGGCACACCTAGAATAGTGCCATAATATAACCTATTTAGATCATTTTTATCCTGATTGTACAAAAATATGACTATTTTCAACCATTAGCAGCTATTACTACTAGAAACTAGCTAGAAAGATGGCACAAAAAGATTCCAGTCCCAATTAAGTCAAGGCCCAAGTCTATTTTTACCTGACTAAGACGAAACAAAAGGGAGGGTTATGTTTTTGACTGGTATGTGTGTATGTATGTTCATCTTTTTCCTCATAACTTCTAAACTACATGTCATAATTTGACAAATAAGGTGTCGTTGGAAGCGTCTTGTTTGTCCGCTGGTTATAGGCTATGTGACGTCACATGAAATTGAATAAAGCGCCCTCTAGGACCGAAGGCAAGAACAAAAAATATTTTTTGCCCCACCCCATCATGTGTGGCATTTCATTTTAGATGAGAATATTTTCTTGTTTTTATACTTCTTAGAGCGTGATTTTCAGTAGTCGAGTTTTAGTTTTTGAACTTATTTTTTATAATATGAATTACTACCTAACATTTGCATTGATATTACAGGTGATCGAGTACTACCTCAAAGTTTTGCAGAGAGCTGGATATCTGTCAATCACAAAGACACAACAGACGCTGATGTTTATGTTAGGAAGCTCCTTATTGTTCTACCTGATGAGACTAGAGGGAGATAAGAAAGAGAGGACGCCGTTGTTTTGGTAAGGGACCTTCTTTTTAAAACGGATAAAATTATTGACAAACACTTCTGTATGAATCCTGGAAACCAGAACAGCGAAGAAACAATGTACTTCAGTCTTTAGATTGTCCGTAATTGGTCGACACGGTATTCAATTGAGAAACTCGATTAGAAACTGTGACTCTTTAAGCAAATTACATAAACGTCCTTATGATAGGTAAAGCGTTAGTTCCAGAATTACTAAGTAGTAGCTGCTAGGTGACAGGTGGGCAAAGATCAGATTATTCATACATTTGCAGAGGCATGGGTTCCAAAACAGAACGAGATTCTAAGAAATCCAGACGCCATTGTTTTCTAAACAAAAATTACCTCAATGTACAAGTACTACTTATTTCCAAGGCTTTCGACACGGTAAAGATATCCTCTTTACCGTGATTTCGAGCTTTCAAAGTCAAAACAACAATATTAACAAATGAGTATATCCTTCACCGTTTCTTAGTAAAGCTTTGAATATGTACGGGGATAACCGAAAACACGATTTAATGGTAATATACCGTTACATATTAATGTATATGCTAACTGGTATCTAAAGTTAATATTGGTTAATTAAAATTAATGGGTAGCAACAATTTTAGAAACCTTAATCAGGCGCGGCTCCAGAATTTTGCTCAGGGAGGGGCTTTGAAAAAATGGCGTTCCTGCTTTTCGGATCGTATTAATAACCTCCTTGGTTTTGTTTTCCAGTAGGAATTTTGAAGAAATGTAATCTTGAAAACCATTGTGGTGAAGTAGCGAGCGAAGCTATGTGCATAACTCCAGCTTCCTCATATGTGATAGAACAATTCTATCTATGCCAATAATAAAGGCATAATAGCAGCAATCAAAGTTCCGAGTCTTAATTTAGGTGCCACAAAAACTTCGTTAATATGAGTCGTTTAGTATGTGTTAGCTAGAGTGACGTCACCCCAGCTTCCTCATTCAATACAAGCAAACCAGTGAGGTTAGGGTTTTGGACTATAGTCAAAAAAATAAGGCATAATAGCTGCACATGGAAGGAAAGAACTGAACGATAATACTTAAAAAGTGATGAAACTATGATAAAAAAACGTGTGTGTAAGCTGGAGTGACATCACCCCAGCTGCCATGTCATATCTTCCGAACAAAAGAAGATATGAGTATGTACCATAGCTCAAAAATTGAGGCAGAATAGCAGCCATTGGCAGAAATTTTTTCAGACCTCTGGTCAAAATACTCTATAAGTTATTAAACCGACAAATATGTGTAAGCTGGAGTGACGGCACCCCAGCTGCTCATGTCATATCTTCCGAACGAAAGAAGATATGATTATGTATTATAGCTTAAAACATAAGAAATAATAGCTGCCACAGGCAGAAAAAATTTCAAATCTCTAGTTCTTTTAGTTTCCACGTAGTAAACAAAAATATAGTTTCCGCGCCAAAAAGATCAAATTATTACTTCGGAGGAGGTACGGAGCGGCGTTGCAATTCCGTGCGCTACATTATTGCAACCAAGTTTGCACTTAGTAAGCATACCATTAGAAGTCATTTTAACTTGCGCTCAAAATATTTTATTGAAGATGTAGACTGAGAACCGACTGAACTTTAATAGAACTATGAATGTAATATTAAAAAGTGGATTCTTATCAACTTAAGACGACGAGAGAACTACTTATAATGTTTTTTTTGTGACTTGTTCTCTGTAGTTCGGTTAAGGTGGATGCACAAAGTTAGCCCGCGAAATAAATATTTTGTTACGTTTTTTGCAATTTACAGGTCATCATATTTTTTGTTTAAACATAGGATGAAATAAAATTCAAAAATCTAAGTGTAACAATTTCAAGAGAATGACAAGACAACCTGACAGTGACCTGTAAATTGCAAAAAACGTAACACAATATTAATTTCGCGGGCTAACTTTGTGCATCCACCTTAACCGAACTACAGAGAACAAGTCACAAAAAAAACAATATAAGTAGTTCTCTCGTCGTCTAAAGTTGATAAAAATCAAAATCAAAATCAAATATTTTTATTTTACATAGGCCTACATGGGCACTTATAAAACGTCGACAAAAGGTGCACGGTTCGGGTTAGTCGTTTCCTATGGAGAAGAACCGGCAAGAAACTCCATGGTTACTCTTTTTAATATAACATTCATAGTTCTATTAAAGTTCAGTCGGCTCTCAGTCTATATCTTCAATAAAATATTTTGAGCGCAAGTTAAAATGTTTTCTAATGGTATGCTTACTAAGTGCAAACTTGGTTGCAATAATGTAGCGCACGGAATGGCAACGCCGCTCCGTACCTCCTACGAAGTAATAATTTGATCTTTTTGGCGCGGAAACTATATTTTTGTTTACTACGTGGAAACTACAAGAACTAGAGATTTGAAATTTTTTCTGCCTGTGGCAGCTATTATTTCTTATATTTTAAGCTATAATACATAATCATATCTTCTTTCGTTCGGAAGATATGACATGAGCAGCTGAGGTGCCGTCACTCCAGCTTACACATATTTGTCGGTTTAATAACTTATAGAGTATTTTGACCAGAGGCCTGAAATTTTTTCTGCCAATGGCTGCTATTCTGCCTCAATTTTTGAGCTTTGGTACATAATCATATCTTCTTTTGTTCGGAAGATATGACATGGCAGCTGGGGTGACGTCACTCCAGCTTACACACACGTTTTTTTATCATAGTTTCATCACTTTTTAAGTATTATCGTTCAGTTCTTTCCGTCCATGTGCAGCTATTATGCGATATTTTTTTGACTATATTCCAAAACCCTAACCTCACTGGTTTGCCTGTATTGAATGAGGAAGCTGGGGTGACGTCACTCCAGCTAACACATACTAAACGACTCATATTAACGAAGTTTTTGTGGCACCTAAATTAAGACTCGGAACTTTGATTGCTGCTATTATACCTTTATTATTGGCATAGATAGAATTTTTCTATCACGTTTGAGGAAGCTGGAGTTATGCACATAGCGAAGCTAGCTCGTATATTTTAGTAAGTCATTGACAGATATAGCTCAGGTTTTGACCATTCTTCAAAATTAATAGAATGAAGAAAATTTTAGCGCCCTGCCTCGGAGATAAATGTGTTGACCATTCATACTACTAGTTTAGTCGAGGCCCAGGGGGAGGCAATTGCTCCCGTTGCACCCCCCTGCATCCGCGACTGAAACCAATAAAATTATAATAAGAACTGAACCTTATGCCCAGGTTCTGGGTTCGGTTTCCGGTTCGGGCCAAGTGTTACAGCGTTTTTTCATATGACATTTTGGAATGGCAGTCCGGTGTCTAGTTCTGAGCCAGATTAATATAATAATGTTTATTCATTTAAAAACATTGCAGTACATGCTAACAGTTTACAGTAATTGTTTACCTTATAGTGTACTACAATAAAATGTAGGGTGTGGTGCTGCACTCCTAGCTAGGTTAATAGATAACCTGTGTTAAGGAGTACAGTGCCGATTGCTGGCAATAAGTTCGCCGACATAACAAAACCGGGAGTACTATAATTGGCGGCTGTGCCGTAACCTTTCAGGGAGAACAGGCGTGATGGTATGGTTTTAACCCCCAACGAAAAAAAGGAGTGTTTTAAGTTTAACGTGTGTTTATGTATCTGTCTGTGGTATCATAGCTTCTAAACGGATGAACCGATTTTGATTTAGTTGTTTTTTGTTTGAAAGGTAACTTTTTTGAGAGTGTTCTTAGCTATGTTTGATGAAAATCGGTTCAGCCGTTCAAAAATAATTGGTGTTTTATTGTTTGAAACGGGGTATTTTTACAAGATATCGTGTCATAGTTACGTTTTTGATAGATTGTCGATCGAAGCGCGTCTACTACTAGATAAATTATAGTTTAAAAAGCATGAAATAAAAATGTGTCAGGGGTCTGTTAAATTTTACTTGTATTAAGTAAAATTATAATAAGAACCGTAGATCACAAAGTACTTACCTATAAATTTTATAAATAGTAATACAAAACAATGAAACAATGACTGCACTTAATGTGGTAATGTATTCATTCAATAATGTGTTTATTATCGGCCACAGTTCATTGCCTCGTATCTAATCAGAGCACTTAATGTTTTCCTGTCTAATTGACCAGTAATTAGACTTTGGTAGAGGAAACCTAGTTGACAAAAGATAACTTCTGGCTTTTTAACTTTGGTCTTCAAATATGTAATTTGATGTAAGGCAATGGCATCTCGTCTTCCTTTTCATTTTTCTATGTCCTATGTAATCTGTGCCCAATCCTTTAGGTACGGTAGGTGTCCAATTTGTCCTGACATGTCCTTCTTGGCCTACGGTGTCACCCGTTTGTTCTAAATGTTACAAGCCCGCAATGTTGATGTTTACTTGGCATAAGTGTGTAGCGATCTGTGTACCATTAGCGGCCACTAACCCATAGGCAGACATAGGGAGAATCAGTGACTTTGGATAAACGCATAGGTCTGCACCGGTATCTACAAGAAAATCTACCTTGTTGCTTTTGTCCTTTATAAAAATGCGGCGTGTGGGTGGCTGGGAGTTTGCATCATCCGCCACTAATGACCCCCGCTCGCGTTTCCCGCCGGTGGTGATTTATATGCGCAGGGTTGCACACACTTCTCTGCTGCAGGGCCGAATTTATGGTGGTACCAACACTTCCACCCTTCTGGTCTCGACCTTGATTGGCTTCTTGAGTGGCTGCGACTTGGTCTCGCTCTGGAGCGGTTGCGTGCTCGGGACTTGCGTAACTCGTCTAACTGAGCCTGCATTTCAGCTAGTATCAACATGATTCGACGTGTATTTGCAGCGGGCTGGGGTTGGTCCTCACCGGCCATTTTGTTGTTGACATCTATTTCTTCTGTAAACGAAAAATTAACAATCGTTCGCGCACAGGTTTCGCGATTCCGCGTACTAACCGAAGCACTGGGTAACCCGTTCTCTTAACGACAGAGATCACGTCGGCGTCAGCACTTTCGTGAACGTATGGTTAGTCATTTCGCGATTCCCGTAACGCCGAAATAGCTAAGTGACTACGTTCACGAAAAGTGCAACAAACTGCGTCATTCACTTGTTTTTGTTTAGATATCAGGAGCTCAAGCATAAGCTATTAGGTTATCTTGTGGTTTCATAGATATGTAAATCCGAAAATTTAAATTTCAGAGATCGATATTTCATTAAATAAAATGTTTAAACCATTTTCAGTAGTTAACAACACATTGAAATAACTCTCACATCGAAAACTGTTAACATTTTACGAATGGAACACCAAATATTTCATTTCACTTTTAGATATAATTGAACGATTTTAGTCCCGTAGCTTTACATGATTTATTTGCTTTATTTCCCGTAACAGTCGGCACCATTTACATATTTTTTAGTTTAGTATTTGTTTCCAGAAAAAGATCAAAATTGGATTATATTTTTTGTTCATTTTCCAACAGTATTTAAACCCAGTCACCCCGTTTTTTAGGGTTCCGTACCCAAAGGGTATAAACGGGACCCTATTAATAAGACTTCATTATCCGTCTGTCTGTCTGTCCGTCTGTCACCAGGCTGTATCTCATGAACCGTGATAGCTAGACAGTTGAAATTTTCACAGATGATGTATTTCTATTGCCGCTATAACAACAAATACTAAAAACAGAATAAAATTAATATTTAAGGGGAGCTCCCATACAACAAACGTGATTTTTTTGCCGTTTTTTGCTCGATATTAGTAACGGCAACAGGTAGACGATTGAAATATTCACAGAATATTTAGTTGTATATTCACTTCAAGAAATAATAATGATTAAATTAAAATAAAATAAATTAAGGGGGGCTCCCATACAACAAACGTGATTTTTTTGCCGTTTTTTGCGATAATGGTGCGGAGCCCTTCGTGCGCGAGTCCGACTCGCACTTGGCCAGTTTTTTTTGCTTTTGCATCCAGTCTGCAAATATACACACACGAATAACGAATAAAGATTAACTGTATATTTTAATTTTAAGGTTTTTCACTCCAGAGAAAGTGAGAAGAAAAAATGAAGAGTCTCAAAATGTTTGTCCTCACGAAGGGAAATGCGAGAAATACATAGCCAAGGTAAGCAATCAGATTTTATTAAAAAGTGCAAAGCAACATACTAACTTTATATAAAAACTACCTGTTCTCCGCGGCTTCGCTCCCGTGGAGCACCCTGCAGGACCCGTTTCCAGGAATAAATAATAGCCTATGTCACTCAGGAATAATGTAGCTTTCTATTGGTGACAGAATTTTTTAAATAGATCCAGTAGTTTCGGAGCCTATTCGTTACAAACAAAAAACAAACAAAAAAATATTTCCTCTTTATAATATTAGTATAGATATGCGTAGGTTAAAAGTATCCTTTATTTATTTATTTCAATACAATTACTCCTTGCACTAACAGTGTAACCCAACACGTGCAAGGAGTCAATGCTTTCAAATTATTACATTTACAATAGACAAACAACACACAAATAATTTACGAGTCGCACACACCAACATTAAAACAACACAAAGGAATACTCAATCAACCAAATTAATTAAATTACATTCTGGCTAATTTAAAATACTTAACTCTCGACATCTGAACTGCACTGCACAAGTGTTTCTTTGCATTTACAGATAAGGTCGTATCGGTCATAATATTTTCAATAACCTTTTGTAGAACTTATTTAAAACATATGACTTTTACGAACACCTTTGTGAAATATAAGCTTGCTTCTATCATACGAATATATTTTTTTCACTGTTTTTCTTCCACAGGGTTTTGCCACGTATTTCGGAGTGGGTCTCGGCATATCTTTGGCAAGGCTGATCTTACCTAAAATCCAGACACCCATAAAGGCAATATCTTCAATCAGAGGGAAACACTTCAAGTTGGCGCTGTTCTTCAGCAGTTATATCGGTATTTACAGAGTACGACTAATTTAGTATGTGTAATTAATTAAATTAATTTAGTTAGGAACTATTATAAGACGTAGTATTACCTCAAAAGTAGTTATCTAAATACTAAGTGTAAAACAGTGTGCTCACAATAAATATAACAGATGTTTTAAACCTTATACAGAAGAGATTCATCAGGTTTTTTAGAGCGTGTTGTTCATGCCTTTGATTGTGAAACTTTTTTGGTGCGAGTGTTCACTTGTTTGTAAAGTCTTGACTCGGTCTGCGCAAACCTACTGACCAGAATTGGGTCAGTCCACCAAAGAAATTCTGTAAAAATTAAATTAAATAACTAACTTGTTGATTCAGGCCACACTAATGTTTATTTTGCTCTACATTGCAGGCGGTGATATGCTACTTGTGTCGTAAGAAAGGGTTCGACTCAGCACTCTACGCGCTACCGGCAGGCTATGCTGCTGGAATATCGTTCCTCTTCAGCCCTAGTCTAGGGTTGTCTATAGCGTCGTTGACTGCAGCATTTAAAGTAAGAACACCTTTTAAGTATTTGTCTTTTTTCTATGAAATCTGTGTTTCTTCTATACCCCTTGTTTTCCAATGATTGCGTCACAAAACACAGTTTTTATAATTTTGGCATCATGAATAGTATTTCTAATATAGTCTATGAATTAATGGTTGTTACTCATTTTAAAAACAGTCTTACCTTAGTAAATAAGGTCCTGAGGTCAAAAGACAGTCGCTACATATAATACTCTGTTTAATACCACCTCAACATAGTTGGGATATTAATTTTATATTCCTCTATAAACTCAAAATTTATATAATAGAATACCTCCTTATTTTCCAGCTGTATTCAACCATTCTCTACGAGAAGAAAGTGCTGCCATCTAATGTGCCGCTGCCGGAGATATTATACTGTTTGTGCCAGGGAACGCTTTTCAACGCCCGCTTGATGGATCCTGATGCATGCCCCAGCTATGTGCTCAATCTCATGAAGTCTTGCAGTAACGGGAGGTAAGGTTTTATTTATTGCAATTTAAACATAAAACTGAATTAGATTTAAGGTTTGTTTTTGCTGTTCAGTGTTTGCTATCTCTTTTAAAAACTTCTTTTAAGATTACACTAGTCGATCATTCGTCCATACAAACGTAGTCTGGCGATTACTCTACTGTTTGACGATGTACGTTCAAAATAAAAAATGATATCAATTTGTCTCATCTTTAAAAGTTATGAGCGTTGAAAGTTTCATATTTCAACACTCATTTTAACGTATCTTTGGGCGGCAATAAATACCATAAGAAGAAACAAAATTTCAAAACGGCCACCACAAAGGGATAGATTAGTAAATCAACAATGCAAATAATTTTATTTTGAACAGATACTTTTAGTTGTTTTTTCATGATATCTGAACTCCCAAAGGTCTGTTTATAAAATTTCGTGCGCTCGTTTTCGCCCTAAATCATCATCCATTTCGCTAAAACCTTGCAAAGGTGCTAATTCGTACGCGAACTAGCTTCTTACTGCTCATCACAGCATCTATCTCTTTCGCACGTGTTGTCGGATTAGATAGCATGCATTTTAAACACGCGCTCAAAATAGTTCGTGCCGTCGACTAGGGGAACCTTCAATCTTATTTTTGAAGTAAAAGTCTTCATTAGAAAAAATATTCAACTAACCGGCTAGTAGTTCATAGAGTTAAAATTTGTAACAGTTTCAGAAATCTGTGCTTCTCGTGGCTTGTCATCAAATACCTTGTTCAAATGGAATACCACACTCTCTACAGCATTCTATAAATTCTTCATTTTTGTGTCGATGATCTATAACTACCACCGTCCACGTAAAATTCTAAAATGCCCAGTAAATTGCTTAAACTAGAAGCCATAATATTTATTTCTCCAGAGAAAGGTGCTTTACATAACCAGCTCTCAACTATGATTTATGATGACAGCACAAAGAAACCGTTGGCAGAGACCGATAACATTTTAATTTACTTATTATTTTTTACATTTTGGAGCTCGTGGTAGCAAAAACAGCCATACCGGTCGATCTTCTCGAGCAACGCTTGGTGAGATCGATTCGTGGATGAGTGGACATCCTAAGGTACCGAGTTTTCTCCATGCCTCGGTCCCGGCTGTCATTTGAAGATCTTTGACAGTCGTATCGTGTTACCTAGTATTTTTTATACCGCTAACTGACCTGATGGTAAGCGATGACGTGGTCGACGGTGTAGCATGCTTGCCTAGAAAATTCATTCACGCTTGACTTAAAGACTCCCAGGTAGTAGCTATCAAGAAATACAGACTCCGGCAGGAAATGCCACTCCTTAGTTGTACGTACAATACAAGTATTCTCAACTGTTGCGTGAGTGTGTACCGTTTACTGGGTTGTGGAGGTCAGATAAGCAGTCGCTCCATGTAAAGCACTGGTAATCATCTGAATCCAAAATAGTTGAGAAAAGGCAGAGCAGATTGATTGATTATTTCTTACATTAGCTATTCCTTATTCATATTCTTAATTGTACAAAAAACATACTTATACAAATACAGTTGTTAAATTTGTATTGTATGAAAATTTGTAATTTTTCCTACACCTCCGTTATTCTTTTCTGATTAATTTCGTTGCGGGTCCCAAGACAGTTAAGTTTATTCTCCAGGACTTCGTCGAGCTTTATTGCCTCGGCGCTTTTTTGGTGTTCGCCATTGTTGATTATGGCTTTCAGGAGTTGTAGTGGTTTGAGAATAGTGCGGAGGGATTGTCCCCAAAAAAAGTACAATAGGACAGCTTATGTATAAAGTCGAGTTTAACCCGTAGTTGGGTTCTCTTACAGCAAACCTCAGTATCATAGAGATTTTTGATTAAATAAGGACAGTATACTTAAGTGTACAATAAAACTTAAAATTTAAATACTTACTAACTAAATAAACTAAACAAATACATGTGCAGCACACAACGCATAAACATAATACATACTATAATATAACTAAAATCCTAAATTCTAAATCTTCCTTTGTTTCAGATCGGAAATGGTATACAAGAATTTTGCTGAAATCATTCGGAATGCGATGTGATAAATAATGATAGAGAATTTAGACAAATTATTATATCATAATTATATTTATTAATACCAACAACAACAGTTTCTGGATCGTAAAATATCGCAGAATTCTCAATTTAATGTGTCAAATTGTTGAACACGCGTTATCCTGCGGTGGTTAGATGAATTCATTTATTATGACTAATCACTCGCTTTACTTGCGTTACATTTGTAACGCGTCGATAATTTTGATCCAGGAACCAGCACTAAATTGCTTAATTTTATTGAAAGGTCATTGCGCGCATCGTGTAATTTTTACAATTCAACGGTGTTTTACGCTGACGAGTAGACGGATTATTAAACATAATGAAGAAATGAATGCAAGCCAAGAACAAACGCGCGTTCTTTGATCTACCAAAAAAAACGCAATTAGGGGTGGGTGTAAGTCGCAAAACATCACTTAAGTTACGATAGACTTTTTATTATTACGTTTAATGTTAGTTGCTAAAAAAATTGTGTTTGGACGGGGTTTATCAGAATATACTTTAAATACTACGTATTAGGAGAAGTTTGTATTGTTATCGGTGTTTGACTTTGTTAATTTGTGATTTTATGCCAAATAAAATAATATTTAATTTAAATGTTTGTTTCTTGTTGTTCCCTCGCATCTTTCCATCAAATATCTTCATCAAAAGTTCTGTGATAGAGGCCTTATATTCTACGTAACTTTCACCACTCGAATCAGTCTCCGACAATGGGGATGTGAACTGCCATTTTTACACGATAGGTGGCGCATTATCGCTATGGCTATTGAAAGCTGTCAAATCCATACATTTTGTAACCTATCATTCAGTAAATTTAAATTTTCTCGAAATATGCCTCTGTGTGCTGTACCAGGCTGTACCAACTCCGGTGTTCATTTGTTGCCCAAATATACAACGCTAAAAAAACTGGCAAAAGACTATACATATTTATAGGTTATGTTATGTAACTGTCAAAGTAACTCTGACTATGTTGCTTGGTAATCTTCGACGATATAGTGGAGCTATGAACGTATTAATAAAGTTCTACAGCAGAAATGCCATTTACTTGGCCTTCAGCAGCTTAAAAGGGCTGATTGCTAAAAATAAAAACTCTAACACATTAAAGTAATGTGTCTCATTTCCATTATATTTATCATTCATTTTTTGAAAATTTTCCTACCATGAGTCAAGTAAGAAATAACTTGTTACAACTAAAAAAATAGCCAAATCTAGAACATATCACCAATGAAAAATATTTTGTTATATAAAACTCTGCTTCTCAATAAAATCTGTTTTCTTTCCAGTTATCCTTGCTCCTCATTTCTTTAGGATTCAATTCCCTAAGCTTTCAGGGGCAATACTATATATCAATAACGATGGTAGACCGGTTTAGACACAAAAAGTAACAAAAAAACTTGATGTAAACAAAGCAAAATTGATTTGACAGCAGCCATTAAGCCGCCAGCGACATCTGCGTTCAGCTTTACGTTCACATCCCCATTAAATCGACACTCAAATCATATTATTATTTTATTGAGATTAATCGAGGGCTTTTTGTCGTTGTCATGGTGACTGAGTTAAATGGAGTGGAGGAAGTTTCCTTTAAAAGAACTTAGAATTTAAATAAGAGGCAATATCTTCCTTAAGGCGCAGGGTTGTCGGGGTTTTCGTTATTATCATCCTTTTGTTCAGCTTTCTCAGTGGGATCAGGGTTGATAATCAACACTTTCTTATAACCCCCGGTATCACGTTGCTGGATGGGGATTGGAGTATGGCCGAAGCGGCAGATTTCGTCGCACTGCAACAAATTTGAATTTTAAATTTGTGCTTATTATAGCTTAATGAGTATGCAAAGTAGTAACAATTTTTTTGGAGAAATTCCTCTTGCCGTATACAAGAGCAAGTTGTACAAAAATTTTGACTATGAGGTCCAAAATCCTAAAATGTCTTGCTACTTTTAACCATTAAGACCCCCTACAAGTTTCACGAGCTAAAAACAGAAAACAGCTACTTTATATTTTGACATTATTATTAGTATTATATTTTTTTTTACTTTTGACATCTTATAATTATTGTGTTTATTTAAATTCATTTTGTGTTCTGATAAACTTGATATTAACTTTTAAAATATTTGCATGCCATAATTAGGTGGCAAACATGTCCGAACTTTTTGTTTTTCAATGTTATCCTGCATGCACGTATTATTTATTCTTGCATGTATACACGTATTTTACCAAAGAAATATATCTTTATCTTTTATCTCTTTGACATAAGATGAGCTGGTTTTGAATGATTTGTAGTCATATAAAACCATGTATGGCAAAATTCAATGCTCTTAGCCCAAAATTAAATAATGAAATCAAAACTCAAACTACTTCATCTCGGACATAAGCCTCCCCAGAGTGGCGCCACATAGACTGGTCATGAGCGCCCCGCTTCCAACATATTCCCGACTACTCAAGAATGTTTCGGCTTCATCAACCAGCAACAGCGTACTACAAAATAACCTTATCTTTTGAAGTTGTTTAAAACGCACCTGTTCTTTGCTATAGAAGTTATTCTTGTTTCCACCACAGCCAGAGTATATGGTAGATTTGCAGACTTTCCACTGAGAGTCATAGAACCACCTTTTTGTTGACCCAAAGCAGAATCCGTAGTCGAAAGCCAGGTTGCAGTATCTTGGACGATTTTCTACAATAGAGATCGAGATATTGTTATAGTTAGTATTGCCATTTCTAGTCGGTATCTTATATATAATAGGTTATTTACGTATAAATACTAAGAATAAACGCAGTCACACATCTTACTGCATTTTAAATAAGTATTGTCTCTTCTTTCAATTGAAATCGAGTGCTTAAAAAAAGAGCTGTATCCAATACTACTTACTGCATTTATAAGTAGTATCCTTAAATTATTCATTAAACATAATTTACAAATCATAACAGCAGCAAGTTTTTCTTACTGCGTTTCTTACTAGTAAAATAAATGATATCCAAACAAATACTGGAAGGCGAAGAGCAGTAATGTATCTTACTGCACTTGTGCTTAGTAATTTACTTCTCAGCAAGAAACATACTGCGTTTTTGCTTATCAAAACTACCACTGCCCGCACAGCTATCAAAATAAGGATAAAATCACCATATAGAGCTCATTACGAGGATTGCGAATCTATAAGTAACTAAAATTTCTAAAAATCATTCATTACTGCGTTTATAATTAGCAGACTGCACTGCAGAATACACTGAATGACAGATAGCGCTCAAAGCTTGCGCGATAACTCGCTATAGTGCTACCAACTTGTAGGAAAAAATTGATTCAAACGTTTGCCGTGCGTTCTGCAATTTATGAATTCCTGGTACTTTTTACACAGAGTAGGTCGTTAATGAGTGTTCTAGATTTGGATGAGCCGTTTTATCAAACTAGGAAAACCAGGGATTGATGAAGAGTGCCTCGAAAAAAATCCGTTTCATTCACTTTTGTAACATAGCATTACGCCTGTTATGTATTCACTAAAGTGTCTGGCAGAGGTGCACCTGTAGGTCGGACACATTTTGCCATTTCGAATAAATTAAGTATGTGATATAAAGTGGCCTGACACTTTGAGGGGTATACAGCTGATCTTCATCTTTTCGTGTAAGAAAGAATGTAGCCACCTCTGGTGTCAGAGTTATTGAAGCCGCCTCTGGAACCCCACAGGCCTCTGACTTGACTATTTCAGACTTAGATTAACTATATAAGTCCAGGTTTCCTCACGATGTTGCCCTTCACCGTTGCCTTGGATGTCCAAGATAAATTTAGAAAGTACGTATGAATTTGAAATTTAAGTCACATTGGTACTTGCCCGGATATTATGTGAATAGAGTTTTTTTAAACTGTCTAGATTATGTTAACTTTTAGGTCACAAAAGACCTGGTTTCTTAGAATAGCAAGGCTTTCTTTATTTTTTTGCAATTCTGTCATAGTCAATAAGACTAGGATTTGTAAGACAAATGTGGCCACCCAATTTTATGTAAAATATTTATTTTGTGATATTTTTATTTTACTACTCATAAAAATTTCAATGATCTGTTATTTTTTTATATTATTTATTTTGTTAACTTTGTTGCTTAAATTACTTTGCTTTGCGCATGCTATTAAGAAAATTACGAAAACGGTGTTAAACTTTTTGACGAAAGAAAACGCTTTCTTTAAAAACCATAGCCACGCAAATCTCATTTAAATACACTTACTAGCTCCTTCTTTGGTCAAACAAAAGTCCCTGCAAGCCGCTCGCGAATCAAATCTGTTGCCATTCCCTTGACAGCCTCCCCAGTCGAACTTCGAACAGTTTGAAGTCGCGGGATCGAAATAGTACATAGAGATCTTATCACGGCATGGTCCATGTTCCGGTATCAGCATACAAGTTTTGGAGGCCACTGTAATAGAAATACAGAGTTTAGCAATGTGCTTAATTCAAGAAGTTGTTTCGGTCGCCGTAGTAAGTTACGTAGGATACGCCCGATTTCTGAATTATATACTTTTGAAGTTGAGTATACGCAATTGAAGTTGAGTCACACTGTAATTTAGCCTGAAAACCTAGCAAATTTAGCAATAAAGTATGTTTTGACAAGTTTTTGACCAAATACTCAATTTAGAAATCGAGCTATGATAGAAAACATTTATCATAAAATAAATTAGAAGTGTTTTTCAGTATATGTCAAACTTTTCAAAAAATAGATAAGCTATCCTATGTCCATGCCGAAGAAATTCTTCATTTTTTTTTTTTTTTTTTTACCTTTGCATAGATTCTTTTACCGATTGTGAATGTGTGAACATTGTAGGCTTTCTAGATTTCTAGATGATTGTTAACATTTGTTAACTTTTTACTTCGTACATTATTTTTTTGTTTGTTTTTTTTCAATTTCGTAGGACTTATTGTCGGGCCTACGTTGTCCCCCCATATCCAAGTACTAATGCTGTAACATGGAAATATTGTAAACACAAAAAAAATTAACAGAGTAACCATGGAGTTTCTTGCCGGTTCTTCTCCATAGGAAACGACTAACCCGAACCGAGCACCTTTTGTCGACGTTTTATAAGTGCCCATGTAGGCCTATGTAAAATAAAAATATTTGATTTTGATTTTGATTTTTAAGTTTACAAAATACTGTAATTCAAAACACTTTGTTGTCATTTCACAGCAGCTGATGCCCCTAAGCTTGGGTCTCTTGATTGTAATGTACTACGCTGTGTTATGCGGTATGAGGTGCCGGATACAATATGATCCTTCTCACCACTGACGCATACTGCGACGGAACAAAAGATCATTCTAGACGTTTTTCATACGGTTATGTGGCCGATACCGCAGCGTTGTGCGTGCCGATCAAGAGACGAACGACCACTGCTTATATGTACAGAGAGGTTTGACACGTTAGTAGCAGTCATTTGTTTTCCAGCCTCGTATCCGTTTGTAGGGTGACCGTGGGGAGCAGTGGTCGATACATTTTCATAAAAACTAAAGTTAAAAATATGTTATCAGCTTAGCCGAGGGTCAATATGGATCCGACTATAAAGATCTAAGCCGCCACATACAAACTACGAAAAACACCTGACGTCACACAACTCGCAATGAAAGTTCAGTAATGAATAACCACATCGGGCAGTTGCACGGACCAGAACTCCACACCCTCACCCTCATCCGTCTGGTCGAAGGATCCTCCCTTTTCAATGGACGTTGCGGGACTAAACACTTTGCTTCGTATACTTTCGTAAATGTATATAATGGTTTGTAGTTTTCATCATGAGGTATATAATAACCTACATTCAGAATGAGTGCGAACTGATGAAAATGTTGATTACAGAAAAATATCATGATAAACATTACCAACTGGCTGGAACTTTGTATACCAAGCAGAAGGCGGCGTCACAAGGTTTTTAAAAATCCTTACGGTTTCTGTTCTCTGAAAATTACAAATATAAAAATAAAAAGTCCACCACAATACATTTGGAATCATATTTTGCAACAAAAGTAACACATTTGCGTTGGTCGACCGGCAATTGTAATAAATATTGAACGAATAAAAAATTGATTGTGAATTTTATTGAAAAAATATTGTGGGCTTCTGAATTTATTTTATGTACATTTTATTGGTTTGTCGGTTTTTATATAGGTACGCACTTTTTTTCATGAATTTTCGCATGATTATATCGCGTTGTCAACCCTTATGTTTGAGGTCAACTGATCGGAAGATTTATCGTTCAGGGTTAGCCAACTGCTAATATTTACAACAGCATAAAACAGTGTTTTTTTTTTTCTATTCAATATTTTATATAAGAGACAAGAGAATGGCAGAATAATAACAACTGTCCTGAGTTTTAATAGATTTGTGTATGGACGTGATAAATTTAATCAAATAAAGACTACAAACACTGAAATAAATATATTAAAAGATGAAACCCTGACCACTATTAACGTATTGAAGAATTTGACGCGTAAAATTTCAGTTTTAAGTGAAATTTAAAAATCTATCATCGCTTTCTTATAGACACCTTACTATATATACCTACACCTTAAACTATAACCAAGATCTTCTCAACTAAACTCAATCAAGATGCAACTTGGAGCAACACCTAAGATACACCACAACTTGATCCAACGCAGATACTAACGAAAAAAATATTTCGTGCAAATGAGACACAAGAAGAATCTTGCCGTGAAGATCTTAACGAGCCTGTACCCTGTACCATGACGTTTTTCTCGTGTTCAAACCCAATTACCATATGTATTCTCTGTATGAAATTCAGAACAGCTTTCACACTTGGTACATTTGCATTGTTAATTTTGGGTAGTGTGCATAGAACACCAACGCCTCGGGGCCAATGCTAGAGATGGTACTGCCAAAACTTTATGTATATACCAAGCGTATCAGTAAGTGTCACCAGTTACTTCTAGAATAGGCTTGTGACAATTCTGTATAAGGCTATGACTGGCGAAACTTATGCTCTACTCATAGTGCGCAAGGGAAAAACCATTGAATCTGCCTAGACCTGTTTAAATTATGTTGGGGTTCGTTCCCGCGACACCCGGCGCAGGTGTGAGATGGAACACCGGGGTGGTTTTTAGTCAGTAGAAATCCGACAGATCCCACATCACAAGAGGACATCCAATGAGAATTTTCCAATTCGGAACAAAAAAATGGCTTTTAGTTTCCTTCTGAACTCCGAACATAGGTCGCTCTATTGCCCTTTGGGTGATTTTAAGCTTTCTGATGAGCACCATTGTGAGGACCACGTCTCTGTCCCGTAAGTAATCACTAGAAACACGCACTGGTCATAGACTTTCGTCTTGAGACACTGTGGTAAGTTGGACGAGGAGATACCACGCAACTGCCCGAACGCTGCCCAGCCGAGTCGGATTCGACGGTTGACCACTTTTTCGAAGCAGCTCGATGCAGCTGAGTACCAACCCAGTAACTAGGTAACATGGGGTCTAGACAAGTGTCATTCTACCGAGTTGGCGAAGGGCGTTGCCGTGCCTGAATTCTAGGCTGGACAAGGCATTTAACTAAAAAAGTCTGTTTATCACCGACACACAGAAGAAGATTCTACCTCAGCGATGGCGACCACCGAAATGCCAAAATGTTAGGGATTAGTCACGTGTCATTTCAATAGCGCTTGACATTTTCGCAATCTCGAGCTTCTGGAGCCTCGGTATTTAATGGGAGCTACCGCGTATATTCATACGCTGTAGCTCCCATTAAATACCGCTAAATTAAATACGTTACTAGAGGCGCTGGTGTAGCATAATGTCTCCGATATGTCAAACTCCACAGTTTGTGTTGTGAGCGGGCGGGATTTTTTTTAATTATATTAATGTTGTGAATATTTTGCGATACCTCAGATAAGTTATGGTAAGTATGAGTTACGGGTCAATAAATGCCAGTATTAAATATGATTTAAATGTAAACTTGGTTTTCTCAAACATGCTTGGAAATTTGAGCATTATTTTGACAACCTTCTTCGAGATAAATCGAAATTGCTGTACTGGCCATATACAAGCGAGCAGCGGCCGGCAAAAGTTGTATGAAAATCCATATCTGTCGTGTTTAGCGGCCAAATAAATTACATAGAAAACTCATATCTGTCGTGTAGTTAAAAAATGGAACGATCTTTTACTCCGAAACATGGCAACCAAGGAGGTAACTTATCAAAGGTTTAATTTAAATTTCGAACTGGCTTGCATATAGAAAGCTCTAGAAAAAAAAACAATTTAACACGGGATTGTTGTCCGCATTGACCTCTAATATACAAGTACGCTGGACTTCATATTATCGATGACAAAATTAAGACATTTGATTTTCACCATTTTGGCGCTGATAGCAACGTGACTTAACGTGAGATTCCATGGAACTAATATTAGAGATGGGACATAGCCTTCGGTATAAAAATACGTGAGAATAATTTAATACGTTTTTTTTTTTTTTTTTTTTTTTTTATTTGTGATGGGTTTGCTCTTGACTCTAGTCTAGGTCAAAGGTGACAGAGACAGAGTCGACGATGGAGCGAGCTTACCCAGAAGAAGCCTGTTCACTCTAACTTTGAAGAGATTCGGGTTGAATGCGTTCGGAAACACAGACGCAGGTAGTGAGTTCCACTCATTCGCTGTGCGCATTATGAAGGATGATTGGAAGCGCTTGGTGCGTATTGGTGGAATGAACGGTGGTACGTAAGAGAAAAAGAAAATCCCAATTATTTTAATTGAGATTCATTTCTAAGTAATCTAAGTAATAGAAAACTTGCTGTAAAGGTTAACTGAAAAATACTTTCAATCAGATTGCAAGCTATAAACTAGTGGATAGCGTGCTACTAAAGTTATAGCGCATTACTGTCAGATCAGTGGGATTTAAATATGGGGATAGGCTAACAACTTATCCTTAAAACTAGTATATTTGAGCAAGTATCTGCTCGCTCAAGTATACTAGTTAGTTAATACTTACATTTACAATAGTTTGGATTCACTCGGTTGGAACATCATTCATGCAAATATTTGCGTACGAATGAGATGGATAATAATTTACAACGGACATATTTCTCGCTCTCATCGCTGAGATCCTGTCTCTGTAGTGTTAAGGTGCAAATAAGAGTGACATCGCATTCCAGCGACGTGAAGACTTATATCAGTTTTCAACTCTGTTTCAGATGCAGATATAAATTGTTTGACTTAAAAACATTTGTTAATACAATTATAATTATCATGATATTATTCCAGAATTAATTCCAGACAGGAACGAAGTGATTGATACAAGAAGAGAGAGGCCTGTGCTCAGCAGTGGGCGAAGTCGGACTGTAGATGATCATGATGATGATTCCAGAATTTAGTATAACACATTGCTTTTTAACATATTATTACTGATTATTAGGCATTCATGTAACATTCATCACTAATACCATTATGAGATATTTAGTTGCAACATATTATGAGAAGTCAATACAGTAGATGAGTGATACGCCTTGCCAAGTCTACTATTTTGATATTAGTATAATTTAAAAATATTAATAATACTCATATACTCGTATTAGTTAAAATAATATATTTCCAGGCGAATATATTAGTATTACCTAATCTTGAGAAATATCGGTATTAACCTATCTCTAAATGTGTCAATTTTAGTTCCTGAGAACCTCGAGTGGGGCGCTTTGATTCGGCACAAAAATCAACTGTCTGTTCATCTAATATATTAAGTCCAGCGTACTTGTATGATAGAGGTCAGTGGTTGTCCGTCATTGATTTTGAAATTAATTGTATTTGACAAAATGAGTTCTAGGTGCTATTAATGTACTATTTCACGCCCGTAGTAGGTACGTAAAAAACTTTGACAGCTATACTTCTGGATCTTAGTCAACATTCCTAATTTAAACTGAGATTAATTAGTTCATCCTCATTGCGTGGGCACGAATTATCTATCAATAATAGTGGTAGTGTCTCCAATCGCTGCTTTCTCGTCGCTTCGTTGTTCTATGGTAGAATGGGTACCCCGCTGTAGCTAACTTTCCTGTGTGGCTCATGTAAATGCCACTATGTTGGTGCATCTTAAAATCGCGACCGCCAACGTTTATCTAAAGTTAGCTCTTTTATTTGTTTTCAGTTTTCGGTATGTTGTGTACTATGTAGATAAGCTCTGTTTCTAGAAGCACGTTCACAGAGGTTTTGAATGGTAAATTGTGTGGTATGTGTTCTTCACCAAGTTCTTTGCAAAATGATGTGCATTAGGATTTTGGTATGCCAGTAACTGGGATGTGAAGCACAGATTGTACGTCGTTTCTTGTATTCAGCTGCATTGGTTTAAACTTCTTTGGATGGTTTGAAGTTTCAGATAGGAAGGAAATATTTCTTCTTATATCTTTCCAACCGAAAATTTATAAAAAAATCAATTTATAAATAAGTTTATTTTTGACCAAACACTTTTGCACATTTAAATATACCCACCAAACTGCGTAAAGTAAGTCGGCGGGATTAGCGCTCGTATTAAATCATAGTTATATAAAATTTTGATCTAAAGGTTACTAATTATCATATAATATATATCAAATCATAATAATAAATTATATCACGTTATCGGCGCTACGTCACTAAAGTGCTAGCGGCTATTTATGGGGGAAGGGTCATTAATTGAGTATGTAAGGCAAGTCATCCCCTGCTATTTAGTAGCCGTGTAGATCAACAGTGGTCAGTCAGGGGCTAATAGTCCTATAGTTTTAGGTAATGAATCTACGAAACCTCCAAAACCCATAGCCCAATAAGTTTTGTATCCTTTGCAATGGTCCTGCCACACCAGCCAGGGATTATCCTTGGGTGCATTTGCGTATACAGGGATACTTATCGGTTGGTGTCACATCTCAAGCTACATGTCTAACCAGGCCGCTGCCAGTTAGTTTCGGCCCCTGGTACGCCTTTAAAAGTGCCGGGATCCTAGGTGCCCGAGCATCTCATATATATATATATATCGGAGGAAGGTATATGATTAATAATCAGGAACAAAGAAATATCGCTTGTAAACTTATTAATTCAGTTTTGTTTAATTGGCAACATTTAGTCTACGATTCAATCTCAATTCGATTTTATTCGATTGACAACACTTTATTATGCTTATGTCAAAATACTCGATTCGGATTGGATGTTAAAAGCCGTGAACTTTGCCGGAGGTGTTCTCAAAACCAATGAAAGCGGGGTGGCCAATAATAATGGCCACCTGAGCGGAGTCTCCCACGAGAGGTGGATCGCTTGGAGTTGAAAAAGAGTTGTGAGGAAAATAGTTGAGTGGTGGCCTAAAGTGGCGCGCACTTTTTCAAGTTTATAAACTGACTAACAGAGAAAGCGAAACAATTGGTGGCCGAATCCGCTGCTTTAATAAAATTGGAACAAGGACTATCTCTAAAACGGCATTAGTTACCTGGCTTTGTGTATGCATACCCATGACAGCCCACAAGACCGAGGAAGATTGAAGATAGTCCTCCTATTTCCGATATATATAAAATAATAATATCTTAAATTGTTATATGGTCATGGTTGCATTTGCATTTTTTCTACACCTAAAAAAATCGAATACTTCTTAAACTCTTCCTGCTTCCTGGATGTATCACATAAAAGCAATTCATTCCCTTTGATCGATGTAAAACAAAGATACCATTTCCATCACGTATAATGAGTTAAATAACATTCCAAAACTGTTACCGAAAACCGATTCCATACCCACAATGGCTCGGCTTTCACCGTTTCTAATAGCAAGATAAGTATCTAATATTGCCCGAACTGCAATACTGCGAGGTTACTTTTATCTAAGCCCCGAAGGTTTATGGTATTTGCTCGCTTTGCAAAGCCGCTAGTACCTGGTTGCCAAAAGCAAATTGATGTTCATAGTAACGGAGGAAAGGAGATAGCTACTCTTTTCATTCGATCGTTATCAAAAGCGAGGAAATAGAGCACTGAGAATTGTAGCCTTGGGCTTTGACTGCGTCGTACATACTTAAACTTGAAATTTGACAGTCTTTTTTGACGAAACTTGTACATAGTTACTAATAGGTTTACAATTGACATGGTACTTAGAAAATTGAATGGCAGTGTAATGAAAAATATATTAAGTTGTGTAATTTTTTTTAATGTATTCATAGGTATTGAAAATACAAATTAACCATAATAAAGCTACCACCGTTCCAAAAACAAATTGTTTCTCTTTTTTGCAAGATTTAGTTTTGAATCATCAAAGCAACTAGACAATGCAATGACAACAACAACAGTTTTCTTTACAACTTTAAAGACCCAAGAAAACAATACAATACCAGATTCACTATTAAAACCCGAGCTCCAATGAAGGACAGTTGCACAAACAAAGTATTTCAAGAAAAGCAGATCAGAAGAAGCACATTTATAAAATAACAAAGCAGACACACAACGGGGATAATAATAAACAATTTCAATTCTGTCAATTGTAAATCCGTAGCTCGAGAATACCTGGCATTCTTACTGCACTATGCAGAACGAAAACATTTTCTTGCCGACTTGATTCCCGCGGTAAATCCCGGCTCAATCCCGCCTCAATCCTCGGCACCTCAATCACGGGAAAAACGGGATTCTTGGGTATACAACCAAACGATTTGCACTATAGTGTTGAGGCTTCCGCGCGATATATTTATCTACGTCTCCAGCAATTGCTTGCTTATGTATGTGTAGATGTCTTATTTGTATTTCATCTCTGGTGTCGTTTTAAATTATTTTGAGATCGAAATTGATACTGGTTGCTCGGATTATAGGTATTTAATTTAATGGTTACTTGATATCTGATGATGAGCTGGGATCCAGGTACCTAAGTAGAACTCTGATTATTAAAAAATCCATAAAGACAATGGATTCGCTACAAGCCTTCTTCTCTGCGATATGCTACTTTACGTTTCGGTCTAAGAATGGCCTTAGGCCTATGTTGATGAACGCACATGATTTTAGTCAGTTAAATCATTTCACATTAAATCTGTTCTGTTTCCGTTTTCGATCCGTTTTCTTGGTTAAAAGGACCAATGATCCGACAGGATTGAAACGTTACTGAAACACAGATGTAGATGGTTAGGTTAGGCAAGTATCTTTCTCCAAATTAGCTGTCATCTTGTTATAAAAACGATACTGAAGTTATATATTAGATATTTTATAATAGCTACCTTAATTATAGAATCTTTGGGTAAAAACATAGTTTTCAAAGGGATATATATTGATTTTCAATGTCAGTATGATGAACAATCCATTGCTTTTTCAAGCTTTATAATAATAAAAATAGCTCAAAAGCATAATTTTATTTCAATTATTTTGTTGGTGAAACCCACGCTTTATACGCGTTTGTTTGGCTTCATTTTAATTAACACCTCCACTCAAATGATTTTGTTAAAAATATTTAGTATGTTTATGAGTAAAACTGCCACCTGCGTCCTTCATTAGCATAGCAAACAAAGAGAATCAATGCGCATCGCGGCATAGTAAATAATTGGTGCAGAGTTGAGCAGAATAAAATTCTTCTGAAGCTTTGTGGCGCGCGGCAGCGGGCGCCCCTGACGGAAGCTGCGGAGACTAACTATGCGACGGGAACACTCTGAATAACTTTGCACAGAGTAGGGAGGAACAGAGGGATTTTGCATTGAAGGATTTTTCAATGTCTTGCCATATAGTTTTTTTTACATTTTGTATTGTGACTAGTGGCAATTTTAATGGCCCAAAGCATTTAAATATGGAGAAAGAATTGTTAAAAAAAACTACGGGAGAAGAATATAAAAACTTCTTTTATAAACAAAATAGTATTTCATGATAGATACAATAAGTTGATTGTTGACGGTTGCTTCATTTCGCAAGTCTTACAACATGCAATTTTCTCCAACATTCATTCAGATATAACCCAGTTTCCCATGGAACATGGGATAAGAGCAGCGTTATGCCGAAATGCTATTTTCTTTCATTGAATCAAGGGCCAGATATTACCATCAGATCGTCAGATTAAACGGTTGGTTTAATCTGTTAAGCTTTGGTTTATTAAGCGAAAACCGTGGTCTTCGGTACCAATTGTTTTTCGTTTTTCGACACCGACCGATTTTTTTAACAGTTGTATCAATTTTTTTGTTAAAATGTTTATATGTTTCTTTTTTTTGCTTTGGTACCTCAACATATTACAGTTGAATTCGAATTGAGAACCTCCACCTATTTTGAAGTCAGTAGAAAAATGTCCATAAGTTTATTAATGCTCTCACAACGAATGGAGTTTTTTTATGTAATGCTTATTAATACAATATTATGGACTACTGTGTCTGAAAATAAATGAATTATATTATACTCGTAAATAGGGGTTAAAGTATGAAATTGCCGTTTTATTGTAATAGGTACTTCGAATTGACATAGAACCTTCATGGTTTGAGATTTTTAAGTGAATCTTTCAGTTGTTTTTTAATTCAGCTTAGACAAGAAAGATGGAAACTTCGAAAATTCGAGTACGAGTTCCGACGCGGAACTAACGCGGCAGAAACCGCTCGCAATATCAATGTTGCGTTTGGAGAGGGGAATGCTTATGAACGCACCGTGCGATTTTGGTTTTAACGCTTTCGTGATGGAAACTTTGATTTGACGAACGAACCACGTGGAAGACCGCCCACACAGGTGAATAACAATAAATTGAAAGAGATGGTGGCAGCCGATCCGAGCCAATCTACCCAGGAATTAGCAGCATGATTTAACGTTACCTTACCAACAATATTGACTTATTTGCGTCAAATCAATAAAAAAATAGAAAAATGGGTGCCTCATGATTGGACTGATCTGCAGAAAGAAACGCGTGTTGAAAATTGTGTTGCCTTGTTAAATCGATACAGAAATGAAGGAATATTGGTTCGAATTATGACATGTGATGAAAAGTGGGTTCTTTACGATAACTGTAAGCGAAAAATGCAATGGCTGACCCCAGGTCAAACGCCGCAATAGTCTCCTAAACCAAAGCTTACCAATTTAAAGGTAATCTATTTGGTGTTATTCACTATAGCTTTCTCCGATCTGGTCAAGCAATAACGGCAGATGTCTACTGTGCTGAACTCCAAACAATGATAGCAAAACTAGCAGTGAAACAGCCCCGACTCATGAATCGATCTTCACCATTATTGCTCCGTGATAACGCGAGACCTCATACAGCACGTTAAACCGTTTTAACTCCACAGGAACTGCAATTAAAAACCATTCGGTGCTCCGTATTCACCAGACCTTGCTCCAACGGACTACCATTTTTTTGTGATTTAGACAATTTTCTACGTGATAAAAAGTTTTCTACTCAGGAGGTAGTATAAAATGCTTTCACACAGTTTGTCGAATCTAGATTACCAGAGTTCTATCGCAAAGGCATAAATGACCTTCCTATTAGATGGCAGTAATTCTTTTTTTTTTTTTTTTATTCATTTATTTTAATCAACTTTGGATCATACAATTAAACTAAATTGAAAATTTACAATCAATACAAATCAAAATTACAATAAAATTTAAAATTATACATTATCATACATATTATACTAAATTAAAACAAAATCTTAACATTAGTCATTACGTGAACCATGCAGCAATGGTTCACATACTGACAGTCGAAACGTTCCGCAAAAGCGTTCAGGATACTGTTGCGGCTGGCCCGCACCCTACACACCAAGGATGTGCACCGCTTGCGCATGATTGTGTGGAAACAATCCACACGCGCCTCCGCAAACATCCCCGACGCGCTACAGAAGCGAGGCAGCCCCAAGAGCACCCTGAACGCGTTGTTGTATTGGACGCGTAGAGCGCTGTACTGTTTCTGCGTGTAATCAATCCACAGACTGCCAGTATAAAAGGACGTACAAAATGCCCTAAATAGGGCTATTTTGACGCCCCTCGAACACCGAGCAAATCTGCGAGCTATCATATTCGCACGAACAGACAGCGCCCTACGCTCCCTTTCAATGTCCACATCGTCTTCCAGGCCAGAGGTTAATATATGTCCAAGATACTTAAACGTATCGACTCGTTTAAGTGGGCATCTGTTAAGTTTAATTGCCGGTAAATAATCAGGACACCTGCCCCTGGCTCGAAAGACCATGCACTCACTCTTATTCGTGTTATACAACAAACCATGTAGTAGTAATGTATAGATAATAATAGTAAATAAAAATGTTAAATAAAAATTTAAAAAAAAACTAATTTCAATTTTTCAGTACAAATTGGTAATTTCATACTTTAACCCCTAATATATAGAACCTTGTTGTGCTACATTGCGAAAAATCATGAATTTCTACTTTATTGACTACGTCTTTATAACGTATCTCCTTGAGAGGCTTTATCTGGATATAATTACATTCAATCAGTAATAACACTATCAACGCAATCAATTTACCTAGAGCCTTAAGATTCTTATACTAACAATCACTTATAACACACAATAAATGTCGGCAGTATCTGTTCCTTCGCCTACTCTGTGCTACTAACCGGCAACCGCCTCCCGCTATGTTTGTTCATTAGAGGTTTTAATTTGATTTTTCTAGCGCGTTCTAATTGCAGTGTGCTTATAATTCTCCACTCATTCATAGAAGACAATTACGTTGCGTTTATTTTTATATGTGTTGGTACAGTTTTTGCCCGAAATATAAATCGTTTTTGGCGGCGAAAGAAGAGTACCGTTGCCTTTTCGCGGGTGTTGTAAACTATTGCAGATTAGCCAAATTTTATAATGTGTCAGAAACGGAGCTTTAACCGGTTGAATGCCCCGCGAAATGTAATTACCGAAAGAATTAAAAAACCATCGTATCTCATGTGAATCCACGTTTTGGGAACTCGACGGGCAAAACCCAGTTGTGGTGCTTATTTAATTTCTTTAATAAATTATAAAATTATTATTGACTAGCTGTCCCACGCGGCTTCGCTCCCGTCAACTCCCTACTTATCTACACATCTACCCTACCTATCCTACATACATGATACCGTTTACGCAGCGCACGCAACTGAAGCTCTCAAAACGGAATAATATAATTATAATTATTCCGTTTTGAGAGCTTCAGTTATAAAAAAATAATTAAAAAAATTATTATTTTGCCCGTTTTTGAACCATTTTTCAGTTATTCTCCGCTCCTATCGGTCGTAGCGTGATGTTATATAGTCTATAACCTTCCTCGATAAATGGACTATCCAACACAAAAATAATTTTTCAAAATGTATAATCAAATCAGTCATTCATCACTGTAAAAAAAAGAATATGTAATGCTTTTTTTTACCTTTTTATTAATTTTTCACCTGGTCTGTTATCGTAGCGAGATCTTTGAGTTTTTGGAACGAAGTTCCAAAAGCTCAAACAGACGGAAAAAAATCTCACAAAAAGTTGTAACGACACTTTTTGCTATAGTTGTGTGCGTGCGGCGTGCGCGTGTTTCGTGCGTGTTCTAACCTTGCACCTCACAATTCCTAACTACTCTGTCTCTAATGTTCATAATTCCGAAGCATTCAACTTCATAATGTCAGTAGCAATAAACATTTATTATACTTTTATTTGTTTTCCTATATTTTCTCAACATAACCATCTTTTACACTATTATTCAAAGTCATATCTTTTTTGTTTAGATTTTTTTATTCATAATAATCAGTATTATATACATTAATTTTGCGTAACTTAATTTTCACATAACATGTATAACATATAAGAATAATAGTACCATGGTACAAGTAGATAAATACATGTTTTGATATACACATTTCAATTAAATTAGTTTAATTTTAGCGGCTATAGCTTTCAAATAATCAATTTGATTGGTGGATTTTGCTTTGAAATTCAATATATATTTAATTCTATCATATTTGTCGTTGTATTTTATTTTCTTGGCGGCAGGGGGAGCCCCGTTAAGATGTTTTTGTATTTCTGCAGCCTGATGTTGTAATTCTAGAACAATTTTCTTAGATAACAAATAAAATCCTGCATTTTGGGGTTCTGTAATTTTTTCTTTTTTATTTCTTTCACGATATATTACTTGTCATAAGTTCAAGTTTGTTGGCATATTAGCACGTATACTTGAGGAAGTGCTTGCTTTGCACTCACTAATTATATGGATTGGTTTTTTGTTTTTATTAATTAAAGCATCTTTTTTAATTTGATTTATAGCAGTGTGTACCTGCAAAGATATCCATAGGTTAGGTTAGGTTAGAACTTTGACCAATTACGCGCGAGCCGAGCGAGCGAAGCGAGCGGTACCGGCGAGCGCTACCTCGAAAACTATAAATATCATCTTCTGCCCACATATATTTTTTATTACACTTGGTAAATGTTTCTTTTTGAGTATGAGTGAAAATATTACGGTAATTATGTTTAGGGATAAAAGCGTTATGATAAAAAACAGTAGGAGTTTAAATATATTTACATTAATGATATTATTAATTAAAATATTCGGAAACATGAGTGTTATGAACATCGCCGGTAGCACTACTAATAGTATGAATACATACTTTAGGATGAAAATTTCAGGAAGAGTGATCATTTGGATTACAAATCGTTAGGAAGAACAATTTCGGGTAAAGAACTTTAGGTGAGCCAATATGGACCCATGTATATATATATATATATAAGAAACTAAACATATATATGTTTAGTTTCTTAACGCCAGACGTACAAAACCCTCCACCAAAGGCTGACTCGAGTCAACACTACTCGAAAACTGACCCCGAGCCGCCACTAATAACGAACCGGCGATCAAATCAGAAAACCTAAAAACCGCCATATCTCGGAAACGGTTGGAGCTAGCTCAATTCTGAGTAAAAATTTTGGCCAGAAGCGCTGGGTGGCAGCCAGCGCTTCTGGCCGGAGAACAATATAGGATATATCCCCCCCCCCTTAACTCTTCACCTTCCCCCTCGCAATTTTTTTTTACCCCATTCTAAAATATCAACATGAAAAGTCTATAAAATCGTGCAAAAAACCCCTAATTATTTAAAGAGTGGTATTCATTAGGCATAGAAAATAAATATGAATTTTAAACAAATACCAGTGATATTAGTTGTTGGTATTAGAACGGCATAAATGTTTACGGTGGGATGCTAACAGGATAGTTCGTATGATCTTGGCTTCAGCTCACTTTAGCCATCGAGAAAAGTCTCACTGCCATACACCCTGCATTCCTGCAGTATGCTATAATAAAATGTATGGCACAGATATCGATCCAAGACAAAGTAGCCTCAATAGAAGAATTACGTTAAATCCAGCAGCGACATATTGGACTGGAACCAGCCTGATTGGATTTTAGATTGCACCTGAGATTGGATTAGATCAGATGTAACTGTTGTACTACGTCTTTGTCTGCCTCTATTTTGGTAAGTAGGTAATGCTTCTCTTTATTTTCAACTGTCTTCAAAATGGAGGAGGTTCTCAATTCGACTGTATGTTTGTTCGCGATTACTCCACCAATAATGAACCGATTAATCCACCAATAATGAACCGATTTTGAACATGATTTATTTTAATTGAAAGCGGGTGCTTCTCATATGGTTTTATTTAAATGTGATCAAGATCTGGGGGGTGACCATAAGCTCTTAGAGCGGTATCAATTTGAGATCGAATAAGGGACAGATGTATCTGACTTGTATACATCTGTCACTTACTCGATATCAAACTGATACAGCTCTAAGCGCTTATGGTCACCCCCCTGAAGAGTAGTTTTTAAGTTATTCTTAATAATGCGTATTTCCATGGTAATATAAGGTACCAAAGCACAGATTTTTGAAATGAAAGTTATTTTTCGTTTTGTAGTGTTTTGTTTTGGAAGTCGTTTTTCTTTAAACATTATTTTTTTATAATCCAGTTTTCCACGGTTTTGTTACTGCGGTTTTGTTTGGTAACGTGCATTTTTCGGGATAAAAGGAGAACCACTAATGACAGTCAATGACAGTGTACCTTTTTATCGTTGAACTATATTTCGTAAGCGGATAGTGCTTTCAGAAAAACCTTAATAAGCTTTTTTTTTATATATGTTGAGAGAAAGTTTAGCTACTCGTAGTTAAGATTTAATCTATTTAAAATCTAACAGGAAGAAGGAAGTGGATATCATTCATATATTTTTCACGATTACAAGCACGACTCCTGAGTGTGAGGTCCTAGGTGTCATTCACAAGTCGGACAGTATTTTATTGGATTTTTCTTAGAAGCAGCCCGGAGTTTGGAATTTTGTGGTGTAACATCCTCGTGTCTGGTTAAGCACGTCTGTCCTGCGCTCCGGACGTGTCGGAATACCATCCCACCATACTATAAGAGTGAAGGAACGGTGAGTGCACTTCTAATTATATTAACACAAGTACACTTTAATATCTCCTGCGTAATTGGCTGATCTAAGTCACAGGTTTTTTTTTCTATCGGCTCGCGGTTGACCGCTATCTCACCTGATGGTAAGCGATGATGTGGTCGACAGTGAAACACCCTTGCCTAGAAATAAACTATTCACTCTTGCCTTAAAGACCCCTATATTGTAGCTGTCGGGAAACACAGACTCCGGCAGGGAATTCCACTCCTTAGCTGTACGCATAATAAAAGTGTTCCCAAAACGTTTTGTGCGTATAAAGAGCGCATCGTCGTACGTCTGATCCTATGCTAGAAACGAGCTAGGTGGAATTAGATCGTGCAATAATTAATAAAAATAACAAAATAAATTGTTAAAGTTGAGATATACTATCGCGACTGAAATCCGATTGTGAGAATTTATTGTTTAACCTTTTTCACTACTTAATTACGCAATTTGATGCGAGTATCTTAAATCTACCTTTACTAATCGATCACTAAAAGGCTGTCAAAGTATTCTGATACTAAGACCCTGACCTTGTACGACATGGGAATTGAATCTAGAACAATTCTCAGTAGTCAAGTTTGCATCTGCGATTCTGCATGCATGCTATTAAATTGTAATCAGTCAATGATGTCACATTCGAGTATGTCAATATGTTTGTCCGAAGTTATTTACTTAGATTTTTAAATAGGTGCCTCTAATCATATTTTTTTAGTATTATTCAATACATGAAAGTTTATCAAATTTTATTATGAGGTATATGAATACTGGATATCAACTTAGGTAGGTACTTAGTATCTGACAAGAAGTTTTCGGTGGCATGTTTTTTCTAATATTGATTCAAAAATTCACGCATACTCATAAAATTATGAAGGCTGACTCCCCAAAGCTTCGCTCCCGTCAACTGGCTTCCTACCTGCCTAACCTACCTACCATACCTATCCGACCTACCTAAATATTTTTATCTATCATCTATAGTTTTCTCAGCGCACGCCAAAGAAAGAATTTATATATAGGCAACATTTTGCTACCTTGGGTTACATTATTGCAATTTTCATAAGGGTCTCTATTTTTTTGGAATCATATTATAGCCTATGAGACTCAGGAATAATGTAGCTTTCTACTGGTGAAAGAATTTTCAAAATTAGTTCAGTAGATCCAGAGATTATGAAGTATGGAGTTTCTTGTGCATTCTTCTCCATTACAAGCTACTTTCCGAATGCATGGTAGAATCAACTATTATTATTTGTAAATTTTAATGTAACGTTCAAAAGTGCCGCTTGGTGGCCTACTTGAAATAAAATATCTTTGTCTTTGTCTTACCCCTTAAAACGTCACAAACTCACAAACTTTACCTCTTTATAATATTAGTATAGATTACTGCTCTATTTCTATATTTATTAAAGTATGGTTTACTTACAGTTCGATCATTCAAGAATGGTAAGCTCTGTCTATCGAAATAGGCCTCAAGCTTTACCTCAGCTAATTATGCTAAAGCGCGATATTGTGATCGCCTTGTCTTCTGTGGGCTTGTTCCGAGTTTTTACTCATGCTCGTTCACGTTAATGTAAACGTTCTTTTATGTCCATGTATATACTCCAAGTATACGGAGTATATTATTATACCATGTATATACTAATAAAGTGGTTTTCCATTACTGTCACTAGATGGCGCTTATCCAGTTTCTGTACAAATTGACATTTAGGTAATGCGATCGATAAAAGTATAAATAAAAACTTTCACTAAGACCACTGATCTTACTATACAAACCCTGAACATATGAATTATCCTTTATAGGACATTGGACAGTGGCATCAATTTGTTTACTATAAGTAGGTATACCTCGCTACAAAAAATTAAACCACAATCAAATTATTTTCAAAAAATTATCTTTATTTACAGTTTTCATTGATGTAATAATAAATTCTTTGGACAAATTATCAACAATTCCAGATTATCAAACAATTCGTGCTTTGTGTAAAATTTAAATATAAAAATTATCAGAATAATGGAAGAAATACCTAAGAATTAATAATTATTATTGCAAAACGCAGTGAGAGGCAACATAAAAATTATATAGAGGGCTATACTACACATATTAACATGGCTTTGCTTGTCACGTTGTTAAGAAGAATGTTACAAGAAAATGTTTCCTAATGTGAGTTTAAAGCAGGTCCGTGATAATGTGGAAGATAAAGGGAATACAAAAGAAAATAAAGATGCTCAAAAATTAGAACAAGACTGTACAATTGTGAACACCTTATACATATATCATGATGGCCTCATTTATGATATTGGTTGACAAAAAAACAACTTATTTCGTTTAAGGTATTTAAATATTTATAACAATGGATATTAAAGCTTTAGAGACACAACATATTCAGTTTATTTAAGGACTGGAAATCTCAAGAACAAACACAGGTAGGTACGCTAATTTTGGTACAGCTAATTAAGATGAGGATCATCATCAACTTCCTGCCCTTATCCCATGTTGCTCGGGGTCGGCGCACCATGTTTTCTTCTTCCATATCGTCACGCTATCACTGACTCTCTTTTCTTTCATATCACTCCTCACACAGTCCATCCATGTTTTCTTTGGCCTTCCCCTCCCTCTCCATACATCCACATTTAATTAAGATGAGGATACTCAGCAGAATCACAGTGGGAATGTGGAGCTATATCTCAAACGAACCCTGCACTGTAAGAGACTAGAGGCTCTTCATAAAGTGACATTCTGACAGTAATGTCGATTGTCGAAACGCCAAAATATAAGAGATTATCACGTAAAATTTTGATAGTTCTATCCCAGACTTCTTTGACATTTTACCAATCTCTATCGCTTCGCGTTCGCTGATAAAATTTCCCTTGTCTAGAGACTATGCAGGCTACTGTAATCGACTATTCAGCTTCTAGAAACACACACACACCACATAGTCTCAATAATAAAAATCTCTGAATTGTTAAGCACTTACAAAGCAAATTCATAATTCGATTTCTCTGTACTGAATTTTGCTAGTTCATTTTTAATAGCTGAACGGTCCAGAGTTTTTTTTATGAAACAGCTAATAAAGGCAAAAATATTTCCCTTCATTCTGTCAACTAGCAGAAGTACAAGGAAACGGGGAACGGGTTGCTCTTCCATTTTGGCTTGCCCTGAAGATTAATTTCAAGACAAGAGACAGAGGCATAGTTGTGACACGCGACTCAGCCTGATGTTCAGATTTTGTAGTCAAATATGTTGACTGATATTCACGCCTTGCGAAATCTAGAGGCTGAATAGTTGTTGGGCACTGCTAATGCTGCTGAGCCATTTTTGCCTCCGTATCATGAAATATCAAAACTTTATAGTTTATGGTATTGGAGGAGGAAATAGGCTTTTTATTTAGGATGTTCAGTCGGATGTCTGCGACCGCATTTCCTCTTAAAAGAAATGGTAGCTAAAGAAAAAGAATATAGCTATACCGTTATCACACTGGAATAAAATTGTTTGTCAGGCAATGCTTACAATAGATTGTGTAAACGTGTGACCAAAAACAAAAAAATAACTTTCATAGTTACTATTTACAAATTGTAGTATTTTATAATTTTTATTTCATTGTTAAGATTAATTTATAATAATATTCGTTATTTCTGTTTGTTAGGCTAACATCTTGAAAACAAAATTGTTTTTTCCAAAAGCTCTTTGCCAACACATACGTTTTTCTAGATAGAGATGTAGGTACAAGATGGCTTTTAATTCTTGACAAACTTTTAGTGGGTTACTAATGAATATTATGAGCAACTTTATGTGCCGCCAACTAGCAGAAGTAACTTTTTACAACATATATTGTTTAGTCAAGAGGATATAAATTGATAACCTTTCTTTTATCATATTACAGCGTTGATTGCTGTCACCTGATTAGGATTCTTAATTATGTAACAGAGTAGTTTCCTCTCCACAAACAAAATAAAACAATATACTTTTATCGGAAACTGTTCATACATATATTATGAAAATTTAATTTTCTCAGTTGTTTCTTCCTCAGACAGGCGCCACGCAATTAGGCTACATCGATGTGACAACTCTTCTTAAAATAAATCATTTTACGGTTATGAATTTATCCGTAGAACAATTTCTATGAAAAATCGTCATCGCATTGTCACGTTGCGCCTGTCTACAGAAATCTTTATACTTAAACTACGGGGCTTGGTAACCCATAAGTTATCACAATATCTTATAACTGTGTACATTAGAATAGGTAGCATTATTTACATGAAGACTTATAACAGTGTAGAATATCGTTAGGTACATACAAAATGGAATGTACAAAGTTAGAACAATAATAATTTGGAATGAAAGCAAATCCCTTAGGTAACAATAGCAAATGGTGCAAAGCAAATAGAAATAAAGTGAGAATAAAATTAATCTTAAACATTACAAAAGATTTGCTTAAGCGTGGTCTACAAGGTCAAGTTGTTAGGCCTAACTACTTTAGATGGAACGCGTATGGGAGACACAACGGAGACGCCCTCATGCCCGTAGCCACCGCAAGAGACGCCCTGGGCGTCGGGAGTCGCAAGCCGATTCTCGGCCACCGTAGGCGCGGGCTTGCGGATGGCGAGTAATGGGTAGCTAGCCGTCCGATAAGGACCAGGCCCGAGTCGACGCGACGTCGCGTAGTGTTCCACGCGCGGCTCAAAGAGATGTCAGCAAAAGTGACGGGGCCCACTAGAGCCGATGCCTCTCTGGGTCGCGGATAAATTTTAAAGAGAGTTACCGCGGTCCTGGCACAAGCAGCTGAAGGAACACGGGTGGGTTTTAGTCAGCAAAAGTCTGACACGCCCTTCCGCTTAACCTAGAGCTTGCTCTAGGTTAAGCGGAAGCAGTTTACCTTGGTTAAGCAACGCTTGCCGAGGACAGTCCGTAGATGGTTGACCATCTTTACATAGCGAGTTTTCTCCTTGCCTCAAAACCACGTAAGCTGTTTATCCCGGCTGACATTTAAAGATCTATAACAGTAGTTACGGGTAATCAGAAACCTGAAATCTGACACTAGTCTTGCCAAGGGGTATCGCTTACCCAGTTTTTGGGTTTTGGAGGTCAGATAGCCACTCCATGTAAAATACTGTTATAGAAAGTGCAACACAACTGTGCGCGCGGCGCCATGTGTGCGTGCGCTTATAATTATACATTATGCATTTGAGCAGTGAAGCGGCACTCCTCGTCCGAGGAAACAACCACCCACTCATGGTTACCCACACATAACACCGCGCGCAAAGATGAGTTGAACTATCTATACTCAGCTAAATCTGGTTAGACTGAAACCCGATCACATATAGTTGCGAAAAGCAGACTAGGCAGATTGAACAAAAACATAGAGGAGAATCTAACAAATTTTTGAAAGTACATATTATGACTTGTATACAAGAGGGGAGTGATATGAAGTTTCGAATGACGTTATTGTGACACACGCTATTTCGAAAGAGACAAGAGAACTGAAACAGTTTTTCGAATCAGCGTGTTCGCGACAACGTCTTTCGATATAGTGGTTTTCGACTCAATGTGTTTTCGAACTGGCGTACCACTCGTAAAGTTTTTCGAAATAGCGTGCGTCGCAATAACGTCATTCGAAACTTCATATCACTCCCCTTCAAGAGATAACAGAATCACGCGACTGATATAGGAGGATTCAGGGTGTAACGGAAAGGTCATATTCTAAAAATCATAATTATAAACTTGTTTCTGTCCATGTAAATGATAAAATTTCTTCTTTACACTGTTCCGTTTTTGTTGAATTAGGTAATTTACCTATGTTTTCAATATTTTTAGGTATTTGAGAACCAAGTTCCTATATAGCAAATGAATGAATTTAGTGCTTGTAATACTTTAAACCTTTACGTAGTATAGTAGTGTTAGTCTGGGTGCATCGTTCTCACGTATATGAATTAATGTACCTATGTATGTTAACATTGTATTTTTTTTTAAAGATTAAGTATGGAGTTTCATGTCCTTTCTTCTCCTTAACAAGCAACTTTTCCGAATCGACAGTAGAATCAATTAATTAATTAATACCTTTAAATTTAAATTCTTGACGCTCAAAAGTGCCGCTTAGTGGCCTAATTGAAATTAAGAATCTTGTCTTTTGAATACCCAAAAAAAATTGGGTTTTCGATGCAAAGTTATTGTTAGGTGACAAAGAAATTGTATATGAGAGATACTATTTTTTTTTGTATTTGCAGCAGAAGTAGTTTCTAAAAAATGATTACTAGCTTTCCGTTACAACCTGTAGACATAAACATATTTGGTGTCAATAGTACAAATATTATGTAGGTATGACCTAGATTTATTTCACCAAGAGCTTCTCTGGCCTAAGTTATTCAACTTCGAAATACTAACTTGACCATGTAGACCAAGCTGCAGTTCTATTATAAAACAAGGTTACCCAGCATCTGAATAACCAAAAACTTAATTTGTTTTAACATTTGAACTCAAGAACTAGAACTTTAGCCTGCCGAGGTCGGTCCGTGGATGGGTGACCATTTCAACATACCGAGTTTCCTCCGTGCCTCGGAGAGCACGTTAAGCCGTTGGTCCCGGCTGTTATTTGAAGATCTTTGACAGTCGTTACGGGTAGTCAGAAGCATGGGATCTGACACCAGTCTTGCCAAGGGGTACCGTGTTACCCAGTTACTGGGTTGTGGAGTTCAGATAGGCAGTCGCTCCATGTAAAACACTGGTACTTAGCTGAATCCGGTAAAACTGGAAGCCGACCCCAATATAGTTGGGAAAAGGCTAGGCAGATGATGAACTAGAACTTTAGCGCGTAAATATCAAAATTGTACCTCTTCATGTATTACTTACCAACCTTCATTACATTTGACATGATGCATTGAAGATAAACTATTAGTTTGGACTTTTGAGACTTCTACGATTTTTTTTTCTGCCTATCAGTGTTACCTACCAGTCATTGAGTTCAACGCAAAAACTGTACAATAAAAAACTTAATTACAAAAAATTCCCCAAAGTGAATAAAATTCTTACAAAAACAGTGTAATGCTTAATTTAAGTATTGTGCTTAAAATTATTTATATCACACTAAATTCGTATCTACACAAGTCCTTTTTCTCAACCGCCAACGAGTGTTTGGAAAGTGACGGGGTCTTTAAACTTATCATCATAGTCTTCATAATCTACAAATTGGCCCATGGTCACTGGCAGGAGAAATAGCAGGAGAAGGAGGATCCAACTCTGGAAGCACTTGGATGCACTGTTGAGAGTAACTGAAATTAGAAAAAGAAATGAAATGTAAGTATGCAAGATTGTAATTAATCGATTAATTAATTTTAATCGATGTGTGGTCTTTTCTCGTTAAAGTAAACTTCATTCGTCTAGGTAATTTTATAAGACTTGACTACACTAAAGTTGAGTCAAACATAAGCAATGTCATCTTTAGTGTAGTCATGTCTGCGGCTTCCTACCTAAACTCCTGTAGCGACATCTGTACATACGAACTAATGACTAATAACCTCACGTCAAACAAATCCTGTATCGCGCAAGCAAAATTTTCGGCGTGAATTGAACACACAACAGTCTGACAACAACAGTCGAGCATTTTCCCTGACCAAACACAACACCCGTCTGTTCGGAGGATCCTCCCTTATCAAAGGAGGTGATGATGATGATAACATGCTGTTTCACATACCTCCAACCCTCATTAAATTCATATATCAACAAAATATAACAGAGCGCAAATAATATCCCAATAGTCTTTATTCTCGAGGATCCTCTACCTATAGAGGATCCTCATTTTTCCAGTGAAGTCCCTTGCAGCTTGCAGTGTGTATGAATTAGTTTTTTTTTAGGAATTTCTGAGTATATGCTACAAATTAGACACAAAACCTCCAAGTTGAAGCTGCCTGTTTCAAAACAAAAATCTTAATGAAGAACAATGGTCAAGAAACTCCGTGGATGGGGTGTGTCGATTACCGAATGCGTAGCTGGTAGCAGTTGAATGACAGTCGCCAAGAATCAAATAAGAAAATCGCTTTAGGATGAATCGCGTACGATGAGGAAGGTCTATATCCAGCTGTGGACAAATAGGCTGATGATGATAAGGGTGTAGCGGCATCTCTGCCACCACTTAAGAACTAATGACTAGTCATCATTTAGCGACATCTATCACGCCACAAACAAACTACATCGCGCAAGCAAAGTTTTCGGCGCGATTTGAACATTTATTTTATTTATTCATTAACACATACATTTGTTTTAATAGTTTAGACCCAAGCTAACAAAAGTAGTCATAATTTGCTAATAGTACAGTTCCAAGTAATGGGTCTGGGTAGAAACACAAGTTACATAGTGGACAACACACTAATTGTCACCCTCTGGAATTTCGCCAAAGAGCAAGAAAATATGTCCAAACACAGAGAGATGCTATTAAGAATTCTTACTGCACGAATCACTGGTGCAAACTTTAATAAATTTGCCGCGACTTTAAAAAGCCCCTCCCTAGGTCCTAATCGTAGCCTCCTGTTTGGAACGAGCAATCCCAACGATCCCAATATTTGTGACTTATACAGCATGCCACTAAAAACCATAAAAACATATTTTGCAAGAGCGCGGTTGCGCCTTACCTCCAACTTATAGTACCCAACCATCCCTTTAACAAAAAGAGTTTGATACGTAAGAGGGTAGAAGGGGTAGACACCAAATTGATTCATATATGGTATCAGGCAAATTTGTTCTGCATCTTTGCCAGCATCTGAGAATACTTCACTACATAAGTATTCCAGATGATAGCACTAGTTTCCAAGTTGCTTCGTACCAACGCATTATTATGTGATTTTACTGCCACCATGTTAGTGAAGTGACGGGTTTCACTCATGACAAAACAAAAAAATTTAAACCCTTTTTTGCAAACCTGCACTACATGCGCACGAAACGTAAGATCCCCAGAAAAAGTAACACCGAGATCTCGCACTATCACTACCCGCGGTATGACGTGCAATAATCGTGACGTCGAGGTAACACGGCCTACGTGAAGGACATTTTGTTATACTTCGTCACATTGAAGAGTAGTTTATTCTCTTCAGTCCACGCTACCACCACATCGATGTCTCACTAAAGCATTCCGCAGTGTGATTCATCTGTGATCCGTAGGAATAGCTTAAAATCGTACATGCACAACAGTCCGATGGCAACCGTTGGGCAACTGCCCGCCAGATACAACACCCGTCTGATCACATCCTCCCTTTTAAACGGAGGCTTGCGTGACTTTCCACACTGTAAGAACTAATGACTAGTCGTCATGTATCGACATCTATGAAACCACTAAAATTATTTGTATTATTTATTAGTAGTATTATATTATTTTATTTTAATTATTGTGAATGTGAAGACTATGTGGACAATTTTTTTTTGTTTTTATTTTTAATTTATCTTAGTTTTTAATCGTGGTCTGACATTTTGAGTAGTTTTGCGGCCTACCCGAATGTCCTTTCTTTGGTATTGTTCGTCGAATCGTTGAGCTCCTTAAATTCTGTGTTGAGCTGCTCGGTTATTGACAAATGCTTGCACTGACTGGACAGGTCCACTCAATCTGGCTGGTTCTTTCCTCAAAAGACCATTTCAGACATCAATCTACATGGTCTTCACATGATCTAACCAAGATTTTTGTCTGGACTTTAAAAGAGACTGTGACCTCTGAGTTTGTTTTGGCCTTTCTTCTCAGAGTAGTCAGATAGGAAACGCCGACCTCATCTAGTTTTAAAAATATGATCGACATGTAAAAGTGTTTGTACAAACCAACTTACAGAAATAAAATCATTTATCATTTACAAACTATACTACATCGCGCAAGTAAAGTTTTCGGCGCGATTTGAACATAATTATATAACAGTCCGATGGTAACCGTCGGGCAATTGTCCATCATATACAACACCCGTGTGATCAGATCCTCCTTTTTCAACGAAGGCTTGCTGGACTTTCCACACTGATCGACATATCTCCAAAAGGATTTAGCTTGTTAATAACCCAACAACGAAAATAAAACCTACTTCTCTCAGGTCTTGGATCCGTATCCGGCGTAAAGAAGTCCAGGTTAGCGGAGCTCCTGTATACGTCGTACACCGTGGACAGGCAAGCGACCCTCAAGCGTCCACTCAGGAACAGCTCAGGTGTCACCTTCACGTCGGCCTTGACGCTGGTCCACAGGAGACCGCTCTCTGAGGGGTGCAGGCTCGTCTCTGATGAACGGAGCTGAAATGTGATGGAGGTTAGCTTTAGTATTAAGTTTACTTATAATAAAATATTTGGAATTTATTTATACAGGACATTTTTTTACATCATTGAAATTTTGTCAAGATAAACTTAAAATAATTATAATAAACACGTATTTTTATTCAACATAAAATTGATTCGATTCGAATTCGATTCAGTTTTTTATTTGGATACGTCTTAGTACAAAAAAAAAACAGCTATCGCTTATGTAAGATGTTTACTTATATGCCCAGAACTTTGTACAATTTCAAATAATGGCAATTTGCTCCTCCGCGCCGCAAAGCCGCGGACAAATAGCCATTACATATTCTATGTATTACTGATACTGAACCATTAAAAAACGGACGGTGGTTACAAAATCTTCCTGTATATTATGCAGTATTCTAAGATTAGGTTCTCGTTCATCTATGCAGTTGGAGCCAAGATTGTAAGTATTGACAATTTTATGGAAAAAATTAATTCACAAAGTTCACTTACATTCATCATACTTGTATTCTGCAAACAGCTAGGTTAGGTTTACCTTAATACGTCCAGATAGTGACCGTTAAAACCCCAAGTTAAAGCTCTGTAAGCTCTAGAACTTCTCTGTTCTACTATTGGATATTTACTGTTTACTTCCCCCATGAATTTCTGCTGCTATTTCGGTACAGGGCTAGTGTGAGCCATTGGATGAAAGAAAAGAAAGAAAAATATTTATTTGTGACCCGCACAGGAGACACGAGATAAGAAAAACACAAACAATAATAAAAAATAAAAATTAATTACCCCATGCGAGACCAAAAAGGCTCCTATCTCAGCATGTGCAACGACATCAAAAAGAAAATAACGCTGCGCTGATATTCTGATAGGGCCCACTGTTGATGCCACGGACAGACGGATGAGTTGTCATTGTTGTTGCAGTCCACGCAGTAGACCATCATCATCATCATTTTAGCAGAAATATACACTATCTACTCTATCTTAGACTATCTTAGACACATACACAGAGATACAGGGTCCAGATGTGTGAGGGGCGACGGACGTCCCCAAATCCGTCGCCCTAGGACCCATTTAGGAGGGCCGGAAGAGGGCGTTGTCTGCCCTCCGCCGACGCCCGGCGCGTCTGCTGCGGATCGGGTTAGCGGATGAAATCTCCCTCTCCCTCTCCGCAGCCTCCTTCTGCGAGACGACTGTTTCGCAGAAGGATACCACCGCGTCCCAGGACTCCTCGCTGCCGACCATAGACTCGACTACGGCCGGCAGCGACAGGTCACTGCCCACTTCAGAGATGAGGGCACGGCGTATACGCCGTATACGCTGGCAGAGTGTGCCGCTTGTATACGCTACTTCAGAGATGAGGGCACGGCGTATACGCCGTATACGCTGGCAGAGTGTGCCGCTTGGGAGGAGCCAAGCGGCACACTCTGCCAGCGTATGCCGCGCCGTGTCCTCCCGGCAGCTGAACATAAGCCTGCCCCAAGCGTCGCCACGCAAAAGATGTTAGAGAACAACCAATGTCCACATCCAAACTGGAAATTTGTATAATGAAAATAACAACTAACGCAGTAAAAAGTAGGAGATACCTTAAAAACGAAAACACAAGAGGTAATAAATTTTTTTTTTTTTTTTTTAGTAAACGTTTCGTTACCTAAAGAAAACATGAGTACAGATGAGTATTTGTCTAACAATACTTTACCCTGAAAACATGACAACATTGGCATTTAAGTAGGAGAGATCTTAATTCCAAATACTCAATTCAGAAAGCCGGCCTTGTTCAGAAAAGAAAGTTACTAAGTAAAAAAAATTATTCATGAGAAATATTACAATTAAAAAAGAGCAAGCTTTTACAGCCGTGTTGAAATAATTTAAGTAGCAAGTGTCTAAGTTACAGGTGGCCTACAAAGTAATCTAATTACAAAACTTTTACATCTTCAAATTAGGCCGTTTGTAATAATTAAAGTTGTATAAAACGAAACTTTTTGCGGTGAAATAAAGCTATTCACAATTTTATGACTAGAAGGTCTACTGTAAGTTGTGTCTGTCCTGGTATTTTTTTTTAAAGCACTTTCGCATCGACCACGTTTAAACTCAATAAACCAGTTGTAAATAGAGGCACAGGATGAGGTTTTGTCATGAAATCCTAATTGAAGTCTTGTTGAGTAAGACAGTAACGAAAGTCGTATAAAAATCATTGAGTGAAAATGTTTTCTTGTCAAATCCATTTCGACGCACGACAGACATTGTAAAAACAAAAAACATAATATATGAATTCCAAAAAGTCCCTAAGGCGGTTAACACACTGCCACGCATCACGCTGCATGTTGCGTGAAAACGCATGAAAACGCACCTACGCGCGTACTTTTGTGTCTCCGTTTGTATAGAAAAAACGCACGCAAGTAAGTGCGTTTTCACGCAACATGCAGCGTGATGCGTGGCAGTGTGATAATCGCCTAATTCGATATTTAAATAATTATTTCATCGGCTTCTTTTTTTACTGGACTATTCTAAAAATAATCAGTGCCCCCATTCAATAGTGCATTCTGTATTATGGAGAGAAGCTAAGCGGATCAGAAAGATAGTACAATTATTGTTTGATAATACATTGCTTACATGATATTGTTTGTCGTGCATAAGTGTGTACTTCGTTCTTTATAAAGCGAGTCGTAGTCATACCCGTCAACTGCCTACCCTACTTACCTAGCAATTGTTTTTATAGAGTCATTCTGCCGCGGAGAATCTTAACACCGCCATTCAGAAAATGACGTCAAATGTACAACGCCATCTATCGAATATGGAGTTCAACAGTCCGAGTATCTAAATTGCGTGTGTTGTGTTGTTTTATATATCTTTTGATAGCTTGAACCGATTGCGATGAAACAAAAACTAAATCAAGTTACGCACAATTTTTATGTATACAGTTATCCATATTGGTTTCGTACATTTTACGTAATGCGTGCACAACTAAACTGCCAAAAATGCTGCAATTGGGTTCTGTTCGTTATTCTTTAACACCCTAACAATTTTTTTGATTTTCAATGTACAAAAACTTTTCCACAGATGTATTATGGCCGCGTTTCTCAACGCTAAATTATCGCAAAATTAGTGTGACAAGCAAGCAAGCGTTATTTGCTGCGATTGGTTGAATAAATTTTCAACAGCCGATCATAGCTGTTATCTGCTGCAGATAACCGGCGATTATTCTTCGTTTGCGCTATCAGCACGATAATCAATTGTTGATAAGGATTTATTGATAGGCTCAAAGACCGAAAACGCTCATTGAAAGAAAAAATTGCTCAGTACGCGTCGTGACTTCTTTTTACGGCCACAATGCATTGTGGCAGTGAAGAAAAGCCAGGATGCGTTCTGAGCCCTAACTGATGCAACCATAAAGCAGATTCGCGACAGACGAAAGGGCGCGCGGGCACCGACGAGAATTTTCATATTTTTCGACATGGGTTATGGGTTTACTTCATGATTTTCACCAAAATCAAAGATAGCCCCGAAGAAAATTTGCCGATTTTTCGTTATGGATATCGCATTCATGGTAGCAGTTTGATGATAGTAATAAAGATACTTACAGGCTCATCATTGATGTAGATAGTGAGGTTGGCAGCAGGTCTTGCTGGCGAGGACGTGCAGTTTGCTTTCAAGACCTCGCCAGGCTGGTAGCGATCCTTGTCTGCCTTCAGGACTGGCGCAACAGGCGGCAACGCTGGAATAGTTGGAGGAATTTCTTTAGTTAACTAATTTATCATAGACTTAATCTGCGTTAAACTTCTATATTGTATAACAGCAGACATAACTCTGTACTCGCAATTAATTAAGTCAGAAAGTATTTATTTTACTTTTACATAAAAATAGGCAAAGGCTAATTATAAATAGCAATTGTGTGTATGTGTTTTAACTGGTGGTAGGCTTCGGCCGAAGGCTTGTGACCACCCACCGGGCAAAGACGTACCGCCAAGCGGCTTAGCCGTGTTCCGGTACGATGCTCGGTGTAGCCACAAGAGGAGTTGGGTCGAGATAGCTGTTCCACTGCAGGCTGACCAGCCTGACGCGCGCTGGTATGGGCGTATCGGGAGACTGGTCTCGGAGGGTAGCGGGATCCGAGGCACGGTGCGCCGCTGGCCGACCGCAGGTAGTTGGGGGCCCAAGTAGTGTGCCAGCCACACATGAAAGGCTGCCCCGCCAGCTGTCGAAAAATCCCGGGATGCGCCATCGTGCTGGTTGGCGACCAGATGGGGAGGGCCCGATGGACATTCCGGGGGGGCTCGGGCGTCCCCGCAGTCTCCGGACTAGTGCCCCGATGATGCTGTCCTTTCAGTGCGTGTCTGAAGGTTAGCAGCGTGGAACCTCGTCTCACTTCCAACTCCTCTCCTCCATTCACTCTTTATAATGCCAAGGAAAAGGAAATATACGAAATTTAAACAGCGGCTGCACTCCCTCCCCCTCAAAGTGCACCTCACCAACATTCGAGGTCTGCACTCAAATCTCTCTGCAGTCCACTACCACCTGGAGACTGAGAAACCAGCGCTGCTTTTCCTTACGGAGACGCAGATAGCGAGTCCGTCAGACGTGTCGTACTTATCTTACCCAGGGTTTACCCTAGAGCACAATCTTAAACTACGCGCGGGTGTGTGTATGTACGCCCGTGACGACACTTGCTATCGGCGTCTCCGTAACCTTGAGGACTCCATATTCACAACGCTCTGGGTTCTGGTGGACACAGGTCTGGATAAAATTATCTACGCCTGTGTCTACCGTTCGCACAGCGGAGATCAGGAGACAACCAGGCTCACAGAGTACCTCAGTGAGGCGGCTGATGCGGCACAGCAGCGGTACCCTTCCGCCCAATTAGTGTTACTGGGGGACTTTAATGCCCATCAACAGGAGTGGCTCTTCCCATACCAGTGCACTGACCATGCTGGACGGGAGATGCGTAAGCTTTCGCTAGCGCTAAACCTCACCCAGCTGGTCCAGGGGGCAACGAGGGTACCGGATGTTGATTCGCACACAGCAAATTGCTTGGACCTTCTGCTGACAACAGATCCAGACAGATACTCTGTGTCGATAGGTTCACCCTTAGGTAGTTCCGACCACTGTCTGGTGAAGTCTGTATCCGTCTATTCCCCGCCCGATCCCAGCCCAAGAGGCACCCGGCGGGTTTGGCGGTACAAGTCAGCAGATTGGGATGGTATGCGATCTTTCTTCGCATGCTATCCTTGGCAGCCTACTTGCTTTTCTTCGACTGATCCATCGTCGTGCGCGGACGCAGTGACGGATGTGTTGCGTCAGGGAATGGAGTACTACATTCAGTTCTCTGACGTATCAATGTCTAGCGAAGACCAGCCATGGTTTGGCGCCGAATGTAAGCGCGCCGACGCGCTTAAACATGGGGCGTACCTGGCTTGGGTCGACGCTCGATCGCGTAAGGCGAGTGACGTGGGTCTGAAGAAGAGGGCCTTCAACAGGGCTGCCAAGTCCTGCAAGTTAGTGTTGCGAAGGGCTCGGTTCGACCACATTGGCCGAATAGGGACCAAACTTGCTTCTTACCCAGCAGGTAGTAAAGCGTTTTGGTCTCTGGCTAAGTCGGTCGAGTCGAACTTCTGCCGTCCCTCACTACCACCACTGCTAAAACCCGACGGGTCGCTGGCCCACTCCGCTGAGGATAAGGCAAATTTATTTGCCTCTCTTTTTGCGGAATCTTCACGTCTGAATCCTGGTGACGCGCGGCCCCCTCCTTCTCCTGATGGATGCGAGACGAGTATGTCGGACATTCGTATCCATCAAAAGGACGTCCGTAGGGTGATGCGCAACCTCGACGTGAACAAGGCTAGCGGCCCTGGCGGAATACCAGCAATTGTTCTTAGAACCTGTGCGCCTGAACTGTCTCCGATCTTGACACGCCTATTCCGCCTTTTGTATAAGGCTGGAAAAGTGCCGAATGCTTGGAAGCAGGCTAACGTACAGCCCGTGCCCAAGAAGGGCAGCCGAGCTGACCCGGCCAACTACAGACCCATATCTGTAACCTCCATACTCTGTAAGAGTATGGAACGCGTACTCAATATTAAGCTCCTGGCATACCTAGAAACTAACGATATCCTAAGTGACCGCCAATACGGCTTCCGCCGAAATCGGTCTACTGGGGATCTTCTAGCGTATGCCATTCACATCTGGAGTGAGGCCATCGAGAGGCATGGGGAAGCGCTTGCCGTCATCTCGAAGGCTTTTGATAGGGTCTGGCACGAAAGCCTTATTTGTAAGCTTCCTTCATTCGGTTTGTCCGGTGGTCTGTGTGATTGGATTGCAGACTTCCTGAGAGATCGGTCCATTCGAGTGGTTATCGATGGCTGCTCGTCGGACCACTTGGATATTAATGCCGGTGTCCCTCAGGGGTCAGTACTCTCAGCAACTTTATTCTTGCTGCACATTAACGATCTGCTAAAACCCGGTACCTTTGGGTATGCAGACGACAGCACTGTTGCTGAGAGATACTTGTCCAACGCTCGTACTACCGGGCCTCAGGTCCAGTCTCTCCGGGAGGCCATGGTGGAGCGCTTAAACCTGTCCTTGCAGGCAGTCTCCGAATGGGGCGATGCCAATCTGGTCAGGTTTAATGCTGCTAAAACCCAGGCGTGTCTTTTTTCCGCAAAAAAGAGTCAATTTCACCCGGCTCCAACTTTCCGAAGTGTGACCGTGCCAATAACTGACCATCTTGAGCTGCTTGGCGTTACGTTGACATCGACTCTCAATTTTGGCCCATACATTGAGGCAAAGGCTCAGCTGGCTGCCAAGAAGCTGGGGATCCTTGCAAAGGTGAGAAGGTACTTCACGCCACAACAGCTGCTCAGCTTGTATCAAGCGCAAGTTCGATCATGCATGGAGTACTGTTCTCATCTCTGGGACGGCTCTGCCAAATACCAACTTGATGCACTAGAGTCGATCGAAAAGCGGGCCAAGAGGCTCATCGGCGATGAGGCATTGGTTAAGTCAAAGCTCCAGAGCCTTGAACATCGTCGCCGAGTTGCCGGCTTGTCGGTTTTTTATCGATTACATTTTGGGGAATGTGCGATGGAATTGCATAATCTAATTCCGCCCAGCCCTTTTCATCATCGGACTACCAGACGTACGGCGATGCGCCATCGGTACATGGTGGACATTCCAATCATACGCACTAAACGTTTTGAAAATACTTTTATTATGCGTACAGCTAAGGAGTGGAATTCCCTACCGGAATCTGTGTTTCCCGATAACTACAACCTAGGGGTCTTTAAGTCAAGAGTGAATAGGTTACTTCTAGGCAAGCGTGCTCCATCATCGACCACATCATCGCTTACCATCAGGTGAGATGGTGGTCAAGCGCGAGCCTATATAAGATAAAAAAAAAATACAGATTCTAATTTCGTTGTGGGGTCTACTTTAAGTTTTCGGTACCAAGTAGAATAAGACGCTTAAGTCTCGTCGTCGTTATTTTTTATTTCTTTGTTTCTTATAGTATGTCGTGTTATTTCGCTTTGAACGGATTTCTAGTTAGCACTAATCCAAAAAACGAATGAGAGCAGAATGGTGTGTTTCTTTATATATTAACATAAATAAATTCACGTATTTTACGTTGGGGTAAGTAGTAACTACAGAACATCTCTGTAGTATTTTGCAAAAATAAATTTTTGAAACATGCCCAAATATAGAATATTATAATTTACCGTAACAGTATTTACTACATATAGGAATACATTACTACTATATAATACAAACATTTAATACTAGGTATACAAACCTATTATACTTATCAATAAATATCACATCATCAGCCTATTAATGTTCCCACTGCTGGGACACAGGCCTCCTCTCTTTCTTTCTTTTTATTCTGTCCTAAGTAGAATCCGTCATATATAAAATATTGCATATTTAGAATCTATCAAAAGTAGACTATGATGTCAAATGTAGACGATAACTCCTACTATCGTTTTCTAAAACCCACTCTATATTTTTTATGCCAGGCCGATATCTTTCTTTCCTAGAAGTTATTAAGAAAATACCTAAGCTCCTTTACTTACAAATATTCAACATCACAATATCGTTCAGTTCCCTTTTAAATCTGTAGGGATTTCTTTGGAGAAAAACGTTGATACTACATTGAATCCTAACAAAATAAAATACTTATTCAAATGGGAATCCTAAAATAAATGTACCTACATTTATGAAAATTACGATCCTACGGGACCCACTTGATTTCAATGTCCATGCCTTGACCGGAATATCAATTCAGTTTGCTTTACCATGACAATATTATGTATTACATACCTACATATATATAGAGGGTGGGCAAAAATCGTGGATCAAACGAAAAAGGGCGATTGGGGTAATTTAGAGTTAAAAAAATATTGTTTCTTTAGAACCTACTGCAAATAATCCCAACTATCACCAAAAAATGGAAAGAGTAAGCTTAGGCATGGTTTGGCCATGTTGAGAGGATGAATGAAAGGCGACTAACAAAAGGTATTTACAAAGCAGACGTGAATGGAAACGCCAGGAGGGAACGCCTTAGAAGCCTTAGCATTTTACCTTATTGGATGTATGAACGTGACTGAAGCAAAATGTGTATGTAAGGATCGTAGCAGATGGTGGTCTGTAGTTTCTGCCTACCCTCATGCGAAAAAGTTAAAAAAGTAGGTGTTTAAGTAATAATACCCCTGTGAGGCCTGTGAGGTTCCCAGAGGCGGCTTAATTAAATCTGACACTAGAGGTGGCCACACCACACACGAAAGAAGAAGAAGTAATAATAGCCGCATAAGTTGATCTTTAAGGATGATCGGTGATTCGGTCTTAGATGGATCTACATCTGTTACAAACTGACTCCGTGCTTCGGAAAGCACATTAAGCCGTTGGTTCCGGGTGTAGCTGTAGATCTCTAATAGCCGTTACCGATTGTCAGAAGCCTAAGAATTTGACACCAGTTTTGCCAAGGAGTATCCAGTAACTGATTTGTCGGGCTGGGATAGGCTTCATGTAAAATAGATATCCCATCAAAAACATAAATGTAAAAAAGGGAGCCAAGTTCAATACTAAGAATATACGCGGTTGTTGACTACGCCGACAAAAGAATTGAGAATTAAATGGGTGCCAAGTTCAGTATTCTGAAATGTATTTACAAGAACATAAAAAATATAAACTAAATTTAAAAACACAATTCCTTGCTTTTTCTGCTACAAAAATATTTACGATTTTAAAATATAACTTCTTAAATTTGAAAAGCCGAATTATTTACATAAAGCAGATAACTTAGTATAAATTGTTGCTCAAGATTTGACTTGGCTTTGTTTCACAAACACTATACCTCTCGGTTTTAATATTCATTCATTCGAACACTTTATTAAATACCTTTATCATTCATGTAAGATAGAGATTCAGTTGTATCTTTTTACCCAACTGCCGAAGGAGGGTAATGTGTTTATCAGTCTATGTATGTTTTTTTCTTTAGAGACCAAACGCGTAGTCCGAGTTTGATAGTTCTTACGTCAAACGATTCTTCTTAACCCTGCAAGTGTCACTGGCAACATTATACGGCGCTATATTGTGGAGACCCAAATTCTTTTTCTCTTGGAAACCTATCGTGTGAAGTAACAAAATAAAGGATTTTAAGAGGTGATTTCAAAAATATATAACACTTAAATGTACCAAATTCGAAGAAAAATAACAAAAAAGTTAGAAATAAAAACAACATCTGGTTTTGGCCAGCCAGCACGTGAATATGTATCCTCCGACTGCACAGCATGATTTTCTCCTTGTTTACGTCTTTATAGTTTGCTTTTCAAGCAGTCGGATTTTAGATTTTTTATTAAACTTTTTTTTTACACTGGAAGTCAACCCCAACATGGTTGGCAAAGGCGAAGCAGATTGATTGGATTAGTTGGTGACACTTATGGTAGGTTTCTGTTGAACAGCAAACGTTTACAGTAAAAGTTCTTTCAGCTAAAATGATAGTGAAATAAACATAATCTGACTTCAAAATAACATCTCCCTATAATCTATTCGCTGGAGAAAAAAATAAAAGGTAAACAAACAAACGTCAAACGGTTATAATCCGAGGAATTTCAAAAATACAACCATACAACGCAAAATTGTTACTTTTGTAGCACTTTTTAATTAAATGTCATAATAAAATAAATAGTTCCGAACGCCAGGCTTTCAATTTTTTTTTAATGTCGGTCTATTTGGTTTTTGTTTTTATAATATCAATTTTATATTTTTTTTGTTTGAGTAATACCATTAATATTGTTTGTTCATGTATGTATTTGGTTGTTGTATGAAATAAACATCTCATGATATTTTTTTATATGAGTGATTGCAAAAAATACACGTTAAAAACCCTTTTTTATGGTTATATGGTTTATATGGTTTGTTTACCTTTTATTTTTTGCTCCAGCGAATAAAATCATCATCTGCCTAGCCTTTTCCTAACTATATTGGGGTCGGCTTCCAGTCTTACCGGATTCAGCTAATTACCAGTGTTTTACATGGAACGACTGCCTATCTGACCTCCACAACCCAGTAACTGAGTAACACGGTACCCCTTGGCAAGACTGGTGTCAGATCTCAAGCTTCTGACTACCCGTAACGACTGTCAAAGATCTTCAAATAACAGCCGGGACCAACGGCTTAACGTGCTTTCCGAGGCACGGAGGAAACTCGGTATGTTGAAATGGTCACCCCTCCAGCGATTAAAATAATATAAGTATATTTAAAACTATTATTTATGATGAGAAACTTGTTAAATTTTAATGACAGCTATCAAAGAAAGAGAGTTATTATTAGTCACTCATGCATGTCATTTTATATGTTATACCAGACAAACATAATATTCGAGGATCAGTAACGCGCCTGAGGGTCTTATTATTGATTAATTGGCCTTTGCGCGAACGCGTTCTTGCTAACTAAACAAATAATATTTGCTCAAACGGGCTATCGAAAGCAGATATTTGCGATTGTAATTAAGATGTTTAATATGAAAGACTGAACGTACTGCCTTTTGTTCTTGATTTCACTTGCGTTTTAGGCAACTTCTGCCTTATACCTGGATCTTTCTTTCTTTTTCGTGTGATGTGCAACCTCTGGTGTCAGAGTTAGTTAAGCAGCCTCTGGGAACCCCACAGGCCTCTGACTTGGCTATTTCAGACATAAATTACATTAACTATAAAATTCCAGGTTTCCACACGATATTTTCCTTCACCGTTGCCTGTGATGTCCGATATAAACATAGAAAGTACATATGATTTTGCAAAAGTGACATTGGTACCACGAGAGCGAGGTCTTAGCCATTGGTCCACCATGACATATACCCGGATAAAAAATGTCTTTACAATGCACGTTCTCGAAAAGAGCGTTTTCCAATCAGCCAAACTGTGCGGAAAGTTGATGATGTTACTTTTTGAGAAAAGTTTTTTAAGTACAGATTATCATTCATATAAAAGGTAAAACAAAACGAATACTTCATTTAAGGCGTTCTTAATTACTCTAGATTTAGATTTTGATCAATAAATTAATTTTAAATATGCATTAAATATGTTTGGCAGAATGAACATTTTGCTTGTGCCGTTTTGCGTTACGACGTGACAGCTATTTGCACATGCGCAGTAGATATGACCGAGGAACTATGAACTATTAGTTAATCTGTGGATATGCTGAGTGCCCTTGAATATGCGCCATTTTATTTATTGTGTTAAAACACGTTGAAATTTAGTGATTTATTTATTAACACGGCACGCCAACGATTCAATTACACATCAACATTACTAAGAAACATCCAGAAACGATCCTGTGTAAGTAAACAGGCATGCACATCATTTACAGCGTAAGTCGCATGTATTTATATAAAATGAATATAAAACAAACACAAAATCAAATAATTAAATTAAAATGGGTTATAACATTCATGTAAGTACATTTTAAAATAAAATTATAAAGAGAGAATGTTGAGAGTGATAATGTTTATTATTACGTACTAACTTCTTCCAGGGGCTTCATCCGCGTGAAAAGTGTTTTATCATCCCATGAGTACATTAAACCGCGATAAAAAGTAGCCTATGTGCTGTTCCAAACTATAATCTATGTCTGTGCCAAATCTCATCCAGATCCGTTCAGTCGTTCTGGCGTGATTGAGTGACAAACCATCCAAATTTTACATTTATAATATTAGTAAGATATTTTGCTAACAAATACCAAAATGTTCTACATTTGGTACGGAACCCTAAATATGCGCAGTCCGTCATCACGGCAGCGCCCAGCGCGGAATTACTTCTTCTTTCATACTTTCCTATTTTCATCATCTCAATGGTGACTTCGTTTCTAGTCATATATATCTATGTATCATCTTTTGCACATTATTTCCATCGGTTATTAGGGTAATACCTTTCCTTTACATGGGACCTAAACAAAAGCTGAATAGAATAGAATAGAATAGACTTTTATTTGCTTTGAATGCAGGTAAATACAAATAGGATCGTAAATAACATAATAAAACAAGTGACATCGATAAAATAAATATAATAATACTAGGAGGAATCAAAAAGTATTGAGAACGACATACTCCTTGGTAAGAAAAAATAAAAAAATATTGGCAGGAGCTCAGATACATTTTTTTTTTTTGTAATATTACTAAAGAAAAAAATCTTGGATTCTCTTTTGTTTTTTTCTGAATGTAGTCATTTGTTTTCTTCGTATCGGCACGTGTTCTCGAAAATGGAGGAAAAAGAAATGCGAGCCGTTATTAAATACCTCTGTTTAAAAAAGTTAACGACGCAAGAGATTCATTGCGATTTGGATTTCGTATTCCATTGTCACAAGGTGTGTCTCAATTTCTAGTAGGGCGAACGAGCACGGAAGACGAACATCGTTGCGGCCGTCCATCGACGTCAGTCACCCAAGAAAATGTTGCGAAAGTTGAAAAAATTGTATTGAGCGATCGAAGAGTTACCATCCGATACTTAATTCAAGAAACGGGCATTTCATATGGAAGTATTATATCCATATTGAAACAATCTTTGAATATGAGAAAAGTCTCCGCAAGATGGGTGCCGAGAATGTTAACCGACAGTCAGGAACAAAATCAACATGACATTTCGAAGATATTGTTGGAAAAGTTTCAAGAAGATTCTGAAAACTTTTTGTCTCGTTTCGTAACAATGGACGAAACATGGGTCCATCATTTTGATCCCGAGACAAAACAGCAATCTTCGCAATGGAAACGGCCATCATCACCGACCCCGAAGAAGTTTTGTGTCGTAGCATCGGCTGGCAAGGTTATGGCCTCAATATTTTGGGACTCAAAAGGGATATTGTTGACTGTTTACCTGGAGCGTGGAACCACTATTACAGGCCAATATTATGCAGCTTTAATTCCCAAGTTGAGGAATGCCATCAAAGAGAAAGGGAGAGGGAAAAATCGAAGGGGCGTGCTGTTTCATCACGACAACGCACCAGCGCACAGGTCGGCAGTTGCGATGGCTGCCATTCAGCAAGCTGGCTTCGAATTGGTTGACCACCCCCCTTATTCACCAGATCTGGTGGCTAGCGATTTTTATCTGTTCCCTAAATAGAAAAAATACTTAAGGGGAAACAGGTACAAAGACGATAACGAGGTGATGGATGCCGTGGAGAGCTTTATGCAGGACCAAGACAAAACTTTAAACGTGAAAGGGATGTGAAGCCTTGGAAAAGCGCTGGACTCGGTGTGTAGAGAGACTCGGAAACTATGTAGAAAAATAAATTATTAACTTATCAATAGTCATTATATTCTATCTAATTCTCACTACTTTTTGATCCCTCCTCGTATGTACATAATTATGCAATGTGTAGTCCACTTGTAATGTATGCTCAGTTAAATACATTCAACCTTTGTGAATAACTACATACCAAACATTTTAACTGGCACATTTATAATATCATTATCCTAAAATATAAATAAAAAATATTTATCTCAAGCATTCAGGATACTGTATTCAGTCCACACGTTTGGCTGCAGTCTGGGGAGCATGCAAACGAGTGACGATACTTGTGTTCGTCTGCTGCATCCTGAAGAGTCTGTCCCGCTACCAACCATGCAGACTAAATAACTTAAAATCTTTTTAGGATTTTTAGGACACATTTTTAGGATTCCGTTTTAAGGGTCGAAACGGAGCCTATTGCTATCACTCACGTGTCTGACTGTCTGTCCGTCTGTCTGTCTGTGTGTCGTCTGTCACACAGGTTGTACAGCCAAACGGTCGAAGTTACAGTCTTCAAATTTTCACAGTATAAACATCTTGTTTTCCCAAAGCCATAAAAATTGTCATGATATATTTATAAATGTTTTTCCTGGCTCCAATACAGAAAAAGAGGGAACTTGACCTACCCCATCGAGTGGGGTATCATTGTTTAGAACTTGTTGAGTAAATAAACAAAGCAATGAAAACCCACCAAATTTAGCTTTTTAAACGACTTCAAAAAAGGAGGTTTTTTTTTTTATGTATATACCCTGATTACTCAAAGACGCCTGGACCGATTTGGATTTTTTTTCCAGGTGGTCCCATACTCATCAGTACAGGATCTGATGATGGGATCTGGGAGAAATAGAGTGAACTCCTCAAATACTCGTATTATAGGCATACGTACAGTGATTTTGGTATTTTCATGAACAATGCAAGCATTTGCACTCAAAATGTATCATTTGGTGAAGTGAAACTGATGAAGAAGACCACAAAGTGTCTTTGGAACTCCTTAGTAATAAGTATGGCACGGGTATAAGATATCTCGAATAGTTGACCGAATATAATGAAACAAATACTTATAAATAATAGGTACTTATGAAAATGGTACCATCGAACTGATCGCTGAAGCCGTAAGGTTAGGCACTAGAACGCCGAAATAAAATAATGTATTTTTTTTGTATCTTCACCCGTGTTTGGGCTTATCGGAATCGTCGTGCGATGTACTTTCATGGTAACTTGAGGTACCTACCAAAACTAAAAAAAGAAAAATAAAAAACTTTTACCAAAAAAATTTAACCGACTTCCAACGCAAAATTATTTTTCGACTTGTAGTGTTTTGCTTTGGAAGTCGGTTTAATTTGTTTTCTTTTTAAGTTTTTTTTACAAAATTTGGTTCCGAAGAATGTTTTAACTTCCCATTGCTGAGAAGAACTGCAAATTTGGTGATAATGTTATCATTACGTATATTTTAAATACTAATATATTGATAAATCATATTTTTCATTTGAAATTCCCTCATTTTTCCTATTACAACCAACTTGATTTTGCGGTTTGGTACGGAACCCTAAATGTGCACCCGACACGCACTTGGCCGGTTTTGGAGATAAGTATAACGGACAGCTTGCTAGGTGACGGTGTCATATAAATCAATAAGCTTTAAGTTTAATCGTTTTGAATAAAAGATGAAATTGCATTATCATATCACATTACATCATCAACCTATTAATGTTCCCACTGCTGGGACACAGGCCTCCTCTCTGTGAGAGGGAATGGGCCGTATTCCACCACGCGGGTCCTGTGCGGGCTGGTTATATTGGATAAATTGGATTATATAGGGTATTATATAGGGAGTAAGTATACAAATTAGTTTCACTAAGTAGGTAGTTATTAGAAGATTACTCAACGCTTCTCGTCAACTGATAGATACTTTGCGTGATCAGAGAGCTGATTCGTTCTTTGGCTCATTTCTGGATGCCAGTTTTATGGAAGTGTACTTGGGTTCTATTTTATTACTTCCTTCTCTGTTATCCGTTTTTCTTGTATTTAGGTTTTCTTGCACGTACTTCATTTCAGCCAAAAGCCGTCCACTGCTCGACATAGGCCTCCCCCATGCGTCGCCACAATGATCAGTCTTTTGCGTCTCGCATCAACCGGACTCCCGAAGCATTGACCAGGTCGTCGCTCCACCTAGTGGTAGGCCTTCCAACGCAACGTCTTCCGGTTCGCGGTCGCCAATCCAGAATTTTTCGTCACTTACATAGGTTTAGTATAAATCAGTGGTGTCTCATCCCTATACAAAGAAACCGTGCCGACGTACTATACTGATTATTTTATGTATATCGATCGCGTTCGGTTCCGTTCCGTTCCGTTCCGTTCCACGGATACAGATGGTGATCTATCTCTCGCCGTGGAACGGAACCGAACGCGATCGATTTACAAAAAATAATCGGTATAGTGAGATGAAAGACGCTAGTTACGTCGGCACGGTTTCTTTGTATGGGATGAGGCATCTGTATGCTAGTATTATATTATCTGTGGTATAAATAGTTATGCTACTGTTATTTACATTTGAAATAAAACCCTTAGGTATATTTACAAACACCAACTTCTTATTCACCTCATACATCACTTATCATCGCAGAAAACGAGCCGTTGTGAGTCAAATGGAACATATTCTGAAGCAGATCTGCCTAAAAAAGAATGAAAGAAAGAAAGAACACTAGTTTATTTGGCACACACAGGTATAGACACACAACGTAAACGCTTTATATGTCACAAAATCTGAAGGTTAGACAACGTATCGCTTTGATTTTTTTATTTTCTTCTGTGTCTACAGACAGATTTTGTTTACTAATAAAACAAGATCGAAGATATATCTGCCTTCCTATAACATAATTTGAAAATAAGAACGCGATGTGTTTCCGTAAATGGGATATAAAAGAGTTTTGCACACAAACTGGTTGGTACGAAAATATTGCTTCGCTCTTGTGTCTTATATTGTTTGGTAGAACAACATATTGTAGGTAGCCAACAATTTATGGTAGAGATCCCGTCACTGAATATTTTCGTAAAGAGTAGGTACTGATTTGCCGCATTTTGTTAAATTGGAACTAGATCCAAATTATACTTGGGTAAATTCTCTAATCTCATTCTAGATTAAAAGACTGATACGGGTACAGTCAATAGCTTTTTTGTGATTTCAAATCAGTGTTAGGACGTTTTACTTTACGGAACAAGACTGGTTTTTAAGTGGATCAGAGTATTTGTGATAAATCTTCTCTCTAATCGCCTTTTCTTTTTCTTTTTTTATTTGTGATGGGTTTACTCTTGACTCTAGTCTAGGTCAGAGGTGACAGAGACAAAGTCGACGATAGATTGCCTGTTTGCTCTAACTTTGAAGAGATTTGGGTTGTATGCGTTCGGAAACACAGACGCAGGCAGTGAGTTCCACTCTTTTGCTGTGCGCATTATGAAGGCTTTTTGGAAGCGCTTGGTGCGAATTGGTGGAATGGCAACGAGGTGAGGATGGTTTAGAGCGAGCATAGAAAGATTGTCTTAAATACACAGCTAGGTGCGGATAACAATATTTTAACTAGCTTCTGCCAGCGACATCTATCCAAGCAATGGTCTATGCTTGTGCTATGTTTATCCAAAATCGTTCAGTCGTTGAGGACTCTGATTACTAAACATGCAAACATACGATACATGCAAACTTATTATATTAGTAGGATAGGATTGTATGGCAGTGAAAATCAAGAGCACTCTGGGGGCGGTGGTATTGCTACTAGAATTTTACTAGCCCAATATTAAAATGGCACCACCCTTTCCATAACAAATAACTATAATAATAAAGACCCTTTCTAAAAACCGAATAGCCCCGTAAATTCTTAGTAAAGCAGGAACACAACAACTATGTACAACATACATACCTACCATTACATTACAAACCATTACAAACTACAGGATACGCCGAAACTTAGCCTATCCAATCCCTAATAAATACAAGATCGGTCGCCGATAACGTTACTGATATCGCAGAGTTTATATCCTATAAAATAACAATACTGAAACTGTTATGGCCAAACACTTCACGAAATGGAATTAGGAGCTTCCGAAATTTTGTTGGGGTTAGTGGTGATGCAACTGTGCGGGAAATTGAATTTCTTACTGTCAAAGAATAAACAAGGACGTTTTTCGCATGAAGTCCGAAGATGAGGTGAGCTTGAACAGCCATTAGGGACCCATCCACTAACGTTAATTCCTGCCGGCTTCTACAATCCATAAGGAATGAACGCCAGTGGATTTGCAAGAGAGAGAAAGAATTACGGTATTAAAAGCCCACCTTTCTTCCCTTTGCGAAGGACGCGACGCGATGACGAATCAAAGCAGCGTTGCCAGAATGTAACATTTGTTACATTTTACGTTACTTTTGACCTGTTCATGTTACCTCCATGTAACACGACCCAACATGTAACTTTTACGCTACTTTTAGAACTTAGTAAAAAATATTGAAATATTTTCCAGCAAACAAAAAATAATCGTGAAACGGAACGCATCTAAGAAAGTTTTCGTTCGTCGTGTTGTCGCACCTGATTTTGTGACACACAAATAGACGTATTGCTTATTCACTCACTCACGTGTATTTCTAAATCTTTCATCCCGCTTACTCAGGCGAGCGAGTGAGCGAGTTAGTGTCGTTTTCTAAATAAAAAAAAAAAGTTGTTTGTAAAGTCGGTTTACGGACGATAGTTTAACGTGATAACGTCATAACAAAACATTGATGAAATGATTGCATACATAACGATACAATTAACGTCATTGTACCGTTACGATTATAAAGTTACAATGAGCGTAACGTTACATTGAGTCATCCTTTTTCGTGCGTGCAGCCGGCGTTCATCGATTTATTAGACGTCGTCACGTCAATAACGTAATGTAACTTTTCTCATGAAAATGAAACTTGAGATGTCTCATGTAATATTTGACTATCTGCCACCAGTGTCCTTGATCCAGTGTTGCCAGCAACACCGAATCAATAAGTCTTATGCCATTTATTGGCCCTGCGTGAATGAGCGCGCATTTGCAATCATTTCGTGTTCGTACAATAGGACAATTCAGAAGAAATGAACGTTAGTGTATGACCCGTTAATCTTCATAATATTATAAGATTATAACCATCCACAGCTACACGCAATCCCTTGGTTTGACTGACAAGATACATCTTGGAATTAATTACTTAAGTAAAGGAAGGGCTATTAAATATTTTTTCTTCACATAAAATTCACACAGAAATCTTAATATACTGTCCAACAAAGTTACTCAACTTAATTTTTTAGTTGTTACTACTATTATGTACGACCAAATTTTTTTTATTTTTGTTGATAGACTCGCGCTTGACCACTATCTGAACTGATGGTAAGCGATAATGTGGTCGACAGTGAAGCACAGTTGCCTAAAACGTAACCTTACTCCTGATTTAAAGATTACTTCGAAAACTTGATTGAAAATCACAAACTCGATTTATTTCAAAATGTTGCCTCGATTACTCAATTATGAACGGGACAGTAAAATTGTTATGACTCTGTAAAACTTTTACTGAATGACGTAAAACTGGAACCAAATGTCCGCTAGAAATTACTGAGAGTTAAGTTAACTTTTCATTCAATTATTAAGATGGTTTGTTTTGGAACCAAAGAGGCAGATGTTGTTTTGATAAAATTATATTTTGCCATGAACAAATTTTAACAGTGCAAGATTTAACGTCATGATTGATCGGACGCTGATTTTATTTTCACGACGAGCCAATGAAATCAAATAAGAAAAACTTATTTGATTTTATTGGCTTTGGCATTGGCAAAAATATATGTATATATTGCCATCGGGTACAAATCCAGACTGCCAGACTACTGGAAAATTCCAGATAAAAACCCCAATAAAATTCTGCTCGACCCAGGAATCGGACCCAGAATCTCTTATCTTACTGAATTGTATCTCCCAGTTTCAAGGCTGACTGTCACACCTCCATCCATAGAGCGTTCAGTTGTCCAAGGAAAAGTGGAAGGCACTAGATCGCGTGGAAGGTCACCCATGCGTTGGACCGACCAGATCAAGTCTGTTGTGGTCGGTACCGTGCACTAATGTGCCCAGATGACTTCTAATTTGGAAAGATGGTAAGATATTGTAAGACGCATTACATATGCCGTAAATAGAAACATCACTTCATGGCCACCACGAACGCTTTGTCAAGAGCGTAAATAATAAGAAGAAGATCTCCCAGTAAATGTGATAGTAAAGCATAGCATAATTAATCAGCCTATAATATTCCCACTGCTGGGACAAAGGCCTCCTTTCTGTTATCGACAAACAAATATAAATATTCAAAAAATAAAGCTTCAATGTTGAAAGCTGGGCGCCAAATAACCAGAATACGGATTAATTCATTTACTCATTCAGTTTGAAAGGTTTCAGGAAACGATATTGAAATGATAGTACCTGTATAATGTGCACTATTCAATTCGAATGAGTAGTTTTGTTATTTTTGTTTGAAATACTTTACCAAAACGTAAGTACAACAGAAATTATGTGTATTTTTTTCAATTAAAGTTTTTTTTGTGACCAATGTGTGTAATATCTATGTAAATCAGATCTCACAACGTTAGATTTGCTTATTGGACGTTCGTGAAGCTAATCGGTACAGGTTACAGATCAAAAAAAGTCTTTCATCATCAGATGACAGATGAAAGACTTTTTTTTTTGCATCCATCATCTGCACAGCCTTTTCCAACTACATATATTGGGGTCGGCTTCCAGTCTAACCGGATTTAGCTGAATACCAGTGTTTTACATGGAGTGCCTGCCTATCTAACCTCCACAACCCAGTAACTGGGTAACACGATACCTCTTGGCTAGACTGGTGTCAGATCTCAGGCTTCTGACTACCCGTAACGACTGTCATAGATCTAAAAATGATAGCCGGGACCAACGGCTTAACGTGCTCTCCGAGGCACGGAAATGAAAGACCTGCATCCAATGACGTTATATATATACTGAGGTAGAGATACGTTTTACCGACGTCTGCGCGGCAATACAAACACAAGCTGACCAGCTTGAGTGAACTCAGTCCATCCTGCGTCTGGCCGCGACATGGACGTACATTTGAACAGTATGTTTATCTATTTCTGACATTATATCTTTATTTATATCTCTGTGATCTTTTAAGCTAATCAGTGATAGAAATAAAGTTTCAAGTTGCATGCAAGTTGCTATGTAGGTAGCTTTAGTAAAATATTGTCATGTTTTAATTGCTTTATAATGGGCGTTTGTGCACTACAAGGCGTTTTACTGTCCGGCAGTCCGATTTTTTACGGTTCGATGTGGCATGAACAAAATGACTTGTACACTTGCCCGTCTTTACTCGGATCGGTGCGGTGCAATTTAGAGTAGCTCTTAGAACGTCGGCAGTTGCTTGCTTTATTTTTGTCTTCTACGTGCGAAGACGTAAAAGACAAAAATAATTTTGGGTTCATCCCCTTATAAGTGAAAGAAACCCGACAGGGTCATTTTACATAAACCACAGTAAATTGAGGCAGGACGAACGATTTTTTTATATGCTATCGGATGTCTACAGCTACTTATTGATTTACCACTCATGAATAATACTGATTGCGGACGTAGTGCACAAGCATAAACACGTTTTCATTGCTGTCATCTCAGACCGGAAAAAACGGCCCGGAATGGGGAAAAGTAAAATATCGGACGGTAAAATTACGTATAGTGCACAAACTAGGATATGCATTTAAGGTGTGCCATATCGGACTGTAAAAAATCGGACTGCCGGACAGTAAAATTCCTTGTAGTGCACAAACGCTCAATGAGTACGATGTCTCTATTGGTAAAATCTCATTGCCTGCATCTTGTAATTTCTAGACGCCGCGCCGTACGGACGTTTGCATTCTAATCGCAGTCTTAATTTGTCAACAACTTCTCTAAATACCCTACGTTTTGATAAGTTCTTGATATTGATTGCCTCCGAGATATGATTGAAACTTGAACCCATTCTTTGAGTACCAGTATGGCATTGAAGTGTCTCATATTTTAATGCCCAAAGATCAAGAAAATCGATATTAACCACTTAATTATTATTAACCAACAATGTCCCCCACCATGACAAACTTTTATTAGGAAAGGCTTGGCCTTCCCCATTGTCCCTTCTCGTCCCAGTGAACAAACCACTTTAGGGACACAGTTTTGATAGCTCCCGGTTAATCAAAAGTTTTTAATTTCATCATTCAGATATTCAAATAAACTTAAGATTATGAATTGAGTTAATGGCAGCAAAAGGTCCGTTTTAGTACTTCAGTCTATAAAATTATAACGGTTATTATTTTAAATAAATTTGAGATATTCGGATAGTAACAGTGAGTTATCATTTCGTAGAAATCATTCGACTGAAATTTGTTTGAGGTGTCCCTAAGGTTTATTTGTCTAAAACCCGCGCCCGCTTACTCATTCAGTACACTCATGTTCGCATCTCAGATTTTGACAATCTATACAATGTTATGAAATGGGGGGCCTTACTTTAGACTCCAAATCACCCACAAATTACAAATTTGTAAAAAAAATATATAATGTCAGCTGTATAATGTATGTACTTGATGTAATTTGTGGAGATAAAATAAACATTTTTATTTTATTATTTAAGTTGATCTCTATTAATTAACCTTAATTTATTATATTATATATTAATTAACATTGTTCTGTATGGTGCCGGACGTAAAGGTTATCTGAGGGTAAGGACTTGATAATCCTCAAATCCCGGTAACTTGCTCTATTTCCGAGAGGGTGACCGGCAGTCTCAGGGTGGTGTCGGGTTTATCGTTCACAAGTCCCTTGTGAATAACATGGTGGTGATCGAGAGTGTGTCGACCAGGGTGGCGTACCTTATACTCAGAATATCCTCGAGATATTCGCTGAAGGTCATACAGGTCTACGCCCCGACCTCGGCACACCCCGACGACGAGTATATTTCTAGAGCCGTGCATGGTTTCAAAACTCACTTCACCGTTATCATGGGGGACTTCAACGTAAAACTGGGTAAACAAGACGATGATGAGTTGCAAGTGGGGCAATTTGGAGTTGGACGACGGAACCACCGGGGTCACCTACTGGCCAGTTTTATGGAGAAGGAGGGCCTCTTTATGAATAACTCCTTCTTCAGAAAGCGTGCACCTGGCAGAGCCCCGATGGTTCAACAAAAAATGAGATCGACTTCATCATGTCCACTAAGAAGCAAATGTTCAATGATGTCTCCGTGATCAATTCTGTGAAAACGGGGAGCGATCACCGTATCGTAAGAGCCACATTGAATATTAATATTAAGCTTGAAAGGTCTCGACTGATGAAGTCCAAGTTCCGTCCAGCACAGATTCAGGCCCAAACCTCGAGAGCTTTCAGCTCAAACTCCAAAATCGTTTCGAGTGCCTAGGGAGCTCCGTGGACGAATACAGCGATGAGTTCGTGGAAGCTGTCCAAACGGTCAGGTCTAAGTTTGTCAAGACCCATTGCGTGGATTGCGTTGCCTGTAGGAGGCCCCCTAAAAAAATAAATAGGCCCTCCTAGCTGTGCAAGCTTTATTCATCATCATTATCATTTCAGCCGAAAGACGTCCACTGCTGAACAAAGGTCTCCCCAATTATCACCATACTGACCGGTTCAGTGCGTCTCGCATCCAGCGGATTCCCGTATCCTTAACCAGGTCATCGGTCCACCTAGTGGGAGGCATCCAACGCAGCGTCTTCTGGTACGCAATCGCCACTCTAGACTTGCCACTCTTTTCTGCCCCATCGACCATCCATTCTGCGTGCATTGTGCTCTACCCCACTGCCACTTACTTCATTTAAATTCCCAATACATTATTTGTGTTACAGAATCAAAGTACCCTATCCAGCGACAGTCTATTCGATAAATAATAATCTATAAAGCGTGTCGTTTTGAAATAGCTACAAATTGCTCCACCTGTTACCGTGCCCATAAACTAGCTCGGTAACTGGAATACATTGAGTGAATACATAGTGGCTCGTGGCTATATTTACTGCAGCCATACGTAGTTGTCGATAGGTGGCTTCATTGTAATGAATTTTATATTTTGTTGCAGCGTTAGAATCACGTTAGAACTTACAACACAATACATCTTTATGTAAAGAAGACTCGTCAAATGTGACCCAAAAATCGAAAAGACCAATAACTGATTAGATCATGCCATGTTTTTCATTAAAATGTGTCAAATTTATGAATATAGTATTTTTCTTAATTAATTTTCAATGGCTATAGAAATATTGAAATAAAATACAAGAGAAATTGCAAAAAAAAATGGGAAAAAGGTGATTTTAATGTTAGACATTATTTTTGGGAATGACGAATATCAGTAATTCATTTGCCTAATATGTACAATATTTTGAGAATACTATCTTTTGCGCCGGGGCTGGGTAATATTTATATGGACCGTAACGAGTCTTCTTTATTTTCTAGATCTTGTCAGCATCTTAACAATATCTCCCAACCAAATTTCCGTCACTGTAGCCAATTTCAAAAGAGATTTGTCAAGTACGCAGGAGATATTTAAAGTACATAAAAAGTGTGCGCAAACACAGGTCCACTTTCTGATCCCACTCTCATAGTCCAAAGAAATAGCAATCCATCACGACTGGGGTGAGATCCAACGGCTTTACTTGCTTTTCGAGCCAAGGTGTGTCACTTCACCAACACTACCTTAACAATTACCAATTACTAATGATTGACCAACAAGGGGAAACTTAAGGAATTGATGCATACTTAGTGGTTAGGTTTTGTTGCAGTTACTAAGTGCATCTGCCCTTAGTTCTGTATTTCTGTTGCTTAAGGTGTACCAGAAATGGGTATTCCGATGTTAAAAACTGCTTTTGCCCATGGAATGAACAACTTTTTGTAAGAAGCCTACCTAGCCATAGTGAATTATCAAAAGAAAAAGTGTATCCCCCACACTCATTTTGATCATCATCAGACTTTTTTAATGTTCCTATTGCTGGGACACAGGCCTCCTCTCTGTGAAAGGGAATGAGCCGTATAATCCACCACGCGGGCCCAATGCGGGTTAGTGGATGTCACATGTCTTCGAAATTTTGACATGCCGGTTTCCTCACAATGTTTTCCTTCGCCGTTTTGAGAGCAGCATTTTGATCAAATGATGATTTTCGGAATTGACTTGTACTTTATTAAATAGTTTGATTAACGACACATTTAATAACTTTCTTTTAACACTATCGTTAGGCATTTTTTGTACATAAGTTAATCATTCACATGCACATCTCTGTGACGAATAAATACTTTCTGGTACTAAAAGTTAGTAGTACGAAATAGACAAGAGCTAGATACTAAAAGAACATAGTAAAGATAACGTGTGAGGTTTTACGAGCTAAAGCACGCTTGGAAGATTTCGTTTGTGTATCCTACTTCTATACTTTCTGGTTTAATATGTAACGCATAACGCTTGCCAGTTTTTTTTTACAAATCACAATCACCAATTGGTTCAAATGGTTGTCAAATACTTGCCTAAAAAAATAAAGAGTATCAATTAATTCAAAAATCAAAAAACCCGTCTTCTTCAAAAGCGAACTAAAAAGACGTAAACAAGAAGAAAATCATGCTGAGCAGTCGCAGGATACATCTGGGTCTATCTTGTTTACGTCTTTTTAGTTCGCTTTTTAAGCAGTCGGGTTTTTTGATTTCTGAATAAACTTTTTTAATTTATAACTTTTTAGCAAACCTTTTTTTTCGAATTAAGTATATTTAAACATATAAGTGTTCTATATTTTTCAAATCACCTCTTAAAACCCTTTAGTTCGATACCCCACACGATGGGTTTGGAAGAGAAAAAAAAATTAGGACGCCACAATATGGCGCCCAAAAGCCGCCATTTTTCTATTTTCCAATTTTAATATAGCCAGTGACACTCGCAAGGTTTAGACGAATCGATAGAATCATCATCAAAATCGGCCAACGCGTTTGGTCTCTGGAATGTCACATAGGAACACACATACATACATACTTACATACATACATACATTGACTGATAAACACATTACCCTCCTTCGACAGTTGGGTAAAAACCAGCGGGATTATTGCTTAACACACGGATTTACGCAACTAATTGCAATTGCTTTTGTCAATTCAATACGATTCATTTCATATTTTATATTGTTGAGTAGATTAATTTTTTAACACGTAAAACAATGGATCAGGCATTTCATTGGTTATAATTGAAACTGTTATTTAGTGTGATACGCAATAAAGTTGAATGAAAAAAAATACAAAAAACTTGAAAACAAAGCACTCAAAAAAAGCTAAACCGAAACTTACCAACAACATCAATGAACTTGGTAGCAATCTGCGTGGCGAAGGATGGGGAGTCCGCAGTCACCTCGCAGCTAAAGTTACCAGCTAGCGTCAGGTCTAGTCTTCGGAGCAGTACCTGCGTACCGTTCGATCTGTTCATCTGAAATATGCCGTAAAAAATACTTAATTATGAATTCCTATATGTAGGTTTATACCACAGATCATATAATACTAGCATACAAATGCCTCATCACATACAAAGAAACCGTGCTTACGTAACTAACGTTTTTCGTCTGATTAAACTGTTTATTTTATGTCCATCAATCGCGTTTGGTTCCGTTCCACGGAGATAGATGTTAGCACGGTGTTAGCAGCAACATGCAAGTAAAATGGTTTACTCGGTTCGTGAATATTTATTTCTTTAAATACAGTGAAGGTTTGTTTTAAAGTATTTGTTTGCACGTTTTTACAGTTTCTTTGCACCAAAATTTGTTACAATGCAAATTTAAACAATTGAGTGGAATGCTTCAGAAATTTTAAACCGTGCCATCTATTGGCATCAATTTTAAATGATCCGTTAAAATCATTTTGAAATGTGAATTAAGAGCCCAATTATTACATAATTTTGTACTTAGGAGAGTTGATATAACAAGTACATACAATTTTTATGTTTAATTCCTGAAAATGTTAATTTTACACACAATTCTATTGAATTGTCTGTACATGTCGCGCCATCTAGTGAGATTTATTTGAACCAAATTTTCTTTCTTAGCAATGAGACTCCTTGGTTTATACTAACAGATTTCTAATGATTATTTTGTTGTGAGTGCCGGCTAGAACAAACAATCTATTCTACCGGGCTTCTCAAGAGATTACAAAATAGACAGGAGTGAAAAAAAATGTGTTTATTGGTAGTGAAATAACAACCCCATTAAAACTATTAAAAACAAAGCTGATACCATAATGCTCCCAAATTCTGAGCTGTACAAAATAAAAGTCAGTTTTATTTGTTTTATGTAACTCAGTTCAGTAAAGCTTAAAAATTTTGCTGACAGTAGCAACAGTCAGATGGCTACCCTAGGCACTTCTACCAGATGCAGATTTAGACAAACATCAGCGTCTTACTTACTAACTCTTCTTCCTGTCTCGTATTGAATCGAACTTTGTCAAAATAGCTCTTGTTGTGTAAACTAAGCCAATCAGCAAGATAGAGAAGAGCCTATTACCTTTCAACTGTCCATTTTAACTCAACAACAAACAAACTATGATTACAATTCATCCTATAAATAACATAATTAATTAACTAACAAGACGAAATCGTCCCACTGCAGGGCAATGGCTTCTCCCTATTCCCACAAAGTAGTAATTTTTTAAGATGTTTATTTTTTGTCAGCCTATTATGTCTCCTACCGTCTCTGCTCAAGGCTCAGAAGTCCAGACTAAAGGAATGCCAAAGAACGATGGGGCGTAGAATCATTATAATATGCTCCAAAAAAGGCATCGATGATGTTGGAGACATATCTGCGAGGCTAAAATGGGATTGGGCGGGCCACATTTGCAGGACGCATGGGGACAGATGGGCAGCGGCAGTGGTTACCTGAAGACGCTGAAAAGATGAAACGCTGGCGTGACGATCTGGACTCGTTCCTCCTAGACTGGCCAGAGAAGATGATTCTTTTTTTGAATATTTATGGAGCTCAATTTTCAGTAGTAAACTTAAAGCTTATTAATTCCTGATCTAGATTGCTCTAGACCGGATTATCCAGAATAACAATAACTCAGTTTACAAAGATGAATATTTAATTTAACTTATTCTATTCTGTTAGTAAATCTGTGGAACGAATTCACTTTAATTTTCGGCAGGGTGGGTAATTTAATTTTCCAGTTGATTTGAACTCGTTTATAGAAGAGAGGTCAGAGTTTATTGACCGCCTGTCAAAAATGTTTTGCTTTTATGTTAATGGGATTATAATTTCTGCGATCCATTAAAAGTGTTTTTTAAAACTTGGTAAGTGAAAATTACGAAATCGTCTTGGATTTCTTCTTGTCATCTTGTTACTCGATTTAGATAATTATCTTGTTTTAGCTACTAAATTGTGGCGGTAATGCACTTACTCTTATTTGATACATATTCTTGAGTATTTTTATTTATAAATTTAGTAGTGATCTTCTCTACTAATCTCACTTTAGAATGTTAGGATACTTCGGTAAAGTGACCTGTCAATCCTTCCACCCAAGTCTTCACGGTGAACTGATGTTTACAGAATATGTTAGTTTTTTTTATAATCTTGGTAAAAATCGCGACTACGTAGGTAAAAAATATAAATCAAATATGAATAAGTAGAAAAATGCCCTCAGAAGTAATATTAACATAGGTCATGACCATACAAATCTAACACGAAGAAGAGATGCACATATAGCACACCTATAAAATAGAATAGAATATTATCAGCATTATTCAGAGTTTCATCATCTCATCAATTAAAAAATATAACTACACAGCGAATTTAGAACGTTGACGGAGTCATCAAATTACCCTGAGCAATTTACAACCAAAGATCCAATTATTTTCAGTCCATTAAACAAGAAGTATCACTTTGTACATTTGTCGGATCGCAGACACAATTACTGTTAGAAGCATCGATTTTCGGTTCATGATAGTAATAGAAAACATCTAACACAATGCAGCTCGTGCAGTAAATATCCGGAATGGATTTTAAAGTATCCACCACCAAGAGATATTCGCTTTAAACACCTTCTACAATAAAAGAGATGTGAAAGACCTCATTCCGCTGTAATGAAAGGAAGACAGCGCTATACAGCGCTGGATCGCACCTCGAAAACCGTTTTCAATCCCGATCCAGTCTTTATCGATTCAATCTAGCAAAGTGAGACCATACTAGTACCGGCGGTAGCGAAATTCGGAATGTTTTCAAACAGGTACACAATATGTGTACTAGATTTTTGTCGCCTGCCAGCATTTTTGTACTTTCCTTTTCCGCTGACCGTATTCAAACGTGAAACTGCTCGACTTTGTTTTAATTTTGGAACGTTTGCTCACCAAACTGTGGTACATTGGCCATAAAACCATAAAAGTTCTTTGTAGCCATTTTAAATTTTAGTTATGTTTTTGTGCTTTGCTTACATAACTTTTTTACGTTGGAACTGCGACTTTACTTTTTTCCCCCGCTGTTTTCATAATTAGGACAAAAGTATCTAAAAGAGCTAATCAACCGTGTTTGGTGTCCTCTATGTCAAATATAAACCAAATACCTATTCGCTAACTTTTACTGATTTTTAATAGTGCTTAAAAATACTACACAACTAGCCTTCCAGCAGCTTTGTCCACGTATTCCACGAGAATTAAGGTCGAAAATTATCCCATGGGAAGTATTTGTAAAACAAAAAGTAATTTATGTCCCAATTCAGCTTTTGGTCAATCCGTGTGCCAAATTTTATACAAATCCATCTAGTTGTCGATGAGTTTATAAATATCTAAACATACAGACTTTCACTAGTAGTTTAGGATTAGTAGGGAGGGTACAATAACTCTGACAAAAGAACAAAAGGTCTCTCTAACAAAACAATAGCATCAATCAATACAACTAATTGCATGAACACTGCACCATTCTCCTGATCCAACCCAATCAACTGAGCGAGGATCGTTTTCTTTGTTTATATCAGGTGACTCAAAGAATTAGATCTCTGATCGAGTTCTATCCATCCGTGTAATAGAGTCTTTAATCTGTCCGAGAGGGAGCCAATGGTGGAGCAAGAAAAACATATTGGAAGGTGGAAGAGACCCTAATTATCTTTATGTTGCTCTTGGGTGAGGTATCAGTTTTATGAAGATCGGGGCGGAAACAATTGAGATAAGATTGCATTGACTAAAGGAAATAAAAATGTGTCCAATAATTATGGACTGTTTGGACTATCCAAATAATGGTGTCTAAGTAGGTACTGTAAAAACAGTATCGATGAAGCAGAATTTATTCCATAGTCTGGATCCAATAAAATATAATTTTTAGACGATTCAAAGTTGTGGAAGTAGTCGTTGGCTCAATGATAGACACGCGCAGCCTAGACCAGTGTCGATAGAAATTATAGTTTAGTTAGACATCTTATACAAAAAAATACAACATTTTAGTTACCTTTTTTTTCGAATTTCTTTTAAACATTTAAGTGTTATCTATTTTTGTAACCACCTCTTAAAACCCTTCATGTTGATACTCCATTCGATGGGTCTGGTAAAAAAAATGGGACCCGAACATTTTGGGGCCCGAAACCCATCAGGTTTTTTTTTAACTATTTAAGAACCTTGGCCAGTAGAGACGCATCTAAGATACCTTAAAAAAATCCATTGTCAAAATCCATCCAGCCGTTTGGAAGATACGAGGTAATAAATAAATTTAAGATACGCGCGATAAACATAACCCTTCCTGGGTAATCGGGTAAAAAGGTGATCATGAAGGAAGGCTTTTTGAAAATTCACTCCCAAAAGGAGTTAAATATTGATAGTTTTTTTTTAAAGAATTGTGAATTTTTTAGCCAATAGGAAATCCGATCAACCACATGGCAGCAAATAAATGAATTTCAAATGACTCGTACATTAAACTCAAAATTTTTACTCACGTCCACATAAATCCCTGGTAGTCCAAACACCCTCGTATCAGGTTCCTCCATCGGCGTATACCTGTAGAATTCGTGGTTGCCCCGGTACCACTTGACGGAGTAAAGTGGCGCCCCTTGCATGTCTCGGGAACAGATGAGGGCAGCTGTTTCTCCCCTGATGACTGTTGAAGGCTGAACTAAGAGCATCACGTCTCGAAGGCTTGTGACTCCTGGAAAAATTGAAAAGGTTTTCTATGAGAAGTTGAGGTTGGATTTCCGAGAGTCCTAACTAAGGTTACAAATGCGAATCTCAGTGTGTTTGTTAAGCTTCCACGTCCTAAAGATTGACCGAATCTACATGAAACTTGGCCTATGGATAGACAAGAACCTGGATTAAGACGAAGGATACTGTTGATCCAGGTATAATAGTCTCTTTGGATATCATCATCTGCCTAGCCTTTTCCCAACTATATTGGGGTCGGCTTCCAGTCTTACCGGATTCAGCTAAGTACCAGTGTTTTACATGGAGCGACTACCTATCTGCATGACCTCCACAACCCAGTAACTGGGTAACACGGTACCCCTTGGCAAGACTGGTGTCAGATCTCAAGCTTCTGACTACCCATAAAGACTAACATTAACATTAAAAGCGGGATATTTACCATGTTTACTGTTTGTTGCGAGTTCCCGATATTTGTCCGTGATCATGGTGCTGTTGCAAGCACCATGATCACGGATAAATTTTTAATGTTAATGTTAGTGTTAGTGACCATGACAGTTTAAAAACTTATACCCATAAAGACTGTCAAAGATCTTCAAATGACAGCTGGGACCAACGGCTTAACGTGCTTTCCTAGGTCACCCATCTACGGACCGACCTCGTCAAGCGTTGCTTAACCTTGATGATCGACCCATGCGGCTGTTATTACTTAGCCACAAGCTCCTCTTCCACAAGCTCCTCTTCTCTCTCATAGTCTCTTTGGATAATAAAACATTATTCACGTAGACGAATGACGTTTCACCATTTAGATAATTTTCTGTTGGTTATAAATGTTGACGTCCGATCCAATAACGTCTTTTATAATGTATACTTTCCAGTAAAAAAATGGCTTTTTAATGCGAATTTTGAAATATTATGTGAGCAATCAGATCTGAGGGGTCTCAAACTCGTTGCTCGTTATCTAAATGGACTCAGTGATTTTCAACATTAACTACTGAGATATGAATGAAAAAATGGTCCGTGTTTGCTGAATGGAAAACTGAACATTTCAACAAACTAAACTTTTTACGAGTTCAACGTCAAGGTTGAGATAATTCTTGATGATTTGATTAAAAAAATTAAATGTTAAAATTATGCCAAACTTATTAAAACTGAATGGAATTTCAGATGTGTTCATGTGGGTACTGTAGAAGCAATCATCCTACCTTTATGAATAAATAGTACTTTGAGCCTATTGACCTTCACGGATATAACCTACCCCCATTTATGTTAATGGTTTATTGTTTGTTAAGGAATAGGAAAAGAACTTCGAGGCTCTAGCCATGTGACATTCTACCAACAGAAGCGTCGCGATAAATTTTGGAACAAGTAAAAAATGAATGGGAATGCCATGCACTATCGAATTGTCAAGGAATCCCTTACGATTTAGAAATCACATTTCGAATAGAGCCTCAGGCCTCGGTGACAGGCCTACGCACACCGGGACGGAATAGCAGAGGATTTTGTCAAAGGTCAGCTTACACTAGCAGCTTTGATACTTTAGCATTCCGGCGGCCTACCGCCGCGCCGCGTCACTTCGACGATTTAGCTAATAATATAAGATAGCAAATAGTGTGCATGTACTCCCGCTTGTACTGCCTCTTTCTGCGGCAAATCACGGCGTCCTTAGGCGTGACGTTGCATACCGCAGTGCGCTTCGGCATCCCGCCGCAGGATCCCTTAGCGTGCTATCCAATGCCGTGTCAAGAAATCCCTTTCGATGCCACGGAAACAATTTAAAACATTGTCATTTATGTCGTATTCCTAATAGATAAGTTTGAAAGTCTTTTGGTACAGATTTAAATCCTCTACCATTCCGTCCAGGTGTGCGTAGACCCTAAACTTGAATCTCCTTATATAATTAATGATATCGGAGTTTGATGTCCGTGTGTGTCACACAGATCTACTGCGCCGCACGCACACATTTCACAATATAAATGCCATAAAAACAAACACACACACGACATTCAAAAATGAAGCGACGTAATACCACAAAACAAAGCCGCTTAAACCAGCTCAATAAATCGTCAAACACATCCTGACGTCACGAAATATCGGCTTGCTCTTTAAGCTTGCGTTCAAAAAACGAATGACGGAGTATGATCACATCTCTCGTATATCTAATACTGATAGGGTCTTTACCGAAACTCAGATCGATTGTCTCATAACTCTTAACAGACACGGGACATATTGTCTGACCGAATCCAACACAATAAACTTGGTATGTTTGTCCCGAGTTCCCGACCCGAATTTTGAGTTCGGCAAATATTTCTGAACAAATATACTTAGTAGTTTTTAGAGTTCTTTAGTCAAATGTCGGAAACGGAATACTTTAGCATTGTCTTGTCCGTCTGCCACATAGTAATTTTACTTGGAGGCTATTATATCGTGAAGAAAAGTGTAGATATTTTAAGCTGTAAGAAATAATACATTGCAGATTTATTTTTTCAGTTTTATGATAAATTAGGAGCTCGTGAGAAAATAATAACGACCGCACGGGTCGATCTTCAAGGTTAAGCAACGCTTGCCGAGGTCGGTCAGTGGATGGGTGACCATTTTTACATAGCAAGTTGCCTGTGTGCTTCGGAAAGTACGTTAAGTCGTTGGTTTCGGCTGTCATTTGAAGATCTTTGACAGTCGTTACGGTAGTCAAAAGCCTGATATCTGACACCAGTAACCAAGGAGCCAAGGAGTATTAGTATAGTTACCCAGTTAAAGGGTTGTGGAGGTCAAATTGGCAGTTACTTCACGTAAAATATTGGTATTCAGTTAAATCCAACCTAATTATGTAGTTAGAAAAACACTAAATGAAAATTTTATTCTCAAAATTACATGTTAACTTCAAAAGCAAGAAGATAAAATCAAAACTATTCATGTATTCATGCATTCATCCTAGGCACATAACCTTTCACTGTGCGTAGTCTAACACTCACTTCACCGTATTTTTTGTCTAGAAGAAAACAAACTTTTTTAGATTACGGTAAAGTTTTTGTTCGAATCAATTTCGAATAGTGTAGTGGTTGCTCTTCGGAAAGTGGAGATAAATCCATCCATATTAGATTTTTTTAATTACATCAATGAAGCAAATACTTATAGTAAAACAACTATAAGTCCAGGTTTCCTCACGATGTTTTCCTTCACCTTTGTCTGCAATATCTAAGATAAACTTAGAAAGTACGTATGAATTGAAAACCACCGGATTTGAGCCCACGACCTCAAGCACGATATGCGAGGTCTATGCATCTGGGCCACCATGACATACATAGATATTAATACAAAAAAAAACTATTTCATGCGTTTTAATGCCTAAACTGCTGAACAATGTAATGAATTTTGGTATAGAGATAAAGATACTTTAGATACTTTTTACTCGGTAATTATAAGGACGGATAATTTCCGAGTATCACACGAGTGAAACCACTGTCAGAAGTTAGTCACTTTATATTTTTCGGTCAAAAGACGGGCACGCCTATCGTTAACCCATTCTTAGCTAGATGGACTCATTACTGAAGATCGAACGGTATTTAATTGACAAACTGTCTCGGCTGAAGGCAGTGAATTAAATCAAGATTATTAATTGAGCATCGTCGCTGAAGATGATAAAGTATGCCTGAAATTAACATTATAAGACCCCGTTCATGCAATCTTTCGTTAAGCTGAAATATTTAACAAATAAAATTCTTTTTGATACCTTTTTTAACATGCTGAACAAGACGAAGAAAACTGCAAATTTCTATACACTTTTTAGTAAGCAAATCTCCAATACCAAAGCAAAGATTCTTTAACACCGATTTACAAGCCAATCTATCATCTTTATTTTTTTACATATCAATAACATTTTAGGGTTAAGTGACAAAACAATACTGACAACGGAACATCAGAGTTGCAATTCTTGTATGTTTACGGAACTTTCGCATTCGTATCTCATCGCAAACTGTACAAAACACCACTAATTTCCCTACATTTTTGACATTGATTGACACAGATGATATTTCGACTTGAATGTGAACGATTTTTGTGTACGAAATTTGGCTTTGATACTCCAATTAGAACTCATGAGTTCACTACATAATTGTTATCAAAACCTACCTCACTTTCAAAGAGCTTAATTATAACTCGGTCTTCTGATGTATCAAAGCCAAAGTCTAAGGACAAACTTAAGTTTAGGATAGGACATTAACAACGCCTGGTGAATTTCCACCTACCCGAACTTTCGAATACTTGTAACGGTTGTGGCCAAATAAATTTTCTGTTTTCGAAGTGTTTAGTCGGTGAATATAATAATTGTATTATTGATAAAGTTTATTATGGCCACAAGATAAGAAACTTTGTTTAGACAATGTGTCAAAGACAACGTTAAATCATTTATTTAAATTTGGATTTTAGTGGCAGACATTTAAATAATAACATTAAAGAACTTAATTGTTTAAAAGATTAATGAACAGTCATATCTAGCTACGAGTATTTGATTAAAATCATGACTGAAAATCCATTTGAGTTTTCAACATCATCCTTTTATACAACCGTGGTCCATTCTGGACACAAGCCTTTGCCAAACGTCGTCACATCGACTGGTCTTGTAATTCTCATCAATATAGTTATGTGGCTCTTATACACAAATAGAGCTGATATAGAAACCTTTTTGGTCTCGCACAGGGTTCTTTTTCTTTGTCATGTTTTATCTTTTATCTCCCGTATCTCCTGTGCCTGACACAAATAAATGTATTCTTTCTTTTTAAGCAAAGAAAATATAATTATATAGATTTTTATAAAATACATTATCTTGTTAATACAAAGAGACATTGATCAGAAGATCAAAGTTTATTTATTTTTATTTATTTATTTATTTATTTATTTATTTATTCATTTACACATACAATTATTTTTACAGGTAGAACCCAAGGTAACAAAAGTAGTCATACCATGCGACACTCAGAGATGCCCCGTAAAACTGATCACACACCTTTTCGCGTCCATGATTGACCAGTCCCAAGTAACGGCTCTGGGCGTCCGCACAAGTTAACTAGAGGACAACACAGTAATTGTCACCCTCTGGAATTCCGCCAAAGAGCAGGAAAAAATGTCCAAACGCTGAGAGACGCTATTAAGAAACGTAACAGCCCGACACACTGGTGCAAACTTTAATAGATTTGTACGGGCTACCGGAGTTTCGAACAGACTCTCCCTTGGCCCCAACCTTAGTCTACTGTTTGGAACGAGTAATCCCAACGATTCTAAGATTTGTGGATTGTTTAGCATCCCCCGAAAAACCATAAAGACGTATTTTACAAGAGCAAGATTGCGCCTCACTTCCAACTTATAGTACCCAACCATCCCTATTACAAAGAGAGTTGGGTACATAAGCGGGTAAAACGGATAGACGCCAAATTGCCTCATGTATAAGTACCGTGTGAATTTATTCTGCATCTTTTCCACCATCTGAGAATATTTCATTTCATAAGGATTCCAGATGATAGCACTAGTTTCCAAGTTGCTTCGTACCAACGCGTTATATAGCGATTTCACTGCTGCCATGTTAGTGAATTCACGGGTTTCACGCATGACAAACCCAAGATTTTTGAAGGCCTTTTTGCACACTTGCACGATGTGAGCTCGGAATGACAGATCCTCAAAAAAAGTGACCCCTAGATCTCGCACCGACCTCCCCCGCAGTATGACGTGACCGCCCATATTATATTCGTGATATCGGGGTACCACGGCCCGCGTGAAGGACATCATATTACACTTTGTCACATTGAAGTGTAACTTGTTTTCTAAACTCCACGCTACCACCCGATCGATGTCACGCTGAAGCTTTTCACATTGTGACTCGTTGGTTATCCGCATGAACAACTTCAGATCGTCAGCAAATAATAGACAGCCAGCGTCTTCAATGACCTCCGGGAGATCATTGACTATGATTAAGAATTCCAAGGGTCCTAAATTCGTCCCCTGGCTTACCCCCGTAAGGGTGCAATACGGGTCCGAGGTGTATCCTGCGTATTCCACCATTTGCTTGCGGTTGCCCAAGTAGCTGGAAAAGAACTTTAGAAGGGCAGGGGTAAAACCAGCCCTCGCAAATTTACTCAGCAGAATATCATTATCCACACTATCGAATGCCTTCCTGAAGTCAAAGTAAGCGACGTCCAGTTGGGCACCTGCTCAGTTGGGTGTGGGTGTTTTATAGGCAATTTTCCGCAATCAAGATTTCCTTGTTTTTATAACATTATTTTTCATCGAAAGTTAAGGAAAATCATTAACAATATCTTACATTAAACCATCGGTTTATTTCGATAGAACAAGATGTCGAAAACTTCGTTTGTTCTGTTAGGTTTTCCTAATTGCTCACTAAGAAATTATTTTGGGTTTCTATTATTAGATGTAATTTGACATAACATCATGCCGTGTATATCCAGGAATTATAGAAGGATTAGTTAGTGTTGTACCTATTAGTACACCCACATTCAAACCAGTAAAGGCTTTGCCTACAAATATCTACTAACCACTATTATTTGAAAGTAAGATAAATCAAAGGCCTTCTGAAACTCTGGCTCACATTTCAGCCTGAAATTAATTTCTACAAAGGTCACGCCATAAAATTAGAGTAATATCAATTAATAGAAAACTGATACTTTGAGGCCTATATTAATTTATTGATAAACTGATCTCAAAATGGTGCCTGGAAACAAAGTAACAAAAAGGGCAGTCACATATTAACATTATCTAAAAGTTAACAACCTAATCTTTATTGTGATGCTTTCAGGGAAATCTTACGAGCACCTACCTAAGTAACTACTGGAAACATTAAGCGACCCTTTTCCCAGGTTTGGAATAAAACAGGCTTATAGATAATATTGAATTGCCAAAACAGTAGCTACTCATTCAAATTCACACTCTTCTATTAGTTCGTACTACCCGTAACAGATGGCGTTAGCAGTCGCGCTCGAGTTCACTCGCGCAGATGATTAATTAGTAATGTGTGGTTTTCCTCCTATTGCAAAGCCAAACAAATAATAATTATGAAGGTATTAAATGTGTGTGTATTCCACTTAATATACTTAATATTAATTAAAATTTTTCATCAGAATCATCTCGAGTAATTCCGGGTTTATTTTTTTGCGGAAATGTAGGTCATTTTTAACAGTAAACTTTTATAAATTACATGGTACATAAAGATAATGCCTCCTAAGCAGTCCTAAGAGACCATCCCATATTGCTAAAAGCCTAAATAATTTTAGAACATGCTTAGTGTGGGAAGACCATTTGAAACAATTAAAATGTGCCACTTCATGTAGGTAAGTACATGAAATAAAGAAAGAAAAAGATATTTTCCTACGTATAAAACAGTTCCTTGAATAACTAATTAAATAAAATCCTTTGCTTTATGAAGATAGACGCATGTTTCGAAGTAACTTAATCAAATTACGATCTTGCCATCCGTTTTTCTCCGAAATCGTTGCAAAAATATTATAGTTCTGAATTTACTTTGCTCTGTGGTTTTCTCCGAAATTTAGTTGTCCATTTGTTCATCATTATCACTATTACTTGTGCTTATTCATATTGCTGTGAAAAATGCTGTATTTTTTCTCAGAAACTAATCTTTAAAAAAAAAACAAAATCAAAAGGTACCTACTACAGGATGAAGTTTCGTCCAACAGTCAGTAATAAGCATTTCATTTAAATAACAACAGTTTTATAATAAATGAGATAAATAACTGTAAAATTCATTCAGTAATCGGAATCGGATCATTTTTAATGAATGTTAAAAATAATGGATAATAAGCAATACGCGTCACAGATTTAATAATGACGGCTACTTTTCTCATTTATTAATGAAAAGAATTGTTTTTATCATTAAATATAGACTGGCATTCATTAAAATGGTGGAAGAATCATACCTGCAGGATTACATTACATGTTCAAGTTATAAAAGTATTAACTATTTTGTCTCTCATGTTATTTGTGCACAAAAGAATTGCATCAGTAATTATTTTGATTTTACCAAATGAGAGCAGAAAATTTTAAGTCTGTTTCAGGTTTTTGTATTACCTTACGGGTTTGACGGATAAAGTAAAAATTTATTGGAAAGAGTACATTAGATACTTATTTGTTTTCAATTTAAATCATCAAATGGCTCTGGATAAACTTAAATTTTGGCCACTTGTTATTGCAAAAAAGTCGTAATTCGAGGTTTGGCTCTTGCCTTCCTTTTGATGATATGTTATCCTTAGAAACACTAGAACCCTCAAAAGATGCTCTAAATTGCGCTGTCAATAGAGGCCGAGTGTACAAATTTGACAACTATAAATGAAAAACGGCCAAGTGCGAGTCGGACTCGCGCATGAAGTTTTCCGTACCATTATCGCAATAATCGGCAAAAAAATCACGACATATATTCAAGTGGGGCTCCCATACAAGCCCCACTTGAATATTTATTTTATTCTGGTTTTAGTATTTAGTGTTATAGCGGCAACAGAAATACATCATCTGTGAAAATTTCAACTGTCTGGCTATCACGGTTCATGAGATACAGCCTGGTAACAGACGGACAGACAGACAGACAGACGGATCGCGGCGTCTTAGCAATAGGGTCCCGTTTTTACCCTTTGGGTACGGAACCCTAAAAAAGAAAAACATAGCGGCATAGTATCTTTATTTTCCAGTTTATTGAATATCTTTTAAATTGGTCGAATATTGGAGGAGGTACTGTGCGATAGCAAAACCTCGAATTATGAGTTTTCATATAGAAAATTTAGTCAGAGCTCTCTGCCCAATTACCTGTTAACACAATTGTTAAGAGGTAATTGGGCAATGTTGTGTTAACAACGTATCAAAGGACGAAGCCTAAGGCTCTAGACATGTGACATTCTATCAACGAACGCGTCACGATTGCTATCGGTAAAATGTCAATGAAAGGGATAGTCAAGCGCTGTGTAAATATCACGTGATCAATCACTACATTTTGGTATTTTGACAATCGCCATCCCTGACACCGTATGACACTCGTCCAGAGCCTAAGGACCTCTTTCAAAGGTGATGAAAACTACTTCTCCTAAATCCACCATTATATCCTTTAGAAATAATATTAAAAGAGGGACACCTCTATAAAACAACGCGTTTAACATTCACTACGAGCCACCTGTGTCATCGAAATGACAGCAAATAAAACCGGCGAGTGATGTTTACTGTCGGACCCCTAACTGCGTGTTTGGACTATCGTAGTAGGTTTGAGGTTGTAACTTTAGAGGGTAGTTTTAATAGTATATTTTTTAGATGAGTCAAAGACAAAGACAAAGATATTTTATTTCAAGTAGGCCACCAAGCCGCACTTTTGAACGTCAGGTCAGTTATAAAAGTTGATTCTACCGTGCATTCGGAAAGTAGCTTGTTATGGAGAAGAATGCAAAAGAAACTCCATACTTACTCTTTTAAAAAAAAATATTGTTTACAATATTTAGTTACATAAGTACATACATTAATATACTCATATATGTGAGGACAATGCACCCAGAATAGCACTACACACTATACTACGTACACGCATAAAGTAATAAAAGTACTCACACATGTACTGTGCAGTTAAAGAGTGTCTTGTTTTTGGGTATAGGTAGGTAGTTTTGGTATTGGAGAGCAGTGGCCCATCCAGTGGTATAATCCCCGACGAACAAATTATAGATTGAGATATAAAACTCGTTAATTGGGGTATATACCACCCGCGTTTGTGGGGACACGAACGTTGGTGTCTTAGAAGAAAAAGAAGAAAGAAAAGTATTTAATTGCCACAAAACGACAGAAGGAGATGGAAAAAGTCGAAGCCATGCGAAATTTCATCCAAAAATCAGCACTGATGGCCCGTTTTCTCTTACAGAGTGGAGGCCTTTGTTCCAGCGGTGGGAAGCTTTACATGCAGATCATGCTGCTGTGTAACATCTTCAGCTAAACTATTTTTTTACTATATGGACGTACAAGATACAGATAGATACAGATTCGGGTACGTCCGTCACCCCCCACACATAAAGACCCGAGGTGGCGGCGTGTAGTGTTTTACGTGCCCCTCTTAGACATCGCGGTGGGAGTCAAATACCTCCAACCTCCCCCCGACCCGATGTCGAGCGGCACCAGCCGGGGGTTACGGAAGGATCGTACGTTCCCGCGACCCCCGGCGTAAGTGTGAGATGGAACACTAAGGTGGTTTTTAGTCAAGACAGACCCCTCCGCACCAGGGCTAGGGTGGATATCCAATGAGCCCACAAGAAAAGGAGTGAAAACGTCAATAATTTAATTTGTGAAACTTCGGAAATTTTATTGTGCCAAACATAGAAAAGCTTGAATCAATATGCATAGCTTTTTACCAACATGTTGGGGCTTTGCATTTTGCACTTTCACTCTAACCGAATACAGTTGAATTCCAGTATGTACTTTACATAGAGTGACTGCCTATCTGACGTCCACAACCAAGGAACAAGGTAACAATAATATCCCTTGTCTGCAAGACTAGCGTTAGATTAACAGCTGTAAACTTAAACATTAAGGCTGGTTTTAGAGTCACGCTGACCGACGCTGACCGTCGGCGCTGACGGTAACCGCGAACTCGTCATTCGTCGAGTCTAAAGGCGAACTCAACACCACAAAAACACATTTATCACAGGAATTCATTTTAATACAGTTCAAGGTAAAAATATTGATAAGTGAAGTTCTAAAACACGACTCATTTAATAAACCTTACCTTGTTTACAAAACGGATCATAAAACCCACGAGTTAAATCCTCGCGGTAAGGTCATTTACCAGGAAAGTATGCCGTAAACTCTACACTAATCCTATTGCGTACCTCCCGAAGAATCCAGAACTTAAACCGACACATTAATAGGTCGTTACAGAAAGAAATATACTTCAATCTGCATAATTTTAATGTAACTTTTCCGCTCTTCAAGTGAAATGGTGTCATTATTTAAATTTTCTCTTCGGAAAACAACCCGATCTCTATCTGAGAATGGCGTCCTAATCTATTCTGGCATCAGAAAGTGTTTTTGGCAAATAATAAAGATTCGACATCCGTGTTCCTTAGGTTTTCATAATGCGACATTTATAATCCATGGAGTTTGTTACTGGCTGTTGTTTTTTATTGTGCTGCAGAGGCAAAACTGGAGTAAAACCAGCCAGTATGATTTTGAATTTAGAAGGCAAGTGATTTTAGAGGTTCAAAATACTTGCAAAGGAAAACCCATGTTTGTGTAAAATCTATACTACAATTTAATACTAATACTAATTTTTGTTTGTACCGAATACGCTCCGAAACTACTGGACCGATTTGAAAAATTCTTTCACCAATAGAAAGCTACATTATTCCTGAGTGATATAGGCTATTTTTTAATCCCGAAATTGGGTCCTGTGGGGTGGTTCACGGGAGTGAAACCGCGGGCAACAGCTAGTAGTTTATGAAGTAAAAACGTTTGAACTGCGAACGATACACAATAGTTTTATAGTTCTTGTTTTGTCTACAATCAACTAAATATCGTTAAGAATTTCTAGAATTGTTTTCCTTTGCAATTTTTCTATTCTCTCTGTCACAATGAACTTATTTTTTGTAAAATGAGGTAGATATAAAAGCTAAGATTAAAAAGCAGCCATAACGAACCTGTCATTCACAGTCATACATAATAGTGAACCTTTTTGTGATTTAGAAACGAAAAATTAGGTCGATTACCTTCCATCGGACGAACTGGCTGCAAATAGATCACAAGGGATCCTAACGAGATTCCAGTTTTTCTTGTCATCTCTTTTCAATCTTTCCATTTGTATTGACTGATTAAGCTTCAAGAAATTTGACGTTCAAATATTTGGCATTCACAAAGTGGAGGAGGTCATTGGTGAAATTAACGAGTCAACATTTCTTATCTTTAAAAGGAAATGGCGAAACAAACGGAGGGGTCAAGGTCTCTTTTAAAATACAGACGAATGAATATCAAAAATATCTTGTAACGAAATGTGGATAAAATCCGAGGGATACAGTGTGTGGATAACAGGTCGAATAGATTTGGGTTTGAAAAAAATGCGTTATTTAATACTCCTGATATAAAAGTAAAGCCAACCCTACATATATATCATCATCATCTGCCTAGTCTTTTCCCAACTATATTGGGGTCGGCTTCCAGTCTTACTATATATAGGGTTGGCTTAAAATATTAGCATATATATATATTATAACAGCAGGAGCTTGTGGCTAAATAATAACAGCCGCACGGGTCGATCTTCAAGGTTAAGCAACACTTGATGAGGTCGGTCCGTGGATAAGTGACCATTTTCAACATACCGAGTTTCCTCCGTGCCTCGGAAAGCATGTTAAGCCGTTGGTCCCGGCTGTCATTTGAAGATCTTTGACAGTCGTTACGGGTAGTCAGAAGCTTGAGATCTGACACCAGTCTTGCCAAGGGGTACCGTGTTACCCAGTTACTGGGTTGTGGAGGTCAGATAGGCAGTCACTCCATGTAAAACACTGGTAATTCAGCTGTGGAATCCGGTAAGACTGGAAGCCGACCCCAATATAGTTGGGAAAAAGGCTAGGCAGATATATATATGCTAATATTTTCACTCGGCTCAAAAAATATTACACTTAGTTTCTTATTTATTGATGTTATTCAAAAGATTTTACTATTGTCCTGGTCTCTGATTCAATTGAAGTAGAGAAAGTTTCCTTCAAAAGGACTTCAAATATAACCCAAATCCCTATTCGCAATATTAAACAAGGGTCACATCCCAAAAATACTACAAACTTTGACCAACATCCTGCATCATACAGGACCGCAATACTTCAACCGAACGACGGCTACGAAACGACTGTCAAAGATGTGGCTTTACGAAACGGCCAAATTGAAATAAGAACATTCAAATTGAATTGTGATACCGGCCAGTATTGAAATAGTACATTGTGATACAAGGGTGGGAAGTAGGTTATTGCAAACGAGCTGTCATTAACAAGCCCGAGCCGAAGGCGAGGGTTTTTAATGACACGAGTTTGCAATAACCTACACACCCGTGTATCACACGACGTTTTTCAATACAGTTGTGAGAAACAGTAAAAACAAATCAAAGAATTAGATTTGTTTATTCACAAAAAATAAAATTTTCAATATGGCGCGTTTTTGCAACTGGACATATTTTTTTACAAAGAAAACAGCCTATACAGCCTATTCGATTTTTGACAAACGTTAATGTGAAAATAATTAACTTAAAACTGTTAATTAAACATATTAAACAACTTTTAAAAAAAATGAGAATTCAATGCTAAAACGTACGGAATCATTAATTTTTCCTCTTATAAAATCGTATCCCATTTTATTCTATGTATGAAAACTCCTTGCTACTAAACTTTTTTAAATTGACTTATGGTGCGTTTTTGCAACTGGACTTATTTTTTTACAACGATATCAGCCTATACAGCTATACAGCCTATTCGATTTTTGACAAATGTTGATGTGAAAATAATTAAATTAAAACTGGTAATTAAATATATTAAACAACCATTTAGGTATAAGACTTTTGAGAATTCAATGCTAAAACGTACGGAATCATTCATTTTTCCTCTTAGAAAATCTATCCCATTTTATTCTATGTTTGAAAACTCCTTGCTCCTAAACTTTTTTAAATTGACTTATAAATTTAAAACTAAACTGCAAACATAATGATCGAGCTCGTAAACAAAAGTCACGACCGCGTAACAGAAAGATGCCTATGCGTAAGATTTAACTTTCGAATCATAATTATAGCCTCTGAAAGTACGCCATGTTTAACAACTGTATTGAAAATTATTTTTATGGACTTATTTTACTTCTAAGAAACATTTAGGTTAGTAGGATATTTCAACTTTGTTTTCAAGCTTTTATTTATGTACTCGGGCCCAATGTCAAATCCGTGCTGCTGTACGGGTGCGAAATGTGGAAGGTCACAAAGGACATCTCAGTCTTCCTCAAGCACTGGCTTTATCGCATTCTCGGAGTTTACTGACCCAAGACCATCGCCAACGTAGAGCTATTGGAGAATTACATCGAGAGCCCGGTCGAACGCCAGATCAAGCGTCGCAAGTGGAGATGGATTGGCCACACGCTCCGAAGGGATCCCGACCAAACACCCAAACATGCTTTGGACTGGAATCCCCAAGAGAAAAGAAACCGTGGCCGTCCCCGTCAAACCCGGCGTCACACCGTGTTGGTAGAAGCGGCAAGCATCGGATTGACGTGTAGTGAGGTGAAGCGTGAAGCTCAAGACCGATCGCGATGGAAGACATCTGTGGATGCCCTCTGCTGCATCTAGGGGATTATAGGTCATTAAGTCAAGTAGGTCTTGTTATGTGTGGGTCAATTCACACAGGCATACACGGAGACAGGTATCCATTTTTAACAGTAATGCCCAACCTATTGAGCTCAGTTTTGCCTACACGTTTGGTTTGGCTGACAATGAACGATAAGCTACTAGGTTTTTTTTTTAAATTGAAATACTAGCTTTTTCCCGCGGCTTCGTCCGCGTAAAAAGAGTTTTATCATCCCAAGGGAATATAAACTATCCTATGTCCTTCCCAGGCTCTCAAACTAACTGCAAGCCAAATTGCATCTAAATCGGTTCGGTAAATCCAGAGATTACCCCCTGCAACCTCACAAACTTTAACTCTTTATATATTACTAGCTGCTGCCCGCGGCTTCGCTCCCGTGGACCACCCCACAGGACCCAATTTCGAAATAAAAAAATAGCCTATGTCACTCAGGAATAATGTAGCTTTCTATTGGTGAAAGAATTTTCAAATCGGTCCAGTAGTTTCGGAGCCTATTCGGTCAAACAAACAAACAAAAAAATCTTTCCTCTTCATAATATTAGTATAGATTAGCAAAACTGACGGGGTCCGCTAGGGCCGATGCCTATCTGGGCCGCGGATAAATTTGAAAGAGAGTTACCGCGGCCCTGGCACAAGCAACTGAAGGAACACGGGTGGGTTTTAGTCAGTAAAAGTCTGACACGCCCTTCCGCTTCACCCAGAGCGGGAGAAGTCTTTGGATGATTGCCCAAACAAAAAAAAAAGTCTTGCAGACTCAAGCTAGGTATCTGATATATTATGGATATGAAAATTATTGATTTTTGGTAGAGGCACCATTTTCTAAGTGGTTACTTTTTAGAAAATAATGAAGTTCGTGACTTTCAGGAATAGTTTAGATAAATTATTATTGTAGTATAGACGTGGGCGGATGGGGACGTAGTTTTTGGGACAATGAGATACGGAGCAGGATTAACGCTATATCTGAAAGTACCCTTAAAAACCTCATGAAAACATGGATCCACAGAATGATGTTCACTCAATCTATTTTGTTCTGTCGCTCTGTTATTTTTTAACAGAACGCCATTTTATTTCAGTCATTTGCCTTTATTAAAAAAGAATGGTGGTACACCATCAATCAAATTAATGTTTGGGCAGAAATCGATCACTTTTTGAGCCTGTATTTCATCTAGTTACGTAACAAAGATAATATCTTCCTGCTTCATAATCCTATTAATCCATACTAATACCTACTTGCAAATATCATAAATGTGAAAGTAACTCTCTCGGTCTGTCTGTTTGTTAAATATTCACGTGTTAAAGATTGGACGGAATTAGATGAAACTTAGTACACTGAGAGGCCGTATCCTGGATATAAGACAAATTTTATCCCGAGAGCATTTCTTTCGCATTTGTTGTCGCCATTCAATCGGGCGAAGTCGCTTATAAAAGTTAGTATAGTAAAAAGCCACTTTATTACGACTGAAATGAAACTCAACGAGAGGCTGTCTAAACGTGATTACACATCATCTGCCTAGCCTTTTCCCAACTATATTGGGGTCAGCTTCCAGTCTTACCGGATTCAGCTAAGTACCAGTGTTTTACATGGAGCGACTGCCTATCTGACCTCCACAACCCAGTAACTGGGTAACACAGTACCCCTTGGCAAGACTGGTGTCAGATCTCAAGCTTCTGACTACCCGTAACGACTGTCAAAGATCTTCAAATAACAGCCGGGACCAACGGCTTAACGTGCTTTCCGAGGCACGGAGGAAACTCGGTATATTGAAATGGTCACCCATCCACAGACCGACCTCGTCAAGCGTTGCTTAACCTTGATGATCGACCCGTGCGGCTGTTATTATTTAGCCACGAGCTCCTCCTAAACTTGATTACACATAATACCTTATTCCATTCATTTGGCAAAGTATCTACATGATATTTACATACTTAAATCAAATCAACATCACGGGTATTGTTATGAAAATTACGTTTCAAATCGATATTTCATAAGAGAATAGTTCAAGTTACATGCTATTGTGAATATACTTTATACTCTATGGATAATTTAAATAAAAAATGCGCCAATCAGTATTTCAAATAATCATAATATGTTTAACAGATTCTATATCTAAGCCTGTACCTATATTTACACGCTTTTATTAGCTTGGTATGTATCTATATAACTATGTATCAATGTAACGGAATCTTTGAACGTGATTTTCACCCACTTCAAAACGTCGGATTGATTTATAACTTTGCACACCTATCAAGAACCGATGACAATGCAATAATTTAGTCAAAGTCAAAGTACTTTTGAAAATCAAACAAAAATTAAAATTTACAAGTAATAAAATTTGATTCTACCGTGCGCGTTTAAATAGTTTGTCCCATTAGCCTTACCAAGATCTTCAGGATTAGCGACTTTTTAGTTCAATTTACCACTAAAGCGTGTTTTTTAGGTTTTAGAACTACAATTTATTTTAGTTAAACTTTAATTTGATATAGGACTAGATTTTTTTCGAGCTTTGCTTTTGTAGCTTTATACACAGGAACCGCGCACTATTTAAAGTGATAAAAACGATGTCTATGACACCCAGCACTAGTGAAGGGTGCTTTCTACTTATAACTCAAAACATATTTTATTAATTAGATCAGTAAATAGGTACTTCCAGAGAATAGTTGAAGTAGAAGAGTAGATATCGGTTTTCCTTAAATGGTTTATGTTACGATTGAGGAGCTCGTGGCTAAATAATAATAGCCACTCGGGTCGATCATCAAGGTTAAGCAACACTTGACGAGGTCGGTCCGTGGATGGGTGATCATTTCAACAAACCGAGTTTCCTCCGTGCCTCGGAAAGCACGTTAAGCCGTTGGTCCCGGCTGTTATTTGAAGATCTTTGACAGTCGTTACGGGTAGTCAGAAGCTTGAGATCTGACACCAGTCTTGCCAAGGGGTACCGTGTTACCCAGTTACTGGGTTGTGGAGGTCAGATAGGCAGTCGCTCCATGTAAAACACTGGTACTTAGCTGAATCCGGTAAGACTGGAAGCCGAACCCAATATAGTTGGGAAAAAAGGCTAGGCAGATGTTAGCTCGTGGATGAAGAGATGAGTGGACTGTATAAAAAGGCGGTTGGTTTTAAAGCCGTTATATTCAAGTTACAATAACTGTCCCGGACAAACAATTAGTTTAGGAAGCGAGAGGTGTCGACTGTCCCGGTGGAGTCCGTGGTAGCGAGTATCCGCCGAGCCGCGCCGCGTCGCCGCCGCGCTGTGCACACACACACAGATGCCGTGTGAGTCACGCAGATGTGTGTGCAGCGTAGACGGCGCGCTCCGGCCGCCCGAAGTGTTGGGTTGAATTCCCAACATGCTGCCCGGGTTGAAGCGATGGCTTCAAGAAATCTGGAAGGGGGCAGATATGAGAATATGCCCTCAAAATGATGCTCCTCTTTGGTCACCTTGGTGACTCCCTTCACTGATGACTCTTTGAAATAAGACTTCTCGTTGCCATCAGAGACCTGTGGATGAGAATAGAATTCAGTGGCCGTCCAATGGAAACAGAAGGTATAGGAGTAGAAGAGTTGTGGGGATGAGAGGAATAAGAGATAAGATAATGGAAGTTATAACTAGCTTTATTAGAGCGAGGCAGCTAGCCATTTTCTCATAATGAGTAGGTAAGTATGGTAACAGTAGCAATGTATGGTAGATCGTGTCTCTCGTTGATTGTGGAGCCAGCCCCTTACTAGGATGAAAGACTGATGGAATCAGCCTTCAGCCCGCGGGAAACAAGATCCACCGTATTTTCTGTCGACTGTAGGTAGTACACGAGTGAAAATATAAATAAATAATGTTAGATATAGAATATATTGTAAATGAGGGTATATAGAAAATAAAGTTGTGTATTAGGAAATAAAAAATACTAATACAATGAAGACAGCTAATCGAAGGTTCCCTGTCTTTGTACCTGTATTTGAAGTCAGAAGCTTTAAGACAACGCTCACAAGACATGAAACTGTCATTGCATTGAGTATACCGCCTGTGACTGAAGGTAACTTTGGCGTTCCTTCAGCGGCATGGTAACCACAAAGTGTCAGTCGTCCTGAATGCAGCGTTACCTTAATCTCTGCTTACGGGTAGATTTTGTAAGGGACAGACAGTTCTTGGCTGCTACGGTATTATATTATATTATATACAATATACCGAATGAATGAAAAAAGAAGTTATAAATAAATGATGTAAATAACCCTTTCTTTTAGTCGGGTAAATACTTATGTAGAATATGTGTTGTAAAGGAGGGTACACACTCGGGAAATATAGAGGTGTGTTTTTTAAACCAGCAATAGTACACCGCTTGGAACCTTCGGGTACGGAACCCTAAAATTTGAATTTGAAAGAGGACAAGTGAAGACTCCCTGTCTTTGTACCTGTATTTGAATACAGAAGCTTAAAGACAACGCTCACAAGACATGAACTGACATTGCATTGAGTGTACCGCCTGTGACTGAAGGTAACTTTGGCGTTTCTTCAGCGGCATGATAACCACAAAGTGTCAGTCGTCCTGAATGCAGCGTTTCCTAAATCTCTGCTTACGGGTAGATTTTGTAAGGTGCAGAGAGTTCTTGTCTGCTACGGTATCTGATACCGATGAATCCAAAAAAAAAAAATAAATAAATGAAGTAAATAACCCTTTTGAATAAGATGTAGAATATGTGTTGTAAAGGAGGGTACACACTCAGTAAACATAGTGGTGTGTTTTATAAAATAGCTATAGGGCACCGCTTGGACCCTTGGGGTACGGAACCCTAAAAATATGAACTTGAATGAGGACAGCCAGGCGAAGACTCCCTGTCTTTGTACCTGTATTTGAAGACAGAAGTTTTAGGACAACGCTCACAAGACATGAACTGACAACTTGCATTGAGTGTACCGCCTGTGACTGAAGGTAACTTTGGCGTTCCTTCAGCGGCATGGTAACCACAAGTGTCAGACGTCCTGAATGCAGCGTCTCCCAAATCTCTGCTTCTCAAGAGACAGAGAGTGCTTGGCTGCGACCTGCGACGGTATCTGAAACCGGGAAATAAGTAATTCTGAGTGGATTGGTATTTACATAAATGTAAAAAAAAAAAAAAAAATGGAGAGAGGGTGTGTATTTTTTTATGGTTGTTGATAGAAAATTTGTTTCATTATAGTCATATTATATATATTTTAATTTTATATCGTTTATGTTGGTAGAATTAAATAATTAAATAAGTCTGGTTTTTGTGTGTTATTATTCTATTATGTTCTTGTAAGTTATTAGTAAGTCAGTTCTGTTGCTAAGGAAATTTATAAAAATGTCGCGGGTAGTTGTTGAAATTTTTGATTTTTTGATTGCAAACGGCTGCGTTTTATAACGAGACTTTGAACTTTATCGTCAGCCATGGAATCGAAATAAATGAGCAAACTCATAAATGTATTGGAAGCCAGGTTTTAGCGAAGGATTAAATATAACTAACTTGCTTATGAATGGTGCAAAAAAAATGGGTCAGCTGCGCACAGGTAGATAAATAATTTGTCGTCGAGCGATCAGCTGTTGTAGATATGAAGTAAACAAATATAATGTATTATGAAAACTAATGACCATAGCTTTTTAAGCATGAAATATGATTTTGGAGAAATATAAGGCTATGAAATAAGATAATTGTCACTGCGAGACTTAAATGAAATTACTATGATAGCACTCACTTAAATATAGCTATTTAAACATAGGAAATAAGATAAATAAAGGAATAAATAAGGGACAAATTGGAACGAACTCACTGAATGTCTAAACCATCCACTGGATTGACGATGATCGGCAAGTTCTTTGTCCGTGACTCGAACGTTCGTCGGGTCCAAAGTCCGTCGTTGGTCGACCTCTTGACTGTTTCTTCTCCTCTGGGCGTGTGCGGGTGCTCGGCGAAGTTTCCTGAGCAGGATGATGGCTCCTGCTGGAACTGCCGCTGCTGTAGATCGCAACTGTAGACTGCTGCTTCGAGGTAGAAGGTGTTTTTTCCGGCGTCCGTTAATTTTCAAAAATAGACGGCGAGATCCTTGAAGGACCAATGTTAGATCTGAATTGAGTGTTGAGAGGTGTCGACTGTCGCGGTGGAGTCCGTGTTGGGTTGAATTCCCAACAGCAGATGATGATGTATATAATAGATATAAAATAAAGGTCCCAATAGACATATTCGAATGGCCTACCGTATCATATTTTTCTGCCTATTTTCTCGACCATTCTGCTTTACAAACATAATTAAATTGATTTGCTCATTTACCCCGGTGGATACATTAAATAAAGAGTACCTAAATATATAATATTACTCTAATTGAAAGCAGAAAATGTGTACAAAATTCGTCAGCCCATTTATTTATTCAAGCAAATACCATTCGCCTTTTTAGCTTTCAACGGATCACGGGAATCACTTATTTCAAAAAATATTTTGCCAGACCTGTTTTTTCCGGCAACCGTCAACAAATAAGAAGAAAATATGATTCTGTTGTGGAGCAACACAGATTTAAAAATGTTTCGTTCTAGGTCCTGACGTGACCGCATTTGTTTATGTATCGTTTTTAAACTTTGATTGTTGAAAATTGAAAAAAAAAAAATCGCCTAAGTTCTCGATCACATCGAGGTCCGTTTTACAGGTCCGCTTTATCGTATACGTTTTTATTAGGCGCTGACGTATGCAGTTGTATGAGTGAGTTCACACATATGACAGTATGCCAGATCCAGTAGAAAATACCGATTCTACAAAATATACAGCAGTCCGTTTTACAGGTCTGCTTTATCGTATGCGTTTTTATTGGCGTTGTTGTATGAGCGTAGCAAGTTCACACCCACAACAGTATTAAAAAATACTGATTCGTTTTATTTGAAAGTTGGTGGTACACTGACTGAATGTGGTGTGAACATTACCCCCAGTAGCGACGGCTCCGTTAAAACGGTACTGTAAATGCGGTAAGAACATCTCCTCCAGTAGCGACGGATCCGTTAAAAACGATCCTGGAAATACGGATGTTCTTTCTTTTTTTTTTACCTTTGTATAGATTCTTTTACCTATTGTGAATGTGTGAACATTGTAGGCTTTCTAGTTTTCTAGATGATTGTTAACATTTGTTAACTTTTTATTTCGTGCATTTTTTTTTTTTTCAATTTCGTACGACTTATTGTCGGGCCTACGTTGTCCCCCCATATCCAAGTACTAATGCTGTAACATGGAAATATTGTAAACAAAACAATTTAAAAGAGTAACCATGGAGTTTCTTGCCGGTTCTTCTCCATAGGAAACGACTAACCCGAACCGTGCACCTTTTGTCGACTTTTTATAAGTGCCCATGTAGGCCTATGTAAAATAAAAATATTTGATTTTGATTTTTTGTGAAAGTACCCAAAAATAGCACAAATATACGAACTTGTAGCCTTTATTTATAAAAATCTCGACAATTAGTAAATTCTATATTCAAAATATCTACAAATTATTTGAAAAAAGAATCTGCTAATTAGTTTCTAACAGCTCAAATATTTTTATAAATAAGGCCCAAAGAGGTTTAAAATGTTTATAAAAGATATTATAAACTCTGGAATTACTGACTACGAACATTTTGCTACAAAGAACAGAATATTTTTTTTGAAAAAAGCTACTCTATCGTTTAGTGCAAAATGCTCCTTTCTATCCCAGACAAATAAAAAAAACGGCAACAAAAAAAACCTGGCCAAGTGCGAGTCGGACTCGCGTAAGAAGGATTCCGTACCACTATCGCAAAAAACGGCAAAAACAATCATGTTTGTTGTATGGGACTCAAACATTTATTTTATTCTGTTTTTAGTATTTGTTGTTATAGCGGCAACAGAAATAAAATTTCAACAGAAATAAATATCTGTGAAAATTTCAACTGGCTAGTTATCACGGTTTATGAGATACGGATGTGACAGACGGATAGACAGACAGACAGATCGTGGAGTCTTAGTAATAGGGTCCCGTTTTAATCCTTTGGGTAAAAAGAAACCAATGGCATAAACAACCGAAGTAAAGCCGCAGCCAAAAGGTACCCTACTTTTTAGGGTTCCGTACCCAAAGGGTAAAAACGGGACCCTATTACTGAGACTTCACGATCCGTCTGTCTGTCTGTCTGTCCGTCTGTCACCAGGCTGTATCTCATGAACCGTGATTGCTAGACAGTTGAAATTTTCACAGATGATGTATTTCTATTGCCGCTATAACAACAAATACTAAAAACAGAATAAAATTAATATTTAAGGGGGGCTCCCATACAACAAACGTGATTTATGTGCCGTTTTTTGCGATAATGGTGGGTGCGGAACCCTTAGAGCGCGAGTCCGACTCGCACTTGGCCATTTTTTATTAAGGCGCCGATTCCCTTGAGTAGCTAATTTTAAAATGAGAATCACGTCTAAATGGCTAGTCGTAATTCTTTGAAAAAAATATATGTTATATTAGACTATATTCTTAATCATTTGATCTAAGCAAATTTTGAGTTTTATTTGTATAATATAGTGTAATTAATTTGTAAAATTATGTCTAAAACGGACAAAAACACGACAATCACACCAAAACCGCTAGCATTAAAATACTAATGAAATTATCACCATCTCAAAGATAATTTAAGTATCTACATTTTGATCTGAGGCTTTTTTTTTAAGTCATAGAATAATAAGGAAAGTACAAAAAACCACTAAATTTTGGGTCGCGCAGGTGTGAAACGAGTGCGCGTTTTGTTCCCTCAAGGTCGTTGGCGTTAGTCGTCGTCTTAATTTTTGTATTATTATTACCCGAGCCTATCGGATAATATTGTGGACGGTAAAGCACGCTTGCCTTATTAAAGACTCTCAGGTTGACTTTTACCATACAAAAAGTTTTTGGCACCATTTTTAACGAAATATAAGTTATATTTATAAGCTGATATGGACATCACAATCAGTAGAATTAATATTTGTTTCGGGATATTTACCATGTAAATTTTGTTTTTTGTTGAGAGCTCGATATTTCGGCACCCTTCCAAGCGCCATGATCACGAGAACTAAAGTCTTTTCGGGTGGGTGAAATTTACGAGCTGACATATCTGTCTACCCTCTTCCTCACTCGTTTTAACGACCCTTAAATTCTAGCCCAGAAGTACATTAGTCCACACAAAACATTACTCTCTAAAGTTAAATTAAGCAAATGCTAGCCATTTATTTATTGGTAGCCACTGCTTCGGATCACTAACTCTTCTGGAGTCCCGGTTTCGATTCGGTTTCGATTTTCCACTTCAGCTGAACTGTGATTGGAATTTTCTTTTAGAAAAAAGGGCCACCGGTTGTGTTGTGTCGCAGTTTAAGAAAGGTTTGTTTAGCGGTAAAGGAGTAGAAATAAAATAACAGTCAGTAGATTTGAGATGGAAGTGAAGACACTGGATTAAGGTTTATCAATGGTAAAACCTACCTGTGTACTGTTAGATACTGTTTGTTCTAGATGATAATGTAAAGATGCAATAGAAAGTTGGTCCCGGCTGTTATTATTAGGTTTGAATGTGCATAATATAGCTGGCTGCTAGAACCTAGTTTATATTTGATTGAAATATGAAAATTCAACGTTCTGTTGTTGCTTGTCTTAATGACATGATTTTGGTGTTTTACGTGTTATTTTTTAGAAATACTCAAAATAAATTTTGTCTGCAATTTTAATTTACTCTCGACTCTTAACTGACTCTCTCCTTGCATACATGCAGAGTAATCCCCCACAGTTATTATACAAATCTTTGGCAGATCTTACGGCTTGTCAGAATCTTGAAATCTGACACTGTCTTGGGGTATCGAGTTAACCAGTGTGCGTGTGTTACGTGTTATCGTGTGGGTTGTGGAGGTCAAATATGCAGTCGCTCCATGTAAAATACTGAATTGAATCCAGTTTGATTGGAAGCCTGTTGTTTACTATACGGACCTTGTGGAAACTAGAACAAATTTCCGTGCGTTCAAGCGTTTTTGTCATACCTATTAATGGAAACAAATATAGCAGCTCACAATGCCAGACCCATTAATATGAATGCTAATTTTTATCCGTGGTGCTAGGCAACTGGGCTTATCCCAGTTGTAAACGACCCTTTGTGCCTATTGGCCTTGTTTGTTCTGTCTACTGCTTGATATGGAGGGAAGTGGACATTTGTATTTTTTCCTACTCCTCCGTTATTCTTTTCTGATTAATTTCGTTGCGGGATCCAAGACATCTAAATTCATTCTCCGGGACTTCTTCGAGCTTCATTGCCTCGGCGCTTTTCTGGTGGGCGCCACTGTTGATTCTGGCTTTCAGGAGTTGCAGTGGTTTGGGAATAGTGCGGTGGGATTGTTCCAAAAAATAAAGTCTGTAAGCCGTAATGTTGGGAATAGGCTAAACAAAAAAGAAAATATTGCATTTGAAATCTATGCCACGGAAAACGAAATTGACGACAACTGCTTATACCTAAAAAAACAATCTATAAAATTTGCCATTCAAAGTTTTCCCACTCAACAGATAATATCAAGCCCTTCAGAATAACAACTGTCACATCTAATATAAAATTAGTCATCACATGTTTCCCTTTCATGGTAAAATGTAAATTAATATAAACGTTATGAATATTTAATCGGACCAACTCGGCCTGAGAATTGAGTTGAACATAGCAATTATGTGATTCAGGCCTAAATATAAGGCCTTTCTAAAACTCCATTCCAAGTCATTTGGGATTTTCTCAACTTGATTCGGAGTAATTAGTGATCTATGTCCACAGACTACTGGGGAAGTATTTTATTAATATTAAAGTATCTTGTAGTCAGTGTTGCCAACTCTACTGTTTTAATGGTAGATTTACTGCTTTTTATATGAACGGAAACAGAAAAGGGAAATATTTTCGGTTTCAGTCCAAAGATTTATATCTTTAACCCAAAATGTATGAAATAATTAATTAGTAACTTGTGATTAATTAAATATTTGATATTGTAATAATAAAAACATTTAAAAAAAATGTAAACTTTAGAAATTCCATGTAGTAAAATTTCTGTTTTTATGATTGTGTATAATCATAATTTTTCACTTATTAAACTACTTATAATCTTTATTGAAATGTGTTGGAGGTAGAATATTTTCGGTTTTTTGAAACTTTTAATTGTTACAAGACGGTGAAATTAATCTTCTGAAATTACTAATAACTTTACTGTACTGTTTTTTTATAGTTCACTAGCTTCTAACCGCGGCTTCGCCCGCGTTCAAAGTTAAAAAAAAATGCTCCGATCGCCACCAAACTATACAGGATTATCCGCTAGGTCAATCAAAAGATTGTCTGAAAATTTCATTAAAATCGGTCCAGCCGTTTCGGAGTCTATAAGGAACATACATACATACTTTCACTTTTATATAGTAGATTTGTTGCTTTTTAATTTGGTAAGGTTGGCAACACTGCTTGAAGTACTGGTAGATAGTACGTAAAAACTCATGACTGTGTAATGAGAAAGCAATCGGGTAACATCGTCTCGTGGCTGTGTGAGACAGTGATATATTATTTTGTGATGCTGATAACACGGGCTTATATTGGGAAATAAATAATTCAAGTTGATTTTTGGCGCACCTTATACTTTGAATTTAGATTAAAACTTGTGCTTACCTGTGCCACGAGAAAACCTTTTTCAGCAAAATTATCTTACGCTTTTAGCAATATTCCAATAACATTTTCTGGAAAATTCATCACAATCGGCTCAGAAGTTTCATCAAATAATTTTGGACGTCTAAAAGACGTTAAAATTAATTACTGGTAGACTATTGACAGGTTGAATGTGGAAAGCGGATACATTAAACAGAGAAAACATTCCAAACGTAAAAAAAAAATGTATTATTAGTAAACGAACCGAGAATCTTAAACTGTTATATTTTAATGTCCGCAGACGAAAAAACGACAAACGATGTTCAAATTCGAAATTCAATGGGACAATCCAGTGGCAATCCGAAATGACACCGAATTTTCGAGCCGTTCATTCTCCGCTGTACCATGTAACACGGAATTCTGGTCTCCCATCGTATAATCCCAAGCCCATATAAAATTCATTTTTAATATGGACTTCAAAGAAGTGTGATGGCAAAGAGAAAGCAAAAAGTTTTGTGTTAAGCGGATCAGGGTAGGAACATTGTGGAACGAATTACAATGTTTTGTCATAAAAGAATTTAATACATATATGTGTATTAAATTGGAGGAGCTCGTGGCTAAATAATAACAGCCGCACGGGTCGATCATCAAGGTTAAGCAACGCTTGACGAGGTCGGTCCGTGGATGGGTGACCATTTCAACATACCGAGTTTCCTCCGTGCCTCGGGAAGCACGTTAAGCCGTTGGTCCCGGCTGTCATTTGAAGATCTTTGGCAGTCGTTACGGGTTGTCAGAAGCTTGAGATCTGACACCAGTCTAGCCAAGAGGTACCGTGTTACCCAGTTACTGGGTTGTGGAGGTCAGATTGGCAGTCGCTCCATGTAAAACACTGGTACTTAGCTGAATCCGGTAAGACTGGAAGCCGACCCCAATATAGTTGGGAAAAGGCTAGGCAGATGATGATGTGTATTAAATTCTTTTATGCAGAAAACCTGGTAGAATACAAAGGTCTATTATGACACATTTTCGAATTCAATCATAAATATATCAATATTCAAAGGTGTAATACAGTCTGAAACCCAAATGATTGTCACACAAACAGTGCGATGATCATTGAGAATGATTTCGAATATTTCTTTATTAATTCTAATCCGTGTAGGTATATTCCCCGGCACGTAAGTTGGCAAGAGACATCAGATGCGCAGAAGTCGTTTTTTAGGTATCTTTGGTAGTGAAGCGTGGCGGGGGAACGTTTAGGACCGTTCTGAGCGCGCGATTGGTTGGTCAGATGACACATGGATCGACTGACCAATTGTATTGCGTCCACGTTTCGTTCGCTCTTTATGGTGGTTGGTCAGTTCGCGGAACATGCGCGAACTTAAGACGACGACTAACGCCAACGACCTTGAGGGAACAAAACGCGCACTCGTTTCACACCCGCGCGACCCAAAATTTGGTAGTTTTTTGTACTTTCCTTATTATTCTATGACTTAAAAAAAAAAGCCTCATTTATTAAAAAAATCAAATTATCATTTCATTAAAATACGTCCAGCGGTTTTAGTGTGATTGTCGTATTTTTGTCCGTTTTAGACATAACTTTACAAATTAATTACATTATGTTATACGAATAAAACTCAAAATTTGCTTAGATCAAATTATTAAGAAAATAGTCTTATATAAAATATATTTTTTTCAAAAAATTACGACTAGCCATTTTGACGTGATTCTCATTTGAAAACTCAATGGAATCGGCGCCTTAAGAGACATGCGCGACTTGAGAGCAGTGGTGGCCCAGTGGTATCGGCCGCTACTTCCTAGTTGTAAGTAGTAGGATCGAGCCCAGGTAAGCGCTTTACTTTGTGTAATTTATTTCATCACCACTGCTCTCAAAACGGTGAAGGAAAACATCGTGAGGAAACCGGCATGTCCTAGAACCAAAAATTCGAAGACATGTGACATCCACCAACCCGCACAGGGCCCGCGTGGTGGATTACGGCCCATTCCCTCTCACAGAGAGGAGGCCTGTGTCCCAGCAGTGGGAACATTAATAGGCTGATGATGTGATGTGATGTGTGCGCGAACTTATCTCTACTGAGCCAAAACCTTGCCAACTTACGTGCCAGGCACTATAATTCAAACAATCATGTTATTATATCCCTATTATTATAGTTTTTTACAGTTTATAAGTAGATACTCAAAACCGCAAATTTGTGACCCACCTGCTACTTTTACCCCATAATACAAGCTCTTACGTACTGCTGCCTATTGCCTTTAGAGTCTAATGTTTCAAAAGGACGTCTTATTACAACACAGGACTTTTTGACTTAACATAGCCTCGATAGGAATGTACCTACTGTAACTGCCAACCCTGAAAATTATTACAGATGTGGTAAATATGTTTCAAAGATAGTTTAAGGTCCACCACCACGATACCTTTATCCACCACCAAAGAAAACGGGATAAACTAATTGGCAATCTTTTAGGATTTATTTGTTTAGACTTCATGCAAAAAAGGTACAAAGGCGGACTTTATGCCTTAGGCATTCTTTACCAGACAACTAATGGTGGTGAAGAGATAACATGGCAGGTGCATTGTTTAAATTGAACATTGTAGGCCTTCTAGATTTCTAGATGATTGTTAACATTTGTTAACTTTTTATTTCGTCTTAATTTTTATTTTATTTCGTACGACTTATTGTCGGGCCTACGTTGTCCCCCCATATCCAAGTACTAATGCTGTAACATGGAAATATTGTAAAACCAAACAATTTTTTAAAAGAGTAACCTTGGAGTTTCTTGCCGGTTCTTCTCCATAGGAAACGACTAACCCGAACCGTGCACCTTTTGTCGACGTTTTATAAGTGCCCATGTAGGCCTATGTAAAATAAAAAATAAATGATTTTGATTTTTGATTTTAATAATAAAAGTAGAACCAGTTATTTACATATTCAAATCTAGGATTCATGAATATGACCAATTTTTTATATGGGATTAACTTTGGTACATGAGAGTAAAACCAGCTGTTTAGTACAACAACTAATATCTACGTCTAGAAAAACAACTTACAATATTCAAAATGTAAGCAATAGCCGTTTTTTAGGGTTCCGTAGCCAAATAGCAAAAAAACGGCACCCTTATGGATTCGTCATGTCTGTCTGTCTGTCCGTCCGTATGTCACAGCCACTTTTTTCCAAAACTGTAAGAGCTATGCTGTTGAAATTTGTTATGTAGATGTATTCTGTGAACCGCATTAAGATTTTCACACAAAAAATAGAGAAAAACAGTAATTTTTTGGGGTTCCCCATACTTAGAACTGAAACTAAAATAAAATATTCATCAAACCTATACGTGTGGGGTATCTATGGACAGGTCTTCAAAAATTACATGACGGTTTCTTATATCATTTTTTTCTAAACTGAATAGTTTGCGCGAAAGACACTTCCAAAGTGGTAAAATGTGTGTGTTCGATACTCATCGAACACATCATCATCAGCAGTTTTGACTCAAGTAGGTCGCGCGGCCGCACCAGCGGAAAGCGTGAGCTACGCGAGCCAGTGCGCGATCGACCGGCATACTTGTAGCACTCATTACCATCATTAGCATTAATTAGCGTGAAGTTTCGGAATAAACGTACTCTGAATCTTAGCTCAGACTTATCATTTAGCACCCGAAATAGCTAGCAGCACGAACCTTACCGTTCATATTGGTCCTTCGAAACCGTCAAGGACTCCGCGACCGCGACAAGTCGTAACGCGAAGTGCTTGTACCGTACCAGCAACCTGTGGGTTGCCGCGAACTAGATTAGGCGTGAGTTCATAGGGATTCACAACCACCGTGGGAGCTACCCGCGCAGCGACAACAGCGAGCCAGCAGCATAGCAGCAATAGCCGTAGGACAAGGCGGCTTTCAAGTAAGAGCGTTCCGTATATTCTGTCTCGCTTAAGTCTAACAGCAGCACAATGGAGACTTTATACTTCCAACAAACTGAATTAGCAGAGAGCATTGCCAAGGTCCTTATTAATTTCAATAAGGATAGCAAACAGCGTAAGACCATCGACTACTGTAAAAAGAGACTGGATCTTTTAGAGTCGTATTGGAGAGAGTATCAGCTAAACAACGAAAAACTTGTGCCGCTTGAAAAGAGAGGTCATAAGTACTTCGTAAATTCGGAGTTCGAGCGGACAATGGAGTCTTATAAAGCAGCAAAAGACGCCATATCCGAATATTATGACGCGTTATGTCACCAAGCAAAGCCGCCAGGATTCTCTGATCTAGAAGACAACCCTTCTAATCAGCAAGTAGCAGCAACAGCAGGTCCTGCCGGGGGCAAACACTTACAGCACCAGGACCACGAGCCATCCTCAGCATCCGCCAGCCCGGCGCGCGCTCGTGCCGAGGTGTCTAAAGGTATTTATAGCAAACTAGATGATATGATGCGCAAGCAACATATCAATTTCAAAGCATTCGCAAGAACCGTAGAAAGCATAGATGTCGAATCCATGTCCGATAAATGGGAGTTTGAAGACGCCTTGCGATTATTACAAACTCGATGGACAGCCGTGGACAACAGCCATTGGGAACTAATGATGGAGTTAGAAGACGACGAGGCGTACGAATTAAGCTACATTAAACATGAACGTACGTATAACGGCTTGAGAAAGGCTATCAGCTCTAAGATGTGGGCAACATCGTACCGTGACAAGTCCACACCGAAGATGGAAATTCCTGTGTTCTCAGGTAACTATCAGCAGTGGGTATCCTTCAAAGATCTTTTCGATGAAGCAATCCACAACAATCCTTCTCTATCAAAGGCACAAAAGATGCAATTCCTGAAGAGCAAGGTAAAAGGAGAAGCGGAGCGCTTGATCCAGCATCTCCCGATTAGCGCGGACAACTATAACACCTGTTGGGAAATTTTAACTCACAGGTTTAACAACAAAAAGCAGATATTTATGTCCCACGTAAATTCCTTTTACAATCTTGCCAATATACCGCAGCAGTCGTACACAGCCATCAAACGACTTCATGATGTCACCTTAGAGAGCCTCCACGCCATAAAAAATCTAGGCGTAGATATTACGACATGGGATCCTCTTCTTGTATATATACTAGCACAAAAATTGGATAGTGAGTCTTATTCCGAGTATATAGAGTCGTTGAAGAATTCGCGAGAGCTTCCGGTACTTCGGGACTTTTTGGACTACTTAGAGAACAAGTTCACTGCCCTAGAGTCATCTCGGCGACGTCAAGATGGGACAACTAAGGCAGTTTCATCTCAATCATCCAATGGTTCATCCAATTTTAATCGCAAAAATAATTTTAAATTGGGCAATGAATCTAAAAATAGCAAGAAAATGGAAATGGCGAAATCAATGCATGTGTCTGAGTCAGTAAATAAATGCCCTCATTGTTCGGCAAAACATAATTTAATAAGCTGCAAAAAATTTACAGAATTACCAAATGAGCAGAAAATAAAAATAATTAGCCAATTAAATTATTGCGTAAATTGTGTTTACGATCATAATGGCGCAAAATGCTACTCGACAAAAAGATGTCATAAGTGCAATGACGAACATCATACGACTTTGCATGACTATTTCGCAACACAATCAAAGTCTAACAACTTGACCGAGATTGCGAAACAAAAATGCGAAAACAACAAAAGCATCTACGCTTCTCAGCAAGTAACATCGGAGATTTTGCTAGCCACAGCGCTGGTGAAAGTCACAGCAGCCGACAGGACCCAGCACGTCATGCGAGCACTGATCGATCAGGGCTCACAAATTTCCGTGATCAGCGAGAAAGCAGCACAGCAGCTAGGATTAAAGCGAAAATCTTGTAAAGGGGTTATTTTCGGAGTAGGTGAACGTGAAAACAACTGCAAAGGAAAACTAACGATCGCTTGTCAATCGACTTACACCGATTTTAAGTTTTCTACTGATGTTGTCATAGTGAACAACTTAATAAAAAATCTGCCAAACGAAACGTTCGCTAAGCCATATTGGCAACATACAGCACATCTTTGTTTAGCAGATCCAGATTATAACATCAGTCGTCCGGTGGATCTTCTCCTAGGAGCAGAAATCTACGCCAACATCCTTTTAGAAGGATTAATTCGCGGACAAACGTCCTCGGAACCGCTAGCACAGCAAACTCATTTAGGATGGTTGCTGTGCGGTGGCAATACAAGCACCTCATTCCAATGCAACGTGATCTTGCATAACGTTGAAGACATTCAACAATTCTGGACAATTGAAGACATTCAAGAACAGAATTCTATGTCCGTAGAAGATCAGGAATGCCTAGATTTTTATGAAACTACGACGAAACGTCTAGAAAACGGTCGTTATGTAGTTAGGTTGCCCATGAAACCAGAATTAGAAGAGAAGCTAGGATCTTCGAAAGAGATAGCGATAGCACAATTTAAAAATGTAGAACGTAAGTTTAGCAAGAATGAAGACCTAGCGAAGCAATACAAGCAATTTATCCGCGAATATGAGCAGCTGCAACACATGAAGTTAGCGACTTCTAACAGCAAACAGAAGACGGAAATAGAATGTTTCCTTCCTCATCATGCGGTACTGAGAGCAGAATCTAGCACAACAAAGTTGCGCGTAGTATTCAACGCGTCGTCTAAAACTACTTTAGGCCACAGCCTAAACGATCTAATGTACAGGGGTCCAAACCTCCAGTTAGACCTGTTAGAGCTTATCCTGAAGTGGAGGCAATATCGTTTCGCATTCACAGCTGATATTGAGAAATGCTTCCGTATGATTTTAGTCGATGAGCAGGACCAAAGCCTACAACAAATCGTATGGCGACAAAGTCCGGATCAGCCTATAAGAAATTATAAATTAACAACCATAACGTATGGAACTAAAGCAGCGCCATTCCTGACAATGATGACTCTGCGAAAATTAGCGTCAGATGGGCAGCAAAAATATCCCAGAGCAGCTAAATGCATCCAGGAAGAGCTCTATATGGATGATTGGGTATCGGGAGCGCATAGCATCAAAGAAGGAAAGCGGAGGATTACGGAAGTAAACGCATGCCTAAAAAGCGGCGGATTTTCACTAAGAAAGTGGTCCTCAAACGATAAAAGATTGCTTGAAACAGTTGAGCAAACTGCCGACAAACAGCCAGCAGTCTTTACATTTAAAACTGAAAGCTCATCAAAAACTTTGGGGCTACAATGGAACTCAACCGAGGACGAATTCATCTTCAAATATGATTCAAACAGCACACAAACAGCAAAACTGACCAAAAGAATGCTTCTATCCGAAATCTCTAAGATTTTCGACCCTTTGGGATGGTTAGCGCCCCTAACCACAAAGATGAAAATTTTATTCCAGCAAGTATCAATCAATCAATCAATATTTCATTTATTTTCTCTTTACAATGGTTACCTTAAAATTAACATTACAATCAATGCTTAATCTATAATACACCATTGCAAGAGACTGGTGCCTGAAGTAGGTTTTTCAAAAAAACCTGTGTTACAGGTCACCAGGCCCCCACAAAAAATGTAGTTCAGTTGTAGATAACCATAGGTGAATACGAAAATAAAAATAAAATTTAGATAAACACTATATATATAAATTACAGTAGTGACAGTTAATGCGAATTGTGTAGTTTTTTATGTTGTGAAGTGTCGTGTATGTGAATGTTAAAATGTGTGAAAGCGACTATAAAATGTAGATCGGCTTTTGAGGCAGGGGATAGTAAAGAAAATTATTTGAGAACAGTTAACAGATTCTCCGTTTTTTGGTAATCTATGGTTTTAAGAAACGTTTTAACTGTTTTGATACAATTAGATTTCGTTTTAGGATACAAATTAAGGGTGACATTTAATTTATTATATAAAAACTGTCCAAGGAAGCAGAAGAATTTCTGAGGGAGTGCTGTTTTGAAATGAGTCGAGGGGCAGACTCTTCCCTTACGTCGCTTGTTTTTTGTTAGCTTGGAGTCAAACTGTAGCTGGGAGTGTTTCTTCCCTATAGTAAGCAGAATGAAAGATTGTCTGACTGTTAGAATGTCCCATTTCTTATATAAGTCAGCGGTTGGAAAACGAAAAGGGAGACTAGCACCAACCTTAAGTATAGCGCGTTGCGCCCTTTCAACCTCAATAAGGTGGGTTTTGGCGGCACCGCCCCATGTAGTGATGCAATACTCAATCAATGACTGGCATAGGGCAAAGTATATCATTTTAATGGTCCTACGGTCTGCAGTGTGTCTTAAGTTTTTAAATATATATATTAGTTTCCGCAACCGAAGTACAAGTGCATCAAAATGAGTCTTGAAGGAAAGGTGACAGTCAATAATGATACCCAGGTATTTCAAACTATCGGTCCTCTCGAGGGTGGGACACTTACACCCGGGGTCTATTGAGACACACGAGTGCACCGTAAGGTTAAGGGACGAAGGAGGAAGAAGGTTTGATCTGTGTGCGAAGGTGACATATTTGGTTTTCGATACGTTTAGTGTCAATAGATTGTGTTGCAACCAATCGCTAACCATGTCCACGCCTAGTTGAGCAACATCAAAGACCTCTTGCCAGCAATCACCACTAAAAAACAGGGCTGTATCGTCTGCAAAAGTGACGATTTTTCCTTTTGAGAGAGAAAGCTGACAGAGGTCATTGATGTACACCAGGAAGAGCGTTGGTCCGATTATACTACCTTGTGGTACGCCGAAATTTACTGATAGTTCATCACTCAATCTATTGTTGATTTTGACTTTTTGTTTTCTCCCAGTAAGGTAATTCTCCAACAATTTAAGAGGAACTCCTCTTATACCAAGCCGATCCAACTTTAAAAGGAGGTGTGGGATGGAGACTGTGTCAAACGCCTTCGCAAGGTCGAGAAACACCGCTAAACATTTCTTTTTATCGTCCAAATTGACAACTATAGAATTAACAAGCTCGTGGACAGCATCATCGGTACTCCTGCCGGTTCTGAAGCCAAATTGTGAAGGAGAAAGGTGTTTATTTGTCTCGAGAAAATTGATCAGACGGTTATTAATGAGGCGCTCTAAGACCTTGGAAAGTGTTGGCAGTATAGAAATGGGTCGGTAGTTATTGACACAGTCTCTACCGCCAGCTTTATGGATAGGCTTTATAAGAGCTATTTTAAATACCTCTGGGAAAACACCTGTAGAAATTGCAAGGTTACAGATGTGAGTAATAGGGGAGACAAGGATTTTTACATATCTTTTGATTATTTTGCCACTGATAAAGTCAATACCCACTGCGCATTTATCCTTCAACCCACTGATAAGAGTGAAAATCTCTTGCTCATCAGCAGGAAGGATGACCATTGAATTAAGGGACCTATTCAACAAATGATCGTGAGAGTGAGTAAAAGAAGTTCGCTTTTCAGTTGAGATTTTATTCGCGAGATTAGCACCCACATTAGCAAAAAAACGGTTGACGTCGTTTATGTCTTTATCAGGGTTAACAGATGTCAGGAGGGACGATGAATGGTCTATTTTCTTGTCAGAACCGCTTATTCTTTTTATAACCTCCCATAACTGCTTTTTGTTGCCCTTAGCATTATCCACCTCCAATTTTTCGTAAGTCTTTTTTGCCTTTTTGAGTAAGGTGTTACAATAGTTTCGGTAGCGTTTGTAAGTAGTTTTAATTATCTCGTCAGTAGGATTCACTTTTAGTTTTTTATGCAAACTGTCCCGATTTCTCATACAACGTAACAACCCCGTCGTGATCCACGGTTTAGTAATCAATCTTCTCTTATTAGTTTTAACTATACTGGAATTGTCTTTGATTGCAGTAGACAAGTAAGTAATGAGTAGCTCCGTTGAGAAGTTTGCGTCCTGGGAGTCGAGGATAGGCTGGAAATTTATGCTAAGCATGTCTTTATCAAGATTTTTGTAGTTTACTGACGTATATGTTTCGTTTATGTAATGAGGACGCAGTTTGGTTTTACAGCTAATGGCTACGGTTTCGTGGTCAGTAATGGAGGTTTCAAAAACAAAACAAGAGACGTCCATATTGGTCTTCAACATCATGTGGTCTAAACATGTTAGACCATGCGTTGGCAGTGTGTGAGCTGGGAGCATACCATGGCTAGCCAATAAGTTAAGATAGTCGTAGGATCGTTTGTCGGTACTATATGGAACTATGTTAATATTTATATCACCACAGAGGACTATGTTTTTAAAAGATTTTAAGTTATTAAGAAGTAAGTTTAGTGAATCAATAAAGTTGGTGATGTTTGTTTGACTTGGTGGGCGATATAATCCAAGTATACAGGTATCTCGGTTTAATTTTAAGGCCAGACAGTTTGCATCAATAACTTCAGGTTCTTCGACAGTGACTTGAAGATGTTGTTTGTAGTAAATGACAACTCCTTCGTTTTGGGTTTTATTTAAAGTGGTTGCTACATGACTATAGTTGTCGAGGGAAGGAATGAACTTAGAGGATGCAAGCCAGCATTCCGAGAGTACAAGCACATCCCAGGGTAGCTTGGATCTATGGAGAAGTGTGATGAAATTTGGCATATTACAGTTTATGCTACGAACATTTTGTGATATCATGTTGATGGTATGCCTATTACCGAATATATATCTTTCTGCACTCTCTATGTCGCACTTGACAGTCTTAGCTACCCTTATTGAGTCCAGATCTAAGCCTATTTCGATATTTTGCATGTTAGTTTTAATAGGCTAACTTTAAAAGAAAAATTAGAGTCACGTGTAATACGTGACGGAACAGGAATGAAAATAAACTATATAAACTTATATCTGGAACATAAATAGCTTTAACTGTCATAATAGGGTAAAGTGCAAAAAGTACAGGGACTAGTTCGCAGTAGAACGTTTGGGTTTTTTTTATAAATCGCTCGAGAGTACTGAGTGTTGGAGGAAATTTGGAAGTGTGTGTGTAGTAACTATAAGTAGTGTTAACAGGTGTAATTCTGCAAAACCTTAAAAACATAAATGAATTAAAAAATGTTACGTAAAACATTAAGCCGCAACAGGAACTTAAGATTAATTTTAAAAATACATAAAAACATGCTACAAAAATTGAACAATAATAGGAACAATTAATATCTGAAATTAGTCACAACAACAGCTCCTGAAAATCAGTTTCTTCATCAATACGGACGGGTGTTGCATTCTCGTCCTTTTTTACATAAATCCTTCCATATGAAGTCCAAGCCGCAAGGAGCTTTTTATTCTTAACATTTAAGCGAGCAATATAGAAAAGATGCCTAGCTTTAGAAGTTAGGTACTCTGTTAAGTATAGAGTGCAAGGTGGACCTGGCAGATTAATGAGCTGTGAGTTCAACTGTGCTTGCTTTGTCATACGCCTTTCTTTGTTAAATTGTTTGTACCTAGCCACCAATGACTCCTTCCTTATGGTACTGGTGAAGTCCACAATTAGCGATTCAGATCTGGAACGAAATATATCGCGAATCTCGGACTGGTCAATTCTCTGATCAAGCCCTAGTGTCAAGCCAAGCTGCTGGATGGTATCAATCAATACTCCCTTACTTTCGTTGTCCTGTCTGGGTAGATTACGGATTTCTAAAGTTGATGAAAGCACGTTCGATTCCAGACGATGCAAGCTGCGTTCCAAGGTCGACACCCGTTTTTTATACTCGTTATTTTCTTGCTCTAAATGATTGACTTTGACTAGTAGTTCGCCATGTTTGCCTGTTAAAGTTTCAACCAACTTCTGTATCTCCTGGTTTTGGTTCGTTATAGCAATTAGAGCATTGCTTAATGATTCAAATTTTGTATCTTGTTGAGCCCTGATTTCTTCGAGAAGGTACTTTATTTCAGACGGGCATCCTGGGCTACTCTCTAGGTCATCAAAAGGGCGTTTACAGCTACGCTTAGAAGCATTGACATAGTTATCAACGGGGTCAGAAGTTTTAGAAACCCTATTCAGCGCCGAGTCCGAGTTATAATGAGCTGGGTAAGTTGGAGAATTCAGTCGAATCAACCCGCCCGATCCAGGTGGAGAGCACTGATCTGCCATGGTATGCTGAAGTACGCGCGCACGTCCAGTAGTATGTTTAGTTAATGTGGGTAAGCAGCGTATGAAATATCACGATATTAATTCTACGCAGCACAATCATCCAGTGCCAAGTAAATCACGCAAAAAAAGTCCAGAAAGCACTCGGTAGCATACAAGAGTGAAGATCAGCCTTAGTTGGTCGCTATCGACAGTTTCGAACAAATCTGCTTTCCGTCCACTATAAGATGACCTCCATCTATCCTTTTTTAATTGCGTATTTCTGTCTCAGTTGCGCCTTAACAATGAATGACACTCGTAGGTAAATATTCGACCTGTTCATTAATGTCTCCAAAAGATTAATGAGTGCGCGTATGGGGGTGGAGTCACAAGGTAGTAGCGAGTACGTGGGTGTTACTCACGCGCAGGGATGTTGGAAGTGTGTGTGTAGACGGACCACGCAGCGCCCACCACGAACTCTTGAATAGGTTTGCGCTCCTAGTACTTTACAGTATTATTTTTCGTTATTTTGTTAATTAATTATTAAAATAAAACAAAATACGTTAACTTAATAGACGTCTGAACTGCTCAGAGATCCGGAGGGGAGGGGTAGATTATGGCAAGATTCTGAGGTCCAGTGGAGCGACGAAGTTTCTATTAAAACCAAAGAAGAATGGATCAAATTGAAGGGAGATTTAAATCTATTAAATCAGTTCCACATTCCTCGGTGGTTACAAAGCAAAGAGCATGACGTCATAGAATTACATGGGTTTTGTGACGCATCAATTCAAGCCTTCGCCTGTGTAGTATACGCACGAATCGTATCCAATAACTCTACATCAGTAGTGCTAGTAGCAGCAAAAACGCGGTTAGTGCCCTCTAGCAAGGCTGTATCGCTACCTAGGTTAGAATTATGTGCGGCCGAACTACTTACGAAACTCATGTCAAAAATCGTCAAAAGCATCAACAGCTTGGCCGTGAAGATATACGGCTGGAGCGATTCTAAGGTTTCCCTTAGCTGGATTCAAGGATCCCCGGAGCGCTGGAAGCCTTTCGTAGCGAACAGGGTGAAGAAAATTGCTAGCATTATGCCACCAAACACTTGGCATTATGTAAACACCAAAGAAAACCCAGCGGATGCAGCTAGTAGAGGCCTGACGACCTCACAATTGCTAGAGCACGAATTGTGGTGGCAAGGACCGACCTTCTTATCTTCATCGCACTTCAAACCTACGGGTCAAACGAAGTATACTACTAACGAAGAGATAAAAAGGCAGGTAAACATTTTTCAAAATCCTATCATGGATAGCAGCATAGTCGACGATCTATTACATCGCTACAGCTCGTTTACAAAAACAACACGCATCTTAGCCTGGGTACGGCGGGCATTGACACCTGTCGTTAGTAAACAGAAAACAAAGCATCTCACTTTACACGAGCTTAGATCAGCAAAACTTATAATAATAAAAAACGTACAGCGCGCTGAATTTAAAACAGACATTGAACGCTTATTGCAAAACCAGGAAGTAAAATCTGATAGCAAGCTACTCAACCTTAATCCATACTTAGATCAGGACGGGATCCTTAGAGCAAAGGGAAGACTCAGGCAGGCCAACATAAGCATAGAAATGAAGCATCCAATCATCATTCCATACAACAGTCGACTGACTGAGCTTCTCATCGCGCAAGCCCATGAGCTCACATTTCACGGAGGAGCTCGACTTACTATGTCCTTTCTTAGACAAAAGTATTGGATAATTAAAGGAAATCGAGCCATCAAAACGCAACTTCATAGATGTGTTACTTGTAGGAAACAGGCACCCAGGAAGCTACAGCAGATTATGGGAGATCTACCTGATTTCCGCACCAACCCAGCTCCAGCGTTTTATCACACAGGTGTAGACTACACGGGCTTCATATCTGTGAAGGCAAATAAAGGGCGTGGAATAAAAACAACGAAAGGATACGTGGCTTTGTTCGTCTGCATGGTTACGAAAGCCGTGCACATAGAATTGGTGTCGGACTTGACCAGCACTTCCTTTATCGCAGCATTGAGGAGAATGTCAGCGCGACGAGGAGCCCCGAAACATGTGTACTCGGACAACGGCACTAACTTTGTGGGAGCTAACAAAGTAATGCAGGAGGAGTACGAGCAGCTAAAACAAGTTTTCGGTGACTCATTTTATAGTGAGATAACGGAAATGGATATAGAATGGCACTGGAATTGCCCTTCCTGGCCTAGTGCGGGAGGATTATGGGAACGATCAATACGAAGTCTAAAGCAACACCTCAAACGAGTTGTAGCGGATCAAGCATTGACGTATGAAGAATATAGCACCATTTTAGCGCAAATAGAAGCGGGTCTCAACTCTAGACCACTATGTCCGATATCTGAAGACATAGACGATTTAGATTTCTTAACACCCGCGCACTTCCTAACCGGTAGAGCAGGTCTAACCGTTATTGAAACAGCCAGTGACGCTAGGACTAGATGGCACTTAATAAACAAGATTTTCCAAGACCTTTGGAGGAGGTGGAAAACTGAATATCTTAGCCAATTATCTGTTCGTAGCAAGTGGCTAAAGCCAAAAAGCAACATTAAGATCGGAAATATGGTGACCATCCACGATGATAATTTTCCTTCTGGAAAATGGCCAGTGGGGAGAGTTGTCGAGGTACACCAAGGGAAGGACGGGTTTGTAAGGGTTGTGACATTAAAGACGAAGAACGGTTTAATAAAGCGACCTATTATCAAATTGTCCGTCTTACCAATCGAGCAAGAGGACGCAGAAAAGGAAGCTGAAGAGCAGAGTAAAAAAGCCAAACCCAAGATCACAAAGGATGAAACAAAAGCAAGTACGAGAAAGCATCGTAATTTCGTCAACATCGTTTTATCACTATTATTTTTTATCAGCATTTGGAGCAGCAGCGAAGCATCGAACCACATTACCCAATTTAGCGGTAATCAATCCTTATACTACGACCCAATAGGTAAATTAAATCTAATACGGGATCAATGGAAAATTGTGTCCTACTACAACATGCAACCTTATTGGCAAGGTGATAAAGCCGGGGACACCTTCATTAAATATCTAGAGCAGACATGTGAACAAATCAAGGAGCCTAGCCATTGTAACATGATTTTATTACAAGTGCAGCACGATTACAACGAGCTCCAATATCACAATCAGCTGCTGCTAAATCAGCATTTCGGCACTCGGTCAAGAACCCGACGCGGCCTTGTCAACGCGGTCGGCTCCATAGCCAATACATTATTTGGAGTACTCGACCAAAGTTTCGCTGATAAATACCAACGTGATATTGAAATTATAAATAGCAACGAAAAGCACCTATTACAGCTTTGGAAAAACCAAACATCAGTGGTAGAAGCTGAGTATAATATTCTGAAACGAACTGAGAAGACTATTGATACTCAGTATAAGCTCATAAATAGACATCTAAACCTCTTAGATCAAGCGACTAAGCAGATACAATTGCAAGGTAAAAGTACATCAATGTTACAAGAATTCACTCTCGCAGCCATGGCTACGACAAACATGATACACAACTTAAAGCGTGTCCAAGATACATTAATCGACACCTTAGCGGATATTTATCATAGTAAAATTAACATGCATCTACTTACTCCAGAGCAGCTCAGCAACGAACTTCAAATCATTTCCGGTCAAATATCAAAAGAACTTACTTTGCCTATCAACAACATCCAGGCCGATTTATATGAAATCTACAAACACCTAAAGATCAAGGCGAGAATGAGTAAAGAGTACTTCATGTTTGAGATCTCCGTGCCACTCATTAGCAGAGACAGTTTCCAACTGTACCGCTTAATACCTGTTCCTCTCCAGGTGGGAAAGGACATGATCAGCATTATTCCCCTCACAGATTACATAGCAACTAATCTGATGAGGGACTCCTATATCGAAGTCAAGAACGACGATCTTCAAACCAGCACCTATCAGGAGGAAAGTTATATCTGTCAGCTACGAGGTCCAGTCAAGCGACTGGGTCTAGAAGAAAAGTTCTGTCAAACCGAACAAATAGGTATCTGCCAGTCTAAGAAAGAAACCTGCAAGAATATGTGGTTACAATTACACGACCTATCGTCTTATTTGTATTTCGCATGCGATACCTATTCATTTACAATCATATGTGACAATGAAACCCGAACGCGCCGTGTCAGCAAGGCCGGGCTCATTCAACTCGATAAAGAATGCATAGCTAAGGGCCGTGACATAACACTTTATTCATATCAGCAGGAAAACAAGCTGACTTTAAAACCTGACCTATTATTAGCGAACATAGCTCCAATACAGCACTATCATTTGGTCAATATTACGCTACCGCTTCTCGAAACAACAACAGAAGATGCACAGATCAACAACACACTAACAAGTCTCGGCAATCAGATAGCCGCTATGAAGAAAGCAGCTTTAGAAGAAGGAACATTAACTACGCATGATATACATCACTATGCCATATCATACGTATTGCTAGCAGCAGTCGTCGCCGTCGCAGCGTTCCTGGTGTTCCTGTGGTGGCGAGGCAAGCAAGCCTCACCCGCGCCCGCGCGTGACCCGCAGGCTCCAAGCGAACCTGCCGCGCCGCGGGCGGCGCCTACCAGCAGTGTGAGTGTTAGTGCTAGTGCGCGTAAATCACCCGTGCCCGAGCAAGGGCCCAGTGTTTGTGGGACCAAACGGTGGTCCAGTTTACGGTACAAAAGAGACAAATCAACGTCACCTATCAGTAAAAGACAATCGGTCTTTACGGTAGATCTAGATAGAGATTAGCTATCACTTAGGATAAGAACATTCAGCATTGTATTAACCTTCATTTAGCATAAACAAATACTGGTTCACCTATGTGTTACTAACCCTCTTAATTGTGTAATCATCTCATCTCATCTTTCCCATTTCCTCCACTCGGGAGCATGTTCGATACTCATCGAACACATCATCATCAGCAGTTTTGACTCAAGTAGGTCGCGCGGCCGCACCAGCGGAAAGCGTGAGCTACGCGAGCCAGTGCGCGATCGACCGGCATACTTGTAGCACTCATTACCATCATTAGCATTAATTAGCGTGAAGTTTCGGAATAAACGTACTCTGAATCTTAGCTCAGACTTATCATTTAGCACCCGAAATAGCTAGCAGCACGAACCTTACCGTTCAGTGTGTGTCCCTCCCTGTAACTTCTAAAATAAGAGAATGATAAAACTAAAAAAAATATATGATGTACATTACTATGTAAAATTCCATCGAAAATTTGTTTGAACGAGATCTAGTAAATAGTATTTTTTTAATACGTCATAAATCGTAAACCGCAATTTACCAAGTACGAAACCCTTCGTGCGCGAGTCCAACTCGCACTTGGCCGGTTTTTTTTGTGAGTTCAGGGTTAATCACACAGTAATCCATTAGAACTTCCACCTTTTGAAGAATTGTGAATAGACTAAAAGTCACCCTGTATTTTTTTGGTGTTTTCCAGAAGATACCAATAAAAGCGACTTATGAACTCGTAGACTCAAACCCGACTTTTTTATCCTCGCCAGACAAAACGTCTCGACATAAAGTAGTTCCATCGTCTCAACAACTCATTGGCACTGGTCATCCATCGTAACTGACATAAGCCTTGCAGGCTGATGGATCTGTGCCAAGTTATTGATCAATAATAAGAATCAAGGTTAAGGATTATTTGGAAAAGGACTGGACTGTTTTGTCTGCTTGGAGGAAAGCACGATGAAGTGGCTGTCAGTTGCTTTTGTTCTGAGTTTTAAGCTGAAGTAATTGAAGGTCATCGAAGTAGTCTGTTTGAATCAGCAAGGGCAGGGGTTTTGTTTTGATTCGAAAAGGAAATGTAACTACGAATATCATTAAAAATTTCACTAGAGTTGAAACAGTCTCAATGTCTCATAGATAAAGTGTACACTCTTTATTGTAGACTTGACAAGATTGATTAATGCGTATTTTACTTAAGAAATTCTAATAAAATATCGAATTTCGCTTTAATATATATTTTCTTAGCAAGGAACATGCTACCGATTTAATAAGAAAGTGACAATTAGCTACACATCTCGTTGTCATTTCAATGACATGCCAACGATTTTAACCGACTACAATATTCCGGTTCTATTTTCGACAATATGTAAGTTTTTTTTATGTATGTTCACCGATATCTCCGTCAATTGTGGACCGATTTTGAAAATTATTAACAAAAAAATTACGGAAAATCTCTCGGGATTGCTGCAATCTCTCTCGTCTGTATCTATAATAGTATAACATCACGCCAGTACGCTCTAAAGGGGTACGCAGATGTGTAAAGTTCACCTTGGTACACTCTCATTTCACCGGTTATGTTCAGTTTCATGATATTCGGGTATTCTATTCTGGCATTATAGGTACCTTACTTAACTACAATAAAAAAACTTGTTTGCAAAAAAATACTGTCTTTGGTAGGTACCATTTTTTTGCGTTATGGACACCTACTTCCAAAAATAAAGTTATTTTTACTTTGTAGTTTTCTTATTTGGCAGTCGGTAGTATTTTTTTTTGCAAAAAAGTTATTAATATCTAGTTGTCGTTTTATTATTTGGAATTTATCTTTTAATTTAAAATAAGCTTCTGTATCCAAAATAGTTCTTAAGTATACATTTTTAAATAAAATATTGTTATATACTTCTTTCTATAAGCAAACAACGCTGGAAGAAAGCTAACTGCAAATTCAAACCATAATAACTGCTTTATCAAAGCAATACTTTTTAATTGAATTAAAATCTATTGCAATAAGCACA